>OY292491.1:13883932-15203285 GCA_958496325.1 Nomophila noctuella
TATTTTTGACCATTTTTATAATCTAAAAATGCCGTGTTGTGTTTTAAAACATGTACAATCATTATAAGACAAAAAATAAAGATGGTGGCATGTTATTTCATAGAAGAAAAGACAAAAATATCACTAAATTATCCGCCCCCTTCCCTCCAAGTTGACGCATAACTTTTGTGCGCGATGTCCACTCTATACGTACTAATAAAACATTGAAACAGTTAAAAAAAAATTGCACAATATAATCAGGCGTTCTTTTTTAAAACAACGTATTCATTACGATTTTTACGATTTTTTCTAAGATGATGCAATGTTCTAAAGTTAGTGTGTTCAGGCAGAGTAATTTTCTTAAATGAGGGTAAACTATAAAAACCTGCGACCCGGCTGTGACGCGCGCAGCAAGCGCCCGGCCCAGTCTATCGGTTGATCGCGCACGCTGTTTTACTCGGCGTTGAGATTTATTTAATTACGGCGGACTTTATGTTTCATCTCGGATCATACATCGGTTATTTATATGTCTCATCTCTTGCGTTATTGGTGTGGTTTCTTTGGTTTTGTGACAGTGCCAGTGATTCATCAAAAGACTTCGTTTCATCTCTTGTGTTATTGGTGTGGTTTCTTTAGTTTTGTGACAGTGCCAGTGATTCATCAAGAAACTTCTCGGGACACGTAGCGGTCTCGGCTGTTCATCTCAACTTCAGTATAGCAGTCGGCGTCAAAGGTAAGTGGTTTGCCTTTATATCGGGATTTGGCTATGCTTGTCTGCCCATTTTAGGAAAATATTAATAGAAACGAATATTCCAGCGAATTCCAACTGTTCTCGTGAGTTGTCGAAGGGATCTCGTGAATAGTATGTAATATTAGATTCGTAAATTTAACTGAAATTACTTAGGTACTAAACATTTCGTACAGATGCACCGATCATTATTGCCAAATAATTACTCTTTACCGTAGCTTTACCCACCATACCTATTACTCAACAAAGGTGTAATATATTGATAAGTGTCTCGCATTTAAGAATGTTTGTCCTTACATTTTTTTAAACCAACCGCTTCCTGAATTTGCTTTAGACCGAGGAAAGTGGAAAACGGAGGGGGAGACCTTTGGTCTGCAGTGGGACGATATGGGCTACTAATAATAATTGTCCCTGTGGACCCGAGATCTCAAAATGTACCTACAAAATAAAAATAATAACCGCTTCCAAAATCCCTAGTTCCTCGATTGATCTGAATCGGCTTAACGATCGACACATTCTGCAATTTAAACGTACCGTGTTGGTATCATCCGTACTTTGACGTGTTCAAATTAGTATTCTAACTTGCATCTTGCGAGATTAATCCTTAATTTGACTCTCATATGGTCGAAAATGTTATACGTGACTTCATTAGGAATGCATTGTTATGATGGTAGATGGTACCAGATCTGAGTATAAACACTTTAACTTTACAACTTGTCATTCAATAATTTATTGCTCCATAATGTACATTTACAGGTGTTAGGTAGTGTTAAAAACAACAACTATAATAAAAGTGGGAACTTAGTACATGAATGACTTAGTCACATTTTATTAAAGTCAAATGCTTACATTAAAAAATATACCCAATGCATAATTCGACGATTAAAAACAGTAACAATCGAGTTCCATGCCGGTTCTTCTCGAAAGAACCAACTTTCTGAACACGGCGGAAGATTCATTTTAGTCTAAGATCCCGCCATACAAGGACCTTCATCGAGCTGGTTATTGGATGAAACATTTTTTATACACAATTTTACATGCCAATAATTATATTGCATATGAGTTGCCTAGTAAATTTCAGTCCAGGATAAAAAAAATAAAAAATAATACAACAAAATTAAAAGTTATATAATCAAAGTTAAATGAAAATTTATTTCATTATGAACACGGTGGTACAGGGTTGCCTCCGAAAAATCAGTCCAGAATTAGGGTTGTCGCATTTTGAAAAGTGAAATATTGCCGCTATGAAAAAGAGAGTGCGCGTTCTATTTGATAGTGCAAATGACAAGGATAACGATAGACTAGGATATTCTGTGTATCATTTTGGAGTAATTAATTAGTAAACTAGAAGAATAGAATTTGCTCTTTGCCGCGATTAACATTTCGTTTTTCCTAAAGGTTGACTGGCAGAGAACGCTTTCAGCGTTAAGTCCGCCTTTTGTACCTGCTTTTTGTGTGGTCAATAAAGTTTTATAAATAAATAAATAAATAAATAGTGTTGTAATTACATTTTTAATTTTTGAAGTCCAAATTAATCATATCCTGGACTGAAATTTATTCGGCAATCCATATGCAATGTAATAATTGGCATTTAAAATTGTGTATAAAAAATGTTTCATCCAATAACCAGCTCGATGAAGGTCCTTGTATGGCGGGATCTTAGACCATTTTTAAAATTTATAACTGACGATTTATAAGTACCTTTTCAAAGTTTACGTGAATCAATAAAATTTTCAATTGAGCTACGTACTGCATATAAGTTACATAGTATGAACATTATAACACATACAAGTAACCATAGTAATTATAAGTTGATATCTTATTCCGTTTGAAGGATTATCATGAATAATCTCCGTCTCTTAGTTTACATGACAAGAAAATCGCAGTATCAAAAATTTATACGAAATCATAATTCGGTACACGGGTAATATTCTATGTATAAAAGATACTAGTAAGACGGTATGATTTAGAATAAATCTAGTCTATATGTTTATACATGATTTGAATAAACATAACTTCGTGCCCCTTATTGGACTCAGGTTATTATAATTAATACGACCGATTAAGCAAGATTTCTTTATTGTTTTATAGAAACACGTTATTAACAATCATACTAGCCACGAGTAAAATATAGAACTTAAATAGACCAGAACAAAATAAATTGTGACAAATTTTGACGGGCCCGTTGGTCTAGTGGTCAGAGACCCTGGCTACAAAACCAAGGGTCGCGGGTTCGAATCCCGCTTGGGGCAAATTTTTGTGTGATGAACATCGGCATTTGTACTCGAGTCATGGTTGTTTATAATAAATATTTAAGTATGTCTATCCGTTCCCTAGCTTCCATAGTGCAAGCTTCGAGCTTAGTTTGGGACTAGGCAATTGGTGTGTCTAGCTGTCCAAGGCATTTATTTATCTATCTATATCTATAAAACTCAAAGGTGACTGACTGACTGACATAGTGATCTATCAACGCAGAGCCCAAACCACTGGACGGATCGGGCTGAAATTTGGTATGCAGGTAGATGTTATGACGTAGGCATCCGCTAAGAAAGGATTTTGATTAATTCAACCCCCAAGGGGGTAAAATAGGGGATGAACGGTAGTATGAAACTTTGTCAATTTTAAACCTATTGGGCTGATATTTTGCATACATAAAGCTACTATGACGTAGGCATTGCCTAAGCGATAATATTGATAAATTTTAACCCCCAAAGGGTAAATAGGGGATAAACTTTAGTATGAAAATTTTTCATTTTTTAACCGATCGGGCTGAGACTTTGCATTCATAAAGATAGTATGACGTAGGCATCCTCTTTTAAAGATTATTTGAAAATTCCACCCCTAACGGGGAAAATATGTGATAAAGAAACCAAAATCCACGCGGACGAAGTCGCGGGCGCCCGCTAGTTTATTTTATAAATGTTTAACAAAATTCGATCGTGTTAACAGCACAACAGTCCATTACCAGAATAAAGTATTATTTATAAACCACTACCATCCACCATAAATGTGATTGCCCTGATAATTGATGACGTGTCACCGAACAAAAGCGCCTGCAGCGGTCCACACAAACTGTACTACAATATGAATCATAGCACTTTTGTTAAATGACAAGGACAATCCGTCTCCTAACTTCTTCTATTCTTAATTCTGGACACTAAGGGAAACATAATCTGGGAATGTTTGGTTCAAATTGAGATCCCCGGTGTAAGAGGGAAGATGACCAAACACCATTGCCGCCTGCTTTTGCAGACACATGTGTGTAATGTCTAGAAAAAAATAATATTTCTTTCTAATCCTACTTCAAGTTTCTAGTTTGCTACGGTTGACGCATACCAGCCGTACTATACTTATTCCGCATTTTGAACAGGATTCAGACAATGTCTTCGACCCATGAGTCAACATAAATGAATCTTACTTGGTAATCATAATAAACGAATATATGCACTTCTAATGCCACATGATATATTTAGTTACATTACAAAACACAGTTCTATTATTCCACGGAATGGTCATGCGGCTGCTTTAGAACGAAGTGATTTGTTCAACCGGAGACGTATCTAAATGTCAATGGGAACCGCAAGAATTCTGCTTTCCCAGTAACGCATTGCACCCCAGCACTGTTTCAAACATTAAGGGGTGGTAATTAGATACTAATTGGATGAACCACTACATATTTGTCTGCATGTTAACTGCCTCCGTGGTGTAGTGGTTAGAGCGCTGTGCTCCACCCACGGAGGTCAGGGGTTTGAATCACGCGGGGAACACTTTCAGTTTGTGATAGTTTTCCCAAATTGGTTAGGACATTGCAGGCTTGCATCGCCTGATTGTCAGATAAAAATGATGATTCCGTGCTTCGGAAGGGACGTTAAGCCGTTGGTCCCGACTATGATCCAGATTGTCTGGTTTCCCTTGTAAGGGTTACGGAGGTCAGACGAGAGTAGCTCAATTGTAATAACCAAGCTGGTAAATTCAGGATCATAGTCGCAGCTTACCCTGGGCTTCGAGGCAATGACCAAGGCTGCAACTACATATTAGTCTGCTCCCTATCCCTTACTAAAGACAAAAATACGCAAGGTGAATATAAATATTACACAACAACACATAGATTGATCTGACTCCGTGTTTAGTAGCTTGAGCACTTGTGTTACAGATATTAAAAATCAACAGTGGTATGACAAATATACTTCAATGGATACATATTACACCTAGACCAGGACAAACATTCACGTTCACGCACATTAATATTTGTTTTGCGATGGGATCGAACCCGCGACTTCTTGGAGGATTAGACAAATTCTTGACCATTTCACCAAGCGGCTCGTCAAGATGTTATTTAAAATTTATTCTTGCAAATTTATTGACTTTGCTACTCATCAATACCCATTAAAGGTTTTAATGTAAAGAGTCCTAATCAAAATAATGAAAAGAAAAGCCCTAATGGGTCCGTTTAGACTGTGAAAGGAACTTAATTTATTTAAATGTATTCGTATTATGAAGGTTTTTACATGTGAAATCTTAACGTATTTTTAGTAAAATCTTTTCGAAATAAGCAGAGGTTACTAAATTACATATGTGTTGATTCAACAGAATGTTATTTCATTAGTTTAAAACTGATATAATAATATTTTTAAAGTGTTTCTTTAACCCGGTCCGTTAGATTTTCCAAAAGTAATGTACTAAGTAATTTTATAATGATTTTAAGTACGAGGGTCAAGTAAAAAATAAGGTTCCCACATTTTTTCTGGTGTAACGCATTTTTTATTATAATCAAGGAGTACACCATCTGAAAGCTTGTACTTTTAACTATTTTTCTACATAGTCGCCAGATTTTTCTATACATTTTTGCTGACGAGTTATCCACTTTTGAAAACCCTCTCCGAAGAACTCCGCCGCCAGGCCGTTGAGGAAGTTTGTGACCGCTTCCTGTACCTCTTCGTGCGATCTGAAGCGTCCACCCAAGTGTTGTTTCAATTTTGGAAACAAGTGAAAGTCGCTGGGACCAATATCAGGGCTGTAGGGGGCTTGTTCAACCACATCCCAGCCGAATTTCTCGATTAAGGCAAGGATTTCTCGGGAAACATGCGGGCGCGCGTTATCGTGGTGCAGCCTTACGCCTTTGGTCAATCTTCCTCGCCGACGATTTTGAATGGCCTTTTTGAGTTTTTTCAACGTGTTGAACGCTGATGCAAGCTTCGCCATACACTTCTTGCAACTGCCTATGAATTACAATAGGTTTTACCTTTTTTGCGTGTAAAAAACGGATAACTGATCGAATCTCACACCTGGCGGTGACAGCGATTGGGGGCTCCATCTTGGATGGCTGTCAGGTCAGCACTGAGCGTCGTACTGACTTCGTCCGGGTGGGAGAATAAAGCGAGGGAACCAAGGAACACGGCGGTGTTGCCAGATTTCTCATAGCATGTCGCGCGGCGAGTGTACAGCGTTGGGAACCTTTTTTTTTACTTGACCCTCGTACTTCCAATCTGAGTATTATATATTATAACTAGCGGCCGCCCGCGACTCCGTACGCGTGGATTTTGACTTCCAATAGCCTAAAGCCTTCCTCGTCAAATGGACTATCCAACACAAAAAGATTTTTTCAAATCGGACCAGTAGTTCCTGAGATTAGCGCGTTCAAACAAACAAACAAACAAACAAACATACAAACAAACTCTTCAGCTTTATATATTAGTATAGATAACTAGCGGCCGCCCGCGACTCCGTACGCGTGGATTTTGACTTCCAATAGCCTAAAGCCTTCCTCGTCAAATGGACTATCCAACACAAAAAGATTTTTTCAAATCGGACCAGTAGTTCTTGGGATTAGCGCGTCCAAACAAACAAACAAACATACAAACAGACTCTTCAGCTTTATATATTATTAGTATAGATATTTGTTTTAACAAGAAAAAAAATCACTACAACAACTTATACCAGTGAATTATTTTACTGATTTATTAAAAAAATTGGTCAAGTGCGAGTCGGACTCCCGCACTGAGGGTTCCGTAAAAATTCTATTTTTGACGGATTAAAAAAACTACTGAATATATTTCGTTCGAACCAATTTTCGTTGGTAGTTTTTATGGTAATGTACATTATATAATTATTTCAGTTTTATCATCCTCTTATTTTAGAAGTTAGAGGGGGGGGGACACACTTTTTTCCACTTTGGGAGGGTCTGTCACGCAAAGTATTCACTTTAGAAGAAAGTGATATTAAAAACCTTAATATATTTTTAAAGACCTATCCATAGATACCCCACACGTGTATGTTCAATGAAAAAAAATATTTTCAGTTTCAGTTCTGACTATGGGGACCCCCCACTATTTTCATTTTTTTTCTATTTTCGTGTGAAAACCTTGTTGCGGTTCACAGAATACATCCACTCACTAAGTTTTAACAGTATAGTACTTATAGTTTCGGAAAAAAGTGTCTGTGATAGACTGGCGGACAGACAGACAGACAGACAGACAGACAGACAGACAGACAGACATGACGAATCTATAAGGGTTCCGTTTTTTTGCCATTTTGGCTACGGAACCCTAAAAAGCACAAAAACGAACTGGCCTACTCGTACGTCAACAAATACAAAGGAAAAAAAGTTGTATCACCTGTGCGCATTTATTATTAACTGTGGCAACACTGGACGAGGTGACACCCTTTGTCAACGCGCCGCTGTACAATGGAGTGAGTTACGTTTTTTGTCGTGTAATTTGAATTTGTACTGTATTTTGAAATATAGGGAAACATTAAAATACTAAACATTGAAAACTAAGTATTAACTTAATATTATAATGATAAACAAAAGTTTTTTACACATAGTATTATATTATTAGTAACTAACGGCCGCCCGCGACTTCGTCCCCGTGGATTTCGGTTTCCGCACACAGTGATACATTATAGCGTAAAGCCGTCCTCGTCAAATATACTATCCAACACAAAAAAATATTTTCTATGTAAGGCAGTAGTAGTTCCTGAGATGAGTGCGTTCAAACAAACGAACAAATTCTTCAGCTGTACCATTTTAGTAAAGTTCAAGTTTGTATTTCTGTGTTTTTTTTAAATCTAGAAAATTAAATCGTTTTATACCAATACCTTTCCCGCAGATTATTTTTATTTATTGGTTTGCGCTTTTATCTTCTTGATGGGCTTTTTCACTACCATTATTTTATTATTATGCATTGAAATGAGAATGCAATAAGACAATTTTCCAGTTAAACTCTTCTCGAACCTTGATACATCCGTATCAAACCGGTCTTAATACGCCTGGGATGGTCCTGACCGTAACACCGCATCAAAATTACAGTCCAATAGAGGATCGCTTTAGAATTCATGCGATTCCGTGGCAGGTGGTCTAAGATTCAGTGCGGCTTGTGATTTGTGACGTTTCACGTTCATTCGATTAGACAATGGATTAGATTCCGCATGTGTCAAATCTGATGACAGAGTTGAGAGATTCCTAGTCCAAATTGCGCGAAATTCCTTATCGCCTCGACTAATATTGCCATTGCCATTGCAATAAACTGGTCTAGAAGTTGACCATTAGAACAAGAGGTTCGATCCCCACACAGGACAAAGATTTGTGTGATTTTCGTCAACCTTAGTTGACCATTAGAATAAGGGGTTCGATCCCCACACAGGACAAAGATTTGTGTGATTTTCGTCAACCTTAGTTGACCATTAGAATAAGGGGTTCGATCCCCACACAGGACTAATATTTGTGTGATTTTCGTTAACCTTAGTTTTAATAAGCTAGCTAACTTAGAATTTTTCTTCGTCTGGCCTAAAGTAAATCAACGATGGCATAGTGTAACATTTTCCTCGATAAATATTATAAGTAAAGCACATACAGGTACTTATATAAACAAAAAATTCGTTTTGCTGAGGATCCATTAGCTCTGTAACGAATTTGTTTTTCCTGTACGGGGTTAAGGCTGATAACTACAAAGTTATCACATTAATAATAACCAATGCCTGTCAAAGGTTAAAGCCATTTTTGTATAACGTGGGCCGCAACATATATTAATGGCGAGACTCTATCAGATCTCAATCAACAAGAGGTTCGGCCAATGCAGCCTTTGAATACCTACTTAGAAAACATTAGAACGGGACTAAAACATCACAACATTACAAACATTGATCTGACTCCGTTTAAAGTAGCTTAAGCACTTGTGTTACAGACATCAGAATCAATAGTGGTATTACAAATATACTTTTAAATTTAAATAGATACATAAAACACCCAGACCAGGACAACTATAACATGTTCATGCACGCAAATGTTTGTCCTTTGCTGGAATCGAATCCGCCACCTCTTGTATGTATGATAGATAACATCTTGACCATTACACCAAGCGGGTCATCATACTAAAGGCGACATAGGACATAATAGGCTGAAACAATCACCACGCTTGCCAAATGCAGATTGGTAATCACAAACCCGCGCTGCAACGGCAAAACCGACACTCACTTCTAAAAGAACATTAAGAAATAAAGGCCAGTTCCTAGTAGTATTTTTGAAAAGCTCACAACTGCACGGGGATCGTTAGCCGGTTCATTTCCTGATTCAGCCGAGTGCGAGGGCGTCGTAAATGGCGGAAAATGACACGAGACGAGAGGTTAACTTGACTACGTCTATACATGTCTTTGCCCGGAACTGAACGGAATGGAAAAAAACTAGTATCTTCGATGTTTTGAAAGTCGATCTTATTCTAGAGATCTTGCTATAATAACATGCCTCGATAGACTAGTCGTTAGAATACGGGCTGTGGACGTGAGGTTCGATTCCAAAAAATTGAGTAATTTTATTTAAGGAGTAGGAATTTCTTGTGAGAAATATCACTTACTAGCGGCCGCCCGCGACTTCGTTCCCGTGGATTTCGATTTCTGCACACTGAGTGTTGTATTATAGCTTAAATCTTTCCTCGACAAATGGTCTAAACAACACATTTTTTTTTCAATTCGAACCAGTAGTTCCTGTGATTGGCGCGTTCAAACATACAAACAAAATCTTCAACCTTATTATATCAGTATAGATAACTTGGTCAAGATTTGACTATGAACCCAATTTTACACCAATAAGTTCATTTCTTCAACCAACTTTGGTTTAATATCTGCATCCGATTCCTTTGCAGTTGCGAGTAAATTCCCGTCAGAGGTGCATTCATTACCGAATCGTAGAAAATAATAATCGCGCAAGGAAAAGGAGCAAAAGTTTTAATTACAGAAGGCGGAACAATACGTGCCCGCCGGAGTGTTGTTATTTATGTACACTGGGGACCTCTTTGTATGTTTACTGACTTTTAAATGATTAAAACTGCTCTAATAAGTATATCGCTGTTTGTCTGATAAATTACATGGTTTTCCGAGGTGTTCAACGTAAAGGACTTAAATCTATACTAATATAAAAAAGCTGAAGAGTTTGTTTGTTTGTTCGAACGTGCTTATCTCAGGAACTACTGGTTCATATAGGCATAGGTATATACTATAGCCTAACGCCTTCCTTGTCAAATGGACTATCCAACACAGACATATTTTTCAAATATTTTTGTAATAGTAGTCCCTGAGATTAACGCGTTCAAACAAACAAACTTTTAAGATTTACTATATTAATATAGATATAGTAAATCTTAAAAGTTTGTTTAGCAGACAAAAGTACCTATTATCAATGTCTGTATAATGCATGTCAAACTTAATCTTTCTAACGAAGTGTAATGCAAATTACTTACCACCATTTCAGAGAATCTTTTAGATAAGATAATTTAATTTATTGTTATAGTACGCAAACGGAATTACCACCGGAACCAAGTCTATATCTCCATCTTCAAGCGAACTAGTTCTCCGCTACTCTCGAACAAGTTTTGAACTCGTCAAACCTTGGTCAATCGGCGTCGATAAACTCGAACCGACCAATTTATCGCAAAACCTTCGAGGTGGATTACTGCGGCCTCGGCTTACTGACAGCGATACGAAGACCCTTGTAAAACCTTTTTAGTTTTTATAACTTCTTGAAAATGTTAAACTCGCATGGCCAGATACAAGGATAAAATCAAAGGCCTAGACTAAAAAAACTGTTAATATTATTTCAAGGGGCTAAACTTTATAGCAGCCGAAACGACAAGCAGTACCTAAGTATTTATACATGTATTACATATATTACATAACTAATATCGCGTTGGATTGTATCATCAAATATCTTCCGTCGGGTATTGCAAGAAGCGACTGATGTTCCGGTTTGGGCAGCACTTTCCCTTGTTTGTTTTTCATTTGCGGACCCGCCTGATGGGATGCAATGATTTTTTTTGATAAAAATATTTGTTTGTTATTTTAAAAAAACTTCTGTCGCACTCGCAAGTCTTATTTTATTCCACCAGACAGCATTTCGACGTCAGTTGGCCTGTTGAAAAACTATTGAACGCTTTTTTATGCAGTTTTTGTTAAAAAAAGGAAAAACCATCACAACTTATGTATAACTTTTACGCGTAATATAACTCATTAACAATCCATTTGATTCCGACACTCATTGGCAAAATAAGCTCAATTTGCACAATTAACAAGCTCAGTGGAGACGTAGTAGTCGCGAATGAGATAATTGAATTCGGTTTTGCACACCCATAGTGATGTGCCAGTTTTAATTATTCCAATGGGAATACCTGGATAGTGGAGATTATCTTTATTAAAGATTAAAAAAAAATTAAGCTGATATTTTATAAGGACAAGCTTATAAAGAGAGGTAGAGCTTAGTGAAACTTCCACTCGAATGAGCTGCTAGTCTGGGAAAGAACCTTTTAAAATAGTTGAACAGAGGACCAAAGTGAAGTAACAGTTCGTAACGTCGTGTTATGTTTGTTATGTGTGTTATGTTTTTGCTGGTGAGAAAAGTTTCCACTGCGCAGTTGGAGGAATGAGATTTTAATTGTGGTGTACAAGACTTTGTACATTACAGATACTATCTCTATTCTTCGTGAAGTATAATCAGTTTTTGCAAATATGCAGAATGTCCAACATTTATTTTCATAAAACTAGTAGGTATCTTTCGCTTGAAATAGCTTGTATAAAAAATATATGAAATTAAAGTGATATTTAGAAGTACCTAAAGTATTTTATAAAGCACATCCCTACAATACGAGTACGAGTATGTAGGTAGTAACGAGTTGATTTCAGCATGATTAAATATTATACAGCACACTCATCATACCTACTTGTTGATGAGAGGTACGTGTGACAAGAAACTTCGTAATTACAATTGCGTTGCGGTTTAAAGCTACAAAAAATAAAATTCTTACTTTGAATTGACTAAATTTTATTTAAAATTATAAAAATAATACTTCTCTCAGTATTTTTATCTGATATGATATAGTCCTCTTTGTCGTATCCGACAACGGCGACCTCAGTCTCTTCTTTGGTGAGCACGAATATGGCTGGTAAAACCAAACTTCGCTTTAAACACTCATACTCCAGTCAAAATAGACATTCCAGTTTGCATTAATTCCCAACAAGCTGGATTTTTGTGCAGGCCTTGATTACGTCATTACAAATGAAATGTCAAAAGTCCCCATCGATCCCGCTTGTGCGTTGTTTTTTATTCGTGGTCGAAGGGCCCAAATTTGCGTTTTTTGCTTATATCTCTGAAACTAAGAGAGCTATCGAAAAATAGTTCAGGTAAAGTTTGTAGATCGTAAAATTGTCTATTTAAAAGATCTCTACACTTTTCTTCTACAAAGCAGCGCTGTCAAGATATCGTGACTTTAAGCCGCAGGAAAGTCGTATTTTCGAGTAGCCCACATTATGCAATTACAATAAATTGTGTTGAGTAGTTTATCTGGAGCAAGTGGCAGTTAAGTATGGATTGGTTCTAAACTATTATTTACCAAATTCCAGCCCCAATTTTCAGGATTTAGATCATTGAAGTCAAAAAAGACAAAATGATGTATCAAGCTTGCATTCATTCCCAACAAGCGGGACTTTTGTGCAGGCCTTGAATACGTCATAACAAATGATATGTCAAAAGTCCCCATCGATCCCGCTTGTGCGTTGTTTTTTATCTGTACTGAAAATCTTCGGATCCTATTTCTAACCTTTCTGGTAGTCAAACCTGAATGGGCTCTATAGAGACTTTTACTCCTTACATGAAATAGGATCGATTGGTGCGAAAAAATTTTTTTGGAATTTTCAGTACAAAATGTATGGAAAAAGTTTTTTGCGATTTTTGACATTTCTCGTACTCAAACCTCAAATGGTCCCATAAAGTCTTTTAATTCTAACATGTAAAAGGATCGATTGGCATGAAAAAAAATTGTCAGAAATCGCAAAAAACTTTTCCCATACATTTTGTACTGAAAATTCCAAAAATTTTTTTTCACGCCAATCGATCCTATTTCATGTAAGGAGTAAAAGTCTCTATGGAGCCCATTCAGGTTTGACTACCAGAAAGGTTAGAAATAGGATCCGAAGATTTTCAGTACAGATAAAAAACAACGCACAAGCGGGATCGATGGGGACTTTTGACATATCATTTGAATACGTCATAAACGTATTCAAGGCCTGCACAAAAGTCCCGCTTGTTGGGAATGAATGCAAGCTTGATACATCATTTTGTCTTTTTTGACTTCAATGATCTAAATCCTGAAAATTGGGGCTGGAATTTGGTAAATAATAGTTTAGAGCCAATTCATACTTAACTGTCACCTGCTCCAGATAAACTACTCAACACAATTTATTGTAATTACATAATGTGGGCTACTCGAAAATACGACTTTCCTGCGGCTTAAAGTCACGATATCTCGACAGCGCTGCTTTGTAGAAGAAAAGTATACAGATCTTTTAAGTAGACAATTTTACGATCTACAAACTTTACCTGAACTATTTTTCGATAGTTCTCTTAGTTTCAGAGATATAAGCAAAAAACTCAAATTTGGGCCCTTTGACCACGAATAAAAAACAACGCACAAGCGGGATCGATGGGGACTTTTGACATATCATTTGTAATGACGTATTCAAGGCCTGCACAAAAATCCAGCTTGTTGGGAATTAATGCAAACTTGGGTCTAAATTTTGTCTATTTTGACTGGAGTATCAATCACATTGAGGGCAAAACAGCTAACCATCTATAATTAAAAGTATAGCATTAGAAGTATAACTATAGCCAATCCCGCAAGAACCGTCCTAAATCAAGCTATAATTATTTATATCTCATCATCATCCTAGCGCTTGTCCCGGTCGCATCCTCGGCCTAATTATTTATATCTATAGGAATCTAAATCTATCTAAATATTGCCTCATCTTTCCTTTACGAGAAAAACATTTACCTGAAAGCAAATTAATTTACAAATGAGACAGGATGCTGTTTATTGTTGCATTCACACTTCGCGGCGGATGAGATCCATTAGTAAATAAAAAAATGTTATTGAAACATGTTGTCGGAGTAATTTTTTATCAACTCGGACGAATTCTTTCACGAACTTTCAATAATGTTTGTGGGAATGCAAAAAAGCCACACAATAAATTATTTTCACCTGACGTAAAGTATGATACAATTTGGAATAATATTTTCAAGTATCTATGTAATGCAATCAATCTATATCTATAAAACTCAAAGGTGACTGACTGACTGACTGACTGACTGATTACATAATGATCTATCAACGCACAGCCCAAACCACTGGACGGATCGGGCTGAAATTTGGTATGCAGGTAGATTTTATAATGTAGGCATCCGCTAAGAAAGGATTTTGATAAATTCAACCCCGAAGGGGGTAAAATAGGGGATGAACGGTAGTATGAAACTTTGTCAATTTTAAACCTATCAGGCTGATATTTTGCATACATAAAGCTACTATGACGTAGGCATCGTTTTTGCAAACAAATTGATAAATTCGAACCCCCAAGGGGGTAAAATAGGGGATGAACGTTAGTATGAAACTATGTCATTTTTTAACCGATCGGCTTGAGACTTTGCATTCATAAAGCTACTATAACGTAGGCATCGCCTAAATAATGAGGTTGATAAATTCCAATACCCAAGGGGTTAAAATAGGGGATGAACGGTAGTATGAAACTTTGTCAATTTTGAACCTATCGGGCTGATATTTTGCATACATAAAGCTACTATGACGTAAGCATCGCTTAAGCAATCATATTGATAAATTTCAACCCCCAAGGGGTCAAATAGTTGTCATTTTTTGACCGATCGGGCTGAGACTTTGCATTCATAAAGATAATATGACGTAGGTATCCCTTTTTAAAGATTATTTGAAAAATCCACCCCTCACGGGAAAAATAGGTGATAAAAAAACCAAAATCCACGCGGACGAAGTCGCGGGCGCCCGCTAGTCTATTATATAAATGCTTATTCTTCAACAAAACCTAGTAATTAAATGCTGTCTTTCTATGAGTAGATAATTATTTAAGAAAATACCTCATCACCCTTTCGCGTCTCATAAAAGCCTTCAAACATTAAACTAAGCACACATTAATCTTTCCCAACAATGAAAGAATAACATCTTGAACCTTTAACCTGTGCTTTAACTAAACAATTAAAACCGTTTTGTGGATAATTCTAAAGGCACGTAATACCGCAATACTTACTCTCGCGAATCATAAAGGAATCTCGAGAACATGTTTCTCAAAGTCGTTAAGAGCGATTATTGGAATCGGGGGAACACAATACAAGAGTTTCGCTGTTTTAACGTTCGCTTAATAAAGGGATTTGTGTCGAAGTGTGGGGAAAACATATGCTTAATGGTTGAGTACCAGGCATAAGGTACTCAACATCAAAAAGTTAATTCACGTAGGTACGTACATTATAAATCGACGATAATTAAGATTCTACCACCGACTTTGGAAGCAGTCATCTGTCGAGTGGAAGAGGCAAGAAACTCGATAGTTGCTCGCAAAATTGCAAATTTTTACATTTTTTTTACTACAATAATTAGAAACTCTAAGTAATCTAAACACTCCATTGAAGTTCTATAAAACTATGATAACCCAGTTACCCAAAATTGATTGTTCTATTTTAATTATTTCGGTTTAATTAATGTAATCGGCATGTGCCGTCTAATTTCTATGTTTATCACAACTTAAATCATCTACTTAAGGTTCAAGACCTTTAATGTTTGTTTCCAAAACAAAACCTGGATTTCTACGTCGTTTCTTGAAATAATATTCATTTGTAACCTGCTTTTTCTTTCCACAGCTTAGTAAATTGAGGTAAGGTAAATTAACTTTACCAAACATTTCAAATTACCTGTACTGCTTACAATCTAATTAATCAATTAACGGAATCTGTTAATAAAATATGATTGGTTATGTAATGGATTTCAATAAAACAAGATGAAAAGAACTAAAATAATCTATTAAAAAACACAATTCCCAATTAAACATTCTGAAAATAATATATATTTTTTTGTTTAAAATGCTTGTGAAATTAATGAAAAAAAAAAGTGTAAAATCTCTCTTAAACTGTTTAATTTCAGTTCCTTCTTACCTCACTGTCATTTCAACTCCAACCTAAAGTCATTTTCAAAGTTTTGATTAAAGCTTTCCGAGAATATACATCATTGTTTGCGGCAAACAGAATTATCAACAATGGATGAAATCGGTCCAATTGATAAAGATAAACCACCGAATAATTTAAGCAAGGGATTATTGTATTGTCTTTGTCAATTGTTCGTGAAATGATAAGGACGCTTTGACATGAATGGAATAAGAGTTTTGTATGATGGTAGTGTAACAATTGATTTAGCTCGCATCAGTGGCTTGTTTGTAATTCATTAATCTGATATGTTTAATGCCAGTGGGAAAATTAGCGTCGATTTTATACATATAGCATGTTTTTTGTTATATTTTAATTACTTGACATTTTTATTTGGCGTTTGGCGCGTCCCGAAATATTTATTTATAGCGGCCGCCCGCGACTCCGTCCGCGTGGATTTCGATTTCCAATATCCTATGTGTTATTCTGATGTATAAGCTATATTGTGGTAAAGTTTCATTCAAATCCATTCAGTAGTTTTTACGTGAAAGAGTAACAAACATCCACACATACAAACTTTCGCCTTTATAATAGTAGTAGGATAAAATTCTAAGGAATATTATATACAGCGGAAATCAATCAAAGGTTTCCAATATTCTCAAATTATTGTTATTAGGTACATTGCCTCAAATTATAAGGTAAGCATTTTCATTTAGCTATTTTTGATGTAAAACATGCATCATCATTTTTGTGCAAATTCAAATCATTTAACAATGTTTGGTGGTAGTTACCTACTGTAGAAAGATAGTAAAAAATATATACTATAATAATACTCTTCCCGCCGTATTTCGACCTCGGCAGCTAATCTTACGATCAGCCAGGATATACATATTATATACTGCACAAGTGAATGCGCAAGCAAAGGTGCGGTCCTTATTACCTCACTCGCATAGTTCGTTCGGACAACAATCTGACACGACCGTAGAGAGTTAAGCCGCAGGACCAACGCCTTAACGTGCCCTCCGAAACACGGAGGAGCTCGAGATGATTTTTTTCGGTCACCCATAGGCTGACTGGCCTCCGTGAAAGTTGCTTAACTTTGCAATTACCACTACTACGCTATCGAGTTCCTCAACAAAAAAAAATAGATTGAGTAACTCAAATCACCACTCAATCTCATCTATCTCCATCAGTTAATGTCCAGTGTAACGCTCATTAGATGAAGTATGAGACATGAAACCGCCGGGAACGGATAAACGGTTGGTGTTGTAACCGGAATGGTTTCCATTAGGCCTAAACGACTTCGAAGATGTTGCGTAGTTCATTTCTTTTCGAGGTAAGTGGCGCGTTAAGTACTCACGTTAGACGTACCTGAAATGAACGAATGAGTGAATGAACGGATCTTTAGGTCTCAGCACAAACAAGAGGTTTTTTTGTAATGGTTTGTTTGACTTTCGCTCGAATAAGCTGCCACAGAGAAGCACCTTCTACTAACTGCCGTCTAAAGAAACTAGCGGCCGCTCGCGACTTCCGCGTGGATATCGGTTTTCATGATACTAAGGAACCTACATGTCAAATTTCAAGCATCTAGCTTAAGTAGTTTAGATATTCCATACAAACTCTCACCCCCCATTATAGGGAAGTGGGGGGTTGGAATGGGTCAAAAAGTAGCCTATGTTACCCTCCATCCCTTCAACTATCTCCACTTAAAACATCACGTCAATTCGTCGCTCCGTTTTGCCGTGAAAAAAAGACAAACATACATACAGACAGACACACTTTCCCATAATATAAATATAAAGATTTATATTTATAATGGTAGTGCACAGACAACATCTATTTTTTATTACACACTAGGAATAGGCCTAACTTTCCCTTTGGATTTGCTTATTTGATTAGTCACTTATCAACACATCATCATAAAACAGAATCGAGGGGCCACCGCCATGGGGACAAAACTCATCGGGGTAGAAACAACGAACTAGGTAAGCGTTTAATTTAATAGAGGGCCCCGTTGCTCCAGTGGTCAGAGACCCCGGCTACAAAACCAAGGGTCGTGGGTTCGAATCCAGAGACATCGGCATTTGTACTCGAGTCAGGGATGTTTATAAAAGTGTTTAAGTATGTCTATCCATTCTCTAGCTTCCACACTGCAGGCTGAATTTATTCATTTATTTCTTTATTTAATCTATGTCGAGTGTCTTCTCCCCATCCCGAAAATATCGATAAGCCGTATTCCAACACTATGTAAATTGTGATATGAAACAATTAACCGATTAGCTTCTGAATTACATTATAACTTGATTTGTTTCGAAGCGAGTTGCTAGTTTCTGAATTTAATGACTATACTAATAGAATTTGTTATAATCTTCTTCTATGAATATAGAAGTTAAATAATTACTTATAGTGAGCACCTGTAACTTGCAACGTTATTAGGGTAAAAAAGAAAATGATGTGCAAAGTAATCTATACTACTTCTTTACTAATATAATAAAGCTGAAGAGTTTGTTTGTTAGTAGCACATGTACTTTAAACCGAGATTCTATCCATTTATAAGTATAGTATATAGTGTTCTCTCTTCAATCTAAAAATATAAACTTAAAATAAGTAAACCCTGGATCTTCAAGAATGTTTTTTAGGGTTCCGTAGCCAAATGGCAAAAAACGGAACCCTTACACCCTGGCCACAGCCCACAGCGGTGCGACTTGCGATGCGTCTTGCGCCAGCGAAAGTGGCGAGCGAAAAAATCAAATAAAGGAAATTTTATGAAGCATGCCACAGCTACGGCGGCGAGATGCGCGGTGCGAACGCGCGGCGGCCATACCCACGACTAGGGCGACCGTCGCCGGCCTCGCCGCGCCGCTCGCCGCGCCGCTCGCCGCCGTAGCTGTGGCTAGACCCTTATAGTTTCGTCATGTCTGTCTGTCTGTCTGTCTGTCTGTCTGTCTGTCTGTCCTGGCTCGTTCTCCGCCGTTTCTGAACCGATTGCCACGAAAATTGGTGGAGAGATGTATAGCGATAATTCAAGAATAGGCTTTTAAAATAATCGAAAAATAATTATTTTTACCCCCCCCCCCCCCCCTCCCATACATCGAAAAGTAAATTCGAAAAAAAAATTAGACTTAACCCATCGTGTGGGGTAAACGTTAAAAAGGTATTTTTAAATACAATAAAACTTGCCTTGAAACCATGTGGATCAAACACCCCAGTCTCGAGATATATTAATACAACAAAGTTAAAATTAGAGCGTCCCCCCCCCCTTAACTTTTGAAATACTATTACAATAATTCTAAAAAAAATGTCCTGTATACCTTGGAGGTAAGTACTTTCAACGAAATCTATAGCAAACTCTGTATCATACATAGTTATTTTTATACAACTCGACCAACTAATGACGTGCAGCTGCCCTTACTAAATGGTGTCTTAAGCGGTCGGGCCATCTTTTAGCTACGGGACCCTTTCATGGGCGTGTCCGACACGCTCTTGGCCGGTTTTTTTATAAATAAATACGCAAGAAGCAAGTTTCATTACAATTTATGAAGTAAATTCATATGAAGAGCTTATAACTCGAGGTGTGTAGTGATTAATAAGGGTCGCGGGTCACCGAGGGATGCCCCCATAAATACATTAGCCGGGAAGAGAGTGCCGCAACATTAAGACGACAATTACACTATAATCACATTATATTTAACATGGCATCCTTTTAGCCGCGTGTAAATAAGGACGTGTCAAAATAAATATATAAGTTATTATTATTTTTGAAAAAATTCAATTTGAAATTTAGTCTTTATTGCATTTTAATAAGTTAAATAAATTATAGTTCTAACGTGCGTGAACCATGCTAGGGCACTACAATGTATGTACATAGTAGTTCTAATTTTCTATTTTAAACGTTAAATCTAGATTTTACAAATGACACATATACATTCTATTTAAAATGAATATAATATGACTCCGTGGTTGATAGCTTTCAGCACTTGTTTGTAAATATGTTTGAACCAACAGTGATAGATATTACGAAATATAGTCATGATCATGAAGTCAAAATATTTTTGTACTTCTGGAGAGTAAAGTAACCATTAAAACGTGCAACGGCACCGATGTAAACTACAAGAATTCTTAATGTAAAATGGTCTGTTTGCTTAGGAAATGCTATAAAGCTGCCGTGATTTTATCTTCACACTCCACTTGCAAAGAGACGAACAACTAAACTTGTATGCATATTTATTGATTTTGGCATAGTGCTGCTTTCATTGATTTACTACGGTAGTCTCCGATATGAATACGACACTACTGTGAAATCAATAGATGTGGAAGTAGAATTTTTTTACTTCGACAATTCACTTAAATACCACGTCAAAGTCCCGTAATCCCACCGATTTTCCCACTGGTGGTACCACGGTATACCACCATGTACCTATGGTCCCAATGCATAGTCTAGTGGGAAAACGAGCCCCTCCTGGGTCACCCATGAATATTGTACCCGTGGTCCTACCAGACAATGCAGAGGAACATGGGGCACTCCACTAATGTAGGTAGGTATATGAGTTTTTAGATGTTTATGGAAGCGGTGACAACTTTCTTTCTCGTTTGCCTTCTACTAACATAACAAAGCGTCGCTTTAAAATTAAATTAAAATTGTTATGTTATGGAAATAATCAATAGTAATTGATTTTAAATTTTATTATATTTTTTATGTACCTTGTTAACCTTTTTGACGCCGCTATCAAAATCAAAATGTGCCACAAACTGTTATAAGTAAGTATTCTTCAAGCTGTGCAAATAAAAGTAAGTACTATTCGTTTCTCGTTATTATTCGTTTATCGAATTAAAAAAAAAATTAAAAGTCTAATGGTAAGACACTCCATGAAAATTGCCAAGAGAGTTGTTGAGTGTTTCATTTCATACAATAATCACGACCCTCAGTAATAAGGAATACCACTCAAGAGGAGAGAAGGCCCCAAACGATCTCGGCTCAGCATGTGCCGTGGCAAAACTATTGCGTTTTAATTATTTATCTCTGAACCATTTTCCACAAACGACACTTATTTTTTGCAGTTCGTATTAATTCGAACGCAGCCCGGGTTCGTGATTACCAATCTGCATTTGGCAATTGTGGTGATTTACCCAAAACCAATATTATGCAGGATAACTCGTATTCAAATGATGGAGTCCTTTGCCCTACAGCGGGACATAAATAGGCCGATTGATACTGTACTTACATTTGCGGCTAACACGAGTATATAATAATCGAGAAGGCCCCATATGGTGTTTCCGCAGTTCCACAAACAAACACGTAACGTAACCGTTACATGTTCGATCTAAACGTTTCTTGTAAGGGCTGCCATCTCTAACATTTGGAAAACAGGACAAGAGGCGAGATAACCCCGGATTTTAGAGTCCGAAAGCCGGACATGATAGCTTAACCTTCATAACGTATAACATTGTAGGTTGATCGTGGCGTGCAAGCGTCGTCTTTTTTTTTTTTGGTCGGCCGTCTGAAACCTTCCCCGGACTTCTGTATCTTCCCCGGACTTCTGTATTTACTGTACCCGGACGCATCCCGGACGCCCTCTAAACTAGGACAAATCCGGGGAAACCCGGACGGATGGCAGCCCTAACTTGTACCTAAATTCTCTGTACTCTGCGGAAGCCGTGTTAAAAAACTGCTCGTATCAACAAAATAATTCAATTAATTCCTTTTGACAATTGGACAAAGCGGTTAATGTTATTGTCGCGTTTGAAACGCGTAAGACTTCTGTGTTTTTTTATACCACAACATCACGTTTCTTTCGAATTACCTAATGTTTTAGAAGAATACGAGGAACTAAAATAAACACAACTATTAGCTCAATACGACTTGCTGGTTATTGACTGTTTTAACATGAAAAATAATATAAATTTAAATAAAATATGAACGATTCTACATAATCTAACACACGTCACTGGCTTTTCAAGTAACCTTTTTAGTAATTATTTTAATTAATGTTTGTTGCAGTTTCGAAATGGCTAAGATTTGTCTTGCAGTTACCATCATGGCCGTCCTGGTTATGTCACAAATAGTCAGTACTAAAAGTGAGTACTTTACACCAAAAGTCTTATAAAGAACCTGAAGCAATATTGTTGTTCTACTGAAAATAGCTAAGAACAAGTCACTGACTACTTATTTCTATTTGCAAATTGAAAGAGCCCGGATTTTTTTTTGTGAATTAATGTTACAAGCGACCCACATTTCAACAAGATGGCTAGAAAAAATACTGCCCACACATGTACAAGTACATTCTTATCCTTTTCAAGCAAACAAATGAGCGTATTCATAAACATGCACAAACCCTAAGCTAAAATCAAGACTGCGGTTTGATTAAGACCCTTTCAACCTCATCGATACCGTTGGAGTCCAGTTCAAATGCGTGTTAAAATCCTTTATTGAGGGATAAATGGAAATACATATTGCGTACGCTGTATTGTTAAAAAATATACAACAAATTGGCCTTTCTGGATGTAATAAGATTCTTAAGTTTTTGTTTTGATAAAAAGAAAGATCTAGGTTTAATAATTGTGGATCTCAAAAATTCCATGGAAATTATTGAATGCGCTTCAAGAAATCCTGTAAAAAATTATAGTTTAACAATTAATTAAAATTTATTTTAACAATAACTATGAAGTTTGAAGTGCGATCTTATACTATCCTATAGTATGTCAAAATAATAATTATGATACCGTGAAAAGGAGGAAATAGAGCTTTAGAGCTTTTGTGATATTGTCCAAGAGCTTATCCTCAATTACTCAAATTAATTTTAGAATATGACATATACCAAATTGTAATTTTCGAATAGATCTATATTTTCATGATTTTTTTATTTATCTTCAAATCACTGGTATGATGACTTCTACCTAAAATCAGTAAAATGTAACAAGAACTGGGGTTAAATTCAATATCGGCCAGTAATTGTCCCGTAGGGCTCGGTATTATCGGTCCTAAATTAAGGCTCTACTAAACCAGAGGCCATTTTCAGTAGTTGATTAAAATATTTAACTTAGCGTTTGGTGTATCCCGGTTAAAAACTTACCAAAATATTCAATCTTGGTGTAAATACAGAATTTCGTTTGATATCAGGTTTGCCGGATGACGGTGAAACAACAGAAAATTCAGGTACCTTAGTTTTTAAATCACTTTTCTCTTTAATTTAAATCTCTTCACATGTCTCTCTATATCTTTAAAGTATTAAATGGCGAACCTCGCTTCTTTAGGTGTATTTGCCATTATTTACTAGTCCTTGAGTTCCATGTAGATTCTAAGCATTGTAATTATTTCTTGAATTTTTCACAACGCGTAACTGGACTACCTAATCCTGCTCGAAGGACCATTTTGTTCACCGTCATAATGTTACTTCACAATTAAAACCGCACTGGGTCTGTAGCCAAGATGCCAGTTTCTCGAGCGTAAGCTATCGCTTTCGTCGTGACTTATATCACCATCTCGCTCAAACAGATACCTTGTGTGCGGGATGGAGATATAAATCGCGACGAAGCTAGGCCATCAGTTTTTATATAAGATCTATCTTCTAAATAGAGGGAGAAACAGACTGACTGACTCATCAACGCACATCATAAACGGCTTAATGTAGACACTTAAAATTTATATGGGACGTAATAAGGGATAAAATAATAAATAAAAACTTGAATTTTGGTGCAAATACAAAATTTCTTTTGTTTTCAGGTTCAGCGGATAACGTTCAAACAACACAGAACACAAGTAACTTTGTTTTCAAATCACTTTTAACATTAACTAGTCTTCCGTCGCGGTGTCACCCGTGCGTCTATTTCGTTTTCAAATATCCCCCTTTTCCCCCCACATTTCCTGGATCAAAAGTACCATAAGTATGCCAACAGTAAAGGTTAATTCAAATCGGTCCAGTAGTTTTTGATTTTATTCAATACATACAAAAATACAAAAATATTCATCTTTCCTCTTTATAATATTAGTGTAGATATAAATCTCTTCACATTTTTCATAAATCATCTTTATAGTGTTTAATAGCGCACCTCGCTTCGTTAGGTGTATTTGCCATTATTTTACAAGTCCGTGAGTTCCATGTAGATTCTAAACTTTCCTATTAATTTTTGGCGTTTTCACAACGCGTAACCGAACTACTTAATCCGGCTCGAGGGACAATTTTGTTTACTGTTATAATGCTACTTCACAATTGAAACCATACTGTTTTAATATATTAATATATTATTATTAAATCATTCAATTCTATATACGAAACTGTAATAACGAGTCTACAACATTATTCTATATCTATACTTATAATAAATCTGTAGAGAGGTCAATTCTGTACATGAAATATATTTTCAAAATAACTATCAGGGGGTGATTAGTGATCGATACTGATGCCAAAAATGCAATCAGTAAAATTTTTGTCTGTCTGTCTGTCTGTCTGTCTGTCTGTCTGTCTGTCTGTCTGTATGTTCCTTATAGAAACAAAAACTACTCGACGGATTTTGACGAAACTTAGTATAATTATTCTTTATACTCCTGGGCATATTATAGGATACTTTTCATCACGCTACAATCAATAGGAGCAGAGTAGTGAAGCAAAATGTTGGGAAAACGGGAGAAATTCCTCCATTTTTAAAGCTTCTGTCGCGTGTGCAGCCTTAATGGTTAAAGTTACATAGAAATCATGTAAGACGGAAATATTCTAAATAAAATTGCATAAAAAATATTGGTTGAAAGCATATGTCTATCTTTTACGATTTACTCACAATAACCCGTGTACTTGATCCAGATAGGTTTGAACGCGCTAATCTTAGGGACTTCTGGTAGGCTAGCCAAGATGCCACTTTGACGAATACGCCACACGCTTTCGTCGCGACTTATAATATGTATTGCCACCCCGGACACGAATTGCATATTTATGTGAGCGGGATGGAGATATAAGTCGCTACGAAAGCGGATGGCGAATTCGTCAATTGACAAAATCTTTTGAGTTGGATAGTCCACTTACCGTTTGTCAAGGAAGCTATCTATAAGTATAGTAACACTGTGTGCGGAAACCGAAACCCACGCGGACGGAGTCGCTGGCGGCCGCTAGTTCTTTAATAAAAACATGTATGTATGTATTAAACAATTTTTCTATAGTATAATAAACTAGAGGCCGCCCGCGACTCCGTCCGCGTGGATTTCGATTTCCAATATCCTATGTGTTATTCTGATGTATAAGCTATATTGTGGTAAAGTTTCATTTATATCCATTCAGCAGTTTTTACGTTAAAGAGTAACAAACATCCATACATCCATACTTACAAACTTTCGCCTTTATAATAGCAGTAGGATCTGTAGATAAGTAAATTCTGTACATTAAATATATTTTAAAAATAAATATCAGGGGGTGATTACAGTGATTAGTGATCGATACTGATGCCAAAAATGCAATCAGTAAAATTTTTGTCTGTCTGTCTGTATGTTCCTTATAGAAACAAAAACTATTGGACGGATTTTGACGAAACTTGGTACAATTATTCTTCATACTCCTAGGCATATTATAGGATACTTTTCATCACGCTACGGTCAAAAGGAGCAGCGTAGTGAAGGGAAATGTGGGAAAAACGGGAGAATTTACTCCATTTCTAAAGCTTCAGTCGCGTGCACCCTCATGGTTAAAGTCACATAGAAATCATGTATGACGGAAATATTCTACATAAAATTGCCTAAAAAATATCCTTTGACAGCATATGTCCATATAGAATTTTAGACTTTCGCGTTGCATTATGACACTAGTATTATTTAACGGGACTTAACGAAACGTCAAGCAGTAAGTAGTATACATATACTACATAATTAATATCGCGTTAAGTCCCGTTAAATAATACTATATGTCCATATTTTATGTTTGACTCACAATAACACGTGTAACTCATGATCCAAATTGGTTTGAACGCGCTAAGCCCAGGAACTACTGGTTCGAATTGACAAAACATTTTGTGTTGGCTAGTCCATTTGCCATTTGTCCCGGTAGGCTTTAAGCTATCTATAGTAACACTGTGTGCGGAAACCGTAACCCACGCGGACGGAGTCGCTGGCGGCCGCTAGTACTTAATAAAAAAGAATACCAGGCAAGGAAAGATTGTTCAATCAGGTTTAACAAAGTTTATTTTCCCCAGTTTTCACATAACATACTCCCTTTTTGAAATTTTGTTTTGTTTTCTGCGTCGGAGTATTTATAATTTGCTTTTGTTTACAGAAGGGTGTAATCAATACGGCCACTCCTGCTACGTAGGACACGGCAAGAGGTCGGCAGACAACGCTGCCATTGTAAGTAATATTAAAAACGAAATAGATCTGGGGGCACGGCAGTGCCCCCGCCAAGTCGAGCGCGAAGCAAATACTGCCGTACCATCCTTTACTGGAACCATTTCGCCGCATTTTCAGGCCCCTATGTGAGAACCTCTGGATAAGACCAGAACGCAGAAATTTTCATCATCCAGTAAGCTATGATAACATACTTGAAACCCAAAATTTTAAGTCTGTGGGACTTATAGTTCCGAAGTTAAGCGAAAGCAAAGTTTCGCATTCATGTCACACACTCACTCACCTACTCATGATCATCAAAATAGAACTAGTACTTCCCATAAACTCAGAGCGCTGAAATTTGGTACAAAGTAAGGGTTTAATAGCCACATAAAGGGAAAACTATAAAAACTACCATAATCGAAGATCTGGAGTACCTGGTGACCCTGATTAGAAAACACAACAGCCCAACCAAACTATTGAAAAAATCGACATACCGCCTTGACAAAAAGTATTTAATTTGGTTAGCTGCTTCAGCTGATGTCAATCTGGGGGCACGGCAGTGCCCCCGCCAAGGCAAGCGCGAAGGAAACACTGCCGTACCATCCTTTACTGGAACCATTTCGCCGCATTTTCAGGCCACTATTTGAGAATCTCTGGATAAGACCAGAACGCAGAAATTTTCATCACACACTAAGAAATAAGATAAGGTTTCTACAAAAAGAAGTGAAATCCCATCAAAAACATTCTGTAAAAAATCTAGCCAAGTCTCGATGGACTTGGCCGTTGAAGGGTACTTAAGGGTACAAAACCAGTATCAAGCCTAAATTTTCACTTGTTATTCAACAACGTTGTCCAATTGGCAATTTTCCATCGACAATGGGTTGCGGTTCTGGTGAAATATTGGTATAGTATTGTCACGGAGCACCTAGTTCTGTGCCTCTGTGTTCCCTTAAACGGCCAAGTCCACAACACTAACTATAATAATGAAGAAATCGCACTAAGGAAGGCTTGGCACGATTTTGTCTAGATTTCATTACTTTTTAGAGATGAGCAAGCAGCTCCACCGAGACTTGGCTAGATTTTTTATAGAATGTTTTTGATGGGATTGAATTATTATACTTAATAAAAAACATTGACTTTATTTTACCTCTTACATATTCTCAGCATAATTGATGTTTCTTTAACGTCACTATTGTAATTTAAATACGCAGTGTATTGCAGCAGTGGTTGCAAAACCACGTCTTATGTACTAAGCACTCTTATATTAAGAATAGCCTAGGTGTTCCAGCTAACCATTTATCCACCAAATGAAGTGGCATAAAAAATCCTCACCAATTCCAGAGAAAAATCTCACAATAAAATGACTCATATAAATAAATAAATCCCGCCACATTCTCTTGAGATATTCTTTCAATTTTTTCTTTAACCCGGGCGGGTTTTTCTTTAGTCCCCGACGCAAAAAGGAGGAGGTGTTATAAGTTTGACGTGTCTGTGTATCTGTCTGTCTGTGGCATCATAGCTCCGATTACCGATTGATTTTCGTTTTGTAATAAAGGTGATTGATTTGCGAGTGTTCTTACATACCTATGTTTGATGAAAACGGATTGAATGGTTCAATTATTTTTATTACTATGCTTTAAGTTGCAGATTGACATCAGGAGGCGAATGCAGCAGTTTAAAGATGCCTACCTCCCGGTCAACATGTAAACCAACACCTCACACCATCACGGTTGCCACCGATGTCACTCATTCGATGAAAGCGTCCCAACATAACATAACATACCCCCACACGTTATTTTTAACGCAATAAGCCATTGAATGTTACAGACATAACAAAGCATTTTTTTATATAAAGTGAATCAACGGATGCACCACTCAAACCAAAAAGTTCAAACATATATGCCTTGAAACATTATGGGCGGCTATCATTGATATACAGAAACCCAAGATTCACAATCTGGAACAAAAGTAACAGTCAATTCTGTCACCAAATACTCGGCAAATCCATGTGTTAAACTATGAACATTATTATTCGCGAATTAAACCTTATGCAGATTAGTTAAGATTATTTTCACAAGGGATTGTTCAAAATTGCGATGACGCGGGTGACACAAGACTGTTCGAAATAAGTACATTCTGCACTTATTTTTAGGGAACGTTTTTGAGACGCTGATTGTGTATCTTGGGTTTTTGTACATCATTGGCGGCTATGCAGCCGTACTAAGCGCAAAAGCGGTATCTCAGTAACAGCTAGTTTCGTGATAATGGATCTTTCGTAAAATTAGGGTTTTGGATCATTCATCGATTGTTGCCGATTCTTCTCACCAGTAACTGCTTTCCGAATCGTGGGTTTTGACCACATTTTTGTTGCAATTTTGACAATAAATAAGTGATTCTATGAAGCCTATATTTATAAAGAATATTTTGATTTTGATTTTGTTATTTTTTGCTTTTAAACGTAATGTTGGTGTATGTTTTTTATCACAATAACTAAAATATGTAAAATATATATGGGAGTGTCATAACCGTGAGTTACAGCTATACCGCTTAATAATAGCAGATCTAAAAATTGAGATGCCGCCTTTCCCTTTAGTATCCACATAATATTCTAAAAAACCGGACATGAATTTCAGAAAAATGAAATACATACTTTGACAAATAAAAAAAAACTTTTACAAATAAAAAAATAAATCCTGTTTGTCAAATCAAGAGTGCCTCACTTCGACTATTTCACATATTTGTAGCTTTTCATAAAAGACGTAAATAAACGTAAAATGACAAAAATTTAAGCAATTTTACACTATGATTGAACAATTATCAAATCTGAGCAGAAACATGTTTTGTATGAAGATTAAGGTTCCTTTATTTACCGCTTATTGCCTTAGTAATTTTTGCCTTCCAGCCTTCGTGGATGCACAAGCCTCCATGACGGCTAGAAATATCTAACCAGCGAGCCCACTGGCCGCAAATTACCTACCTTTCAAATTGAAAATTCAAAGGAGTCAATCGTTTTTGTATGGAGAGTTAGGCCCACCTAAAATTTTAGCGTTTATTTACGACATAGGTATCAATTTATTCCTTAGAATCTCCAGATTATAGTGGTAACATTACTTTTCCATGTTTTAACCGGAATCGTTAGAAACAAGATGTGAAAATATAAATATTAACTTCAAACTAATCAGTCATTTTGCTTTCTTGACGTTCAACGCCTGAACCGTTTACATAAGGGCGATTTTCCATTATGTTTACCTATGTATCTGAACTGTAACTGTGTGAAGTATAAACAATTTATTATTACTAGTGGCCGCCTGCGACTCCGTCCGCGTGGAATTAGGTTTTCGCATACATAGTGTTAAACTAAAGCTAAACATTTTTAAGTTGAAGACTGCCTCGACTAATGGATTATCCAACGCAAAAATATTTTTTTCAATTCGGATCAGTAGTTCCTGATAGTAGCGTGTCCAAACCAACAAACTTCAGCTTTTTTTATATTATTATAGTATAACCATTAATGACAGTTGACAGACGGGAGGTTTCTGACATTTGTATTCAGTTTATATCAAAATCAATATCCAGCAATAGACTAGCAAATGCGTTCCGTTATACGGATTTTTTTGAATTGTTTATTAGAATTATTTTATTTCATTAATTAAATGATTAAAAATCACTACCAATCACCGCCTTAGATAAAAGTAGGCATAAAAATTATTCCAAAAGTAAATTGCGTCTCCTTTATGTTCGATTTCAAGAGTTTTATTTTAATTCTATTGATAAAAACCTTTTTTTCCTTCAGCTATCTGTATGTCAGCCATTGTTGACTATTCTTGGGACAGAAAGTTCACGGATATAATCAAAATAAGGCTTTTTATTTTGGTTTTATGACTCCGGTTTCGTTTGAAATTCACTTCAATTGCAAAATTCATAAAAAAAAACACATATTTTTTTATCGTAGTTCTCTTTCTCTCAAACGTTACCGATTGTCGGTGGGCCCAAAAAAACTGTCTCCTTTTGTCTATTAGTTCTATTTTCGATTTAGTCAATGACAGTCCTACAGCTTTCGCGGAGCTAGACACAGCTCTTGAAATTAACTCAGTAGCAGTAGTAATTAATACAACTCTTGTAATTTTTATTATTAAATATTCAAAGTCAAAGTCAAAGTGTAACAGTGATAAATAAAACCAGTTAACCAGTGATCAATAATATGTATTTTTACTTCAACCCCCTACTACTATACGGCTGCGGAGTGCTTAAGAAAGAACCCTTGAGACCGCACCCCGTAGCAGCTGGGTAGAACTGAGTAAGGGAAAACTATCACTATGATTTTTTTTACACCTTTTAAGTGACTTATCGATATGAGGCTTTTCAATAGATGCGTTTTTTCCCAAGCTATCCAAGGCAATAAAAAATAAAATTTCGTTTTTTTTTTATGTACAGCTTTTGCGCTTAGTAAGGGCAGTAGATATGGTCGCCCAGCCGACGCGGAGCCGACCCAACCACTTGAAACTATTTTAATCTGTGTTGCTATTGGAGATGCTATTTTTTCAATGTGAAATTTGCACAATTTTAATTAAATAAAAGCAAATCCTACTACTATTATAAAGGCGAAAGTTTGTAAGTATGGATGTATGGATGTTTGTTACTCTTTCACGTAAAAACTACTGAATGGATTTGAATGAAACTTTACCACAATATAGCTTATACATCAGAATAACACATAGGCTATAGCTTATAAGGCTTTAGGCTATAGTACATACCTACATAGGTACCACATACATATGTGGAAACCGAAAACCACGCGGACGGAGTCGCGGGTCATAACATATTTCAAGGATGCGACTCCTCGAAATATGTGAAAATTCTGCTTATAAAAACATTTCTCATTAGTTACAAATTTTAAACATTATAACATCACTTCATAAAACTGTAGGAAGTTGGACGTTTCGCAAAAGTTGGCTGTATATATGATGATATTTAATCTGTTGTCATCATTATAGGGTCATATTACAGGAAGGGATTTCACTGCAGAAAGAAAGCTTTTGACTCTTTACACATTATCACAATGTAATTTAAATGTAGAAAAGAGGTCGCTAACTTAACTGTCATAAGTTTTTTTATTGCCTTATATCCAGATACCCAAAAACAAAAAGGTGTGATGTCGCGATAAAATAAACGACGACATCATAAAAATGAGTCATATTTAATTTTATAACTTAGTTAAGACCATATTTTTCTGCTTAGTTAACTGGTTAAGTGCTTTCTGTGTGTGTAATAAAGATGACATCATTTTATTAACATAGCGCCGTTTTAGCATTTAAAAGCCTTGGATGATTTTCGCTCTATATTCCTAGCATGATTGAAATTAAATTAAAACTACCATTTTTAACATAAACATAATTGTTATAATTAGAAGTATCAGGCTTGTATATTTCCGTTTTCACATCAGTAGGTACCTGAAAACGTATGTTTAGTTCTAATATAAATATTATCTTGTTTCTTTCATTTAGATTTAACGAACATAATTTTACCATCCCATAAATTATGTAGTTGACTGTCTCTGTTAAATATAGTAATGTTTTACAAACTAATAAATGGTTAGTTATACCGTATGTGGCAGTTGGCATTTTATTGATAACCTATTTATTTGATAAGTCAAAAGTCAAAGTCAAAGTCAAAGTAGTTTATTTTGCAATTTGATTTACATAGATAGTTTTTTTTTACTTTGTTATTTATAGAATAAGGCAATTAAATAAATAAATAAATAAATTGTTTGAACTAACACACCAATTGCCTAACCCCAAACTAAGCTCGAAGCTTGTACTATGGATGCTAGGGAACGGATAGACATACTTAAATACATTTATTAACATCCATGACTCGAGTACAAATGCCGATGTTCATCACACAAACATTTGCCCCTAGCAGGATTCGAACCCACGACCTTCTGGTTTTGTAGCAGGGTCGCTGGCCACTCGACCAACGGGTCTGTCAAATTATGTAGTAACTTGTTGCCACACTGTGCGGATTTATCTTAACGAACGTTTAAAGCTTACGATAGATCGCCGTACGCCCGGGCCTTGGCTAGCACAATCTCCCGATCGAAAAAAAAATCCAGCTGGGTGGACTCTTTTTTTGCGTTCCCGAGGGAATTTCGGGAATTCCTTTCTTAGTGCACCTTTACGGTACCTAAGCAACGTCCCTTCGAAATTTCAAGGGCCTACGTTTAGCCGTTTAGGCTGTGCGGTTATATGACAATCAGTCAGTTTCTACTTTTATATATTTAAGATGTTTGGACTAGTGCATCCTTTGATTTCAATCAATCAATCAATCAATCAGCCTATTGCCGTCCACTGCTGAACGTAGGCCTATCCTTTGATTTACTTTATAAAAAAAAATGCTTTGTTATGTCTGTCACATTCAATGGTTTATTGCGTTACAACATGTGATGGTATGTTATGTTATGTTGCGACGTTTTCATCGAATTAGTGACATCGGTGGCAACCGTGATGGTGTGAGGCGTTGCTTTACATGTTGTTCATGAGGTTTTCCTCTTTGAACTGCTGCATTCGCCTCCTCATGTCAAGCTGCAAATTAAAGTATAAATATTAGCCTATTATTATCCCACTGCAAAGTAAATGTTAACGTGCAAAATTAGTTTTTAATTAATAAATCCGTTAGCAAAATGAAAGGGATCACTTCTTTTCAGATTTATCCATCATTTTAATCATTTGTTGTGACGTCATCAATTTGTGTGATGCCTTATTCTTTATAACTATTGATACTGGGTCCCATTATCAGTTCTACAAGCAAGTGAGAATTTATTACCCTAGGAATTTTATAAACGTCTGAGGGATACTGAAGTTATTTATTTAGTTAATCGGACATATCATAAAAATAATAATATGCTCGCTTTGAAGTTATACATTTTGATGTTCTTGGACTGTAACAACGCTAGAGATAATGTCAACCAACTTGACCCGACACTGTATAAAAGTTGCATAACCAAATTAAAGTCATTGAGGTATTACGACAACGTATAGAGTGGACATCGCGAAAAAAGTTAAGCGTCAACTTGGAGGGTTAAATGGTAACTCTGGGTAGGGGGGGGTTTACACGGGTCGATTTTCGCCGTGCGGCTAGTCGCTTTACAAATCGTCTCACCAAGCCGAATCGCTAGTCAAGTCAAGGGTACACTAAATAATCGAGGCCTGGACAATATATTCAAAAACATTAATCATTTAATTATACAACTAATTGAATATAATGAAAATCTTGAAACAAATGAGAATTTCAATGCCACAATAAATGAATTTAATTTAAATGAAAATTCAGATTCAACAGAAAATAGCTCAGATTTTTTTCGTTCCTACCACTCCAGTTAAGAACAAAAACCATATGTGTATCTTGCATCAAAACATTGCGGGCTTAATAAACAAATCTGATGAACTGGTGGTTTTTCTGAATGATCTCTCGGAAAACTACAAAACTGTGGACATCATTTGTATAACTGAGCACTTTATTATGTCTGGGTATGAAAAGTTCCTATCTATACCTAATTATCAATTAGCGTCCATCTATAGTAGAGATAACTGCAAGAGAGGGGGTGCTTGCATTTTAGTGAAAGTGGGTTACGAATGGAAACCTATAACAGAGGTCACAAATCTTTCCATACCTGGCATATTTGAGTGCTGCGCAATTGAAATGGTAAAATTGAACACAATAATAGTATGTATTTATAGAGTTCCTAACGCCACATTTATAAATACATTTTTCTGCAAACTGGAACAATTATTAAGACTTATAACGAAAAAGAAAAAATGTAATTTAATAGTATCTGGTGATTTTAATATTGACATTATGAAAAATAACAATGTAACTTTAGAATTAGAATGTGTGCTTTTAAATTTTAATCTGAATTTAGCAATTAAAGAACCAACTAGACTGCAAAGTCAATCTTGTATTGATAATTTTGCACACAACTTCAAAGTATCATGCAAGACGGAAGTGATAGACTTTGCTCTCTCAGACCATACTGCACAATTAATTCATGTTCCCGTAAATAATGTGCCATGTCTCAAATTTTGGCGGAAGAAGCAGAGAGATTTTTGTCACGAAAACGTTTTGAAATTCAGGTACTATCTCAAGAAACTGTCGTTTATAGAAATGTACAATACAGAGGATTCAAATAAGGCTTTTAATTATTTTATGGAAGATTTCAAACTCTTCTATAATTTATGTTTTCCATTGAAGCTGATAACCATTTCAGCATATAAAAAGAATAAATGGGTATCTCACGGTATAAAATTATGTAGCAAGAAAAAGAGGCTTCTTTTATGGAACTCAAGACTGAAACCTACTATAGACAACAAAAATATCTACAGCTGTTATGCAAAACGATTTAAAAAAATAATTAAGATGACAAAACGGGCCCAAAATAATTTCTGTATAAAAAATTCATTGAACAAAGTCAAAACCACATGGGCAATAGTCAATTATTCTAAAATTAACAGGCCCAAGAATTATATTGAAGAAATAAAAATAGGGAATGACTTGGTAACAGACCCAAGGATCATAGCAGAAAAATTTAACAATCATTTTGTTGACAAAATAACCTCATTGCCCGGATCAGGAAAAATTTTAGCTCAAAAATACAGGGACAACAAAATTCCATGTTCATGGCACCAAGCTTACCGTATGATATTAATAACATCATAAGAAATTTAAAAAACACAAATAGCGTGGGTACTGACGGTATAGCGACAAAAATTATAAAAAATGTAAGTGACATAATAAGCAAACATTTAAGTCACATTATCAACCTTTGCATAAGTGAAGGAAGATATCCTGATGCTCTTAAAGTATCCGTAGTAAAACCCCTACATAAAAAAGAAAGTAAGCAACAATTGGAAAACTACAGGCCAATCTCATTGTTGCCTATTATGTCTAAAATTTTTGAGAAATATATATCTAAAGAGATTTATTTATATTTTGAAAGGCATAACTTATTTTGTATGGAACAAAATGGGTTCAGACAAAATAAAAACACAAATATGGCTATATTCGAATTTTTAAGTAAAGTAATTCAAAATATTGACCGAAGAAATCCCATTTGTACTATATTTTGTGACATGACGCAAGCTTTTGATCACGTAAAACATGACATTCTACTTGACAAACTTCTGGCTTACGGTATTCGAGGTAATGTTTTAGAATTGATAAAATCATATCTTAAGGACAGGAAGCAATACACATCAATTACACGTATAAATATGAAATCTAAAATAGAAAAAGAATACCTTTCGAAGGAACGGGGTGTTCAATATGGAGTACCACAAGGTAGTGTCATGGGACCACTTCTATTTATAATTTACATCAATGACCTACCGAGATCAACTGACAACCCTATGACTCTATTTGCGGACGACAGTACTCTTACAGTAGCATGTAAACGACCTGACATTTATGAACTTGACATTAATAATTCATTGACATCGATAATTTCATGGTTAAATAATAATAACTTAAAAATAAATTTATCTAAGACACAATTAATCAAATTCCGACAAAGAACAATACAAACACCTGACATTAATGTAATTTACAATGGAATGAAAATAGCTGAAGTCGACAACGCGAAATTTTTAGGAATATTCATTGATAAACAACTAAATTGGAAGGCCCATATAGAGTATCTGAGTAGGAAAGTAAGCAGTTCTGCTTTTGCATTGTATAAATTAGCTCCAATAATAAATGTAGATTCTTTGCTCTTGGCCTACCATGGCCTGGTGGCGTCATATTTGAGATATGGGATTATTTTCTGGGGAAATTCCACAGAAAAGGAAACAATATTTAAAATGCAGAAACGATGCATAAGAGCAATGTTTGGACTAAAACCTACTGAGAGTTGTAAACCGTTCTTCCAAAAACATAAAGTTCTTACACTTCCGTCAATGTACATTTTAGAAATGGCGTTGTTTGTAAAAGCCAATCCGTCACATTTCCCTCGTTTGGAAGATGCTGTTAGTAGAAACCGACGTGACGACACAAGGTTGCGTATGCCCAAATCAAGGACAGCTCTAAAGTGTAAAAGCATTTTTTGTATGGCACCTAAAATTTTCAATAAAGTTCCAGTGACAATGAAAAAATTAGATTTGAACGATTTTAAAATAAAATTTAATAAATTATTAATTGAGAAATGTTATTATTCAACGACGGATTTCTTAAGTGACAAATTCTGATTATTTATGGACGGATTGACTTCAATTTATTTTAATTTTAATTTTTTCTTGACCTTTTTTGCATTTATGACATGCATGTAATAGTTAATTTTTAAATTGAATTTATTTATTGAATGATTTATCTTATACATATAATTTACAATATTTTAGTTAAAACACTGCATGACTGTTGTAATGTGAATTTTATGATTGTTGACTATTTTAATTTAATTAATTTTTTGTATGCCGCAATGGTACGACATGTTGAAACCAAATGTTCATTTATCAACCCTGTACACATGTTTCGAACAAATAAATCATCTTTTATCTTTTATCTTTTTTATCTTTATCTTTATCTAGTCCATTTACACACTGGTGAATAAAATCTCACGCGAGTCGGTCATTCCCTTCGAGAATGTTGAGAAGAATGCGGCGGTCGATCGCCTACAAATGATCGATTACATGGTCGATTTTAGTCACCAGCCGCATGCGGCCGCTCGCCGTGCGGCCAAAGTCGGATGGTACCCAACTTTGGGGCTTGCGATTTTAGTCACTTGGGACTTTGACCGAATTGACATTTAGACGGTCGATTTTCGCCGCGCGGCAAAAATCGTGCGGCTCTATGCACCCGTGTAAACCCCGCATTGGGTACTCGTAGGAGTGCTTAGTACATAAGATGATGTAAAAATATTTGCAACCGCTGCAATGAACTGAGTAAAATAGTGACGTTAAAGAAACATCAGTTATGCTGAGAATATTCAAAAGTTTAAATAAATTCAAGGTTATTTATAAAGTCTAATTTAATTAATTTCGTTTATAATATCACTTACAAGAGCAGCGTTGTCTATGGACCTCTTGCCGTGTCCTCCGTAGCAGGAGTGACCGTATTTATCACACCCTTCTGTTAACAAAATCAAATTTGTTAGTGGACGAGCCATGCTGCTTCACAGCACAAATGGGCCGGTTCGTCCGGGGAAGTACCACCTTCTCAGCTTCTCACATAACATCAGCGTGAAATAATAGTATCTACTATTGCGTTTCGTCTGGTTTGTGCGTGTGCCGGAGGCCCACACCCTTAAAAAGGCCGGCAACACATCAACGATACCTCTGGTGTCGCGGATGTCCATGCGGCGGTGATTGCTTACCATCAGGCGACCCTTCAACACGTCTGCCGCCTCTACTATAAAAAAAATCAAATTCTAAAAACTCCGCCAGAGAAAACAAAACGCTCACAAAAATGGGGTATGATATGTGAAAACTGGGGAAAATAATCTTTGTTAAACCTGATTGCACAATCTTTCCCTGCCTGGTATATTTTTTTATTGAATAAAAAATCAGATGTTTAATACAAACGTGTTTTTGTAAAGACAATAGAAGTACTGCGACTCCGTCCGCGTGGTTTCCGGATTCCGCACACAGGTATATAATACAGCATAAAGCCTTCCTCGTCAAATGGACTATCCATATCCAACACCCATGTTTTATGTCATTCAATATCCGCGAAAATAATCGTATTAGGATACTATTTTTGACAAGACATTGCAAGACAAACGCTTCTTTTGGAATACCTAACAGAACTGATGATAATAATAAACATATATTTATAAAGTAACTAATAGTTTGATCACAGATCTGATCCCCGAAGAAATCTTTTGATTGCATCCTTTTTGCCAATAGACGGCTATGGTTGTCTTTTTTGCCACTGTAACGTTTATGTTTTAGAAATATTCTTTTAAGCAAAACCAATATGTTGTACGCTATTTAATATAGTTTCATATATTAAAACAGTGTGATTTAAATTGTGAAGTAGCATTAAAATGGTGAACAAAATGGTCCTTCGAACAGGATAAGGTAGTGCGGTAACACGTTGTGAAAAAGACAAGGAATAATTACAAAGTTTAGAATCTAAATGAAACTTACGGACTAGTCAAATAATGGCAAATACACCTAAAGAAGCGAGGTGCGCCATTGAATACTTTAAAGATGATTCATATGAGAAATGTGAAGAGATTTATTGTATTAACTAGCGGCCGCCCGCGACTCCGTCCGCGTGGATTTCGATTTCCAATATCCTATGTGTTATTCTGATGTATAAGCTATATTGTGGTAAAGTTTCATTCAAATCCATTCAGTAGTTTTTTACGTGAAAGAGTAACAAACATCCATACATCCATACATACAAACTTTCGCCTTTGTAATAGTAGTAGGATGATAAAAGTGATTTAAAACAAGGTTACTTGTGCTTTTCGTTGAGTCACCGTCACCCGGTAAACCTGAAAACAAACGATATTCTGTATTTACACCAAGGTTCAAGTTTTGGTCAGTCTTGAACCACCGTTTAGGATACGCCAAGCGCTCCCTACCTCTACACGAGTGAGAAATTAACCGCAGGGGTCTCAAGGATCATATTGGGTAGTGGGAAAAGACCCGAGCTACACACATGGCTGGCGTGGTACGTAAATGTAAAAGTTTAAATGTAATTTTCTTAAAAAAAAAGACGCGGCATGTTATATTATTGACACCCATGATAGATCTCGAACAACGCAGGTGAAAGAGTCTAGCTTTTTGATGTCATTTCTGTAGAGGCACCATGTTTCCGATTCATAGGTAAGAACGGACAAGGATATTTAGGTTAGAAGCCTGAGGTCATGAGATTTCCACGCTCTGCGAACCAATCCTGCAAAGGCAGCAGCAGCTCTCAGGTCAAACGGTACCGATGAGGTAATAATAAAAGGAATCTTAATCAAACCGCAGTCTTAATTTTAGCTTCGGGTTTGTGAATGTTTATGAATGCGCTCATTCATTTGTTTGCTTAAAAAGGATAAGAATGTACAATTATTGTACATACATGTGTGGGCAGTATTTTATTTTCCAGCCGTCCAGATGAAAAATGGGTTGCATGTAGCATTAAATCATTTTTCTTTCTTTTGGATTCTTCAATTTAAAGATTGGCAACAACAGATGGTAAGTAGTAATTGATTTGTTCTTAACTTTTACAGTAGAACAGTAAAATAAATATTGCTTTAGGTTCCTTATAAGTGTTTTTGGTATAAAATACTCACTTTTAGCGTTGACTATTTGTGACATAACCAGGACGGCCATGATGGCAACTGCAAGACAAATCTTCGCCATTTCGAAACTGCAACGAACAAACATCCAATTAAATAATTAAAAAGTTTACTTTAAAAGCCAGTGACGTCTCTTATTTTTATGGATTTATGTAGGATCCTACATATTTTATTTAAATAAATATTCTGTTCCATGTAAAAAGCGTCTAAACAAGCAAGTCCCGTGCTAAGCTCGTATTTAGCTGAAAAGAGATTAAGTGAAGTAAATACTTTGTATTTATTATTAAAATTAATTTTGATGGAAATTTTCTTAAACATACTTTTTGTTTAGCCCTCATTTTCGTCTAAAACCTTCGGTAATTTTGACCGAAGACTATATGAAAGAATCGAACTCTTGTGGTATAAAAAACGCACAAAAATCTTAGGAAGTACGAGAACTTTTATTTGCTCCAATGTCACCCAGCAGACGAGTTTCAAACGCGACAAAAATATTAACGGCTTTGTTGAATAGTCAAAAGGAATTAATTGAATTATTTTGTTGGTACGAGCAATTTTTAAACATGAATGGCTTCCGCAGAGTACAAAGAATTCGGGTACAAGAACCGTTTAGATCGAACTTGTAACGGTTACGTATTTGTTTGCGGAAACTGCGTCACTATATGAGAGCTTCTCGATTATTTTATACTCGTACTAGCGGCCCGCCCCGGCTTCGCCCGTGGTACTTGTCCACTATTTAATTGATGATATTATACATAAAAACCTTCCTCATGAGTTACTCTATCTATTAAAAAAAACCGCATCAAAATCCGTTGCGTAGTTTTAAAGATTTAAGCGTTTATAGGGACATACAACACACATAGGGACAGAAAAAGCGACTTTGTTTTATACTATGTAGTGATTAGCCGCAAAATCAAGTAAAGAATCAATCCGCCTATTTATGTCCTGCTGTAGGGCAAAGGCCTCCATAATTTGAAAACGTGTTTTTTTTGCGAAATATATGTTTTGGCTAAATCACCACAATAACTAAATGTAGATTGGTAATCACAAAACCGGGCTGTGTTCGAACGAATCCGATACAATTTATTTCCGACCAAAAATCGAACGAACATCTGAATAACGGCCTAGAATAGAAATCACTAGACCATCGTGATTTTTAGGGTTCCGTAGCCAAAATGGCAAAAAAACGGAACCCTTATAGATTCGTCATGTCTGTCTGTCTGTCTGTCTGTCTGTCTGTCCGCCAGTCTGTCACAGCCACTTTTTTCCGAAACTATAAGTACTATACTGTTGAAACTTTGTGAGTGGATGTATTCTGTGAACCGCAACAAGGTTTTCACACGAAAATAGAAAAAAAATAAAAAAAGTGGGGGGTCCCCATAGTCAGAACTGAAACTCGAAATATTTTTTTTCATTGAACATAAACGTGTGGGGTATCTATGGATAGGTCTTTAAAAATTATATAAAGGTTTCTAATATCACTTTTTTCTAAAGTGAATACTTTGCGTGACAGACCCTTCCAAAGTGGAAAAAATGTGTCCCCCCCCTCTAACTTCTAAAATAAGAGGATGATAAATCTGAAATAATTATATAATGTACATTACCATAAAAACTACCAACGAAAATTGTTTCGAACGAAATCTATTCAGTAGTTTTTTTAAAACGTCAAAAATATAATTTGTACGGAACCCTCAGTGCGGGAGTCCGACTCGCACTTGGCCAATTTTTTATTCTTTTATCTTGAAAACAAGTAGTGGAGTCAATGAAGCATTTGACTCGAAAGTCCTCAAGAACAGCTCCGATTTCGATGATTTTTTTTTTGTTAATTTTGTTTTTTTGTATTATTTAAAATCAGAAACCTCTTAGAGCGGGGACGGAACTATTTATATTGTTTTAACAGTATCAACGATATGGATAAAAAAATTAAGTTTGGTCTCTATTTTTTTGTAGAAAAATCTCCATAAAATAATCTTATGGTTACAAATAGTTGTTACAAAAAAGATTTTAACAATAATTTAATATTATTTTGACGCGTATATTTGGGTTTCATACAAACTTTCATCCCCCGTTTAATCCCTCTATGAGTGAAATTTACCAAAATTGTTCATGGGGAATGCCTACGTCATAATAACTTGATGCATACAAAGTTTCAGCCCGATCGGCTCAAAATTGACAAAGTTTCATACAAACTTTCATCCCCTATTTTATCCCCTTAGAGGTTCAATTTATCAAAATGATTTCTCAGGCGATGCTCACATCATAATAACTAATATGTATGCAAAGTTTCAGCTCGATCGGCTTAAAATTGACAAAGTTTCATACAAACGTTCATTCCCTATTTCATCCCCTTGGGGGTTGAATTGATCACAATCCTTTCTTACTGGATGCCTACGTCATAACATCTACCTGCATACCAAATTTCAGCCCGATCCGTCCAGTGGTTTGGGCTGTGCGTTGATAGATCACTATGTCAGTCAGTCACCTTTGAGTTTTGTATATATAAGATCGGGCTTTATTTGATATATATAGATTTGAGTTTTATATATATAGATTGTTTATAACATTCATTAATATATTTACAAGTTTTTAATGGATATTGTATAGGAGAATTTTTTTTGTGTATAAAATATATCGTAGATATTGTTTATACAATATAAATAGTTCCGTCCCCGCTCTAGGAGGTTTCTGATTTTGAATAATATAAAAAAACAAAATTAACAAAAAAAAAATCATCGAAATCGGAGCTGTTCTTGAGGACTTTCGAATATTGCCTGTTTTATGTATTCATTGACTCCACTAAAGTGAAAACAGCAAAATATAAGTTTTGTTTTTAGAAAATGGTGCATCAATAAATAACAGCTAGAATGACGAACAGATAGCGCAGTAAGAGTGCAGACAGATCTATTGCACAATGCATCGAGCATTCGTTGAACACATTGTATCGACAACTGCCATGCATTTATGATGTAAACTTTTATCACGACCGTGTAGGCTCGACTTATATCGGAGAAGTTGTCTATCAGAGTCATTAATAGATACATCTAGTATTATTTGGATGTTTTTAAAGTGCAATATATATATATATATATATATATATATATATATATATATATATATATATATATATATATATATATATATATATTATAAAGGGGTTAGTTTTGTATTCTTGAGCGTAACGAATAAATCCAAAAACCACCAAACCGATTTCAAAAATTAATGTAAAACATAATTTCACGCATCGTTTCGTATTTTTTTATTAAAAACGCGAAATCTTCAGCTACAGTATTAGTTAATTTGAATCAAAACAAACGCAATTAAAAAAGCCATAATTTACTGAAAAAGTTATTTTAAAAATATTTTACATATTCTCTTTAACTGACCAATCCTTTTAGAGTCTCATGTTATTTTTTAATTCGTGCGTCAAAAAGGATAAATAGTAAATGTGGGGTTATTCTTTCAACACAGGGGCTTGTTCTTTTTTTAGCTCCGACTAAGGCAGACGCTTCGTGACATTTAAAAATAACATTAAATACTATGATGGCCATATTATCTGCTTCTTCAACTATAATTTCTTTTCTCTTTGGATCCCCAACAGTAAGTAGTATCCAATACATGTATCAATTTATTTTCGTGTTTTATTATATTTCTTTAACTTAGTATTTTATATTATGTTCATTAGAAAAGTTTAAACCATCTTGAGTCATCAAACTTAGGTACCCACCACACAGACAATTAAGACTTTTAACCAACTCATTGTCTAAAAACTTTGCAAAAGTCACAGAATAAAACTATACAGAAGATCGTAAAATAAAACACCAAATCTTAAGTTGACGTAATATTGTCTCTAAGGTCACAGCTTTATGCGGTTCTTGAATAAAACATTGACACTTTAAAGTGCATTTTTCTGGAGATTCACTCATTCACTGAAGTTTCAGATGTTAAAGAGTGGCAATTTACGCTTCCAGAGATTGTTGTACGTAACTTATTCAACTAGAGTGGGCAGAAAGCCATGCTCTCATTTGATTTTAGTATTTGACTAGCTGTTGCCCGCGGCTTCACTCGCGTTATATTCGGGGTAGCACAATTTCCCTTTTCTGGACACAGAGGAAAACTCGTAACGGACTTTTGCAGGTTATACTGTTACTCCCGTTCCCGTGGGAATTTTGCAATATTCTGTTGCAGTTAAGCTAAACGTTTACTAAGCTATCTGCATGCCAAATTTGAGGCGTCCAACTTGAACGGTTTCAGTTTTTCATACAAATGTTTTTTCCTGCTAACTCCCGTTTCCAAGGGTATTTCGGGAATTCCTTTTTTATTGCACTTCTACGGTACCTTAGCTACGCCCTTTCCAAATTTCAAGTGCCTACGTTTAGCCGTTTAGGCTGTGCGTTGATATGACAATCAGTCAGTTTCTCCTTTTATATATTTAGATAATAAAATGTAACTGTTGTTATCTCAAATTAACCCATGAGCGGAGGTGGCTATTTACGGCACATCTCAGCTCCTCTTCACCCATGTCCGCTTTAATTGAGTTCCAGCTTGAAGGTTTTATATTTTAGTTACTTTTATTAAAAGAGATCTTTAAGTTTGTTTTAAGAATTTTTTGGTAAACTAATCCTAATAGACGGTTTACTGTTTATATTTTTACACTGCGTGAATTACATTTAAATAGAGGTAACCTACTGCTGACATTTTCACTATCACGAAGAACTGGTAATATAGTTTTAGAACAACAAGAGAATACCGATAGACAAAAACGAAACAGTTTCATTACCATACATTTAATAATTCATGTCCGATGAGCTGAATTACATAGCTCTTACATAAATTGTTTGTTGAGTTGAGTTCTCTAGTGAACAGCAAAGAGTTCCCTATTTATTTGGACGTATTTATGACAGATCTTTAAAGTAATTTAGTATTAATTTTACTCTGGCCCTCATTTAAAAACCCGGACGAGTTATATATGTTTCTAATAAGCGTTCTACAAATTCTTTTCTTCGGTTAAATTCGGTAGGAACAAATTCCCATAAAACTTATAAAGCTTCAAATCAATAAATGTTAGCGAAACTCTCAATTTACACTATTTTGTTAGTAACAATATAACTGGCATTATGCTAAAAATTACCCGATATCAACCAAAAGAATGTTAGATTGCAAAGGTACATAATATGAATATCTTGACTTTCTAAACTTTAGACTAGCTAAACAATGAAATAGGGTAATTTTCTAACCATCAATTAATATGAATTGTAAACGACTCGCAGTTAAAAATGTAAAAAATCGGTAAACGAAAAAACATATAACTTACTTTTGTTTGCACACCTTGAGGAATACTTCCTAAAAACAGTTTGTGGTCATTTTTATAGTTTCTTTTCAAATTTTGCGGAGTCAAAAAGGTTAACAAATGACATAAAACATATAATAAAATAAAAAATCAATTATTATCGATTATATCCATAAAATTGTGATTTTATGGATGCAAGCGACGCTTTGTTATGTTAGTAGAAGGCAAACGATCAAGAAAGTCGTCGCCGCTTCCATAAACATCTATTAATTCATGTACAGAAGTGGGGGGTCCTGTGGTCCCACTGCACATTCCGGTGGGACCAAGGGTACAATATTCATGGATGACCCCTGGGTCATGTATGAATATTGTACATGCCCCTCCTGAAGGGTCCGTGTTCCCTCCAAACAATGCATTGGAACCACGGATACAAGGTACCACCATGTACCCGTGTATACCATGGTACCACCATGTACCCCTGTATACCATGGTACCACCATTGGTAAAATCGGTGAGGCCACGGACCTTTAACGTGGTATTCAAGTGCATTGTCGAAGTAGAAATTTTCCACCTTCACATCTATTGATTTGACAATATCATATCGGATTCATATCGGAGACTACCGTAGTAAATATAAGGAAGCATTAATATTTCAAAATCAATAAAAATGCATTCAAGTTTAGTTGTACTCTTTGCAAGTGGAGTGTGAAGATAAAAGCACGTCAGCTTTATAGCATTTCCTAAGCAAACAGACAATTTTACATAAAGATTTCTTGTAGTTTAAATCAGTGCCATTGTACATTTTGATGGTTACTTTAACCTTCATAAGTACAAGTATAGGTTACTTATAGTGTGGGAAAGTGAAGGGAAAGGTTTCAGAAGTACAAAAGTATTGTCTGATTGATTATTTTTGTCTGTCATAATAAATAGGTTTTAAATAAAATACCAACTGCCACATATGGTGTATCTAACCATTTATTAGTTCGTAAAACATTACTATATTTAACAGAGACAGTCAACTACATAATTTATTTGATGGTAAACTTATGTTCGTTAAATCTATATGGAAGAAACAAGATTATAATTATATTAAAACTCAACCTACGTTTTCAGGTACTGATGTGAAAACGGAAATATACAAGCCTGATACTTATAGTTATGATAACAATTGTGTTTATGTTACAAATGATGGTTTTAATACAATTTCATTCATGCCAGAAACATACAGCGCAAAATAACAAAGGCTTTTATAAGTTAAAAATGCGTTAATAAAATAATGTAATCTTTATTGCATAACAGAAAGCATTAACCAATTTATTTATCAGAAAAATATGTTCTTATTAAGTTATAAAAAAATGTTATTACGATTTATACAAAAACAGTACTATAAAGCTGCCATAATAAAGAAAAATTCAAGCTGACTCAATTTTATAAATTGTCTCCGTTCAAATTTTATCGCGAAATCACACATTTTCTATTATCTGGGTATAAGGCGATAAATAAAATTTATTACAATTGAGTTAAGGTACTCTTTTTTACATTTAAATTACATTATAACTGAAGAGTCAAAAGGTTTCTTTCTTAATATAATCTCTTCCTGCAATATGTCCTTATAATGATGACAACAGATTAAATATTATCAAGTATACAGCCAGCCTTTCAAAAACCACCAACTACCTACATAGTATTATGAAGTAATGTTATAATGTTTTAAAATTTATAATTGACGAGAAATGTTATTTATAGAGACAGAATTATAACATTTTTTATGGAGGCGAGCTTGATTTTCATTAAACAATTTATTAACGTTGGAATAATAAAAGTTTCCTTCCTTGAAACCCAACACAAAAAATATTAAATTACAAGCAAAACACATCCTATTACAAAGGTTATAAAATACACTAGGATATTTTTATTTTTCATCAAATACGTCAGTAGAAAATTATTATATTTATGGAATCACCTCGAATGTAGGTATATCATTATTATAGGTAATGTACAAATTGTGTTATCATAGTCTCTGTTTTATTCAACGCTTTTTAAAATTAGTTATAAGATTTTTTAAATATAAGCACCGTTCAATAATGTGCTATTTTTAACATTAACTAAAACCTCCATATTCCACAATTTCTTTTCTATTTCGATATTTTTTTTCCTGTCCACACAATAATGTAATTTACACGAAAGTAAAATACACAATGTAATAAATTAAAAAGCTTTCAACGCAGACACGTTTGCTCGTTTCTATTTTAATACAATATTATGTTGATAATGATTTCCTTATTAAATCACCAAGGAAAGTGTGACATTTAAATGTAGGATAAGCCGTACTGGCAAAGTTTACCCAGCATAACTTCGCGTTATTCGTATGTGATCATCTTTTAAAATAACAATTATGGGAGTACCTATAATTCAAATTACAATTAAAAATAGTATAGTCCAAGTAATAATGTTTATGCATTAAGTACAGTCATTCGCAAAAAAATGTGGACAATGAAAAGTAAGCCCGCTCCGCTGTGAAGTCTCCTGATTTATAGTTAATTTGGAAAAGGACTAAGGTTGCCACCTACTAAAATCCCGAATGTAAAATCAATAATACACTTAAACGCTATTTCATATTTTTCATCAAAAAGAGTTAATATATTGATAATACATATATTGTTTGATGAGGCTTCTGACTAAAAACATAAAATATACTTCAATCTCACCAGAATTTTAACAACAACTACTACTCATTTCTATGTACATAATAAAACAATAAAAACCATTAAAATAATCGTACATAATTTCAAACATATTGCATAGCTTCTGGTTAAGTCGCCTTTTAACAGCCTAAAATATCTTGAAGATGCGTGAATGTATTGCTTGTAGGTATATGTATTTTGTAACATACGTAATTTGTTGCTATGTTATGTTGAGACGTTTTCAATATTTTGTAACATCGGTGGCAACCACGAGGGTGAGAGGTTGGTTTACATGTTGTCCATGAGGAAGGCATCTTCAGACTGCTGTGATCGCCTCATGTTGTCCATCTGGAAATAACAGATTTAACTTAATATTATCCCACATTTCATCTACTAATTGACATTTCATTAAATTTATATATATGTATACCAATAATTTTATTAAAAAGGCTACTGAGTTTTTTCCGGCCTTTTCTCGTATTTCACAAAACTCAATAATTTTAACATTCTATTACCACAAAGTTGTGTGTTGACCAAAGATGTTGACTTATTCTTTAGAAGTCTAGTGAATTGTGCATTTATGGTCAGTTTAAAGAAAAGCGGAATACTTATGATCTCAAAACGTCCGTGGGGACCTGAAGTAATTTATTCAATCATGTCATTTAATAATAAATCAAGAAATACCTTCAGAAGTAACAACTAGGACTATAATAAGTGCTTAACCAACTTGACCCTCCTACAAAGGGTATGTTAACCAAAAATTGAAGATCGTTGAAAATCCCTTAAACAATCTCCACTGTCATTGAGTTGAGTTTCCACACAGGCCGCGAAGGAGCGCAACTATCGGTCAAAGTAAGTTCCAGCTTCAATTAGTCAAGTACAGTTCGACTTTAACTTAACTTAAGCACACGTAGGAGTACACACGTCAAGTTAAGTAAGAATGCAAAGCTACTTCAAACTTACGAAGTAATGTTTGGACATTAGTTCGTGAAACGTTAGTAAAAGTATGTAAAACTTGAGTAGGTATACTAGAAGACGGATATGTGAAATGTTCAATGATATTTAAAATATTTCGTGATGTTAAGTTAACCCAATAATTCTGAACAAGACAGGTAGTAAATGTGCTTTTCATAAAATAATAGCAATTGTAACGCACGCGTTAAAGACCCAATGATTAACCAATTCTTATATTTGAGGTGGATTTTATAGAATAGAATAGTATAGAATAACATTCTTACATATATTAGGTTTGAAATTACACAAAACCGAAAATACCTAACTTGAATATAACTGGAATAGCCAGAGGAATTCCAACTATATACTGACGGCTCAGCAAAAAGCTGGCTCTATTTTTTATTTCAACCCATATTCGGTTTGGAATAAAAAATAGAGCCTGTTATGCCATATCCTGTTAAAAAAATATTTTTTTAAATAATATGTTTCACAAAAAGATTTAATATTTCAATGTAATGTTTTCGAAGTATTTAGGGTAACTATTTTTAATCTGCATGGTTAAATTTAAACATGCAGTTTAAAAATTAAACCGTGATTCTATCCGTTTATAAGTACATTTTAAAATGTTCCGCTTTAAAATACCTCCATTGTCAAACTCCATTATCAAACTTCTTAGCCTTTGACCCAATATTAAATAATTAAATGTCCCTTACCCAATGTTTGACGATGTTCTGGAGTTTGTACTTGATCGCGTCTCTGGCGGCCGTGTCCTCTCTCTCGTACACACCTGGTAATCAAATGCATTGTTTATTGAATCCAAGTGGATTTTAATAGATAACTAGGGATAATGTGGCAAGAAAATGATAGTTATAGTTACTGGATTGTCCATGTTAATGTTTGAAAGTAGTTCAAACAATGAGGATTTTCGCAAATGGTTTCGAAAAAGGTTAATTTTGACATGACATTGACAGATATGTCAAAATTCACCAATAGCAGTTAGACCTCACGCCTACGTATTGCCATCTTGCATATTTTTCAATCGCAAACACTCTCATTGAATTATTTGTATCCTAATAATAATAAAGTCATTAGACTATCACAACAATCGCCTAGCCCCAAACTAAGCTCGAAGCTTTTACTATGGATGCTAGGGAACGGATAGACATAGTTAAAAACTTTTATAAAACATCCATTAATGACAAATGCCGATGTTCATCACACAAACATTACAAAAACACTGCGAAAATCAGTAAAAAGTGTTTTTAACTAAGGGTGTCGGTCAAAACCACTTTTGTCTGATTTAACAGTCGAAAGTCAGTTAGAGCGGTTATGAGTATTAACTGTAACATATGTGATGTAGTCAATCATTCATTCAGACTCACCACCATCTCTCACAGGGATGATATCATCTCCCGAAGGCAACAGGCCGCTGTACCCGGAGCGAGGGTACCCTGGGTGCGGCGGCGTCTCCTCCTGCCCCATCTGCCGGCGACCCATTAGCTCGTTCGTCTGAAACAATGGACATTACGGTCTTGGTTCCTTAAACCTTGAGGGTGAGACTCAACCAAAGTGGTCTGGTTTCTTAAGGATTGCGGAAGAGACTTGACCAAAGCGGAGACGCCATAAGTAGCCAATAGGATTTCAATGCTGAGATGCTCACTTGTTAAGGCCAAAATCCTATTGGCTGCTTACAAAAGGTCTCTGCGTGCTTAGTGGCAAACGTTGTGGCGACCGATTAGGAACTACATCTTCTTCAATCATATAGGACAACAAGGCTCTTCAATTATTGAAATTTAGTTGAAGTAGGTAAATGTTTCTTTAAATATTTGATTTGATTATGTTCCAAATAAATTATTCTCAATACACTCAATTCTTATTGTTATATGGATGGAATGCTATCCCTATAATCATGAACCGAGTAGGTTGGTTACTCTTACTACAATTTCCAAAAAATGTGATGTAACTGAATGATGCAATGTAACTAAAATAGGGATAACTATTGTACAATTTCTAGTATCCCATACACTTAATAATAAGATAATATTATGTTATCTATTGCGGGGTCAGTGAAGACTAGAAAACTGGCTTTCATGTTATTATTTCTACGTTAAAATAACATTCGAGATGCAATTATTACCATTTCAGCTTTCTCCCTCAAAGGGTTGTATTGTTTCTCTTTTATTATCACAATAAGCTAGCGTTTGACCAAGTTGCTTGATGTTAAACATTTTAGTTATAATTTTGCTATGATGTTATTTTGTTGTATGAAAGCAGTCAAAATACATATAATAGATCATTTGAATTAAATGTTTTTGACTTATCAAAACTACTTAAATTCACTATATCATTGCAGCGAAGGCAGATATCTTAGTTACCATATTATTTTATATGCACTTGAATAGACGTCACAGTCAACCGATTCCTTCCCTCGGTTCCAAGTCAAGTCAAGTGTACCGGCGCCCCCACTAACACGGTTACCAAACGGTTAATCTCATAAACCGGGAAGATCTGGTGCCAGGTTATACCGGGTGCATGCAAATGTTTGAACGCACGAATCAACGCGGCGGCAGATTCAATTAGGGGGCAAACGGGAGTTAGTTTAGGAAAAAACCCCGCCCCGGGCTGATTTGAAAGAACGTCTCGAGAGAATGCGCCGGGATTTTTAATGAGTCATTTTATTGTGAGATTTTTCTCTGGAATCGGCGAGGATTTTTTATGTCATTTTAGCTGGTGGATAAGAGCTTAGCTGGAAAATCGAGCCCATTCTGAACATTGGCAAACCTAGAGCATAAAGTGATCTAAACATATTTTTTCACCTGAAATGCCCTCCGTGATAAGATTGCTATAATAGTGAATAAATCATCCCCAGAAGAAGAAGTTTGTGATTATAAAAAAACACAGTAGCTTTGATTGATGACATAGTTTTGTGCTGAGTTCGAAATAAAGAATTATTATTATTATTTCTTTTATATAATTTTTTCTCAGTCAATGTGACTGGTATGCCAAGATAGCACGGGCGCTTGCCAAGTACTACCTTCTATCCTAGTAAAGATTATTATTATTTGTAGGTACTCTTGGAGATCTCGGGTCCACAGGGACCCGATTATTATTATTATTATTATAGTCCATTTGACGGGGAACGCTTTAAGCTATATTAATAGTATATTTGTGCAAAAACCGAAATTCATGCGGTCAAGTATTAGTCACGCCTGTGCTCATGCTGAGAGTCATTGAAAGTAAAAAGTCTAATTCAAATGCCTTTATCTTAATGAAAACGTCAAAAAAGTCACTTACATCAATACCAGCAGTGTCTCCCGACCTCTTGCCGTGTCCTCCGAAGCAGGAGTGGCCGAAGGCAGAACACCCTCCTGTGAACAAAAACAAAAATAAGAACATTCACCAATGCAATTAAATTTAAGAAAGACGGCAATTTTAGTCTAGATGTGAAACTGGAGACCATATTCGTCTTTAAACTTTAATAATCTCTATCCACTACATATAGTGCTAGCCGAGAACATTTCTTCTCGTGGGTGCCGTAATAAGCCACAAAGGAGCATCCCGGTAGGTTGGTCAGCACCTTTCCCCTGTGTTTTATATCGTTTGCCATGGCGCCACCAACCCACTTGCCCAGCAATGATTTTGGCCATAACCGTCTTTTGGGGGAGGACTATGTCCAGCTAGGGTCTTAAATGATCCGATATTCCTAACTGCATAATGATACATATTTTTAAGAGAGGTAGAGCTTTGTGGAAATTCCACTCGAATGAGCCGCTCGTCTGGGGAATTACCTCCACCTTACAGAAGACCGCAGTGAAGTAGCACTTCGTAACTGTTGTGCTATGTTTCTGCTGGTGAGTAAGGTTGCCAGAGCTCAGTTGGGAAGGGTATGGGGTTAAGGCCGGCAACACATCAACGATACCTCTGGTGTCGCGGATGTCCATGGGCGGCGGTGATTGCTTACCATCAGGCGACCCGCAAGCTCGTTTGCCGCCTCTGACATAAAAAAAAATACAAACAAAACACACACAGCAATTTTCTCCATTCCGCTTTAAGCATCGTAAGCTTTCAAACTTGTTAACAGACTCGTTAGTCACTAAACCTCAGGCTCGTATTTCACTGTTCCGAAGTCTATGTGAAAAAGTGCCGTGACCACTAGACAAGTGCATTACGGGATATCCGATTTGCATCGTCCGAGAAAGGCGGAATTTCCGATTGATTAATCACTGGTCAGATGGTGTCGGTATGTGAAATTGTCGGGTAGTGCAGGGATAGTACCGGTAGTTTGATTATCGATAGTTGAACTGAGATATTTCACTGTGCTCCGAAGTATATTAAAGATATCCGAGAAGTACATTATTCGACCATTGGTTTGGTCACTTGGGTGTAATGGATAAGAAGTATTATGATTTTGCTATAAACATATTGATTTGATTTGAACTTGACTATTCGACCAAGAGGTCGCAGGTTCGATCCCGGCACAGGACGAACAATTGTTTGCATCAACATGTTTGTTTGTCCTGGTCTGGGTGTTAAATGTACCTATTGAAGTATATTTTTAATACAACTGTTGGTTTTGATTTCTGTAACACAAGTGCTACTGCCCACTGCGTCAGCTCAATGTACCGACATGTGTGATGTTGTATAAAAGGTAATATTTATTCTATCGATAAAACATGTACAATTCTGAGAAATAGCGTACAGCACTAGTTGATACCACCGATTTAAGTATTCTCTTTATCTGTTCATTTAAATTACTACAGAGGCTCCACGGCTTATAAGCCCATGAATACGTAAACAATAAATTTAACGATTCCATCGAGCAATTTTTAAACGTTACACGTATTCTTCGGTAATCCCATGATTTTTGACTGATAAAACAAATTTTAACACAAATCATTAGTGACGTTATGTATGTACTACAGTCTTAATATCGAAACTTTATTTTAATAAATTTATTTATTAGTTCATTTGTTGGAAGAAACTATTAAACTATATTGAAGAAATGACTACGCCTGCAATGTTTACATATTAAAATGGGACATGACACACTAAAAATGACGTCGCGTATTTTGTATAGAAAGTACAGGGCCTCCGAACTTTGGTCGCGTAATTTCAGCCTAGTGGTATCCTACACTAAATGATTCATTCTTACGTAGGATTCATTATTATATGCATTACCAAACAAAATTAACCTGTTCTACAAAAATATGACATCACCCTTCGACCTCATGACAAACTACATTCCGTTAGATTCCATTCGATTGTTTTCAATGTAACAATTCCGATTCGATATTTGAATGAGCATAGAATAAAGTGAACATGACTCGCTATTTTTGTGTCAAAGGAAACAATCTAGTCGCGAATACGTGGATCGCTCTGGAGAATTGCCCAAGGCCCGCATTTTCATTCATGGGACGAACCACACACAATAATTGAAAAGGCACAAAGGCCGGCAATATTTGGACAGCATTAAAAATCGATGTATTTTTATAGCATTTGATCTAAGTAAAAAGAAATCTAGTATGGATCCTCTTATAGACAAGAAGATGTTATATCTATGTATAACTTCTGAAAAAACATAAATTAAGGTTTTAAAAAAATGGTTTGATAAACTAATACATATTTTGTTTACAGATTGGATCCGTGAAAGAATGTAATCAAATAAAGAATTTTAATTAATAATAATAATCTCCTTCGAATACACATTTCGTAATGAAATTTAATAATCTCAAAAAAACCGGCCAAGAGCGTGTCGGACAGGCTCATGAAAGGGTTCCGTAGCTAAAAGATGGCCCGACCGCTTAAGACTCCATTTAGTAAGGGCAACTGCACTTCATAAGTTGGTCGAGTTGTATAAAAATAACTATGTATGATACAGAGTTCGCTATAGTTTTCGTTGAAAGTACTTACTTGGAGGTATACAGGACATTTTTTTCAGAATTATTGTTATAGTATTTAAAAAGTTAAGGGGGGGGGACGCTCTAATTATAACTTTGTATTAATATATCTCGAGACTGGGGTGTTTGATCCACATGGTATCAGGCAAGTTTTATTGTATTTAAAAATACCTTTTTAACGATATCCCACACGATGGGGTAAGTCGATTTTTTTTTTCGAATTTACTCTTCACTATACATCTCTCCACCAATTTTCGTGGCAATCGGTTCAGAAACGGCGGAGAACGAGCCAGGACAGACAGACAGACATGACGAAACTATAAGGGTTCCGTTTTTTGCCATTTGGCTACGGAACCCTAAAAAAGGGACATTATCCCGGCGTGTCTCGTCTACAGTATACAGAAATTGCATAATAAATAAGAGTCTCAGTCTGCCCTAAAAAAACACACACCGTGTTTTTAGGAATCGTACAACATCATATCCATACATACTTACTAATATTATAAAGCTGGAGAAATTGTTTGTTTAAACGCGCTAATCTCAGGGAGTACTGTTTCGAATTTATAAAATCTTTTTGTGTTGGATATTTTAGTCGAAAGGGGCTTAAAGCTATATAACACTATATTCGCGGGCACCGCTAGCTTTGTTTTCTCGACTATTTAGTTCTTACGAAGCATTTCTGTCAACAGTTTCATGACCTAGATTAGTCCACAATTTAACGATATCCCCGTTATGGTTTAGTCGAATTATTGAAAATTATCCTATTGCTCGGCATTAGAACGTTATATAAAGAACAAGCAACCCTCCCCGGATTTGTACGAGTGGAATTAAAATTACCAGTGTTTCTCTACTATGTTATGAATTTATATTATACACACGCATACTCTTGAATCACTCTATCTGATATAACTTTAAACTTTCGCGTTGCATTATAATTATTTAACATTACAACGGGACTAAACGCGATATTATTTTTATAAGTACCTGAGTACTTACTGCTTGACGTTTCGGCTGTGATGCTACAGCCGTGGTCACAAGCGAACTGGCGGTGCGCGGCGTCGTCTACTTGAACCGGCTTGGGCCGATGTATCTGCATCTACCCCCGAATTCGCACTATTATTGACACTCGAAGAATTGTCAGTGAAGTAACTCCGGCACACCACACTTACAGTATCGGGGTTTATATTTCGATCTTTTTCCGAAAATCGCGGTTTGCATTTATTAATCACTGGATTCCATGCTGACGACAATTTAAATCCATCCTCCCGATTAAAATTTTTGTATTTCTTTATTTCAATCGCTTCACGTACTAATCTTGAATAATAGTGACGATCAGTGGAGAGAATTTTAGGGTCGTGCAACTCCATCCAGTGATTAACATTGGATTGCAGGAGATGCTCAGCAACCGCCGATTTGTTTATCTGTCGGTTTTTGACAGCTGCGATATGTTCTTTGACACGTTCTGCTATAGTCCGCTTCGTCTGTCCAATATACGAACTACCACAACTGCAATCAATTTTATAAACACCCGGAGTCTGGAACGGTATTCTGTCCTTTGGAGAACGCAGTTTCCTTGATATCTGGCATAACGGAGTGTATACAGTCTTTATGGAGAACTTTTTTAGTACTGTTCCAATTTTGTCCGTTACGCCTTTCACATAAGGTAAAAATGCTGCTTGACGACTCACATCTGGACATTTTTCCTTTCCATTTTGCCTTGTTCTCCTCTGCGACATCTTGTATCCGTTACTCCTTAGTACCTCCTGAACATGAGCAAGCTCCGAGTGAAGATGTTCAGGGTCGCAAAGATTATGAGCCCTATTGGTCAAGGAGTTCATCACGGATTCAAGATTAGTACGTGAAGCGATTGAAATAAAGAAATACAAAAATTTTAATCGGGAGGATGGATTTAAATTGTCGTCAGCATGGAATCCAGTGATTAATAAATGCAAACCGCGATTTTCGGAAAAAGATCGAAATATAAACCCCGATACTGTAAGTGTGGTGTGCCGGAGTTACTTCACTGACAATTCTTCGAGTGTCAATAATAGTGCGAATTCGGGGGTAGATGCAGATACATCGGCCCAAGCCGGTTCAAGTAGACGACGCCGCGCACCGCCAGTTCGCTTGTGACCACGGCTGTAGCATCACAGCCGAAACGTCAAGCAGTAAGTACTCAGGTACTTATAAAAATAATATCGCGTTTAGTCCCGTTGTAATGTTAAATAATCACTCTATCTGATAAAAAAAACCGCATGAAAATCGAGCGCGCACTTTTAAAGATTTAAGCACAAAGTTGCTTTCTTCTGCCTGTCCCTTACATAGGGATGACTTCGTTTATTGCATTGGAACTGCAACATCATTGGTACCTACCGCAGCAGCATCAAACTAAACCGGAGGACCAGACCAATTGAATACACACTAAATGTAACCAAATAGCGCAGATTTCCATCCCATCTCTGTTTTACTGGGGTCGTTGGCACATCTTGGCCAACCGTCTCGTTACCGGAGTTTATTCCATCAACTGTTAGGGAACGGCTCGGTGGTCTAGTGGTTTAAGTACCGGGACGTGGTCTCGAGGTCCTGGGTTCGATTCCTGGGTCGAGCAAAATTCGATCACCATCCCATTTTTTTTTACTTTCCCTAAGTAAGGTAAACATGAGTCATCCAACTGAGCAGGATATATTATTGACCACATGCGAGTGCGCAAGCACAGGTGCAGTGCACACCCTATGCCCTCATTCTCATAGTTCGTTGGGATAGCAATTTGGACGACCGTAGAGGGATTAACCGTACGAAAGTAGAAGGTTGCTTAACTTCAGAAATTGCAAACCAAGCGCGTTAACTACTGCGCCACGGGCTCTTCAATGAACTCATCACAAAAATTTCCAGTTACCAGATTTCCTGGATTTCACTTTGCATACAACCAAAACTGGTAGACTTAAACCATCCCCCCAATCCCAAAATCCATATTTTACGCAACAAATCGTGTTGACGCAAGCACGTAATGGGGGTTACGTGCATGTTCGGGTCACAGGGCAGGAAGCCTAGGCCAATGGGATTAGTTCTAACGAAGCTGTGCCGTGATGTAACCTGTGTGGGACTATTGACTCTAATGCGGACATTATTACGTGCCTTTAAACAGCGTTTAAGGCTCAAAGATCAGACTAACTCATAAAGATTAAAATACCTGTCTACTGGAAGAGTCCAGTAGACCCAGCTTTTTTCTGTAGTTAACCTTATCTATGTACACTGATATACGAGTAATAAAGCTGAAGAGTTTGTTTGTTTGAACGCGCTAATCTCAGCAATAACTGGTCCGATTTAAAATATCATTTTTGTGTTGGATAGTCCATGACGAAGAAGGCTATAGTATATACCTATATGTGCGTGCGGCCGCTAGTACTATATGAGTTTATCTACAGAAAGAAAGCTCTTGTATACGTACGACATAAGTATTATATTCATATTCTTTAAATTTTATTAAGCGGCATTTGACACGCGCCCATGAACTTTCGTATTGCTTTCTTTTGATTTTCGAAATAATAATATTGTTCTTCATGGACGGTTACTGCCCGCCTACTCAGTGATGTGCCACTAATAACGATTACAGCGATTGTGCCACCGATTACAAATAATCGATAGAACTTAATGCTACGAATAAATCTAAACGTCTTCATTAATAAGATGTAATGTGTATAATTTACATAGAAAGGAAACAAAATTTTGATTAAAATTTCGTTTACTAACATGGCTCGCCAGAATCTTTAGTTTCAATTATTCTAATATTTATTTTGTATTTAATAAATAAAGATTCATAAATAGATTTATGTTTGTTTTCCAATTAATCTAAGAGAATATTAATTCGTTTACTATTAAAGACCATGACATCAAGTTATTCAGCCAAATACTCGCGTACTGTTAAATACAAATATGAGGATTCTGCAACTTGCGTTATACTCTACCTAAACATAATAGGGCTTAACACAAACTTCGTAACATTGGTTGCGAGTGACTGTCGCCCCAACACCGGGAACTGGTAACTTAAGTTACTAAGCTGTACAATTTGATGCTATGCAATGAGGGTGTTTGCAAAAAAATCCACTAGATGGCAATACGTAGGTGTGAGGTTTAACTCCTATTTTCTTGGTGAATTTTGACATATCTGTCAATGTGATGTCAAAATTCACCAATAACATACCAGTTAGAACCTACGCCTACCTACTGCCATCTAGCGGATTTTTCATTTGCGAAATTCATTGAATAAACGATGTTGTTACAAGTCAATAAAACCCTTAATTTTAGGAACAGATTATTTAATATCCTTAAAAAGTTTCCAATATTTCGAAAATTCTCAATTCGAAACTTTTTAACAGAAATGTTGCAAAATATAATCGCATTAAAGAACAAACAAAATGTCGAAATATAAATCAATCGGAACCGCAAGTTTTTGTAGGTTTTCAAAGTATTCCGCAATGGAGCAGTGTAATGGCCATGAAAATATTGAGCATTACTACATATATAAATCAATTGGTAATTTCCCAACATTTGCCATTATTTTTTCTCCCACTAAACGTAGCTACATATTTTCTTTTGACATACGCAAACGATAAGGACGAAACTACAGACTTGGTAGAGTTTTAGAATCCCTTCCTTTTTTCTTCCAGAAATCCCTTGCACCTACGTCAACCTGTGTCATTTATTCCATTGATCTGCATTATCTATGAGTATTCTAAAATTGTAGGCTAGTTTAGAACTTGCTTTACACTTAGATCAGTCATGGGTAATAAGTACTATCACTGCCTGCCTGTCAATAAATAAATAAATAATAGTATATACTATAAGATCTTATTAAATCGCAAAACATTGTAACTTGAATATTTGTAAACATGATATAACTAAACCTACAACCCTACTTCGCCATTTGACATTAATTTGCTACCCATTCACTATTGCTTGTCGACGTGGCATAATAAAAGCCTGTGAATAGTAGTTAAATTCATCGGTTTGAAACCGCAATACCAATTTGTTTTATTCATCAAAACAAAAAGCTCATACTTTTGAAAGGATCAATCAGGGCTGTAACTAATTTGTTTTTTCAAACTACTTTCATTTGTTTTGTTTCTAGTTAAGCATTAAATTTAAAATCCTAAATATTGTTTGCTACAAGAACATCTTATCTACCAGGATTATATTTTACAAACATTCGGAAATCTAATTATGTTTAGTTATTTTTAAACCGTTTAACGTTCCTAACTTATACTACACGTTTGTAAGTATAGAAACACACTAGGCCGAAAAATCGCGACCCAAGTTCGTCGGGAGTACGCCTACAATGTATTTTAAATTGAGGATGACATATGTGGCGAAATTACGTCGCGTGATATTGTAAAGGAAATTAACATCGGTCGCGTTTTTTCCCTTTAGTGTGTTTCAACACTTAGTTTTTACTTATCAAGTCAGTGATGGTCAATCTCTAAAATAAATAAGTTTTACTTTTGACATTAAAGTCCATTTATCTATGTAAAAGAACCTTAATGGGAGATGTCGGAAGGCACATGGTAATGGACATTCCATTACGGTAAAATGTAACGTTTATTACCATAAGTCCGGTCTTCGTTCTCCTACTTAGGCATTTTGTTGTTTTTCGTCAGTAATTAAAGTCCATTTTACCGTGGCGAGACAAAAACACACCTCGGGATTTTAAGTCAGTTTTTGGAGGTAATTAAGTACATAGTTCTTTTTTGGTTAACTGGAATGAAGCTTTTTCCAAATTCGTGTGGGTTTTAAATAAGCTTAACTATGAAAGCACAATCAATTTATCACGCTGAAAAGATAATGAGGTAATTCATACATCCATGACAGACTGTTGTAGTCAACTGCTCAAAGTCAAAGTCAAAGTAGGTAGTTTATTTTGCAATTTCTTTTACATAGCTTTTTTTTGCACATAATCTATTTTTAACCTACTAGCACTTCGACGTGAATGGCCTGCTGAGAATAAGTGCCGAAAAATATTAAAAAGACTGCGTTTTAAAAAAAAATGCTGGACTTAGGCTTTATACATTAAAAAGTTTCGATAATTAAATGCCAAACATACATTTCGGTTAATAATTGGATATCAGTACGTATCATAAAATGGTAAATTAAAATTTAAAATAAATAAAATACACATTTTTGAGAAGTCACGTGTGCTTGAAGCGTGAAGCAGATTAAATTTAAAAATTAATTAACCAACCGATACTGCAATCGACGACGACGACGAAAGAATATTTAACCAATTTCGACGACAGTTACCTTATATTAAGGACGAAATATTCGGACAAAAAAGTTAGGTATTTACTGAAATCAACTTTCAAGAACACACGACACACGTCTACCTTACATACCTTACTTAATAATTGGTATGATATCGGTATAAATCTAAATCACAGACTGCTACGTTCTTATCTCTAAAACTAGGTTTTATTTTCCATTTCAGTATTTCATTATATTCACAAAAAACTTATGTACCAATGTTCCTGCAGGAAGTGTATTTTTAATCCGCGGTTGTAGGCTCAATGAAAGGCGGTATATTTTTTATTCTAAAGGTAAAAACTTCCGTGACGTTCTAAACTCAGTACTCTACTGTATATCCTAAAACCCATATAGCAAAATGCATTCAAACACACGATTCTCACCATTCACCATTTTATCTCCCAAAAAACAAAGTTTCTCAAAGTTGTTCTCTCATAAAAGGAGTCAAGATAACATCGGTCGTGTTTAGGCGACGACACGCGTACCCGATGTTGATAAACCACGACTTGACAGTTCCAGACTAACACTTTGTTGAACAAGAACAAGATATATTTATTTGTATGAGAACATGCGAGGCGAATTAGCTCTGCAAAATCAAACAAAATGAGGAAAAATATACAAGGTGATGTCACAAGCAAAAGGGTTATAGTTTTGCCAATTTAAAGTCTAACCAAAAAAAATATTCTTTAAATAAATAAATAAAAACTTTACTTTCTTTCACAAAAAGATCAATCAATCTTTAATCAATTTGGGCTTCGTAGCAGCACTAACTAATCGCCTATAATAACTGCTCTACTACTTATGGATGCGGTAAGTTTCAAACGGAAGAACAAGATATGTAGACAGCTAAGTCCTCAATGACCACATAAGGTGATTGTTACGAAGTACTTGCTGTTTAGTCGCACACAGCATAACCACACTCGCTGGACCATCAATATGAACCAAGTCTAAAAGTAATTGATATGATGGTAGTATAATTATGTAGCTGGCATAGACAATGAAAAAATAGGCACACCTATTACACAACTTCCATTGGAAGATAGAAGTAAGATATTACTCATCCTCAGAGTACGTCATTTCATGACAATATAACACATAACTTGTCTAACTTATACAAAAGCTTTCAGCGAGCGATCCCAGCGTAAAAATATACTATAAAGTCTACAGAATTTTAAACAAGTGAGTGAGCAGATGTTACAATTCTATACTGATTTGTTTTGTAATAGGCCATAATCATTACGGAGAGTTTTTATGTGCACCTCGTAAACGGTTGGTAATGGTAATGAGATGTATTTTCGTGAGTACACTTAAATAAAGTAAAGGAATGCCTAATAAGTAATAACAAGAGATATTGCCCAGAGAGTATATACTACCTGGTTTTAAGTGTAGCGTTTTTTGGCCTTTGGGTATATTTATTCATGGTACGTTATTGACTATTGCAGACAATTCATTTTGCTACAAGTTTTTGCCATAGAATATATTATTATTACTAGCGGGCGCCCGCGACTTCGTCCGCGTGGATTTTGGTTTCTTAATCACCTATTTTTACCGTTAGGGGTGGATTTTTCAAATAATCTTTAAAAGGGGATGCCTACGTCATATTGTCTTTATGAATGCAAAGTCTCAGCCCGATCGGTTAAAAAATGACAAAGTTTCATACTAACGTTCATCCCCTATTTGACCCCCTTGGGGGTTAGAAATTATCAATATTATTGTTTAGGCGATGCCTACGTCATATTATCTTTATGAATGGAAAGTCTCAGCCCGATAGGTTTAAAATTGACAAAGTTTCATACTACCGTTCATCCCCTATTTTACCCCCTTGGGGGTTGAATTAATCAAAATCCTTTCTTAGCGGATGCCTACGTCATAACATCTACCTGGATACCAAATTTCAGCCCGATCCGTCCAGTGGTTTGGGCTGTGCGTTGATAGATCACTATGTAATCAGTCAGTCAATCAGTCAGTCACCTTTGAGTTTTATAGATATAGATTGACCCCCTTGGGGGTTAGAAATTATCAATATTATTGTTTAGGCGATGCCTACGTCATATTATCTTTATGAATGGAAAGTCTCAGCCCGATAGGTTTAAAATTGACAAAGTTTCATACTACCGTTCATCCCCTATTTTACCCCCTTGGGGGTTGAATTAATCAAAATCCTTTCTTAGCGGATGCCTACGTCATAACATCTACCTGGATACCAAATTTCAGCCCGATCCGTCCAGTGGTTTGGGCTGTGCGTTGATAGATCACTATGTAATCAGTCAGTCAATCAGTCAGTCACCTTTGAGTTTTATAGATATAGATTGACCCCCTTGGGGGTTAGAAATTATCAATATTATTGTTTAGGCGATGCCTACGTCATATTATCTTTATGAATGGAAAGTCTCAGCCCGATAGGTTTAAAATTGACAAAGTTTCATACTACCGTTCATCCCCTATTTTACCCCCTTGGGGGTTGAATTAATCAAAATCCTTTCTTAGCGGATGCCTACGTCATAACATCTACCTGGATACCAAATTTCAGCCCGATCCGTCCAGTGGTTTGGGCTGTGCGTTGATAGATCACTATGTAATCAGTCAGTCAATCAGTCAGTCACCTTTGAGTTTTATAGATATAGATTAAAGGGCACAAAAGCAAAACGTTCACTTCAAAAAGCTACTGAGACGTTTCTATATAGGCGATGGTTTTTCCGTTTACATTACCCTACTCCTTCTCAACGCTTTTGTTTATAAAAAAAATATCAAACTTACCCACTCGCCTACTTAATAGATTTCATATAGATAACTTCACGATATTCCTACCACTAAACAGTCTTTACATATTCCCTTAGCCCGCGTGGGAACGAGGCACGAGCATTCCCAACTTCGAATTCATAACTGAAGCATTAGAATTTGCTCAAAGACTTAATTCTCTCGACCATATTTACTTGGCCCAGGTGTTTGCCAGTACCGGCGACTTCAGAACAAACAGACCTGTTTACACTAACTTTGGGCCTAGTCAACCGGCGACTATTATTACAATTCAGATGATTTGTACTAAGTTTCTTGGAGGCGCTTGCAACGAAAATAGAAGCGTATTTCGTCTAATTATACATGTATGTTTGTAAGTTTAATTTGGCGAGCTCGTTGGTCTAGTGGTCAGAGACCCTGGCTGCAAAACCAAGGCAAGGGTCCGAATCAAGGCAAATGTTTGTGTGATGAACAGCGACATTCGTACTCGCTCGAGTCCTGGATGTATATCTATCCGTTCCCTTGCATCCATAGTACTAGTTTTTATTATTTAACTGAACATAAATAACGAAAAACCAAGAGAATTACATTCAGTTAATGATATGTCGAAGTGCTAGTAGCTAAAAAAGATATGACGTTCTATTTCTATGTAAATCAAATTGCAAAATAAACTAGGTAATATGCCTGATATGAATACAATACAATACAATACAATTAATGAATGTGGTTAAAATACACATATAACAAAAAGGAGAGTTATCTGTTTTATTTAAATATTCATGCCACCATAGATATCTTAATTGCCATTAGAACCTTGCGTTTATGATGATATAAAATACTTATGTTACCGGATTTTTGTAGGTTAATATTATACAAAACGTTGTTATTTTTTTGAATTAAAGAATAAAATAAATAAATAAATAAATAAATATTTCACAACATCACATACATTGAACTGACCCCGTGTTAAGTAGCTTAACCACTTGTGTTACAGACATCAGAATCAACAGTGGTATTACAAATATACTTAAATAGATACATATAACACCCAGACCAGGACAAACAGACATGTTCATGCACACAAATGTTTGTCCTGTGCGGGGATCGAACCCGCAACCTCTTGCGTAATAGGCAACATCTTGACCATTACACCAAGCGGGTCGTCAAATAAAGAAATAAAGAAGTAAAGAAAATATCGTTCTTTAGCAGCTACGGTTATAATGTTTCCTAACTGTGTACAGTTTAAACACCCAATGATAGCTCGGGACAAAAAAAAATACTTATCATAACCATAATGTTCAGCCTTTGTTATAGCTTTTTAATAGCAAGCACTTGAAAACAAACATAACAACTTATTATTTTTGCAATGGATATTTCATCCTGTGTTATTTGCAAAGGTATTGTATGAAACGTTCAGTTTTATTGTAATGGATATCCGTGTTTTTTTTTATCATCTTTTACGCCTTGATGTCTCGAGGTCCTGAATTCGATTCAATTTTAGAATAAAGCTTCTAACCTTTTCAAGGCATTTGCAGGAATTGGACCAAAAATCAAACAACACATTTTGTTTTTAGGTTTGACAGGTGACGATACCCTTGTATGCTGGCTTCACTGTTTGTTTTTTCAATGTCTGTATCATTTATTTGCAATACAAAAATAGACCAAAAATACACCGATCGAGTTCACAAATGAATGTTTTTTTATCACAAGTATTTAGTTAGATGACGGATTTCAATGTAAATCAATTTGCAAAATCAATTCTTTATATAAGTCAAGTTGACGACCGGCTTGGTGTAATGGTCAAGATGTTGCTTATTACGCAAGAGGTCGCGGGTTCAAGCCCCGCATAGGACAAACATTTGTGTGCATGAACATGTCTGTATGTCCTGGTCTGGGTGTTATATGTATCTATTTAAGTATATTTGTAATACCACTGTTGATTCTGATGTCTGTAACACAAGTGTTTAAGCTACTTAACATGGGGTCAGATCAATGTATGTGATGTTGTGAAATATTTATTTATTTATTTAAGTCAAAGTCAAACTTACTTATGTATCAAGTAATAACTGCATACAACAATAAAATAGCAAACGTACTGCGCGGTCTATAACCTATCTCGCAAGGGTACTGATCGGCTATTCGGCTGGCTAGCAACAACCTCCACACGACAATCCACAGCCACTTAACCCGTTCTGAGAATGTTACTGTGGGAGCCAGAACCACTTGAAATAAAGCCTTTTATAATTAGTCTAATTAAATAAATAATGAGAATTGGGGGCTCTTATCAAGCACGTCTAAATATAGCCTATTAATGGCCCACAGCAGGGCATCAATCATTTAAAATCATGTTTTTGTTACAAAGATGGGTTTTGGCTTAATCACCACGTAGCAAAGGGGATATGGAATGCGTTGTAGGGATGTGCAACAAGCGAGTGATTCCTCTGGCTTAAGCGTTGATAGGCGACTACAAGCTCTCCTTATTAATCTGTAGCATTCGTTTTTATGTCTAAGGTGTAAGTCTTGATAAAGCAAAGTCAAATCGATTATTAAACTTTATTTACAACCGAAATTCTTTTGCACGTCAAATGTTTTTTTTTTCTCTATTTAAGTATCGGAATAGTAAAAAAAATCTCCACAAACAGTAAAGTATCAGCCTAGTAATGTCCCCCTGCAGGGTGACTTCCTCCATCATTTGAAATCATGTTGTCCTTTAAAAGACCGGTTTTGTCTTAATTTTCCAAATGCAGTTTAGCGATCACAACCCTGGGCTGTGTTCGGAAAACCGAAATTTAGGCCCACATAGAACTTGTATTGAACCCAGGACCTTGAGACCAACGGCCCGGCATTTAAACCACTAGACTATCAAGGCGATCACTCAATAAAAAAATCGAACTAGAATTTGTATTCCCAGTTAACCAACCAACTTCAATATCAAAACAACTTGTCCTCAGGGAGTCATTAGCGGCCGAATAAATTAGAAAGGTGAATTGATTTACGAAAAAGTTTGAATTACGCTTAGATTGTTAGATTTATGAGGTCCTTTCATATTATCGTATTTGTAGATTTAACAATGAGCAATCGCGGTTTTCATCTGTAATCTTATATTTTTTCAATACAACAATAATAATAGAAGAGATACTACGTCAAATTTATTATGCTCTTGTCTCGGTTTACATTACAGCAGCTACACATTCGCTACCTCTCTGCCTGCGAATATTATTTTAATTTAACCACTTTTCAGATACCTTTGTGTATTTTTAGCTAACAGAAATAACTTTACGTGTCTTTTGAAGAAAAATGATCAAAACATAGATTAAGGCAACAATAAACCTATGTCATGTCCACGATTTGTCTTTAGACCAACACCGATTAGGTAATAGGATGTTTGCGGAAGTAAACTTGTGAAGTAATAACAGTAATGATCAGATGAATTTTCACTTTGAAAGACGCCTCTGAGGAACACTTAAGGGTTTATCAATTGGTTTCGTTTCTAAGGCCTTAATGGTTTATTATTATTGAAAATAACTGACCCGGTGAAGTTTGTATCACTGTCAGTGTCATAACGTTTGACAGGAAGGAAAATTTAAGTTGTTTTCTCGAAACTCACCATATTTTACAACACCATACCATATTTCCTTACTTTACCTTGCCTGGACTACCACATTATTTTTGTTTTAAGCAGACTAACAAACAGCAATTAGTTTTTATTTATATTGAAAGTATAGTGTTGTTATTTGGACTTTGTTGCTTTCTTCGTAGCAAACCGATGGTTAGGTCTACGATTGTATCGTAGCTTTCGTAGTCATCCGTAGATGGCTACGGGTGTCTACAAAATTGTGGTCTTATAAGTTTTTTTCCCTTCAGAGGGCATAACAAAATTCGATTCTATTTAAACCCACTATTGTAAATTCACGGCAACACTTCATACTTTAAAATGATTGTCACCTATTTTTAGAAATTTATTCGTACTTAAATAGCTTCTGAATATATCCAAAACACGGACCAATTATTTATATTTAGTTCAAGTATTTCAAAGACCCCGATGGCGCATTTGGCTTCTCGAGGGTTTGACTCCCCCGCATTGGACAGGAAAATGTAAAAATAAGTTGACTAGTATATTTAAATACTAGATGATAACCGGGCTTCACTCGGGTAAAATGTAACTTATTTAGAACTATTAATTAGTACCATCCAATAATAATACTCATCAATATGATATTTTGTGTAAGAGACATTTCCCTACAGTGGTCACTATGAACAATGCAACTTGTCTATCAGAACTATTAGAATTCAACAGAATAGGTACGTACTCGATATTATTTGTTTATTTTTTTACAGGTTAAATTTCGTTCGAGCCTTCCTTGTCTAGATCACACTTTTATACTAATATTATAATCACGCTGAATCTACTCAACAGATTTTGGTATACATGCAGGGTAATGGCTAACTTAGGTGATAGGATAGTTTTTATCCCGATTGAATGCTTCCATGGGATAAAACATGAATCTCGAAAACGCGGGCAAAGCCGCGGAAAAAAAACTAGTTATTAATATGGTGGACTTGTTGCTATTAAAGACAGTAGCACTCGTTGCACCTTGTTATTTTAACAGATCGCTAATTTTATTCGAGAAAATAAATGTAGGTATATCATGTAAGTTTAATATTTCAATCAACTGAAAATGGCCTCTAGTTTATTAGTGCCTTAATTGAGACTCTGTAATAGTGAGTGCTTGCCTTCGATACAATGAAATGCCAATATTGAACTTAACCCCAATTTGGGTTACATCCTGCTAGTTTTAGGATGAAGCTTTTACGATCAGGCAGGATATAATAAAGCACAAGTGACTGCGCAAGCACAAGTGCACTCCCTATTCCCTCACTGTCTTAGTGAGGTGAGACAGCAATCTGACACGACCGTAGAGAGATCAGACGCAGGACCAACGGCTTAACGTGCCTTCCGAAGGACGGATGAGCTCGAGATGAAATTTTTCGGTCGCCTATGCGATGGCTGGTGTTTGCGAAAGTTGTTTAACTTAAAAATCGCAGGCTGAGTGTGCCCACTGCGCCATCGAGCTATACATAAATAAAAATAATATAATACCCCTCCTAGCCGAATTCGGCCACGGCGGCCAATCTTACGATTAGCCACTTACGCGGGATATATTATAGTGCACAAGCGCATGCGCAAGCACAGGTGCACTCCCTATTCCCTCACTCCACTACTACACTAATTATCTACACACTTTAATAGTATCTTTACAAAGAAAACTGTTTGTGTAGATAATTCGAAAACGAAATTCAGTGACTGGGCTACAAAAGGTATTTATATAAGTAGGAAAAAATTGTTTGAATTGTATGCTCAAAAAGCTCATTCAAACAATCCAGATTTAATAGAATATGTAAGAAAGTATTCAAAGTTATTTAAAAAAGTTTGTATAGTGGCCAAGCGTTTGTATTTAAAGCACAAAATACATACGTCCAGAAATGTAATTAAATCTACCTGGAATATTATAAATAAGGAAACTTGCAGGAACAGATCACATGATAGTAAGTTATCCTTAAAAATTGATAATAAATTAATTAGTACAGATGCCGAAGTGGCTAAAGCCTTTGAGCACTTTTTTTCTGAAATTCCAGTCACTACTACTAGCTTATTAAATTCATCTCCGCATCTTGCTGAATGCCTCCTTAAATCAAAAATAGAAGAATGCAAAGTTGTTTTCAACTTCACGCATATTGATGCTTTAGTCATAATTAAAACATTCAAAGAACTTAAGTTAAAAAAGACAGAAGATCTATGGGGTATTTCAATTGATATTTTAAAAACTATTATTATTGCCATTGCACCATATTTAGCTTTAATATTTAATAATTGTGTCGACATGGGTCAGTTTCCAAATCTTATGAAACAGAGTAAAATAACCCCTTTATTTAAATCAGGAGAAAAGAGTGATCCGTCAAACTTCAGACCCATATCCATACTACCATCACTCAGTAAAATTTTTGAAAAAATCATATTTAATCAATTATTATCTCATTTTAATTCCAATTCTTTATTAAATGAAAATCAGTACGGATTTACTAAAAACAAATCCACAACTGATGCAGGAGTTTCACTAGTAAAACATATTTTTGATGCATGGGAGGCTAAGCAGGATGCTATTGGTATCTTTTGTGATTTGTCAAAAGCTTTTGACTGTGTAAGTCATGAAACCTTGCTGATGAAGCTACAGCATTATGGCGTTTCAGAGTTCGCTTTATCGCTTTTAAAATCATACCTCACTGGCAGAGTTCAAAAGGTGAACATCAATGGAACTAACTCCGATGGCGCCCCATTGATAATGGGTGTGCCCCAGGGCTCAATATTGGGACCACTCCTTTTTCTAATATATATTAATGATCTTCCTGCCTTTACAAAGGGTCTATGTGAGACGGTGTTGTTTGCTGATGATACCTCTTTAGTTTTTAAGGTAAATAGACGTAGAATACAATTTGACGAGGTAAATAACGCACTCTCACAAGTCCATCATTGGTTTACGACTAATAATTTACTACTTAATCCTAAGAAAACAAAATGTATAAAATTCACAATGCCTAATGTCCCACAAGTTATTACTAATGTTTTAATGAATAATGAACATATTGATGTAGTCAACTCAACTGTCTTTTTAGGAATAACTATAGATTCAAAATTACAATGGAGCCCCCATATTGTTGCTTTGGCTGGGAGACTAAGTTCTGCAGCATTTGCTGTAAGAAAAATACGACGCCTGACTGATGTTGAAACGGCGAGATTGGTTTATTTCAGCTATTTTCATAGTGTAATGTCTTACGGTCTGTTGTTGTGGGGATCGTCTGCTGATATACAAACAATTTTTGTATTACAGAAAAGGGCGATCCGTGCAATATACGACCTTAAGCCGCGTGATTCACTCCGTGAGATATTCAAGGAGATTAACATTTTAACTACAGCGTCGCAATATATCTTTGACTGCATAATTTATATACGCAAGAACCTACACAATTTTTCTAGAAAAAATGACTTTCATAGCTTTAATACAAGAAATAAACATAAGCTTGCCGTTCCAAGTCACAGGCTTCATAAGACTGGGAAGTCTTTTATTGGACTAAGCATCAAAATATTTAATAAGTTACCAGAAAATGTTATTGAATTTTCGAAACAAAAATTTAAGTTGTTTATTAAATCAGCTTTGATGAAGAAAGGTTATTATAAAATAGATGATTATTTAAATGACAAATATGCATGGACATGTTAATCTGCTCAGCCGCACTTATTTTGTATTTATTTTTAAGTTATATTTGACATAATTGTAAAATTGAAATTTATTTTTAAAAAAGGCAAAACTGTCTGAGTTTCTTGCGGCGTCTCTTCTCAGCAGGCCATTCACGTCGAGGCGCTGGTAGGGTAAAAAAAGTTTTGACGTGCAAAAGAATTTACTTAGTGAATCAAATTGCTGAATAAAATTATTTTATTTTTTTATTTATTTTATTTTTTTATTTTCCCATAATTCGATGGGACAGCAATCTGACACGACCGTAGAGAGATCAGGCGCAGCACCAACGGCTTAACGTGATTTCCGAGGCACGGGGGTGTAAATACACCGCCAACTTCCAAACTCCGGACTGTGTCTGTGTTATCACAACATGAAAATATAGACACAATTTCATCGGTCCGACCCGGGATTCGAACCCAGGATCTCCGGCGCGGCCGCCTTTTTAAAGTGCGACACGGAGGCAGTACATAAATATAGTCAGTGCAAACATTGTGTTTACGTCGCAAATGACGTAACGCACACAAGTAGTTCACAAATAAACAACGGTCTTGTTTACTAAACAACTGTCTGAGCTCAGGGATACGTAGCTATCCCCATCAGCGAAAATCTTTTACAATTTTATAGGTGCCTCGTTAAGTTCTATTGAAGATTAAACAGGAAAGTAGTTTTAAGGATGAAACTTTAAGTGAGTTAACATTAAATTCTTGTTGGTTTCCGGGTAGTGTGAATTTTGTTCCTATCAATAAATAAGTTTTGGATGGACTTTCTAAATACCAATAAGCGCCAAATAATTGGTGCGAATAAACCAAAAGAGCAATTTTAGAAGCTAATTTTAAACAAAACACAATCACACTCCATTCTTTAAACAACTCACCATTTTTTAAATTTGTTCTTCTAATAACAAGAACGTAAGCAGCTTATTACACCAGCCAGTTCATCTGTTATATCTTTTTTAACAAAGACAGCGTACGCAATATGTGTTCCCATTTATCCCTCGACAAAGGATTTTAACACGCATTTTAACTGGGGTCAAACGGTACCGATGAGGCAAAAAGGGTCTTAATCAAACCGCGGTCTTGATTTTAGCTTCGGGTTTGTAAAATGTTTATGAATACGCTCATTTGTTTGCTTGAAAAGGATAAGAATGTACATGTGGGGGCAGTATTTTATTTTCCAGCCGTCAGGATGAAATATGGGTCGCTTGTAGCATTCATTCATAAATATTTTTTGTGAGTTCTTTCAATTTGCGGCTAGTCAGATGGTAAGTAACTTGTTCTTAACATTTACACTACAACACTTAACAAATTATTTCTCTACTAGCGGCCGCCCGCGAAATGTCCGTGTGGATTTCGATTCCCAATAGTCTAAAGCCTTCCTCGTCAAAGAGGGATGCCGGAATAAGGCCAAGAAGTGCACACGATGTTTCATTTTATAAAAATAGCTAAAATATTCGTTCTTAATTACTCGCGCTATTCGTATGTCGCTAGAAGTTGGGGTTAATATAACAAAAATTAATAGAAATTAAACTATTTATTTACCCCACCGGAATTGCGTCTTTTTGACAGATATGTGTAAACAAATCTATCTACGCCCTATCAGCATTGAAGTAAAGCTCAAATTCGTGTGTATCGAGCCGACCCGCGGCGGGCTCGTGTGTGTTAAGAGTTGCCACTACAGAAATATAATTTCAGATAATCGATTATAAGAGAATATCGAATATTATTACGTTGGTGGATCTTAGCTAAAATAGAAATAAAAATACCTCTTACAATTTATCTACAGAAATGAGGTGAATAATTGGTTGCAATTTTTAAGATACCCGTACGATCCCGTACGATCGTGACATGAGGGGTAACATGCCTAAAATAAAAAAATAAATATATTTCAGTGTCATTATCCTATTTATATTTTAAATATTTTATAATCTTAGTAAAATATTTTCATGAAACGTATATTTAAGGCTGCATTATTTTATAAAACTATATTAGAATCGAATAGATCTAAAATCGAATATCGATATTTTTTTACGCAATGGAAACACTAAATTAACTGCCAATTCAACTGTCAAACTTCAAAATATCAAAAAGTAATTGTGTTTTTCTTGCATCAACAAAGTTATTTCGTGCGTTTAACTAAACAACTTCATCATGAATACTGACTCCGACGATCCGGGTTCAGCCGTAGCAGGTAAACAAATACTTTTTACAACCTTCAACAGCTAAAATGGTAGAAATCGTAGATTGTATTACTGATGGAAAATAATAAATATGCATTTACCCAAAAACACTGACTTTTTTTAAACCCTTTCTTTCGCCAGTTATACTCTGTCCACTATATGAAGCGTCTTTTGACAGGTCGCCGATTGACAACATTGGTGATGTCCTAAAGTATCTCAAATGTGTCAACAATCCGATTGTACTATTATCATTATTCGACTTAGGTACGTAAAAAATAACCGATTTCGATAAACATGCGTTTTGATTTAACATTCTCTTAGATTTATTGTGAACAAATATAAATCCGTATATTTGAGTTTATAAATTAAATATAAAACAAGTAAGTCATATTAGTAAAAGAAATTTAAATCCAAATGTTGTTACCTTTCTATGTAAAATATACATTATACCTTATGAACATGTTATGAAGAAGTTTAGATTTATTCATAGCATTTATTTCTATCGATTATTTGTAATCGGGGGCACAATCGTTCTAATCGTTTTTCGTAGCACATCACTGAGTTGGCAGTAACCGTCCATGAAGAATAATATTCTTTTTTCGAAAATTAAACGAAAACAATTCGAACTTTCATGGGCGTGAACTGTCAAAAGACGCTTCATAAAGTGGACAGAGTATAACTAATGACTATTTACTCTATATTTCCATAGTACTTTCATATGTGTGCACTGTGGGCCGGAACTTCTATGGCCAGCCGGCGTCCCCCTTTACTATCGAACACAAAAATATTTTTTCGCGACTGAGTTTAGCGCGTTCAAACAAACATACAAACAAACTCTTCAGCTTTATATATTAGTGTAGATGTAGATATTTTAATCAGACTTATTGTAATACAATACTTACGCTTAGCGCTGACTCCTTGTGACAGAACCAGGACAGCCATGATGGTAACTGCAAGACAAATCTGCGCCATTTTGAATCTGCAACAAACAAACTTTTGATACAAATAATGTAAGTTTTTCAACGGCGTATATGGCCTAGCCTTGCTACTCGTAGTTATTGTGCTACAAATTTTGCCCGCGTGGTATTCGGTTGTATTGCGGTATAATTTTGTTTTCCCGCGGGAAAATTTTTTTTTCCGGGATAAAAAGTACCTCATTTAATCCGGACTTTATCTACTATCTATATCCGGAATTTATTTTATTTTTATTCTAATACATTTTTTATTACCCCCCCCCCCCCCCTTAACCAAAAGTTATGTAGTGAATTTTTCATTAGGTAATTTTGAGAAAATTAAGAAAACTGGTACAAAAAAAAAGAAATCTTAGAAAGTACTATTATTTGCCCCAATGTCACACAGCGAACGCGTTTCAAACGCGACAAAAATATTAACCGCTTTGTTCAATAGTCAAAAAGAATTAATTGAATTATTTCGTTGGTACACGCAGTTCTTTAACACAAATGGCTTCCGTAGAGTACAAAGAATTTAGGTATAATAAACGTTGAGATCAAACATGTAACTGTTACGTACTTATTTGAGGAAACTGCGTCATACTCGATTTATTATATACTCGAAATAACCTCAAAAGTAAGTTAAGTATCAGCCTTTTTATGTCCTACTGCAGGGCAGAGGCCTCTTTTGAATACATGTATGAACCATGAGAGGGGTTTAATCGCTTGCCGAAGGTAGGCTGTGTTACAAAACCGAAAAAAATAATCGAGAACTGCGAATCGGACCCAGCAACTGTGGATAACGCCCGGTACTTTAATAATTAATATTTTATCTTTGAATCAAACCACCTTAAAAACCACAAAAGTAAGGTACATAACGTCGGCCAAAGTGTCAGACCACAACTCCATTTAAAAAATATATATAATATTATTATGCTCGTATTCTTGCGTCACAAAATTTTTCGTAGTGAAGTTTTTGGGTCTCCTGTAAAATTTGACCGGATGGAGTTGCGACATTTGACACTTTAGTTGACGATAAGTTTATTAATAGAATATTTTGCATCAATAAATAATTAAAACACAGTAAAAATGACAATGCAACTGTCATAACAGAGCACGAGTCCAGATATGTTGCACAATGCATCATGCATGCATTCGTCGCATTGTATCGATGTCTGCCTGGCGTTTATATTGTTAACTTTTATCACAGCCGTATAGACTCGACTTTTATCGGAAAAGTTGTCTATGAACGATAGTTATAGATAACACTCATCTAAAATTAGCGGCCGCCTGCGACTTTGTCCGCGTGGATTTCGGTTTCCGCACACGAAGTGTTGTATTATAGCTGAAATCCTTCCACGCAAAGGGACTATCGAACACAAAAAGATTATTTCTATTCGAACCAATAGTTCGTAAGATTAGCGCGTTCAAACAAACAAAAACTATTCAGCTTTATTATATTATATACTAGCGGCCACCTGCGACTCCGTCCGCGTGGATTTCGATTTATAATAGCCTAAAAGCCTTCATCGTCAAATGGACTATCCAACACAACGCGCGTTCAAACAAACAAACAATCAGACAAACAGACTCTTCAGCTTTATATAGCATTGAAAATAGAATATTTGAACGTTTTTCTCGCTGCATTATCCGTGGCATGGTTGAGGCAAGCCCATTGCGTTCCAAATTAAAAAAAAATTGGCCAAGTGCGAGTCGGACTCCCGCACTGAGGGTTCCGTACAAATTCTATTTCTGACGTATTAAAAAAACTACTGAATAGATTTCGTTCGAACCAATTTTCGTTGGTAGTTTTTATGGTAATGTACATTATATATTTATTTCAGATTTATCATCATCTTACTTTAGAAGTTAGAGGGGGGGGGACACACTTTTTTCCACTTTGGAAGAGTCTGTCACGCAAAGTATTCACTGAAGAAAAAAATTAGCTTAGAAACCTCAATATAATTTTTAAAGACCTATCCATAGATACCCCACACGTATATATTCAATGAAAAAAAATATTTTCAGTTTCAGTTCTAACTATGGGGACCCCCCATTTTTTTTATTTTTTTTTCTATTTTCGTGTGAAAACCTTGTTGCGGTTCACAGAATACATCTACTCACCAAGTTTCAATAGTATAGTATTTATAGTTTCGGAAAAAAGTGGCTGTGACAGACTGGCGGACAGACAGACAGACAGACAGCCAGACAGACAGACAGACATGACGAATCTATAAGGGTTCCGTTTTTTTGCCATTTTGGCTACGGAACCCTAAAAAGACCATTTTTGTACCAAAACTCTCTAAAATTTAAATATTTCTCCTAACCAGAGTAGCGATTCAATATGAAAACAAAATAAAACAATTTCACACGTCGCTCACTGAAACGTTTTTTATTAAAAAACATTTAACTTTAGCTGCAGTGGCAGTTAGTTTGAATCAAAACAAATGCATTTAGTTAAACTATAATTTTGTAAAAATATCTTCTGATGTTTTATTTAACATATTTACATTAACTGGCAAGGCTAACTTCACACGAATCCTTTTAGAGACTCATATTATTTTTTCATTTGTGCGTCCTAGCTTTTTTGTCACTACCCCTATTTAAAAACGGAAAATAACAAATGTGGGGTTATTCTCTCAACTCAGGGGCTTGCTCTTTTAAATCTGACTAAGGTGAACATTCTTTGTGACATTTTAAAATAAAAGTAAATACTATGATGGGATATCATCTGCATCTCTATATCTATAAAACTCAATTTTTTAACCGATCGGGCTGAGACTTTGCATTCATAAAGATAATATGACGTAAGCATCCCCTTTTGAAAGAATATTTGAAAATTCCACTCCTAAGAGGATAAAATAGGAGATGAAGAAACCGAAATCCACGCGGACGAAGTCGCGGGCGCCCGCTAGTTTTGAAATATACTAATTCCCGCCTATTTATCCTATGCGTGCATATCCATCAGTTTATTTCTTATAGTTATAATTTTGACTGCAAATATTTGAACTGTATTTATTCAACTTAGTTTATGAGATTAGTTCGTAAGAACAGCCAAAACTATCTTGAGACGTCAAATGTAGGTACCACACAGTCAATCAAGACTTTCGACCAACTCATTGTCTAAAACTCCAAAAAGTCACAGAGTACAACAATGCAGAAGGTCATAAAATAAATTGACACCAAAACTGAGGTTAAGATATAATATTGTCTCTAAAGTCGCAGCTGTATGCGGTACGTGAATAAAACATTGACACTTTAAACTGCATTTTTCTGTGGATTCACTCATTTACTGAAAAGGTTAAAGTTTCAGATGTTAAAGTGTGGCAATTTCAGAGATCGTGGTATTCCAGAGATCGTGTTTTTTGTATGTAACTTATTCAACTAGAGAAAGACATGCTTTTAGAATGTAAATCTGCCTTTTTAGAGTATTCCCATGTAGTGACGTGCCGGGCAAACCATCGTGAAAATAGTGCTATGACACTACTTATATGTATTTCTCCCGTGAGAGTTGTAAGGAGAGACAAGGATATTCCTGGGGGATGAGAAGTCCAGTCTTTTCTCTTTTAATTCAATTTGGGATCTCTTGGTGTAACAATCATCTTAACTATATATAACCAAGCTTAACGCAAACAAAGGTCATTATGCCAGAGTTGAGATACTTTCTATTTATCACAAGTCGAAACTATATTAAATAGTATAATGTCAAACGAAGAGGAATAGTTCATCGACCCTCCGTCATAGGAACGCACTAACTACACGAGACACATTGAAATACCTAACCCCGATCACAGCATGTTAACGAATTGTTATAACACTCTCATATACAACTTCCTAATTGCTTCTAACGTTAAAGGATTGAGACAATCCAATAATAAAGTTTCAATCGTGAAATTTTGCAAACAAACTGACAAGTCGGCGACTACAAAGGGAATTATGATATTTATGTAATTTTGACTGAACTTGAGAAGTCGAGGAGTTGTGTTGATATTTTGAGAACTAGCGATCATTCTGATGTCACTTAAAGCAAAGAACATATTTCTATGAGTATATCCTTACAAAAAAAACTTACCTACACTTTCTGGTAGTTACTAAATTAATAGAAGGAAAGAGCAAAAAAAGTAAAAATATTACAAAAGATCTACCTAAGGAGATACGACGGATGGTAAACTTTGGGCCTACAACGCGTGGTTATATCAAAGATACATTTTTATACTTGTTCATTTTCATTTTACCAGTTAATGTGTGCGAACAAAATTACACCAAGTAGATGAAGTTACGATCCTGCTAAATGGCTTAGACAACTTTCTTTACCATAAGTCGAGATGCAACGAAAGATCTTTCTATTGATTTTGAATTTAATTATCTTTATTAAAGGTAAAGTTTTGTACCTGAAAGGGAACTTATATTATAACGCATCAATATTTATTACCATAGTAGCGGCATGGTAAAGAAAGTTTTGCTCGGCAAATTCAAGGCGGAGATTCTTCGTGTAGGAACACACTCGTGGTAGGAAATGTAAAAACTGCGGTAAACATCAGTAAAAACATAAAGCCCTTAAGTTGTGCAAATAAACATTTGCACAACTTAAGGAACAGTTATTTACAGCGGTTCGTGGCATATAGACGGAAAAAAACAAATATTACAATTAATCAATAACAACAAAACAACTAATTTCCTTTCAAAAAAAATAGTAACAAACGACGCTTTGCTATGTTAGTAGAAGGCAAACGGTCGTCGCCGCTTCCATAAACATCTACATATTCATGTCAGTGGAGGGCCTCATTGACCCATACAATGCAGTGGGACCATGGGTACAATATTCACCGATGACCCAGGAGGGGCCCGTGGTACCGTGGGACAAATCGGTGGGATTAAGTGCACTTTTGAACTTAAATTTTTCACTGCCACATCTAATTGCCGAGACATTATGGAGAAAATCTATGAATGCATCACTATTTTAAAATCAATAAATAATATGCATTCAAGTTTAGTGGTTCGTCTCCTGTCAAGTGGAGTGTGAAGATAAAAGCAGTTTTATAGCTTTTCCGCAGCAAACAAACCATTTCACAGTTAGAATTTTTAAAAGTAGGTGGTACATCATTTTCATAAAATCTGTGCCCATGCACATATTGATGGTTACTTTAATATACGTAAAATTGTTGACATTGGGGTATATTTTAAGTCACAAAAGTTTAAAATATTTAAAAAACATATCTTTTTAAAATTATTAATTTAACAGATTCCAACGGGAATTTACAATTTTCATGATCAAACCTGTATGCACCACGTAGTCATTGGGACGACCATAACAATATTACAGATTTAAAATCTATATTAATATTGATACTATCCATTATGGTTTTTGATATTGTGGATTTTCGTTTTACAATAAATTTACTGCCAAAGATATTTATGTCTCCACTCTAAGTGCCTTCCGTGTAGCATGATATAATAAGCACAACACTTTACTTTTAAGTTCCATCGTCAAAGTATTAAGACTTAAGATGCTTGAAGGCGGTAGCCCTGGTCTATGTATTTGCCGCAGAGCAAATGATAAAAATATCCTACTTGATACTTTTCAAATGTAACTATTTCAAGAGTTTTGTTTGTCTCTTTAGGTAGTAAATCAATAGATTCTATTACTTTTATAACGAACTCATAGACTCACTTAATGAACGCTTAGTAGTTAAAGCGAGTAATCAAAAAAAATATTAAAATTACAAACATAAAAAAAATATCTGTGTCTGTGCTGAGGAATTATTTGGATTTGCATTTAAATATCCCAAAATTAAATATCAATAATAATTGACCTAAGTCTTATTAAGCCGTGCTATAAAACGTTTTTAACGTACAAAACTATGCGCTTTGTAACCAAAGTAAAGGTTATAGGTTTAACAAATGCCCATGCCCAATTCCTCAATAAAGATTAACTAAGAATGACGGGGTGGGTTGCTAGTTTATTTTATTTGTGATCTGAGGTTATGGTATTTTAGGGACTAGCAACCTGCTTCACAAAAGTGCAACACTGACACTTAAGTACACTGAATAAGTTGCATGTATACCACTTTGGCTTTCATCTTGAATCATTCTGATAATAAAATACCGCATGACAACGGTTGCGTGGTTTTAAAGATTTAAGTATAGGGACAGAGACTTTGTATTAATACTATTTAGTAATCTGATTATTGAGTTGGTTACTTAATTCAGCGTGTTTTTATTATTTTAGTAAATTATAATAGTATATTGTTTATTTTAAAGTATGTGAATTGCAGCCGCATAATTTTACGTACAAAAACTAAAGTAAAGTATAAGCCTCTTTATGTCCCACTGCAGGGCAAAAGCCTCCATCATTTGAAATCATGTTTTCGTTACAAAGATGGGTTTTGGCATAATCTGCAGAAATGCAGGTTGCTGACCACAAACTGATTTTGATTTTCTCTATAGGTACAAATAAAATAAAATAAAATCCTAAAAATTTTGCTCGCTCGATTTTGCGATCAGTTCTAAAGTTCTTAAAGTATTTAGCATAATAACTGAATTTTACATACTAAATTATTTAAGAGAATGTTCCTAATTATAAATACGTAATTTTGCATAAGCTTTCTAATTAACTGTCAAATACACATTTAAGCGTTCAGAAACTCTTCATAATACTTAAGTTTATTATTTAAATATAATAGTCAAATTAAATATTTGTCAGCGCAAGAAAAGCATTTTTTTAAAGTTTTATTTAAAATTTAAACCACACGATGCATGAATACCATGGTAGTATTCATGCATCGTGTGCATACAAATTGCAGTGATTAATTACATTTTTAATGTACATACCTGATAAACTTATCGCTTTTCAAATGCTTTAATTACTCTTTAACATGCTAAATGCAATTATTTCAAACTGACGAAAAGTGCACACTATGCAGAAAAAAAGCGACCGGCGGCTGAATTTATGTTCCGTCGTGTTCATAATATGGCACACTTTGAAATGCGAGATTACACACTATGGTGAAATTATGTCGCGTAATTTTGTATAGAACATGCATTGCCGCCGAATTGCGGTCGTAATTTCAGCCTAGTGTATTCCTACACAAATACCAGGGTTTTATTTTATTTTATTTGAAAACAACGAACTTTAATCATAGAAGAATGGCTAAAGTTTTCATTGTGCAAAAAATTTACAAAATTTTATTTTTACAAATATTTATTAAAGCATCTTTTTTTAAAATAAGAACGAATTTGTTAAAAACTTTTTTTAACTTATAATAGTTTCGATATACATTTTAAATATTTATTTAGGTACTTTTCTGTTGTTTCCAACACTGGCATTAATTGCAAAAACTTTTCCAAACACTACCCAACCGCGGCAAACTTCTCGAAACTTCCAAGTCCCTTCCAAATTCAAACGCCAAAAATTCAAAAATCGAATTCTACTTACGTCGGTTTCTCCGGTGCTTAAGTTCGGTGATACTTTCAGTATCTCTTGCACATGCCCCCAGGTGCGGTACTCAAATGCGCTTGGGCGGGCGAGTCGCGCGCTTTTATCCGTTCACAGAGCTCAGAACGATTAGAACCGCGTGGGTTTTCTGACGTAGCATAGACTCTGGAGGTGTTGGAAGTGCTTGGGAATTTGGAAAAGCCTACATTTGAAAGTCAATGTATAGATGATGAGTATTTAGGAGAAATATAACTTCGAAATTGATTTTATTTAATCTCTTTTCTTACTTAATAACGAAAAGAGCACATTCATAATTTTCTTTCTTAATTACAACAAATATACCAATCATTTATATGAGTTGAAAAATAGACTGCAAAGACTTCTCTAAAAGGTGAGACATTATTTTCTTGTTAATTTAAAAAAAATCCTCATCGACAATAAATCTTATCGCGATAACAACAAAATCAACAACATAAGTGTGTATTTTTGATGGATGCATTTTTTACGAACTCATAATATTAAACTAAAGCCCTCTGCTTGCTTGTGCCCTTGCAGAGCGTCACATGTACCCTGCACCTATCATATTTCCTATTATAACTATATTTCCAATATTTTACCCTAATTTGTTATGTGCAATCTAAATTATGTCTTGTTAAAAAAATATTTTCAGCATTTCATTAGGACTTTACTATTGATAACTACAAACTACATCTTCTCACAAACATATATTATTCTTCATGTCCGCTCTATACAATTCCTACGTCTACTTTCCCGCCCAACTTCGGTCGACCACTCGCGGCACAGATTGTTACTTAAACCGAGAAAGAGAGGGACAGTTGCGCACCACCATACGTTCGTCTCGCTCACACCCAAACTTAAATAGGGCTGACAGAGACTTTAGAAAAGTTTGCGACTTGTGTACAAAAGGTTAAGTTGTTGAAAGATTACAAGTATGCAGATAAAAAAGATTGTACTTTTCCGGCTTACAATAATAATTCATTCTGACTTCCAAAGTTTTAAAACAAGTTATGTTATCCAATCTCTACCTCCGTATGCCTAAATATTTATTGTGGTGCTATGCCTAATCATCCACATTTGCTTTTATAAATATGGAAGTTACCGGGTTCAAATTTCGCCTAATTCCTGTGACAGGATAATATATGATTTCATGTTTATCGATTATTAAGTTAATAAAAATAAAGTTAATAAAAATACTAAGCATGAAGAAAGAAGTAATAAAAATCATAATATTATCTTTAAAATACTTTTTCGATGGGAAAATGGACGTCACGAATGTTTTTCATACTAAGGCCTTTTCCTTTTCTTGGCCTGACTGTACCCATTACCACAAATAGCTGTTAATCATAATAATCATACTTCATACTAATCATTCTATAATATATAAATGTGAAAGTTTGTTCGTCCGTCAACACGCTAAAACTACGGAACGGATTTTGACGATTTTATGTCCCCATGGGATAAAGCAGGAATCTTTATAACGCGAGCAAGGCCGCGAGTAAAAACTAGTCAATAAAACAATAGTTAATACTGCTATAAGTATTCGATTTTATTTCATTATCAAAACAAATCACTGCCTACTACTCTTAATATGCAAGTACCAACCCTACCGGCAAGTCTCTCAATCAAATAATTGAAGGTGCAATCAGTTGATGGTGTTGTTTTGCGCGTTATTACACGACCGGCCGTTCGGGCTCTTTAATTACTCGCGAGCACACACTACTTTTATGACTGGCTTCTACTCTTCCACTAGTTACTCGTATGGAGAGTAAACTCACAGTTGCAGAGTAAACTCACTTCTGAATGGAGGCAGACTATACTTATGTCACATTCTAAATATGTACGTTAGTTCCATTTTATTTTATAGGGCTCAAATTGGCCTTCGTATTACATGACGTATATTGGTTCGTTTTTTATGCTATAGGGAGGCAAACGAACAAGAGCGTCACCTGATGGTTGGTGATCACCGTTGCCCATGGACATCAACAACCGCACAAGGGAGCAGATGCGTTGCCTGCCTTAAAGACCTGATACCCTCCCCAACTGAGCTCTGCCGACCGTACTCACCAGAAACGTAGCACAACAGGTACAAAGTCCTACTTCTCTGTGGTTTTCTACATATAAGGTGGAATACTTCCCCAGAAGAGCTGCTCATTCGAGTGAAAGTTCCACTAAGCTCTACTTCGCTTAAGATTTTGTTGGGTTTAAATATTTGGGTCTACCTACTCTTCCACTAGTTATGTAGTAAGTAAACTATCAGCAAAGAGCAGTTCTAGGAGGAGGAATAACGCGCTCGGCGCGGCCCTCGATTGCTTTGTTAAACAACCTTCGCAGAGAATAGTCATCGGATGGGTGACCGAAAAATTTAATCTTGAGCTCCTCTATGCTTTGAATGGCACGTTAAGCCTGATCTCTCTATGGTCGTGCCACATTGCTGTTTCGCCGAACTATATGAGAGTGGGGGAATACGGAATGCACCTGTGCTTGCGCACTCACTTGTGTACTATTATAACATAACCTGCGTATCTGGCTGATAGTCAGAGCGGCCACCCGGGCCGAAACCGGTCAGAAGAGCATTTTTAAATTAGCCCATTAGTGTTCCACTGTAGGGTAAAGGCCTTTATCATTTGAAATATTTTTTTCATTACAAAACATGGGTTTTAGCTTAAAATCACAACGCATGCCAAATGTATGTTGATGAGCACAAAAGAGTTGCAACTTCTAAATATACTTATAGAGGTATAATAGTTGACGTTAAATATTTGTAGCATGAATATTTGGGTACATGAACATATTTCGCAGTTTTCGCACAAATATTGTACATAGAAATGTATGTTTCAGTTCAATCCGATTGTTTCATATATGTAGTTAATGTCATTTTGACTACTAAACAATTGCATGGCTGCAAACTGAGCTCAAAGCTTGTAATGTGTATACTCGCACTAGTGCACGGTTCGAGTATCGACAAATCCCGATGTTCATGACACAAACAATTGCCATTCGAATTCGAAACTCGGTGTTGTGGTCAGATTCACTATTAACTAGGCCAACAACGGGCCTTTAATTTTTTTTTAATATAATTTATCGTATATTCATTATTCGGTCAAGGGACCGTGGGACTACCATGGGCACATGATGTAGAAGAAATAAATTCCACAGGACCACAGATCCTGGAAGGGGCCGTAGTCCTACAAGGGGAACAAATCGGTGACACTACGGTTACAAGATTCCTGGATGACCCACGGGGACCCTGTGGCTCACCAGACAAAGCAGGGGGACCACGGTTACAAAATTCCTTTACCACAAACCCTTGATGCATAAATTATCATCAACAGAATATCAACAGATGGGAGGTTATCTTGACATCAAGTGGGCAACAGCCTTCTTAATTATACCGTTTTTATCTCCTTTTACTCATAATGTTCTAATTTCAGAAATAGGAACTATTCCTGTTCATGTTTTAACAAACCAAATCTATTTCGGCGCGCATAACTGTTTATTGTATCGGAAAATACAGCCGAAGCCGAACCTCCGACAAACAAGCAAACAAACTTAGCAGTGGATTACAACCCGTTTATCTATGCTATCGGCAGATTAACATGATTCAACTTGTTTTTATAACACTTCTGGGAAAATCAATTAATCATGATGTATTTGTTATTCTAGAAGTGTAGAAAAGAACTGAGAAGGAAAGTTGTTTTAAAAATCGGCCAAGCGCGAGTCGGACTCGCGCACTGAGGGTTCCATACAAATTCTATTTTTGACGTATGAAAAAAAAAACTTAGTAGATTTTGTTCAAACCAATTTTCGTTGGTAGTTTTTACGGTAATGTACATTGTATATTTTTTTTAGTTCTATCATCCTCGTATTTTAGAGGTAAGACGGGGGGGGGGCACACATTTTTCCACTTTGGAAGGCTCTCTTACGCAAAGTATTCACTTTAGAAAAAAATATATTAGAAACTTCAATATCATTTTTGAAGACCTATCCATAGATACCCCGCACGTATATGTTCAATGAAAAAAGAAATTCGAGTTTCAGTTTTAACTATGGGGACCCCCATTTTTTTTTTCTATTTTCGTGTGAAAACCTTATTCCGGTTCACAGAATACATCTACTCACCAAGTTTCAACATTATAGTACTTATAGTTTCAGAAAAAAGTGGCTGTAACAGACTGGCGGACAGACAGACAGACAGACAGACATGACGAATCTATAAGGGTTCCGTTTTTTTTTTCATTTGGCTACGGAACCCTAAAAATGTCAACGCATCTGCCCCTTTATTGATTAAAATATTATTTAAGCATGTGAATCAATTTTCAAAGAGCGATGATGGCCTAGTGGTATGATAGAAAATTGATTGACCACGCCTCACTCCTCTCTAGATTTTTTGTGTGTAATTTGCTCGGCGGTGAGATAAAACACCATGAGGAAACCTACACATTCAGATAGTTTCTGACTTTAGTTTATTTAGATCTGAATGTGTAACCACGATCCAATCTGTCTGGTTCCCCTCTTAGGGTTACGAAGGTCTAAGGGCTGTCGCTTTACTGTAATAACCAGACTCATCAAATCCTGAATCATGGTCAAAGCGGACCCCGCACAGAAACAGTATAAACGCTAGGAGGATGATGATGTTAATCAATTTTCTGGTTAATATGATTTTTGCTTAGCTTGTGACTAAGTATGTGTTGTCTTGGATATCTTATTTCTTATTAACGTTATAAATGGGAAAGTTTGTTTGTTTGGATGTTTGTCCGTCAATCTACTTTAAATTTAATATACAGTCTATTTATGGGCTCACTTAGGTGATAGGGTATTTTTATTACGATTTAATGCTCCCATTGGATAAAATGGGATTTCTGATAACGCGGGCAAAGCCGCGTTTAAAAACTAGTGTTAAATAATAATGATAACCAATCTTACATTTTCTTTCCATTTTTCCCACTCAATATTTATTTCAAGCAGCGTCCATTAAAACTAGTTAAGATATTTCTCTTCTCATAAAGGCTAAGTTTCTATTTTCTATTTATACAAAGGTGAATGTTAAATATCGAAGTAAAGGCGAGGTTATTCATAATTCAATACCTTAAGTAAATGTTAATGGACATTGTCTGCTTTTGATTATGTATAGTACCTAGTCAGAAGGTTCCCTGCCTTAAAAACAAATGCTCATATATTTTGAGAGCCTTATATAAGCATAGAATGTTTAACTAAGCAATGAAAGGGTTGCATTGCTTTACCAATAACTAGCAGGCGCCCGCGATTTTGACCGCTTGGATTTCAGTTCTAATTTGTATTAAAGTAAAAAAGTATCAGCCTATTAATGTCCCGCTGCAGCATTTGAAATTATGTTTTCGTTACGAAGATATTGCGGATTGGTGATCACAAACCCGGGCTGTGTTCAGGAATCGAACCCAGGACCTCGACCCACGGCCCGTATTAAGCCACTCGACCATCGAGGCGTTAATTTATTGTAAAAGAAATCAATCTAATTCAATTCGGTCCTTCGAGGAAATCTAGTACGCATCAACAATTTCTAAGAAAAATATTAAATTCTTAGCCAACGCAATCAGCATTTAATGATGCGTATTGTACTAGCCGCGAGGGAATGTTACATTTACAGTTCTTTCCTCTTGACCTAGAAGATATAATATTATGGAATCAGTTGATCAGTTTATTTTAGTTATGTTTTTTTATTGCCGAACTTGTCAAGCCACAGGTCGCACTTTGATATTCTTACTTGATCTATGAACTTGAACTTGAACCACTGCCTCCGAGGTGTAGTGGTAAGAGCGCTGGGCTCAAACCTTGTAAGTCGTGGGTTCGAATCCCGAGGAAAAAACAATTTTGCTTTATGTTGGTTTTCCCAGTTTGGTTAGGACATTGCAGGCTTCAATCACCTGACTGTCCGATAAGGATGGTGAATAATGGCTATGATCCAATTTATCTGGTTTACCTTGTAAGAATTACGGAGGTCAGACGACAGACGCTCCATTGTAATAACCAAGCTGGTCAATGCATAGTCGTAGCGTACCCTGGGCTCCGAGAAAATTACCGAGGATGCAACTGAGATAAGCGCTAGAATGATGATGATGATGACTTGATCCTTGAACTTATCTCCTTATTCTCATTGAAAATGGTGTTTCTAATTTGACTCGAGTCCTCTGATGGATAGACAGACTCAAAAATCACGCCAATCTTTTGTCAATACACCCAAACCATCTATACATAAATCAACGATTCCCGTTGGATCTACTGGATTCAGTGTTCCTGCTATAAGCTGAATTTAAACAGTAAACTAGTGCCTCTGGGGGCCACGGCGTAATAATCACGCATTTTGCTGAACAACTTTCTGGCAATATACGCTTTGAATTATCCGTTGTACAGATTCGCGTCACACTGTTAATATTTACAGCCCAAGGGAAATCTTCATTGTAGGGTAGTCGATTTTGTATTTACCGATTAAGATGGACTTATCAATGAGGAATTATTTATTAATGACTTATATCATAATCTAATTTTTATTTAATGATGTCCACTTAAAAATCGTCAATAAATCAAAATACAGAATGATTCTCTCACTGGCTTTGTAAAAGTACACGTACCCTCATGTTAATTTAATTGTTCTTTTAAATCGACTTATTTTTTACAATCTGCAATACAAGCATTAAATACATATTACCTAATGTATTATGTACTCAACAACCAGGCTTTTCAATTCACTATGGAGAAGGACTAAGACGAGGATGAGTAGTATAGAAAAAAAATCAACAGGCCGGATCCGTTGCTTTCCATTAGGAAAACGGTAATTTCTAATAAGCATTGTTCCAGTCTGTCAACCCTACAGCGTAATACATGATAATTGTCCGACAAAAGTTGAGAAGCTGCCATTTTTGCCGCCACAAACCTACTTTTAGATCGAGTTAGCAAGTTGTATCGCTGAATTCAAACGTTCCGTACATAATATTAAACGTTTTATCTCAAAACGGGCACTGTAATATCAAGTTATATTCTCTTCCAACACTAACCCAGTGAAATGATAACTGTTAAATAATATTACAGTCGTGTAATAAATAATTTTAATGTTTAAGGGGTGAGTCTTAAGCCGGGAATTTTTTAAATTGTTTTCATACATTCACCCGAACATTATTCATTAAATAAAATCAATAAAAAAGGAATTAAACCACGTTCAGTTAAAGTTTAATAAAGTCGCAGCATTTCTTAATTAAGTTTTATTTGTTTTCTTGGCTAAGCACTTTTTTAATCTGGAAAAACTCTTGAGCTGTAATAACATGGTGCCATAAAGCATTGCTTGCGCGATGATGATGACTCTATCAGTTTAACCAATTTCAAAAGAAAACCTACCACTTGTTTTTGTAAGTTATGAGTGAACATTTGTATTTCACTTTATAAACAGTCGATGATTTTTTAATTGATTACCACAACCATTCAAATAAATAGTACTCGACGGTGTATCTCTCAATATTGCGCATCTCTCAATATTGCGTGTAAATTGAATTAAAAATACAAAAATTGGCCAAGTGCGAGTAGGACTCCGCACTGAGGGTTCCGTACAAATTCTATTTTTGACGTATTAAAAAAACTACTGAATAGATTTCGTTCGAACCAATTTTCGTTGGTAGATTTTATGGTAATGTACATTATATTTTAATCTCAGATTTGTCATCCTCTTATTTTGGAAGTTAGAGGGGGGGGGGACACACTTTTTTCCACTTTGGAAGGGTCTGTCACGCAAAGTATTCACTTTAGAAGAAAGTGATGTTAGAAACCTTAATATAATTTTTAAAGACCTATCCATAGATACCCCACACGTATATGTTCAATGAAAAAAAATATTTCGAGTTTCAGTTCTGACTATGGGGACCCCCCACTTTTTTTATTTTTTTTCTATTTTTGTGTGAAAACCTTGTTGCGGTTCACAGAATACATCCACGCACTAAGTTTCAACAGTATAGTACTTATAGTTTCGGAATAAAGTGGCTGTGACAGACTGGCGGACAGACAGACAGACAGACAGACAGACAGACAGACAGACAGACAGACAGACATGACGAATCTATAAGGGTTCCGTTTTTTTGCCATTTTGGCTACGGAACCCTAAAAAGCAGCGCCGCCACCGCTTCAGTTGTAGAATAAAAAGCCTGGTTCAAGCAGGAGAAATAAGCACAACATTTCCCACACGATTGATGAAAATGCTACACATGTATTTTCGATGTTGTTACTCGTTTATTACTCAGAATATCACCTATACTCAGCCAGTTTATACAGTAGCCAAAGCAGCGGTCTCTTCTTCAAGAACTGATATCTTTATCTAATTTTGAAAGATCCTGTTTCAGCAATAAATTTTTACCGGAATTCGCGAAGCTGGCACAGGTCAGATATTCGGTAAATAAAGAACTACTCAGGATAGCTATCAAACTTTTAATCTTATTTATAGTTTACTTCATATTCCCTAGCCTTGTTCTGGATAATTTTCTTCATCAACACTATTAACGGACGCTTCATGATTCTTCTTCCGAGCATTTATCAGCTCTAACAAGTCCACTTTCTGCATCGTCACCCTTACTAGATCTTTTAAGATCTTTCTGATGTCATCATCTTGTGATATCAAGCTTTTGATCTTTTCTTTCGTGAAGCCGAAGTCTCTTCTGCCTCCCATTGGGAACTGGATCTTTGTTGGCTTCATTTTCTTCTTTCGGTCCCTTGGAACCACTTGAGGCTGAACTGGGAGAAGTGGCTGTCGCGGCTGCGATTGGATTGGCTGGATGGATTGCTGCATGTTATGAAGAGGTTCCATTTGTCGACCTGGATATGAAAGAATATTTAATGTTATTTTCGTAGACTCCAAATTTTTATTGAAGTGCATTTATGATTGGCATGCAGCTTACTGAATGCCGATCAGATTATTATTCGTTAGCTTAACGTTTATATGGATCGAGTTATAATGGCGCCAGATTTCAATTGCAAATGCCACTAATAACACCTCAGATGAATAATTTGAAATTGCCGGTTCGATTACATTTTTAATTAATTGATAGTACAACTTTCAGACTGCCCGATAAAGATGTTCTACTAACCAGATCCAAAAGAGAAATTCACACCGCATCTACTTATTCATTTGGGGAGTCCTAAGTCTAGTAGTGGACAAAAACACGCTGTTGCTGAGAATATAATGATGAACCGCTGAACTTCTCTATTTTGCACACAATAGATACCTAAATAATCGCGGTGATTTACCTCAAACAGACTGCTGAGCCCCGCACTCGTTCCCTCAACTCATCACATCTTCGAAAAGGAGTTTTCAGACTGCCTAATAAGGTTAGTAGAAAAATTACCAGATCCAAGATAATTGCACACAGATGGAGGCATACATTCAGCAATAAATATAAATATATATAACCTAAAACAGACTGCTGAGGAGCACCACACTCGTTGCCACAGCTCATCATACAGCACATCTTCGGGAAGGGGCACTCGGGCTGCGGCCTCGGCGGCGGCCCCACCAGCTTCTCCGGCGTGGGGGGCGGAGCCGTCGCCTGCGCACGAAGCTTGCAGTCACGGTAGTACAGCAGATTCTCTATGCTCTCGCCTGATGATGACTCGTATTTGCGGGGAAGAACTTTAGAGAGGTTTAGTGCTAACTGAAACAGATGCATTGAAATGAAATGATATATTTTTTGACGGGCCTGTTCATTGGTCTAGTGGTCAGAGACTGGCTGCAAAACCAAGGGTCGTGGGTCCCGCTAGGGGCAAATGTTTATGTGATGAACATCGACATTTGTTCTCGCGTCATGGATTTTATACAAGTATTTAGGTATGTCTTTCCGTTCCCTAGCATCCATAATACAAGCCTCGAGCTTTATTTTGGGACTAGGCAATTGGTGTGTTAGTCGAAGGTTTTTTAACACTTCTGTTTAATTTATTCAGCAATTTGATTCACAATAAGAAAAGGAAAAATATTCTAATGGTCAGATTACCAAAATACTCTTAGATCGCCTTCATCTTTATCTGATGAATGAAAATTAATATGGTGTAAAACTCGTATAATGCTCAACAATAAGAAAAATAATGTTTTCAAAGATTTACACGACTAAAGATAACAAGCTTTTAATTTCAACTGTACACCCTTTTTTGACTCGAACCACGCAGTTTGAAGGTGAAGTTGATAATTCTAACCTTCTTCCATTCTAAAGTTGAACCCATGTCCTCTAAATTTTCAGACCCTGAGGCCTAACCACTGCTCCATAGAGGTTATAAACAATTTGAGTAGCACTCACCAGGATCAAGAGTCTCATTATTTCGTCCGTCCATAAAAATCACATCAACGTTAGCACGCGTTATCGGCGCGGTCTCGATCAGGAAGTAGTCTAGTAAACATGCTTGAATACGTCTATAAACAATGTGTGATTGTTGGGGTTCTTTCAGGCCTGATAAGGTAGTGGGTTCGATTCTCATTTTAGTTCCAGTTTAGAAATAAGTGACTCGTTCTATGTTTTGCACTAATCATTACTATACCAAATCACAACGACGGGACACAAGTCCTTAAAAAAAATATATACCGTGTTTGTACCGTTAAAATGGTTGTCTAAGTGTCACCCAAATACAAATAATTAATTTGTTAAATATAGGTGGACAAAATGAAATAAGAAACTTTAAGATTTAAAAAAATGTCTATCACCATTCCCCACCTACACATACCTACGTCGGCAGTCTATCTAGCCTACGGTTACAGCGTGCAAAAGTTTTCTACTGGAAAATAAAATAGCAAACATTGGCATATGTAGTTGTGCAAGCACAGGTAAACTTCCAATTGTCTAAAGCCAAATCTAAAATTAAAAAGCCAAATCTAAAATTATTTGTTTTGAAGAGATTAATAAAACGATAATCGAAATTTAATTATTATTCCATTCACACAACATCAAAAGACAAAATTTTCTTTTAGCACAAAATGATATTATGCTATTTTAACTTCCCATAACTTACTTAAAGTTTACAAACATACCCGGCTGCACTCTTGCCATCATCGCTATCTACCAATAATCACGAGTGTTTGCGCATACAACTGATAGAACATAATGAAGCTACTATCGCTATCACTTCATTACATTACTTCACTACATTATAGTAAACATCGTCAGGAAATTAATCAGGTGGTTGTAGAGATAGAATTTATCATGTTGTTTGGAAATCTGAGTTGGAAGCTTATTACGAAACATTGAGAAATACATATCTTTACGACTGAATGTGTCTATTTTTCTACTAACGTCTTAATTTTGTCCATTAATAAGCCGCGGGTTCAATCTCTTCTCACCATTTATGTGCGTTTTTAGGGTTCCGTAGCCAAATGGCAAAAAAACGGAACCCTTATAGATTCGTCATGTCTGTCTGTCTGTCCGCCAGTCTGTCACAGACACTTTTTTCGTAAACTATAAGTACTATACTATTGAAACTTGGTGAGTGGATGTATTCTGTGAACCGCAACAAGGCTTTCACACGAAAATAGAAAAAAAAAATGGGGGGTCCCCATAGTTAGAACTGAAACTGAAAATATTTTTTTCCATTGAACATATACGTGTGGGGTATCTATAGATAGGTCTTTAAAAATGATATTGAGGTTTCTAAGCTATTTTTTTTCTAAAGTGAATACTTTGCGTGACAGACTCTTCCAAAGTGGAAAAATGTGACCCCCCCCCTCTAACTTCTAAAATAAGAGGATGATAAATCTGAAATAAATATATAATGTAAGTACATTACTATAAAAACTACCAATGAAAATTAGTTTGAACGAAATCCAGTCAGTTGTTTTTTTAATACGTCCAAATTATTACGGAACCCTTAGTGCGCGAGTCCGAATCGCACTTAGCCGATTTTTTTATAAGGTATTTAGTTTGTGATCGCACTAAGTTTTGGTAACGATTTCCCTAATATTTGCTAGAGCTACGGCTATGTGACAAAAATATGTTGTCAGATATTTTTCTCTATAGTCTATTTCACCTAAGATGATCCCGGTGACAGTTGACGGTTCAAAGGGAAATCGACTATATTCTAAAGCATTAATCTAAAGACTATATTCTATAGAAAATCAGCTTGTGTAGTTTTATGGAAAAAAGTTAATTTTCGTTCAAGAAGTATACCTGTCTTCAGAAGTGAAATACACTATTATGTAGGTTTTTTATTTTTTTCATGAAACGTAGATAGTAGCTATATGAATTCGAGTTCTACTTAATATAATGATATTGACATTTTCGTAAGGAAACACAAACACCCCAATCACTTTTTATGGAAATAATGACACGCGTTAACAATGAGACGGTTCAATCACATTAAAATCCAATTCATTAGAGTTAAAAGTTCGCATGTGTTAGGAGTAAGTAATGCACGATATTGTTAGAATTCAAATCCAAAATTAAACAGAAAGTAAGACCGTTCATCTTGCATCTTAATTCACAATAAAACATTTTGCGCATTTTTGTTCAGTTTGCATTTTGACTATGTCCCTCCCATGCGATTCGAAGCTGAATATTTAACTTTAAGCTAAGTTACGATTGTCATTCGCAGTTAAAAATATTTCATATGTACTTAAATATGTGAAAATAGTTGTAAGTCCCACGAATTCTGTCTTTTACATATTGTTTTCGCGAGTTCAAAACGCTACACACTTTTATCTGAGCAACAACAATCAAATGTGCTTTGGCCAATTATTCTCGTCAGGTATTCAAAATTTATTCTTGTTATTCTAGTGGTCTCAAGAGAACCGTTCAATGTAATTAAATGCCCTACAGTTCGTGTTCTCTGTATTTGTAATAAGTAACGAACACATTTTTTTCTCTGTATTTGTTAAGACCATTTTTCTTATTGTAACCTTGAAAGTAGAAAAAAAAGTAACTGAAAGTATACTGGCAAAGGTACATAACCTTAAACATCCACGTGGTCTAGTTGTGTAACACGATCTATTTTTACATTTCAATCATCCCGTCTTAGGAAGTAAGCACCTACAACTTATAATCCTATTTTTACTTTGTGTAGGAAACAACTTATTTACCGATATTGCTTCTGTTATCACACTATCTTCAACTTTACTTCTAATATCGTAACTTGAATCACGTTATTTCAAATAAAGTCGAGTCTGCAGATATCATATTTTACTTAGAAGTGAATGCGAATCGTAAAATACATGACAGAGCTCTAGTGGTCAGTGTGTGAGCATCGCCCTTTGTCCTGTTTATTTTTTGAAATAACAAGTTGTCAATAAATTCTGATTTGTACAACAAGTCTCGTTGATAGATAATAGAGGACTTCTTTTTACAAGGTTTCTAAAGTTAGATTCTACTTCTGGTTGGCAAATGGAATATCTATACTATACATACAAATAAAATAAAGCTGAAGAGTTTGTATGTTTGTTCGAACGCACTCAGGAACTACGGGTTCGTATTGAAAAAAATGTTTTTGTGTTAATAGTCCATTCGTCGAGGAAGGCTTTTAGCTACATGTACTCTTATAATGTGACACTATGTGTGCGAATACCGAAATCCAGGGGGATGAAGTCGCAGTAGGTGTTCCACCAGGGCAGCACCAAGTAGTGGTCTGCCGGCTGGAGATATAACCAGTGCCGTAAATAGGGCGGTGCCAGCGGTGCCCAGGCACAGGGCGCAGACCCTGGAGGGGCGCAGAAATGACCGACTTAAAAAAAAAAGGTCGCAGCTGGAGGGGCGCAGAAATGACCGACTGTTAAGTAAAAAAAAAAAAAAAAGGTCGCAGCTTTGTGAGCTCGCACCCTGGAGGGCGCAGAAATGACCGACTTTCAAGTAAAAAAAAAGGGGCGCAGTTTTGTGAGCTCGCACCGGGCGCATATAAGGCTATTTACGGCTCTGGATATAACGAACCTTTTAGTAAAGGTAAGCTTAAGCATGCCACGATGCAGTTCTAGAAAGAATCAGTAGATCGCAGCACATGTAATTTACATGACGGCAACGGGTATTTTTCTGAGAAAGTTATTTTTACACGACCTAAAACACCATCATACTAGATACGAGTAAAATTATTATTGAACAGATCCTTCAAAGCTTTCCTACCACTTATCAGATCCAAAGCAGGATTGGAATCTAAACAGCTTCAATTCATCACTTTATTGTATGAAACAAATGACTTATAATGTCTACTGTTGATTCATCTTGGCTTTCTGTTTCTTGAACTCGTTGACGCGCCTCAGTACGTCCTTATACAGCAGCAGGTTGGGTACGATGCCGTTTCTCTCCAGCTGCCTCTCGCGCCGCTCCCGCCTCTCCTGGCAGTAGGTGTACCACCAGGGCAGCACCACGTAGTGCGCTGCCGGCTGGAGATTCTACTCCTAGTATGTAGTTCTCGCAAGAACCAACAGATGGCAGCACATGTACTTTACATCACGGCTATATCCCTTAGAATGTTTTTTGACACGACCTGTACTTTTAAATCTTTCTTACCTTTTATTATGCCTAAGTAGGATGGGAATGTAAACAGCTTCAATTCATCACTTTATTGTATGAAACAAATAACTTATAAGGTCTACTGCTGATTCGTCTTGGCTTTCTGCTTCTTGAACTTGTTGACGCGCCTCAGTACGTCCTTATACAGCAGCAGGTTGGGTACGATGTCATTTCTCTCCAGCTGCCTCTCGCGCCGCTCCCGCCTCTCCTGGCAGTAGGTGTACCACCAGGGCAGCACCACGTAGTGCGCTGCCGGTTGAAGATCTTGCTCGGAGCAGAACCTGGCGCTGGGCACGCGCCAACTGGGGTTATCCTTTAGAATAAAAAAAGTTATTTTATATATTTTTTCACCATCATTACCATTAGAACAAAGTAGCTTTATACATTTTATCACCAAGTACATGTATGTAACTGGCCACAAAAAGAGGTAATCTTAGCTTGAAAATATCATATACCTAGATTAAAAAGTAATACATACAGAAAGCTAACAATGTAAATATTGACGGACCCGCTGGTCTAGTGGTCAGAGACCCTGGCTACAAAACCGACAGTCACGGGTTCGAATTTCACTAGGTGCAAATGTTTGTGTGATGAACATCGGCATTTGGACTGAAGTAATAGATGTTTAAAAAGTATTAAAGTATGTCTCTCCGTTCCCTAGCTTCCATAGTACAAGCTTCTAGCTTAGTTTGGGGCTAGGCAATTGGTGTGCTAGTCCAATGAATTGATTCATTTTTTACTTTATTATTCATGAGACATTTTTTGCGCCAGAGTTTAGGCATCTTTTCCAATTATACACGTAAAGGCTTAATATCCCTGAGACAGTTATTTATACTTGACCCCAACCCCTTCACACTAACCTCTATTCAATATTGAACTTATGAATCTTTCAAACCACTTAACACTCAAAGTGGGATGGGAATCAAACCCACTACCGTCTATGTGTCTGTAAAATTGTTTGATTCGCACTAATTCTATTAATTAGTTCCATGAAAGTGACTATTTCTGACATTGAAACATTACTCGTAGAATACGGTATTTGACTGACAGGTAAAATCACCTACTTTTTTTAATTGTCAAAAACGTAACCTTGTAGGAAAAAATGTATGAAATATTGAATCGTGACGTCACAACGCTGTAGTGTCAAATGAATACTCTTTTAACTTCAATTAGCTGTAATAATTTGTTAAAAGCTCAATAGCAAGTAGCAACTGTGAGATAAAAAATTGTGCCTAATTCTTGATTTCGTCTTTAATCTTAGAATGTCATAATTTATTTCGTATGCAGTCAAATACCCAATTATGACGTTACCTTCAAGCGAAATTCGGAAGGGAATCGTTTATCCTTCTCTCTTGGTAAAATGGACGGTCTTGGAGTTCTCGTGGCCCTGCTGTAGACCGATGCCACAATGATGATGATGACAAAACATACCTGAATTAAATAAACTACTACTTATCAAATGTATGACAAATAAATAAGAATTAGGTATTACTACTACGTATAGCGCAGACAACTCGAAAAAATATTTTCTCAAATGAACTGTTGTCCATGGACAACAGTTGACGCCTATTGTGCTATTTTATAATCGAAAAAATACCGTCTTATGTTTTAAAACATGTACAAATCATAATAGGGCGAAAAATAAAGCTAATGGCGTGTAATTTTATAGGTAAAAAGTAAAAAAAAAACCTAGTCCTATTATCCGCCCCCTTCTCTCCATCTTGACGCACAGATTGTTCTAATCTTCATGTCCGTCCACTCGATGCGTACTCTCCATGGTAAATAACAAAACGTTTAAAAATTAAAATGTTTACTTAAATTATTATTTCTGAATACAACAGAAAACAATATTACCTTAACACACTTCATGATAACCAAAAGACTAACACAAACCGCGTTAAGTAAACTATTATTCGAGTGATTAAAAACGTTTAATACTTTAATTTATTTATTTTTACGACGTAGGTAACAGAGGGTAATATTTCATAATTGTATTATTGGCAAATCGTATGGCATTTGGAGATTTTTTATTGTTTCCAGGCTTGATACAAATAAGCCCAGTAACCATTTTAGGATAAGTTACGTACCTACATATATTCAGTAATAGTTATACTGTAGATTTTAGATAAGCAGAATTTATACTCTGCATATTGCTTTGCATCATGAAATTTACTCGGAGCACAGCTCGGAGTTTCTTGGATGCATATCAACGTTAGCCCTTTAATCAAATATAAAGTTTCTGTGATTATGTAAACATTAAGATTATAAATAAAAGAAAAACTGTAGTCTGTTTTAACTGTTTTAAATTTTATGAAAAAACATGAACTTTTTTGGGATTTCATCATCTCAACCTTAATCTAGAATTACGTAGTAATGAAACAAATCTTTTAGGCGGACTTTTAATTTAGGCTTCATGGTCGTTGTAGTTAAAATTTTATCGTCATAATAAGTACTTCATCTGCAATTAGTTTCATAACTTAGTTGCAAGAAACCCGATTTTACAAAATACTGAATTTATTCAAGACATTATCAGACTAAGTCTTAAGTTATTATTACAGTCTTCATTTATTAGAGCTTAGGAGATGCGCTGAATAAATTCTAATTATTATTTATTAATATTAATTATATTCAAACTTAGTAAGGGTAAAGCAATAATTGATTTATGTACATATTATCCAAGCATTCCAAAAAAGGAGAACAAATAAAAGAATCTTTCGATAATTTTCTTCTCTTTTATTTTGTTTAAATGTATTTATTTATTTATTTAATAAGGTACACCAACAGCATACATACTAAACACACACAGAAGCAATTAAACTTAAATTCTAGTACATATGACTTTTATAGGCGTACACAAACAAACAACAACGTAAGACGAACATAATATTAGCTTTAAGTAACATACATATAAAATTTTAAATTTAAATCAATAAAAAATGAAATAACAAACAACATTATATATATATATATATATATATAATAGAATAACATGACTATTTCAACATGACCCTAGGCTAGGTTAGCTAGCCGACTAAATAGTTTAACCGATTCCCTGAGTGTGAGCCAAGGAATCCGCCAATATTCTTTTGAATTTAGGAAAGGAATCGTGAAAAATGACTGCTTTAAGATTTACGTTGTAGTGGTCACAACATCTAACTATAGTATCTGAATCTATGAACACTACATTTTTACCTATTTGTTGTTTTTTTATCTTTGTTTTAGCGGCATATGAGTTCTTTTATTGTCACCGCTACTTATGGACACCTGCGTACCTGCGTTTTTAAAGTCTCTAATGTGTGGTCCAGTTTTAACAGCGTATAGATGGTGTTGGTGGTTTTTATGTTGGTAGTATTGTACATTCGACTCTTTATTATTCTAATATTAATAATGTGACAAACCGCCTGATGATATTCAGAAAATGCTTGTGTGTGCAGGAAGTTTTAAACTGCTTAAGGCTTTGTTTATTGAACTTCTGAACCCTGCGTTCAGCAGTCCGAGTCACACTAAATAGTTTCGAAAAGGCCGGTTTTTGCAGGAAATTTAAAACTGCAACTGCTAAACCAAGTGTCTCGAGATCAAAATCCAAGTGGCAAACAAACATAAAATTCAAGTGGCACCGTACTATTTTACTTACATTTTGGCATTGGGAACCAAAGTCCGGTAAGAAGATTGCCATTGTTATATTTATTAAATGAACTTAATATTGTTGTGTTCATATTCGAAAGATTGTAAAGTTATTACAGGAATGCAACGTACCATTTCCAACAGCGAAAACTACTGTTTCTCAATTGCTAACTCCGCCTGCGTAGAACGGGAATCAAACAGCTCATTATTATAATGGCCTGTGTTACTGGGAACAAAGATATTACTTGCGTTCTATGCAGTGGGCTCGACAAGGTGACTGTAGGCACTTTTGTTTTAATTATGCTCTAGATAAAAGACTGTTCATTGTTTCAACTAGAATATCCATAGCTTGTGAAAAGCTTGCACTTTAGGTATTTTATTTCGTATTTTTATTTAATAGCTGGGGTGCACATCAGGTTTGCTGGCGTAGAAATGGTACCATAGACTACATACTATACAAAAAAATCGCTAACTTCTTTCTGTCCTTTTTCTGTTTGTTTCTTTATGTATGCTTAAATCAATAACTACGCAACCTATGTTCACGAGATTATTTTATTAGATAGATAGATTCAAAAGGAAGGTTGACGGTCATAATATACATATGTATGCATAATCGGTGCGAAGCCAGGGCGGGTCGCTAGTTATCTTTTAAAATAACTAGCTATCCAGCAGCAACTTCAGTCAAATGGACTACACGACAGAACTTATTTCGCGAGAATATATTGTTTTGTTGTTCATAGATAAAACGTAGAACAATGTATGATTCTCAATGTAAAGCATAGATAAGTGCAGAGTTGAATCGTTCGGGACCGTTAATGAAAAACAAACGACAATCAAATCTTTCGTCTTTATATTATCGCCTATCGCTCTACAAAATGTCACTTATCTCAGATCTTTGCTATAAGCTAGAAGTAATTGATGCTGTATTTGAGACCGTTTAAATAGCTCTCAATTGTGTGGAATATTATTAACCTAACACATAGTAATATGGTATAGGAGCTACATACGCGGGGTAGTAATAAAAGGGATAATATAGGGGGAAAAACAACATCTTCCCGGGGGTAGCACATGTGGATTCATTTGAACAGTTATCTGCAGCCGTTGAGAATATAATATTGACTAGAACCAAGTACAAAGTAGTTCGGAAAACTGAAAATAAAAAAAAATATTAAAAAAGTTAAATAACTTACAAAAAACTAAATAAAACATTTAAAATATACCTCTGCTGCTTAGAAACATGTCACTCTTAAATCAGTATGTATTATTAGTATTTTTCATTGGCAAAATACTACATAAGTGTTCTACTTTGAAGTGTTTCTGCTGCTTTCGATGGTACACAAGCCAGCCACACTTTCCTAATTAATGCAGATTCTGATTAAAATTGACAAAAACTACTTATTATACTACCCTAACTTATTGGTAGACTATTAAAATATCACTGTTCAAACTGCTTAGTTAAAAACACAGTTAAGATTATTTAATGCTAAATTCGTCAATAACTATGTTCGAATTAATGCGAGAAACGTGATTCGTTTTCGTTTAGTTAAGCGTGCAGCTTATCTTTTTATTAGCAATCAAAGATTCGTTTGAAGAGTTTGTGAAATAATGAAATAAGAAATTATTACATAATATCCTCAGACTGCTGGATGTAGGCCTGGGTTAACCATAGTCGTAGTAGTAAATAAACGTATATATACTCAATCTTAATAGCACTACCTACCTACCTACTATTCACTCTCAGTTTGACCCTAAGGTTGGTAGAGAATGCCATGAGGCATTAAGTCCGCCTTTTGTACATTTTTTTATTCGTGCAATAGAGTTTAAATAAATAAATAAATAGTCACCACACTGGATTCAAAATGATATTTTTGTTTAATTTAATTATAATACGAGTATAATCTAGGAAATTGATGGGCCTTTTACTGTGGAACTTCCAATACAAGTAGCGTCATCTAGTTAAAAATGTTTGAACTAAGACCCGTATTACGTTGTGGTTGAAAAAAGCAAAAAAAACTCGACAAAACATGATGAGATGTCTGATCAATTTAAAGTTTTGTTTTATAACTTAAGCAAAAGATCATACACACACACACACACACACACACACACACACACACACACACACACACACACACACACAAATACACACACTCACTCTCACACTCACACATTCTTTGCCTAACTAGGTATTAAAATTAAATCTATAATCTTAGATAGCCGTAAGGGAAGTTGCGAGTCATACCCCACACAAGTGTCTTTGACAACTTACTGGGTAGTCTCGGCCACAGTTTGTAACAATGATTATAGAAATAAATGATTTTTATTTTATTTTTTTATTTATAACTTTTAAAGGTACCTATTAGGGTTGCAAAAAAGTTGTAATGCTGATCCACTTCTGCCACAAGTAAAATTGGAATCTGATAAAGCGTAACAAATACTTACTTTTAGAATAGCAACAACAATTAAAAAAAGACTTCCGTTTATGTCAGAAAATTATGCATTTATAGAAAGAGCATTTGTACCTACTTAATTACACTACACTTCTATTGACGACCAACAAGAAAATATTTTTATTGTTTCGCATGTCCAGACTCAATTTCATGTTTTAGAGTAGTAACTGGCAGTGACGAAGAAACTAATGAGTTCTTGTTGTCACCGGAAGAACACTCCGAGAAAAGTATAATAACATATCATTACTTCAATTAAGAAAGAGTTATACGCGTAACATCTCCGTACCGGTTGCAACATATTCGTAATACAGAAACCAGATGTAGTTCCGCAAAATTAATGCATACAGAGCATAAAATTGCTCACGATCTTTGGATATTGCTCTCTCGGATGCATGGGGCCGATCTTTGCCGCGGAAAAAAAATGGTGATCATTGTTGCTACGGCGCGCATGCTCTGCGCGCGTCTTCCCGCGCTTTACCGCGCGCGCCATATTTAAAAAAGTTACGGAACTTTTTACGAATGGACTTTTTATTTTTTTATTTTTGTTCTGGCTTGATATAAAATCTATTCAGCATTTGTTTTTTTTACAAACTGCGATTTTTGATAATCAAGATGTTATTTCCTGTGCACTATAAATACACAACATTTTTTTAAATGATGTTGGATTTATCGTGATTGTTCTAAAGTGCAGCCCAACCATGGGGCGTGATGTGAGTGGTGACAAGACATTGAGTGCAGCGAGAAGTCGCAGAAAATCAAGATATTTTCAAATCGCTTATGCGGTTCTGATATTGTGTATAGTGCCATCAATTTTATGTGATCCAGGTAACGTTTCTGTGAAAGTAACTGGTAACGAAAAATGGTTTATGTGTCAAGAATTTCCATAGATACTAAAAACCACTATGTAATTAATAATTTCCCTCACAAATCATGCTTAACCTCCCTTCCATGAGTCGTATTCCTCATTACTGAGGGTCGTGATCATTGCATGAAATTAACCACTCCAGCAATTTTAATAGAGTGGTTTGCCGTTGCCTTCTCCATTTCACACACTACCTCGTAGTAACAGACCGTTCACATTGGAAGTGTATGGTGACCAGAGCATTCGACTTTTAGTTATATGCGACTTACGACTAGTGTAAACGGGCATTTAAGTAACAAATTGTTAATAAAACATTACAAAATAGTTGAAAATCGAAGCGGTTACGCAAATCATCATGATCTCATCGGGTCCACTAAATTTTTCATCCAGATATTTCTTATTTTCCATACAAAAAAGGACCCCTGGCACAAAGAAAAGTATACCACACGAGCCAACACGTGATACCAGTTGATCGGCATCAATTACGACCATAATAATCACATAAGAAATGTGGTTTATCCGTAATTAAATGCAAACAAGTTATATGTCTTGCACTTAATGCTCTTAATCGCACTTCCCTGTGACCTTTCGCGTGTAAAGTAATCGAATAATAGCATGGTTCTATTATTTCCTGTAATATCTAGACTGGTTTGTGGTTTTTGTTTCACTTCAACTTATACAGACAGTAGAAAAACTGATGGTACCTAACTGGTTGCCACAACCAATACTGTAATATAGGTACATTAGATAAGATTAGCAAAGTCATAATTATTAACTTAAATAACTTTTGAGTCTATGCACTTGAAATGAATAGCCTACAAAACTTGAGACCCTTTTGACTTTAAAACTTTAGTTAAATTATATATTAATTTGAATTAACAAGGAAACGTTATTAATTCCCTTACCTTAACTAGATATGGGCATGGGAAAGTCCCCACGATTCATGGTATTCATGTTAACATTAATTGATAGGGATAAATTCACTTCCTATAACCGATTTCATAGTAATTTAATAATAATATCCCTTAGTAATAGTGGCCAAACTTTACGATCAACTACTAACTTTGCAGAATATACAAATTTTCGTAGGTAGGTAGAGACAAGTAAAGACGGTAATATATCAGCCTACTAATGTCCAACTGCAGGGCAAAGGCCTCCATGATTTGAAATATTGGTTTTCGTCTAACGATATTTGTACGATTATGATCACAAAACCAGGTTTTGTTTGAAAAACCAACACAAATTTTGCCCGAACTGGGAATCGAACTTATACTTGTACCGCTAGACAGTCAAGGTGTAAGGTACTGATAGGTAAATTTACTCAAAGTTAGTAACGAAATTATTGAATTCAGACTTTCGCATTGTATTTTAACACTTAGTTAAGTCCCGTTTAATAAATATAAGTGGGATTAGTAAAGACTGGCAAGGATTTCATTATTCGCCTGGGTGAAGAAGACTATGATGACCGAGGTCAATAGCTCCAGACGAATCATATCCTCATCCTCCATATCAAAAATCAAAGTTCACTGCCCACACAACGACCGTCAGTTGTTTAGGGATGGTTATTTTACAAACACTCGTAATGTGTCAACAACTGACCGCACGGAATACAAAACGACTATTTATGTAACACGTGCTCATCATTGTGAAGAAGTCAAAACAATATGACGATAAACGCGTGAGGAGCTGTCTTAAGGGTTCCTCGTATAGGAACTCAGATATCTCTCTACGGTCGTGTCAGATTGCTGTCACACCAAACCACTTTATAGCCATATACCATACATCCTGCGTGCACTAGTATATAATAAAAGGATTTATTGTCTATACTAATCACTACATAGTATAAAACAAAGTCGCTTTTTCTGTCATGTTGTATGTTGTATGTCCCTATGAACGCTTAAATCTTTAAAACTACGCAACGGATTTTGATGCGGTTTTTTTTAATAGATAGAGTAACTCATGAGGAAGGTTTTTATGTATAATATCATCCATTAAATAGTGGACAAGTACCACGGGCGAAGCCGGGGCGGGCCGCTAGTACATGTATAAAACTGAAGAGTTCGTTTTTATGTTTGTTTGAACGCGCTAATCTCAGGAAATACTGGTCCGATTTGAAAAAATATTTTTGTGTCCATTTAACGAGGAATGCTTTAGGCTATTGGGAATCGAAATCCACGCGGACCGAGTCGCGAACGGCCGCTAGTTATAAATAAAAATGCCGATGAAAAACACGTTGGAAGATATAGGAAGCACTTAATAAGTTCATGATACATATCATGGACGAAGTAAAATAATAAAACACTGAGTGTCTACGTGCTTTGTGTTGAAACTTTTTATTAAACAGCAAAAAGTAATAATGATAAGGTTCTCTAACATGTTGTGTGCACACAAGAAGTTATGGAAGGACAAAAACTTATTTGTATCAATCAATTATACATAACCCTGATTACCACATAACCGATTTATAACGTATCTGCTATTTTTGAGTATTGAATATTCTACTGAAAACCCCACCCCTTACAGACCAGAAGCACATACCTATAGTCATGGAAAACCAAGAGTATGCGACTACAATTCCACGTAAAGTACTGACAATTAATTACCGCGCATTCAAAGAAAGTGGTGACCCTTTCATTGCGCTATTAATGGGAAAAAAGTTCTCATACTTTCACATGCACATCATTTTATGCGTTTAGTTCACATTAGATGGACGGAGCATCAGATTCGGTCAATAAACGCCTTGTCACGAGCCTATAGGTGAAAACAGCGAAGTCATTTCACTTTCCATTGTTATTATGATATCTACAAGATTATGTATGAATTGTATCAGTAGCAGCATATTTTAAGTTATCACATCGTTACGATTTTTTTGAGGATATCGAATGTTAAGTTTTAAATTTAAATAACCTGTTTGTTCTGGTTAATTCAGTTAGCTGGCCAAAGCGTAAGAAAAAAGGCTAAGTTAACTAGGGACAAAAATACAACGACATGAAATAAGATTTATTCGAATCTCTGTATGAACGTGCTTGACATATTTTTGACTTTAATTGCACCGACCGTTAACCTGAATTGTCAAGACAAAAAACCTAGATATTTAATTACAATTTGTTTTGTCCGACACGAGATTTAGAACGCGACTGTTGACGCTTAGTGCGACTTATTAGCCGGTGAACCATAGAATTACTTATTTATTATTAGACGCTAACTAATTTCAGCTTTCTTTCTCTCGAAAACCTATCTTCTTTTGTCTATTTTCGTCTAAACTTTAGTCTGCGGCGAGTTAAAAAGTGTCATATACTTTGTTTTTTGCTCAAATCTCGTCCGATCATCTGGCCCAGACCGCTTTCGTCGCCGTAGCGGCCACTTATCCACAAACCAGTACTTTCACTTACGCAATCGAGTGAATTCTTAAGAAAGTTTACTGCTAATCATAACTTATGGGATTGACCAAGGTCGGAGTAAGGTTAGCAAGATGTTATAATTTTCAATTTAATCTCTTCTCATACGGGTTTGATGGCCAATGCCTTTGTTGTGCTGAAGAAAATGACGGTTGTGCCAATAGAACAGATAAAAGTTTATGTGTTCTGAGGTTGAACATTGGTTCTAGGTTTAAAAGACTAAGGCAAAACACTATCTAACAATCTAACTTCTGGAAGTTGGAAGTATCCGATGACTCTATCTCGCAAATTCTGCGCCAAATCTTCTATGAACTCGAGCTAAATTGCTGACCCACCTCAAAAGAAGCGACCTACATAACTTATACTCGAAATTATATAACAATTTCTCTGCGCAGTTGAACCCATTCAAAAACTTTGGATTCCTATTATATTCTGAATCCTATTCAAAATAAAGCAATGAATAAGACACAATATGATAATGAAGACGACTGTGGTTGCACCTCCGCGTTGGGAATTATTGCAAAATAGCTCATTAAAACCTATTATTGCCATGTTGGCCAATCGACAGATGAAGGCCAATATCAAGTTTCCACTGTTGTAGGGAGCCACCTTGTTTAAACTTTTGTGTGCCAAACTGATAAGATCGAAGATTTAATACATCAGCTTAGAGCGATCTCAATCTGAAATCAAAAATCTTAACCACATACAACTAATTTCTGCTCAAACCTTGGAGGTATTTACTTACTACGTATAGAATGGACATCGAGAGCAAAGTCAACTTGGAGGAAAGGGGACTGATGATTAGTGTTTTTTTATGTATGAAATGACACGCCACTATCTTTACTTTTCGTCCTGTAACGATTTGTAAGTACAAATTTTAAATACATATGACGGCATTTTTTCGTTTTTAAAAATAGTACGATAGACGGAAAATTGTGTCTGTGTTCTATGCTTTTAAGAAAATATTCGAGGTGTCTTTTTTATACGTAGTAGTAATAGCGCAATGGCTCGACCCTGCTAAATGTAAAGCACAGAGTAACTTCTCAGCATAGTTAAATAGCAATTTTTTTCAGCAGGAAATAGACTAGATAATTTTATTTCTTTTGTTATCTCAGAAGGTAATAAGGATTTCTTGCCACGCTTTCCTATGATGCGCCGATGCGATGTGTTTGAAAATCCCTTGACTACATGAAAGATACTTCGGTTCTATTAATTTTAAATTAAAGTATTTATAGATATTTGAAATATTCTCGTTGCCCACTTAAAAGTGCTGTTGAGTGAACAAATACACTTATCGTAATCGCCTTTAAGTGGTCACTTGAAGTACCTAAACATACCGTATTATTTAATTCATATATTGTTTGTACATATATTTGGATAAAATGCCAAGCTCAAAAGCATGATTTTTACTTAAACAATAATGGAACTTAACTACTTATGTATTATTTCAATGATGTAACATCATAATTTATAAATAAATCATAATGAAGACGAGTCATTAAAAACAAATTTCTCCATAACACGCAATGTTTATTTCGCATGTTTGACCTTGTAATGGATTAGATAAATGTCTTAACGGTCGGTCAACATACAGCAGCCTTCAATCGAGAGTGTTTGTCAATTTGCAGGTGGGACTATAATGTCAAGGTTAAATAAACTTGACGGATGAACACCGGTAAACCTTAAACCGGTGTCATTTTCCAATTGATTTAAATATTTTTTTAGATAAAGGGCATAATAAGTTTGAAGCCAATGCTTAGTAATGTCGTTAATTAAAAAGGGCAAAATAAGTTTGACGTCAAAGCTCAGTCATCCATGGAGCTAATTAAAAAAAAAAGTTGGAGTGAAAATGGCGGCAATTTTGCTGTAATGTTTTTAATGAGTGTGTGTACAAAAAAAATTATCGATTCCTTCGAACTGACACTGATCTGTGTTGTGAACGGTGTATAAAAATGTTATAATAGAATAGTAAGTATGCCGATTATTTAATTATTCACAGACCGAAAGAATTGATAATTTTAATTCTGTAAATTCTAATCAAAATGGCGCCCTCTAAAACTACGAGTATTTATTAAATCCTCATTTAATGTTAATCCGTACAGGTGAGTTATTTTTTGTGTGTACAATTTATGAGTGCCCATTGAGGCCAGCTTAATAAATTAATAACAGAAATCACGACATCATCACATAAACGAATGCGCTATTGTTCCGCGATATCGTGTCAGTTTAGTAGGTCTTAATTTACGTGAGAAATTGACTTAAGACTATTTAATGAGTTCATTGCAGAAATGCAGTGAAAATGCAATGGGTATGGAATAATACGACTGCAGAAATGCACGAACTGAGAAAAAAATATGACTTCGAAAAATAAAATTTGAGGTTCCTTTTAGTAAAGGTAAATTGCTCTGTGTAACTATGAATTTCGTAAGTACAATTGAACTAATTAACGAATGTAAGTTACAAGATGACAAGTTATTAAAGCTGAAGAGTTTGTTTGTTTGTTTGAACGCGCTAATCCCAGGAACTATTTATGTACTGGTTCGAATTGAAAAATTATTTTTGATTTGACCATTTGTCGAGGAAGGGCCCTAAGCTATAGTAGGTATAACCAAAATCCATGCTTATGGAGTCGCGGACGGCCGTTAGTCCGTAATGAAACGATAGAATTTACTTAATCTCCGAAGTTTTAACAAATATTTCGTTAGTTTAAAAATCTCAATTGTGTTTCAATATCATATTTTATCTGATTTCAAAACTTAATTACTTGAGAACAGTATCTAAGTTAACTATGCCTATCACAAGGTCATATCGTGTCACAATCGTTGTTCTTTAACTTCTCATGGGTGGGTCGTAAAAATATTCCGATTTCGAGATGTTTTGGGCAGATTAAATGATACCTACATTGTTGCTTAATTTGGACCTTGCACATGCTAAAATTGCTAAATTGGTCAATTGGTAAATAACGATTTATTGATATAATAAAGATTTGAACACTATTCTGCAAATAAACATTTACTTATGATTTTGAAAAGACATTAATCGATATTATTATTTATCAAACTGACTCTATCTATGGCCATTCGGTTATTAGAGGCGAACTGCTGATAGGATTGCAGCTCAGTACCAATGGTGCCAACTGTAATTATTCTTAGGTCACCTATTTTGCTGGCTTAAGTTACCCTACATCCAGGGTACCCCATTACTTTGATGGTACACTATAATCGCCACTTTAGTCGTTAATGATAAAATAATCAAATAATCCGCGTAAATGATGTTTTTGGTATTTATTTTTTGTCCTACAGCTCCTATGTTTTCATTAACACTATGACCTCATAGTGCACCTATAGAGTGGTTTGGTCCAATATAATACTGAAATATTGAAATCCTTTCAAACTACAGAGTACCACGGCATTTTACCCTCATCACAAACATTGTTGCTCCATCCCAGCCTGAGTATTGGCCCTCGCATTTCTCGGTCCGGTGGTTTCAGCCATTGTTTGGAAAGGCATCATGCATCGGGATCCTGCATAACAAAGTGAATAATGTCTATTGAATTAGCATTGTCCTGTGTTATGTAGTGCGTGAAAATGTTATCAATCAGGCCATCTAGATACGATTGATAGTTTAGTACCAATTGGGTTGCGTTTCGTCATGAGTATATTAAACGAGATAATACAGATATATCATAAAATGACCATTAAGCGGTGAAATTTCGTAGTAGGCGCGATGGTCTAATGATTGGTGATCTTTACCACAAAACCGCCCACGAACGGAATTTTAAGCATGTTTATCCGTTTCTAGCAATTATATCGTAAGCTATAAGCTTAAAGCTTTAGCTTGTTGGTCTAGTTTTGTAGTAGCTTAAATTGAGATTTTGGAATCGGCATTATATGATGATGATGATAATGATGATCTGACGGCCCGTTGGTCTAGTGGTTAGGGACCCTAGCTACAAAACCAAGGGTTGCGGGTTCGAATCCCGCTAGGGGCAAATGTTTGTGTGATGAACATTGGCATTTGTACTCGAGTCATGGATGTTTATAAAAAGTATTTAAGTATGTCTATCCGTTCCCTAGCTTCCATAGTACAAGCTTCGAGCATAGTTTGGGGCTAGGCAATTGGTGTGTTAGTCCAATGAATTTATTGAATTTATTTATTTATTTACATTATTTACATTATTTACATGATGTAGTCCTGGCCGATTTCGGCCACGGCGACTGTCGTCAGTTCCGGTCCTGTCATTGGTGTGCTCGCATGTGGCTTATATAGGCATACCATAACATACCAATATAATAAATGAGTTAACTTGTACATATTTTTTTTGTTTGTTTCAGGTGGATCCAGAAGATTAACATTCGAAAGTATATTCAACACAACAAACTATGCTCAACTGCAGCAACCTTCGCGGCCATATAGGATACCTATACGTAGTATTAGCCATACCCTAGTTAATAGAACACATAGCGTAGAAGATTCCAGAGGAAACGAGCTGGAGACAGGAGACTTCGGCGCGGATAAGGATAGTGGAGGACCTCTCCTTGTGGGCTTTGCGAGAGATCCCTTCAGATATTCTGTTCCGGAGAAGGACTTTTTGAAGGGGGTGAGGTAAGGCATTTCATCTTTTTAGTTATCAAACTTAAAACGTATTCTTTAAACAGTTAACACTAAACATAATCCATGGATACGATAACGTTTTAGTCTAGCGGTAGTTTAGTTTTGAGAAAGTTTCCGATTTACAGAAAAAGCATTTCTAAAAATACTGCAGTAAATAGCAAGGTACGATACTGCTTTCGATTTTAATTTTAATTTAGTTATAAATAAATATTATAAACCTTTTCCAATTAATATAATTACAACAATAAAACTTTTAGCTAGCAAGTGTTACGGTCGTGATTCTTACGCAAAAGTAAAAAAACCGGCCAAGAGCGTGTCGGACATGAAAGGGTTCCGTAGCTAAAAGATGGCCCGACCGCTTAAGACACCATTTAGTACGGGCAACTGCACGTCATAAGTTGGTCGAGTTGTATAAAAATAACTTTGTATGATACAGAGTTCGCTATAGTTTTCGTTGAAAGTACTTACTTGGAGGTATTCAGGACATTTTTTTCAGAATTATTGTAATAGTATAGAAAATCAGAAGTGAAAGTCTTTAAAAAAAACAACAATTTATTGAGCTAAAATCACAATAATTCAACAGAAAAACAAAATAACCACAATTTTATAAGAAACACAAAATAACTAAAGAAAATAAAAACGTTTGAAAAATATCACCGCGCAGCAACAACAATACGTCCCGTCGGTCCGATGCCTGGCAGCAGAGTGAGTCAGACTACCTGGGCGACGCGCCTTATATAGGCTAGCCCCTCCACTCAATGACTCATTGCTAACACGGCCTCTCCTGACACCCTGACGCCCTCGTCAGGTATCAGTTTACTGGTCACCATCCGAGTCGCTTAGCTCGAACTCGGGAAGTTTGTGCAGCGAAGAAGGTCCAGGTTCGTCGACCTGGTCCTGGGGTTGCTCTGGAGTGTCCAGGTCAACAGGCGAGCTCGTCAGGCAGGAAGGTCCTGCCCAGGTGCCTCGAGGTTTTTGTCCTCTGCTTCACTTGCTGTAAATGTCAAATAAAAGCAGCACAACCAGTTAAACGCATATGGCCTTACAAATGTTAGGTATTAGTTATTGTTAGCTTCGTTAACCCGTAACCATAACGATGCAACTAAAATCATTTCATGTCAATTACGAATTGGAATTCCAAGTCACAACTTTGACACAGACAAAACGACAATAACACAATGAGCCATGCGAGAGACACGAGGGATGGACGCTTTATTTCCCAGGGAATTCGCAATCCATCACCCCGTGGCTAGAGAGGGTCACAGGTGGGCGCCGCAAAGCCATCCCACCCTTCAGTGACCAGACCACCAAAGGCACTGACTCCCAAGGAGCTAGGCCAAACCACAAAGAGGATTGGTAGGATCTGTCGAACCAGTCCAATCAGAAACCAGAGAGTGATCTAAATCACTAATGAGGGTTCGCTAAGAACCAGACAACATCGCCGACTCAGCCTCGAAGAAGGCTCAGCCAGCCTCAGGGGTCCATTCACCCCTCCAAGGCGCCATACACTGGGCAGCAGCGTATGTGGTCTTCCCGTACGCGCCAGCAACCAAGCGCAGCTCATAACACGCACGACTCGATATGGGCCGCGCATGCCACGGCCCAACTTCCCTCGTGATTGAGCGTATTTGATAACATACACCAGGTCATCCTTCTGAAACACACGAGGAGGGTTCCTGCCCTCATTAACATAATATGCGTCTTGATTAGACTGGTTTTGCAACAGCCGCTCGGCCGTCCCATACCTAACCATTTCCCGCCGACCTACGAGACTTGAACTCGAAGGCATTATTTCGACATCACGCACTAGGACTCGAATAGCCAGGGTAGCATTCTCGTAGCATTTTAACAAGTTCAAAGCTGATGTCTGCGTAGTTCGCTGTTTCGTGATATAACCGATAATACAGAACGTCGTTAAGCTTTACATAACGAGATGCGTCTAAACGTCACTCATAATTTTTTTGCTAATTGACACGTTGTTTCGCAAAGCACGAAGAAATGTCATGGCCAGGTTTTTTACATAAAGTGCAAGAGGTCATGGTTTTGTCAATCTTGTTATCCCTTTTTACATTATTATCAGTACTACTCGTAAAGGGTTTAGGTTTTTTGGGACATTCATTTTGTTTGTGAGTAGTATCACCACACACAAAACACCCAGGGCCCATAGGCCGTGGCTGCTTTTTACTATGAAACATATCATTGTTCTTATCAGACACAGAGGGGAGAAAAGAGCGAGGCTCATTGTAAGAAGTCTTTACCGGTTTTGTAAATGTGGATAAGAAATTGACCAGATCATTAGGTTTTAAGTTAGCGTTTGTGGCCGTTGCCTTAACATGAGGGTCATTAATTCCTCTCAAAATAATTTCTGTAATAAGATCATCACTAAGACCTCTAACAATACGCAAACGTAATAAAGATTTTCTGGCATAGACGGCATACGTATTAAACTTATCAGAATTTGTAGACATGACTTCATAAAGTATGCCAGGAGAATCAATACGTTTGATACACAATGGTTTAAAATCATTTTTAAAATTAGTCCAGGACCGATCATCTGTCACCCACTCGTTAAGCCACGACTTTGCGTCGCCCTTCAAACAATTACCAATGCGTGACAGACACTCGGAATCGTCCCAGCGATTTAAAACTTTAGCCCTATCAACCTCAGCACACCATACCTCAACGTCATGAATACTGGGGTCAAAATTAGAGACATAGTAACTTTGTGAACTCACGGTTTTCAACGATTGAATCGCCTCTACGATCTGCTCCGTCCCTCGGCTGACAGGCGACACAGGATCGCGAGAGCGCCGCTCCAGGGCCTCCAAACGCGATAAGATGGCTTCGAACGGCTCTGCATTACGGGGACCTACAGACGTAGATTGCCCCATACCGCAATACCGACGGTCCGCGCCGGGATCCCTGCGCAACCGTACGCAGCTGCGGCTACGGCTGCGGCTGCGGCCACGTCGCTCGCATGGCGTCGCCGGCGTCCGTGTCCGGAGCGGTTGCGGGAACGCCGCTCACGGGAGCGCCTGTCGCGAGAGCGACGGCTGCGCAACTCACGCGAACAATTATTACGTTCGCTGCGATATTCGGAGCGACTTGACCTGTCCATTATTGAGAAAACAATGTAAATAAGAGGCCACAAAATGCAAGAGATAATAACACTAAGTTTGAATCACCTTAAATAAGTTTAAAAAAAAATGAGATAAGTTAAACTAATTGACAATGAATCAACGTCAACACAACTTCTAATTGGAAATGTGTGGGAATGAATTTACTTATCCCACTTCTGATATAGAAAATCAGAAGTGAAAGTCTTTAAAAAAAACAACAATTTATTGAGCTAAAATCACAATAATTCAACAGAAAAACAAAATAACCACAATTTTATAAGAAACACAAAATAACTAAAGAAAATAAAAACGTTTGAAAAATATCACCGCGCAGCAACAACAATACGTCCCGTCGGTCCGATGCCTGGCAGCAGAGTGAGTCAGACTACCTGGGCGACGCGCCTTATATAGGCTAGCCCCTCCACTCAATGACTCATTGCTAACAATAGTATTTCAAAAGTTAAGGGGGGGGGGGGGGACGCTCTAATTTTAACTTTGTATTAATATATCTTAAGACTGGGGTGTTTCATCCACATGGTTTCAAGGCAAGTTTTGTTGTATTTAAAAATACCTTTTTAACGAGACTCTACACGATGGGGTAAGTTTTTTTTTCGAATTAACTTTTCGCTGTATGGGAGTGGGGGTAAAAAAAATATTTTTCGATTATTTTAAAAAACAATTCTTAAATTATCACTATACATCACTCCACCAATTTTCGTGACAATCGGTTCAGAAACGGCGGAGAACGAGCCAGGACAGATAGACAGACAGACATGACGAAAGGGTTCCTAGTAGACTACGGAACCCTAAAAAGAGTTCCATATCTAAGATTTCTTACATTAAATCAATGATGCTTGCCGCATGCCAACGAAAATAAATAATAGCACTATGAATTTCCACCTCCACAGGTACATGAACCCTCAATCACTCACCTCCAAGAACGAGAACAGAGGCAAGCGAGGAGTCCTAGAGCTGTACAATATGATGTACTGTGCCACGGGATGCGACCCCCTCGCCTACAAGGGGTATGGATGCTACTGCGGCTTCCTGGGCTCGGGAAGACCTACTGATGGGATCGACAGGTGGGAGTTCAACTTCTTTCATTCTTTTGATAGAAATTGTGTCGTGTGAATGCTAGGATTTGCATGCCTGTGGGTTTTTCGATCGAAATTTCCTGGTAAGTAATACAGCAGCAATCCCTCACCTCAAAGAACGAGAACAGAGGCAAGCGAGGAGTCCTAGAGCTGTACAACATGATGTACTGTGCCACGGGATGCGACCCGCTCGCTTACAAGGGGTATGGATGCTACGGCTTTCTGGGCTCGGGAAGGCCCACTGATGGGATCGACAGGTGGGAATTCAACTTCTTTTGTTTTGATTGAAATAGTGTCAAGTGTAAAACAGCGCTAGAATTTATAAGCTTGTATGCTTGTTTATCGATTAAAAAATGACATCGGATAGCGTGGCAAATTCTCTAGTTTTTTTGGCTGATATTTGGTAGCTCAATATCATTTCACAATTCTCACCTATAAAGGGTGGTATTGTCCTGTTGATTTTCGATCGAAATTTTCCGTCAAGTAATACTATATGGTCAGCACAAGATGTTCAATTTCAAAATGATCAATGTAACTAGAATGGAATATTTTAAATGATCTTGGTTAGAGGCTTCGTTAGAATGTTAATGATTTAATTTAATTTGATACATATCATAATGACTTTCAAATTGTGGTGTGAGTGTTGGTGATTAAATTTTCTTAATTGCTTCTTCTAATCTTCGTCATATTTTGTTACATTGGGAATCGAGGAAAATTACCTTGTTTTTATCTGACATTTAATAGCTCAATCACATCACTTTCCCACAATACTCACCTATACATGGTGGAATTTCAAAATGGCTTTTGAATGGAAAGTAACAAGAAATCTTTAATATGCAACCATACACAACTTTGTTAGATATTTTAGTCTGCATTCGTAAATTTTTGAAAAGGTACAGTCAACAAGATAAGGTGTGGTATTAGAAATGATAACTATCTCTATAAATGTTGCATAATTAGTAGGTACCTACATACATACGTTACAAAGTTTAATACTCTTCTTACTCTATTCCTTATTAACCCCCAGATGTTGCAAGATGCATGACAACTGCTACGAGAACATCTACTGCCCGTTCTTCACCGTATACTTCCAGCCTTACTACTGGAAGTGCTACAGAGGCCAGCCCCTCTGCGCTCTGGAGAACTACGAGACTCAACACCAGTTCATCAATGGCTGTGCAGCTAGGTTGTGTGAATGTGACAGGCAATTTGCTATGTGCGTGAAGAAGTATGCTTGTCCAAGGAGACGGGCATTGTGTAGGTCTTCGCCTATCAGACTGCTTCAGAATATTCTGATGCTTAGGTGACATCGCCAGATTTTGAACCATATTCACTTGTAACACAGACAAAACCTGGAAGTGCTACCGAGGCCAGCCCCTCTGCGCTCTGGAGAACTACGAGACTCAACATCAGTTCATCAACGGCTGTGCAATCAGGTCGTGTTAATGTGACCGCCAGTTTTTTAAGGGCGTGAAGAAGTGTGCTTGAGGATGCTTGCTCAAGGAGAAGAGCACTTTGCACTGTGCAAGTCCTAGCCTTTTAGGTCGTCACAATATATTCTCAGGCTCAGGAGACATCGTCGTCCCCACATTATGAATAAGGTTTATTCACTGGTGATACCGAAAAAAACAGTTGCTCTATGCCCTAGAAAGCTACGAGCCCCAAGTTCATCGATCGCTACGCAGCAGTGCTTCGTAAGTAGATACCATAATAATATTTTGACCAGAAGGCTCTTGCGATAAGGTCTAAATACACTTTAATATTAAACGGAGTCAATGAGCAAGAGGGTCACCATTTTTCCTCATTAGAAAATCATAAGACATAATAAAACCTTACATGATTATGTTGCGTAGATAACAATAACGTGTAGTTACCATTTTAGCTTTAATATGTATATTGTGAAAAGTCATTAATGTGTAAATATAAGTATATTTAGTTATTAAAGAATATTCGCCTTAGTTTGTAAATAGAGTGAATAAGAAAGTAATGAATGTGTTTTGAAGATTATTTTTGTTTGATTATTCGTTTGAGTGCAATGAAGTAGAAATATTCTTAGATGGGTATAAACATAAATATGATTTCTGAGAAACAAACACTATAAGCATGACTACTCAAATAAACGGAATTAAAATTCTCACATAAGATAAGATTATCCTAAATCTTAAATAGTTTCTCAATATGTAAATATTGAAAATCGATAAACGAGCGACCTCCGTATATTGAATAGTTTAGATTCGGCCATCCCTTCAACCAGTCCGTCCGGAAAGATCATTCTCACTGATACGTTGGTCACTTTATGCACGAAGACTGTATTTTTACATAAAGAATCGGGAATCAGGGACAAAAAAAAATTAATAATAAAGAAATTTTAAACTTTCAGTGTCATTATTACCAAATTAAGAAAAGGAGAAGTTAGGTTCAAATTTAACTGGAACACGCTCATTATTTTAATAAACTTGACATACCTAACTCTCTTAATTGGAAATGCAAAACATATTTTTTATTTAGACGCCATATCATTTTGGTTTTGTTGTTACGATTAGAATTTCTCTAATAGGTATTTCCTTGACCCATACCGACACACTCGTAATTAAAATGGCTAAAATTTCATCCCCAATAATACCCCCAGTAGGGCCACACCACCGGGTAGACATACGCCGGGTAGACATACGGATAGTAAGCATAGTAATATGGGAAGTAGCAAGTCACGGTCTTCGCGCCATCATCTCTTCTAGTCGTGTGACACGGTTTAGGCTTGCAGTCGCAAGTATTCAGCAGTAAGCATACTACTAATGATACGGTCCAAAATAGATGTAATAAACCCATCTGAAAATAAATAAAATATAAACAACATCACGTAGGTACATCACTATCACTACATATAAAACAAAGTCGCTATCCGCCGTCTGTCTGTACCTATGTATGCTTAAATCTTTTAAAACAACGCTACTGATTTTATTGCCGATTTGTTTATCAGATAAAAGTGATTCAAGAGGAAGGTTTATATTATGTATAATACTTGCATAATATAATAGAGTACCACTGAAGTCGCACTAGTGCAAAGCCAGGGCGGATAATTCAATAAATAATAATCTGAGAACATCACGACATTGATCTTTGATCTGACCCTGAGTGAAGGAGCTAAAGCACTTGTGTTAAGATTGTTTGTACTAAGTAGTTTTACAAATATACTACAAATGTCCTGATCAATATAAACAGACATGTCCAAGCACACAAATGATTGTAATGTACACCAGGAAACTCCAGTCAACTTCTCGATATAACACTATTATTTTATATGTGATAAATTATGTGTAATAGATACATACGTTCATTCCGATCCAAATGAGCCCTTTAAGTCAGAAAAACTTATATACTTTTTCAGCAAATTAACATACTTAACAATTAACCGTTGTAGTAAAAGTGAAAATTACTACTACACTACAATTTCACGATACCTAAATGATTGGAATATACTTGACGAATCAATTTGAACGCTCAATCACGTTGATTGGATGGACAATTTCATTAATTTTTATTTTTTAATTGAAATGACCAAACTAGAAGCAGCCTTTATTCCAAGCTCAGAATACTATTCTGAGATTCCAAGTAAGTTTTGTGTCTCATGGCTTATTCTGTTTGGATTTTAATGTCTGCTACCTGTAGCCCAGATTTTAAAATATATGTAAAGAAATCGGTGGTTACAAAAATGCCCTCCTTCTTTATAAGAAAAACACTCACGCACATTCCTCAGAAGTTTCTCAATTTTTTAGAAATGTGTTTGTTGGAAACATAGAAATAACTCTTTTCTCTCGGCAACTAAGTATATGTAACATTATTTATAAAATTTCCCAGTCACCTAGATAATGGGAAAATCTTCCCGTGATGATAACCGACATTTAAACCCAATTAGCGGCTTCAAATCTAAAGTTCATATCGTGTGACGAATACAATAAGATCTATAATTGTATAAACAATGCCTTGTGAAGATTAAAAGATGCTCTCGAGATTTAAGTGGCTCATTCGAGCAATTATGATTCTTATGTAATAATCTGTACTCGAGCAGTTAAGAATAAGAGTAAAGCGATAACATCTAAAAACCCTATATTAAGTAACCGACCAAGGTGTTTTATTTTAATTAAAGCAAGTTAACATAATTTTTAGGAGATCGTTATGATCTAGAAATGGAAAGTTCTGAGTTACAGCTTCTTAGTTCATTCTTGAAATTGGACCTACATAGTATAATGGACGTTTATATACGATCTGTCCTAATTTATAAAGACCATATGTTTAGCGGATATTAGGGACATGTCAAGCTTTGCTCGGCTTTAGTCGATAAAAGCAGTTAATGTACCAAAGTTGTAGTCCAAAAACGACGTATTTAAATCCAAGACGACCTTGCACCGTAATAAGTAGGTAAAACATATCTCAGATTAAGTTGAAATATAAACTACAATATTAGGTAATCATCCACGGACTCAAATCAAATCGAACGATGTATAAAATTGCCCAACTCCTTCAATCACAGAACGCAAGACTAAGGGCCTTCCACACCATTACAGTTCTTAATGTCATGGTATACTTCTATATAATTTTATAAATACGTAATCCCTTTGTCATTTCGGTTTCCGTAGTAGCCGGTGCTCACGTTTGCGTAATATTACGCATAAATTACGCGATCCCGTAACCGAAGTTGCGCACGAGTGCCCTGCCCGAATTTAGACGAAAAACTATTGTGCATTTACAAACAATGGACTTTTATTTTGTTGTATTTGATTGACAAGTGTGGGAATGTAAACAAAACTTTGTAAATGTCAAATGGGATATTGATATTTATCTTTTTGATTTGGCAATGTTCTTGATTGCCATTTAACTTTCGACCGTAGGTGTGTTCATACTAGGTACTTCAGAGATACATATCTCTGAACCTAGTATGAACACATTTTTTGTTTCAGATTAGATGACGGTGAACCACCTTTTACGCGAATGTCCAAGATACCATATACCTACTTTACCGCAAGACGGCGCTCTCCGATCCTTTGTTACTTTGCAACTGATTGACATTAGTAGTACAAACTACTGAAGGACTTAGGATTACCAAGATCTAATAAATTAGCTCCATACTGGAAAGAGCAACTAAAGCCGCTTAACTCGGCTCGTACCAAATATGGTTGGGAAAGGAGAGGAATGTCATCGGTGAAGGTGATCGTTAGTATACTACATATAAAGGGGCCCCTTAAACCTACACGCTGGGTTGAAAGTCCCAGGCGCCGACTGACATTCCTCTCTGTTCCACGCGATGGACCCGGCACCCGCACGGAGAATCCATGGATAGCTGAGAAATTCGTCTCTACCAACATAGGTACCCAATCACCTACTTACCTACATGTATGCAGTTCTACATTTCAATAAACCTAACAATAATCTCCAAATTGCGTATGACCAAAATACAAGAGCTAAGCTTCTTTTGGAGTCTCACTGCTTGTGTCGTAAGCTCTCGAGGCTCAGTTAAGTGGATTAGGCAAAACATGTTTTGTTAATAAGGATGTCTACAAACTACCTAAGTCATCTTTGAATGCCTACATATTATTGCGAAATTTCAAAACAAACTAAATAAGTACTTTACCATCTGGGTTAGCGAAATGAAATAAATAAAATTAGTAGATACCTCCTTTTTTACTCAAAAACTGTGTAAGTGCACATTAAGTTTCCACATTCTTATTTAAAAAAAGTTTCGTACTGTTGTACCTTCCTAGATCTAATTTATTACAATAAATATTTAACGAGTGCGACTTCTCAGGCCTATAAAAAATATGTAACAAATTAAAATTAACGTCTTAGGTATAGAATTTATTTGCTTGCCAGCCCTGATACACAGATCCATAATTGTAGGCATTATCTACCCATCCTATTGCATCAATACTTCAAAAGTCATCGAGTAGAATTGGTTAGTTGGGCAAGATTCTATTAAGTTTCTGCGGACCCAATAATTCTGTCATCACCATTATCAAAATCAAAATATTCTTTATTCAATTGGGCATAATAAAAGCACTTATGAATCGTCATAAAAAAATACAGTAGTAATGACTGAATATCCTGAAGTGAATTCCTTTGGAAAACCATCCAAGTAATGAAAGTTAAACTGTACTTAATCTCATGTCTTTGGGATCTCCTAGTTTTAATGGGTAACTTGAAAATAATTATTTTTTACAATTTACTTTAATAATAAATAATAATTTTAATAATAAATTCATTGGACTAACACACCAATTGCCTAGCCCCAAACTAAGTTCGAAGCTTGTACTGTGGATGCTAGGGAACGGATAGATATTTAAATACATTTATAAACATCCATGACTCGAGTACAAATGCCGATGTTCATCACACAAACATTTGCCCCTAGCGGGATTCGAACCCGCGACCTTTGGTTTTGTAGCCAGGGTCTCTAGCCACTCGACCAACAGGCCTGTCCATCACTACATAGTATAAAACAAAGTCGCTTTTTCTGTCATGTTGTATGTTGTATGTCCCTATGAACGCTTAAATCTTTAAAACTACGCAACGGATTTTGATGCGGTTTTTTTTAATAGATAGAGTAACTCATGAGGAAGGTTTTTATGTATAATATCATCCATTAAATAGTGGACAAGTACCACGGGCGAAGCCGGGGCGGGCCGCTAGTAATGTATAAGATCAACCATTTGACTCCAATCTCTTTTTTAGTATACAATGTTGATATATTTAATTTTTTTGTAAAGATGTTGGTAAAATTTCAACATACACAAACAAAATTGTGGTTCGCTATGTACCCTGGGCTCCAAGGCAATGACCGAGCATGCAACCGGGAGAGGCGCTTAGATGATGATGATGATGGATACTTCACTATGCACATTGCACGTCGAATGGCAATATAATGAGTACTACCCACACCTTAGCCCACGCCGAAAAATACAATTAAAATAAAAGTCATCATATTAAAAAAACATAAAATATAATTACATATTTATAGTACATTTAACATGAAAATATATAATATTGCTTGAATATATACAACAGCGGTCCTATAAGAACTTGACTCCGCCGATGATGTTCACCGGCCGCCCTTTGTACTTCTTAGAAATGTCCCTTTCGATCTGTAAAACAAAAGATGAGATGCTTTTTTCGTACCATTTTTTTATAGATACAGACACAATATGTACTACTCATTTAAATGTAAACAAATCCACCTAAAGAAAAAAAAATAAAATTAATATTGACCACAATTTTTTACGAATGAAAGATGCACAGCAAAATAAAATGGAAGAAACTAAAAATAAGTTGTGAAAATAACTAATCTTATTAATAGTGCTACCCATAATCGTTCTTGGTCTTGCAGTCAGTGCAGGAAAACATTAGGTCAACACTTATTTACGTACCGCTGTGTTCATGATATGGCATACTTTTAAATGGGAGACACTATGCCGAAATTACGTCGTGTAATTTTGTATAGAAAATGCATTGCCGCCGCATCGCGTAATTTCAGCGAATTGCATTTCTACACTTTGTCTCGTCTTGCATTTTGGCAAGACCAATACGGTATTTGACTGATAGGTCAAATCACCTACTTTTTTTAATGTCAAAAACGTAACCTTGTAGGAAAAATGTATGAAATATTGAATCGTGACGTCACGATACTGTAGTGTCAATTCAATACTCTTTTAACTTCAATTAGCTATAATAATTTGTTAAAAGCTCAATAGTAACTGTGAGATAAAAAATTGTGCCTAATTTTTGATTTCGTCTTTAATCTTAGAATGCCATAATTTATTTCGTATGCAGTCAAATACCCAATACCTAGACCAAGACCGCCTAATTTTAGCAAGACCTCGACTGGCTATGCAAGATTTAAATTGCTGTAAAATCGTGTTCATGTTGTCGCACCGAGACAGCTGCTGCTGCAGTGACTGTGTACTCACATCCGCCTGCAGCTCCCTGGTCCTGGCAATGATCCGGGCCAGCAGCGGGCGCAAGTTGTCCGCCCGCGTGGCCGCCGCCTCCCGCTGCTCCCCCGCCCGAGCCGCCAGGCTGGCCAGCTTGTCGCATAGAGACAGCTTCTGCTTCAGTTGAGCTGTCAGGACGTCTACGTATCTGAAAGCCAAGGATAGAATAAGTATCGCAATGGAACAGAAATATAATTTAAAATGGTATCTGAAGGAAAGGAGCGGAGGAGCGTTGAGCCGCAACTTGACCAAATAGTTAAGATCGTCGATTTTAGGTTTCATCTGGGATGGTACGATCACTTGACTCATTTGCTAGGCGACTCACGCCATATGGGTTCTTGGCACGTCAGCTCCTGTTGTATACTCGCGTGCCACTGGTCCGATCGACGAGTTTTGTAACACTCATCTACCTGGGCGAGTGCTTGACGTTGTGCAGATGCGTCATCTCGGGCGCGGTGAGGCGCGCGGCGGCGACCTGCACGGCGTCCAGCATGCCGGCCAGCGCCGCCACGCTCTCCGTCGGCAGCTGCGCCATCAGCGAGAACGACTGGCTGTCCGACGTGTTGGTCGTCTACCACCTTCCTACGTCGATACTGCTACTGATCGTCACAGGAGCTGCACAAACAGCTATAGGTTCCACCAGAAGTCGTTTGTGTCATAGGCGATCACTGACACTGGTTCGATCGCGCGCGAAGTTCACAACTATCGCCCATTTGCTCCCTTCATCAACCTATACTGCTACTTTAGGTACCAGCAAAGAACTTGACTAAATAGTTAAGATGCTTAGGAGCCGTTTTTAGGTTTCATCGAGGATCTAGCGGACCATGGGGGGGAACGTCGGGTACGCTTGTCTCATTTGCCAGGCAAATCACGCCATATGGGTTCTTGGCGCGACAGCTCCAGTTGTATACTCGCGTGCCACAGGTCCGATCGACGAGATCTGTAACACTCATCTACCTAGGCGAGTGCTTGACGTTGTGCAGATGCGTCATCTCGGGCGCGGTGAGGCGCGCGGCGGCGACCTGCACGGCGTCCAGCATGCCGGCCAGCGCCGCCACGCTCTCCGTCGGCAGCTGCGCCATCAGCGAGATCGACTGGCTGTCTGACGTGTTAGTCATCTACCACCTACTTCGTACGTCTATACTGCTACTGATCGTCACAGGCGTTGCATAAACAGCTATAGGTCCCAGCAGAAGTCGTTTAAAGTGTCATAGGCGATCGAACGGGACGCGGGGAGAGGAGACACGGGTTCAATCGCACGCGTTGTTCACAACTACCGCCCATTTACAGGGAGTAAATAGTTAAGATGATTTGGAGCCTTTTTTAGGTTTCATCGAGGATCTAGCGGACCACTGGGGAAGCATCGGGTATGCTTGACTCATTTGCCAGGCAACTCACGCCATATGGGTTCTTGGCGCGACAGCTCCCGTTGTATACTCGCGTGCCACTGGTCCGTTCGACAAAATTTGTAACATTTGTCTACCTGGGCGAGTGCTTGACGTTGTGCAGATGCGTCATCTCGGGCGCGGTGAGGCGGGCGGCGGCGACCTGCACGGCGTCCAGCATGCCGGCCAGCGCCGCCACGCTCTCCGTCGGCAGCTGCGCCATCAGAGAGAACGACTGGCTGTCCGACGTGTTGGTCTCGTAGAGGCGCATCTTGAGGAATGATTCTAGCTGTGGAAAAGATGAAGAATCAGTTATTGACGGCAAGAGCAGTACTTCCAGTTACTAAATAGTAGTAAGCTTATCTTCGAGAAGACACTTAAATCGGCTCTAACCAAATATGTATATAATTTTCAAACGTGACCAATATCATTTCTTTATTCTAAAATACTTAATACAATTAATTTCTTTTTTTAACAATAGGTATTTGGACACTCCTGATTTTTTACTTTAAGAGAGGTTAAAACATCCTTGTGACGAGAACTACGGCTACTTTTCTTCTTTTATCTCCTATACCTACCTCGACAAACCGGCAAAACGACGAAGTTATATACAAAATGTGACGTCAAAATCACATTTTTGTAATGTCAAATATATTTCTACTATTTTAACTTGGATTTAAACATTTGCTACAAGCTCAAGTGTAACTTTGGTATAATTATTTGAACTTATTTTTTAATCAAAAAGTATTTTTTTTATAATTTATTTCGTATGCATTCAACCCAATTGGCAGAACAATTCTAACCTCCACCAGCTGGTCGATGAGCTGGTTCCTGGTGGCGGGGTTGTCGAGCAGCGCCAGCGCGTCCCGGCCGCGCGCCGCGCCGCCCGCCACGCCCGCGCCCTCCACCACGATGCCCGACTCGTCCAGCGACACCGACGACATGTCCACCGACAGATCCTGCGACGAGCTGCTTACCTTGACAGGCCGGTCGACGACATGCTTAAGGCTTAAAGGCTCGGGTACACGCGACGGCGCCATCTCGACTCTACGCTGAGTATTTTAGCCGACCCCGTTCCTTCTGGCCATCTTCTGCATCTCATACTACTATTTTTGATGGAACCATTGCACTACCGGCCTCCTTTGCCAGTCGCTTGCCTGCGACATTCGTAACTAGCAGTGTATTACTAACATCAGAAAATTATGCTGTGACAGCGCAGGGTGGCGCGGCGTAGCGCGTGGGCGTGGTTTGTGCGGCGCGGGCACGCAGCGGTGGCGACTAAGTGCGGAGAAGCGCTACATGCCTAGCCGTGCTCAGAGAGTCCTGAGGTGGAATTCACTAAGCACAAATGTCATAACCTCACGGTTGTATCAATGGCGACAGTACAAAATTAGTACTAAATTCCTACTGTCGCCGATGACACAACCATGAGATTATGACATTTGCGCTTAAAGAATCGCCCCCCTGGGATCAATTGCAGAATCCAGCTTTACCTGCCTAGCTAGACTTTCCTCAACAAGCTTGTCGATGGCATGACTTAAGTCTATAGCCGTGCTAAGAGTCCCAGGATCAGTCACAGGGTCCAGCCTAACCTGTCCCGCTGCACTCACCTCCACCAGCTGGTCGATGAGCTGGTTCCTGGTGGCGGGGTTGTCGAGCAGCGCCAGCGCGTCCCGGCCGCGCGCCGCGCCGCCCGCCACGCCCGCGCCCTCCACCACGATGCCCGACTCGTCCAGCGACACCGCCGACATGTCCACCGATAGGTCCTGCGACATCCAACAACTATTACTGACATCGTCATCGGCCTGGACAATTCTATTTCTGGTGGTCTAGCAAAAGATGCCAATACGCGAGCACGAGCTATCGCTATCTTCGCGACTTATCTCTCCATCTCGCTCACACAGATACTTCGTGTGCGGGATGGAGATATAAGTAGAAGACCACTTGAACGAAGTGCTTTTCCTGATGGGGATTAATTACAGAGGCCACCACAAATTATGCTTTGTGAAATATGTTCTCATTTCCTGAGTTTTCCACATAGGTTTTTTAAATTAAGCAAAATATTGTTTTTTTTTATTTAATTTCAATCAGCTCAACTAGGAGTCAAAAATAAAGTTCAAAGGTTCAATAATGATGTTTACTTGAGTATTTGTAAACAATTTCATCAAATCGGTAACCAATTTCCAAATTGGTTAAAAAAATCATAAATAAATAAATAAGATTAAGAATGCTGAAAAGCAATAACCCCCAAATGAAGCTATGATACTTCTACATAAGCAACTGAGGAAGATGATCTAAAAACGGTGTTAAAGCACTTATATTTATAAAAAATCCTTAAAATAATAAAAAGCATAAAAATCATACAATATCCCCAACTGCAACATTATCGATGTTTCCCCAATCGATGTCGGCGGCTGCGTCGCCTTCCCCGAAGTCGATCTGAGCGGCCGACGCGTCTATCGCGCCGAAGTCAATCTCGTTTGCGTCGCCGAAATCAATCTGAAGAGAAAAGGAGAGCAAAATGTAACTTAAAGGCAGTTTAGGCTTGAAATAAGTGTAGATATTCATAGAAAAAAAAACATCATGGCATACAAACAAGTACGTAATGATGAAATGACATATTCAAATCTAATGTCTTGCCAAAAATATTTGATACCGGGATATGTACCCAGTACCATCCTCATTTAAAATTGCTAAAGTAAGTCTAGTTGACCAATTTCAGGTCATAGCCATAGGTTGAGACTCCGCCGCCCACCAGCTAAGATGTGTACTGTGGAGCGGAGATGCGTCGAATGCAGCCAATAGGGTTTCAGCCTTAACACGTGATCAATCATGACTTGAAATACTATTGGCTACTTACGACACAACACACTTTGGTGGAGTCTCGCCCTAAAGGCCATATAATTATCAGAAGCTGCAGAGAATACATATGTATTAGGCACTATTCATTCCACAGAACATTTAAAAAATTGTATACCTGATCGCCATCCGCCTGATCTTCATCATCAAACTCTATATGAATCGGGTCAGGCTCCACACTCAATGGCGGTTCTCCGTAAATCCACTCGTACACTGTTGTGTTACCATGTTCCACTACATATTGGAGCAATGGCAGTACTTCTGTCGCCTTATCACCAAGGACATACTTTGTGAACGCAGTGTATAGTTCTATACCTGGCCGGAGTGGTTTGAGGGACTGGCCTATCTGAAAAAATATAATGTTAAACATAAGTAATATGTCATGATTTTTAGTGATAAAACAAATCCCAACTCATATTATAAATGCGAAAGTAACTCTGTCTGTCTGTCTGTTACGCTTTCCCGCTTAAACCTCGCAACCGATTTTGATGAAATTTGGTACAGACATTCTTTAGACCCTGAGACAGAACATAGGCTACTTTTTATTTCGAAAAAAAGAAATCCACGCGGACGGAGTCGCGGGCGGCCGCTAGTAACTAAATATGATGAGAAGAATTTTTTGCTAGGAAAAAGGAATGGTGGGAACCATGAGGCAATAAAATTATAATTATATTTAGGTACATATGTCTTTAATGGTATTTATTTTCTCCTAGTTGCGACGAGGAACCACTGACGTATGAATTAACAAACTAAAGGAAACAAAATAACACTTGTTATTATGACTATCAGGGAATAGGGACCACTATTATATTTCACATGATAGAGTAGAACTTAATATTGTTATAACCAGTTTGGTCAATTCAGGATCATAGTCATAGACAGTGATGGATTAACCCTTAACCAAATCAAGCAATTGCCTAGGGCATTACATCTGTGGGGGCACCAGAAGAAGCACAAAATTCTAGTTGACATACAGATCACATCAAGTAGTCTTAATCCCGTCACTGGTCATAGGCTACCCTGAACTCTGAGGTAATAGCCAAAGATGCAAATGGGATGAACGCTAGGATAATGATGAGACTAGAATTCAACATAGGAATAAAGATGTCGCAATCAAACTGGGATAACTGCAAGGATGATGCTGATGAGAGTAGAACTTAACATAGAATAAAGATGTCACAATCAAACCTTGTCATAAATTTCTGGTAGTTCCTGCAGGCGATCGACAAGCTCCCGTTTAATTTTGTCTCCTTGAATGCCCAGCTGTTTGCACTGGGTCAGAAACTCTGATTTACATGATGATTCATTCTTCAAGTAGTCTGATTTTTTCTTTTCTAATTCCTGAAATGTACAAAGTTACGCAAAATTATTTTATTAAGTCATCTCTTCAATAAGCATAATATCATTGTAAATTAATAGGACTTTTTTTTAAATTGATACTGCACAACACTCCGATATTGCTCGTAAATGAACATCATGAAAATGACTTTGCTATTAAATATATAGGTAAATTATACCTCCATAGAAGTATAAATTACTAGCGGCCGCCCGCGACTCCGTCCGCGTGGATTTCGATTTCCAATATTCCATGTGTTATTCTGATGTATAAGCTATATTGTGGTAAAGTTTCATTCAAATCCATTCAGTAGTTTTTAAGTGAAAGAGTAACAAACATCCATACATCCATACATCCATACATACAAAATTAAATGATTTATCACAATTCAATTTTTTTCACATGCTAATTAAGCAATGTGTCTATCCAGTTACCTTTGAGCTACACTTACTGAAAGCTAAAACAAAACAACATAAACAATTTAAAAATATACTAACAGTTTGTAATTGCTCCTCCTTAGCAATCTGTTTCTTGAGCCCAGGGATTTCATAGCTTATGTTCCTGACCAACATCTGAGCTGCCTCTGCTAAGTATAAGTTTTCTTTCTCATAACTCTTCAACACATCCTGCCAGTCCTTCATTCTTTGAGACCCGTACCTACCAAAGAGGTTCTTTGTGTCCGCCTCGGTCTCCTTCAAGATCTCTATAATCTTCTGACAGTGAAAATAGTTTATGTAGCTGCCTGATAGAAGGCTGGCTATATCGTCGTGCGCTGGCATATCTTGAATGGCATTATTTATCTTCTCTCTAACAGCTAGGATGTTTTTCTGCCATTCCTTGTTCACATGTCGACGGCTCACGAGCCAGTCTTGAAGTTTTCCTATGTTAATGTCGATGGGAATATTACTCTCCTGAAAACGAAGAATTTTTAGAATATTTTTTAAATAAACCTATGAACCATAGATGTTTTATGGCAAATACTTACATCCATTGTTATGATAGAAACCAAATAATATCCAAAACAACACGAATATTTAATTAATTAAATATTTGCTCTCAATAGTTCAATAAATAACACCTGTTTTAGGCGATTTGTTGACGTGATGTGACGTGACGTGTCAAATGTCACTGACAAAAATTGACGTTCAAAACGTTTCGTTGTATCTTTCTAATTTGATATCGATCCGATGATTGTTGTTTATAAAAATATCAATAATTAGGTATTAACTTAACGCGTAAAAAAATATTTAAAATATTGAGTCAGTATCAACATCAAAGCATATTTCATAAAATATAAATCATGGCATAATCTTAATTTCCCCTACTCGAGAGTATAATATGATTTGGCCAGACTATTACTGCGAAGGCAGTAATAGTCTGGCCAAATCATATTATTAATTCTGTTATAATTAGGTATTTAAATTTAAATTTCCACAGGTGAGAGTCAAGAGTTTTCTACTCTCCCGACATGAGCCGACAGCTGCTTCTACTATGCTTGGTTTGAGTTATGCAATGGAAGGCTTCGTTTTGTATGTACTATGCAAGTGCCTGCAACCTTGTAACTCGATTTTTTTTTTATTTAGAACTAAGCTAGCACTTGACCACAAAGTTGCCTGATGTTAAACAACTATGTGGTCTACGATGGAGCGTGCTTGCTCAGCACTCGATTAATCGAAAATACCGGTCCTATTGAAACATAGTAGTTCTACATGGTGACATTTTAATTAGAATTCTGCAAATGCCATTGGAACTGAGAAAGAACAGAAATGCAAATAATGAGCAAGATCCTGCCTGCCAATGCATTGGTATGTATGTGGGTAGCAGTAGGTACGCAATAGTAGGCATTTCCATTGAAAGTTATACTTAGTCTTCTTATAAATCAATTAAATTTTAATAATCTTTATTGTCTCTACTGATAAAAGATAAAGCAGAGAAGAATGAATTATTAAATGGCTAAGTGCATTTCCATATTGCCCTCAGATCCTGCACGATTGCCAAACCAGAGGATTAAAAGCTCATGTGCCCAGGGTTATTGGTGAAAAACGGCACTGTGTACTCCGTGTATGCACAGGAATTTGTTACTCATTAAGCGCCTTGGTCGAAAGGTCGCTATCATTATTGAGTTTCTGATATTAAATTCGTCGACTGATAACGAGCATTTATTATGCCACCAGAATGTAAACTTTTATCTCTCCTACTAGTTATTCTGTTGTACTGCTGATAACAGCACGTATAGTGGATATTTCGAAAATTAGTTTAGTATGTAATTAATACGAGTAATCTTAATTGCATAAATGAACAACATTTAATAAAATTGCATAATAAGTGATGAAGATCGTGATAATGATGACTGTTTGTTTGATAACCTTATAACGAAAGTTATCAGATACGTGTTAGAATTTAAATTTCTCTTAACCTGGTGTTTATTTATATAAATTCTGCAATAATAATAAAGTTAGGAAAGTCTGTTTACATTGTGAAATGGTCTTCAGAATGGAAGAACCCACGGCTTCTATTGATTATAACAAGTATGTACCTATTTCAACAGCAAAACTTTACACTTTAGTTTACGATAAGGATATTTCCCTACTGAACACTACATAAATAATGAAAAAGTCCATGAATTTGACTCGACTAATTGAGTCAAAAAAAGGTAACCCGAAATCGGAAGTTACCATTCTCGTTCAGGAACGGGATGGAAAAATTCAATAAAAATTGCAAAGAAAAATGCCATTTAATGTCAAATCAGTTATCAGTCTAAAAACAAGTTTGTGTCATTCGGTTAATCGGTTTGTGTTGTGTTGTTCAGTGAAGGTAATTAAATTGATTCAAAATACATAGTTTTTAAATATTATTTCAATAAATTTTTGATTGTTGTAATCAAAAATAATTCTTCAATTTCCTCTGGTGTTATCTACACCCAACCCAGCCAAGCTTTTCAATATAATTTAAGTAGGAAACTCTTAGGAAGATTGTTTAGTGTAAGATTGTACTTTCATATTTTGTGATTTCTCAGTTTCCCCAGCACTTCGTCCGCTGGTTCTCGGGTAGATGAAGGTGTAATATCAGTAGACGTCTCGGAAGACGTATTGGACTCTCTTTCAGATATGGCCGAAAATTCCATTCCACCAGACTTGATCATGTAAGTTTTATGTTAATTTTTACATTCTTGTTTTGAAATTTAACGCATTATAATATGATAATATTGCTACTTATCGACTTAATTTCAATAAATCTACTTAAAGACTGTTGAAATAGTCTTACTAATAATTTTAAAAGTAAAAGATGTTTTGTTTGTACAAAAATCAGTTTTGTAATCCATTACAAAATTGTTGTAATTGAATTGATAAATTATCGATTGCCAATCATTTAGAGTACAGATAAAAAAGAAAGTGACAAATAATTGATTTCCTTGAAATATTTATGATAAGTTTTGCCCACTAACATTATAATCTTTGATTATTTTGTTTAAGTATTTAATCCATTTGGCCCTGTATGTTTTTTTTTGATATGTTTGAAATATCTTTATTATAATTATATTATACAGTTTAAGTATATCAATTTTCAGATTTATCTATGAAATCAATTATCTATACAAATTAAGTGGCGGTTATTTGTGTAATTGTTATTGTTTGGATTCTTTTTCATGCTACTCAGTACCTATAGTATAATAACCACATTTCAGGTCTACAGAAAGTAGCGCTGATAATGAGGACCCCACAAGGCTCACACTGGCCTATGAAAATTTATATGAACTGCCTCGCACCATCATTGAGAAGTTTGCTGACCACATAAAGTACCTGGATATAAGTCATAACAAAATTACGTGAGTTTAATAATTACTGATCAAGTGTTATTCTGAATATCATTTGAGATAAATTACTTTCAAAAAGATATGTAGTTATAAGTGGTTTTAAATTGTAAATGTACGAAGTCGGTGGAGGCCACTAGCTAGACGTTATTATTGATTACCAGCCGCAGCCCTGGACTTCGTCCGCGTGGATTTCAGATCCCTTTTTTCGCTGTAAAAGGTAGCCTATGTTCTTTCTCAGAGTGCATAGATTGTCGATGCAATCATCATTATCATCATCATCAACAGCCTGTGCAAATATCATCAAAATCGGTTAAGACATAGGTAGAGTAACTTTCGCATTTATAACAATAGTATGGTTAACAAAAGTGTTTTGACTCTCAAAATGATTAATTTATATGTTTTTCAGAAACTTGGATGGACTAGTACATTTCAAGCACCTGACATCACTTATAGCAGATAGTAACCCAATTACTGAGAACTGTTTCCTGCCACCCCTGCCTAAGTTGGAACTACTATGGTAAGTTTCTAGAATTCCTATTTAGTTATTTATACATGACTCACTCACTAGTCTTAAAAATCAATTGTTCTTAGAAGTTAGAGTTAGTTTAATATTTGTTAAAATCAAAGGCATAATTCAATGCATTTATATCAAACAATTTTTGTTTCTTATTTGAAACCAAAATAATCAAATGAGATAGGTATTTTAATGTCAATCTTTAACATACATTTTAAAATTTATACATTTTTCATATTTATTAATTCTTTTGCCATTGTTTCTCTGCTTATTTGTGATATTAGCATAATTATTTCACAGTAACTTGATTTAGAAAGGTACTTAATTATAATTTAGGGTACTGTGAACAAAGTGCATTAATAGAATAGAAAGTAGGTCGCATAATTAAGTAGATTTCCACAACATGCCCACATTTGTGTAGATAAAGGATTTTAGGGTAAACAACCTTAGATGTCTGCCAGTATTTGAGATTACTAATTGATATAATGATTTATTTACATACGTAGGTATTACTATTTTTAGTTTGTTTGTTTGTCAGTATTATGTAGTTAGGTTTCTTTCTGACAAAAAGTATAATATAATTATTTTTCTAATTATATCACTTTAAAACCAGAATAAAATTGGGATATGTGACCCAAGAGTCATTCTTGTAAAAATAATGTTTTATTTTTTTACCAGCGACTCCGCCCGCATGGGTTTCGTTTCCGTACAAATAGTAAGATGGACTATCCAATACAAAAGATTTTGTCAATTCGAACCAGTTGTTACTGAGATTAGCGCGTTCAAACCAATCTGGATTAGGATGTTTCACGTGTTATTGTGAGTCAACCATGAAAGATAGACATATCGATACCTTAAATCTCAAATGGCGTAACCACCAAAACACAACTTTTCAGGGGAGCAAAAAAACAAAAAAAAAAATTTAATTAAATCATAACTTTATATATTTTTATGCTATAAAAATGTTTTATACATCAAATTTCTTAGAATTTTGAGATGAAGGCTTCAGTTAGAACTATATGCACCTAAATCTTATATTTTAAAAAATAGAAGTCGGTTACGACTTCTGAAAATATGACAAAAACGCGTTTACACCATTTAAAAAACACGATTTTTTTGAGATTAAGGTCTTATCTCTCATTAAATTCATAAAAAAATACAAAATAAGGGGTATTTTCTACTTCTTTTATTGAATTAGGTACATTAAACGGGTAAGAGAATTTTAGGAAACAAAATAAAATCTAAAAAAAGCCAAGGCCGAGAGAATAAGAAGGCCTAATTCGATTAAGCAGTGTAGTTGTAGAAAAACGACCCTTATTCTTAGCAACTCTACTTATATTAATATAATATTTACGTAATAATCAACTTTAAAATTCAATTATAGTCCTAATGGAGTTAAGATTACAAAAATTGTATTAATTTGAGAATCAATGAATCAAGTAGCTACGCCACGACCATTGCGATTGGCTCTTACCTGCCATCGCAATGGCCGACATACTTTTAATTAGCAAAAAAGACACCACGACCTTATAATGTCATCGTATCAGCTCACTCTGATTTCCTAAATTCTATTATTAAAATTGTGCACAGACGGCATTATCCCGAAAACATATCATGAAGAATATCAACCGCGATTACCAACAGCAGAAGATGTGCCAGATGTATTACCAGGCACTGATATAGAGGACGGAGTTACAGACACAGAAAAATACTGTTTTTTTATGTTTGATTATTTTTGATAGTTTCAATGTAATTTTTTTGAATTAAGGCTTTCTAAAATCTCTTACTTTTTGAACGTAGCTAGTTGATTCATTGATTCTTAAATGAATACAATTTTTGTAATCTTTTCTAACTCCATTAGGACTTTAATTGAATTTTAAAGTTGATTATGTATTACGTAAATATTATATTCTTAGCAAGATATTATATTCTTTCTAAGAATAAGGGTCGTTTTTCTACCACTACACTGCTTAATCGAATTAGGCCTTCTTATTTTCTCGGCCTTGGCTTTTTTTTAGATTTTATTTTGTTTCCTAACATCCTCTTACCCGTTTAATGTACCAAATTCAATAAAAGATGTAGAAAATACCGCTTATTTTGTATTTTTTTTTATGAATTTATGGGAGATACGACCTTAATCTCAAAAAAATCGTGTTTTTATAGGGTGTAAACGCCTTTCAATAATAAAAATTGTGTGTGGTGTAAACGCCGAAACCGAAAAATGATGTCCCTTACCCCCTTGTGTTTTTACTTTTTTTTTCACTTTACAATAATTTCTTAGGGCGTAACCACCAAATAAAGTTGGCTATGTGTGATATGCCATATTAATGTATTAAAATATCTCGTTACGCCCTGACGTTGTTCATGCATTAAATTTATAGCTGCTTACGACCTCTTTACCTTATAAAAAGTGTTCAAATCTATAAAAAACATCGGGTCGTAATGACAATTTTTTTGACCAATTTGGCGCTTACGCCATTTGAGATTTAAGGTATCGATATGCTGTTACGGGATTTTTTTTAGGCAATTTTATGACGAATATTTCCATCCTATTCGATTTTTATGTAACTTTAACCATTAAAGCTGCACACGCGACAGAAGCAAAAAAAATGGAGTAAATTCTCCCGTTTTCCCAATATTTTCCTTCACTACTCTGCTCCTATTTATTGTAGCGTGATGAAAAGTATCCTATAATATGCCCAGGAGTATAAAGAATAATTGTACAAAGTTTCGTCAAAATCCGTCCAGTAGTTTTTGTTTCTATAAGGAACATACAGACAGACAGACAGACAGACAGACAGCCAGACAAAAAATTTACTGATTGCATTTTTGGCATCAGTATCGATCGGTAATCACCCCCTGATAGTTATTTTGAAAATATATTTAATGTACAGAATTGACCTTTCTACAGATTTATTATAAGTATAGAAGTATAGAGAAAACCGTATTTTACTTTGAAGAGATATTTTACACCACAAAATTTGGGAAATTTATTTTCCACTAAAATATTTCTGTTTTCAGCTGTTAAAAGCTGAAGTGGCAGTGGGCTGGCCATATAAGCCGCAGAACCGACAACCGTTGGGGTAAACGAGTTCTAGAGTGGATACCGCGTTTCAGCAAGAGTCCCAAAAAACGTAGTGTAGGACGCCCTCAGGCCAGGTGGAGTGACGATTTGCGCAAGATGGCTGGCAGGAGCTGGATGCGAGTCGCCGAGGATCGGGCTAATTGGAGAGCCCTAGGAGAGGCCTATGTCCAGCAGTGGACTGCGATAGGCTGATGATGATGATGATGATGATGATTTCTGTTTTCTAGGTTGAATCACTGCAAAATCAGCTCCTTATACCCATGGGTGAGCAAACTGAAGGAATCTTGCCCAAACCTCCAATATTTGTGCTTGATGGGAAACCCTGCTGCACCGAGCTACCTTAATGGCGGCACATTTTATGAATATCTACAGTACCGGTAAGAATTTTGTGTGACCTAGTTTTATGACCATAATGTACCTACAATCGCAATAAAGATATTTGATTTGATTTGAATTTTATCAGATCAATGATAAAGTAATAATCTTAATCAATATTTTTATTTTGGATGACCATGGTCCATTTGTCTACTCCAATTTTGATGTGGATTTTCAGTTTAATTTATCTTTTCTGTATAAAAAAGCCTTGTCTTTGTTATTAATGACGTCGCTGTAATAAGTTTTTTTTCTTTGATCATGCTTTCTCTTATAAACTAAAGATCGTATTTCAATCACCACAGCCGCATATTCTGTAAGAAAATTATGTACAGCTGTTGCCTAATCTTTATAGAGTCAGATTACCTCTACTTGTTCACACTCAGACTACACGCTCTATAAATCCTGCGTTGTTGATTGACCGAAACGGTTTCCTGCAGTAGCATGAAATTTAATCAATAGATCATGAGTAATAATTTTCTAACAAAGTTAAGAGTCGCGTGGTGTAGTGGTCAATAAGACCAAGAAATCGCGGGTTCGATCCCCGCACAGGACAAACATTTGTGTGCCTGAACATGTCTGGGTGTCCTGGTCTGGGTGTTATCTGTGTCTATTTAAGTATATATTTGTATTACCACTGTTGACTCTGATATCGGCAACAAGTGCTTAAGCTACTTAACACGGAGTCAGATCAAAGTATGTGATGTTGTGAGATATGTATCTATTTATTTATATTCTTCATGCATAATTCAGTGACCCTCCCTCCGTTTTCTCCCCCATGTTATCCGTAACGGTCGCGAATTTACATCGATTCATGAAACATCACAAATAGCTTTGCTATCAAAAATCTCTTCCAATCCTTACTTATATGATAAAAGTGAAAGAAACTCTGTCTGTCTGTTACGCTTTCCCGCTTAAACCTCTCAACAGATTTTTAATTTTTATGAAATTTTGCACAGACAACCTTTAGACCCCAAAAAATAGTATCTACCTTTTATTGCGAAAAAAAGAATCTTAAATCCACGCGGAAGAAGTTGCCGACGGACACTAGTCTTGAACATGCAAACTATGAATATAAATCTTTCAGATTATTCATCATATCACAGTTCCCATCGCTCAACCACCTCGACGATAGGAAAGTGACGGAGGACCAGCAAGCCGAAGCTCACAGGTTGTACAAGAGGCCATTCTTAGAACGGCTGGTGAAGCAGGGCTCCGGAGGCCTCGGGCAGCTCGTGAACACGTCTGTCGGCTGGAGCAGCATACAAGGTAAACTGTCTTCCATATTGAAGAAAGAGCGGCAGAATAGGAATTTGTTGATTTAAAAATTAATAATAATGTTACGAACGAGCCGGAACCATCGAGACATCGCGACATAAAGTCGAATGTTCGAGACTAATCTACATCTATAATTGTGACGGACAGACGCGATCCTTCGCGAAGCCGGTACAGACCCCGCGCGCGCCATTTACAACCTTATAACAACGCAATAAGGTCAACGACCGAGTCACCGCAGACGCGGCGCGAGCGCGTCGCAGGTAGAAAAAAAGAGCCGCGGGAACGCACGACGCTTCTAGATACACCGCGTGTTATCGAGAGGGCTATTGTTCGCGCGCGAGTACTTTCTCGGGACGGCCGAATTATCTAGTATCGCGTTGCCGGCAATATAAATACGGCTCAAGTAGGGAGTCGGTCAAGTTCAATCTGAGCTTTCGGAGTGATAAGTGCGAACAAGTGATTACGAGTGACTATACCTGCGACCTAAGTGATACCTACGGACTACGAAGAACCCAGTGAACATAGTGTTTAGTGCGATTGAGTGTACGACCTAGGCGACCTACGGACTTCGATTTTCTGTGTGATTTGGCTACGGTGATTGTGTTGTGACTTGTGATAGTGCTGTGACTTGTGATTGTGTTGTGACTTGTGATTGTGGTGTGACTTGTGATTGTGTTGTGACTTGTTTATCGTCGAATAAATTCTTCTATCAAGTCAACGGTTTTTAATCCAAATCCCGATCCCCACGTTCGTAACATTTGGTGTCAGAAGTGGGATTTGGAAATGCCAGTGACTCCGAGGGAAGATACTGCCGGCGTCAGAACGAGGGCACAACAGGCTGCGGAGGCCACGGCAAGTGCTCGTCAGGAAACTTCCAGTGACCATCGAGAGATGCCGATCGTCTCTACCGACCAAGCCACGAGCATCGATCAGGCCAGGTCAACCATGCAGGCCGTTTCAAGTGACGCTGCCCATAAGGCCTCACTGCTATCTCAAGAGCAATCTGGTTCGGAATTAAGTAAATTATTGCAAATGATACTTCAAGAACAGAAGAAGACGCGTGAAGAACAACAAAAAGAGATGCAGTTGATGCGTGAAGAACAACAAAAAGAGATGCAGTTGACGCGTGAAGAACAACAAAAAGAGATGCAGTTGATGCGTGAAGAACAACAAAAAGAGATGCAGTTGATGCGTGAAGATCAACAAAAAGTACTTCTTGGAGTAGACTCAGTGAGTAATATGGTGCAAGACCTCCGGAAAAACGTGGACCAGGTAGAGGAGAGAGTCACCAATGTAGAGGCCAACCTGGACAGTGTAAGGGTAGACGTCGCTGGGCTACATAAGAAAGTTCTGCGATTGGAAACCGCAGGACCCGTCGTGGCGAGTGACTCTTGCAACCATGCACCCCGGGTAAAAGTCCCATCGTACGACGGCACTACGTCTTGGACCGCCTACCGTCAACAATTCCAAACTGTCGCCAATGCCCACGGATGGACGGATGAACAGTGCCAGACAGCTCTTACTGTCGCTCTCCGTGGATCAGCCCTTTCGGTTCTGGAGGCGCTACCATCATCGGGAAGCACATTTAAGGATTTGATGGAGGCACTCGAGGCACGCTATGGCGAAAATCACTTGGAGCATGTCTTTCGTGCCCAATTACGGGACAGATGCCAACGCTCAGGAGAAGGTCTACAACAGTGGGCCTTAGAGATTGAAAAGATAGTCCGCAAGGCATACCCAACTGCTGAAAAGAAGATGGTGGACTCTATCTTAGTACAATCATTTATTGATGGGATAAGAGACCTGGAAGTAAGGGCTGCTGTAGGGCTTCGCCACCATGATGCTCTGAAGGATGCCCTAGCTCATGCCCTCGAGGTTGAAGCTCTGCGACGTGATATTAGACCTATACACAAGGTACGGGAAGTAGTGGAGGAAGTAAAAGAAATAAAGACGACGTTCCCGAAGAAGAAAACAATTGAAGCAATGTGCTACAGATGTGGAGAAAAGGGCCATCTGCAGTTTTCCTGTCCAAAGAAGGAGCCCCAAAAATCTAAGCTTGCTGATTTACTTATGAGCAAGTTAGATGAACGCTTTGAAGAAATGTCAAAGAAGCTGGAGGCTTCAGCTTCTAGGAATCAGGGAAACGAGTAACAGCCAGGGCTAAGGGGCGTGTGCTGGCTGGAACGGAAGAAGCCCCGACAACGATCGTCTCCCAGGCGTGCAATGGGAACAGTTTGAGGATTCGAGGCTTAGTGAACGGAAGAGACTGCAAGATAACTATAGACACAGGAGCTTCTAGGACAATTATCAAGCCGGGACTTGTGGAATCTACGAAGAATCGTAACAACATCGTTGGTGTTAAGCTTCTTTCCGCTTCCGGCCAGCAGATACCCGTCCTAGGGGAAATTTCAGTTACGTTGCGAGTGGGTGAAGCATCGTACACTCATAACGTGATAGTGGCTGAAATTATGGATGACTGTGTTTTGGGCCTCGACTTCATGAGAAGATATGACTGCAAAATCGATGTCACCAATGGCATATTTAAGTGCGGTAACGAAGACCTATTTATTCTGGGTGGACCTGAAGGCAAAGTAACATGCCTGAAGAAGATCAACATACCAGCAAGAACACAAGCTAAAGTCTTAGTGAAACTGCCAGGAAGTAAGAAAAATAGATGCGTTTTAATAGAAGATACACCGAGTAAGTCGACGGCACAGAAGTTTCTGGCAGCAAGGACACTCGTTAAAGGGAACACGACTGCAATTGTTAGAGTTGTGAACTTAGAAGACCACGAAATTCAACTCAAGGAAGGTGATGTTGTCGGCAGATGCGAAGCAGCTGTCTGGGTGAGGCAGTGCCAGGCGTCTTCGAGTGCAACAAAATCTAAGAATAATCCTAACGTCGAAGAACTTCTTAACGGATGTAAAAACTACGTAAATTATTCTCAGAAGTTAAAAGCTAAAAACCTACTTCAGCGGTTTGCAGACGTGTTCTCTTCCGGCGAAGGTGACATGGGAAGGACTTCCTTGGTACAACACAAAATTAACACCGGGAATGAAGGCCCTATCCGGCAGCGGGCAAGACGAATACCAATTGCCAAGGAACAAGAAGTTCAGGATATGCTCGAGGATATGAAGAAGAATAAGATCATCGAACCTTCTGCAAGTCCTTGGTGCTCACCTGTTGTTTTAGTCAAAAAGAAAGATGGAACTACGAGATTTTGTGTGGACTATCGCCGACTCAACGACATCACAAAGAAGGACAGTTACCCTCTACCACGTATCGACGACACTTTGGACACTCTGAGTGGTAACGCTTGGTTCTCCACATTAGACTTAAAGTCTGGATACTGGCAAGTGGAAATCCACCCAAAAGATAAGGAGAAGACCGCATTTTCAACTGGAAAGGGTTTATGGCAGTTTAACGTTATGCCATTTGGATTGTGTAACGCCCCAGCTACTTTTGAGCGTCTAATGGAGTGCGTCCTGGCAGGATTAGTGGGAGAGGCTTGTCTGGTGTATTTGGATGACGTCATCATCATGGGCCGAGACTTCGAAGATCATTTATTTAACTTGGAAAAAGTCTTAAGGAAGATACGGGGAGCCAACCTCAAACTAAATCCAAAGAAATGCAGTTTATTTAGGAACAAGGTGAGCTTCCTCGGTCACGTCATCAGTAGTGAAGGAATACAGACTGATCCAGCTAAAATAGAAGCTGTACAGAAGTGGCCTACACCCAAGGATAAAACAGAAGTACGAGCATTTTTGGGTCTTTGCTCATACTACAGGCGTTTTGTCAAAGGGTTCTCCGAAATCGCCAAGCCATTGCATCGCCTAACAGAAGATAAGAGAGGATTCCATTGGGATGCAGCTTGTGAGGATTCTTTCCAAAGATTGAGGAAATGCCTGTGTGAAACACCAATTTTGGGATACCCACAAACCAACGGACAGTTCATCGTAGACACGGATGCAAGCAACACGGCAATCGGTGGAGTGTTGTCTCAAAAGCAAGGGGATAGAGAAGTGGTGATCGCCTACTTCAGCAAGTCATTATCAAAGCCTGAAAGAAACTACTGTGTGACAAGAAGAGAACTCTTGGCGGTAGTTAAAACACTACAACACTTCAGCAAATACCTCATTGGCCGAAAGTTCGTGCTGCGTACCGACCATGCTGCCCTAAAATGGCTGCTTCAATTTAAGAGTCCAGAAGGACAAGTGGCTAGATGGATTGAACAGCTGCAAGAATACGACTTCATCACTGAACACCGCAGTGGAAAGGCACATGGTAATGCTGATGCTCTCTCAAGGAGACCATGCCCAGAGGAATGTAAACACTGCGTCAGGCAGGAGTCAAAGGAAGAACTTGTACAATTGACGAGGACAAGCCCTCCGAGGACCTGGGAAGATGAATCAGTGAGAGAAGCACAGGAGGATGACGAAGACATACGACTAATCGTCGCATGGAAGAAACGAGGAAGCGAAAAGCCACGATGGTGTGAAGTGGCGCCTACAAGTGCTACCACGAAAGCGTATTGGGCTCAGTGGGACAGTTTCATACTGCAGAACGGAATACTTTACCGAAAATGGGAGCAAGCCAACGGTAGAGCGTTCCACCTGCAGCTGGTGGTCCCAAGAAACAAGATCAAGGACGTTCTGCGTGAGGTGCATGATGGCGTATCGGGAGGTCACCTGGGAGTCAAGAGGACCTTGACGAAGGTACGAGAAAGGTTCTACTGGCTGAACTGTCGAGCAGATGTGCAAGATTGGTGCCGGAAATGTACTACTTGTGCTGCAGTGAAAGGTCCATCCACCAGGAGCCGAGGACACCTTCAACTTTATAACGTTGGTTCACCATGGGAGCGAATAGCAGTGGATATTGCCGGACCATTCCCCGTGACAGACTCGGGAAACAAATTCTTCATGGTCGTCATGGATTACTTCACCAAGTGGCCGGAAGTATTCGCGATACCCAATCAAGAAGCTACAACGGTGGCCACAAAACTAGTTGAAGAAGTCATATGCCGATATGGTGTACCATTAGAAATACACTCCGACCAAGGCAGAAATTTCGAGTCAAACGTGTTCCAAGAAGTCTGCAAAATATTGGGCATGCACAAGACAAGAACTACCGCGTATCATCCCCAGTCCGACGGCATGGTCGAAAGATTTAATCAGACAATTGAGAGGCACTTGGCAAAGTTAGTCGAAAACCATCAAAGGGACTGGGACAAGTACATTGCGCCATTCCTGCTCGCTTACAGGACTGCGGAACACGAGAGCACGAAAACGACCCCGGCGTACATTAACTTCGGACGAGAACTAAGGTTACCCGTCGATCTACTAACTGGAGGAGCACCAGACGACCCAATCTCCGTCCAGGATTATGTTTCCGACTTGCGTGAAAAGATACGGGACATTTACGCCATGGTACGAGAAAACGGCTTACAATCTAGCGAAAACATGAAGACTAGATATGACCGGAGAGCAAACACCAGTGGCTTTGATGAAGGAACATTAGTTTGGCTGCATAACCCGGTCCGGAAAAAAGGAAAGTCACCTAAATTGCAGACAAAATGGGAAGGCCCTTACAAAGTGGTAACGCGAATAAATGATGTCACATACCGAATCCATCGACATCCGAGAGGAGCTTTGAAGTTGGTTCACATAGACCGCCTGGCGCGTTATCACGGCAATAATGAAGATGCTCGGGACGAGCATATCTAAGAGGAGGGCAGTGTTACGAACGAGCCGGAACCATCGAGACATCGCGACATAAAGTCGAATGTTCGAGACTAATCTACATCTATAATTGTGACGGACAGACGCGATCCTTCGCGAAGCCGGTACAGACCCCGCGCGCGCCATTTACAACCTTATAACAACGCAATAAGGTCAACGACCGAGTCACCGCAGACGCGGCGCGAGCGCGTCGCAGGTAGAAAAAAAGAGCCGCGGGAACGCACGACGCTTCTAGATACACCGCGTGTTATCGAGAGGGCTATTGTTCGCGCGCGAGTACTTTCTCGGGACGGCCGAATTATCTAGTATCGCGTTGCCGGCAATATAAATACGGCTCAAGTAGGGAGTCGGTCAAGTTCAATCTGAGCTTTCGGAGTGATAAGTGCGAACAAGTGATTACGAGTGACTATACCTGCGACCTAAGTGATACCTACGGACTACGAAGAACCCAGTGAACATAGTGTTTAGTGCGATTGAGTGTACGACCTAGGCGACCTACGGACTTCGATTTTCTGTGTGATTTGGCTACGGTGATTGTGTTGTGACTTGTGATAGTGCTGTGACTTGTGATTGTGTTGTGACTTGTGATTGTGGTGTGACTTGTGATTGTGTTGTGACTTGTTTATCGTCGAATAAATTCTTCTATCAAGTCAACGGTTTTTAATCCAAATCCCGATCCCCACGTTCGTAACAATAATAATTAATTTAAATCGTTCGAGTTTCGAATAAAAAATAATTTTCATTAGACAAAAACTTATTCTTTATTCAAAACTGGTTTCGAAACTGTGGTTTCCAAAATGGCCGAAGGGATCACATATGGCCCAACACTCAGAAGAATGAATATCAATAGATGCAACGAATAATTTGACAGCTATCCTATCCTTTTTCGCCTTATTATGAATCACCTGTGATTGAGCGAGATAGCAGACACACGTACTCCAGCTACCTGAACTGTCAAGTGGGATGACGTCATTATCGCGTGGCCCTCGTCTTCTGTTGAGAGAGACTGAGACAGAAACAGACATAAGGGAAAAGTTAAGTAAAGAGACAATGTAACGTGGCATAAGGAAAATCTATGGTATTCATTAAGCTGGGCCCAACACCAGAAAACTGTGACATTACTTTGACGTGACGTAGGAACGTTTGTTACTTAAGCTACTACACGATATCTTACGATTAAATCTATGTTATCTAATACCGAACTGCCATTCTGTTGCTGTTGACATGCTTCCCAAACTACCACAAAAATGTCAATGTTCTTCAATGAAGATGTTTGCGATTGAAAAATCCGTTAGATGGCAATACGTAGGCGTGTGGTCTAACTGCTATGTCATTATTGAATTTTGATATACCTATCAATGTCATGTCAAAATTCACTAACCATTTAATTTTAGGATAGAACCATAACTCTTAGGCATTAAGTTGAAAATCGATTGAATGTTGTACATTATCATAGCATGATATTAAGAAAGTTATTGTATCCCATGCATGTAGGTAACATGTTTACATTATATTATTCTATAATATAGGGCCACTGTTTCTGATCAGTGGTTTAGCGGCGAGTATAGTCTAACATTCGTGATGGAATATGTTCATTTAATTATCAAAAAGACTGTTTAAGACAAATAAATTGATTATTATAAACGAATTTATTACATTTAATTATAATTAATATAGTTTATTATTAATATTAATTAGAAATATAAGTGGTTGTGATTGTGAAAGTTGATTTATATGTATATAAGTTCGATAGTTTATATCTATTATGTTTGTTTACTTATTTATATTTACAACATTATTAATAAACATAAATTAATACAGTTTTAACATAATAGAACTAACTGTAAGAAAGTACTCGCGAACAAGTAACTTTTAACTCCTAAAAAATAACAGCCCGTGTTTTTAAATGGATGCTTTTGATGAAAACAATACAAAAATACGTTATATGTCACAAACTAGTACGAATAATATTTCTTTGATGACAGAACAAACGAATAATCACGGTAAACAGCTCTGCTTATTTAAAATGTAAAGGAAGAAATAGTTACAAGTTCAATATCCTATCAAATGTCATATTGAATGAACAATGGGTATGCAATACCCAAGGAAGGTCACATTTCTCAAAGGTTCGCACATTGTCAAAATAGTTTGTGTATTAATATAATATTATTATGATATTGAAAAAATAAAAACACATGTTAGGCCGTGAGTGTTCTATACTATCACTAAGTATTGATATTTCTATTCTATTCAATTTAAGTAGTTACTATCAAGGCAGTTTTTGCTCTCTAATGTTATATGATACATACATGTTTTTGCATCTTTATGAAATTTAAATATTTATAAATCCAGTTTGGCATTTAAATAAACAATTTTCAAAAGTTAATGTTATATTTATTTTATTTATTTATGCGCCTAACCGTACTGGTGACGGTGGTGGGTGATTTTTCAACGAAATTCATTGCACGTATTTTTTTTAACGTACTAGCTACTTCGGCGTTAATGGCTTGCTGAGAAGAAGTGTCGAATGGGGTCCACTTAGGCTCCTTCCATCCGTAAGGTCCACATAAGATTTATTTTGCCAATCATTATAATGCATTTTGGGATTCCATTGCCTCTCCTGCTCGAAGGACCATCGTTGTACGAACAGCACTTCAGTGTTGTTACAGGTTTGTTTCATATAACTGACCCGTTGACTCATTTGGGCGTTTAACACGACGCGAAAATATAAAATAGTCATTCATATGACATGTGTCGCGTCGCGTCACGTAAAGAATTGGTCGCATTATATCGCATCGCGTCGCGTCCCGTCGCCCATCTAAGACAACGGATTATCTGATACACTTGTAAACTCCTGTTAACAAATTGACCCAGTCGACTATAAGTCGAACAGGCTCCACTTGGGCTCCTTCCAAGCCGTAAGGTCCACATAAGGTATATTCTGGTAATCATCACAATGCATTTTGGGATTCCACTGTGTCTCTTGCTCGAAGGCGCGGCGTTGAACATATTGCACTTCAGTGTTGTCGCAAATGATGCGGGCTATTGAGGATTTCTTGAGTTGTTGCAGTTGTTCTGGAAATCAAGAGGATACTGGTTGAGAAAGCGACTATAATACTAGACGTTGTTTAAAAGATCTCCATCACTGCAAGAAATAGCTCAGTGATCTCAACACAATTACTAGCATTAGCATGTCTTTTGGCATTAGCGTGTGGCAGCTACTTTTTTGAAACCTCAAGAGTTTTATCATTTGTGTTAAATAGAAGTGGGTTTTGTAAATACCTACTAAAAGGTAAATAGCCTTGCTTTCAAAAAAATTCAAATTCAGGATTTAGTTTCGTACTATACAAAAAGTTCTTTCGAGGTTTCTTGGCGGAATACTAAGATCCGGCACTCAGAGCTCATTGTATCCCTGCTGTCTCCATTAATGGAGACAAGCCGACTCGATCACTATTTTTTCCAAATACCTTCCTTTATTGATGCATACCTACTTTGTATTAAAGGATGCAGTGCATTTGTAAAGAAAACAATTTAAAAATCTAAAAACATTACCTGATGTAAAAGAATGCGGCATCTCTCCGTTGTCGTAAAAGTATCTATCTCCCACACGTGTCCGGTAGAACTGCTCTGCAATGATGCACTGAAGCGTGTGCCCGAGCACCGAACCCTGGACCGCGCGTTCCATAGCTCCTCCGACGAACAAGTCCACGTCGTCCACGGATTCGTACATTTGGGACAGGGCGTATATTCGCTAGAAGAAATAAAGTTCAAGTTACTGTAAATTCCTGGGTATCACTAAGTAATTTAGGCAACTCGGTAACTAAGTAGTTTGCCACAAACTTACATCTTGAGCTATTTCTCCTGAAAAATCTTGAAACGTTCTTGCTTTCCGCAGCCCACATAGGTCTCTGGAAAAAGTAAAGTGGAACATGTAGCGGCCAATATTGTTAAGGGGTTGACGTATGAAACATTTACCATGGTCCATCTTATTCACCAGCATGTAACAGTTTCCCGCTGGAAGTGGTTATTCAAAGATTACCTTCTTCATTATTAATTCTGACAAGCAACAGCAGTAGCAATTTTAGGGTAGGGCACGGTTGGGTGGCGACCCGGGGCAGTTTACTTAGTCGTAAAGGGCGCCGTAGAAATCTTACCTAGGGCACTGGTTGAGTTAAAACCGGCACGGGACAACAGCCTAAAACGCATCACACTTCATCAGCCCTCCAAACCTCTATTTTTAAAGTCCCAAAAATGTTAAATAAATCTTGGACACTCTTACCTGTAATCATTATACGAGGGAATACCATGGTCTCTTCCTCTCTGAATATCCATGGCTATGAGGTCCATTCCCCACGCGTTGTGACTCTTGAACAGCAGGTTGGATATCTCTCCCGTACAGAATGGGTCTGAATCTGCCGCGCTGTGGACCAGCACTCCTCGTACCACGTCGTCGAAGGAATCCATGGAAGTTTCCAGAAGGACCGGGTTTTGGAAGTTGTCGCTAAGTCTGGAAAATATGGGACATTTTACAATTACAATTGGTGTGTCATTTGCAAGGCTTATTTTCCCCTTCTTTTTTATGGGATACTAGCGGCCGCCCGCGACTCCGTCCGCGTGGATTTCGATTTCCAATATCCTATTTGTTATTCTGATGTATAAGCTATATTGTGGTAAAGTTTCATTCAAATCCATTCAGTAGTTTTTACGTGAAAGAGTAACAAACATCCATACATCCATACATCCATACATCCATACATCCACACATCCAAACATCCACACATACAAACTTTCGCCTTTATAATAGTAGTAGGAAGAGCTAAATCACCACTTAAAAAGTCCCACCTTTAAAGACAATTGCAAAAAAAAACACAGTTTTAAAAAAAACTAAATGTAGCATCTAGTAGTAGTAGCACTAGCTAATTCATGCCGATTTTCTATGATGATATATTATTATTTCCCAGTTGCTCCACCCCTCGCAATTTCCAAAACCTCTGGTACGGAAAACTTTTAGTCTATTCATCGTCAAATAAGTGAATACTGAAATCCGCTAGTAATCGTGGAAACCATATTCGTGGTTACAAAGATCAGACATAGCTTCAAATTTCGTCTTAAAAATATTGGTGATATTTTTCAACTCCGTTTTTTATTAAAGTGCAACTATTTTTTCGTAATGTCCTTTCAATGACACTGTTGATTATCCTACCTGTGCAAATACGCAGCATAGTAGTTCTTAGGGCACGTCATGATCGTATCGGGCACGACGGAGTGCAGGAACCGGAATGCAGCGGCTCCGAAGCTGTTGATGATGCCGGGGTTCACATCTTTATTGTAGTCGTGGCTGTATAGCGTCGTTGGGGAGATGCGGTAGTAGCGGAGGTAAGATTCACCTGAGTTATAACATAGAAAATCAACAGAAAGAAGATATAAACTAAGAAAGGCAGGATCGCAGGAGTGCACGCGTTCTTCCATTTCAAGCAGCCTTAACCTTTTTATTTTACTTTCAGTAACACAGAGATTTGGAATACATATTCCACATCAAATGGTTTTTTACAGATGAAAGGGGCGTGCACATACGCCCCTTTCAACCTTTTAAAAGTCAATGCAGAGGCCAGTCATCGGTTGGGTCGCCGAAAATTCATCTCGAGCTCCTCTGTGCTTCGGAAGCCGTTTGTCCTGCACCTGATCACTCTACGGTCGTGTCAGATTGCTGGCCCACCGAACTAACAGAGGGAGAGATTAGTGAGTGTACCTGTGTTAACGTACACACATTCTTGTGCACTATAATTTATATCCTGCGTACCTAGCTAATCGTAAGATCGGCCGCCACGGCGAAAAACAACCGGAAGGATATTATTATAGGTTTGTAATAGGCTTACCAAACACAATCAACAACCACTCCTGGTAAGTAATATGCTGTATCTCGGCTATGACGACGCGCCTCGCCTCTTGGTACACCTTCTCGTCGGTCCACAGTGGGTTCAGCTCTGCCAGGATATCAGCCACTCGGTTGTGTTCCCGTAGGAAGAGGGTGTGAAGCATCGCTAGAGTTGGCGTCTGGTTGATTCTGCTGTCGCCTTGAAAGTGTTGGTCGCATTAGTACAGTCATGAGCACTAACATGTATACAAACACATTGGAATATGAACTTTACTGCTTTGACATAAGAGTCGAGGTGTATACATGTTATTGCTCGTGACTGTACCTAGGTTAAAGAAATTATGAAAGCAGGTGGTCTAGCCAATATGCTACTTTCGCAAGTGCGAGCTATCGCTATCATCGCGACTTGTATCTCCATCTGCTTACACAGATACATCGCGGGATGGAGATAAAAGTCGCGTGGAAAGCGATAGCTCGGTCTCGGGAAAGTGGCATCTTGGCTAGACCACCTGCCTCCATAATTACATTAACCTAGGTACAGTCACGAGCAATTACATGTATTCACCTCGACTCTTATGTCAAAGCAGTAGTAAGTAAGCCTCAAGAAGTATACCACGAGATCTTTATTTAGTTTAGGAGTGGAGCCTTTGGCTATGGAAGGCTATGTCCAACAGTAGACAGCCACAGTCTTGAGAGGATGATTTTTCGGAGCGTTGAACTTTTTAGTATTATGTATTTTTTTGGTCTTATCTTACCACCCAAATAACAGGGCTGTGAAACATTCTTCAAATCACAGCTCGCCATCTTATTCTCCGCTGTTGGTGGAAATCCTTTTTTGGATCCTTCTCGGTATTCCTCACGAAGTCTGCCTCCTTTCTTGCTCCTGAGCTTAGATGCCAGCTTATTTTCCGAGCCATAAATTGCTGATCCATCTATAAAACTTGTTACAGTGTTCATCTGGGAAAATTTTCATAATTTTGTGGTGGAATTTTCATCAAATTGCTATAAAAACTTATAAAGGTTGCAAATATTAAAGTCTTAGTGTGGGAACAAACTACGCTGAAATAACGCTACCGAAGTTCGGCGGAAAGAAATGTATTTTCTATACCTACAAAATGCGACGTAATTTCGGCATAGTGTGTCATTTTCCACATCTGTCATCTTCCATATAAAATATGGACGGAAATTCTGCGGCGTAATTTCGGTCACGTTTCTTCCGCTTATTTTGTTCCTACACTTAAAATAATATTTGTTTAAAATAAAAATAAATGCTTCAGTCTGTGTAAGCAAGATGAAACCAAAGTATGTGCCTACACCTAAATAGGATACCAAAGTCATCTTCAAAACCAAAGTAATCATACCTGATCGGCATATCCCAAACTGCAATCATCTCTGGGAGCAGTGATGCTCCTTACAAAATTGATGCATTTGATGCCATGAGCCCTGTAGAAGGGGTCGTTTTCTGCCACGCTGATGGGTATGCATTTGTCATTCATCCATTCTGGAGGCAGCATGTCCAGACCATTTCCGACGCAGCACTGTATTCCGCCCTCATCTGAAAACAAAAGTTATCTAATGAAAGTGCGTGTATACTACATAGTTTTAACTTTCTTTTTTTTTTCAATTATTTCACTATGCCTCACTGCGCAAAAATTGCCCCACTTTGCCCCACTGAATCAGTTTAGTACGGCGACTCCACTGCCTCATAAGTAGATGTATTTTGCCCCACTAGGGTCAGCACTTAAGAGTGTAAGTGGGTTTGTTGTCATCGATATGCATTTGGCAACCAAAATCCATATTTTGCAGCGGTGACATGATTTCAAATGATAGAGGTCTTGTCCTCGCAATTAAACATTCAAAGTCAAAAAAAATCAGGCTGCGAATTCCTTACCGGTTGATTCCATTATATGCATCATCATGTCATGCGTGATGAACTGTCCCCACTGCATGCTCAAATAGTTCAGTGTTCGGCTTGGAATGTTGAAGTCTGGGAACAGTCGCGTTGACAGCTCTCTAGGGTTGGGGAGAGGCTTTCCGCTTGTAGCCACTGGCATGGCGTATATACCTGTAGCGGGAAATATGTTTCAGAACCGTTCTCGAATAACACATATAGCTCCTTACACGTTTGTTGTCTTTTAAGATTAAGATTTTGTGCTATCTGACGACGACGACCCGCTAAGTGTAGTGGTCAAGAGGTTGACTATCAGACCAAGGGGTCGCGGGTTCGATCCCCGCACGGGACAAACATTTGTATGCATGACCATGCTGTGTGATCACGTAGTCAGATTTATTATATTTATTATTAAAGTATATCTATCTGTTTCCTAGCATCCATATACAAGCTTAGAGCTTAGTTTGAAGCTAGGCAGCTGGTAGTTTAGTCCAAGGCATTTATTTATTTGTTTATTATTTATTCATTTATTTCTGATATTTACGTATAACTGACCCTCATCGTCAAGAACAATATAGTCGGTGTTCAGGCATAGTAATTCTCTTATATGAGGGTAAGCTACAAAAAACCCGCGACCCGGCTGAAGTGCGCTGCAAGCGCCGCCGGCCCCAGTCCATCGGTTGATCGCGCACGGTGTACTACGCGCGGCTTCGGATTTCTCTCTTCCCGGCGGAATATCGGTGACAATCGGATTTTGTGGACTTTACATGTTGTATCTCGGACCCTACACCACTTTTGTGTGGTTTCATCAATTTTAAACCAGTATAAGTGATAACGGGGGACTTCTCAGAACACGTGGCGAGCACGGCTTCACATATCCAGTTCAGCATAGCAGTCGGCGTCAAAGGTGAGTGGTTTGCCTTTTTATCGGGGTTTTGCTATGCCTTGACTGCCCATCCAAGAAAACTATTATTGAAATAAATAATCCAGCGATTCCACCTGTTCCGTGAGTTATCGAAGGGTTCTCGTGAGCAGTCGGGAATACAGTGGAATACAAGAGGGTGTATAATAATTTAACATTACAACGGGTCTAAACGCGATATTATTTTATAAGTACCTGAGTATTTAACTCAAGTAGACGCCGCGCACCGCCAGTCCGCTTGTGACCACGGCTGCAGCATCGCAGCCGAAACGTCAAGCAGTAAGTACTCAGGTACTTATAAAAATAATATCGCGTTTAGTCCCGTTGTAATCCCAACTAATATTATAAATGCGAAAGTAACTCTGTCTGTCTGTCTGTCTGTCTGTCTGTCTGTCTGTCTGTCTGTCTGTCTGTCTGTCTGTTACGCTTTCCCGCTTAAACCTCGCAACCGATTTTGATGAAATTTGGTACAGACAATCTTTAGACCCTGAGACAGAACATAGGCTACTTTTTATTTCGAAAAGAAGAAATCCATGCGGATGGAGTCGCGGGCGGCCGCTAGTGTTAAATAATTATAATGCAACGCGAAAGTTTAAAGTTATAGGGTGTATAATAATTTCTAAAGACTGACGCACCGTCTGCATACCGTGGCGTGGCAATCCTGGTGAAGGTTGCTCCTCGTCTCCCCCACGAGGGCTGGTCAGGGTTGTTGCATGTTCCATCGATGCTGCGATAACTGCTTTTCTTGCAACGCATGCTGAACGGCTTGCAAGATAAGCTGTCGTACCGTATCACTTGGTTCTCGAGGAACGATATGAATGTGTTCGGGGTTACGGTGGAGCTGCGAAGTAGGGAAGGGAAATACATAAAAAACAGGTTTTGTTGATGACAGAGGAGGAACTATGCGATTTATCTGTTGGAAAGTGATTATTATTAACCAAAAAAACATCTGAATACATTCGAAGATCGTTGGGTAGATACTTTGGGTAGTAAATTAAAATCAAATACAACACAGTTTTTACACAGTCATAAACAAGACCTACTTAATGTGTCAGTGACAGGCCCGTTGGTCGAGTGGCTAGAGACCCTGGCTACAAAACCAAGGGTCGCGGGTTCGAATCCCGCTAGGGGCAAATGTTTGTGTGATGAACATCGGCATTTGTACTCGAGTCATGGATGTTTATAAAAATATTTAAGTATGTCTATCCGTTCCCTAGCTTCCATAGTACAAGCTTCGAGCTTAGTTTGGGGCTAGGCAATTGGTGTGTTAGTCCAAGGCATTTATTTATTTAATGTTATTAGTAGTAACTGCTTTTCAGCTGAGACCTCTCCCATATTTTGGGGGTTTCGTCGCAAATGTAGGTAGGTAATCCGATTAATAAGTCTAGCGAATTCACAACAACTGAAACAACTCTACCTGGAACACAACTTGATCTGCAGCAGCTTGGTCGTCATCAGGATCTCCTGGGAGACCTGGGCCGCCTTCCTCACGTCCGTAGGTAGACTGGCAGTGAAGAAGTGGTGCACTGCTGGAGTGCACTGTTCCAAGCAGACTCCTCGCTGGACGAGTTGCTTCCCACGGTCCGTCGCTGACTTGGTGAGCTCTCGGCCGCATTTGACGCACTCGGTGATTAGGTGTTTGGGGATCGGGGATTCTTCTTCTGCGGAGGGCACATGATGGTATGTTATCTATACTTCTATACTAATATAATAAAGCTGAAGAATTCGCTTGTTTGTTTGAACGTGCTAATCTCAAGAACTTATGGTTCGATCTTAAAAAATATTTTTATGTTGCTTGCATAGTCCATTTGTCAAGGATGGCTTAAAGCTATAGAATAAGACTTTGTGTGCAGAAGCCGAAATCCACGCGGACGGAGTCGCAGACGGCCTCTAGTCAGGTATGCAGGCTGGAACTTATTTGAGAATGTTATTTACTCTCCATACGTTTTTAATGCTCATAATATCTCCATGATGTTTTGGGGCACGGTTTTTTAACTGTATCAATTCGAATTAACGTTTTAACTTTTTATATGGTTTAATGCACTTTTTGCGGCAAGCTAACCCCTCAGAACTAGCTGGGATTGGGTAAAATAATTCTCCGTTGAAAAACTATGTTTTATCATCGTTTTAGTTCGGATTCTAGATTATAAGGATATTAATAACAAAAAAAAATTTACTTAAGTAGGTACTTACTCTCAATATCGAGCTTAAAGAGGTCCTTCAGAAACTCTGTGGTTTCACTGAGCAACGGACACAGGGTAGGAAATAGTTCATCCGTCAAGAAATCCAGGGTACCATAGCAGCCACCGATACCCAACAGAACACTTATAACCACTATGTAACACTTCATACCACTACCTAAAAGGCTTGTAGTACCCATGTTTGTGTTATAGTCATTTATTTTACGATAAAACTCACGAAAACTTGGTCAATGTTTATATTCATGCGGTCTCTTACTTTTCCGTGTTTCCTAAAGTACACATTCACTCCTACGCGCACAGTAAATAAAATATCATTTTATATTTCAACTAAATTAAGCAAAGTAGATTCACTAATCTTAGTAAGGAAAATTGATTATGATTCAGTAAATTTCGTAACGAACGAACACACAAACACACTTTTCATTTAAAGTAAAAAGACACTAAGTCTCGCTATTAAATCTAGTAGCTAATAGCTACTTCCTTGTTTTATCACAATAATCACTTGAACTATAGTTTTAATTTTATATTTATTTAATTTTAGTAAATCATTTAAAAATCACATGTCCATTCAGTTATAATTTAGCAAGAACAATGTATTAAAAATTGTATTTCCTTATCAAGTCACGAACATTGCAATTGTCATGGTAGAAATACCTTCTATAATGGATAGGGCATGTCCGATCATGCAATACTTACTTAACAAGCATGCTTATCAAGGAACCTGTTAACTTCATTCATTTAGTAAATAGGTAATAATATTATTTTATGTGTGTCACTATAAATAAATGCCTTGGACTACACACCAATTGCCTAACCCCAAACTAAGCTCAAATCTTGTAGGTACTATGGATGCTAGGGAATGGATAGACATATGTACTTAAATACGTTTATAAACATCCATGACTCGAGTACAAATACCGATATTCATCACACAAACATTTCCCCTAGCGGGATTCGAACCCACGACCTTTGGTAGCCAGGGTCTCTGACCACTCGACCAACAGGCCTGTCTATAGTACTACGGCGTTTAAATTTATGTAGTCAATACAAATATAATAAAGCTGAAGAGTTTGTTTCTTTGTCTTACGAGTTACGAGCTTATCTCAGGAAATACAGGTTCGATTTTATTTTTGTGTTGTATAATGGATAGGCCATTTGGCGAGGATGGGTTTAGGCTATAGTATAACAATATGAGTGCGGAAACCGAAATCCATAGGGCCGAAGCCGAAGTTAACAATTAGTGGTACTCATGATAGGCAAACCCTACTTTCCCACTGGGCACAAATCAAAAAGGGGAAGGCTCCGCGATCGATTGGGTCCCTGATCTGGGGCCGCACGATTACTCAAATTAAATTTAAATTGGTAGGTATTTATTATAATGCTAAATATACATTTAGGTACATTGAAAGGAAACAAATAAAAACGGTAACCACTGTATTTTCATAATTGTGTTTTTTACAAAATTCTTAGTTTTGATTTTTGCTTCGGTTTTCGTCTTGCTTTTTGGTCAATAAATAAACTTAAACATGATATCATCAGTTAATTACGTACCTACTTGCCATTTACAAGTAAATTAAAATACCTACCTACTAACCTACCATTTACAAATACCTAAACACAATTTTATTTAATTGGACATGTCAATTTGTTACCCACGTTTTTCTATCCAAACGACAAGTTTTTATCTTATTTTGGTTGACAGCATTTTTTATATTATAGCAAAATCCCAACTAATATTATAAATGCGAAAGTAACTCTGTCTGTCTGTCTGTCTGTCTGTCTGTTACGCTTTCCCGCTTAAACCTCGCAACCGATTTTGATGAAATTTGGTACAGACAATCTTTAGACCCTGAGACAGAACATAGGCTACTTTTTCTTTCGAAAAAAAGAAATCCACGCGGACGGAGTCGCGGGCGGCCGCTAGTAACAATATAAAGCAACAACTTAGATTGCATGCACCTAACGATGTAAAGTTAGCCTAGCCTTCGTTTTTCAAAAGCTGCTTGAGATTGACGACCGCCATCAAACGCCTTTTAGCTGTGTGCGACAAATCTGACACAATTTTGTTCAAATACGGGCATTGAACCCCTGTCCCCAAAGTCCAAGTCCCCAAACTTACGGCAAAGTATTAAGCTTACATCTTGAATTTTCCCTAAACGGTCTTTATATCATGCAAAATTACCCCACCTCCGTCCGGCGCCAAAGCACATCTAAGATTTAAGAGTAGAAGTAATGAAACTGTTATAAAGAATCGAGTTCCTATTCAAGTCTACGCCCGGGCTAAAAAAATATGTTAGCATGATTAAGGGATAGGGATTCTTAAAACAACATACTTACGAGTAGATGCACTACTTTTACTCAAAAAATGATATAAACAATTTTGGCGCTGGAGCTGGGGTCATTTCGGCGGATCTCCTTTTAAATAAATATCTAACGAACCTATCTTACTTATACTGCGCAATAAATACTTAAACCAACACATATCAGTACTTTTACAAACCACCTTATTTTTGTCTATTTACAATATTTTTAAATGCACTTCCATCTGAACAATCATAATATAATAACGGCCACATGATGTTATTAGGTCAACAATGTTTAATGTGGCTATCATGGTCCCATCAATATCACAATTTTATGTTGCACACACAGAAGAAATATCCACAATATCATATTCCCGTTCTGGGTTTAATCCCAGTGTCCACCCCTGTTTCTCCTACGTGAGTGGGACACATATCTTTAAAAAATCCCTCGCTATCCACCCTCGGGGGACAGAACGAATTAAATTTAAATTGTTTCCGCTGGCCACCCTGGATGACAAAGACACGAGTCACATATTCTACGGATAAACAATATCGATGCCCATCCTTGCTGAAATTGGGTTTAAATAATTATTACATAATTCATTATTTAATAAATTTACTGGGCTTTCGTCTCTACTAGGGTGTGAAGAAAACCGGATTAGTAAATAGTGGGATTTAAAATCCCGAATCCCTAAGCCATTGTGGATATTTCCTCTATGGTGTGAAGCAACACTAATTATAATAATAAATTACTTAACCCTATGTATGTACATTCTGATTCCGCTACCATTGTAAACTAAAACCTAGTTTCTTCACTCTGACGTAAGTGTTGAAGACCACGTCCCATACTTTACTCGTTATGCCAAACGCTGAAATGAAAGGAATATTGTTAGATTTACATTTACAATTATATAAAAAAGAAATGTAGAGCATAATTTAATTTCCGCTCGAATGAGCCACGCGACTCTCGAAATCCTTCTACATTATCCTTACTAATATTATCAATCGGAAAGTGAGTTTGTTTGTTTGTTCCGCTTTCACGCTGAATCTATTTAACTGATTGCTTTGATATTTTGCAGGCGTAAAGTTAGTAGTCTGGATTAAATAATAGGCTACTTTTCATCCCGGAAAAATAAAAAAATAATAATAATAAAAAACTTTATTGAACAAAAACATTCTCAAAATACATAAGGTACACTTAAATACCTAAACTAGGTCGAACCTGTTCTTATAGGTATTTATGCTCTTGTCCTAAAGGCTATTATATAATATAAGTTATTAATTTAAGTTTAGTATATTAAGTTTTTGTTTATGTGTTACATAAAAAAAAAAAAAAACGAGTATTAGGTACCATATAAGTACATCCACACGCAAACTATTAATCATGTAAATAAGTACAAATACATACATTTGAGTAATAATAAATGATATTCCTTTAAATGTTCTCCTTATGATGCTCACTCTACAGGACAAGTCACCTGGTTGGCCAGCCAAGATGCCACTTAAGGGAGCGCGAGCTATCGTTTACGTCGCGAATGCTCACGCTCGCGAAATGGCATCTTGGGTAGCCCACCTGTTCCCTGCCCCTGTAGGCCTCCGCCTATGCCTCCGCATAGACTATATATAGAGGTACCGGTGCTCTTCCTTTTTGCGTATGCTCGATTTTTTCTTTTTTGGGGTCTTTCCCAATTTTCGATTTCGTAGTTTCCAAATCAATCGGTTCTCTGAATCTAAGCGCAATTATTGTAGTATGTATAAACAATTATGATGATGAAAGTGTTCCATACCTTTATCGTGGTTGACGAAGTGGTGATTCGAGTGATACCGCTTCATGATGTAGAGGTAGGAGCCGTCTCTCGGCGAGCCGTGGTGAACGTAGTAGTGGATCATATCGTACGTCAGGTAGCCTGGAACCAAGTTAGATACATCAAGATACAACTACCCACAAAATTAATAACTTCCTTTATTAATAAGTTTATACTTTTATAATAAAGTTGAAGAGTTTGTTTGTTTGAACGCGCTTATATCTGGAAATACTGGTTCAATTTAAAAAAAAAAGCTTCTTGTTTTGGATAGTCCATTTGACAAGGAAGGCTTTAGGCTATTGGAAACCGAAAACCACGCGGACGGAATCGCGGGCGGCCATTAGTTACCTATATTTGAAAAGAAACATAGGGTATCCATCCGCTTAATAGTCAATAAAATAGGAATTAAAATAAAAATAGTAACATTTTTAATCTTTATATCTCGCCCTTCACCTATTAAGTAATTTATGGGACACCTTAGTTATTACTTATTACAAAATGAAGATAAAGTGTTGCGTTGTCCACATTTTTATCGCCTGTGTGTGGATGTTCAAATATCGATTATTTTCTATAATGTGTTTATTAGGACCATAAAACCTTATAAGATACGAATGAAATTATTACCATGCATTCTCAATAAATAAGTAAATAAGAATTTGAGGACTATGGCATATTTACTAGCCAAAGCCTACCTACATATAGCAGTGTACCTACTACAACCGGGTCTAAAAATCTCTAAATGCGCCAATGCAAGGAACCTAGTTCTTTTTCTATAAATGATATTGAACTTTTCATTTTAGTCATATGAACATCCAAAAGAATTGCCTTGTGATTCCAAATTCTGAATAAATCTGTATCTTCATCTTTATCTTTTATCCCAAACAAAAATCAAATACATAAGTAGGTTGTAGATGAACATGATAACATTGTATTCTTTTCAAAGTAATTTTTATTTAACAGCGTTGTTATTTATTTTCATTATTACGACCTTCTTAAATAACTTCTCATTATTTTTTAACACGCTTTCAATTTACGTAACTCGTCTCGTCTTTTATGAAAGAGACAAGACATGTAGTGCTTGTGGAACTTACTGTACCATGGGAAACAAATATCCCTAAAGATCACAATTATAAGTTAAACAAGTACTGCAATTTAGTCGACCAGATAGCAAGAAGGGGATTCAAGACTGATCTATTTGCAGTGGAAGTCGGTGCTAGGGGATTACCTGCGAAGTCGGTCTATAATTTCTTTAAGAATCTAGGATTGCCAAGATCTGCAATAAGCTCATTTATGGATAGAGCTTCAAAAACTGCTCTGGAGGCTTCTTATCGGATTTGGATAGGTAGGGAGAGGGAGGTTGAGCACGGGACTGGAATTGCTCCACGTCCTAACCAATCGCAGGTTAGCTGACGAGGCTTGACGCGAGCCGAAACGTCTGGCGCTTAAGTGAGCAACGGTGGCCACCGCTAGTCTCGTTCTCAATAATCCCTCTTCCTGTCTTGCAATGGGCCCGGATTTGCTCGGTGAAGCCATTGACTGCTGAGTTCTACACCTACCTATTTTACTTATTTTCCCATGAAGAAAAACTTAAGTCACCTAATCAAATGAATGGGTCGAGCAGATTTTTAAATTCCTAAAAGTTAAATCATACCAAATATTTAATTACACTTAGTTTCATTCTAACTTATCTAAACATAGTAGGTACATTTTTGTGGCAACTTACGAAATTATTTATCAACAAAAACGAACGCAAAAAAAATATCACAATCATTTTCTTGATACCATTTCCATTTTTACGAGCATAAAAATATATCAAATTCAATGAAAGAAAAATTTACTTTCTTAACGTCAATCCATTTAAGCAATCAAATAGAATTCTATGCACTAGAATTAGCCAAATGTTGCTTCACACGCTTTGCAATTCGATCGATAAGTTCGCGACTATGCCAAGCCAAGGTTAATTTCAATTAATCATTCATTCTCTTGTCTTGCTCCTCAAAAGCAGTAAGCTAAAAGAAGATTTTTTCTTTTTTTATTTGTATCTTTTTTATGGCAAATGCGGCAACTATGGTAAGCAATCACCGCCGCCCGCGACACCGGAGCTATCGCCCGATGCTTTGCCGGGTTTAAGACCCCATACCGTCCCCAACAGAGCAGTGGCGACCTTACTCACCAGCAGAAACATAGCACAACAGTTACGAAGTGCTACTTCATTGTGGTATACTTAATTAATTCTTTATGATAAACTCATGAATATTAGATCCATTGTTTCGCAATTAAAAGTAGTCTATGTCCTTTCTCAGGTTCTCAAGATTCATTGCGCAAAATTTTATCAAAATCGGTTCTGAGGTTTAAGCGGGAATGCGTAACAGACAGACATACAGAGTAACTTTCGCATTTATAATATTAGTAGGGATTAGTGGGGATGTATTCTTATTCACAGTAGTCAGTGACAGGTATCACATGAAAAAAGCCAGTCAGTTAGTAGATATACCGTTTTACGGTGAAAAGGGTCCCTGTAATCCGCTTATCTTATCCCATGAACGACATATTATCAGTTCACGATAACCGGGTGAGTAACTGCCGAAATCTACACGAGTATCATTTATTTTTCCAAGGAAAACCGTGACTTCAAATTTTAAATCGTTGTCATTTAATATCAAACGTAGGTGTTCGTATCAAAAGCCGTGAAGACATCATTTGATAATAATTTGACACGGTCATGCTCCCTGAATTTTGAAACCTTATAATTCAATGTAGTAATGCATCCCAATACATTCTGACCGATTCATTTATATACGCAAGAACCTACACAATTTCTCTTAGAATAATAACTTTCATAGCTTTAATACAAGAAATAAACACAAGCTTGCCGTTCCAAGTCTCAGGCTTCTTAAAACCTTAACTTTGGCCCCCACATCGAGTCGAGAGCCAAAATCGCTGCTAAAAAGCTTGGTATCCACTCAAGGGTCAGGCGGTATTTCAAGCCTGAACAGCTTCTACAGCTTTATCAAGCACAAGTTCGGTCGTGCTTGGAATACTGCTCTCACCTTTGGGATGGCTCTGCTAAGTATCAGTTGGCCACACTCGACTCGTTGGAACGGCGCGCCATTAAAATCATTAACGATCCTAAACTGGTCAAAAGGAAGCTACAGACTCTCGTCCACCGTCGCCACGTGGCTTGTCTCTCGGTGTTCTACCGGCTACACTTCGGAGAGTGCGCGCAAGACCTCCACAACCTAATTCCTGCAGGTCCTTTCCACCTCCGGACTAGCAGACGCACGGCAGGATACCATCCCTACATCGTCGACATACCTACTCCTGCTCGAACGAAGCGGTTCGCCTCCTCCTTCCTTATACGAAAAGCCGAAGAATGGAATTCCTTCCCGGCCTCTGTTTTTCCGGAAAATTATGATCTTGGCGTTTTTTAGGCCAGAGTAAATAGTTATTTAACATTACAACGGGACTAAACGCGATATTATTTTTATAAGTACGTGAGTACTTCAAGCTTCTTCAAGCTTTTTAAAGTTATATCAGAGTAAATAGGTTGTTCGTAAGTGGGTATGCTCCACCCTCGACCGCATCATCACTTTCCATCAGGTGAGATCGCGGTCAAATACCCACTTATTCTTTAATTAAAAAAAAAAAACCTGGGAAGTATCTTTACTGAAATGAATATAAAAAACCAGGATAGAAACATAGAATATTAGCACTTCTCTGTCTGATGGTAAGCAAGAGAAGAGCCCTGATTGAAACTATCCATTGGCATCTTGGCCGGCATTCCCTTATGAGCATTGCAAATCCCTTATTCGCTTCATACTATATCTGGGCACTATTTAAGCTCGTGTCAGATTACTGTCCCGCCAAATTATGACAGTGAGGGAAAATAAGGAGTGCATCTGTGCTTGCGCACGCGCTTGTGCACTGTATATCCTGCGTACTTGGCTAATCGTAAGATTGGCTGCCGTGGCCGAATTCGGCTAGGAGGTATTAACTATTTTAGGCCAGCACTACACAGCACAATCTGCTACATTCATACTTAAAATACATTAATTGATTCCGTTTCTAGACCGGCCTTGCAAGACCGAGCCGAGATTGAAGTTACCCATTACAATCATACGAATTTAACGCGCCGCAAGGTTAATTTGACCGGCGCCAGCGTCTAATGACTGAAATAGTATTTTCACTATCAAACGTCATACAGTAAACACCTTGCCACGTGTATTGTAGTAGCTACATATATTTTTGTTATGGTCTTTTAATAATCTTCCAAATCGGCCTTGGAAAGCTTAATAATAGCTTTGAATTGTTATCGTTCAAGCCAAAGACCTGTAGAAGAGTTGCAATGTACAACTGGTCTGATGTTGTTGTTAGCTAGCAGCGAAGACCGCTGGTTTCCACCATGTATGTTTGAGAGTTTTTTCGGATCGGCACCAAGGCCGGATCCAGGGGAGCATCGTGCCCCCCCCCCCCCCCCGCCGACCTTAGCCCCCAGGCGCCAAGCTGGATACGTCCTTGATCGGTCATGTCATGGCAACTGAAAAGTTAAACGACCAGAAAAAATCTAAATGTGCTCACCTATGAGTCCACCGGTGAACTTGATGAGGGGATACGAAAGCACCCCCTGCAGCGGCAGGTAGATGATGAGCGCCAGGCCTAAGGCCGGGATAGGCGGGAACACCTGACGAAGACCATCGAACGGCATCTGAGAAATATCATTGATTATATATAAAAACAAAAACGACCTGCGCACATTTAACCGAACCCAAAACATCCAAGCGCTTTTGTTTTGGATAATGCGGTATCTAAAATCACGAAAAATACCGAATTAATTGACGGGAGTATACGATCAATTTACATCAATTAACCTATTCGTAATAAGTATAGATATTCGAGTGGAAATGCAGTTCTGTCCGGTCAGGCGGTGACTTCTAGTCTGAAGTCTGAACTGAGCGGGGATCGAACCCGCGACTTCTGTCGTAATGGTCTATTCTAAAGGTACGGATACACCTGCGGGACAAATATTGTACCTGCAATGTATTTTAAATGGAAGATGACACACTATGCCGAAATTACGCCGCGTAAGCATTGCTGTACTGTGTGTTTCTACACTTGGAGGAAGTCCGCATCTACTTCATGTAATAACTACAAATTTTATCTAAGGTTAAATCAACATTAACAAGATAAGCAGTTATGACTTGAAAGGGATGGGCAGCTTAGTCAACGTGTCAATGTCCGTTTGTCTCCTTAAGTTAAGTACTAAAGCACAATGTAGTAATACTTGTACATTTAAAAGAAATAAATCATGTGAAAATCAGGAGGTAAATATTTGAACCATCAAAGTGAAGTATTTGATGTTCAATGAATGCTTACAATATTCACCGCTGCCCATGGACATCAACAACCGCCCAAGGGTCGCAGATGCGATGCTTGCGTTTAAAACACCATACCCTCCCTAACTGAGCTTTGGCTACCTTACTCAACAGCAGAAATATAGCACAAAACAGTTACGAAAAGTTCTAATTTTAAAAACACAATAATTCAATATCTTTCTTTCGTTTGAAAACGCCTGCAAATAGCGTTTCAAACGATTGTTGTAGTAGCTACTACAACATTGGAAGAGATAACTCTGCTTTAGGCGTTAAGCAAATAACAAGGACAAATTCATCAGATCGACTAAGTGTCTCGGTAGCTTAGTGGTCAGAGCGCTTGCCCGGATTGCAAGAGGCACTGGGTTCGAATCCCGCCTGAGCCAAATGAGATCGGATGAATTTTTCTTTATTTATAATTTTAAATATTAAGTATACGCAATAATTTAGGTGAGAATAATAACATTCAGCTTGGCGTGGTACCTTATGATGTAGGCCGTGTATGAGGAAATGCAGTTTCATTGCAGTCACTGACGAGCCAGGATCCAGGTGGAAAACCCACCTGTGCAACGAGTACTCAAGGGCAGACCATATCATCAACCCTGCGGCTAGGTGGGCGGAGAACTGGGCCACACTCAGGGAGTCTTTTGTGCAAGAGTCTGAAATAGAAAAAGGAAAATTATAGATATCTCGGCACCCAAACTATAACAAGTTACGGTAAGTAACGTTTTCAGGCATAGGTAATGGATCGACGGTGTTTGTTGACATCACAGGTTCATTGCTTGTCTTTAAAACCTTATCCCAATTGAGCTCTAGGGTCGTTTTCCATCCCTCAATCATCGTGCGCCTAATTTCTTTCGTATAAGAATAAAGTCTGCTTTGAGAGAATCGAGGGAAAATGGGTCTCTTAGTACTCTGGAAATATAGAGTCCTTCTGATCGCACTTTTGCAGATATATCCTGTCGTTTATACAAAACTAGCGGCCGCCCGCGACTCCGTCCGCGTGGATTTCTTTACCAAATTTCATCAAAATCGGTTGCGAGGTTTAAGCGGGAAAGCGTAACAGACAGACAGACAGACAGACAGAGTTACTTTCGCATTTATAATATTAGTTGGGATAGTTGGGATTTCTTTGATCGAAAAATTAGCTTCAACTTTGCTAAGGGGCCATCCATAAAGTACGTCACACGTAAAGGGGGGGGGAGTGGGTCGACAAAGTGTGACATGGTGTGACAAGGGGTGGGAGGGGTCCTAAGTTTCGTGACATCACATTTCAAAATCTAGAGGTATTATTCGCGTTGGATGAAAAAGATGTTGACACCACAAATGTTCCTGACGTGAAAAACGAAGTGAACTGTGAAGTGACTGCCATGCCAGTTATAAACAATTTAAAGGACTGGGTTCAAAGTCTATGGACTGAAGATGATTGAGTTTCTTTTTCTTTATATTCATTAGTTTATTTTTTTGTTATTGTTTCAAATATTTGATACTATGTTGATTTCATAAAAAAGTAAGTACTTAATTTAAATGGTAATAAAACTAATTTCGGAACTGCTATTTTAATTTAATAAATTTTTCGATGTTAAATTGCAAAACATGTGACGTCACACTAGGGAGGGGGGTGATCTCAGAAATGTGACCACCTGTGACAAGGACGGGGGAGGGCTCAAAAACTCATGAAATTAGTGTGACGTACTTTATGGATGGCCCCTAAGAGGGCTTGATTATAACGATTGATTAAATATGTAGCTAATTAATTTATTTAAGTGATATTTTTAAAATTAACTCTACTTACCTCCACACGGAACACATATCTGGAACACTGGGACCAGATACCAGGGATCATGCTCTTCAGCAGCGTGTTCGCGAAGAGCCTGGTCCGCCAGGACACATACCTCTATCATCATCAACCTATCGCAGTCCACTGCTGGACATAGAATAGACCTCTCCATTCAGCCCGATCCTCGGCGACTCGCATTTAACTACTGGCAGCCATCTTGCGCAGATCGTCACTCCATCTTGTCTGAGGGCGTACTACACTCCTCTTTTGGGACACTTGCTCAAACACGGTATCCACTCCAGAACACGTTGACCCCAACGGTTGTCAGATCGGTGACATAAACAGCCAGCCCACCGCCACGTCAGCTTGCTAATCCGGTGAGCTATATCGATGACCTTAGTTCTCGTATTAACAGAAACGAAACAAACCTCCACAAGCAACATGCTCCAGAAACTGCGTAGCCCCCAGGTACAGTATGATGGGTATCCAGAACATCGGCACCAGGTACCAGGGTGTGAAGGTCATGCTCTCCAGCAGGGGGTTGGCGAAGAGCCTGGCCCGCCGGTAGACGGCGCTGTTCACCCAGACTTCGTAGTGGGGAGCGATCGCGTCTAGCTGGTAAAGGAGGGGCTTGGACCAATCGAGGCGGGCCTGAAGACAAAGAATAATATAATTATTAGGTTTAAATTCTAAAAGAGGCAGAGCTTAGTGCAACTGCTACTGATCTAGGATCTAGGGGAGTACAGGCAGGCAACGCATCTGCGACCTGTGGAGTTATAGATATCAATGGGCAGCAGAGACGAGCAAGAGCTCGTTTACGTTTCTCTTATATCAAAACAATTTCCTCATAACACTACCAAATGGGGTGAATTAAACTTTGATCCCCCAGTAGCCAACACGTGTTCGAGAGAAGAATTAGTTGTACCTACTCTTTAGATGGTCCACCTATATCCTTTCTATAGATAAAATCTAAAAGCCTACCTCATGCAAAGCAGGTATTATTGCCTGGAAACTTTTTAACTATTCAGTAGCATCACTCGTGCGTCACCTAAAACCAGGGCCGTCGTTCACCTATGAGAAACCTTGGGCAAATTGGCTTCTAAAACTCTGGTTTGGCAATCGCGGAGCCCTGGGCACGTGCCCATAGTGCCCAGTGGGAAAGAGGGGTCTGCCTAAAACTTTGTAATACCATGTCATCTCTGGGAATTCTCTGACACACCCATAGAAGGATAAGATTTTAGTTATAATTATTAATTAATATTTTTTGACCTTATCTAAACGTTATTCTGTGTATACTCACACCAGTAGGTATACTTATAAGCAAACCCTGTGGACTATGTAACCTTTCATCTGCATATTACATGAATGCCGTTAGGTATAAAACTTTGTCTCAGTTAATATGTGTTACTCGACCATGTAACTAGTAATTATGCAACTAGCAAGCGTAGCCTTGATCTTCGCTTCGCAGTACCTAACTATATGACGTCGGAATATGACAATGACTTCAGAAGGGTTTTTAGTTTACAAAATAAAATTAACGAACTATGAAATAAATTCCTGAAAATCATATATGAAAGTAAGCGGTTAAGCTTATTGGTTTGAAAATAATCACAGATAAGTAACACTTCATAATTTTTTTATTCATGACACTCGCTGAATCAATTCTTCAGAGCACAATGGGGATTCCATGATTTTTTGGGTCGGGAATGCCCCTTACCGTTCTAAAACTATCGACTAAATATAATAAAATTTTGGTTAGGTAAAAGCCCAGGTTTCCCTATCCATCCATAGGGTACCTAGGTATAGGGCAGTCTAATATAATGGGCAGGTGATGAAACATATCTGATTTTATTCGAGGTTACACAATGGTAAGAATAGAAGTAGGTATTCACCTTTTTCCAAAAATGTACTTGCGTACTAAAATAGTTTTAAAACAATGATGAATGTACGTGCTTGTAATAATAACATTGAATTCATTAAATGCAGTCTAAAAATAACGAAACAATTCAATTGTGAATCAAACTTGTCTGTCAAAAGAATCTATCAATCACTTAAGGCCTGAGAAATTGCATTAAAATTAAATTAAATATTTTAACAATATACGTATGATACGTATCCCTTGTTAATAGCGATCTACATTGTTCAATTCGATATTGACAGATAAGATGTGAAATGCCATTCAAAAGTAAAAGGCTTCTAGGTTGTATTGGTCACGAGTGCATCAGCCTAGATGTGACCTTTCGTATATCTTGAACGATTAGACAGACTAAGTATTAGCAAGTTACTAACAATATATGGTCTAAGATCCCGCCATACATGGACCTTAATCGAGATGCTTATTGGATGAAACATGTTTTATACATAATTTAACATGTCAATTATTATATTGCATATGGATTGCCAAATAAATTCCAGTCCAGGATAAAAAAAATAAACATATGCAATATAATTATTGGCATGTCAAATTGTGTATAAAATATGTTTCATCCAATAACCATCTCGATGAAGGTCCTTGTATGGCGGGATCTTAGACTAATAAGATAAAAGGAGATCAGTCAGGCGTTTAATATAGAAACACACTGGGTCGAAAAAACGCGACCGAAGTTCTGCGCGATTTGTTGGCCGCAATGTATTCTAAATGGGGGATGACACAATGTGCCGCTATTACGTCGCGTAATATTGTATAGAAAATCAACTTTTTTGCGCTTAGTGTGTTTCTACCCTTAATCCTACTACTATTATAAAGCCGAAAGTTTGTATGTGTGGATGTATGGATGTTTGTTACTCTTTCACGTAAAAACTACTGAATGGATTTGAATGTTACTTTACCACAATATAGCTACATCACAATAACACATAGGATATTGGAAATCGAAATCCACGCGGACGGAGTCGCGGGCGGCCGCTAGTGTTAAATAAAGGACACTGTGGCTATTATATTTTTTTGCGGGTTCGAATCCCACTAGGGGAAAATGTGTAACCCAAGTCATACATGTTTACGTACTAGCCATTATGTAAAAGAATTACGTTTTTAAAAGCATCCTTTCCTCAGCGTCCATAGTAAAATGTTTAAGTTTAACTTAATATTTCTTGAGCAATTCTATGATTGTTGTATTAACGATTTCGGATTTTTTTACGACTCAAAGATAATGAGATTTTTTATTTTTTTTATTTTACTTTATTAAAGTTCCTAATTCATCGTAGGTATCGAAAGAACATTCTTATGTGCATTTACATATGTCAGCTCAGCAGTCATTACGATTGACGAAGTTATGCATGATAGATGATAGTGCTAACATTCAAAAATTCGTGTAGGATATTTATTTTCAGGACTTCGACGTAGAATTCCCAAGGGCCTACTCGTATATCCGAGTTAACTTTTCCTGGATACTAATATAACAAAGCTAAAGAGGTGGTGATTAAGCCAAAACCCATCTTTGTAACGAAAACATGATTTCAAATGATGGATGCCTCTCCCCTGCAATGGGACATTAATAGGCTGATACTTTTTTTTTTTGAAGAGGTATTTTGCTAAAACCACCAACCCGCATTGGACAAGCGTGGTGGTCAATTGTCTAATCCCCCCTCTGAATAAAACTATGAAAAACGTCAAGAAAGCCACACCCCAAGTGCCTGGCGGCTCCAGTCAGTGCACAGCTATTGGCAGTACGCGGGTGCACCCTGGAGTCAGGGGTCATAATCTCCAGGTGGGAAACCACTGCCAAACGACTCATGCACGCTACAAGGACACCGAAAAACTTAAAATTCTTACTTATAATGTTCGCACGCTGCGTACGGAAGAGAGGTTGTTGGAACTGGAAAACGCATTGGAGCACCTAAACTGGGATGTAATAGGACTGGCTGAGGTTAGAAGAGAAGGCGAGAACACTCTTGAAAGGAATCGAAACATTTTCTATTATTACGGGGAAAACACGAGCAAATACGGGGTGGGTTTTTTGGTTTCAAAACACCGACAAGCCAATATAGAGGAGTTCATCGCGTATTCTGACAGAATTGTATTACTAAAGTTTCGTGTTGCGGAGCGAAAAGTACTCACTATTATTCAGGTCTATGCTCCAACATCTTCGCACAGTAACGATGATATTGAAGGATTTTATGACACACTAAATAGGGCATGTGACGATCACCACGGCACCTGGACACTAGTTTTAGGAGACTACAACGCTAAAATTGGGCCAAGACTATCGGCAGACAACTTTACAGTACTAGGACCACATGGCTCAGGAGTTAGGAATGATCGCGGCAAGCGCTTGGTAGAATTCGCATTCGGTCAGAATCTAAGCATTGCCAATAGCTTTTTCTATAAAAAGCCCCAACGACGTTGGACATGGCTCTCTCCAGACGGAAAAACAAGGAATGAAATCGATTACTGTCTCACTTCTGACAAACAAATAGTACACAATATAGAACATCTTAGTAACGTTAAATTCAGCTCGGATCATCGCCCTCTGAGGGTAACGATTTATTTTAATACGAAAATTTATCGTAGGAAAATTATTAACAATACCATTAAACGGCTAAACAGTTCTGTAATGCTAGAGAACGCTGAACAATTTAAGTTAAATTTAAAAAATAGCTTCCAACTATTATCCGCATATACTAACGAAGACACACAGAGACAGTACGACGACATTAAAACCGCTGTAAAAACCGCCAGTCAAAAAGTGAAGTGCACCCATAAAAAGAAGAAAAAACTGAATGTATCTACTCTTGACCTAATCGATAGAAGGCAATTTGTGGAGTTCCAATCGAGCCAATATAAAGAGTTGGACCGACGCGTTAAGAGATCCATTCGCCGGGACATAAGAAGCCACAATACACATCTTGCATACACTGCCTTAAAAAATAACACATCTCTAAGAACAGCCATTCAAGGAATGAATACTGGTAAAACTTCAATCTCACACATGAAAGATGTGAATGGAGTTAAGCACGGAAATAGATCAAAAATATTAGAAATATGCACAGAATTCTACAAAACCTTATATTCATCTGATGACCCGACACCAAATGTTTCGACGGAACCCTACATCTGTTCTGACCAAATACCGCCTATAGATGCTTTAGAAATACACGAGACCCTAAAGAAAATGAAATACAACAAAAGTCCGGGTGACGATGGGGTTACTACCGAGGCACTGAAATTCGGAGAGCCAATATTACTGCCCCATTTGTGCAATTTGTATAACGGTATTTTAAGAACAGGCACATTTCCTGATAACTTTTGCCATTCTAACATCATTAAAAAGGTGATAAAGCGGATATCAACAACTACCGTCCTATAAGCCTGGTCTCACATATTTACAAACTCTTTATGAAGATCATTGAACGGCGCATTTCTGTATCGTTGGACAAGCATCAACCTCCTGAGCAGGCTGGATTTCGTAGCGGCCTCTCCACCACCGACCATCTGCATGCTGTGAATCAGCTGATCGAAAAACACAACGAGTACAGCCTACCTCTCTATCTCGCGTTTGTAGATTACTCCAAGGCATTCGACAGCCTCACACATGCAGCTATCTTCAAAGCCCTTCAAGCTCACGAAATAGAACCGACGTATATACATTTGCTGGCAAGAATATACAGTTGTAGTACTGCAGCAATTAAACTATGTTCTCCTGGTACATCCTTTCCGATACTCAGAGGAGTCAAACAGGGTGATCCACTCTCTCCAAAACTTTTCAACGCGACTCTCGAGGAAGTTTTCCGAAAAATCGAGGAAGGATGGAGAAGGAAGGGAATATCAATCGGCAATTCAAAATTGTCTAACCTCCGCTTCGCCGACGATATAGTGCTATTCTCTTCCTCTGCTTTGGAACTGGGTATAATGCTTAAAGACCTGAGCCAAGCAAGTCTCGGGGTCGGACTGAAAATGAATATGGCAAAGACGAAAGTGATGACCAATAGTGTAAGACGTACAATTAAAATTGAAGGTGAGGTGGTTGAGTATGTCCATGAGTACTTGTATCTAGGCCAAATAGTTTCCTTCGAGGCAAGGCAAGATAAAGAAGTCGCCCGACGTACCGAGAACGCCTGGAGGAGTTTTTGGTCAATGAAGAGCCTTATGAAAGGACCGCTACCACTTTCTTTAAAGAGAAAACTCATGGATATGTGCATTCTGCCCACCCTCACCTACGGAGCACAGACGTGGTCACTGACGAAGCGCCAAAAATCCGACCTCGGGGTTTGTCAGCGAGCTATGGAGCGCAGTATACTGGGAGTCAAATTATCAGACCGCATAAGAAATTCTGTACTGCGCTCCCAAACAAAGATTGCCGACATATGCCGAACAGCTGCAAAGCTCAAGTGGAATTGGGCCGGGCACGTCTGCCGTATGTCAGATGAGCACTGGGCCAAGGCGTGCACGGTGTGGCTTCCTAACTTACCAAGACGACGTGGCAGGCCTAGGAAGAGGTGGCGCGACGAACTCGACCACCATAAAAAGGACTGGCCTGAATTTGTCTTAGACCGCGGAAAGTGGAAAACGGAGGGGGAGGCCTTTGCCCTGCAGTGGGACGATATGGGCTAATAATAATAATAATAATAATTTTGCTTGTTGCCTTGAACGCGCCCAATTATACTTACGAATATTATGTTTTGTCAATAATATGGAAAATTTGTTTGTACTGTTAGTATTATTGACTATTTGGTTGCGTCTATTTATGTGAATACTCTAAATGTCAATATCTATCCGACGCTGACTGTAGGTCTTAACAAACTCAACCCAGTTAATCCAATGTAAAAGTGACCTTAGACAATGTTTAGCATCAGAACAGATAATGACATAAATCACTACAGACAGACACAACTTCATTTATGATTAATATTCACATTGGCATTGCAAAAAATCCTACTACTATTATAAAGGCGAAAGTTTGTATGTGTGGATGTATGGATGTCTGGATGTATGGATGTATGGATGTTTGTTACTCTTTCACGTAAAAACTACTGAATGGATTTGAATGAAACTTTACCACAATATAGCTTACTAGCGGCCGCCCGCGACTTCGTCCGCGTGGATGTCGGTTTTCATTATACGAATGTTTTTTCCCGCTAACTCCCGTTCCCGTGAGAATTTTGCAATATCCTTTTGCAACTAAGCATCAAGTTTACTAAGGGACCTGCATGCCAAATTTCAAGCGTCTAACTCAAGTAGTTTAGATTTTCCATACAAACTTCCACCCCCTCATTTCGGGGAAGTGGGGGGTTGGAATGGGTCAAAAAGTAGCCTATGTTCTGTCTCAGGGTCTAAAGATTGTCTGTACCAAATTTCATCAAAATCGGTTGCGAGGTTTAAGCGGGAAAGCGTAACAGACAGACAGACAGACAGACAGAGTTACTTTCGCATTTATAATATTAGTTGGGATACATCAGAATAACACATAGGATATTGGAAATCGAAATCCACGCGGACGGAGTCGCGGGCGGCCGCTAGTATGTATCTATGACGCATTTGGCAATGATCCTGCACCATACGCAAGGGGCATTTGGGCTGAGTTCTACTCGTACTACAAACACTCGTGTAGGTAATAAAAATTGGCGGAAAATGACGGGGGCTGACTGACGTACTAGTATCTAACAGTGCATGACTTGAACGTCAGTTATATTAAGCGAGCTAGACTAAATAAGCGACTTTTTGCAAATAGGGAATCGATCGAACACGGGTTCTCTCTCAGCCCTGTATATAAATTACTTGACCAGCGTGCCGCACCTTTATGCATAAACCTACTCGTAGACGAGATGCACAAAAAATTTTTTTTGAATTGTTGAAAAAAACTTAATTCTAAGCAGTTCTGTATCTGTGAATTCATCATTGGAACCATGAAAATCAAAAATTACTTCCATTAATCAACGCAACGAAAATAAAACAATGTGTTATGCATTGGATTTATCATTGGGACCATGAAAATCAAACAAATTTTACTTCCATTTATCAACGAAAATAAAACAACGTGTAAAGCATGCACACAAATAAATCATTGATAAAAATATTGTTAGAAGGTGATTAATCATGTGAAACGGACAAACGACTTGCTTTTATACAATGACAACTTGATGATAGTCTAATGATAACATTTAAATAAATTGTATGACTAAGACATTACTTGCTTAAAGTACTAAGTAGTTGATGGGCTGATGGTTGGGGCTATTTTCAGTTCCGATAATTTTTTTTTTCATTTCCCATAACAAATTAGGTGATTAAGAAAATCGATTCTACTGACAAGTTAAAACTGCTCCTTTGATAAACTACCTATAGTTCCTAGGTGGTATTAGAATAGTTGCAATAAACTTATGTTTCCTACTTATTTTTTATTTGCCAGAGAGAATTTTGTCTTCTAATAAATTGTAAAAGACATAAAAACATTTTTTTATTTTGACATTTAAAACTACTTGTTCATGATGAAGGTCTACAATAGTCTTTTAAAATATCATTGAGTAAGAAGCTCATTTGTACGGAATAACAATAGTTCTTACCGAATTTTCGTAATAATCAATAATATAATAGAAGAAAAAGTTTACGACGACAAGCATACGCGCAAATGACTTTTGACCGTAGAAATATATGAATATGAATAATACTACTCCCAAGGACACTTCTCATAACTTAATGATATAATTCTCACTTTTGTTTTCCTAATATTTAGAAGAGACAGAACAGATTAAACTTCATCTATAGTAGGTAGGTTCAATCCCTAGGTAATATAAATGCAATAAAGCGAAACAGCATATCCTTTTTACGCTTTTAAGGTTACATCAATTACTTGTTAATCACTTAGGTAAAGCATAATTTCAACAGGAGCCCTCTGGAAATTTAAACAGTCTCTTATAAGCTTTCAACGTCATTATCATCATCCTAGCGCCTCTCCCGGTTGCATCCTCGGGAATTGTCTCAGAGCAGAAGGTACCTACTACCTACGCTGCGACTATGATTCTGAATTGACAATCCTGGTTATAATATTGAAACGACTATCGTCTGACCTCCATTACCCTTACAAGGAAACAAGGCCATTTGGATCATAGTCGGGACCAACGGCTAACAAACCTTATTTAGCATATTTCCGTACTTATGTGCTTTCTTGGCAACCAAAATATAATAAGCAGGATTCATAAAGACACTCCCACGGACTTCTTACATAGGTAAAGATTTGCAGTTGCCCGTTTCTTTCCCTGGAAATCGCATGATATCTTATCAGGCCTGTTCTAAAGAAAATTTAAACCGACAAGTACTAACCGAAAATATAGTAAATAAAAACTGGTGTATTGAAAAAGTATGCGAAATTGCGAACTAAACTAAGGAACGTCTGTGTTTCGATTGCGGCTGAATCCTTTAGTGTGTTTATTGTGAAGGCTATGAGCTATCGTCGAGTCAGCCCATATTAATTTAGGCAAGTGTAAAACGAGAAATGTATGATTAAAGTATGCTTCCCAGATGTCGTATGAAATCTATTATTTTCAACCGATTCGTGATTTGAAAGGCTTTGGTGCAAAGAAGACAAAATTATTAAGCTAGCAATCTCGAATTTGCTTAAAGTTCACCGTGTTTTTTACAGAATACTGTTTTTCTGCACTGTTGTTAGACTTACACATTGAATCTTTGGCCTAGACCAATGATATCATATAACACATTTACCTATTTACCTATAGACTACAGGCCCATGTACAAAATTAATGGGTCGTATAAACCACCAGGTGAGGTATATAGGACGATATAAGATCATAAAATAATAATATTCAGCTCTATACCGCCACTTGTAAGCTGTCCAACTGAGTGCTGGTGAGAATTCAAAAGCGAAGGTAGAGTTAGTACCTTTTGGGTCATATATTTTTGTACGTACATGGGCCTGTAGTCTACTAGACTTTGTTGAAGCTTTTACCTTTCAAACAATTAGGTGACTTGGTTTCTAAGGCTCGTATTTATTAAAAATCGCACTTAACTCTGAGGTCGAACTTGAGCGCGAACTTCAGGTGCTGTTTTATATGAGAATGACATATCCAGTTCGCACTCAAGATCGATCTCAGAGTTGAGTACGATTTATTTATGCGAGCCTTAGACTTGGAACTTGGAAATAACACAAGATCATTCATTTTTCGGGAAATTTATAAGGTTTCTAAAATTTGCCTTTTTCAAATACCTTAAATGCATTGTCTTCGCCCGACATTGACTTTTAACCTACATAAAATTAGTTTCAACACTTAAAATGGTAGGTAAATATTCATGAAAATAATGGTAATGTTGGCTAGATGAGATTAAAAATTACGATATGACCTAAAAATTAGTGGATTACCTACACTATTGTTCGTTAGGCAATAATAACTGACATTAAGTATATTATTTACTAAAGCAAAAATGTAGTTAATAAGTGTAAACTCAATTATTAAAAATCTCTCTAATTTCAGATATAGCCCTAATAAAAAGTTTCTTAATTTCGGGTTCATAAGTGCACGTCTGAAGTCAATACGGATAAGGATTATAAGGATAAACTTAAGTAAACTTTTGTATTATTCTCTGAAATAAATAGATACCCATAAAAATATTGGTAAGTACTCAGTTACCTCTAGCTCTTCCAGGAAGGCGATTTCATCCTGATTCTTATTAGACTCTTCATGAGTAAGTATCCTGCCGTTAGCACTCACTTTCCCAGTCAAATTCACATCACTGTCCACTTCAAAATCGTGCAACATATGGTACGCACTGTTGCTGTGGCCGAACGATCGCATCACCTGGCCGATGGACTTTCCCTTGAACTTTTCTAAGGTGTTAACTCCGCCTGGATGGTCGCGAAGGAATTGTTTGATGTCATATTTTTTCCCGCCAAAGGCAACGGGGAAGCGGTCTGTCGTGGTCATGGTGAGACGAGCAGTGCCTTCCACTAAAGCTGCGTGACTGGTCTGTTATCAGCCGGTGTGATACTGACATATGTCTGGCGGTTTAGGCGCGGCGTCTCGCAAATGCTTTTCATGTGACGCCGATTCGTGTTTACGAAATTACTATCTGCGATACGTTAAATTCTCAGCGCATCTATGATTGTGCATCTAATCAGCGTGACTCATATTGTTATCAATTGAAGAAAAATCAATCAATGTAGAGCATTTGAATGGATCAGTGAAACGGCAGATATCGTTCGCAATATTCGGATTTTAACTACCGTGTTTTTATAATCCTTAACGCCTAGGACTAGAAAAGAAATCGTTTAATATCTAAGAACAAACTTAAAATAATAATTATTGAAAGAAAGCAATGAAAAACCAGGGAACATTACCTACCCCTTTCATACCATAATTATCATATTAAAGTCGAAGCGCGGTACACCAAAATTCATCAACAAAACAATCACTTAAACGTTTTACTAATGGATTGCTACTCGTAGTATTACAGAATGTCTAAAATAAATAAATTTAATTTAATTGAACACTTACATTGACATTTTGATACTATCTGAAATAACCATTTTGGTATGTTTACTATACATACTCTATGGAAATATGGAATGAACACCTAGCTATTCTGAGACAATATAATAGAACTCATTAGTAGGAATAGGAGAGGGAGGCACATTAGCACACTGTTTACATTTGGCTACATAAAAATTTAACTGTAAACACATTGATATATCAATGTGTAAACAGAAATAAAAAAGACATCTTTCTTATCTTTCTTACTCCTTTGAAAATATAATATTGCCGATGTGTTTGAATTGTTATTTTCGTAGAGCGCCTATGAAAGTTCTACGGGCAAAAAAATATGTTAGCATGTGAATTTAGGAATAGGGATTCTTTATAACAGTTTCACTACTATAACTCTTAAAAGTTAGATAAAAAATATGGGGTCATTTTGGCGAATCTCCTTTGGACGAAAGTTTTTGGTCCTACGCAGGATTTGAACTGACGGGTAGTCAGTTCAAATCCTGCTTCACATTAGTTAGAGTGTATCTTGTCTCGGCAACCGCTCCACGAAAGCCGTTTGCAGAAGATGATATGATCCATTTCGCAACTCTTAGTAAAGAAACACACAAGGGCGAAAAACGCAACCGAAGTTCGGTGGAATTACGCCTGCAATGTAGTTTTTTTAATGGAGGATACCGTGCCAAAATAACGTCGCGAAATTTTGTAGAGAAAATGCATTGCCGCCAAACTGCTAGCGTAATTTCAGCCTAGTGTGTTTCTACACAAAGATCGTGTGAAGGATGTGTGAAGGAGATAAAAAACGTCAGTTTTCTTAGATAGGGCAACCCGTGCGGAATTTCTAGTCTTTAGAAAATCGGTCAGAGAAAAAACTCTTGTAATTGTACAAATTTCCACGCAGAGACCTATTGTCGCGAAGAAACCCTAGTAGCTACAAATAATTGATGGCGCCAAATTGCCCGGTGCAGTACCTACCTACTATTTATCGTCAAGGTACCGGAACCGTTGGTACATACATCAATAATACAGTTATGTTAGCAAGGTCTTTCCTGTCGATATGTTTCTCTTACATACTTTCTTTCTTCATTTCAATTGGAGCAAAATTTTCATTAGGGAACGTTTACTTGAGAATTTCTTGGTGGTGTTTTTCTTACACCTCCAACAAATACGGATCCTATCTATGATATTCCATTTTTTTGTATTATGATAGTTACTTTTTCCGCCACTAAATAATAAATACATTACGTTTGTACTTAGTAAAATAATGGGTGGTTGTTGAGTTAAATTTTTTTTTTTTTTTTTTCTGGCTTCGCACGGTTTGTGCATTTAGCCACTGACAAATATTGAAAGGTAGGGAAACATCACTTTGTTGAAGAGATTCTCTTGACACAATTGACGTATTGATTCTTACAAAAATTGGCCAAGTGCGAGTCGGACTCCCGCACTGAGGGTTCCGTACAAATTCAATTTTTGACGTAATAAAAAAACTACTGAATAGATTTCGTTCAAACCAATTTTCGTTGGTAGTTTTTATAGTAATATACATTATATATTTATTTCAGTTTTATCATCCTCTTATTTTAGAAGTTAGAGGGGGGGACACACTTTTTTCCACTTTGGAAGGGTCTGTCACGCAAAGTATTCACTTTAGAAAAAAGTGATATTAGAAACCTTAACATAATTTTTAAAGACCTATTCATAGATACCCCACACGTATATGTTCGTTAAAAAAAAATATTTCGAGTTTCAGTTCTGACTATGAGGACCCCCCACTTTTTTTATTTTTTTTCTATTTTCGTATGAAAACCTTGTTGCGGTTCACAGAATACATCTACTCACCAAGTTTCAACAGTATAGTACTTATAGTTTCGGAAAAAAGTGGCTGTGACAGACTGGCGGACAGACAGACAGACAGACAGACAGACAGACAGACAGACAGACAGACATGGCGAATCTATAAGGGTTCCGTTTTTTTGCCATTTTGGCTACGGAACCCTAAAAACTTTGCTTACAATGCTAGAGGCAAATATAATGCAAGTTCCTCCCATTTTTAAAAAGTCTGGTGAACATCATAAAGGAATTTATTTGAGAGTGGTATAATATTTTCTAGTTTAGAATGATATGCTTCATTATTTCTTTTGAATAAAGACAATAAAAAAACAGTTTTTAAATAAATAAATATAATCCATGATCTATGTCAAGGTTTATCAACCAAAATTTTCTTTGAAACATTTGCATAAAACTTAACAGGTGTAAAATTAATGTCTAAATCTTCTATATCACAGATGTTTTCATTGTTGTTCATAAATTTTGCCTGCATAAACAATATACATGCTGAAGTGTAGCGATTTCGCAGTCTTAATTCATTTACTTGCGGCAACAGATTGTCTGTAGTATCTAAACCCAATATCCTGTTCATTTGTGATTCTTCAAACATCTTGAAAGGACAGCCTCCTTCAGAACAAGCGCTGTCTACACTTTGTATTCGCTGGCAATTGACTGACGTGTAGTTTTTCCTGCACCCTTCCAGACCATACATATGTCTAATACCATAAAGATATTTCTTTTCATCCTTTTCCCAATGATGGCTGCAGCTGTGGCTACCGTTTGTATGTTGTCTGTATTCAAGTCTCCAAAAATCAATAGCTTCTTCTAAAGGCATACCAATATCTTTCAAAAATAAGCTGTAATGGAAACGTTGTGTGTGGGATAAACGGTGCTTTTTCCGAAGTTGTTGATGTAAATTTAACATGCATGGAGGAAATGACAAAGAAGCATTATCTACATTTTTGCTAAGTAAAATCCTGTTTCCATGGATGTTTCTTTTGAACACTGTATCACACCTTAGTTTTGCTAATAACTGTGTTATTCTTGGGTCCATTTTTAAAGGTGCTAAATCAGTATTACTTATTCTCTGATTGAGATTAGTTGAAAATAGTATTGTCAAAAACTTTTTCCACTTGCCACAGGGTAGTGATACTATGCCATTATGGAGTTCTACTTCCCGTAAAGCAATCAATGGTAGGCAGTGTGTAAAATGTAGCTTTATAGAATGTGTACCACATTCATAGTTATGACTTGGTGAACAGATATGTTGGGCCAAATCCTTTAAAATAAGATTTTCGCATAAGATTTTTAGTGCATCGATGTACGCCGGTGTTTCCGGTTGCTTCCTGATGCTGCGAAGCAATTTCTTCCCAAAACTTCGTAAATCATAACTAGATATTGACGTTATACGTCGTGAAAACAAATCTCGTTCAGTCTTCAAAAAAAACCTTTTGAATTCCATTTCACTGTTCATAATTGCAATAATACATAATAAAAAGTGTCCTACATTATCATAAATGCTTCCTTCTATTAAATATTCATTGTAAACTGGTGTTTCTTTCCTCAAAACTGTTTTGAGATAACTCAATCTTGATATGGAAATATCTTCTAATAAATGTATAGGAATGTCACCTTTTACAGGAGTCAAATAGAAGAAAGACATCTTGTGTTTTATCTGAACGTGTAATACATTATTTTAATTCATTTAAACAGCAAATAATCACATTTCAATTAAAAACACGACAACATCTGATAATGTAAACAGAACTCAAGATGACATTGACAGTTGACTTCTTACTTTTTAAATATTTGCAATCGGAACGTTCAGGAACGTGAAGTTAATTTAATTTACAAAATCACTTGATACACAAAATGATATTTGTATCATGTTACACTGGAACTTGATCAAAAGACAACGAATCACTTCCCTGCCTGACGAAACGTCAAAAAAAATAGAAAAAAAAGCAAGCAAAGCTTGGGATTGAGTGTGATGTGATTTCATTTGTATTTATTTTCGGAAATACAAATTAAATCAGTGCATTTAATTATTTCTGATTACGATATATCTCTTTGTACTGTTTTCGGCCGATCTAATGATTGCGGGTTCTGTGCTTATGTGACTGTTTCCTTGTTATCCCTAATCGAATGTGCGTTGTTTGCCTGGCATGTACCTATATTGGAATTTCCTAAATAGAATAGACATTTCATGTCGAGAACGCGTATAAAAATAACATTGGACTGTCGCAAGGTAACGGGAGCATCAGCTCCGCCTGCGCCATGATTCTCGTGATGACCCACAAGATAAATTTGAAGAGTTTTCTGGTTTTACTTGGTAAGTAAAAAAATATTTGGAGTATGAAATGAACAAGTTCTTAAAATGTATTATTATCATGAACAATATGACGAGTTACTCTCCATTTGCAAAGGAAATGAATGCAATAAACATAATATTTGATTTGTTTTCATTTGAAATCTTGAAGATTTTCAAAAAAAAGGAGTAGGTAAAAACTTAGTATAAAAGTTTTTACAATTACAATTATTTCAAACAGACTTTACATTCTCATCAGGAAGTGTTAATCCTTTGAAGCACAGTATCATAGTAATATAGTAATGAATAAACTTACAATCTTATCAATCATTGCATAAATAAACTTTACTTGATTAAACAGTTGTTATTGTCCACTCTATATAATACATACTCGGCAAAAAAAAAGCAAGTATAAGCAATAATAATAATATCCATCTGGTGATTTTATGCATATTGTTGAATAATGTATTTCAAATGGATAAACAAGGTTGTGTATCATATTACATGACAGATTATTGCACTAAGTGTTAAATTGTGTTTTTGGTAAATTGTTTGTGAGTGGCCTCCTAAGTGGGAGTTTTGCTGGGGAAGTTAAATAAAATGCTGCATATTCTGCTTTTAGGATTTGTTGGTACTGCTCTAACAGCACCACCAACAGATGAGAATCTGCCTCCCAGGCCAAAGGAAGGGGGTGTACCAACACGAGTTTGTGAATTTTACAATGGCACCCAACCGCTGTGTGACCCAGCTACGAATACAACCTGCACCCCTTCAGCGCCTATGGTAGAAGAATGCCAGCCCACGGAGACAGACAAGAGCAGCCATTGCTTCGTCCTATGGCAGTACGATAATGTTACGAACACAGCATATCCAATGTTCAAAGGATGTTTCCTCGACACCGTTTCCTGCACGGACAGGAGTCACCTGTGCAGGCTGCACAATACCAAACTGCCTCTCCTGCACTGCTGCTGCGAAGGTGACATGTGCAATCAAAATGCGACTTTCCCTGGTCTCGAAGTGGTTATGTCGCAAACAGAAGCTCCTCCAGAACGGATCCCTGCATCTAGCCTACCGGATGCTGAAGACGACACTAAAGCAGTTATAGCTTACACATTGACACCTCTGTTCTTGCTGTTTGCTGTTCTCGTGGCTTGCTACTTCCTATATCGACGTCGTAAAGGCAGCTCGTTTGCTGAGTTGGCAAATGGGGAAGCTTCATTGTCGAGGCCACCCTCAGCGGGTGCCGGTATGGACAACGAGAGCGGAGGGTTGGTCAGTCAAGTGACTCTGTGTGAAGTGCGAGCAAGGGGTCGGTTTGGTGCAGTATGGAGGGCAAAGTTGGGACCTCTGGATGTGGCTGTGAAAGTGTTTCCATTGCAAGACAAGCAGTCCTGGGTTGCTGAGCAGGAGATATACCGACTTGCGAGGATGGACCACCCTGACATATTGCATTACATTGGTGTTGATAAGAAAGGGGACAACTTGCAGGCTGAATACTGGCTCATTACAGCATATCATGAAAAGGTGAAAAAACATATATCTGCCCTCTATATTAAATTGTAATTCCATAGGCAATTATGCATATGTTAGGTGCATCTGCTTTTGTTATGCTATTGGATATCTACCAGATGACACAGCTAGATATAACCTTCATTGTTTCCATTCACTGAAGTTTTGAGACACACCCACAATTTTATTCCACTGCTTATAATTATTACTTTAGACTCCTACATTTCATTAATTCTTCCAGGGCTCCCTCTGTGACTACCTCAAAGCGCACACTCTAACATGGGCTGAAGCTTGGCGAGTGGCCGCATGCGTTGCTCGCGGTCTTGCCCATCTGCACGAGGAAGGCGGTGGCAAGCCGGCAGTAGCCCATCGGGACTTTAAATCCAAGAACGTTCTCCTCAAATCCGACATGAGCGCGTGTATAGCAGACTTCGGGCTGGCGCTAGTGTTCGTATCGGGGCGGGGCTGCGGCGACGCCCACGGGCAGGTCGGGACGCGGCGGTACATGGCGCCCGAGGTGCTGGACGGAGCGATCAACTTCACGAAGGACGCGTTCCTGAGAATAGATATGTATGCGTGCGCGCTGGTGCTCTGGGAAATTGCGGCCAGGTGAGTTTATAATAGTAATTTATTGTCCATACCACAGACATTATTTTGCTTCATTTGTTATAGACCTAAGAAGGTATGAAGAATATTTCTAAGAAGAAATATTCTGACGATGAAGATGTTGACATACAGATTAAACTACCCACGTAAGCAACATAATCATAAAACAAACAAATAATGCAATATAATTACCTCAAATTAAGCTTTGAGCTAAGAAATTGTCTGCAATGTTCAAGGTTGTCTAGAAAAAAAACTGGTTAAGTTGGCTGGTGAGTGCAATGATTAAGACTTTGATTATATTACGTCAACTGCAAACTTTTAGTGGTAAAAAACATTTTAGCAGGAATATTTAGGCATACTTGTTATTGTTAATAGCCTAGTATATAATGAGTCGTTCGTTACTTACGACACCCCCGGGAAAAGACGAGATACTTTATTATTTGGAATAGGGCGGCCGCCGATCCCATAGAAAACCGCAGAAAGCCTTAGGAAAAAGTACTCAATTGTCTTGCCTAGCCTCGTTGGTATAGTACAGGATCTTAACAGAAGTCCTAGCTTCAATTACAGATCAGATAAGATTTGGGTTGGTTTTTTCCGAACACAGCACGGGTTTGTAGTAATTGTAGTCCAGTTACAATTACTTTAAATGATGGTCGAGGTTTCTCTCACTGCAGTGGGTTATCAAAAGGCTGATACTTTAGAATAGAAGAATAGAATAGAATAACGTTTATTCAGTGACACAGATAGAACAAAAGCACATAACATAAAAACATGAAACAAAATATAAGTAAAAACAAAAATACATTAAAAAAAGTTATGAAATTATACAAAGGCAAAATGTGTCACCGAAAAGGCTTGCACTCAGCATATGCCGAAGGGTCTACGTGACGCTTCTTTAGGTCGACGCTGATCTTCCGTGCAAGCCTCTTACTTAACAATTGACAGGCCTGTTGGTCGAGTGGCTAGAGACCCTGGCTACAAAACCAAAGGTCGCGGGTCGAATCCCGCTAGCGGCAAATGTTGGTGTGATGAACATCGGCATTTGTACTCGAGTCATGGATGTTTATAAAAGTATTAATGTATGTCTATCTGTTCCTTAGCATCCGAAGTACAAGCTTCGAGCTTAGTTTGGGGGGAGTTAGGCACTTGGTGTGTTATTCCAAGGAATTTATTATTATTATTTATTTTTAATCAACATTGTTATAATCATTACTCAAGTAGTAATATAAGAAATTATCTTCCGATTATATCTTATTTCCTAATAACCGATGAATTTATTTATTTAAAGTTTATCACCTCTGCTATTTTGTTTACATAATTTCTTACCTTAAACAACGGACTATCAGTAAAACATAATATTTTTCCCCCCCAGATGCAAGGAGGGCGGCGCGGACGGGTCGTCGCAGGCGCGGCTGCCGCTGGAGGAGGAGGTGGGCGCGCACCCCACGCTGGAGGAGATGCAGGACGCCGTCGTCAACCGCAAGCTGCGCCCCGCCATCTTGCCGCGCTGGCGGGACCATCCCGTGAGTTGCGACCACACTAACTTTACATCATCATCATCATCATCATCTTCATTCCCTTTACGTCTATTTCAGACGATTTTTTTTTTACATACATACACTATTATGCTCCCAGGATTTTCTTTTTGGCTACGGCATCTTTAACTATCGGTTAGTTATGCAGGTATAGTGCAGTGATTCTCAAACTATTTTGTCGACGGAACCCTTATGTGAAGCTAAATACTTGATAGAACCCTACAGAAAAACAATAGTTTTCTAAAGTTTATTCTTTATTAATAACACGTACCGCGCGGCCGCGGGGTCAAAATGTTCGCAGAGAGAGATGTTTTGATATTTTTTCTTCAGAAGTTTTTTTGGAAGCGTTCCAATTAAAGTAAAGCTGGTAGCAAAAGTGTACCCCCTTTTCTGCCACCGTCACAGTTTAGTAAGTAAGATTGATTGCAAAACCATTTACCTTATACATTTTGTTACTGTTCCCCACACTAGGCTAAGCTTGTCATGTGGGGAGCATAGATCGATTTTAAATTAATACAATTTATGGTACATTTAAAGTTTAAAAATAATTGGTTATACAAAACGTTAAGCAGGTATCAGCAAAAGAACATGGGCATAGATGGACATGGAACGCAAGTATCTGTCGCTTAGTCTAATCTACTACCCACTTCGCTACATAGGCAAGTCATAGTATTTATGTCCAAAAAAACATTAATAAAATGGAAAAATTTCCAGGGCCTATCCGTCCTATGCGACACAATGGAAGAGTGCTGGGACCACGACGCGGAAGCCCGACTCTCCGCCTCGTGCGTGCTCGAGCGAGTCACTGCGCAGCGACCTCACACGCACGGCACGCACGCCACACACGGCACACACGGCCGGGGGCAACACACGCCGCCAGCTCCCGATACGACGCCGCTGCTGATCCACGAGCTGGCGGACACGCAGCCCTGCTGACCGGGCGACAGCGACCTGCCTCTCATCGAACTATGAAACTAGCCTGCACAGGTACAAACCCAAGTTAGATTATTTTGGACTTTATGCCGGCGGTATAAGTGTTATTTGAACTGCAATCGAAACATGCCGACGTACCTGCACAGAATTTTTGTCGACCTTATGAAGCTGAGTATACACATATGAGACGCACGGCACACACGCCACACACGCTACACACGCCAGACACGCTACACACGGCACACACGCCACGCACGGCACACACGGCCGGGGGCAACACACGCCGCCGGCGCCTGACACGACGCCGCTGCTGATCCACGAGCTGGCGGACACGCAGCCCTGCTGACCGGGCGACAGCGACCTGCCTCTCATCGAGCTCTGAAACTAGCCTGCACAGGTACAAAAACCACGTTAGATTATACATTTTCGACTTTATGCCGGCGGTATAAGTGCTATTGTTGAACAGCAGTCGATACACGCCGGACCACCTGCACAGAATTTTTGTCGACCTTATGACACTGGGTATATACACACAAAAGGCGCACGGCACACATGCCACACACGCTACACACGCTAGACACGCTACACACGGCACGCACGCCACACACGGCACACACGGCCGGGGGCAACACACGCCACCTGCTCCCGACACCACGCCGCTGCTGATCCACGAGCTGGCGGACACGCAGCCCTGCTGACCGGGCGACAGCGACCTGCCTCTCATCGAACTCTGAAACTAGCCTGCACAGGTACAAACCCAAGTTAGATTATATTTTGGACTTTCTGCCGGCGGTATAAGTGCTATTGTTGGAACACGCCGGAATACTTTCATGGTGGAATTTATAACGACTTTATGACACTGGGTGTACACACAAGAGACGCAAGGCACACACGCTACACACGGCACACACGGAACACACGCTACACACGGCACACACGGAACACACGGGATACACGTCACAAACGCCATACACTCTATACACAGCACAAACGTCACACACGGCACAACCTAATCCCCCCAATTAAAGGCTATTATGAGATTTTTACCGTGATGATGCGTACAAACTCATAGTCCAAATGTGGTTTGTGGACGGGTTGAAATAAGTCAAGTCAGTATGAATAAAATAAAATAATAGCGTGTGTGGCGTCATGACCCCATATCCCACTCCTGGATCCATTCGCTTTTACTCATATGGAATGGAATGGAATGGACAGTTAAAGCTATAGGTATCTCGTTGTGCAGGCGGTTTGGCGACCGCAATAATATGTGAAGGTTCACGGAAATGTTGCAGCTCATCCCTCGTCGAAGTAGTTTCTTGCAAAACCCAGGGAAACTGCCTGAAATCTAGGTCTGTTTTGTTTTTACCGTCTGGCAACGTACCCATTGCTAAATTTTCTCAGTGGCTTGTCTCGATGATAAGAAGTTGTGGGCGCCATAAAGTTTAACCTTTTGAACGCCAGTGGTCAAACGCATCGGCGCCCTTCCCACGCCAAGCCATAAATTCAGAGCAAATACCTACAAATAAAATAGGAATGCCAACGATGTTATCGATAAGTTGTCAATAACCGATTTAATCTCTGCTATTCGTCACATATTTTTGAAATAAAATATAATTGAAATAAAATAATTTTGATTTCGTATTATTTAACAGCAGTTACAAAATTCTATACAAAGTAAAAGTAGACATTAGAACTACAAACGAATAAATCAGGTAATAATAAGATACATCACTAATCTCGTTCGTGTAGGCATTCGCTGTCGGGAAGACCCGACTCTGGCGTGGTTGGCACGACCTTTGACAGCTTTCTTGCGTGCGAGGTAGTGATGTGACATTTCAAGTAAACTTATAATTATTATTATAAATTATAAACAACAAGGTAAAGAAAGGGTTGTCTATTAGAGTACTAATTAATTACTTAGCTTTAGGCTTTTTTTATGGAAATAGGATAATAAATTCATGCTTAGTATAACAAATTTTCACTCTGCGAGAAAAAGCTGAGTTCGGACGGCCGGCACATATTTTGTAGTAATTTTGCAGTTGTATTTATAGTTTTTATCGAAATAAGATAATAATTGTTAATGATAAATTCATTATAAAATATTATGAAGTAACAATTATTCTGGTATAAATTTTGTTCAATAATATTATCGTATAGGTGAGATTCACAGCGATCTTAAAGCGATTTTCGACGTTTTTTGGTTTAGAATAATTTCTAAGTAAAATCAATGACATCTAAAAAATCAGAGGCCGCTACGAACTATTCAACTATTTAAGAGATAACATTCTATTTTTTTTAATTTCATTTGTTTAGAACAGTAGTTCAATCTAGGAGCTCAAAAGTGCCTTCGCGCACTTAATGAAATGAGATGTCTCATCCCAGGCCCGCACCATGTACGTGGTACCAAAAAATCGGTAAAATATTGCTATTTCCATTAAAAATACAATAAAATATTTTTGGTCCGTAGTTTAGTCGCTTTTGTTAATGTTTCAAATATTTGATACTATGTTGATTTCATAAAAAAGTACTTAATTTAAATGGAAATAAAACTAATTTCGGAACTGCTGTTTTAATTTAATAATTTTTCGATGTTAAATTGCAAAACATGTGACGTCACACTAGGGAGGGGGGGTCTCAGAAATGTGACCACCTGTGACAAGGACGGGGGAGGGCTAAAAAACTCATGAAATTAGTGTGACGTACTTTATGGATGGCCCCATATTACACTCCCCGTTATAAATTATAATAGGATAGGAAATCACATCACTAGGAGTCTCCCGTAGCGCTAATGACGTCACCGCTTGACGTGTCTTCCCGACTGTGGCGTACAGGTAACTGTCTATGCGCTGTTCCGTAGGGATGCGCGAGAGTGAACAGTTAACTATCGATCAATAGATATAAATAGTAATCATTTTTCAATAATTTCATAAATATTACGCATTAAGAATATTCAGATACAAATAGTTGCTATTAAAAAATAATTATCGATGTAGTATTAAGCTGCTTTCAATAAAATATTTCATAAATTCAAAATTTAATTTACCTAACTTACCCATCACTAGCTGTCGTGTCTTGCCGACTGTGGCGTGAGGAGAACACCATTTCGGTTAGCAATATTTAGTGATAATTTTTGCTAGTGAAATGTAACAGATGGATATATCTTCGTGCCATTTTACAATACATCATTAAAGTACTTTTAAATAATAGGAAAAAGAAACACAGAAAAGTTGATTCAGTATGTTTATTTTGTGTTTTAAAAATGTCGTTTTCTCGTCGGCCATACACGACGGTGGCGTGTTGGGCACTTTTTCATTTGTCGTCCAGTGCCGACCGTGGCGTTCTAAAGGTTAAATATCAGAGAGATAAAGAGTGGACAAATTTTAATATTTGTCAAGTCAGTTTTAATATTATATTTTTCAGTATATTCTATTGCTCGCTATAAAACTCCTAGTTTTAAGAGTATTTACATTTGATCTAAATGAGTCATAGATGTATAGAAATTATTCTCAAAAATAAAATATGTAATAAAATAGTATTTATGACAAAACCTTCCTCAAATAAATGTTCCGTAAATTCTCTCGTCTAATTGGGAGTTTTAAAGCGCTGTTACATTACTACTATATTTTTATTTGAAATATAAATAATGTATACTGGAGTACAAGGAAATGTTTAGAAATAACGCTCTGTGAATAGCCATTTGTAAAATAAACCCTCGGTTATAGACTTATGAATCATTGATACTTTACATTATTTTTGATCAATTTTCAAGTAGTATTTCCATTTTTCGATCTATTCATTATTTTTTATTTATAACTATTAGTGACTATATCATAAGTAAGTAATAAACTAATAAATTAACAGATATTTTTTTGATAGCTTACTAATTTTTAGGTTTAATTTTTATATTGTTTTAGTAGGTATTTTATATTTACGTGATGGGGTCCCGTTTAGTTCATGGAAATGTCCAAGCGAACTACAAACTAGGAATTATTGTATATATTCGAGTATTATATTAAATTCTTGCCTCGAACATGAAATAGTGCGGACCCCGCTCTAGGAAGACTGGCATTTAATTTAATTGGTGTTCATTCATTTAGTTGTTAACTTCAGTTGTTGCGATGTTGTTTCTAAAGTCAAGTGCTAAATAACGATGAAATTGAAGCAATGAATTTAGTGTTAATTAATAAGTTCGTTACTTGTTAAGGGTATATCTTAGGGTAAGTTTGCTGCCTACAGACGTAACGTTATTGTATTTTTAGTAATTATTACTGGAATTAATTTTTGAAGAATATGAAATCTGGACAGATATATCCGTCAAACTTTGAACAAGCATAAATCAAAATCAGGCGTTAGAATTGTTGTTATTATTGTTATAAATCCCTTTACGAATTTCGTGAATATTTCTTTTGTCTTAACAAATGAACTTATAGAAATCACAGACAGATTATATTTTTTTTCATCAATATTCAAGTATATTATTGACTGGTCATAAAGGCCTTTATGCTTATGAAATGTTACGTCTGTCCGCGGTTATAGATATAAAAGAGGCAATCAACTCCGTGCCATAGTCGAGGAAGTGGTTATCATTAACGCTGTAAAAATATGAATATGAAGTGATTTTATGTTCGTTTGACATATCGTGTTATAACATCATTTAGAACAATCGGTTTCATAATATTAGTTATTATGAGTATTTTTTGTCGAAAAAATGCATTTACAAGATTAACAGGCGCGGCAAGTGCCCGTAGTCCCAATGGTGGGAACAGATCCTGTAGGGACAAGAGAGACAAATCCGTGGGACCACGGGTACAAGATTCGTTCAAAACCTAGGTGGGGCTCATGGTCCCACCAGACAATGCAATAGGACCACGGGCCCATGGTGTTGCCTGTGTCCCAACCGTGGGACAAATCGATAGGACTACGGGCCCTTGGCGGACAGCCGATCAATATAGTCTAAGATCCCAGTGGCCCCAGACCTACGTCATTTTAGCAAAGCTGAAATTTTGAGGATTGTTAGTATAATGTGTTATTAAGAAGGTATGCGCACCCACTACCTTGAAAGCGGGGCCGTTTCCCAGGTAGCACGGGGGGCCCAATACTTCTACCAGACGTCTTGAATATTATTAATGAAGGAATACCTGCAGCCGCCGCTCACGACTCGACGATGTCAGTACTCATTGCAGTGAACATTGAGGCAGGCGTTATTTACGGTTTGCATTCATTCCTTCATCAATAATATTCAAGACGTCTGATAGAAGTAATGGCCCACGGAAGTGTATGGCAATAGTCAATTTTAATTCTACATAATATACTCAAAAACATATTTGAAAATGATCTTTGCTACTTTAACGTAAGTTAGCTATTTTTTTTTTTGTACCTTTACTTCGTTCTACCTGAGAAAGGGCCCCGCTTTCATGGTAGTGGGTGCGCATACCTTCTTAATAACACATTATACTAACAATCCTCAAAATTTCAGCTTTGCTAAAATGACGTAGGTCTGGGGCCACTGGGATCTTACTCTAATAAGTTTTGAGTTATTTCACTAAATGATGAAATCGATTTTGTTCTGATGCATCAAGACACATAATGTATCAGATTAATATGTAACTCATCTTAGTCATTCAAGACTTTAGAAGCCCATGTCATGTTTAATCTAAAAAATAATACTGATGAAATCATTGCTGTTATGAAGGTAATGAATAAATATTGAACTTAAGAAAAGAGAGAGAACGAGGCAGCCATTAATTCTGTCTCTAACGATAGAACAAAAAGTTATTGTTAATTGTAATCTTAAATTCAATAACACAAGTTCTAGTCCGAATGAAAACGCACTTTAATCACCTAGACTTGGCTAGATTATTATAACAATCCTTTAACACATCACACAAAGAGTTTTATGGTCCTAACTTTGAAATGAAACTCAAAGATACATTCTCCAAAAATCAGCTAAAATCATAACTGGTACAATCAAGCTTTGTCCTCTTTTCCAAACGAAATAGGGATTGCACTTGAATATATTAATATTATAAGGACATTTATTATAATTGAGAAAGCTTTTAAATGTAATAAACCTTCATTTTAATTGCGGCACTTGTCGAAATACTTCAGCAAAGTTAAAATGTGTGTTATAAATATGCAAAAATAAATTAATTCATTTCAATCTGGATCTAGAATGCAATCAGTATTTGTGATCATTCACACAAAATAATGAACTGTTAATGAATAGATAATCCCACTCATAATGTAAGGGATGTTGAATCAATCAAAATTAATTGTTGTATATCATTGAAACATTGTGATCTGTAGAATATAAATGAAGGAAATATCAATGGGGGATCAGTTTGAACATGATTCACCTATGCCGAGTGCATATCACCGTACATAGACTAAGTGAAGTTGCCAAATGTAAATAATATTAGTGTTAAGACTAAGTTAGACTTAGGACTTTTGTCTGGATGTCCGATTTTGTTCTGGATATATTACAACACTTAAGTTCAGTGCTATGACATATGAAAAGTTGACTATCAGACCAAAGGGTTCGATCCCCGAAAAGGACAAATTTTTGTGTGCATGAACATGTCTGTTTGTCCTGGTCTGGGTGTAATATGTATCCTTTTAATTATATTTGTCATACCGCTGTTGATTCTGTAACACAAGTGCTTAAGCAACTGAACATGGAGTCAGATCAATGTATGTGTTGTTGAGAAATATGATTGTTTAAATTATGTAGGTATGACGTAAAAGTAGTAAGATTCAAGATCCTGAACGGAATATAAAAGATCTAATTTCAGATATTAAACTTTGTCGAACCTTAACCGAATTCGTCACCTTTTGAACATTATAGTTTTGGTTGGAGAAGCGTGACCGGATTATAAACTGGAGAAGTTGCTTCGCAAATTATCTTAATGATTGAGATGCTTATAGATAAGTCCCTGTTAGCTTATCTGGAAGATATAGTGACAAGGTGGGGAGATAAACTTCATTTGCATGTACTTTAAACTTACGGGATGTAATGTATCCAGATTTCGTTTAAGTTGTGGACACGCGGCCCGTCGACAGATTTGTAGAGATATTGGAACTTGTTGGTTGATCAAATGTTTATTGTAAATGAGAAGGAGTTTGGGAGACGATTGTAGACATTTTAGAGGGAATCGGTTTTGATGTTTGTAGCAATAATATTTTTTTTGCTAAATAGGTCAGATTTGGCTTCCTTATAGCAAAATTTGTACAGGTAATATTGAACTCGTTATATTTTTGTCGATAAATGTATTCTGATTTTACTGCTACATAAATTGAATGTTTTGCATTTGTTATGCATGTTTATATTACCTCTTTATGAATGTTCCTGAATGGTGCCGTATTATATGAATTAATAACTAACGAGGCAATACTAATTTTATTATTAAAACTTATTTTGTTGGGAGTTTTTCCAAAATTTATTAAATGCTTGTTAAAAACCATTGAAATAATTTATTGTCCTTGAAGATAACATAAACAATGTATTGTGCCTTTTTTTAAAGTGGAGTGTCGTTTTATATTACTGCAATTTTATTAGTATAAATTTTAAATTGTAACTTCATTTTGTTGAATTTGGTATTCAATCGTTATACGTATTAATTAATTAATTGTTTTTCAAGTTAAAAAAAAGACTAGCGCTTCCTTAGTTAGTATAACAAAATTGTTATAAAGAATGATTTCAACTTTTGTAAATTGTATGTTACCGATTATCGTCCGGTTTTAACTAGTAAAAAGTCCTTTTTGTGAATGTATCCTTAATTTTAAGCATGCTGGTTAGGTACCTTGCAAGTTGGTATTTAATAATAAGTAGCTCCATCATAATAAATTGCGTTGAATTTAGAAAAGAGAAATATGGATGTAGAAAAAATCACGGATAACAATGTAGGTACAGGTTTCGTTAATGTACCGGATACCTTAAAGCATTATTCGATTACTATAAATATCTATTAATTTTTTTGTGTTCTACATAATAACTTCTACTTTTACAGCAATAGTAGAAAATGTTTGAAATAAACATTACGGGGTTTATATGTTTAATAAGGTGACGGTATTTTGCAATGAAGTTTGTGGTTATCCTCCTGTCAGTAGATAAAATGAAATGGCCTAACTAATACTTGTTGCATTGTTGAAGAAGTCAACCCGCGTGTCCACAAATTGTAATATACTGTACATTTGTAGCTGACTTTTTAGATTTTCTAGTAGTTGAATAGACTCTATTAGCGACTTGTTTCAACAACTTGTGTGTAGTCAAGTAACTGGTCGTGAAGTGATTATCATTTTATTTTTACTTTAACAAAATGTCTGTTGGAATTTGATGTACGTATATTAAAATATATTTTCTAGACAAATTGCGTTTTGATATTTTCATGTGAGCTAGATTAATTGTGGTTTTCTGTGTGAATTCGTATCTAGCCTTTAATTATTAGTATGACGTTAAGAGTGAGACTTACACCATATTATCGGTTTTTTTCACAGTATTTTAACTCACCTCCGAGTTAACCAGCCCGTGTCTATGAAGTGGTATTTTACACCATAGTGACTTCCAACTTAAATTGTTTAAAAAAATAATCATGGTCCTTTAACTGCCGGAACCCATTTTAACATTTTGGTTATATTAATATATAAATAAATAAACAAAAAAGACTATCAAAGAATAAAAAACACATTGAAAGTATACAAAGTCTGATTGTTTATTTTCACAATATGCAGTTTGAATGTACACTGACGGGAGCGACGCGGCGGCCCGCACGCGACGTGTACACGCACGATCACACGCGCACGTGTACACGCACGATCACACGCTCACGTGTACACGTTGCACGATGACTCGTGTACACGTTGGAGCACGTCGCCGCCGCCTGCGCGCCGCCGCGGCGCCGGCAAGGGACTTACACGTAATCTCACTCAATTTCACAATTCATAATACAAGGGCTGCTAGGTGTCAACGCAGCATAGGGCCTGGTGGGCCGAGGCGATTTACATTTGAAGATGACGTTCGAAGAAAATAGTTTATTATTATACAAGAGTAAGGAAACGATACTTGAAAATTGAGCCTATACAGGGAGCTTAAGGAGATTTAAAAAAAGGTTTGAGGTGAGGCACAGACATCCAATTTAACCAAACCAGAACCAGTCTATTGAATTGATAAAACATCTATAAAAAAATTGTACAACACATTTAATTTCAGTCGAATTATAATAAAATTATTATTTAGGAACATCAATTAAGTGTGTTTTTTTTAATTGTAAGTTGTGTTCATTGTTCATATGTAAATTACTTTAAAACAATGTATCGCCTCGGCTCCACCTGAACCCACTTCGACGTCTTGACTAGTTGCACTTAAATACGATGGAAGATGCGAAATGAAATATCTACTCTAGTTATTAAACTTTAACATCGATACTTTAGGAAAATTACACAAATTGCACTAACTTCGGAATTGTACCTTACGCCTATATCAATACAGCTCTTTTGAGTTCAAAAATTGGTTACTGTCACTGTAATATGTTGCAAATACGAGAATATCAACTGGAAAATCTTGTTCTGCTTTACAAAAATACAGAATGACGTTTTGAATGTTTCATAGTTTACGAAACCGTCTGTTACAAAATAATTATTGTATGTCATGTTACATACTGTAATGAATCAATAGCAATGTTGATGAAAGCAACAAATGCGTTTTCCAATATTTCTAATGCACGTTGCACATTGAAAAATTCTTGGAAAAAGTTTTTATAGTTCATTTTTGAAACAGATAATTTATAAAGAAAACTCAATCGATTTTATCAAATGCTATAATTACTTTGTTAAATTACATCAAAACTGCTATATATACACGTGTCAATAGCTTCTACATGTTCTTCACTCACTTATTGTATGGCAAAAGTATCAAGATTAGTTAAATGCTATTTCACATTTTCAGATAGCCGGTCACGCTACACCAAGCTCTCGGATTAATGAATTAAGTGCTAATTTAGCACGGCAGTTTCAGCTCAAAGTTTGACTCACAAGTCTCGCTCGGGGCGTAATTGTCTGTAAATTGATAGCTAATTCAGTCATTTGAGATTTTGGGGGAGGAAAAGAAACTAGTTTTGTATAATCTAACCTCTCAACCCTTTATAAGGCGGAGCGTGTATTTTATGATTTTAGACCATATTATCTGATTTAGGTTCACAACATGGCGAGGTCCGTTGACCGTACATGGACCTCCCAAAGGATCAAGATTTAGGGACGTCATGATCGGAGCCCAACTAGCCCGCGATGTCAGAGGTGGAATTCACTAAGCGCAAACGTCCTAATCTCACGGTTGTATCAAGCGACAGGACAAAATTAGTACTAAATTCCTACTGTCCGATGACAAAACCGTGAGATTACGGCATTAGCGCTTAGTGAATCGCGCCCCTGGTCCTATGTTGGCTGAAGTGTGAATCGAGTGAGCGGAGGGCGGGGCTGGTGGCGCTACGTGCGCTCGGCGCGGTCGTGCGCGTTGTGCGCGTTGTGGTGCGCGTGCGCGTGCGCGTGCTCCTCGGCGGCGCGCGAGCGGTCGGCCGTGGCGCGCAGGCAGTCGCCGTGCGCCTTGTACTCGATGGGCATGGCGCTGGGCAGCTGCAGGATCCGCCGCAGCGCGTCCCGCACCCGCGCCGCCGCCACCGTGTCCGACGCCGTCCGGTGCCACACGGCGAGGTGGTCCTCCTGCGATTGACAACACAAAAATTTACATACGTTGTCATGGCACACCAATGTACCAAGCTAACTTAAAAAATCTACTGCATCGGGCTTTACATTGACGTTCCGATAGGGACCGTGATACGGAAACATTCTGTATGGCGTAACATATATTATCAGTGCAAGAAATCCCTTTGCATTAATCATCAGCGGCAGCTCGATGCCACAACCTGTTTTTATCAATTAATGTCCTGGTTTTGTTGACAATATTATTCATTTCTAAGAGTCAAAATAATACAACCACTTAGTCAGGCGTCATATTCGATCATCATCATCATCACTACCAACAACACAGCAACTGAACTCACTTGAAAGCGTACGGAGAGCACGACCCCACAGAGCTCCGCCCCCACTAGGAACTGCTCGCCCAGCATCGCCATGCACAGGTCCTCCCACGCGCGCCCCGTCTGCGCCTTGCGCAGTCTGACCACCTGGAAACAACGGAGATCTGCTTTAGCTACTGATTTGACATGTCATGTATGCATATACAAATAGGGATTTATTGCATTACAGTTTGGGAGAGGTAAAATATTAAATATCCTGATTGGACACGATTTGTTCCTAGAGTATTTTTCCTCATTACTGATCATTGTATGAATTGAAACACAAAAAATTTACTTGATAACAGATTCTCATAACACCTACCCCAAGCGGGATTCATTCCCGCGACCTCAGTTTTAATACTAGCCAACCAGGTCTACCTAATGGGTTAGTGTAGGGGGAATTCCAAGCTGCCACCTCTGGTATTTCAAGCGTCAATCGGCTTCGGGAATTGCTTATCATAGCCATGTTGTCAATTTTAGCGGTATATAAAAAACTAAAAACCTTACCCATTTTCCACCATTGACATTGGCCGGGTCCTCCCACATGGGCTTGATGCCGAGCTTGAAGAGGTGCAGGTCGGAGAGAGGCGGCAGCTCTGAAGGCCGCGCCAGGTGCGAATACAGCCCCCACCACTGCTCCACGCTGCCCACCCGACCCACCAGCCGAAGTGCCTGGAAACGGAGGTACCACACTGAGTATAGACTCAAGAGTTATCCATACAGATTTGCAGACGCAAAGTATATTCTTGAACAATCTGTATGAATTTGTCTGGCCCCATACTCAGACGAGTATGGGGCCAGATTATGTTGAAATTAAAAAATATAATAATTACTAAGAGGTACTAATAAAACAAATTACAAAAAAAATTGATGTGATAATATCAGTAAACAAAAAGGCACTCAAATTATATTTTTAACTTAACAATTTTTTTAAGTATACCTTAGCCTTAACTAGAACTCTGCATTATGAATATTAATTTATTCAGTTACGTAAAACAAAAAGACAATTAATGAATATGAGATAACTTGCTTACGAGAACACTGGGTATGTTACATTATTTGACTTTAAGATTTAAACAGTTAAATAAAGTCATATTATTTTGCACATAAAAGAATGCCTCTCTTATATTATTTACAATATTTTGACCATAGTTATCTAAACAATATATTTAAATGCAAAATATTACAATAATTATTCTTACAACAACACAAACAATAAATGTACCCAAAACATCTTAGATTTATAAGCAATAATCAAAGTGCAAGTGTAATTTAAACAAATAATAATATAAAACTTTATTGATGTAATATGTCATAAAGATTTACAGTAGGACCTCGATTATCCGGACTAATTGTTGTCGGTAGGCATCCGGATAATTGAAAGTCCGGATAATCCAATATATGAAGAAAAACGGGCTTTATGCATATGTACATATTATGTAGTCTGTACCTTGCTTACAATAATTATGTATATATTTGGTAATTTGCATTAGGTAATCATGAAATAAAATAATAACAGTTTAATTTTGTTTAAAATATTTGGCGACGGGCGCGGACGGCACGAGTGGCGTGGCGTTATGCAAGTTCTGATATGTTAATGTTAGAATAAACTCGTCGCGATTGGCAGTCCGGATAATCGCGAATTCAGATAACCGGGGTCCGGATAATCGGGGTCCTACTGTATTTTAATTTGATATGCATTGTACATAGGATACTATAAAATGCCTTTGGTCTTATGGTTCCAAATGGGCTATCCCATATTCAACAAAGAAACATTGTCATTCTCTCAATATTATACTTACAGTAGCTTATATTTACAAAAATAATATTTTAAAATGAAGTTATATGAGAAAGATGTAAAATTTAAAACAGCACTTGAACCCTATTGATTGATTGAATAATTCATACATGCAGAAAATTATATTGCACAAGAATTTGCATAGAAAGGCAACAAACACATAACAGGACTTTTTTAAATAATAAATGGAATTTACGACTCGGCAATAATCTTGTTTTTGGTTTAAGTATTAATTAAATTAGTTATAGTTTATTAAAAGTGCACAAAGTTACAACAAAGTTATCGAAACAAAGACCATTCTCACTTGTTAAAAATATACAAGTAAACAAGCATTTACACACTTTAAATTTAACAATACTAAAGGTCACCCCTCAGAAAACATAACTTGAAAAGTATGACCCAGATTATACTAAATACATTGTCCATGTTATCACAATACAGCCACATTATCAATACATAGTAAGCACAACATTGCATCGGTGTAACACTGTGACTATAAATAGAATTATAAATTTAGTCAATGTAAGTCCTCTACCTGAGCGTCAGATTGAGTTTCTGCAGCTTTATAAGGCTTTAGTCTCGGTTTGGGACTAATAGGAAACTGTTTTGAGAGGTTACTTATATACACACAGCTGGAGGTTAGTTGCTAGTGTTTAGTACAGACCTGGCCATATCCAGTGGTGGAGGCGGAGAGCTCGCGGGCGGGCGGCCGCCGCGAGAACCACATCCAGTAGCTGTACTCCAATTTGTGCTCGTGTGGAGGCACAACGGGCGGGATCGCCTCGTCTGAATTCCTATCTTCATCTTCGTTATTACCATGGTTCTGCGCGGCGCCGCCCCCCTGGCCGCCCTCCCCAGATCGTCGTTCAGGCACGTTTAAATTGTAGAACTTGCACATTTTTCTTTCAGTCATGTTATTCTAAGTATTGTACTAACATGTTTCGTTAACGGCCTAACCTAGGACACGTTGCTATTTGAGGTATCAGACTCTTCACTAAATGAATATAACAGTACTATTTTCTCACTAATTAATATAAATTCACTTGTTTAACTAACTCACGATTATTTATTCACACTAAATAAATCTCAAGTATCGTATTCTCTTTTATATTCTGTTTATAACCTTTTTCTTTCCGTCATCAATTCAAACTGTCAGTTGACAGCCAGCATGGATGACGATTTTGTTCCGTTATCAGCAAAAATCACATTTCTTGGTCAAAAAGTACTTGTTTCAATATTATTATTTATATGGAATGGTTGTTATATTAACGGAACGGTTATATAGGAAAGGTATATTTTCAATAATATAGTTAAAGTAACTAAAGATTTTTTTTAACTTTTTGTTCACATTAATCTTTGCGTGGATATATATCAACGCTATCAAAAAACTTCAGATCGACTTTTTATAATAACGGCTCATGGTAAGTATTTTTTGGATTCATTAGTGAGATGAGTGAGGGTACTTCGACAAACTTACAAAAGTATTTAACATTCAAAATGCAGGTTTAGTGATTTGTTGCGGCTAATAGCCGAAGTGCGGCTACACCTGGTTTTAGCCGGCTACAAATTGCAGCCCGCCACATGCGGTGTAACGGAAAAGGTATATTTGTTTGTATTATTTGTCCGAGCACGCTCGACTTTATGAACTTATTTTTGCTTACAACGCGCCCTCGCGAATCAGTGCATTTTAAATTCTTGATTTGTAACATTACCTACTTCCGTCAGAGTAGGATACACCTAAGTTTAGCAGCATGTGGTGTGGCGCGTGCACCTAGATGTACCTAGCCGGCTAAAACTAGGTGTAGCCGTACTTTGGCTATTATACCATAACATCGCATTCGCATAACCTTATTGAATACTAAGGAAGGAGGATACAATGATAAATGTTTTTCTGCGGCACCAGAGGCCTTACCATCAAGTCTTAAAGCGATCTTTAAACGAGTGAGTAAGAGAGATGCCGCTTTACATGATCTAAGGCGGCATCTCTCTTACTCACCGGTTTATAGATTGCTATAAGACTTGATAGTTAGGCCTCAGTAGTAGGCCTTATTTAGCTGTAATTTTTCGTTGTTCTAAGCTTTCACGGTTGATGCTCCGACCAACTAATGGCTGGCATGCGTGCGGGAATAATAGTCGATGTGCACACGCTTCTCGCAGCGACTTAATGTTTTTTACTCTGTGATATTCATTCTAGTGTTGCGGGCGGGGAAAGAACTTCATCGGCCACAAGAAGTACAAACTGCGATATTCAGTGTTTTTAATCATTGGTGGATGGATCAAATGGATTGTTCTTAGAACGGTGAAATAATACGAAACAATGACATTTGACTTGGTTGACATTCTAGTTAAAGTAATCTGTGTTGACATTTGACATTGACAATTGACAGTAAGCCGTTTTCGAAAAGCGGGAGCGAAAACGTTTGTAAATAAACTGTATTAAAATAAAATTAGTGCTTCAATGACATTATTTTCAAAGAGAAAAGCACATAAATAGAAACTACGAAGACTTACGCCAGCACAAAAAAATCACATAATATTATGGCAATGGCAGAACCGACATCAGCCGGTATGGATTGTATAAACGTTGAATTCATGCGGAATTTGGTGAAGCAGTATTCTGAATTGGTTAGTGCTAGCATAGTTGACATCTCTATCTTGTTTCTAAATAGTAACATTACATATTAAGTAGGCAAATTACATGTTAATCCTCGTCTTGAATTTTGAACACAAGTTTGTCAAACTGTTAGCATATTATTAATTTTTTAATAGTTGGAACTTCCAAAGGTGATTGAAAATCACTAAATTTGTACAATATTGATGTATATCTAAACTACCATACGCTAATAGTATAGATACGCACCATTTCCTTTTACCATAACAACAAATCCATTGTAACTTTCAGGGGCAATGGACAAGTGCGTTATTCTGGGCAGACGCTGCCGCAGCGGCCGGGACTGGCAACGGCACCGCCAGCGGAGACGACATCTGGCTGCTGGCCAGTGTGATGCTGGCCCGCGGGGAACTGCACAGGGCTGCGCATGCAGTCACTTCGCGAGGTCTTCACAGGTGAATTAAAAGTTTATTAAAGTATGTGAACTTTAGTTGTATTATGATGTGAGGAAGACATTTGTATGGATTTAAACTTAAACTTCTTGTTCCAACTCACCAATTGGCTTACCCCAAACTAAGCTCAAAGCTTGTACTATGAAAGCTAAGGAATGGATAGACATACTTAACTACTTTTTAAAAACATCCATGAGTCGAGTTCAAATGCCGATGTTCATCACACAAACATTTGCAACTAGCAGGATTCCAACCTGCCACCCTTGGTTTTGTACCAAGGGTCTCAGACCATTAGATTAAAGGGCCCAGTAGTTGATTTCCTAGCTTAGTAGCTTCTCCCACTCATGTCCAGTATAACTTCTGCCAATTATTTAAAGTTGGTTTTTACTCTTTTGTAATCCATCTCCTTGAGTTGTATTCCTCATTACTTGCCTTGGGGCCTTGATCATTGATTTGACCTTGATATAAAAACAATGATTTTCTCAGGTTAGTAATGGAGTAGTTTGCCATAGACTTCTCCTTATTATTATGCTTGGATGCAAAAAAATGGGGTAAAATTATAATTCTACAACAACCAAGTTTGATATTTAACATGGTGCTTCTATGTTTTTACAGGAGACATTTATTATGCTTGGGTGTAGTAATGCGAGCATACCTGTCAGCAAAAGAACCAGCCACGGCTCTCAGTATGATGGAGGAGTGCGACCCCGCCCTGCTGGAACCACGAAGCACAGATCAGACGCATAATGTAAGTAGTTAATGTACTAGTAGCCTTCTGCCTGCAGTTTCACCCGCACGTAATTTCTTTATTAAATGTCCTCCCTTCCCCCCACATTTTCAAAATACACATTTTCGAAATACGGGGTTAATCATTAAACAGGGATTGTGTAGCTAGACAACAGTGAAAGAATTATTCAAATAGGTCCAGTCGTTTTTGAGTATATTTGTTACATACAAAATTGCAAACCTTTCCTATTCCTATAGGCACCGTGCAGAAACTATAGAAGGCGCTAAAATCCCGTTTTTTTTTCTGTGGTTTGACAGTAAAATTTGACATTTACCTTGGTCAGTTCGAATTGGAGTCACTAGATGGCAGAATAAGGCACGGTGTTTTCCGTGGTTTGACAGTAGAATTACCGACATTGAGATTGACATTTAGCTTGGTCAGTTCGAATATGAGTCACGAGATGGCAGAGTCATCGCTACGCACGGTGCCTATTTATAATATTAGTATAGAAGTATATATTGGAGAGCTCGATGGCGCACTGGTTAGCGCACTCGGCCTGCGGTTGCTAAAGTTAAGCAACGTTCGCAGATGCCAGTCATCGGATGGGTGACCGAAAAATTTCATCTCGAGCTCCTCCGTGCTTCGGAAGGCACGTTAAGCCGTTGGTCCTGCGCCTGATCTCTCTACGGTCGTGTCAGATTGCTGTCCCACCGAATTATGAGAGTGAAGGAATAGGGAGTGCACCTGTGCTTGCGCACTCACTTGTGCACTATAATATATCCTGCGTACCTGGCTGATCGTAAGATCGGCCGCCATGGCCGAATACGGCCGGAGGGTATTATTATTATAGAAGTATATATATAGATATAGAGAGTAAAGAAGAAGTGGTTCTGGCAGCTGAAACATTGGAGGATGCGGCAAAAGAAGTAGGTCTCAGAATTAACCACCAAAAGACTGAGTATCTGCATATGCGCAGGTACAAAAACGCTAGAGTCACGAGGCCAGGTTTAAGAGTTAGAGATGTCTCTTTCAAAGGAGTGGACAGATTTAAATATCTGGGCTGTACTATAACGGACACTAACACTAGGGAACAAGAAATAGATACAAGGATCCAAAACGCCCTCCGTTGTAGTGCGGCATTACACAAGTTATTAGTGTCCAGGCTTCTTAGCAAACGCACGAGACTCCGGATTTACAAGACGGTAATTCGTCCGATACTGATGTACGGCTGTGAGGCTTGGACGCTGACTTTGAGGGAGGAGACAAAACTTCTGGTAGCTGAGAGGAAGATCTGGAGGAAAATTCTGGGACCAGTACAGGAATCGGATGGTACCTGGCGGAGGCGTACCAATAAAGAACTGGAGGACCAGGTGGCCGAGCCTAACATCATTGGCGAAACAAAAATGCACCGACTTCGCTGGCTCGGTCACCTAGAAAGAATGGAAGAACATCGAGCCGTTAAGAGAGCGTACCAGGGAAGACCAAATGGACGTAGACCAGTTGGTCGTCCAAGATACCGCTGGACAGATTCAGTGGAAGCGGATCTGCGGAACCTTAGGGCGGACGACTGGCGGGAGATGGCGCAGGACCGACCAAGATGGAGACTCTTATTATCGGAGGCCAAGACTCACTATGGGTCGCTGCGCCAACCTAGTAAGTAAGTAAGTAAGTAAGTAAGTAAGTAAGTAAGTATAGAAGTATACATAACCTAATCTCTCTTGTCCCGGGCAGCGCGCGCTGGGCGCAGTGCTGGTGTGGCAGGCGCGCGCGCTGTGGGCGCTGGAGCGGCGCGGCGCGGGCGCGGCGGCGCTGCGGGCGGCGCTGGCTGCCGACGCCGCCTGCTACGAGGCGCTTGACTTGCTGCTGGACCGGCACGCGCTCACGCCACACCAGGGTGACTATACTGCTTGACTTATATCTGTGCCCAGATCACTGATCTCTTCACTGCTTCCATGGCTAGGATGTCCTGATAAGTGCAATAGCCCTTCTACACATAGAAAGATTTGTCAGACGTAGGCAGACGCATCCGCAGATGAATCTCTGCGAGCCGTCCACACGTCTGTATGTGTTGGTTTTTGTCAGGACGCGTCTGCCGATATCAAATACCTACTACAGACGAGCATGTCACCCCCTCTGCACGTCGACGGACGCGTGACGCCACCGATGTCATCTGCAGATAAATCTGTCTACGTGTAGAGGAACCATACGCCACATGTAATGCCGACGCGGCTTGCTACGAGGCGCTCGACCTGCTGCTGGATAGACACGCACTCACGCCGCACCAGGGTGACTATATTGCTTCACTTATAGCTGGTCACGTGACCGCCTCTGTGGCTAGGAGGTCATCATTAGTGTAAGCCACATGTGATGCCGACGCGGCCTGCTACGAGGCGCTCGACCTGCTGCTGGACCGGCACGCGCTCACGCCGCACCAAGGTTACAATAGGGGGGGATACATATCACTATTCATTTCACAACAAATTTCTACAAAAAGAAGAAAGAAAGAAAAAAAGGTTTTTTATTTGGCACAGAAATTACACAATTTACAAATGTAAAATTACATACATTTTGTTGATCTGCGCCAAAAAGGCCCCCGCTCAGCATAATATGCTCTGGCAAAAGCCACAGCGCTGGTCTTCCGCGGAAGACACTTTTTAGTTACTTATTTATTGACTTCTTATTGTTTTTATGTTAGATTAGGATAATTAAATAATTATTATTTTAAATAATTTAAAACTATAAAGTTAATCACTCAGTTGACTTCAAGTATAATGGGGGCATAGTGTGCTATTCCCATACAAATTTCATAGTTTGGAATCTTTTTGACAGTTAAAAAAAAATATCAAAAAACTGGTGGTGTTAACATCCCCATTCCGCTTATCTTATTGCTGTCTTCTTGACTGCTTCTGTGGCTAGGAGTCCTGTTTAACATAAGCCACGTGTAAGTCGGATTCCAAGACAGTAAAATAGTATCAAAGTGTAAAGATTTGGATGTCTCAATATATCTACTTAACTGTATTTGTTTTGTTATACCACGACTGCTGGTTCTAAGAACTGTAACAAAGTGTTTATCACAAAGTCAGATCAATGTTGGGTGATATTTATATCACTTTTCACCTGAAATCTGAAACTTCAACACGTTATTTACAGAAATCGAACTGGTAGAATCACTGCAAGTGGACAGCCAGCTGAGCCCGGCGGAAGCACTATTAGTGAAGACGGCGTATCGAGAGCGGCTGAACCGGTACGCGCCAATGCCCGCTTCCGCACCGCCCGCAAATGTACAAGACAAGGATGACTCTGTAAATATTGTTTGCAATAGATCAAATTGGTTGAAGCGACACTTTTGTTAATTTCTTATCGACGTATCTCTGATGTCATGCACACTGCACAGTAGTTGGTTACAATACCATTTAATCTTAGTAAAATTTCACCAATTTAAAAACAGAGCAAAGGACATAGTCCAATCGATTTCATCTAATGAGGTGTGTGTTCATGGATAGAGAATAGATACTACGAATCTTAATCTACTATCTATATCTATACTAATAAATAAAGTTGAAGAGTTTGTTTGTATGTTTGTTTGTTTGTTTGTTTGAACGCGCTAATCTCAGGAACTACTGGACCGATTTGAAAAATTATTTTTGTCTTGAATAGTCCATTTGACGAGGAAGGCTTTAGGCTATTGAAAAATTGAAATCCATGCGGACGGAGTCGCGGGCGGCCGCTAGTCTGAAATATAAAAATTGGCCAAGTGCGAGTCGGACTCCCGCACTGAGGGTTCCGTACAAATTCTATTTTTGACGTATTAAAAAAACTACTGACTAGATTTCGTTCAAACCAATTTTCGTTGGTAGTTTTTATGGTAATGTACATTATATTATTATTTCAGTTTTATCATCCTCTTATTTTATAAGTTAGTGGGGGGGGGGGGGGGGACACACTTTTTTCCACTTTGGAAGGGTCTGTCACGCAAAGTATTCACTTTAGAAAAAAGTGATATTAGAAACCTTAATATAATTTTTAAAGACCTATCCATAGATACCCCACACCTATATGTTCAATGAAAAAAAATATTTCGAGTTTCAGTTCTGACTATGGGGACCTCCCACTTTTTTTATTTTTTTTCTATTTTCGTGTGAAAACCTTGTTGCGGTTCACAGAATACATCCACTCACTAAGTTTCAACAGTATAGTACTTATAGTTTCGGAATAAAGTGGCTGTGGCAGACTGGCGGACAGACAGACATACAGACATTACGAATCTGTAAGGGTTCCGTTTTTTTGCTACGGAACCCTAAAAATCTATCTACTAAGTATATAACTGACATTTTTCGTTATCACTTTATAACTAGCCTTGCGCTCGCGGCTATCCAACAGTGAAAGAATTATTCAAATCGGTCTGGTAGTTTTTGAGTTTATTCGTTACATACAAAAATACAAATCTTTCCTCTTTATAATATTTACTTTACTCGGCTCGTACCAAATATGGTTGGGAAGGGAGAGGAATGTCATCGGTGAAGGTGACACTCCTCTACCAGCGTGTAGGTTAGGTAGGGCCCCAAACCTACACGCTGGGTCGAAAGTCCCAGGCGCCGACTGACATTCCTCTCTGTTCCACGCGATGGACCCGGCACACGCACGGAGAATCCATGGATAGCTAAGAAGTTCGTCTCACTAGTGTAGAAGAACGGGCTCACCTAGCCAAACCAAATTTCAGGGTTTGTTCCGACTATTTAGTAGATGGTTTATGTGGAGTTTGAACAAAATCGGCCACTTTATACGTAGCGAAGCACTTACCGGACCACTAGTGCTTTATTGATTGCCATAGACTGCCTTTCTGAATCATTCTGTTACCTTGATAGTTGACGATTACGTGCATCTGTGAAGTCTGTTTTGAATGTCTGCGCGATTATGACCTTGTCTTCTTCCTTAGAATAAGTTTTCCCCGTGATTGCTTTTGACGATTACTTTTGTCAAAACTGGAACACTAACAACCACTAGGAGTCTTAATGTGCTAATAGCCATCTCGATATAACGATTTGTTTGAAGTCCCGGTCTAAATACGGATAACGGAATGTGCGCGGGCTCCTGTAACAGGCGGGTGGCAGGGTCGCCATGTATAGGTTGTAGGTAGAGAGGAGAGAGAAATGAATATCTCGAATGCTGTAAATAAGACTGAATATATTTGGAGTAATGATGAACTTAAATACTATGGTTACATACATACTACAGATTGATTGAATTATATGTTTGTCACCAGCTAGCAGCAGAAGTGGAGCGCTGGCGCTCCCGCACAGCCGAGGCGGCGACCTGCCGCGCGCGCCGCCTGGCCGCCGGCGGCGAGTGGACCGAAGCCCTACGAGCGTTGGACGCGGCAGACGCCTGGGCCTGCGCCGACGTGCGCACCGCCTGCCTCGTCGAGCTGCGCAAGAGTGCGGAACTGTTCGCCTTCGCGCATACGCTGGTTGACGCGTATCCGAATAACTGGGTGTCGTGGTTTGCCGTGGGATGCTACTACTATCTTATAGGTGAGTTGGAAAGATGATACCCGGCATATATGGCCTACTTTGACCTATCTCATGGGCCTTTAAACGTCTTGTTTGAGTGGGGCCCCCAAACCCTGGTCTGGGGCCCCAATCGATCTCGGGGCCCTGGGCACGTGCCTATTGTTCCCAGTGGGAAAGACAGGTCTGCCGGCATAGCATTAGAGTTGCAGACGTAGCTCGCTAGATAAGAAGCTGTAGCTGGTGAAGGCCACGCCCATTGGAAACAGTCACTTGGGCGGGGCTAAGACGGAAGCCCTGCGCGCGCTGGACGCGGCGGACGCGTGGGCCTGCGCCGACGTGCGCACCGCCTGCCTCGTCGAGCTGCGCAAGAGTGCGGAGCTATTCGCCTTCGCGCATACGCTGGTTGATGCCTATCCGAACAACTGGGTGTCGTGGTTCGCCGTGGGATGCTACTACTATCTTATAGGTGAGTTGAACTTTTATCTATGAGGGCCCTGGGCACATGGACCTCTAATTGTCTTGTTTGGTAAACGTGGGGCCCCAGAACTTTTTCGGGGGCCCCAATCGATCGCGGGGCCCTGAGCTAGTCCCCATTGTGCCCAGTGGAAAAGACTGGTTTGCCGGCATCGAATTAGAGTTGCAGACGTAGCTCGCTTGATTAGTAAGCTGAAGTGGCAGTGATCTGGCCATACGGCTAGTGAAGGCCACGCCCATTAGAAGCGGTTACTTGGGCGGGGTTTCGACGGAAGCCCTACACGCATTGGATGCGGCAGATGCATGGGCGTGCGCCGACGTGCGCACCGCCTGCCTCGTGGAACTGCGCAAGAGTGCGGAGTTATTCGCCTTCGCGCATACGCTTGTCGATGCCTATCCGAATAACTGGGTGTCGTGGTTTGCGGTGGGATGCTACTACTATCTTATAGGTGAGTTGGAATACCTATTAGGGGCCCTGGGCACATGGGCCTTAAAACTTCTTGTTTGGAAAACGTGGGCCGAGCGAATGGGCCCCCAAAACCTGGTCTGGGGGCCCCAGTCGCTCCAATAGATTGCGCCCATTTGTCCATTGTACCCAGGCAGGTCTGCCGGCATTGAATTAGAGTTGCAGACGTAGCTCGCTTGATTAGTAACCTAAAATGGCAGTGATCTGGCCATACAACTATTCACTAGTCGTATGGCCATGCCCATTGAAACGGTTTTTTGGGCGGGGCTTTAAGAAGCGGTCAAAAGATGGGTTTTGGCTTGATCACCATGCTTGCCAAATGCGGATTAGTGATCATAAACCCGGGCTGTGTTCGGAAAAACTTACCTGGGAATCGCACTCATGACCTCGAGACTACGGCCTGGTACGATCACCGAGGCGATTAGGCTGAACGATATCAAGGAAAATAAGATTAAATAAACTGTTTGGTATATAACATTTATTACACAGATAATGAAATCTTCAGTTTTCATCAAGGTTTTAAATAGTATGTATTAAAATTGTCACAGGTAAGAGTGAGTTCGCTCGGCGCTACCTGAGCAAGGCGAAGAGCCTGGAGCCGGGCGCGGGCTGCGTGTGGCTCGCGTACGGGCACAGCTTCGCCGCTGACAACGAGCACGACCAGGCCATGGCTGCTTACTTCAAGGTATCATTCAAATTCAAATTCAAAATATTCTTTATTAACATAGGCTTCATAGAAGCACTTATTTATCGTCAAAAATGACTCTACCACCGATTCGGAAAGCTGTTAGTGGCGAGAAGAATCCTCAAGAAACTCGACAGTTGCTCTTTTCAAATGCCAATATTCATTGTGTTATTATTCACATTTACATGAATGCTAAAAGAAGTGTGCTTCTTAAACAAATTTGATTTTAATCCAAGGCGATAAGTTTCACAAGCATTGTGATTCAAGGTCAAAATCTTATTGATCTTTAGTGAGGGAACACACAATGCGGAAAAACGCGACTGAAATTACGCAGCTGGATTATGTAACATTTTATATGGAAGACTAGCGGCCGCTCGCGACTCCGTCCGCGAGGATTTCGATTTGCAATAGCCTAAAACCTTCCTCGTCAAATGGACTATCCAACACAAAAAAGATTTTTTCCAATCGGACCAGTAGTTTCTGAGATTAGCGCGTTCAAAACAAACAAACAAACAAACAAACGTACAAATAAACTCTTCAGCTTTTTATATTAGTATAGATAGATGTGCTATTATTATTGACGATTTATTAGTGCCTTGCAAAAGCCTACATGAACAATCAAAACATACTTTATGTTTTGATTTTGACTTAGAGTTTATGATTTATTTCTCTAGTCGTGATTAACTATTCCCGTGTTTCAGGCGAGTCAGCTGATGGGCGGGTGCCACCTGCCGCCGCTGTACGTGGGCGTGGAGTGCTCGCTGCTCAACAACTCCGCCATGTGCGAGCGCTTCCTCGCGCGGGCTGCTGCGTTGCATAGCAACTCCGAGGTGAGTGACGCAACGATGCCGGCTCGTGTGCCGGGCGAGTCAGCTGATGGGCGGGTGCCACCTGCTGCTGGACGAGCTAATGCTCAGCATGTGCTACACGTAGCACATGCTGAGCATTAGCAACGTAGGGGAGTGATTTTCGTTAGAGGGCGGGGGCGGGGTTCAGTACAATTAGTTTGATGATGAGATAGCTGATCGCTAGCGGAGTCGAGTCACATGCTAGTGAAGTGGTCAGGAACATTGAGTGGACATATGTGTAAGCCGATCGAGGTTGGCGGGGTTTATTATAATTTGGGGGACGTGAAGCTCCACCCGAGTGGTATTTTTGGCAAACATGGATAAGCTGGTGAAGCTAGCGGTCGTGTGCAGAGGGTGGAGGCGTAGGAGGGAGGACCATTATCATTTGGTGGATGACATGTATCCAACTGAATGGTTTTCCAGGCGAACCTGGACAAGCTGGTGGAGCAGTCCGGGCCGGGTGGCGACGGGACGTCGGAGTGGGCGCGGCTGGTGGCGCTGCCGCTGGACGCGCACGTGGCGCACGAGGCGGGCGCGGCGGCGCTGCAGGCCGGGGACCCCGCCGCCGCCCGGGACCTGTTCCTGCGCGCGCTCGACGCCGCCAGGGGCGCCAGGGACATCGACCAGGTACATATGACCAGTAAACGTATTAATATTTAGGCTGTTTAGGAAATATTTAGCTACTGTGTTAATATCATTCGAATATCCCTATGTTTACTAAAAATGATCCAATCTGTTTGGTTCTCTTCTATGTGTTACGAAGATCTGATGGCAGTCGCTTCACTGTTATAACCAATCCTGGATCATGGTTAAAGCGGACCCCGCACAGAAACAGGATAAACGCTAGGAGGATTATCCCTATGTTTTCTACCATACAAAGGTTCATTTTTATGAGGGTGTTTGCGATTGACAAATCCGAAGATGGCAATACGTAGGCGTGAGGCACTGGTCTTTTTTGAGTTGTTATTATAGTGGGATGCGTATATGCACTGAAATCCCCCGGGTCGTCGGCAACTTTTCATCGATGGGCTAGTTAGCGACGTCACGTCACTCGTCGGAATTCGGTAAAGTTAATGTGTTCTCAAATTAGGTATACAGGTTGAATATAATTGCTTAGGTAATAGGATAATTTTTATCTCGATTAAAAGCTCCCATGGAATTAAACTGGAATTATAGTAATTGAGCAAATCCGCGAGTAAAATTGCGCGCTAGTATTTAATATGTCATTTCTGTGTGCAGCTGCACCCCCGCTGGGCGGCGACGCTGGACGCGCTGGGGCACGCGGCGCGGCGGCTGGGGCGCGCGCGCGAGGCGGCGGCCTGGCACGCGCGGGCCCTCGCCCTGCGCCCCGCGCGCCCCGCCTCGCTCGCCGCGCGGGGGCTCGCCCTCGCCCTCGCCGGGGAGCCCGCGCGCGCCGCCGCCGCGCTGCACGCAGCGCTGGCGCGCGACCCCGACAGCGTAGTGGCGCACTCGCTGCTCGATGCGGTGGTTGATGCGTTGGACGCGCAGCCGCTGCGGCTGAACGATCCGCTGCTCGACGGTGAGTTGTACTCAAACTACGTTGTTAGTTTTTGTTTGTTTATTTTTAGCATCTAACAGGTTTATTTATTTAGATTTTTTATCTTTATATATATATATATATATATATATATATATATATATATATATATATATATATATATATATATATATATATTATCTTTACCCTATCACAGTCGTCTACTGGACAAAGGCCTCTCCTAAGACTTTCCATTTAACCCGATCCTCGGCGACCTTTATCTATATTTTATTTTAAGACGAGCTTTTGGTGTAATGGTCAAGAAGTCGCCTCCAACACCATTAGTCACGGGTTCTATCACCACACGGTACAAACATTTGTGTAGCATTCCATTCGTAGTTTAAGACTGTTTTACGTTATCCATTAATTGAACCCTGCAAGCTTTCGACCAAAGGCAATCCTATAAATTTTAATAAATCCGCTAGATGGCATAACGTAGGCGTGAGGACTAACTGCTATGTCATTGGTGATTTTTGACATATCTGTCAATATCATGTCAAAATTCATCAATGACATACATACAGTTAAACTTTACGCCTACCTTCTGCCATCTAGCAGATTATTCATTTGCTAAAACCCTCATTATGCTACGAACATAATTCTAAAACTACTGTTTGTATCCACAGACGAGGAGATCCCGCAGTTCCCGTTCCCTCAAGTGAACATATCGGTGCGAGCGAGCGCGCCGGAGCCCGACCAGACCAACAACTCCGACATGAGCATGAGCTTCGACTGAGACCCGCCGGTATACGTATGTTAAACTTTTGTATATATATCAAGCAGACGATCGAGGAAATGTCCACTGGAGGAAAGAGTATATAGAATATAAGGTGTAATAAAATATACTGCAAATATTTTCATGGCGAATTGTTTAGTGGTAATGTAATACATTCGGATAAAAAAAGACAATTTTAATGCCTACCAAATTTGGCACATTTTTTTGTAAATTTGGCATCATATTGTTTGTGCATTGGCCACTTGCTTTTTGGTCCTGTAAGCTTTTTCACGTTGCTTATGGGTTACTTTCTTCAATTATTCACTCAATTGATTTTGCAAATTTCCTCGGAAACTAGCGTATTATTATTGATTTTTACTTACAATTTTTTTCCATTTCCACTAAACAGTTCGCCCTTAAAATATTTGTAGTATATTTTGTTACACCTTATATAGAGTAATAATTTTTGTGATGGTATAATCTTCCGTCTGGCCGCGGATATCGTAGTTATGGCCTTCAGGATGATAAAGCGAGACAAAACGCGATTTTTTTAGATATAAAATAGTGTTCACTTGTACTATTTACTACTTTGCATTTCAGTTGTACAATAACCGAAACGCAACAGTAAAAGAAAACCGACAAGGATTGTCTGAAGCTAATTTCTCTTGCCTCGATTTATAATACTTTCAGTCACAAACGGCTAAAATGCCGCAAAACGTGTTTGATACTGCCCGTCGTATAGAGCTAGGTATAGAGTGGATGTTTCTTCGATGGTTTTGGCTATTGGATTTCTGGTGAATCCAGACCAGGTAGGCTAGCCAAGATGCCACTTTGACGAATTCTCCAGACGATTTCGTCGCGACTTATATTGCCCTGTCGCAAACGAACTATTTATGTGAGCGGGATGGAGATATGTCGCTACGAAATGTCGTCTGGCGAATTCGCAAAAGTGGCATCTTGGCTAGCCTACCTGGTGGCTGCTAGGGTGGTATTTATAGTGACGCGTACTCCCGCCCGGTTGGCGACGCGGGCCACGAGCTTAATCACTTAGATCTTTGCATAGTTTAACCAACAGCTGCGGGTAAATCTAGGCTTATCTATATTGCCCTCCGGGTGGTTCCGGGCCTCGCTAACCATCCGCGCGGGCGTACGCATAACTATAAAATTGTCTAAGTGCTCTTGCAAACTATGGCTCTGTAATATTGCTAATACGCAATGTATCATGTCTGCTGCTTGTCCGCCGTCGCGCCAACAAAGCATTCTTCCTGTTCCACTACTGATGGTTCTACATGACTGGTTTGCAAAGATTCCCTTTGGCAGGCCATGCTTTCACTATCAGTAGTGGAACGGTGAAGGGGAGAGCTGCGGTTCCATACAAGCGGTAGGGCGGGACTAGTCGCGTTGTATGGAACCGCATCTCAAGACCTACAAGGCTTTGGAGGTGCGGTGTCGGCATCGTTTGCAAGAGCACTCTTACTCGAACGTGGGATTTTTATGCTAGTTTGTGAAACCTACAGCTCTTTGTATGGCAGCAGCCAAGATGTATAATTATTATAATTATTAGAATAAGTTCATTGTAAATATGAAATCAAAGATTGCAACTATGTACTATGTATATATTGCGTTGTTTATTAAAGCACAATGATAACACCTCACCTCTTTTATTACACTTCCCCACCTCTTATTACACTTCCCATTGTTACACTTCCTATTGTTAGAAATGAAAAGTCATATTTATCTTCATATAATTTATTTTTCCATTAACAGTTTACAACGTTTAAAAATCAAACAAGCATTCGAGTCAAAGCGGGTTGCAGACCCAGACCAATACATAAGTCTAAGCTATGTTAGTATAGTTTAGTCCTCACTGACGCAGTTTTTCATACTTGTAATGTATTAAACACAAGTATGAAAAACTTGTCAGCTTCCTAAGCTAAGCTAACATAGCTTAGCTCTTGGTCTGCAACCCGCTTAAAAATCAACATTTGATATAATATGAAACCCTAAAATACTATAAAAATCACCATGATTATACATTTTTAAAAGCCCTTTAAAATGTTTAAAAGTATCGCGATGGACAGCCTACGAGGGCTATACTAACAGGCACCGCAGAGTTGATTAAAATCACCTAATTCTAAAGAGGCACATGTAAAATTTATCTATTGAACATATCTACGCTGAAGGCGTATGAAAAAATCCATATAAAATTGATAAATTACAATAATATGCATATCATTGATATTTCAAATATTGATCTACAATTGTAGCAAAAAATAAATCATTCGATAGATTATCGTATACAAACAAGTATCGCTTTTCCCGCGCCGAGAATTTCAACATTTATATAATAAAAGGAATGTATATTTAAGACTACGGTCACGGGTAGCCGATTAAAATAATTATATTCTAAATGATTAGAAATGTTGTCATGAACTGTCGTTGCAAAGTGCCGCAAAGAGGAATCGATGACATGTTAAAAAGCAATTTTAAAATTTGAAATGTTAATGCAATGACAAACCTGAGTCTTATTGCACCAGAATAAGACTTAGTTTGGACAACTATTCTTTATCAAATCGGAATAAAATTAAACTCTTCAAAGTACTCTGCAACGTCAGAATTTGGCAATAGCCGTTATACTATCAATGAAGAATGAAAACAATAAGTAAATCACATAAATCATTCAAGTAATCAAATATTAGACAATATCTCATAACAAAATTAATATTGATAGAACAACGGCTTAAAATCAATCTTAGAACTAAGCATATTATGCTGGCGAAGCGCCCAACTTAATAGCGGCTCGACAGACACGGCGGGCCCTACCTGCCACTAGCAGGAAACATTTTAACTAGTCCACCGATCGCTTACGAACCCTGCTCAATTATAAGAACCAAACTAGTACAAATAGTCTTACAAGTACAACTAGTAAAGCTGACTGAACTAGTAGCACTAGTAAAGCTAACTGAACTAGTAGCAGCAGTAAAGCTAACTGAACTAGTAGCACCAGTAAAGCTAACTGAACTAGTAGCACCAGTAAAGCTAACTGAACTAGTAGCACCAGTAAAGCTAACTGAACTAGTAGCACCAGTAAAGCAAACTGAACTAGTAGCACCAGTAAAGCTAGTCCAACTAGTGGTACTAATAGCACTAGTAAAGTATCCTGAACTAGTTCAACTTGTAAGAACTAGTCAAACTAGTGTCAAAGTACAGCAGTTCATCATTGAGACTAGGTCATCGGCAGTAATGGTAGCAACTAGTGGCAAGTAGCGCGGGTGCGACTAGTGCGACTAGCGCCAGACGGCGTCGGAGTCGTCGCCCGGCGGCGTGATCTCGAACTCGCTCGACCCGCTCGCGCCGCTCGTGGCTGGCGACGGGGTGCCTGGAGGAGAACGGCATAGTCAGAATTTGGCAGGAAAATATCTATCATAAAATATGCGATTATAAACAGGTAAAGTACCTATACTTTTGGATTGAGAAATCTGTTAAAGAGCAAGCATGCATAATATTAAAAAATCTGATCATGTTGAAAGACATGATCAGTCGTTATGATACCGAAAAAGTAAGAGGCAGTTTAATTTCAAACTAACTTAACTAACTTTTATGGCTCAACGACCCAAAGTGTGTCTTGGCCTCCGAAACGAGACTTCCACCGGTCTCTCTCATAACTTAAGATTGAATAATTCGGAAAAAGAAAAAAAGCGCCATGAATAATACGGAAAAAGAAAAAAAAGCGCCATTTAAAATTCGAACTAGCTGGAAAGAAAAGCCGCTGGCGAACGTAGATTGAAAGGACTAAAATAATCTATTGTCAATTATAAACCTACACAACATACCTTCGCTGGTGGAAGTGTAGACGCCGTGCCCGTTGAACAGGGCGTGGTCTCCCTCTATGGGCGGCGCGCGCGCTCGTCCCAGCGCCTTGCTGTTGCGCGTGAGCGGCTTGTGCTGCTCCGACGCGTGCTGCCACACCCAGCACGAGCGGCAGAAGTACCTGCGGAGAGGAACTACTTTTAAATTTGCGATAGAGGTGTCCGGACGTGCTAGTAGTATTGGCGAGTTGACAGAATTTCGAACTAAACAGTCTTACGATGTGAAAATGTCATAAATTTTTCGTATGATTTCTTATCGGAAATGATTGCCTAGCAAAAGAGCAAACCAGGATTTAATCCTTTTAAGGCTAAACAAGTTTTTGCGTTTTCTGACATTTCACTGATCAAACCTCAAATGATCCCATAGCCTTTTGATCAATACATAAAATAGATGTGCATGAAAAAATCTATTTCGGCATTTATTTTGCAAATTCCAAATTCTGTTAATGCAAATCAAAATATGTCAAAAAGTTAGGGAAGGTTGCCTAACAACGTTTCCATGAGGCATTAAGTCCGCCTTTTGTACAATTTTTATATCGTGCAATAAAGTTTGATAAATAACTAAAACGTTATCTTGTAACTAACGATCAATGTGACTGCCATTCAAAACCCATTTCTAAATTACACCCTGTATGTGCAAAAGTAACGTAAATTGTTAACACTAGTTACCTAAAGCACATGGGCTCGCGGCAGAAGTAGGGCCCCTGCTGCAGGTTGCACACGCTGCACATCGAGTCCTCCAGGTACGGGTCCACTTGCACCTGGAATAGATAGATAGAAGATGTAAGCACAGTCTAATAGTCATTACTTATTTTATTTGAAACTTTATAGGCCACAGAAAGAATTTTTGAATGTTTTTTTAAATAAAGCACGGTCGGAATCATCCAAAGAACTTTCAATTGTACGTAATTTTATTGTGCAAGAAACAAAAATTTTGATTTGATGTCGAGATATTCTGAAGTATTTTTTCAAAATGTTCAAAAACAGTTTTGTATCAGTTTGCCATATAGGAAAATATATTTTAATAATGCAGTATATATATACTACTTACTGCTTGACGTTTCGGCTGCGTTACAACAGCCGTGGTCGTTGACAAATACCATTATAGTAATGCAACGCGAAAGTCTAAAATCTCATAGGAAATCGATTCTATTCCATAGCAATAAGGTACATAGAAGAAATAAATTCTAAAATTGTGTGCTTTATCGTCTCGAAATAAATTTGACAGAATCCAATCCCAGAATGTTGAAAAAAAAAAAAAAATAGCTCAAAATAGACTACTTCAAGTTATCATACCTTCTTAGTGAACTTGTCGGTGCATATCTCGACGTATGCGGCGGAGATGGCGCGCACGTACGAGCGCACGTTGTTGAACGTCACGCGCCCGGAGCCGATCGGGTACTTGTTCTTGTCCGTGTCTATGCCTGGAACAGTTAAAATTATTTATAAGAATAACTTGGGCATATTTACAAAGAGGAATAAGCGTATTTTAACAAACGTTCAAATACTTGAATCCCGAAAGTTAGCATATTTACAATTCTCTCTATCTATTGTGTCAAATTTTACATGAAAAAAGTATACAGCTTGCTAATTGGTTTGTAAGTTTGAAAATAATTATTTAATGGAATGTATTATCTCCATTTCTGTAATTCAAACTGCAAAATACTACCAAGGAAGACGTGACGTTGTCTAAATAACTTTTGGAAATAATTGTAACTATATTTTGCAAATGAAATTGACTGATCCGTTCTATTTGTACATTTGGATAGCTTTAATCTACCGGAGCAGATTCTAGAGAGTTGCCAGTGTGTAGTCATATGTCGGAGCAGGTGCGAGTTATTCCTGTCACGTGGCATGCCCTCACCTGCATACACGACGCCCGAGAACAAGTCGTTCATGATGTTGGCCAGCGCCGCGGCGGACAGCATCCCGTGCAGCGCGCCCACGAACACCGTGCGCGCCGGCTCCAGCCGCGCCGACCCGCCCTGCACCCAGCTCGAGTCCGAGACTGCCCAGGGGATCACCTGCGCCTGTATATAAACACAGTATTTACATATAGTCAAACTATTCACTGCACCAAGCAGACCAGTCTTTCCCACTAGGCACAATGGGCACGTGTCCATGGCCCCGTGATCGATTAGGGCCCCTAGACCAGGTTCTGGGGGCCCCACATTTACCAAACAAGAGGTTTAAAGGCCCATGTGCCCACGGCCCCTAGTAGGTCGAAGTCAGTCAAAAACAGCGGATCGTCGGGATAGTTGAAACTTGATAAGCAGACAACTTAAGGCTAATATTTTTGTCTGATTTAGTTGCTAAACTTGTTAAAATAAAGACCACAAACATTACCTATATACCACTAAAATGTTCGAAGAAATATGTATGTTAAATATTTCGTCAAAACAAAGGGAAAAGGCAATGAATTTTCCATCACGAATAGGGGTGAACAGTAAACAAAACAAACATTACGTACCTCCTTACTGCGCATCTTGCGCGAGAAGACCCTGTAGTAGAGGTTGTTGCCGTCGCGTCGCGAGGCGGCGAGGAGCGCTCGCACGCGCTTCTCGTTCTCCAGCGTCACGTAGGCGAAGCCGCGCGGCGAGCTGCCGCCGCCCGCGCCGCACTCGCGCCCCGGCCATTCCACGCTGAGGTACAAGAAATGGAAAATAAATAATAAATAAATAATTATTTGGACTAACAATAATTGTTTAGCCCCAAAGCTCTTATGGAATGGAAGCTAGAGAAACGATTGAATATTTTACAACCAACTATACTCGAGCATAGTTTAAAATATTTTAGTTGGGTTTCGCACGACAGAGGGGCTATTTTAAAACACATAAAAAAATTTACTAACTATGTGTTGTCAACTTCAATATAATTGAGATAAGGCTACACTAATATCGATAAATTTCAAGTGAGCGATTAATGCTCGTGAGAATGTTACGTTACTACGATTTCCAAACCCTTGGCATAGCACGATTACTACAACATTGGTTTTTGACCCTAAGTCTAGGCACAAGGTTCAATATAATGAGGACCGTTTACCACGATACAGTACATTAAGCGGTCACTGACTGTTCTAACAATTTTACGTCTAAACTAACGAGATCGAGCAAAAATAACTTCAAGCTAAAAAAAATCACCTGATCGGATTAAAAGCCCTCAGCGTGCTCATGAGCGCCTGCTCGGTGATGTCATATGGCAGGCCTCCGAGGAAGACCTTGGGCGAGTAGTCTCCGGCCAGGATCTACCACTCACCGCGCTGCCAGGTTTACAGAGTGTAAAGACGATCAAAACTCACCTGATCGGACTAAAAGCCCGCAGCGTGCTCATAAGCGCCTGTTCGGTGATGTCATACGGCAGGCCGCCGAGGAAGACCTTGGGCGAGTAGTCTCCGGCGGGGTCGACGACGCGCGACGGCAGGCAGCCCTTCGCCACGCTGCCGCGTTTACATAGCGTAGAGACGTTGACTCACCTGATCGGATTGAACGCCCGCAGCGTGCTCATGAGCGCCTGCTCGGTGATGTCATACGGCAGGCCGCCGAGGAAGACCTTGGGCGAGTAGTCTCCGGCCCTGGCCGTGATGAGTGTGTACCCTGGTTCCCACTTACCATGCTGCCAGGTTTACAGAGTGAAAAGACGTTGACTCACCTAATCGGATTGAACGCCCGCAGCGTGCTCATAAGCGCCTGCTCGGTGATGTCATACGGCAGGCCTCCGAGGAAGACCTTGGGCGAGTAGTCTCCGGCGGGGTCGACGACGCGCGGCGGCAGGTACCCCACTATCACCAAGCTGCCGCGTTTACATAGCGTAGAGATGTTGACTCACCTGATCGGATTGAACGCCCTCAGCGTGCTCATAAGCGCCTGCTCGGTGATGTCATAGGGCAGGCCTCCGAGGAAGACCTTGGGCGAGTAGTCGCCGGCGGGGTCAACGACGCGCGGCGTCTGACACCACTCACCACGCTGCCAAGTTAAGCGAGTGTAAAGACGATCAAAACTCACTTGATCGGATTGAACGCCCTCAGCGTGCTCATGAGCGCCTGCTCGGTGATGTCATAAGGCAGGCCTCCGAGGAAGACCTTGGGCGAATAGTCTCCGGCCAGGGTACCCATTCTCTACACTGCCAGGTTTTACAGAGTAATAACGTTGACTCACCTGATCGGATTGAACGCCCGCAGCGTGCTCATAAGCGCCTGTTCGGTGATGTCGTACGGCAGGCCGCCGAGGAAGACCTTGGGCGAGTAGTCTCCGGCCGGGTCGACGACGCGCGGCGGCAGGCAGCCCTTTACCACGCTGCCGCGTTTACATAGCGTAGAGACGTTGACTCACCTGATCGGATTGAACGCCCGCAGCGTGCTCATGAGCGCCTGCTCGGTGATGTCGTACGGCAGGCCGCCGAGGAAGACCTTGGGCGAGTAGTCTCCGGCCCTGGCCGTGATGAGTGTGTACCCTGGTTCCCACTTACCATGCTGCCAGGTTTACAGAGTGAAAAGACGATGACTCACCTAATCGGATTGAACGCCCGCAGTGTGCTCATAAGCGCCTGCTCAGTAATGTCATAGGGCAGGCCTCCGAGGAAGACCTTGGGAGAGTAGTCTCCGGCCGGGTCGACGACGCGCGGGGGCAGGCAGCCCGCCCAGCGCGCCGGGCCCGCCCCGGACCACTGCGCCGGCGCCAGCTGACGCCCAGCGAACGTGCCGCCTGGAAACATTGGAATCACCATCATAGCCAGTATAATAGGGAACAGCATCGCTAATATTGTTGCTAAGTAAGTGCGAGCTGGAACCGAAATTAAATAAACGGTTGTACATAGCATCACCAATAGTCAGCATCATAAAATTAGTAATTAGTCCAGTAATTTTAGCAGTTTTGATCCACGATCTGCGGAATAATTCCTAGTGAGCTGAATTTTTGTATACACCTTTATTATGATATTGTAATGATGATGTGAAAAATCGACATTGATATCTTGCCGGCTAAAAAAGTTATAGGGGTCCAAACGTCACGAAAATCAGTTTTTCGCAAATATCTCGCGATCTATTGCTCAGAGGTCAATAATGGTTTCATAAAAGTTGTTCGTAGTAAAATTGTCTACAAAAAGGTCTCTTGCAATTTTCTGTAGAATTAACCGTTTTTGAAATAGAGACTAGAATGCACTCACATATGGTATTGTATACCGTACGGCACATACCAAGGCATTAACCCTATTGTTTGTTTTTTTCCTTTTTTTGTTTGTGTGTTTTTTGTTAGTATGATGATCTACATATAGAAATATAAAGGACTTGAAATACTAGTACAGTCAGGAAAATAGGAATATCAACTATAAAAAACAAAGTGGCAATTTTTTTTGTCACTTTATAACTCAAGAACGGGCTCACCGATCCGAAGCAAATTTTCAGGGTTTGTACAGACTATTTAGTAGATGTTTTATGTGAAGTTTAAACAAAATCGGTCGTTCACTTTATATGTAGCGAAGCACGTACCGGGCCGCTAGTAATGATATAGATATGCTATGTCCAGTGACGTTTGGACCCCTATAACTTTTTTAGCCGGCACGATATCAATGTCGATTTTTCACATCTTCATCACAATATCATAATAAAGGCGTATACAAAAATTCAGCCCACTAGGATTTTTTCCGCAGATCGTGGATCAAAATTGCTAAAATTCACATTGCATATCTATATCATTACTAGCAGCCCGGTACGTGCTTCGCTACGTATAAAGTGAAGCGACCGATTTTATTCAAACTTCACATAAAACATATACTAAATAGTATGTACAAACCCTGAAAATTTGGTTTGGATCGATGAACCCGTTCTCGAGTTATAAAGTGACAAAAAAAATTGGCACTTAGTTTTTTATAGTTGATATTCCTGTTTTCCAGACTGTACTAGTATTACAAGTCCTTTATATTTCTATATGTAGATCATCATACTAACAAAAAACACACAAACAAAAAAGGGAAAAAAACAAACAATAGGGTTAATGCCTTGGTATGCGGCGTACGGTATACAATACCATATGTGAGTGCGTTCTAGTCTCTATTTCAAAAACGGTTAATTCTACAAAAAAATGCAAGAGACCTTTTTTGTAGACAATTGTACGACGAACAACTTTTATGAAACCATTATTGACCTCTGAGCAATAGATCGCGAGATATTTGCGAAAAACTGATTTTCGTGACGTTTGGACCCCTATAACTTTTTTAGCCGGCACGATATCAATGTCGATTTTTCACATCATCATTACAATATCATAATAAAGGTGTATACAAAAATTCAGCTCACTAGGAATTATTCCGAAGATAAAATCTAAAATTCCTGGACTAAATGGCATCGAGAAATTGTTGCTAGGCAACCCGAGTTGGAATCGCAGTGAAATAAACGGTAGTGTGCTGCTGCCCATCCCCCAAATCTTCACTTAGTCATAATAGACACGGAAAAAGTACTATTCTATGCTGGCCAATGGCCATTCACGGTAAATAAATCGAAGTATTTTTTTTTTCATAAATGAATTTAAAAGTTAATGTTTTCTAAGGGTGTTACCACACCAATCGAACGATCTGCGATCGACGTCGACTATTCCATTCTACCGTCGCTCGATGCAGGCAGTCGATCGACGGTCGATCGATTGGTCTGGTAGAAACTATCGATCGACGTCGACTATTCCATTCTACCACCGATCGACGATTGATCGATTGGTGTGGTAACGCCCTAAGGGTTACGCGACTGTCACTCTTTTAAATAAAAGTTAAGGCTAGGCCTAAACCTAAGAAATCAATTTAAGTGCACTTTATCGTTTTCTATGGAAAGGGATGACATGGTCCTACTGGAGACAAAACGCTTTCAGTTAGCGAAAAAATATATTGAATCGTAACTAGAATAGGTACTTACAGAATGAGGCGCGTCGCGACAGCTTGCGCTCGTCCCGCGCCGGGGTCCAGCTGCTCTGCTCCGGCGGGCACCACAGCTCCACCTGGCGGAAAAACACGGTGCCTTATTCTCCCATCTAGCGACTAATATTCGAAACTTTCACGCTAAATGTCAAATTTTACTGTCAAGCCACAGAAAAATAATCGGGATTTTAGCGCCCTCTATAGTTTCTGCACGGTGCGTATAGGCTCTTCGCTCATGTATTTCGTGTAAGGGTTATATTCAAGTTAAATTAACTTCAAAATAGTAAGGAATAAACTTACTGTATTATCATAGCTGATGGTGGCGGTCCAACGCGACTGCGCCGTGGCAGACGGCTTACGCTCCGGCAAGGCCAGGGCTTTCTGAAACACGGGACAATATTAAACAAGTCATTGAGTAATGGTTGAGAATGGTCCTGCTAACTCAAAAGTATCAGATTGAAGAAAATACAAATGCAACATAGAAGTTTACCTAAATGCGGAACTAAATTGGGTCTGAAATGTTATTGTATTTACAAAATGTAGTTTTGGCTTTCTAGTTTGCCACCTATTAAATAGTGGTTTTTGTTCTTACTTTTAAGAAAAAACTATTACAAGTTACCAAAGAGATATCAAATTCATTTTCGCGATTATACTGAACTCAATGGCTCCGAACAGTTTTCCAACAGGCCTAAACGTTCTTAGGAATTTTTATATTAGGCCAAAATTATGGTTTTCAATTAGCCAAGCGGTGATAATCAAAAATGGTCCTTACCAGCGACGCGACAACGTCGGTTATGCCTTGGCCGGGCTCGTCCCAGTTGCCTGGCCGCGCGCTCTCGCTGCAACAAGCGACAATGTTAATGATTAGGGTTGGCATCGGCAGGCTTTTACGAAATTTAATACGCTAATTAGCGTTGAGTTTTACTGAAGTTGTTTAGTTTAGTAAAATAAATATTTCACAACATCAAAAACATTATCAGACTCCGTGTTAAGAAGAGTAAGCCCTGTGTTACAGTTATCAGTTTCAACAGTGGTATTACAAATATACTTAAATAGATACAAATAAAACCCAGACCAGGACAAACAGACGTGTTCATGTACACAAATGTCTGTCCTTTGCGGGAATTGAACCCGCGACCACTTGTATAAAAAGAAGATTTGTTTTGAACTTTTGCTCAAAGACAACGCAGCATATCGGGTGTAAAAATATTAGGTGCATAAAACGAATGGACTAATGACGAAACAAAAAAAAAATTGGCAAAGACGTCGCACTCATGTCGACGGTAGTTATTTAAAAACATGAAAAACTAACAAAACAGCAATTTAAATTATTTGTAAAATTATAGTTTTTTTTTCAATATTTTTTTTATTAATACCACGAAAGCGACACCGAACGCAATCACAATTATATACCTAAATTAACTAATTACTGCGTAGAAAGCATAAAGGCTTTCCTCGACATTCAAACTTTCCACTCGTGCCGTCCCTAGCGGGCAGGTATCCTCAGCCTCACTAATGGCACATTAGCCTCTACTCCTTTGAAGCCAGCATTCTTCATGCGACGGCTTTTAATGTTAATTTCATCATCTTTATGAATAGTAGGTACACGTAACTAGTTTACGCGTAGTACAATCTGCAGGGAGCAATTTTGGCAGTCTCTAATCGTAATGTCGTTAATAAATAGGTTTTATGTGAATTATAAAATATAACTATGTATTTATGTGAACAATCAGTTATTCAAATCCACTAATCAATTTTCCAAATAAGTTTTTTTTACATTTTAGCCAGTCTATTGAAAAAAGAACGCGCAATTTACAAAATTTACGAAATAAGATTTAGGTAAATAAATTTCGCAAACGTTGCGACCAAATTCATTACACAGATTTCAAGATAACTGAACCGTAGAATTTACAATACGAAGTTAACCGGAGACAAATATTTTACTTGCGATTTATCATAAATCTGGAACATATTTTATGACAAATGACCGGAAATACGTTATCCCGAAACTTATTCTGGAGAAAGCTAGCGGGCCGGAGTCGCGGTGAATATGGGTACGTTCGTTTTATGGGCCCCGTGATATACGGCCATCGCATGCGGCAGTAAATGTGCAAATTGCAGACCTGGGCCCAGGATATGATTACTAAGCGCAGACTTACAGGATTTGTTAAGCTCGGGAGATCTTACATTGTACGCGGGTCGTAAATGTACCGTATCAATAACTTGAGACATTCGAAAGGAGAGGCTTGATGTAAAAAAGAAGGTACCTAATGGCCGGAAGGTATAAGCTGATGAGTTTTTAAACCGACAAGTGGTCGTACAAAATACGAGTTTTAAAAACTAGAATTTTGTTTGGTTTTTGACATCGTTTAAAAATTATTTAACTATTAAAATTAAAAAAAATTAAAATAAAAATAATATTGGGTGGTACAATGGATGGCCACAAAGTACTCGTAGAAATAACGAACCGAATGCGAAGTAGACATTGTGAGAAGTGGACATTTCGAGAAGTTGTCTTTTTGCAAAGTTGACATTTTAAAAAGTTATTTAAAACTAGCGGGCGCCCGCGACTTCGTCCGCGTGGATTTCGGTTTCTTTATCACCTATTTTTCCCGTTAGGGGTGGATTTTTCAAATAATCTTTAAACGAAGATGCCTACGTCATATTATCTTTATGAATGCAAAGTATCAGCTCGATTGGTTTAAAATTGACAAATTTTCATACTAAAGTTCATCCCCTATTTTACCCCCTTGGGGGTTGGAATTTATCAATCTCATTAATTAGGCGATGCCTACGTCATAATAGCTTTATGAATGCAAAGTCTCAAGCCGATTGGTTAAAAAATGACAAAGTTTCATACTACCGTTCATCCCCTATTTTACCCCGTTGGGGGTTGGAATTTATCAATCTCATTAATTAGGCGATGCCTACGTCATAGTAGCTTTATGTATGCAAAATCTCAGCCTGATAGGTTTAAAATTGACAAAGTTTCATACTACCGTTCATCCCCTATTTTACCCCCTTGGGGGTTGATTTAATCAAAATCCTTTCTTAGCGGATGCCTACGTCATAACATCTACCTGCATACCAAATTTCAGCCCGATCCGTCCAGTGGTTTGGGCTGTGCGTTGATAGATCACTATGTCAGTCAGTCACCTTTGAGTTTTATAGATATAGATAACTCTGAAACTATTTTAAATAACTCTTCTCGGCCACAAAAAACTGGCTTGAAGAAACTACAAAACAATTGCCAGTTACAATAACCTAATTATTTTTAAGGCTGCGATAGGTTGATAATAAATTATTTTCATGATAAATCATAACTCACGTGTACGATGCGAAGTCTCTCGGGCGGCGCGGCGGGAAGCAGGCGGCCGGCACGAACCCGCGCGGTGTGTGCGCCACCTCGGGGCTGCCGGGCTCCTCCCAGCGGATCTCGTTCCAGTCGATGTCATCCGGCACATCCTGCAACCGTGAGGGGGTTAGGTCTGTTATATGTACCTCCTGCAACCATGAGGGGGTGAGATCTGTTATGCGAGATAAGTTGCATTTATAGTCGTTGATAATCTCGTAACTAGCCTTGAGCTCGCGTGGTGGTTTAAGGCCACCTCTATTAGCGTGGTAGTATACCAATCGATCAATCGATTGAAGCATAATCGATCTATTAATATGGCAGAAATCAACGATCGACGTCATTTAATCCACATGACCATCGATCGGTGCCCTCGAAAGACAATCGATTGATGTAGTAAACACACCATAAGTATAGGTACACACCCTTCTTAGACATCTATAGGCCCTTGTCCCAGCAGTGGGAACGGTAATAGGATAATGATGATGTGAAAACATTGCTGTCGACAAATTAAGGCCGCCCGAAACCAAGTACGAGTATGTATATGGTTGCATAAACGTTGGGAATTGATAGGTGATGAATATGATTGATATTTATATTTAAGCTTTACTCTGAAGTGGGACTTGAATGGGTTGAATTTAATTACTATAAAATAAAAGAATTAAGTTTCATCAGTGAGCCGAAATTTGGAAACTTCTATCCAGAATATTCTTTATTCAAGTCATATTTACAAGATTCTTTATGTCTTTATATAAGCTCTAAGCATTGTTTGTGATGCACGGTTAGCTTTATTCTGCTTGTATAATAGTGTTCTTAAAATTTTGTATATTTTCGAGCTAGTGCTGACCTTGCAAACGCGACAAAAACCATAAAAATATATTATGGTAGCCTTGCAACCATTACCAAATATTTTTGTGGATCTGAGTTTCTCGATTAAAGAGAATAACTGATCTTACGCTGGTTATTTTTTTTACAACTCTTATTAATTAAATGTATTTCTTCTGTGGATGCCCAAGACTGCGAAGTGGAGTAGAAGAAGCAGGAAAGCGGACCCGGGGCAATAGCCGAGGGACCGGGACGAGATTTAATGTATTTTTAAAACTTAATTGCAGCCTTTATGCATATTCGATTTAACCCTTATTTTATGGATTAAAGCCCGTAAAAACCTATCACAGCATTTTCTCTAAAGAATTTCATCAAATAACAGTTCAAAGTCACCAATTGAAAACCAACGCGCCAGTAAGTGCAGTTTAACAAGTCAACAATATCTTGTTCACGTCTGAAGCATCAATGGCATTTGATTTGGCAACGCACGCCGGAACGAATGGGATAATCGAGCCTTCAAACATATCGTCGGCGCAGCGAGCGAAGCCAAGAGGCATGAAACCGGGAGATGTTGAACATGAATTTAGAGAGATTTGGTTCTGTAGACGAAAAAAACTTGGGACAAATGTTTTTTTGAAGTCATTTACAACTTTTAGATTACAGCTAAATCCAACTTACAGAACATGGTAGGTACTACCTAAAGCCTTCCTCGTCGAATGAACTATCCAAAACAAAAATATTTTTTTAAATCGGTCAAGTAGTTCCTGATATTAGCGCGTTCAAACAAAAAAACAAACATACAAACAAACTTCAGCTTTATATATTAGTATAGATTAATAATCATAAATTCTTTGGAACACACCAATTGCCTGGAAGGGAAGTAACGGATAGACATCCTTAAATTCTTTTATAAACACTTTGTCCCTAGGTGGATTCGAACCTCCGTCTCTAACCATTAGACCAACGGGACGTCATCAATGTCCTTTCCTCATTTTATGGCAGAATGAAGAAAGCATATTGAAAGCAAAATAAGCGGACGGGATGGTGGTCAACAGCCAACTTAATCTTCAAAACAATCTGACTATTTCCCATTACTAAAGCCGATTTTAAGTTCCCTATTTATAACTGCTGCATAAGCTTTACGATTTCACTCATTTTAAACGGAGGTTACCAATGAGTTAAATAAAGGTCTGTATTAATAGCAATTCGTTTATTGCAAAACCTGAATCAATTTGAATTGAATAGGGTACACGACTGACTTCAAAATAAATTATGAAACTCTTACAATAAAGAAGTAATTAAGAAATAATCGCTTATCATTATGCCACAGTAACTTTTGCGCTTTTAACAAATTATTACAGTTAATCGGAACTAAAAAAGTATTAATTTGACAATACTAAGTTGTGACGTCAAACATTAGTATTTCATACAATTTTCCCTTACGTATTTGACGTTTAATAAAAGTGAGTGATTTGACCTGTCAGCCGTGTAGCCCATTGAAAAAGCAACATGTTTGTCGTAGACGAGTTCTCGTTAATATCGACAAGGGATCTCTAAAAACCCGCATCTGTATCCAAGATAGTTTTCCGGGTGGCGGGCGGGCCGATTAAGCCAGACTACATGCAGCCTTGGCATGAGCCTACACAAATAATATTAAATTGCCAGTCTGATGCCAATAGCCGGCAATACGCGGCCATGCGCCTGCCAAGTGTGCGATTGCATACTTATTCTATACAATGTTAGGGATTTCGGAGATCTCTCGGTTTTAAGGGTCTCTTGGCAAGGAGTTTATTTATGCGAGGCCATTAATATGGCAATATTTCTTTAAAGTTAATTTAGAGGTTGATTTATTGAGAAGGGGGCGAGAAACTTCGACGAAACTTGTGGCAGTACAAATTAAAACTGAATAATAGTGCATCTAAATTATGTTTATTGCCATTATTATAGTGTGGCAATCACCAATATGACAGTTAAATTATACAAGTACTAAATCGCACGCACACAGTTTCCAGCTAAGTATTACAAATTTTAATGCAATAACTTTACATTGGACTTTTTAAATTCCAATAATGGATACTACCCGCTACACTTAATTAAATTAAACAATAACCGAAGAAAAGCTACTGAAAGATTGCACGAGACGAGATAAGAGTGACGGTTAAAAAAATACTAACCACGCTTCTTCCCCGCGGGAATTGAACCCACGACCTCGAAGGTTTTGAGCACAGCGCTCTAACCACTACACCACGAGGGCACTCACAGTTTATTTCCCAACAGTTATTTTTGTTTTACAAATCTCGTCTTGAACGGCGAATACGTATGAAGACTTGGATAATGAGCATTGTAATAATTACAACGTCAATCTTACATCCGCACGTTTAAATGTCTTCGACAATCCAAACATACATACGAGCACACTTTCAAAATTATATTGTTAAATATAGGAAACTAGATTTTGGTCAAGGAACACTGCCGTGTTATTGTTACCGAACACGATATCCTAGCTACACGTTGGGCGCCAAATTGCTCATTTGCATATGGGGAATTCAGCAAGCGTTATGATAAAGTATAGTGCCAATTTCCTGGCTAATTGTTTTCATGTGTTAACAGAACCAAGTCTCAGACTACGGTTATATTGAGAAATAAAATAAATATTCGAACATAAGTGATAAACAATATACATAATTAAAACGCTTATCTCGGGAACTAATGGATCCGATGATGAGACCGAAATCCACGGGCCAAGGGGACAATTGCGGGCGGCTGCAGTCACTACATAGTATAAAACAAAGTTGCTTTCTCTGTCCCTTTGTATGCTTAAATCTTTGAAAATACGCAACGGATTTTGATGCAGTTTTTTTTAATAGATAGAGTGATTCAAGAGGAAGGTTTTTATGTATGATCCATGCATAATATAGTAGAGAAACGCTAATAAACTTAGTTGCACCCGTGCGAAGTCGGGGCGGGTCGCTAGTAAATGATAAAATAATAATGGTAAGCGTAACATCCACGCTGAAGGCATTTCATATTTGTGTTATGATAAATTTGGATTTAAGAGATTAAAAAGTGCATCTACAAAGCCTACTACTGAATAATATTTTACTTATTTTTCGAATACCTCTAAAATGTCATCGCTAGAACTGATCTACCAACATATTGTTAGAAGCTTCAAAAAAGACAATTCCATCGAGTACAGTTAACGCAAGCTCAGTGAGCAGCGGGGTATTTGGCACGGCGCGTCGCCCTCTCTGGCAGCGTCCCCGCCCCACATTCGCATCGCACCGGACGTCGTATGCTGCGTTATAACCGGACAATAAAACCTTACAGGGTGCTTAACTTTTGATTTACTATTTTGGTGAATTTTCCACAAGATATTGTCTACTTGAAAGTTGGCGCCCAACGTGGTGTTGACTTAAAGTAGGTACTCGCTAGTGTAAATATAGTGGTAATGATCGTTGTACTATTTGAAACGATAATAGAATATGGTATAATAATAGATGATTATTTTGCAAGAAACCTTACCCGCCGATAATGGCTACTTTAAATGTTTTGATTAAAATTTAGTTTCCGATTGTGCAAATATTACACACCTTGTATAACAGGAGTGGCAGTTTGCTCTAATGGATTGGCTCGGTAATTTTGCGGTTACAGACGGAAAGCCAAATTTATCTCGACGGATTCATTTAAATATTTAGGTTGAACATTTTATTAACAATTTACAATAAACCAATATTTCGGATTTTAAGTTTAAAATGTATTTGAAATAAGAGGCATCGAGCGATAGCTCCAGACTTCAATAAAAGACGACCTTGAGATCGATATGCAAGCAACCTATCACTAGCAAATATCTGACTGCAGGAAAACCAAATTAGTTGGTCTAAAAATAAAAACCTCAATAAAACTATCTCTGACCAAAACTTGCAAATGGGAAAACAACATTGTACCTACACTTTAGATTGGTTTGATTACATTACTCGGTCGCAAAAATGCAATCCGAACGCAGGATTCTTAATTCGGGCATAAAAATATTTGAAAGCAACAAAAACGGGATAAAGAGAGACCCATGTTAATGCAATAGTTACTTCGAGACAACGTCGCGGTAATACGAAACAATTGTGATGCGATAAGAGTTCTCCCAGCATCTACGAATCACTGGACCGATCTTCAACTTATACACATTTATTTCTACCCGAAACTACAGAAAAACTACTTCGGATTATAAAGACTGATTTTTAATTTATCATTTTTCTTAACGAGTTCCAAGAAATGCAACTACATAATTTTGTTTACCTACCGACGATTCTCAACAAAACTATCAAATCGAACAAGCTTTGTTACAATTTTCGCAGAACTAAATAATGACGGTAGGACAAAATTAAAGAAGGTAAATGTCGGTACAAGCGTTAAATGATTACTTTTTACAATAATAATTGTTTAGACAACTATGTAGCTACCGCACTGCAAGTTTTCACTAAAAAAACTTCTGGAATGACACGGTAATACGAAACAATTGCAATGCGCTAAGAGTTCTCCTAGCATCTACGAATCACTGGACCGATCTTCAACTTGTAAACATTTATATCCTGCTACAACGAAACTATTACGGTTAAACTACTTCGGATTTTAAAGACTGAATTTAAATGAATCATTTTTCTTAACGAGTTCCAAGAAATGCAACTACACAATTTTGTTTACCTACCGACGATTCTCAACAAAATTATCAAATCGAACAAGCTTTGTTACAATTTTCGCAAAACCAAATAACGAGGGTAGGATAAAATTGGAGAATGTAAATGTCGGTACAAGCGTTAAATGATTACTTTTTAAAATAATAATTGTTTAGACAACTAAGTAACTAGCTACTGCACTGCAAGTTTTCAAAAAAAAAAAACTTCTGGAATGACGCGGTAATACGAAACAATTGCAATGCGATAAGAGTTCTCCTAGCATCTACGAATCACTGGACCGATCTTCAACTTGAAAACATTTATTTCTATCCTGCTAAAACGAAACTTACGAGAAAACTACATCGGATTTTAAAGACTTGATTTTTAATGAATCATTTATCTTAACGAGTTCCAAGAAATGCAACTACATAATTTTGTTTACCTACCGACGATTCTCAACAAAATTATCAAATCGAACAAGCTTTGTTACAATTTTCGCAAAACCAAATAACGAGGGTAGGATAAAATTGAAGAAGGTAAATGTCGGTACAACCTTTAAATGATTAGGTACTTTTTACAATAATAATTGTTTAGACAACTATGTAGCTACTGCACTGCAAGTTTTCACTAAAAAAAACTTCTGGAATGACGCGGTAATACGAAACAATTGCAAAGCGATAAGAGCTCTCCTAGTCCCATCTACGAATCACTAGACCGATCTACAAATTGAAAACATTTATTTCTACCCAACTTCAACGGGGTTATGGGACATCTCGCCTGCTTAAAAACTGGTCTGCGGGCGAAATGTCAACTTTTAAAAATGTGCATGGGTAGATTCGCCCGGACAAGTTTAAATGAACGGGCCAGATGTCTCCTATTAAAAACAGAGGGATATTTCGGCTAAATGGTATATTTTGTAAAAAAAAATCAAATCTGTCGATTAAATCACAATTTATTTTAACAAAAAAATACAAAACCACAACCTAAACACAGTATAAAACACCAAACCTATGTGCATGATTACAAATTACCGATACAACAAATAACAAATATTGTTAATATATTTATAAATTAACAAATTAAATAATTTATATATAATAACAATTATAATTAATTTGTTGTATCGGTAATTTGTAATCATGCACATAGGTTTGGTGTTTTATACTGTGTTTAGGTTGTGGTTTTGTATTTTTTTGTTAAAATAAATTGTGATTTAATCGACAGATTTGATTTTTTTTTACAAAATATACCATTTAGCCGAAATATCCCTCTCAGTTTTTAATAGGAGACATCTGGCCCGTTCATTTAAACTTGTCCGGGCGAATCTACCCATGCACATTTTTAAAAGTTGACATTTCGCCCGCAGACCAGTTTTTAAGCAGGCGAGATGTCCCATAACCCCTTCAACGAAACTTACGGGAAACTACATTTTGAAAACCGAATTTTAAATCAATTAGTTCTTAGGTGTTTAAAGAAATATGGCTTCTTTTGTATAGCTATCGACGGTTAATAAAATTATAGAGAACGTATTAATACATTTTTATTTTTAAAATTACAAATTAATCAAGACCACGTTGAATTGAAGTAGGTAAATGATTGCGGATTCGTTGAATTGTATTCGAACTAGAAAAGCAGTCAATTTAGTAGCTCACTGCATTTATGCAAGTACCCGCGCCGTTCACGGAAATAAATTAAAAATAAATAAAATGGAAAAAAACTCACTAACGTGGCGTTATTGGACACTAAGGAAAAAATATCCTACCTACCCACTTAATAATACACAAAAATGAGGGTACTCACCTTAATCTGATGATTGCCGGTGGCGGGCGCAGGATCGGCATCAAGATGCGCGGGGTCCCAGCTCAAAAACTCCGTAAGCGAGCGACGATTATCGCTCGAACTGTTGCCGAGACGGCGGTCGGCCTGCAAAAAAAATCATTTTTAATGACGGTAGATAATAACAGCTTCAATCCAGATTGCGAAAAAATCTGGTTATGCTCAAAATATAGGCAACAAAATCTTAATCTGTTACAAGTTGGGCGACAATTTGTATGAAAAGGCGAACAAACTAGACTTCTGTTAAAAAAATAAAATATAAAATATTACTGGATAAGGAAAATAGTCTAAACAAAAAAGTGGAATGAGGGTAGGTGGAGCGACAAAAAATCTACGGTTTCAATTCAGATTGTGAAAAAGACTAGAAAATACTAAAAAGACAGGAAACACTTCCTTGCGAATTACAAAAGATGATCAATGCAAAACAAAGTCGCTTTCGCTGTATGTCCGTATGTATGCTTGCAAAACGTTAAAATTATCCATTACACGTTGGGCGCCAATATGCGTATCATTAAAAAATATCTACTAAATGTGCGTGAATGAGATTTAACATTACCCTGGTTAGAAAATAAAGAAAGAAATGCAAACAAGGGACTCCGTAGGAAAAATGTAAATGAGGGTAGGCCGCGCGATGAAAAACTAAACAGCTATCCCAATTGTAAATAGTGCAATTCTTAAAATTGATGGCAATAAAACCTTCCGTGTTTGAATCTTTCTAAAGCAAGATTGTTGAAACAATCTTAAAAACTATAAAATTCTAGAAATTGTTCCTAAATGGATATTTCTTACTCTGTCCTGAACAAATCCTGAGAAAATTGAAGCTTTTCTCGATTAATCAATTTTATAAAATCGAAGAAATTATTTCATTGAAGCAAAAAAAAAGACAGTTCCAACGTTAAAGTGAGTTTATCAAATGAGGAAATTGGCTAAAAACTTGGAAAAAGTTCCACTCACCTCATGCAAGAGCGGCATACTACCGCTAAAAAGTTTTCGTGATCTCTTTCGTAGTCTCTCCACGGTCGGACAGAGTAACAGCTTGAGTGTTCGCGCGGCGACGGCGCACACCAGACTGACGGCGGGAGCGAGCGCCACGCAGCACGAAGCCATGTCTACCCCCTCCACTGCCCCTTCCACCGGCCCCTCCCCACGCCACCCAACGGAAACACCGTAGTCATTGACGCTCTTATTATCGAAATTTATTGATATCTTTAAATTAAATTAAATTAACAATTGGCAAAATTCCTTTGTAATTTATTAAGATTTTACATAAAGTTATGGCATTAATTACACGCCTCAAAGCAAATTATCTGTAAAATATTTTTCCCGCCATCCGTTGTGAACGGAAGCACGTGACTCCGTAGCACGCATGCGCGCCCTCAAAATGGCGGGAAATGAAAACTATGCCGGACGTTCGTTTGTGACCGGAAATGTCCTCAGTCATTTAAATTTAAATTTAGAATTACTTTTTATTTGTTTAGAACGAAATATTAAATTCTGTTGGTTGCGAATATTGAAGGAATATTCTTAATCCTATCAATTACTGTATTTTAATTTAATTTTGTTCTTAACTATTATGTTCTAATATTTACGAAAAGATTTGTTAGATTTCAATTTAAATAAATATTTGAATAGAATGAATTTTAGACGCAACAGTTTCTTAGTTTTGTTTTAATATGTCATGCTTTTTTATTTGATGAAAACCTACAAAGGAAATAAACTAATCTTATAAAAACAAAAATTGGGTATAAAAATGAAACACATCAACAGGTTATCAAAATATTTTATTGAAAACTATACTTAATGAATTCATCTTTACCTCAGATTCGTACCGTTAAAAAGTAAAAATACAAATGCATCATACATTTACGGAATAGGTTATCGTTGCCTTGGCTACACGTTGGGCGCCAAATTCAAAATTACAGTTGTAATAATTTGATAATGATTGTCAATTCCATAACATATTTTTTCATTGTCCAAAAATCAATAAATGTGTTGATGTTTACTTTGGGGACCATTTTATTGCAACTGTTAATCCATCTATTCGTCGACAATTCTACTTATCAACTTATAAGCAATAATATATGCGGACGGAACTAATTCAACTTTTATTTTGTGATAAAAAAGGATAAGATGCTTTTCAAATTTGGCAGTAAACTTGCATTGACAGTGGGATTGAAATTATCAATTCCTAACCAGAATACACATTTTCTTATTCTATGATGGTTCCCGCGACATTTGTACCAAAGAGTCTGTATGAGTAAAGAGAGTTCACCTCTTTTGGGCAGAGCTCCACATAAATAAATAAGTATTTCACAACATCACATACATTGATCTGACCCCGTGTTAAGTAGCTTAAGCACTTGTGTTACAGACATCAGAATCAACAGTGGTATTACAAATATACTTAAATAGATACATATACATAACCTTCGCTAATTTATTTTCCCGAGAGTGTTGTAAGAAGAAAATAAAGAACTCCTGGTTATGGGCCAGCAGTAGCATTTCCCTGATTTTTATCGTTGCCCATATTGCGGTCACCAATAGCTTGGTGACTATGGACAAAACCCACAGACAGTCTTAGTTCTTCTTTTTTTGATGTGATGATGCACGACGTTGTGATGCATAAGATCACGTATTAATCTTGATCAGATAACTTCTCTATACGTGAAGGTATAACTCCTCTAATATCACGTAACACACGTCCTAGTTTAGTATATAAGCTGTAGAGTAATTTATAAAGAGGTTGATACCACACCGACCACTCGTATTATTATGTGGTTCATCCCCATCACTAAGTAGCGACGAAATCGTTACCACATGGCGACCGTGACGTAGAAGATCGTTACCACAACGTAACTGCATGCAAGTCTACAGCACTGTGAGTCGGTCGGGACTATCAGCAGATTCCTTCACACCCTTGTGGAAGGAGGAACCGTTTCTATTTCCTTCCGAGCGCCTAGCTTACATAAATTGACCGGCCCGTTGGTCTAGTGGTCAGAGACCCTGGCTACAAAACCAAGGGTCGCGGGTTCGAATCCCGCTAGGGGCAAATGTGTGATGAACATCGGCAGTATTTAAGTATGTCTATCTGTTCGCTGGCATCCATAGTACAAGCTTCGAGCTTAGTTTAGGGCTAGACAATGGGTGTGTTAGTCCGTTTTTTTAATATGCATGACGGCACTGTGTTTCAGTCGGGACTATCAGCAGGTTCCTTCACACCCTTTTCGAGGGAGGAACCGTTTATTTCTTAAAGCGCCTAGCTTACATCCGTTGACTGCGACGGGCTGAATCATGTAAACATGCGCACATTGCTCAAAATACACATCTCATCTCCGCTCCGATTCTGATTGGTCAATTTTTACGTCTCTGCTCAGCTCCGCGCAGCTCAGCTTATGTGGAAACGCTCCCTTAATTATTTAACATTACAACAGGCCGAGTGCGCTAACCACTGCGCCATCGAGCTCCTCGTTTAAAGTAATAACGCTCCCTTAGTCCTGCAGTCCGAACAGCGGCGCCTTGAGGTACCCCCTGTTGTGTGAGGTGGCGTGTCTTGGTCGAGGTAATACGCCGCGCTCGTCGCAGTACGCGTAGGGCAGGCGCAGCACCCAGTACGCGGAGCCCGACAGCTTGGCCGGGCCCTCGCCCGCCGGGAACGGCACGAACGTCGGCCCGCCCGGCGTTGGCTGCACCTGGAACGCGACAAGATAAAGTTTATTTATTTATTTGATTTAATATGTATTGCACAATGAAAAGAGGAACACAAAGCTGTTAATAGCCACATCGGTTAATGTAATTTTTAAAGGTAACATTTTATAACAACTTCATTGTATCACCGAAAAGTGGGCGCGTCCAGCGTACCATTAGCAATTTAGCACAGACACGTGGATCGATATGAACACGCGAGGCGTGTCATGACATCGAATGGGTTCAGATATTTAAAAACGCGGGGGCGTGGCATAACACGCCCTCGCGTATTAGTATTACGCAGTTATCAGGATTCCACGGGACTTAATAATTAAAAGACTAGTGGGACATAAATATTAGGTAGTAAAGGCGAAGTGTGGAATGTCGGAGGCGCCCGCGCCCGTCACTTGCGCATGTTTTGCAGAGCACTAGCTACGTGCCCGGTGGACGTGAACGACAGCCTGAAGAGGCATTGCGTGATCGCAGGATCTTGGCCCTAGCATATGAGCGAGCTGTCGGCTCGTAATTTGTATGTTCCGTATGTCGGTGTCTCGCGGCCCTAGCTTGGGCCTCGGTACATGGCCGGGCTGCAGTACCTTGGGGTCGAGCGTGACGTGCACGGCGGCCTTGGGCGTGACGGCGTGCACGCGCGTGAGCTGCGCCAGCATGTGGTGCGGGGCGCGGCAGGGGCAGGCGGCGTGCAGCGGCATGTCGCTGGCCGCCAGCCGCGCGCCCGCCGAGCCTGCCTCGCGCGCCCCACCCTGCCCCGCCCCGCCACCCCCGCCGCTCATCACCGTGTCCGGAGATGACATCATGAACCTGCGCACGCGCAATTAAAATCCGTTAACACATAAAGCTACCTCTGACGTTGAAAGATGCGGCCATAGCTGTTGCCGAAACGTGCACGCCAGGCGTGTCATTAAGATAGTTCCACCCATCAACCTGAACACACGAGGCGTGTCAGTGGCATTTAATGTGTTAACACCGATATTGTCAAAAAAAATCTTTAAAGGGGACCGAAGTGGTAGATTTGTGCTAACGGAAGGCTAGCTATACAATGTTTAAGATCCGAGGAACACGAAAATGCTCGTCAAATCCCTTTTAAAATCCAATTAAAACTTTAATGTTTTCTTTGATTTTTATGGTGTACTGAAATCGTATGATTTTAGTTTTTAAATGTAGTTTCTTAATTTGAACTCGTTTTTATCCAACTTTAATTGTTTTATTTCAGAAAAATTAAAACCTTTCAACTGGACTCTCTCTCTTAGGGTGTTACCACACCAATCGATCGATCGTTGATCGACGCCATTGATCGACATCGATCGATTTTGATCGACTGGTGTAGTAGCTTTAATTGCTCGACGCCATCGACGGACATCAGTCGACTAACCAATCGATTCGATTGATCGATTGGTGTGGTAACACCCTTAGAACTGTAACTAAACACGCATGCTCTTACCTGTGTCCCCTGGGGCACTCGTACTCGAAGCCGATGAAGATCTTGACGGTGAGGTGGTGCGAGGGCGGCTTGCCGCGCCCGCGACCAGATCCCGTCATGCGGAACGGGTTCACCTGCTCCATCCTGGAACAGAGGAGATCAAGATTTAGATTTATAATTACACATCAGAAACAGAATAATATAACATTAAAATAAGGGGCGTTGCAAACCTTGAGGAGACAACAACCCGCTTGAGGGACTTTTTGACAAAGATTTAAGGACTCTGATTTATGTTTAAGAAGTAAGCTTGTCTGAATCCTGTCCACGACATTCATGAATTCAGGAGAATATTTGCGTGATAACGTTTATTTGCATTTCAGTAAATATTTCTGGCTGATTCGTCGATTCTTGCTCATATGACGCAAGAACTTCTCATCGACTATAATTGATTACAAATTCTGGAGTCCTAAGTCTAGTTTTTAACCAGAAACATCATTTTCCTGTGTGAGAATAGGGTTTAAAAAACACAAATCCACCTCACGGCAGCGTCCCACGGCAGCAGATAGTTGGTGTGCGGCAGGAAGCCGGGCTGCAGGTGCTCGGGCAGGCCGGCGCTGTGCGAGTACAGCGACGACGCGCCCAGGCACACCAGGCTCCAGCTCGGGAAGGCGGGCAGCAGTCCCGGCGCATGCTCACCTCACGGCAGCGTCCCACGGCAGCAGATAGTTGGTGTGCGGCAGGAAGCCGGGCTGCAGGTGCTCGGGCAGGCCGGCGCTGTGCGAGTACAGCGACGACGCGCCCAGGCACACCAGGCTCCAGCTCGGGAAGGCGGGCAGCAGTCCCGGCGCATGCTCACCTCACGGCAGCGTCCCACGGCAGCAGATAGTTGGTGTGCGGCAGGAAGCCGGGCTGCAGGTGCTCGGGCAGGCCGGCGCTGTGCGAGTACAGCGACGACGCGCCCAGGCACACCAGGCTCCAGCTCGGGAAGGCGGGCAGCAGTCCCGGCGCATGCTCACCTCACGGCAGCGTCCCACGGCAGCAGATAGTTGGTGTGCGGCAGGAAGCCGGGCTGCAGGTGCTCGGGCAGGCCGGCGCTGTGCGAGTACAGCGACGACGCGCCCAGGCACACCAGGCTCCAGCTCGGGAAGGCGGGCAGCAGTCCCGGCGCATGCTCACCTCACGGCAGCGTCCCACGGCAGCAGATAGTTGGTGTGCGGCAGGAAGCCGGGCTGCAGGTGCTCGGGCAGGCCGGCGCTGTGCGAGTACAGCGACGACGCGCCCAGGCACACCAGGCTCCAGCTCGGGAAGGCGGGCAGCAGTCCCGGCGCATGCTCACCTCACGGCAGCGTCCCACGGCAGCAGATAGTTGGTGTGCGGCAGGAAGCCGGGCTGCAGGTGCTCGGGCAGGCCGGCGCTGTGCGAGTACAGCGACGACGCGCCCAGGCACACCAGGCTCCAGCTCGGGAAGGCGGGCAGCAGTCCCGGCGCATGCTCACCTCACGGCAGCGTCCCACGGCAGCAGATAGTTGGTGTGCGGCAGGAAGCCGGGCTGCAGGTGCTCGGGCAGGCCGGCGCTGTGCGAGTACAGCGACGACGCGCCCAGGCACACCAGGCTCCAGCTCGGGAAGGCGGGCAGCAGTCCCGCCGGGCTGCCCGTGTGCAGCATGCCTGGGAGGTACTCCGTTGTTGACGGCTGGCGGGTCATGACTTTGTCTGGAAGATGGAGATAAGAGTTGGCAGACTTTTTAACGAGAATATTTAGAGAGGAAAAGCAATCAAAGGAGATATCAAATACAATTTAAATACAAGCACTCAATCAACAATATCAAAAGGAAAAGTATGGGTCACAAAATAGATCCCTGCGGTACTCTAGCATTCATCTCCAGTTGCTAGCTGAGCTTCGTTGATTTGCAACAAAAACTGTTGAACATGTAAAGAAGTTAGCAATCCAACCGCAAACAGGTTAGTATTGTACTGCATAAACGTAATTTGCCGATTTAGCAATCATTACTAATCCTGTCCGAAGGCTTTGAAATTTCGAGAAAAACTGCTAGGTACAGATTTAGTTAAACATTGGAAACTTACACACATTTTATAACTGTTTTTATTATTAGATAGACAGAAGACATTAAGTACGTCTTTCCATGTTTGTGCTACTCTTTTTTTTACGCCGTAAGTACGGAACCGATTGTTTTAAATTTTAAAGATGTAAAGTTAGAAGTCTGAATTAAATAATAAAGTACTTTTTATCCCGGAAAAAATGATATTCCCGAGGGAAAACAGAAATATTATTTGCTTGATGGCCGAGTTCCACGCGAGCAAATCCGGGGGCGGAAAGCTAGTATCTGATATCTGTTAAACCTTCATGTTTTAATATATACACCCTGGCTACTTTTGTAATACAATATTTTCTTATTTTAAATATTGTATTGCTCTGTCTACTTGACTTTTCTCTGTTACTTCGTTTCTTGCTGTCAATATACTATATTTATTTTCCACGAGTTTCCTTCATTCACCTTAAAAATATCAAGACTCACCCGAGGCGCAGTCCCCACGCAGCGGCACGACGTATCTGTCGTCGGGCGAGGCGTCGTCGTCGTCGCGCGCCGAGCCCGGCGACAGCGCGTCCGCCACCGACCACGCGCCCTCGCCCTCCGCCTCGCCCTCGCCGTCGCCTTCGCCGTCGCCTTCGCACTGAGACCGAGCGCGTGGTTCGTTTGCCTCTTGGCTTGATGCGCCCTTAAGAGATGCCGCTCTGGAAACAGATGCAGAAACGTTACAGTGATTTTTAGTCAAAATTAAAGGGACTGGTCTGGAGACAGATATGTAAATCTATGCTCGTGATAATACAAGCTTAGTTTCGGTGGTAATTTTTTTCCGTTTGGTTATTGTCAGTAGTAATATTGTGTAAATATGTTTTATTTATAACTCAATTTTGAGCGGCCAAAAAAATGGTGACCATGAGTCTTACATTTTTGCTTGTTCTTACATGTTGAATGTACGTATCTAAACACCTGTAGTAGTACGAGTCCGTTTGCTGGCACATTTGTATCAAGAGGCTGATGAAGATGATGTTGATGATGGATAAGTCTCATCACCTGTAGGTGGGCGTGGAGGGCTGGAAGACGGGGAAGTCGACGGCCTGCAGCGTGTTGCAGACGCCGCACTCGTCGGCCGCCTGCTGGTAGAAGGCGTAGTTGGCGCGCTGCACGGAGTACGGGTCCTCGCGCTGGCACATGCTGCATCACAGGCTGATGATGATGATGATGGGCATGTGTCATCACCTGTAGGTGGGCGTGGAGGGCTGGAAGACGGGGAAGTCGACGGCCTGCAGCGTGTTGCAGACGCCGCACTCGTCGGCCGCGTGCTGGTAGAAGGCGTAGTTGGCGCGCTGCACGGAGTACGGGTCCTCGCGCTGGCACATGCTGCATCACAGGCTGATGATGATGATGATGGGTATGTGTCATCACCTGTAGGTGGGCGTGGAGGGCTGGAAGACGGGGAAGTCGACGGCCTGCAGCGTGTTGCAGACGCCGCACTCGTCGGCCGCCTGCTGGTAGAAGGCGTAGTTGGCGCGCTGCACGGAGTACGGGTCCTCGCGCTGGCACTTGCTGCATCACAGGCTGATGATGATGATGATGGACGTGTGTCATCACCTGTAGGTGGGCGTGGAGGGCTGGAAGACGGGGAAGTCGACGGCCTGCAGCGTGTTGCAGACGCCGCACTCGTCGGCCGCCTGCTGGTAGAAGGCGTAGTTGGCGCGCTGCACGGAGTACGGGTCCTCGCGCTGGCACTTGCTGCATCACAGGCTGATGATGATGATGATGGACGTGTGTCATCACCTGTAGGTGGGCGTGGAGGGCTGGAAGACGGGGAAGTCGACGGCCTGCAGCGTGTTGCAGACGCCGCACTCGTCGGCCGCCTGCTGGTAGAAGGCGTAGTTGGCGCGCTGCACGGAGTACGGGTCCTCGCGCTGGCACTTGCTGCATCACAGGCTGATGATGATGATGATGGGCATGTGTCATCACCTGTAGGTGGGCGTGGAGGGCTGGAAGACGGGGAAGTCGACGGCCTGCAGCGTGTTGCAGACGCCGCACTCGTCGGCCGCCTGCTGGTAGAAGGCGTAGTTGGCGCGCTGCACGGAGTACGGGTCCTCGCGCTGGCACTTGCTGCATCACAGGCTGATGATGATGATGATGGGCATGTGTCATCACCTGTAGGTGGGCGTGGAGGGCTGGAAGACGGGGAAGTCGACGGCCTGCAGCGTGTTGCAGACGCCGCACTCGTCGGCCGCCTGCTGGTAGAAGGCGTAGTTGGCGCGCTGCACGGAGTACGGGTCCTCGCGCTGGCACTTGCTGCATCACAGGCTGATGATGATGATGATGGGCATGTGTCATCACCTGTAGGTGGGCGTGGAGGGCTGGAAGACGGGGAAGTCGACGGCCTGCAGCGTGTTGCAGACGCCGCACTCGTCGGCCGCCTGCTGGTAGAAGGCGTAGTTGGCGCGCTGCACGGAGTACGGGTCCTCGCGCTGGCACTTGCTGCGCCCGCAGTTGCACGCGCTCACGTACATCACGCCGGAGGAGTGCTCTTTTGTGTTATCGCTGGGAACATAGGAAACCTATTTTTAGAGAAAGCAAGGAATAACAATATATAGAGCAAGAAAAAAGGAAGTATTGGAGGTCAGAGGTCACCAATTTAATTATTGAATGCTCAAACGTCGCTCGGCACGCCGCACCGTTTCGGAGGCCTCGCTTTAACTAGGAGACCCGTCGGGCAAGTCAGTCGAGGAGCGAGGTAATTATACATAGGTCGCGGAACATAAACAGAGCGCCGGATGAGAGGTGATTGGCCTTGCCGCCCTGGCGCATTCTCTCGACGCATAGACCTACAGATTGCCTCCTGCGCAGCTTTGCACCTCTTTTTTTACATAAGCAAGGTGTATTGGCTCCTGTATGTCTGATGTTAAGCAAAAGAGGATCCCTAACTGCCATGACAACGGATGTGGTACCTAGCCGCGAGATACTTTATTATGCTTCTCTTAAAGGAATCCAATATATGGTTATAGGAAGGAGGAAAACGCACGCCGGCAGCGCATTCCATCGCTTAATATTTCGGCATAGAAATGAGTTGCCAAACTTTGGGTTCGTGATGAAATAGTGGCCACGCTAAATAGATGGCAACGTTGACCAGTGCGCGTGGTTCTTTGTACCTTTTTATGTTAGAGCTCTCTCGTTATGCTACGAACTATACTGTGTACGTACTGGTCAGGCAGCCGGCAGACGTGGCCAGTGAGCGAGGGCGCCTCGCACAGACTGCGCGCGCGGTGCGTGTTGTGGCAGGCGGCCTGCAGGCGAGCCCGCGCCGCCTGCGCCAGCGGCCCGCGCGCCATCGACTCCAGCACGCCTAGAGCCACGCTCACCTGCAATACACCCCACACATAGAGTACTATACGTTCAGTTATTTACTTCGTTAGGTAATTTTGTATTTTGGATTGCATTCCAATCAATCTCGTCAAAAACCGCAGAACCAACAACCGTCGGGGTAAACGAGTTCTGGAGTGGATACTGCGTTTTAGCAAGTGTCCCAAAAAAATGTAGTGAGTGTGACCCCCTTAGGCCTGGTGGAGTGACGATTTGCGCAAGATGGCTGGCAGGAGCTGGATGCGAGTCGCCGAGGATCGGATTAAATAGAGAGCCCTAGGAGAGGGTTATGTCCAGCAGTGGACTGCGATAGGCTGATGACGAAATCTCGTCATATTTCAGATTAATTAACCCTTTCCCTGCGGGCTCATCGTTCACAAAACCTTCACCGTATACTGAAGACGATATAACTCGTTTTCCGAAAGTCGCGTTGGTATACGGAAGACGAGATATGCCGTCTGACAAAAGCGTTCCCGCACGGCGGTAGGCGAGTTTACTCGTCTCAGGAATGTATAGTCAATTGAGGAACATAAGGGTAAATGTTGCTAGATGTAAATCAGCCAAGAGTGACTAAGTTTTTAAAATGCGGTTCCGTAGTAAATAGCATGTCTTTAAAACATTATGATTATAGCTATAAAAAACAGTTGTGTTTATTTGATTATACCTACATACATAAATGTTTTGCTGAAAAAAAAAGAAACGTTAATCAGATAATTAAAACCAAGCAGAACTAGAATTATTTTAACAGAAACTACCTGACTAAAGAAGTTAAAACATTTACAAATTCACAAATAACTTAATTTTTATTAAGATCATAATTAAACGTTAAAACAAGGGACTCCTCACCTTTGTCATCAAAGCTCTCATTGACGAATGTTGTGTTACAAATATTTACACGTATTCAACTCTAGCCATTTTACCCCTAATTAGGACGTATTAACTCGCCTACCGTATAAAATCATCTCCAATCAAGACGAGATTACTCGCCTTCCGCAGCGAACGCAAGCGTCGATTTTTTTATTTTTACCTGGCAACACTAATCATGTATATAACTATAACTTCTGTCGTGGAAGGACAGAGAAAATTGGGCCCGTCTGTGGGAGCAGTTTTCGATTTTAGTGCTCCGTATGTAGAGGCAGATAAATGTAAACGAGTTATCTCGCCATCCGCAGCGAAAGGGTTAATGTAGAGCGAAACTCAAGACTTATTTCTATTCTATCAAAAACAATAAAACTTGCGTCATGCATAAATTACCCGATATCAACGGTAGTAGAAGAAGATATCTGTCAGAAGTAAAATACCCATGAACGCATTGTACAGGTCACTTGTAGATATACAATACTTAACACATGTCATGATATTGAAACGGTTCATGTGCTCAGGTCATTCGACGGCTCCTTATAAATGACACGCTGGGCGTGTCATGATAGTGGCATGTCTTCGGCATTTATTGAATTAAAAAATTAAATAGAAAAACATCCTTCTAATTCTCACTGTCAACATTGCGCATAAAACATATCCTTAACTTTTGTTGAGAGTGAAATAATTATAAGTTTGAGCTTTTCATAAATTACATCTTTTACAGTGCAGAATCCTACTTTATCTTAGAGGAATAGCGAGCTAACAATTCCATAAAATAATTGAATTAACAAATACTAGAACTTACCTTGTGGGCGTGGTGCTGGGTGGAATAATGCGAAGGAAGGCCCTCGGCATACGAAGCTTGCGCTATCGGCAGAACCTGAAAACAACAAAAAAGACTTTTTGATGCTTTTTCTATTACAAAAAAAAAGTTTTCGGTATGACTAGCGGTCGCCAGCGACTCCGTCCGCGTGGTTTTTCGGTTTCCGCACACATAGGTATTTACTATAGCCTTCCTCTTCAAATGGACTATCCAACACAAAAAGTTTTTTTTTAATCGGACCAGTAGTTCTTGAGATAAGCGCGTTCAAACAAACAAACAAAATCTTCAGTTTTATTATATTAGTAATTATTATATTAGTAAAGATAAGTAAATGTGACCGACCTTAGCACATCTCGCCGCTGAGAACCGCACGTCCGTGGCCAGGGCGTCGAAGAGAGCCCCGTTCGATTCCTGGTCGTCGTCCGAGCTTTTCGCCACCTCGTCCAAGTATATTGGTGTCAGGGCCTCTGCTGCTTGGCGCCAGGTAGTCGCGCTTGGCAGCTGAAGAACAAACAATTTAGAGTTAGAGATAGTAAAAAAACAATTAAATTTTTCAGCGCTTTATAGTTTTCAGACAAAGAAATGGCTTATTGTTCCCAGGACAGATTGCCGTGAAGGAGTAAAATCTATACAAATATTATAAAGAGGAAAGGTTTGATTTTTTGTTTGTTTGTTTGTTTGTTTGTATGAATTGAATAGGCTCCGAAACTACTTGGCAGATTTGAAAAATTCTTTCACTGTTGGAAAGCTACATTCACCCAGAGTAACATAGGCTATATTTTATCCCGGTACGGGAAGTAGTTCCCCCGGGACGCGGGTGAAACCGCGTGTCGGGCCGCTATAAAAAATAAAAAAAGAGTGATGTTCTCTATTATTGAACTGCCAGTATTTATCATGGAGTACCACAGATCTTTCTCAAAAGAAGATAATATAGTAAAAGTTACAAGTAACAAATCAATCAGAGCAGTTGGAAGACAGCCTTGGACTGGAAATAAAAAAACACAGAAGACTAACTTGACGCTTATAAAAGTGATCGGATTAGGTAGATTGACTTTATGTGCGCATCAAGAAGAGACATAGAAATAATAAGATAAGATTTCTATGACTGAAAAAATCCCGGAATATCCTGGAAAAAAGCGTAACCATGATTCATTTTGATGACATTCATTTTGGTACTTACCTACTTACTCCAAACTCTGTTTAAAACACTAACCTCAAAGAAAGAAGTGCTCATCGCGTACTTCCCGACGTTATCATCGAACCCCTCCCCGAAGGCGAGGTCGACGTGGCCCTGCAAGAAGGCGCGGAAGGTCGGGCGCTCCGGCGGCGGCTCGGGCTCCGCCCCCGCGCATAGCTGCACCAGCCCGCGGACCAGAGCGCTAACATCGCGCGCGTTCCCTCCCTCTTCCTCTGCGTTTATGTAGACGAACTCTTCGTTCTTTGGTATGGCGAAAAGAGATTTGGCGCTGGAAAATAAGAATACCAAATCAAATAGTAGTACAAAAGTAAAGTAGTCTCAAGAAAAATCTTTGATTACCGCATTATATGTACGTGGAACTCGCATCTTTCTGATTAGGCTCACTTTAGAATGCAGGGAACAGTTAAGTAGCACTTAGTAAATGTGCTATGTTTCTGCAGGTGAGTAAGGTCGCAAGGGCTCAGTTGGGGAGGGTGTGGGGTCTTAAAGACCAGAACACATTGTCACATTGTTTACTGTGACATTGTACAGTTCATAAATAACTGTACACTTGTACAGTTGTTGATATCCATGGACTGCTAGTTTGTTTGCCCCCCTATCACATAAAAAAAGTTTCTGTACAAGTATGTATATAAGGGAGTTTTGCACAGCTTTCAATTACAATGTAAATTCTAGAAAAGTAATGCAATATACTTTTACAAACAAAATCTGTCAATAGTAAGGATGAAAGGTGTTTTCTTACCAAACATTAGTAATGATTCTGGCCTTTCTCAGAATAAAATACAGCTGATCTTCCACGGCATGCTCGAGTCTCTTCAATGCTGCAGGTACTCTTCGGAGGGGAGTGGGAGCTCTTCTGAAGTGAAACAAGAGTCGGGGACAGCAAGTCCGTCCGTGAGTCTCCCATACTCCACTGAGACCAATTTCAGCAAATGCTGCAATCGTTTGAGGAGATAATTCTGCCCTGAAAAATGATTTTATTTCTTTTTAGTGGTTACTGGAGAAAAGACTTTGTAGGGTTTACAGGTGTAGTCCAGAACAAAGTCATTTGTGTGGCAATTTAAAATAATAAGGTATTTTCTGCTGCAATTGTGCATGTAAGTGTAGAAACACACTATGCAGAAAAAACACAATGAAGTTTACACAGCTGAATTCACGTTCTGTCATGTTCATGATATGACACACTTTAAAATGGGAGTTGTCACACTTTGCGAATATTATTTTTTAATAGAAAATGCATTGCCATCAAGCTTCGCTCATATAATAAGAGTATTCCTACACTGAGTATGCATTATTTGGTTACTAGCAATCAAATTAAGTTTAGCTTTTGAACCATTGACTTTAAGTATATTCTGCTTAAACACATACCTATAAGCATCAATAGCTTTAAACAGCTGCAGATAACCCAAGTCAAAAACCGGTGTTGGATGCGACAGCACCACTATATGACACAGATGGAACATCAATGCCATCGCCCTGCAAGACTCTGCGGCCAGCTCCCCCGATGCAACCAGCCAGCTAGCTGCGTCTGCCTCTTTCTCTGTGCTCTTTGATTCCTCATTTAAGTTAGCAGCTAGTTCAGCTAACCTCTTAGTGTCTAAGTAGGTAACGGCATGTAGGTAGAGGACCCCACGTTTCTCATCCCAGTGGCATTCAATGCCATTCTGAAAGATATGAAAAAGTTTTGAATTTTGATTACAAAAGTGAAGTGAATGAAACTGGAGAGTTAACTGGACTATTGAACATAATCTAAAATCGTAATAAATGTGTACCTCATCACTTGAAACCGATGGTAACAGAGGAGATGTTTTGTTGGGGATGCGGTAAGGCGACTTTCCAATTATTCCCACAACTACAATTCTCTCCTTCGCCGAAAACTCCGGTATATCTCGAATGGAAAACCGCTTCATGTTCACCTCATTACTTTTTGAAGGATTTTTGTAATAAAGTATTTTAATAACAACAGCAGTAAAACAGCACCAAGCACTTGAATCGGTAACTTAGATATTAATTTACGAACAAACAAACACAAGAAACAACTTTACACAAGGCAGGCCTTTTTTCAGGCTGAAACTCTGAAAGCTGTCAGATGTCAGATGTCACTGTCAGCTGATTTGTCGTAATTCTGAACGAAGAAAGGTTACTTTTTAGAGTTTACACCCTCAAAACATTGTTTGATAAATTTAACCTCCACAAAAAGTACAAGTATTTTTTAAAATCTTAATATTATTTAAGCGTTTTATAATTTAAAAAATCAAGTTAAATAAAACAAGTCATTTCTGCACGAACTTGTACATGTCAGTAATGACATGTGGAACTTTTGGCAGTTGTCATTCTGTCAAACACAGCTGGTTCCACTTGAAATCTTTCGAAACCAAGGTTTTGTGAAGGTTCGCGGCTTGGAGATTGGAGAAATGCAATAGTTATCGAACACAAATCTGCGATATCGCACGGCTCCGTCGCGCTGCCACAGGAAACGTGTCTGTACCTCGCGATACGTTATCAATGAGCTAAATGATATCCATGTGCTAACCAGTGATAAATTTTAAATTACGACTTTTCTCTCAAAATGTCTTCGGCGGTAGAAGATATTTGTGAACTTTTGGATAGTTATAATGGCAGAGATAAGGTAAGCATGCGGAAACTATTCGTCCTTGATCTTTTTGTAATTTTACATTGTCACTTTAAGTCCATTAAAACTTGTTTTATTGTTTCCTATATACATGCACCTTCTTAACATTATTTTTTTATTACTGAATTATTAATGTATAGTTATTTTGCATTTTCTAATTCTAAATTATCTTTATATTTGTTTTCAATCCTACATTATTAAATAACACAAAGGCAACACATATAGTTTCGTTTTGTAGCATAACCATTATCCGTTTCACGACTCCAGGTGGTCCGTTTGGCATGTTACACATTCAAACTCTATGGATGCGTGCACAACAACAAGTCATGGCAGGCTGCGGGGTCACGCCTCTCTGGTGCTCGGCTGATTCTCAGGCTCTTCGACGATATTCCAATGATAAGGCATACTCTTACATATGGATTAGGAAGACATGTAAGTATATAATTGCCATTTTTATTATTGAATGTAACTCATTGTGTTCATATATATTATTATTATAAATTAGGCTTAGAAACCTCTGGCTTTAATTATTTTATGTTTTGAATAGTAAAAGTAAATTAACTGATGAAACATAATATTGCACCAAATATACTATAAGTCTTGTGGTGACTTTTCGAACATTTCTTTTGGATTAACCCTTTCCACGCCACGAGTTTTCGTCAAAAACGTTCACCACACGCCACCGCAACTGGTTGATTAACTAGTGCTGACAATGTTGAGTATCGATATTATTAATTTGTAACAAATAAATCATTTGAAAAAAATATTTATAGTTATTTTTTAAGTTTCTTGGGTTTTATTTTATTACTAGCGGCCGCCCGCGACTCCGTCCGTAGTTTTTACGTGAAAGAGTAACAAACATCCATAAATCCATTCAGTAGTTTTTACGTGAAAGAGTAACAAACATCCATACATACAAACTTTGGCCTTTATAATAGTAGTTATGATTTTAGTTACATGAAATAAAAATATCAATAATGACCGGTAAGTTTTTCTAATGTAAATACATCTACGTATTCCAATAATCCTCTAAAAAAAAAGAAAATTACAAACACTTTATTGTGTCAAACCATGGTTGCACCATTAGATTGGGACGCTTTATAGTACATATTATATTTTTTATAACTTACCTGTTGATTATGTAAGAACACTTCAAATTCAACATCATCAGTTCCTTCTAAAATCCTAATCAACTCCTCTGCAGTGGTCATATTTCAATAAACATTAATTTATTAACGTAATAAATCTACACAGCAACGCAATGCATAACACAGTAAATAACATAATTTTGCAGGGTACTTCCATAATTTATCGATATCTCCAACCCTCATTGTACAACACTAAATAAGTAGTTCTAGAAACATCTATCGCCTCTGACGTCACTTCCGTGTCTGATATATCAGACGTTGGCGTACGAGACTCATGCATGATCGTGTCGCTATAGTGTTGTGACATACTATGCAATTTACTGGATTTGATCATGAAACCCAGTATCAATCAAATCCACCAAATCAAATTTTGATGCAAAACATGAATCGAAAATAAAGCGTTTATCAATGTAAACGCTTTATTTTCGATTGCATTATTATCGAGTGGATTATACAGGTTTTTGTTTTGGGCATATTTTTTGTGTGTTACGAAATCTTACCAAGTTTAACCAATGTAAAACTTGGCAAGATTTCGTAACACACAAAAAATATGCCCAAAACAAAAACCTGTATAATTTTTACATTTTTGAATGTTTCTATTTTGAGGTACCAGATTTCTGGTTTTGGTAGGAACATTGAAATGGAACATCACTAATGGAACGCCAATGTCTGATATATCAGACGTTGGCGCAGAGGGTCCAAGTAAAAAAAAAATAGTATGAGTCGATTCAACACGGTTTTGTTTTTAATAATTTATCATTAAAATTACATTATAATACTTTATGAAATTGATATTTTTGATTAACTAAAGTATAAACAGTCTGAAAATTGTATGCATATGTCGTCACGTACTATAACGATAAGAAAAAATAGGGTTAAATTGGTTAGATATTTATGTCTGATATATAAGACGTTGGCGGCGAGGGCACGAAAGTTAAATGTCTGATATATCAGACGTTGGCGTGGTAAGGGTTAAAAACTAGTTTCACCTGAACACTTATTTACAGAAAATTAGAAAATTAATCCATTTGTTGATTTGTTCTTAGGAATCATCAAAAATAGCAGCCATTCTAGGAGTCCTTGCCAACATGGTTGACCAAGCATTCTTGCCAGTGGAAAAGGCCTGTTGGCTGCATGAAATGGGCATTCTGAAGCTAAAGCCAGACACAGCCTACAAACTAGAGACTGTCAGCACAGCACTATGGGCTGCGAGCCTCTACATATCTTTAATACAGTGAGTATTATTATTATTTATTATCAACTATTTAAAATGTAGGCATACCAATATTTTTTTCTATGCTGTTAAGTTGGTGTAATAAAAGATGTCATTTCTTCTACTTATGCTTATAACATTAAATAATATTAATAATCTTAACAACTGTTAATTTTTTTACTGTCATAACTGATTGTAAATGCAAGAACATTTCACAACATAAAAAACCTAATTTGTACCATGAAGTATAACTCATGGGTCATTTTTATGGTAATGTAAATAAGACAAGATTTTGCAGAAAGCTTCTCAAGTAGCTTATCAGAATAATTTGTTAGTGTCTCTTATAAATCATGTTTGACCGATAAATGAGAATTACTGTTTATGAGCCATCAATCTAATAATATGACAGTGTAGATACTGGTTGCTATCATGTGTTATGAAATTAACAACAAACTTACAAACTTTTCAAGACATTTTATACAACATATACTTATCATTAATCCATTTCAACTTACAAATGGTAACAAATTGCACTGCAGTGACGAAGATTATTTACTAAGTTTTGTATTCTGACTAGACTCCAGTCGGTGTTATTTAATAAATTGGCATTGCTTTTAATTTTTTTACACTAACAGATATTACGTGAAATCAGTTCGCTTGAAAAAAGAATACTTCCTACTAATTTCTTTTTCGATATGTGTCAATGTGTTTAAGTATAACATGTTACATTTCTTGTGTCATCTGTTTGACGAATAAACTAATCTCCACAGGACGGGTCGATCAATGCGACAGCTCTGGTGGAGCCGGGACTGTCTCCAGAGCTCTTCCGAGGACGGCGGAGCGGACGCCAGGCGGAACCTGGACGTCAGACTAATCCTCGGAGCAATCACAGCTGGGAAGCTCTGTCTGGACATCACTCACGCAGTCAGCTGCCTGCCTGAAGGCTGGCTGTGGGGCGAGAGGATCGGAGCCACGAAGGTCGCGGCCATAGCGACCACCTCCTCGGTGATAGGCATAGCGCTGTACTTCGCGAGGAAACGAATGTTGAAATAACGATTTGAGTAGACCAAGTGTATGTTGCTATGACACTATGATAGTGTTATAATTTATCAGTTTTATGAAAAGTTTTGTAAGAGACTTAACGTAGTCACAAATGATATCACATTCTGTTGTTATAAATTGCTATTCACTACATGTTAGCAGTTCGAATTGTTCCTTTTCTGACATCATTATTCGCCTGCGCTATTCTCAGTTTATCTGGGGTTGGCAATACATTGACTTCTTCCATACATACAGGTCTATCATTTGCCATCAAGCCATGTTCCTTTTCTAACATTAATATTTTAGCAGCATTTACGATTTGGGTACTATTACTTAGCAAATTGTGCAAAGATTAGTTGATATGCGAATATTACGAACTGAGTAATTATTTGAACTGATAAGTTTTTTAACGCTACGTCAACATTCGCCAATCATAGCTATCGTCATTAATCAGGTGTTATGAAATTGTATGACCTCTAATGAATTGATATACATATTTTTTTGCTTATATAGTCTTCCAATTACTGTAACATTCGTGAGATTGTAAGTCTGTGGTTAAATTTTATCACACAGCATTGCATTCCATATTTGTCCTAAAACTAGTCCATTTGTAGATTTTGAATTATGTTTGACAATAGTTTAAGAAAATATACTTAATTTAAATTTTATAAAAGTTAATAAAATTAACTTTAATCTTTCTTACTTGTAAATAATTTTATCTATCGTCTTTGGTAACATAGCCGTAAACTCTTTCCCTATCTTTCTTAAAATATGTATAAACATAAATAAGTATTCATAAATTTCTTTTCTTAAAGCCCTATACGAAACGAATAAGTATTTTAATATTACTTATGTAGAGACAGGCACAGTTTTCTGGTGCTCATGGATTTATTCTATTGTATTTTAAATATTATTTGTATTGATATTTCTACGAATTACTAAGCTTGGTGGGAGAATGGGGTACCGGAAATAAGATACGTTTGTAATGCGTTTGATTTTAAAGATTATGTAGGTACAATGAATCAATTAATTATACCATGGATTTAGTAATTAAATATCATTGATTTGTCTATTATCACTACAGGTTGTAATGCTAGTTCAAACTATTATTTAATATGCGAAAGTACCTGCAATGTTATGTTTACGATTAATTTCTTTTTTAATAAATGAAAATATTTTTATATGAACAACAACTATTTTATTTTTGCCTTTGTGTGTACCCTAAGTTATATTTTATTTTTATATTTGGAATTGAATATAACTTTTTGTAACTAGATTATTCCTATAACTTTGAGTACTTGTAATGTGCATCAGTGGATAGGTATTTTATTTTTGTATTTGTTTTTATTGAAAATTCTAGACCGGCTTCACGTGTTTTTCTGTTTAGTTGTAAAAATAATTGCCGACCTAACAAGTTTGATAAATGTAAGAAATTTGCCTCGTAATGCGTAAAGTGACGAAGATCTCTGTATTGTTATCTACGGTAAATAAAAGATGATGTACCGTGAACTTGCAGGTATTATAACAATGTTATGTAAGCTCACTAGTTAAGGAAATGGTTCAATCTCTAGTATTTGACGAAATTACTTATCTTAAGATATAAATGATAAACGCTTTATCTCAATGATATAAGCGTGAATAGGAATAAGTTATGTAGAATGATTTAGTACATGTTTACACCTTGATTGTGGCGAAGTAAATAAATATTTGTTCTCAAGAATGGACGAAATATGTGATTTATTGCAATCTCACGCGAACCGAGATAAGGTACGTGTTAACAATGTTAGGAGATCGAAAATGATTGATGAAAGTGATCTGCCACATTTTTCTACGAGAGTAAATCAGGGGCTTTGATTGATTTTCGATTGTGAGTTTGTGACACGTGAATCACGTGAGTAGTTAAATAGCTGAATTAAGATGAAATTATCACTATGCCCAATGAACAAAATTAAGATCAAATTAAAATGCTGTTGAAATAATGATGATAAAAATGATGATAGTCTACTTAAAATTGGTACATATACATTTCGGCCATAAGGCAGAAATACAACTGTTTTCAATGAACCTGGCATCTGCGACGGAAAGTTATGTGGGACACCCGCCAACCCCAGAGTAGGTACTTAGTTAGTACCTACCAACTTGACCTACCGGGTCCTAATGGCGTCGAGAGGAAAGCTGCTGAGACCACAGAAGATTCACGAAAGCGCAGGGCAAAAAGACACCTAAGGCAAAGAAAATTTTGAAACTAGCGAGTCCTACATTCGATCGCTGCGCCTTGGAGTCATACCTATTGCTGGGTCCTTTATTAATAACTAGGAGTCTGATACAAAAATCGTCGACGGTATCGAACAGCTAGGTTGAGCGTCGTCGCTTCAAATGCTTGAGGTCGGCGGTACAAATCCGGTCAGGAACGCACTTCTGGATTATCAAAAATCTATGCGCGTAGCGTAATTTCTTACCAGATGTATGGTGAATGAAAACATCGTGAGGAAACCCACATACTTAGAGTAAAGTGTGTGAAAAGGACAATGGCAAACCACTCTACTAAAATGCCAAGATAGTTCAGTGTTTCATTTCATACAATGATCACGACCCTCAGTAATGAGGAATACGACTCAGTGAACGAGATACAAATATTTTTACCATTCCTTAGGTCGTGTCTCTAGCCAGCTATGTTCTGAAGCTATGGGGAGCGACGGCGGAGCGCAAAGACTTGCTGGCGGCGAGCGGGCGCCTGGCTGCGGCTCGGGCCACCATGCGGCTTTTTGACGACGCAGCCGCTTTGAAGAATGCCTGCGCATATGGACTTGGAGAACAAGTAAGACATAGTCATATACCTCTAGGTATAGAGGTAGACATATACCTACCTCTTTACATACACGATAAACGCTTAGTCCTCTACATACTAATACGCACATCTAAAAATCGTTAAGTAGGTACCTACGAGTAGCATATCTACCACCTCAAAAAAAGGAGGAGGTTCTCAATTCGCCTGTATTTTTTCCTTTTAAACTCCTTATTTGCATTTTCAAATATTAGAAAGAGAAGTTATCTATTGGTTAAGGAAGGAGTAAACGAGAAAACAATCTCAACGACAAAACATTTGCGACCAAAGATAGTACTTAAAGTTAATTTTATTCGATTCATATCGTGATACTCAGAAACAGACTTCCGAATCAAAATTGCTAATTCTAATTTCCCTGTATCAGGACGGTCCATTATGGGGCACTCTGGGCGTAATGAACAACACTTGCACCCTGGCATACCTTCAAGCAGAGAAGCTGGTGTGGCTGATGGACTGCGGCGTGCTGACCTTCGACACCGAGACGGATTCCCGCATCAGGATCTCACATAAGCTGTTCTGGTCTCTTGGAGCGTTCGTGGGGCTTATCAGGTAAGAAACCATACCGTGTATTGCTGGCATAGAACGGCACAATACTGTTTCTTCCGTATAGGTATTGTAAGAAGCGACGAGAGTGTGCAGATATTGAGTGCAAAAGTGCTAACCAGCAACCATTGTAAACAAAATCAAACGCCTAGAATTCCTCCGGAGGAAACGATCGCGAGTGGAATCATCTTTGATATTTTTAACGAAGTGTCGAGACAGTGGACTTCTACCTACATGTGTTCGCATAAAACCACGCCACGTAGTGATAAGCAGTAAGTACTCTGGTACTTATAAAAATAATATCGCGTTTAGTCCCGTTGTAATGTTAAATAAATGCTAACCAGCAGTCTTGCACTTCTCTGAGCCGCGATTCTTGACTCTTCACATTGCCTCTTCCACACGCCTGAAGGTGTTTTGCTGTGACTTCATAGCCCCCAGTGATTGTTTTATTTCTTTAGGAGACGAATGATGACATGACATTATAACTTACTGAATAAGACAAACCAACCGCACAAGCATTAATAACACCTATTATGTCTTATTATTGTTTCAGGTCCCTCAAGGCTCTACACAGCTCCGCCGTCCTCCTCGACTCTCCAGACCGGCCCAAGTGCGCTTCAGCCCGCTACCGCCAAGCGTCCCTCACTAGCACCAAGTTAATATTCGACGTGATCCATGCAGTCAGTTGGCTTCCTGCTGGTTGGCTGTGGGGCGGGAGACTGACGGCGCAGAAGCAAGGAGCAGTTGCGACTGTCTCTGGCGTCTTGGCGCTAGTGCTGCACTTTAACGCGAAGAGACTCGCTTCTACGCGCGTTTAGTGCTGTCCACTCATTGCTAGTTCCTCTCTTGCACCAAGTTACTTCTAGACGTGATCCATGCAGTGAGCTGGCTGGCCGTCGGCTGGCTGTGGGGCGGGAGACTGACCGTGCACAAGCAAGGAACTGTTGCGAATATTTGTAGCGTCTTGGCGCTAGCGCTGCACTTTAACGCGAAGAGGCTTGCTTCTACGCGCGTCTAGTGCTGTCCACTCATTGTTAGTCCCCTTCTTGCACCAAGTTACTATTCGATGTGATCCACGCAGTGAGCTGGCTGCCCGGTTGGCTGTGGGGCGGAGACTGACCGTGCAGAAGCAAGGAGCGTTTATGCGACTGTCTCTGGCGTCTTGGCGCTAGTGCTGCACTTTGACGCGAAGAGACTGGCTTCTACGCGCGTCTAGTGCTGTCCACTCATTGTTAGTCCCTCGCTTGCAGTCAGTTGGCTTCCTGTTGGTTGGCTGTGGGGCGGCAGACTGTCCGCGCAGAAGCAAGGAGCTGTTGCGTCTGTCTCTGGCGTCTTGGCACTGGTGCTGCATTTTAACGCGAAGAGACTCGCTTCTACGCGCGTCTAGTGCTGTCCACTCATTGTTAGTCCCTCTCTTGCAACTTGCACCAAGTTACTATTCGACGTCGTCCATGCAGTCAGTTGGCTTCCTGTTGGTTGGCTGTGGGGCGGGAGACTGACCGCGCAGAAGCAAGGAGCAGTGGCGACTGTTGCACTTAAACGCGAAGAGACTCGCTTCTACGCGCGTCTAGTGCTGTCCACTCATTGTTAGTCCCTTTCTTGCACCAAGTTACTATCCGACGTGATCCACGCAGTGGGCTGGCAGCCCGCCGGCTGGTTATACGGCGGGAGACTGGCCGCGCAGAAGCAGGAGCAGTTGCGACTATTTGTAGTGTCTTGGCGCTAGTGCTGCACTTTAACGCGAAGAGACTCGCTTCTTCGCGGTAACTGCGGAGGGGGAGGCGTTTAGGTTAACCCGTCGAGTGCCGTTCCCACCCAAAGGCGGGCCAATTCCATAGAATCTATGTGCGGAATTGGAGTTGTGTCGCTACTTTGTAGATATGAAGGTTATCTTTATTTTCGTGCAGTCCTTAATACCTAAGTGTGTAAAATATGTACAAAGAAATTAATGTAAGTTATTCTCCATAACATTATTGTCTTATCAGTATTCTTCATACAGTTCATAATATTGAATAAAATCTAGTCTTTATAATATTTAAAGTGTTTTCTTAAACTGTTGTAACAAGGAAACATGAATCGTACCGGTTGAAAGTGAGATTTATTTTTCCTATTAGTTACATAGATACTTTCAAATTGATTTCATCAATTTTTTTCTGTCGCAATTGAAGTTATAATCTGAAGTCTATCATTATTTAATAAGAAGCGTACCTAATTATAACTTGTTCTAAGAAAGTTTAAAATTCTCAGAAACTAGTATTTCAAACCAAGCTAAAACTCTCAACAGATATGAAACTATTCGATTGAATGACATGATGTAATGCTTAGAAGATCTAAGATAACTTATCGTATCTTTGGCATTTATAAATCGTTATTACTTAAGAAAAATAACCACAAATCACATTAAAATATAATTCATTTATTTTATTGATTCATACAAAATGACATGGATATTTGAGCAACAATAATATTTTAAACAAAGCTATATAGATTGCCTACTTAAAGTCAAACTTGGCAATTACCAATTAGAAGAGACTAAGTGGCTTACAAACAAACTAACCGTAGGGTTTCTACTTCACAAAATACCATTTGTACTAAAGAAACATTCTAAATATAAACAGCTAACAAAAAAAAAACAACGAATATGATCAGACTTTTCTCACAAAATCAACATTAAACTTAACTTTGGCATAAGTATATCGTTGACGCTTACAACAGCTTTTGTTAATTTTATCACCGTTTATTGCTAAAACACCTAATAATTTTACAAGAATAAAGATACTAATCAGAATGCCTAATTACACGTAGGCTAGCCAAGATGCCACTTTGACGAATTCGTCAGACGCTTTCGTAGCGACTTATATCTCCATCCTGCTCACATAAATAGTTCGTGTGCGGGAGGGCAATATAAGTCGCTACGAAAGCGTATGGCGAATTCGCCAAAGTGGCATCTTGGCTAGCCTACCAGTACTATTGGTTATAGAATACTAAGCTAATATTCATAAGGACAAAAATATACTTTGTGATTGCAGCCATAAAGCAGTGTTTAAATAAACCTTAACAAAACACATTATAATATATTGAAAAATAGACCGTATATACTTAAGAATACAGGTGTCTGTACAATATTTTTTACAATATCGAGACATTTTGGATATGTTTTTAAAAAGTACCATCTATATTTTATCTACCCTGTTATGTACTTGGGACAAGAACATCCGTTTCCATGCAATGGTCGCTCTACCACTTTCTTTAGCAATAAGCAATATTTACGAGTAAATTCTCCATGGTAAATGTTACCTCCTTGTAATCTATATACATAAATTGCGTCATACCATGCATGTACACACGGATTCAAGAGAGAAAATTATAACATAATAATCATAATATCATTCAGTGAATACATCACATGAGATAGTATAAAGTTGAAAGGCTAAAAAGAGCGTAAAACGAAACAATAATGTTACATTGACATTTGTTTTCCAAATTAATAATAATTTAAAGTTTTATAATATCAAGTATTCTAATATCATTTGTTCCACAAAAACATAAGATGTTAATCGTTACATCGTTCCTTATCAGAGATCATAGATCTAGTGTATAATCTTGATAGATTGTATGTGACAAACATTCAAATATTGTAGTACTTAAGAGCGTGTCTACGGCGCCAAATGGAACTTTCTTTCACACTTGTCCACGCTTGAGTAAACGTTACTACGTAATTTTCACCTGTTCCCTTCTTATATTCCACCAATCAGACTTTACAAACCTAGTTATATCTATTTTTTATGTTATAGGAAGGCAAACGAACATAATGGTCACCAGATGGTAAGTGATCACCGCTGCCCAAGAACATCAACTACCGTACAAGGGTCGCAGATGCGTTGCCTGTCTTTAAAACCTCCATACCCTCCGCAACTGAGCTGACTGAGAAACATAGCACAACAATTAGGAAGTGCTCCTTCGATGTGGTCTTCTGGAAGGTGTAGGTACTTCCCCAGACGAGCGGCTCATTCAAAAGGAAGTTCCAGAAGGCACTAACTCTCTTGGCTTATCTTTGGTGATGATCATTGGTGCGAAGAAGTATGGGAGCAGGCTCTTGACGTGTGAAGTAGACCTCGATGCCGGGGAACGTCCGGAAGCTGACGCGGCGGCGTGCGACGCGAAGGACCAAAAAGAGTGTCTACTGCGCCGGCGATGGCTAGCAACGCACAGCCGGCCTCCAGCTCCCGCGCGGCTATCTTTATACCGTTCATATGCTACCACTTCACATTAATCAAACCTCGTATTAGCATGGGACATCACTAGTGGGAGAGGTTCTAGCAGGGTCCTGACCAGCAACATCCATCTCATGCTGGAAGTAGGCCTCAGTGCCGGGGAACAGGCGTAGTGCCAGCTGTGGCAGTTGCCGAGGCGGCGGGCGGCGCGTAGGACCAAGAAGTGTATCTACTGCACCATTGGTTGGCAGCGACGCACACCCGGCCTCCAGCTCCCGCGCATACCTAACAGAGCTTATTGCGCGGCTATCTTCTTACCGTTCATGTGCTACCACTACACATTTATCAAACCTCCTACTAGCATGGGGCATCACTTGTGGGAGACGTTCTGACAGGGTCTTGACCAGCAGCATCCATCTCATGCTGGAAATAGGCCTCGGTGCCGGGGAACAGGCGTAGCGCCAGCTGTGGTAGTTGACGCGGCGGTGGGCGGTGCGAAGGACCAAGAAGTGTGTCGATAGCGCCGGCGGCGGGCAGCGACGAGCAAGCGGCTTCTAGCTCCCGCGCGAGCTTCTCCCCGCCTGATATGATGCATAGTCCCAGCAGACAAAGCGCGCGGTGCCTGGAAACATGGACAGAATCAAATTAAATGAGGGTTTTCGCAAATTAAAAATCCGCTAGATAGCAGTAGGTAGGTAGGGTCTAACTGCTATATGATTGGTGACTTTTGTCATGACATTGACAGATATATCAAAATTCACCAATGACAAAGCAGTTAGACCTCACGCCTACGTATTGCCATCTAACCTAAGCAAAGACCCTCATTGTTCGTTATTTATATCGGCTTTTGATATTCTTTGATCGTCAATAATTATATAAACAAAAGATGGATGAATTGTGCGTAGGATGATATGAGTGAAAAAGGTGTGAATGACTCGATGATAGGCCTTCCATAAAGAAGTCTACCTATGTGCCGACCCCAGATTGACTGGGAACAGGGATGACGAATTATGAAAGTACCTACTGTTTCATTTCGTTTCTAAGCACTAAGCTCGTCTTCGGCTTCTATTTAATTCGAGCAAAACATTATTTGAGTAATATTTCGACACTTCGTAGTATACCAAAACGTATGTAAACTTACTTGGTCTGCGGGCGGTCGGTATCCGCATGCAGCGTGACCATCTTGAGCAGCGAGCGCCGCTGCGGCTCCGCCCAGCGCCCCAGCAGCGCCGCGCCCGCGCTGCGGACCTCACCAGCACTGGCCACAGCCAGCCGGCACGCTAAGCAGATCCATACTGCTACCATCACTTCGTTCTCCACACTGGATGATGTTGAGAAAAGGGGTTAGGAATAAATGACTTTGTCTAAATCGGTGCCACCATCCAATACCTCGGTAATGTGCTATAAGAAGACTTGTTATTAGCATAGTTGTTTTCATACACCTTAAATGTTGTTCTATTTGCTGTTAGTCTTCCTAGCAATAATAAGAAAAAAAATAATAATAATAGGGGCTATCAATTAAGTACGTAACATGAATTTCATGTTTACTTGACAGTTTTATTTGGTTAAATTGTAGATATTCTACTTGTACTCGAGTTATGAATTGTTTATAAATGTATTTAAGTATGTCTGTCTATCCGTTCCCTAGCATCCACTGTACAAGCTTCGAGCCTAGTTTGGGACTAGGCAATTGTTGTGTTAGTCCAATGAATTTATTCATTTATTTCTCCTGTAAAATTTTCATTTACATGGGGGCGTCAAATGAACATAAAGGTCTCACTCTCAATAATAAGGATAGTCATTTTAAATATACAGTCTGTTCCAAAAACATTGCTAAAGAAATAAAGAATGCGATTCAAGGATGTCAACTCGCGCGCGCACTCAGCGCCGCCGCCGCGCGCCATGGACTGTGCGCGCATAGAGAGCGTACTGATGACCAGCCGCCGCACTCTGCAGGAATGCAACTACGATGTATGATCGTCTACTCACAAGTCGATGTCAGCAGCCAACAGTGCCAGCAAAGCCGCAGCAGCATCCGCAGACGTATGGTCGTGCGTCAGCAGCGTAGCGTACGCGGCGTGTAACCGCGCGCGCGCACACAGCGCCGCCGCCGCGCGCCACGGGCTGTGCGCGCATAGAGACCGCACTGACGACCAGCCGCCGGACTCTGCGGGAACATCTTACGATGCATGATCGTCTACTTACAAGTCGATGTCAGCAGCCAACAGCGCCAGCAAAGCAGCAGCAGTATCCGCAGACGTATGGTCGTGCGTCAGCAGCGTCGCGTACGCTGCGTGTAGCCGCGCGCGCGCACACAGCGCCGCCGCCGCGCGCCACGGACTGTGCGCGCATAGACTGCGTACTGATGACCAGCCGCCGCACTCTGCGAGAACGAAACACTTTACGATGCTTTCTAGTTAAGATAAAATTAAACTGCTACTTCGAATCTATAGTAAGAGTATGATTAAAGAACATACATGTAAACATACCAGTAAAAGATCAAGTGAATTAAAAAAAAATTAAAACAGATAAAAATATCACGCCCAAGGCGGGCAGGAATAGAGGTACGGACAAGAGAGCAACTAGCAAGTTTTACATTTACTGTTCTGTTATAGGGAAATGATTTAGCTCAGGGACCGAAGTCCTTACGACACTATGTCGCGGCGGACACTCTGCTTGCGCGATGTAGGTTTGTATGGAAATATCGCAGTGCGTTTCAACGCCATCGGCTGAATTGTATCGGAACTACTCTCTTGTAGCGATGTAAATAGGTGTCGCCACATTGCTAATACCCCGGGTACTTCCACTTGTACATACCTTGGTTAGTCAGATAGGCGGCTATCGCGGCGTCGGCGAGCGGCGCGAAGTACTCGAAGGCGGTGACGGCGACAGCGCCGCGCACGCTCGCCGCGACCACGCGGGCGCTGAGGCGCGAGCGCACCCATGCCGTCCACACCTGACAACGACATACACGGTTCAAAAAAACTGTTTATTTGAGACATTATTCGAAATTTTTAACAATACCAAAGATAACGTAAATGTGCCTTATAAGAATCACTATAACACCCAAATACATTGTTATCATTTATGAGGACGCGTCAGCTTTAACTTTTCAATCTCATAAATAAATCAAAATGGAAATATTCTTTATTTATTAGTTAGTCTTCATAGAAGCGCATTTCAATCGTCTTTAAGTACAATAGTCTGCCACCTTAATACCATTAAACCAAGTTAGAGACTACTTTAACTTGAAATTTAATACGACTTAACTTAAAGAATTTTCATTATGGGCATGAGTTCAAGTCCCAACCGGTTCGTAAGAAAAAGTAGCCATTTTCTAGATTATAAATTAGAAAACCAAAAAGTAAAAAAAACTCACCGGTAGTGCAGCGGCGGCGGCTGGCTCAATGCACAAAATTACCATGGCGCGATTGAGCAAATCTTCGATTTCACCTTCAGAATGCTCCAAGTGTGGTGCTGAAATACAATACTTAGTATGAAGTATTTTTTTTTAATTATCAACAAATGTAGTATATGTATAAGAGTAGCAGCTGATAGATAAAATATTAGCTGATAAACCTATGGCTGCCGAGCAAGTATACCGCGCGGATCCGTCTTCGCCGACACGGACTTCCACACGGCGGCGTTTATCTTGTTTACGTGACGTTGACTTATATAATTATGTTCAACAGTATGTACGATATCTGTTTTTTTTTAAAACAAAGAAAAATTTATCAGTGCTCAGGCGGGGGACTATCTTTGGTTACCTGTCCTGTGTATAAGATTACGCGGATACCAGCCGAGCACGTTTGCACACCGCCCCTGCACTCACCCCGCCCACTCAGCCAGCGTATCACATATCTCTGGTTACCACCAGCCGTGCACGCTTGCACACCACTCCCGCACTTATTGCGAACGCGCCCGTTCCCGTAAACTATATTAATCTATAGCATCAAATATCTATGTTTGTTTACCTGTCCTGTGTATGAGATCAAGCGTCGCCTGCTGGTAGGCGGGCACGTGCTGGGTGTGTCCGCGCGCAGCCACGCGAACACCAGCGCGTTTGCACACCGCCCCTGCGCTCACTGAGACCCCGCCCACTCAGCCAGCGTGATACGCTATCTCTAGTTACCTGTCCTGTGTATCAGATCAAGCGTGGCCTGCTGGTAGGCGGGCACGTGCTGGGTGTGCGCAGGCGCACTGGCCGCCCGCAGCCACGCGGATACCAGCCGCGCGCGCTTGCACACCGCACCCGCGCTCACTGTGACCGCGCCCATACCCGTTGCAGCCAACTATACTAATCTATAGTATTAAATATCTATGTTTACCTGTTCTGTGGATGAGATCAAGCGTGGCCTGCTGGCAGGCGGGCATGTGCAGGGTGTGCGCAGGCGCACTGGCGGCGCATGCTTGCACACCACACCCGCACTTATTGCGAACGCGCCCGTACCCGCACCCGTGAATTATAATATGTATGTATAGAATCAACTATCTCTAGTTACCTGTTCTGTGTATAAGGTCGAGAGTCGCCTGCTGGTAGGCGGGCACGTGCTGGGTATGCGCAGGCGCACTGGCCGCTCGCAGCCACGCGGACACCAGCCGAGCACGCTTGCACACCGCACCCGCGCTCACCGTGACCGTGCCCGTACTCGTTGGTAGGAACTCGCTCGCTGCTAGGACCACCCTGCACAAGGACACAAATTAATATAATTTATTCCAGACCTTTACATCCATAGTGGATGAAACTGGGATAAACGCAAGGACGCAAGAAAGTTTATAAAGGATATCCACCAAAACTACCCCAGCTCCGGCGCCAAAAATATTTTTTTCAGTTTTAAAAGTAAAGTAGTGAAACTATTATGTATAAAGAATCCCTTTTCCTTAATTCACATGCTAACATATGTTTTACTCTAAAATCTTAGATATATTCCTTGGGCACCGGAGCTGGGGTAATTTAATTTTGTATTGCATTTATTTCATTTGGCGGATCTCCTTAACTTCGATGGCGTCGATCGACGATCGATCGATTGGTGTGGTAACACCATAAACGAACTCATAGTGATGAGAGAAGAGAGTAAACATTAGAGCATTGAAATTCATAATATTGCATACTAGAGCAAGAGTTGAAGAGATTAGACAACTCACTTGAACTGTGGGAGTTCGTGGTAGGGGACTGCAAGACCGTGGTGCTCCATGAAGAATCGGTCGAGCCCCTCTTCCAGGGCCGCTTCCGGCAGCCTGTGCCACGGGAGCGTCGTCGCGTCTTCCAGGACCTGAAAGAAAGTTTAGATGAATAAGAGGGATGTACAATAATTTTATAAGAAGTTTACGTTCAAATTCGATGCGCAATGCATCCCTACACGTTATGTAAACGATAGCCGCGCGACTCAAACTAAACAAAGTGGTGATTCCACTTCAGCAAGAGTCCCAAAAAACGTAGTGTAGGACGCCCCCAGGCCAGGTGGAGTGACGATTTGCGCAAGATGGCTGGCAGGAGCTGGATGCGAGTCGCCGAGGATCGGGCTAATTGGAGAGCCCTAGGAGAGGCCTATGTCCAGCAGTGGACTGCGATAGGCTGATGATGATGATGATTCCACTAAATATTGAAGGGCGTGTTAGAGTAAGTCGAGTGCGTTCAAGTGCTCTGCATAATCATCCTTCAACTCTTCTCCAAGCGACCAACGAGTATTTGGACGCGGTTTCCTTGTAAACTGGCCATCCATTACAGTCGCGTAGAGCCCTTACATTGCCTCTTCTGAAACATGACTCAAAAACCGACGCAGTTGGGAATGACTAGGGCAGATTGCTAATGCTCCCTCTACACGTAGACAGATTCGTCTGCAGACGTAGGCAGACGCATCCGCAGATGAATCCCTGCGAGCCGACCACACGTCTTTATGAAAATAGAGATAATTGACGACCCGCTTGGTGTAATGGTCAAGATGTTGCCTATTATGCAAGAGGTCGCGGGTTCGATTCCCGCACAGGACAAACATTTGTGTGCATGAACATGTCTGTTTGTCCTGGTCTGGGTGTTATATGTATCTATTTTAGTATATTTGCAATACCATTGTTGATTCTAATGTCTGTAATACAAGTGCTTAAGGTACCTAACACAGAGTCAGATCAATGTATGTGATGTTGTAAAATATTTATTTATTTAAACATGATCGCTGGTTATGATGTGGCAACTGACCTGCCCCGGCAGCTGCAGCGGCGCAGCGGCGAGCAGGTGCAGCAGCAGCGCCAGGCGCGCCGGCAGCTGCGCGTGCGCCGCGTCGCGCAGCCACGTGCTTGCACCGACTCCGCCCAGGCACGATGAGCACCATAGGCACATCTCCTTGTCTGCGAGCTGGCACACCTGTGAGGAAAATAGCGTTAATGAAATTCAATCTAGTAGAAGTTTCTCCTAGCGTAAAATTCATGCTAGCTTCTAAATGCATAGCAGGCCCGTCAAGCCCCTCCCCCAAGGAGAGGGGTCCGGGAGTCTGAGGTCCAGGGTGGACAGAATCGGAGCGCATATTGGCTAGAGTACCGGTCTACTCCCAGGCGGGCTTACCAAGGCCCGTAGCCAATATGCCACTTTGACGAATTCGCCATACGCTTTCGTGGCGACTTATATTGCCTTCTTGCACACGAACTATTTATGTGAGCGGGATGGAGATATAAGTCGCTACGAAAGCGTACGGCGAATTCGTCAAAGTGGCATCTTGGCTAGCCTACCAGGTCGCTCCCAAGCGGGAGTACTGGGTCGCTCCCAAGCGGGAGCACCGGGTCGCCCTCGCAGGAGTACCAGGTCGCTCCCATGTGGTCATGTGGTCGTGTAGCTCACCTGCAGCAGCGCCTGCAGGCTGGTCCCGCGCAGCCACTGGCAGCGGGTCCAGGGCGCGGCCGCCAGCTCGGCCAGCAGCGCCGACAGCTGCACGCGGCCCTCCTGCCCGCACGAGGAGCCCTGCACGCCGAGGTACGTCGCCACCGTCCACTCAAACATTTGATTTAGGATGTGCTCGTCTGTTCCTATAATCATAACAATGTTTCTGTACTGCTGTTATGTGAAAGTTTGCGTCACACATAAAGAGCACTGGAAAACGGTGGGCGGAAGATTTTTTACGTTTAAGTTGGGTATTTGACTGCATACGAATTTATTATGATATTCTAACATTAATCATGAAATAAAAAAATAATAGATTTTTTTTATTTAGCTTTTAACAATAATTTATTTCAGCTAATTGCAACTAAAAGAGCATTGATTTGACAATACGCAATAATAGTGTTGAATAAAGACAAAGCTACATCTTCTCCCTGTTCTTTCGTGTGTACTCACCGGGATAGTCCACGATGACCTGCTTGACCGCTTCGTGGAAGGCACGCAGCATGGGCGTGTAGGCCTCCCGGTCCGCCACCACGGGCAGCAGCGGCGGCGCCGCGTGCGGCAGCACCCACGCGCCCCACGACTCCACCAGGCTCGACCACGCGTACACTGATACTGGGTACAGAATGTCGTGGTGGTTAGAAATAATATTTAATTCTTTGGATTCACACACCAATTGGCCAGCCCCAAACTAAGCTCGAAGCTTGTACTATGATAGTTAGGGAACGGATAGACATACATGAATACTTTTATAAACATGACTCGAGTACAAATGCCCATGTCCATCTCACAAACATTTGCCGAGTATATGTATTTATTGATGGATAGTATGTCTCATTTCATCCTGTTCATGCCACAAGAAGCGACTAAGAGATATTCAGGCGGGTGAGCGGTAGTATTACCTCGTGTTTAATCGCCATCCGCGGTCACCCACCCGCATGCACGGTGACTTTGTGCCCTCATCTATGTGAAGCCTATTACCAGCAGTGGACTTTAGCAAGCTAATGATGTTAATGATGATAGTAAAAAATGTCATGCGCAAAGCCCCGCCCACCATGCATGCGTGCTTTGCACTAAACCACGTCCAGCTCCAACAGATGGTGATCTAGCTGGAATACGTTATGGCGAAAGGCTTGTATTTATTGTTATTATAGTTAATAAACAAAGGACACCCACCCCTCTCTGGGGCGTAGCTCTGCTGTACCGCAGCGGCTACAAACGCCCGGTGCAGCGCTTGCAGCAAGGATGCAACGTGTGGCGCGTACGATGCGTACTTGTTGTGGCGCAAACCCCGCCCACCCGATCACACCTTTCACTATACCACGCCCTACTCCAACAGGAGGTGACCTAACTGGAATACATACTAGAACAGGCTGGTATAGTTAATAAATAGGACACTCACCCCTCTCAGGCGCGTAGCTCTGCTGTACCGCAGCAGCTACAAACGCCCGGTGCAACGCTTGCAGGAGCGATGCCACGTGTGGTGCGTACGCGGGGTATTTGTCATGCCGCAAGCCTCTCCCACCCGATCACGCCTTTTACCGTACCACGCCCTACTCCAACAGGAGGTGACTTAGCTGCAATACGTACTAGCGACAGGCCGGTTTAGTTAACAAATAGGATAATTACCCCTCTCAGGCGCGTAGCTCTGCTGTACCGCAGCGGCTACAAACGCCCGGTGCAGTGCTTGCAGGAGCGACGCAACGTGCGGCGCGTACGCGGGGTACTTGTCATGGCGCAAACCCCGCCCACCCGTTCGCGCCTCCCAGAAAAGAACTCCTAGTTCGCGGAGAAGGTGGCCCAGCTGCAATATAATAATAAGCTTTGCGTTAAAGAACAAATTATTAATTAATATACATTAACAAGATAAATAGGACGCATCGCCAGCAGATGTCTTTAGGCACTGTAATGAGCGGGTTTTCGTATCTCAGAAAAATATTTTAATGAGCCCATCTTATTTTAAATTTAATGGAAGCAAAATGACTTCTCCTTCTGACAAAGTAGTCTACGTATTGATTAAATTATAGTAGTATCAGTATCAGCCTATCAATATCCAACTGCAGAGCCAAGGCCTTCATCGATCGAAATCATGTAAACGTTACAAAGGTAACGAAAACATGATTTGGTTGATGATTTAATCACCACGCTTACCAAATGCAAGTTGGTGATCACAAATCCGAACTCTGTTCAGAAAAATCGGCACAAATTATGCCCAACGCAGGAATCGAACCTCGAGGCTCCGGTCAGGGCCTGAAACTGCTAGCATGAAGCCCGTAGCCACTCATACCTCGTCGAGAGGAAGCGCGGCGGCGACCCGCTGCGCCGCTGCCACGAGATGCGCGATGCGCGGCGCGGGCCACTCGCCCGTTGTCATCAGATCTGCGCATGCGCGGGTGTGAACTGATAACTCAGTAGCGCTGCACACCATCGTACTCTGCACTCCTAGTAGCTGTGGACATGATACACGGTAACGGTAACACTCTAAATAGCAGAATGAAGGCAAAATGTCAAGTATCGATGACTCCTATAAATAAAGAGGTGCTTTCGTAATTCATCATCATAGATAGATTAGATTAGATGAATTATGCGAATCCATTTTCCTTAAATACTAGGAGATCTACTATAAATCAATTAATTGAACTAACACACCAATTGCCTAGCCCCAAACTAATCTCGAAGCTTGTACTATGGATGCTAGGGAACGGATAGACATACTTAAATACATTTGTAACAGTTGTAAGTCCTTACAGGTAGATATAGTTATGTTAAGTAGTTATAAGTAGTTGTAAGTTAGTTAAGTTATAGGTTGTAGTTAGAGTACGTAGTTCAGGCGGGTAGTACTACTAATGAATGTTAGAAATTATGTATATAAAAGTCACTGGTTCGCGAGGGCGCGTCGTCAGCAAAATAACTTCAAAATGTCGAGCGTGCTCGGACAACATTTATAAACATCCATGACTCGAGTACAAATGCCGATGTCATCAATGAACAGTCAGTGTTTGTATGTGTAGCCCATATACAAACACTGACTGACTGTTCAAATCAGCAAATATCTTCAAACGCATACAATGAACAACGTTACCTCCACGAGCATGTCTCGCTCCTCGTCTTCGTCGTCGCTGCTCCAGCGCAGGATGGCCTGGCGCAGGGCGGAGAGCACATCCAACCGCGCTGCGCTGTCCACGCTCGCCGCCCACCGACCCATGTCGAACTGAACAAATAACACACTCATACGGTCAAACGGTTGTGCCATTAGCTCGGCGTTGAGGGAAAAAACCTGCACATTCAGATAGTTTGTGACTTTAGGTTCCCCTCTTAAGTATCTATAATTATAAGTGCAGTTAAGGATTCAACCTATGTAATTGTGTTATTGTAGATGTATTGCTGTAACTTATGTTGATAATCCAATAAATAAATAAATAAAAGAGTTTACGAAGGTCTGATGGCAGTCGCTTCACTGTAATAATCAGACACACCAAATCCCGGATCGTAGTCAAAGCGAACGCCGCAGAGAAACGGGATAAACGCTAGGAAGAAGAGACATCTACTGACTTTGGAGAGGCAGGAGAAGGACAGGTGGTGCGGCAGCTGCGCGGGCGCCGCTGCAGCGCACTGGAGCCTCCGCCCCAGCGCAGCACTAGCGCCGCGCAAGCGTCCCCGTCAGCGCTGTGTGATGGATGGGTGCAATACATGTACTGACCTTGGAGAGGCAGGAGAAGGCCAGGTGGTGCGGCAGCTGAGCGCGCAACAGCGCAGCGTGCAGGCGCGGCAGCTGCGCGGGCGCCACACGCGCCGGCCGCACTGCAGCGCTGCACAGCCGCCGCTGCAACGCGCTGGATCCGCCGCCCCAGCGCAGCACTAGCGCCGCGCACGCGTCCCCGTCAACGCTCAGCTAGCGCTGTGTGGACGTGATGGGTGCAATACATGTACTGACTTTGGAGAGGCAGGAGAAGGCCAGGTGGTGCGGCAGCTGAGCGCGCAACAGCGCAGCGTGCAGGCGCGGCAGCTGCGCGGGCGCCACGCGCGCCGGCCGCACTGCAGCGCTGCACAGCCGCCGCTGCAGCGCGCTGGATCCGCCGCCCCAACGTAGTACGAGCGACGCGCACGCGTCCCCGTCAGCGCTCAGCCAACGCTGTGCGGACGTAATGGATGGGTGCAATATTTATTTATATGGACAGAAACATACGTAAAAAACCAAAATCATAACGGTCCGTCGCATGCACCAAGTGGAGTGTGTGATACCCGTCATAATGATCATAATAAATGCACTAAACTATACTCTGTCCACTTTATGAAGCGTCTTTTGACAGCTCACGCCCATGAAAGTTCGAATTGCTTTCGTTTAATTTTCGAAAAAAGAATATTGTTCTTCATGGACGGTTACTGCCAACTCAGTGATGTGCTACGAAAAACGATTAGAACAATTGTGCCCCCGATTACAAATAATCGATAGAAATAAATGCTATGAATAAATCTAAACTTCTTCATAACATGTTCATAAGGTATAAGGTATTCATAAGGTATATTTTACATAGAAAGGTAACAACATTTGGATTTAAATTTCTTTTACTAATATGACTTACTCGTTTTATATTTAATTTATAAACTCAAATATATGGATTTATATTTGTTTACAATAAATCTAAGAGAATGTTAAATCAAAACGCATGTTTATCGAAATCGGTTATTTTTTACGTACCTAACTCAAATAATGATAATAGTACAATCGGATTGTTGACACATTTGAGATACTTTAGGACATCACAAATGTTCTCAATCGGCGACCTGTCAAAAGACGCTTCATATAGTGGACAGAGTATAACACACCAATTGCCTAGCCCAAAACTAAGCTCGAAGCTTGTAAAAACACACACACTATCATTACAGTAAAAGACCTAATGCGATGGGGCAGTTGAAGGCCCGATGTAAATAGCACAGTATATGAGCTTACTCGGTGAACTGTGCTTTATGTTATCCGTGCTTGTACTATGGATGCTAGGGAACGGAAAGGCTTAATTAAATACTTTACATGATTTGAGTACATATACCGTTGTTCATCACACAAACATTTGCCCATAGCGGGATTCGAACCTGCGACCCTCAGTTTAATAGCCAACGACTTCGACCACTTAACCAACGTGCTCATCAAAACCAATATGCTAATGAAAAATCATAAATACCTCTGCCAACATCTCGAAGAAGGCAGTTATCGGCGCCGTAGCGGGCGCGCACAGCGGCGGCACAACCGCGCCCGCGCGCCACGCCCGCTCGCACGCCGCGCGCGCCGTCGACCCGTCCGACATGCGTCTGACACACAGCAAACGGTGAGATAAATAATAAATAAATACCTAGGACTAACACACCAATGGGTGGCTAAAACAAACATGATATTCGTGTGACGTCCTTAATGGGTCGCCTCTTAACATGTAGCTAGTGCAACCCCAGTGCATTAGAATAGTGCTGACCCAGTTCAACCCGCGATCATTGTAAGAAGCGACGTAAGAAGGCACCGGCATTACCCTGATCTAATCGTTCAACACACTTCAGTGACAAACACGATTGCCTCCTCTAGAAGGGGCACAGACTCTCCCTATGAGGACGCCTAACTTAGCGGTACACAGATTTAGGCTAATGATGACGATGAAGATGACTTAAATAACGATTAAATATCGCGATTAGAGATATAAACTGTCCTTTACCTGGCTATGGTGAGTAGGGCGGCCGCGGTCCGCGCGGCGTGGAGACGCGGTCGCGCCAGGTTCCTCATACCCGCAAGCACTTTGCTCCTAAACACATAAAATGTTCCAATACAAAATATTAGCCTGATTTTTTATTAGGCAGAACATAATTAAAAAATATAAATTTTATTAAAATAAAACTAACCTGTTCTCTTTAATAGCTCTCTCTGTGTCAATTGACTTACACCACTCGCGTTCCTAAAAAGAGTTATTTATTATTTTTTATTCTTAAAATTACTATGAACAATTTAATACCTTTCAGTTTTTAGGTTTGAGCTTGTAGATTAATTCACTCATTTATTTATAAACACTTTATTGGCCACACAAGTAAGTAAGTTTTAAAAGGCAGACTTAACACTTAAATCATTCTCTACCAGTCAACCTTGAATCATTAAAGATGTTTACGAAAAGTGACGGGCACGAATTTTTTTTTATTGCGACTTAAATGGGTTTTTCTGACTGTTTTTATATGTAATAAAGGCGACAAGTGGAATGGTGGTGAATTTTATTATACATTATTTATCCTATTTATTTATATTATATGTATATATATAAAGGTATATATGTATTTATGTATATTAAGTGTCCTAGTAAATAAACGTATACCTACATATGTACTAAATTTTAATAGCACTTCCTACACTGTTTGACCATTGAGGCATTAAGTTCGCCTATTGTACAATTTTTATATCGTGCAATAAAGTTTAAATAAATAAATAAGTGGGTGGTTGAGAGGTGTAGAAGCTACTTACCGGCGGCGTGTAGTACAGCGTCGCACAACGGTTGGGGCAATCTGCGCGTAGAGGGGGTAACGCTCGCGGCACCCTGAGGCCGCCCACCAGCTTCCACAGCGCTGCGTCTAGCGCCGACACGCGACCCACTTCTGCGCCCCATTCCCTGCACACACATGTAAATTAAACTAGCAGCCGACACGCGACCCACTTCTGCGCCCCACTCCCTGCACACACACACGTACATTAAACGACCGCCCACAACTTCGTCTCCGTAGAGTTTGGTTTCCGTACACACATTTTTTTATACAAGTATTTTTAAATTTTTATATAAGTATATATATAAAGAAAAATATAATTTTCTTTCATATTTATCTTATTAAATTTATTTCCTTGCACTTAAAACCTCTTTGTAATATCTCGCGCTAGTTGTCATTTTTTACGTGTCATTTAAATTGACATTTAGTTTTGTAAAATTAAATCAAAACGAAAATAATTAATTTTAATGTGAATTTGTGTTGGAACGAACATTGTAATTAGAAACATTAAATGTCGTTTCTTTTACTTACAGGTATGTTAAAATCTTTAAACTTTCTATGTAGATTTAAGTTTGCCTGGATAAATGTACCTAACTGTATTAAATCTTTTACTTACAGAAAGAAACTCAATTGTGTTTTATTGACGGTGTGTCGTCCAATATCACAGAAATATATCTTATAAAACGACATTTATTGTCAGAAAATGGAAAAGTTGAAATTTACGTTTCAAGTAAAACCGTCGGTAGATGGAAAGTCAAACATTATCGCCATAACCGCCATTGCTACACAGGATGACAGAGTTTTCCTTATTCCTGAAGAACATCAAGGCATATCGTTTCACAAGCATATCCAAACATCAAAAACATTTGGAACAGTGAAAAATACATTAGTAAAAAGACATCAAACTAGAAATGTTTGGATAAAAACGACAAAAGAAATATTGCAAACTTATATTGATGACGATGGGAACATGGTTTTTCAAGACCAATTTCTAGAGGAAACAACCCAAGAACAGATGGCTTCTGGTATAAAAAAGTGTTCAGATGATCCTATAGTGAAAATTTTAGAAAAATTAGTTGAAAGTCAACAGAACAAGGATAAACAAAGTATTAAAAAATTAGCTGAAAGATTTATAATTGAAAAATTTAATGGAAAATCTTCAGGTGTCTATCAATGGATGGAAGTATTTGAGAAGGAATGCCAAAGGTTTGATATAGTTAAAGCAGAAGAGAAAATCGAAGTTTTTAGATTATTTCTGGAAAAATCATGTAGTGATTGGTATTCTTCAATGATGATCAAGCTTGGCTTACATTCCGAGTGGTCAGAATGGAAATCGAGTTTTTTGCAAACTTATGCTAATAAAGGTTGGACTACGACCAAATATGCTTTATCTTTCAAGTATCAGTCAGGATCTTTATTAGAATATGCAGTAAAAAAAGAAAATCTTTTACTAGAAATAAGAAAAACAATGGATGAAGGTACCCTAATAGATATTATTGCGGCCGGCTTACCAGATTTTATAACTGATAGAATTAACAAAGAAGAAATTTTGCATACTCAAAACTTATTTAATGAATTAGGAAGATTAGAACATTTAGTGACAAAGAAGAGATTTATTAAAAAAAAAGATGAAGGTGATAAGGTAACTAAAGAAAAATGTAGTATTTGTGAAAGATTGAAGAAGGGTGTACGCTATCACTCAGAAGATTCCTGTTGGTTCAAGACAAGGATGAATACTGAAAAAGATAAAAAGCAAATTAAACTTATAAATAATTCGGAATTGGAATGTGAACTACAATGTGAAGACCAAAAAAACTAATAGTGCCGCCATTGATCAAATTAAAATTAGTTCTAAATAAAGATGTTGAAGTTTATGGGATCTACGACTCAGGGTCAAATGTCTCATTGATAAATTCAAAGTTCTTAAAGATAAAAAACAAAGAAGCAAGCTTTTCGAAGAACACTAATTTAAAAACGATTAATGGCGTTAAAAAAGCGATTGGAATGATTACACTGGATATAGCCATATTCGAGATAGAGAAAAAAATGAATGTTTTTGTGATAGACAATGAAAATTTTGGTTATGATTTCTTAGTAGGATTGGATTGTATAAAAGAGTTCTTCCTGGTCCAAAATGAAAACTTAGAAATCAAACAAAAACTACCCAAACACATAAATGGCATTGTTTCTAAGGAAACAATTGACATATTTTCAGATTCTAAGGAATCAAAATTAAATAATTTAGTTAACTTCAATGAAAATTTCAGTGAAGAAAATTTTAACATTTGCATTAATCATTTAGACTATCGACAACAGGTAATGATTGATGAATTAATATCTAAATATAAGTCTGCCTTTGCTAAGGACAAATTTGATATCGGACAGGTAAAAGATTATGAGGCACATATTGATCTAATAGTGGATAAATATTGTAGCAAAAGGCCATATCGTTGTACAATGGAAGACAAGAAGGAAATCGAAAGCCAGATAGCCGAATTATTGAAAAACAATATGATAGAAGAGTCATATAGTCCATTCGCAGCACCAGTTACATTAGCCTATAAAAGAGAAGAAAATAGAAGGTCAAGATTATGCATAGATTTTCGAGACTTAAATAAAATAATTGTACCTCAATCACAGCCGTTTCCTCTTATTGAGGACCTAATAGTGAAAACCAGAGATTGCAAGTTTTTCTCAACATTAGACCTTAATTCTGCGTTTTGGTCTATACCTTTACGTGTCACAGATAGACACAAGACTGCATTTGTGACACAAGATGGCCATTATCAGTGGACCTGTCTACCGTTTGGCTTGAAGACGTCTCCAGCCATATTTCAGAGGATTATGTGTAACATAATAAGGAAGCACAAGCTGTCAGAGTTCACAGTATGTTTTATCGATGACATTTTATTGTTTTCAAAGTCTTTCTCCGATCATATCAGACATCTAGAACATCTATTTGAAGCAATTAAAAGTGAAGGTTTTAAACTTAAATTCTCCAAATGCACATTTGCAGCAGACACAGTGAAATACTTGGGTCATGTCATACAGAACAATTCAGTTAGACCAATGAAAGATAATCTTATATCAATCAAAAATTTTCCAACTCCAAAAACTCAGAAAAATGTGAGACAGTTCTTAGGAAAAATAAACTTTTATCATAAGTACGTGCCAAATATAGCCATGAAATTGGAACCATTGCATAACCTTTTGAGAAAAGGACAAACTTTTAACTGGACAGAAGCATGTCAAAAAGCGTTTGAGGATATGAAATTAATATTGTGTTCTCAGCCGATATTAACAATCTTTGATCCCAATCTACCTATTCACATATACACGGATGCAAGTCTACTAGGATTAGGAGCAGTCCTAAAACAGCCTCAAGAAAATAATGAAGAAAAACCGGTAGCCTATTTTTCAAAAAAGTTAAATGAAGTTCAAAAAAGGAAGAAAGCTATATATTTGGAATGTCTGGCAATCAAAGAATGTGTAAAATATTGGCAGCACCTGTTGATAGGCAGAAAATTTACTGTCTTTTCAGATCATAAACCATTGGAAAATATGAACATAAGGTCAAGAACAGATGAAGAATTGGGTGATCTAACTTACTACCTATCACAATATGATTTCCAAATTAAATATTCTCCAGGAAAGTACAACATTGAAGCTGACTGCCTAAGCAGAAACCCAGTCCTTGAACCAAATGAAAACCAAGAGGAACAGTTAAAAGTAGTTAACACACTAACACTAGAAGATATTTTAAAAGACCAAGATGATAATGAATATATACAAGCAAGAAAAGATAGTTTAATAACAAAGAACAATGTTTATTACAAGAAGATGAAGAAAAATGAAAAAATTATATTATCAGAGAAATTCAGCCTGGAACTCATGAAAAATGTACATACAGATTTAGGTCATATAGGAATAAAACAGATGTTAAAGATGATAAGCTCAGTTTATACAGCAGAAAACATGACAAAAAACATAAAAAGAATCTGTGAGAGTTGTATAGTATGTCTAAAAAATAAATCAAGAGGACAAAATAAGTACGGACTAATGTCTCATTTGGGTCCAGCCACAAAACCTTTTCAGATATGTTCTATTGACACCATAGGAGGCTTTGGGGGTTCCAGATCTACGAAGAAATACTTACACTTGCTATCAGACCATTTTACTAGATACGCATTTATTTTGACATCAAGTACTCAAAATGCCAATGATTTCATCAAACTGATATCAAAATGTGCAGAAACTAATGCCATTGAATTAATACTCTCAGACCAATACCCAGGTATCAACTCTAAGGAATTCAAGACATTTTTGGATGAAAAAAATATTTCAATAGTTTTTACATCAGTGAACTCTCCTTTCTCAAATGGCTTAAACGAGAGACTCAACCAAACATTAGTTAATAAAATCAGATGCAAGATGAACGAACATGACACAAAAGTGGCTTGGACAACCATAGCACACCACTGTGTCGAAAAATATAATGAGACGGAGCACACTGTTACTGGATATGCTCCAAAGTACTTACTTTATGGCACAGATGTAACGATTTTGCCAAATGAACTAAAACAAAACCCATCTACATATGATTTAAACCAGGCCAGGAAAAGAGCTCTGGAAAATACAATCAGATCACATAATTATAATAAGAAAATGTACGACAGAAATCGAAGAGATATTGAGTTCGAAGTTGGTGATACTGTTTTTGTAGAGAATGGGAACAAACTAAACAGGAAAAAGCTTGATGAATTGAAACTCGGACCTTATAAAGTCATAGAAAAGATATCAAACTCAATTTACAAGATCAACACAGCCCATAAAAAATCCGAGTCAAACTTTTTCCACGTCTCGAAGCTAACACCAGCCCCTGCATGCACTTGAAGAGACTGTATGCGCATACGCGTTTTTAAATTCTCTAGGAGGGGGGGAGATATAAAGAAAAATATAATTTTCTTTCATATTTATCTTATTAAATTTATTTCCTTGCACTTAAAACCTCTTTGTAATATCTCGCGCTAGTTGTCATTTTTTACGTGTCATTTAAATTGACATTTAGTTTTGTAAAATTAAATCAAAACGAAAATAATTAATTTTAATGTGAATTTGTGTTGGAACGAACATTGTAATTAGAAACATTAAATGTCGTTTCTTTTACTTACAGGTATGTTAAAATCTTTAAACTTTCTATGTAGATTTAAGTTTGCCTGGATAAATGTACCTAACTGTATTAAATCTTTTACTTACAGAAAGAAACTCAATTGTGTTTTATTGACGGTGTGTCGTCCAATATCACAGAAATATATCTTATATATATGTAGATATATTTACAACTGGTAAGTCCGCTAGAAGTGTAATAAATCAGCCAGAACACTAGCGTTAGTTTGGAGCAGAACACACAGACTCTCCATCTGAAAAACCTTCTGAACTTCCAGCTGAAATAAGATGCAGCATCTTGGAGAATATGAAAGAAACCTGCTCTTAGCTAATATATCACGACACTCACCGTTTTATTCATCTTCTAAGTTCTATTGAGAAAATCATACGAACTTAAAGTAAGGAACGAATCTCCAAACCTTGTGGTGTTGGAAATGTCCAACGGCATCAATAATAACTTCCTTAGAATTTACAAGCCAACAAGCAATTAACTAACATCTAAAAAAGTTACCATAGAAATAAAAATACTTACTGAGCCAGCCTCTCGATGTCCTTCAAATGCTTGTCGACGAGAGCCAGGAGGCCGCGCGAGTCCTTGAAGTTCACGTCTTTCACCAGAGATTCAATAGCTCGTTTTTTAGACCTTTTAAACAAAAACAATCAAATCATGGCTTTAAACAAACCCCAAAGATAATGATATAAGTCATTGAAATTAACTTTATTGTCTTTATCAATTGAGATGTTTGTCTGTGCACTTATTGTAACATACAGAGAAGCTCAGAGTAAGTACAATAACAATAAGAACAGTTTTTTGTCATAAAAAGGTCTGTTTTCCCTTGTTAAGTTAACAGACGACAGATGGTTGTCACTCCAATGTAATAATTTCCGTTCTTATTTATTTTTTGTAGTTTTATTTATAAAATTTAACATTTAATTGCGCTTAATTTGTTTTATGTGTTTTGTTTACACTCAAAAAACGACTCCTTACTTTCATTCTTTTTTACCTATTAGCCGGAGTTGCCTGATAATCCTACTATCCTACTAATATTATAAAGGCGAAAGTTTGTAAGTATGGATGGGTGTTTGTTACTCTTTCACGTAAAAACTACTGAATGGATTTGAATGAAACTTTACCACAATATAGCTTATAAATCAGAATAACACATAGGCTATAGAGTCCACGCGAACGAAGTCGCGGGCAAAAGCTAGTAGATAAATAAAAGAAGAACTCACTTTCTTCCCGGGTTCCTAATTGCCATTAGAGTATCCACCGCCCTCTGGAAGGGCGTGGGCGGGGGCGGCGGCAGGGGCGGGGCGGAGGCGGGGGGCAGCGGGAACGGTTCCCGCTCGTCCGTGGGACTGAGTGCGGGCCGCTTGCTAGCGCCGTACCTCTGCCAGGCTGCTGCTTGCGCCTGGGTACGAGAAAGGGTGAAGTCAATTAAAACAAGCTGAGAAAGCTGTAATTTAATTAAATTACGAGTATAAAATGCTTTCAGTTGGAACTTTTAGCTGTTGCTACAGCTGCAAACCCGATGGATATTTTTTTTTTCTGTTCTTTACCACGTTAGAAGGCTAACATGTGACACACATTAGGAATACTTTATACAAAAAAAACATGGGACAAACACACCAATTGCCTAGCCCCAAACTAAGCTCGAATCTTGTACTATGGATGCTAGGAAACGGATAAACATACTTAAAATACTTTATAAACAATAAATGCCGATGTTCATCACACAAACATTTGAAAGTTTGATCCTCACCTTGGGTCAGGCTAGACCCATATTTTATAGTAAATATTGAATGTGTACAATTGTACATTTTAGATACGATATAAAGGTTCAGTTGTTTTTACCGGTTCAGGGATGAATCTGGAGATGTCAGCGAGGTGCGGCGTTGCGACTGTGTGAGCCCCTTCGTCTAGCCATTGAGCGTATGCGGTAAGTAGCCTGCAAAAACATATAACAAAACGTTTGAAATATAAGCACCTTCTCCAGTTCAGCCAAGATATTTAAACTTACGTACGCTTCATAAATTAACTTTAAATGGACAAGATAAATCTAATATTCACATTTATTTTTAGCCGCTTGGTGTAACGGTCAAGTTGATGCCTATTATACAAGAGGTCAAGGGTTCGATTTCCGCACAGGACAAACATTTGTGTGCATGAACATGTCCGTTTGCCCTGTACTGGGTGTTATATGTATCTATTTAAGTATATGTATTTGTAATACCACTGATGATTCTGATGTCTGTAACATAAGTGCTTAAGCTACTGAACACGGAGTTAGATCAATGTATGTGTTGTTGTGAAATATTTATTTATTTATTTAATCTTACCTTTTCGCACCCGTATGGTACGCTATTAAGTTCGTATAATCCGGCAAAACTTCCAATTCAGCGGGAGACCTTTCTTTCTCTGTTTTCTTCTCTTCTCCATCCGACCAATCAGAGTCAGTATCACTAGATTCACTGGATTCACCCGTCAAATCGGTGAACGATGGTTCAATCCATATCTCGTTGTCATTACTTCTAGACTCGGAAGTGACGACTCTACTTGTGGTTGGTTTTTGGAGTTTTTTGGCAGCTTCTGCAAGTGTAGTCGCTTCGTTCACGTGATATGTGATGCATTCCTGTTGAGATGAGGTAAAAGATGAATCAATTGATAAGAATTAATGATAATATAATATGTATATTAATATCTATACTAATATATAAAGCTGAAGAGTTTGTTTGTATGTTTGTTTGTTTGTTTGAACGCGCTAATCTCAAGAACTACTGGACCGATTTGAAAAAATATTTTTGTGTTGGATAGTCTATTTAACGAGGAAGGCTTTAGGCTATTGGAAATCGAAATCCACGCGGACGGAGTCGCGGGCGGCCGCTAGTTAGTTAATATACAAGTATTTTAACCTCATTATACATACCACTTTTTACTTATTTGATATTTGCATGCTGAGATCATCTTTTACTAAAATAAACTTAAAATCGTAGTTGAAGAGGAATAAAAGAGAGAAGTTGTGTCATTTATAAAAGAAAAAATCTACAATAAATAAAAGTGAACGGTACCTGTAACCGTCGTTTGAGTTGTGTGAGTGTGCGCGATTTGATGAGCCCGCTAAAGAACAGCGGACCAACCGGCGGGGTGTCATTACGCCTGTTTCAGAGAATAAAAGTTTAATGTATGTAATCGAATAGGTTTAGCTGGGTTAGTGTGGTTAATTATATAACTACACCCGTCAAATCTGTCTTCGAACAAGTCTTTATATTTTAATTTTCGATGGATTTGCGTACATGTCGGTGGGTGTATCTTAAATTAAATAAAAAATCCCCACTAAACCCACGCATTATCTTACCGGTAGCGGTAGTACCTACGATTATCAGTTGCCTAACGCTCTAAGAAGTTTCATTTTGTTCGAGGCTAATCGAATTTCATTTACAATTAAATTGCGATCGATAGTGGCCTAGTGGTACAGACCGCGCCTCACATAAGTGAGGTCCGTGGTTCGAATACCGGTCCACACCTCTGGATTTTTCGAAATCTATATGTGGATTTGTGCCATTACCTCGGCGGTGAAGGAAAACACCGTGAGGAAACCTGCACATTCAGATTCGTTTCGGACTTTAGTTTAGTTAGATCTGAATTTGTAACTATGTTCCAATCTGTCTGGCAGTCGCTTCACTGTAATAACCAGACTCGCCAAATCCTGGATCATGGTCAAAGCAGATGAATGAAAAATGAAGAAGGATTTACAATTAAATTCTTTTGCAGGTCAAACTTACTTCAAGCAATTTTTGCTCGATCGAAAAGCGCATCCAATAGGTCAATAACCAATAGGTAAATAAGCCAGTGCATACATGTCGTTAGGCGGGCGCTGCAGGTACAGATGCATGAGCAGGCGCCACAGCTGCAGCGCGGCGGGGTGCGCGGGCGACGCGGCCAGCACTGCGCCGGCGCAGCGGTGCACCACCAGCTCCTCCGCGCCGATACTGGCGCCGATCAGCTGAAAAAATATGTATGTTGACACTGTTCTCTATTGAAATAAAACTACTTTTAAACGGATATAATCGCGGTATTCTTCAAACTACATATTTACCGTGATTATATCCGTTTAAACGTAGTTTTATTACATGAGTATCAGTCGCGTAAACCTAAGAAAACTATTCCACAAAAAAAAGAAAACAATTTGTACTTTATAATTTATTAAAAATGTATTTTTATCTATAGGTACTAATAACATAAAGCTGAGTTTGTTTCCATGTTTGTTAAACGCGCTCATCTCTATCAGGATCTACGGGTTCGAATTGAAAAAATATTTTTGTGTTTGATATTCCAATGTAATATGCGATAGCGAGAATAGAGATTGTAGAATAGAAAATGTAGTCACCTGCGTACCTGGCTGATCGTAAGATTGGCAGCTATAGCCAAAATCAGTTAGCTGGACGGGGGCTATCAGCGGAGTCAGCATTTACAGTTCAATAGTATCTCTTATGCCCCTGACATAAGCGTCTCCTCCGACGTGTCACACGTACCTTGAGCGCGTTGTCGACGTGTATGCGCGCGTCGGTGAGCCGCTGCGAGTGCAGCGCTTGCAGCAAGCGCGGCTGCAGCGCCGGCAGCAGCTCGCGCTGCGTGTGCCAGGCGCGCAGGGCGGCTGCGCAGACCAGCGGCGCAGTGGCGGACATGCGCATCGCTTGCAGCAGCTGTTGGGTGTAGCTGTGTACCTTGAGCGCGTTGTCGACGTGTATGCGAGCGTCGGTGAGCCGCTGCGAGTGCAGCGCTTGCAGCAAGCGCGGCTGCAGCGCCGGCAGCAGCTCGCGCTGCGTGTGCCAGGCGCGCAGGGCGGCTGCGCAGACCAGCGGCGCAGTGGCGGACATGCGCATCGCTTGCAGCAGCTGTTGGGTGTAGCTGTGTACCTTGAGCGCGTTGTCGACGTGTATGCGAGCGTCGGTGAGCCGCTGCGAGTGCAGCGCTTGCAGCAAGCGCGGCTGCAGCGCCGGCAGCAGCTCGCGCTGCGTGTGCCAGGCGCGCAGGGCGGCTGCGCAGACCAGCGGCGCAGTGGCGGACATGCGCATCGCTTGCAGCAGCTGTTGGGTGTAGCTGTGTACCTTGAGCGCGTTGTCGACGTGTATGCGTGCGTCGGTGAGCCGCTGCGAGTGCAGCGCGTGCAGCAAGCGCGGCTGCAGCGCCGGCAGCAGCTCGCGCTGCGTGTGCCAGGCGCGCAGGGCGGCTGCGCAGACCAGCGGCGCAGTGGCGGACATGCGCATCGCTTGGAGGAGGAGTTGGGTGCTCTCTTCGTCCTGAGGGCGAAATTATACTCGTACATCCATACTACACTTCTAACATGCATATACATATAAAGGGAAAAGATTTGTATTTTTGTATGTGACGAATAAACTCAAAAACTACTGGACCGATTTGAATAATTCTTTCATTGTTGGCTAGCTACACTATCCCCGATGAACTTAAGGTACTTTTAATCCCGGAAATGTAGGGGGCCCCCATTCCCCCTACATTTCCGGGATTAAAAGTATATTTAAAAAAATAAATTACGCGCGGTTGAAACTGCGACGGAATAAATAATAACATTATAAAATTAATGAATAAATAAATAATATAACATTATAAAAAAAACATTTTTTAAAAATGTTTATACAATATTGTATAATACAAAAAAATTAAAGCATTAGAACCTTCGAAGTGATAAAAAATAACAAAAAGAGGATGCATCGGCCGGGAATCGAACCCGGGCCGCCCGCGTGGCAGGCGAGCATTCTACCACTGAACCACCGATGCTTATACACTATGCGCTGAAAATGTGGTAGTACAACTAAAAGGCAATTATAACTAGAAAGGCGAAAAGATGCGTGACTATCGTGACATGGCCATGACCTCGATAACGAAAGATAAGCAGGTTAGATTAATTAAATTTTATTGAAAACGCAAAAGTGTTGATTTACAATTAAATGACAACTATGCAGAATCTGTTACTTTTGAAAATAATCTGATGCATATAGTTGTTATCTGTAAGGGATGCAGCACCTTCCCGTGATCTTACCACTAAACTTGTGCAGTTTTAATCGCACTTGTTTTGAATTAGGGACCCATGTTATTCCGTGAGGTGAAGGGGAATGATCCCGAAATAACGAGTTGGTTCCAGGACTAAGGTGGACCACTAATTGAACATAATTATTTTATTTGCACAACGGTAGCCTGCGTCAGCGCAGATTACCATAGTGCCACTGACACCATTTTTTTCATCAAGGCATGTGAGCAGGACGGGCAACGTCCACGGAGTCCGTCCGTTGGACGCAGCCGTGGCCATGGCCACGGCTGTGTCCAAAACCGCTGCAGCTTGCGCCAGCGCCGGCCGCCATAGTGCTACTGTTCACTCATGTTTAAAGCACTCCTTCCAAAGCTGTTTCTCGTAATAAAACAAATATGACATTAAGCCATTAGGTACCTGTCTCCTGGCGAGGTCCGTGGCGTGGTCGTCGAGGCAGGAAAGCGGAACGGGAACCGCAGCCACTGCGGCGTCCAACACTGCCGTAGCCTGCGGCAGCCCAGGACGCCATAGAGCGGCCGTCCAGGCGCGGGCTAGCAGAGCGCGAGGCACACCACCACACCTGATTCACATCATTTAAATATATAGTTGCCTGGCTGGGTTGTGACGTTCAAAAGAACCAACCATATGTAATTATTTTTAATAAATATTTATTTTTATTATTTCATTGCATATATATTGAGGGAATTTGCTAGAAAAGGTTACGTATCCACATTAGCGACCTGCATTGAATGTCCTTACCCGCCAATAAAAAAACATTTAGCGAAGTAATAGTCATAATCATCATCATTGATTGATTGTAACAATTATGGTGTTATATACAGATGTCACAATTATACATTAAAGTTTCTCAATCAAGCGGTTTCCAGCGCACAATATTGATATAAAGCAGTTGCAATCATCTAATCAATCTAAGGGAAACATGGATGTTTGTTTGTATATCATGAGTTCCTCACTGTTCCTCAGCCAGCTGGTCCAGTACGAGCCGCAGCAGCAGGTCAGCACCGGCCGCGCCGCCGCGACCCAGCGCGCGCTGCATCAGACTTGGACTCGCGTTCACCACCAGCGAGAACAGCTCTGTGAACCTGGGGAATCAAATGAAATAAATAGATGGACTAACACACCAATGGAGAAAACAATGGCAAACAACTCCATCAAAATGACCAAAAGAGTAAATTCTGTTGTTGTGTGTTTGATTTCATACAACAATTACGACCCTCAGTAATGAGGCATACGACTCAAGGAGATCAGACCAATGAGGGAGTTTGCGATTGAAAAATCCGCTAGATGGCAATACGTAGGCGTGAAGACTAGCTGGTCATTGGTGAATTTTGTCGTATATATCAATTTCACGTCAAAGTTCACCAATCACATACCTATTAGAGTCTAACAGTTAGACCCTACGCCTTGCTGTCATAGGCACCGTGGAGAAACTATAGAGGGCGTTATAATTTCTGTGGTTTGACAGAGTTTCGAATATGAGTCACGAGATGGCAGAGTCATCGCTACGCACGGTGCCTATAGCAATTAAGGCTCCTCTTTTGCTTACCATCAGGCAGAGTGGAGCCAATATACTGAGCTTATATTTAAAAAATGTACGTACTTCGGCGTAAGCGCGATGGAGTCGTGCGCAGGCGCTAGAAGGAGCATGATGGGCGCCAGGCAGTGCAGCGCCATGGACACGCGACTCGCCGCCAGCGAACACAACGCTGCTAAGCCCTCCGAGCAGATCTGGTGAACGATACAGTTGATCAATATTTATTTAGTTAACATTTGAGCGAATGCAAACATACAAGGAAATGTTTTAGGCATTGAGCCCTTATACACTAAACTAAGAAAAAAATACCACAATGTAATTCGAAAACAGTGATGGTGTTTCATAATTTAAATCCAGAATAGCGTTACTCGTCCTCTCCTTTTGGAATCTCGGATCGTTGCTTATAACAAACTTAACAGTATAGACTCCAAATAAGCACGCAGTAGCGTCAGGAGCTGGTTAATAGGGCGAAGGCCATCGCCAGCGCCTTGTAGGGGGCAGGGGCCGATGGCGTCACTCCGGGCGATACGCTCCACTCCGTGCGGTGTTCGCACTATCCAAACAGTATCCACTCACAATAGGCACGCAGTGTCCCCAGGAACTGGCCATGAGTGCGTAGGCCTTCGCCATCATTGTCTCGGGGGCGGGGTCCGGGGGCGGCGCGTCGGGCGGCAGGCCCCACATTGATCGGTGCACGCGCAGCCGCCGCAGCACCGCCCAGCGCCACTCCTCCTCACTTGAGCACTACTCATGTGTAGCTTGGCAGTGTCTGTTCTCTATAGGCACGTAGTGGCCCCAGGAACTAGCCAGCAGCGTCTCGGGATAGAAGTTGGGGAGTTCCGCGTCAGTTTGTTCATCCCACCCCGTGCGGTGCACGTGCAGCTGCCGCAACCCTTTTTCTCCTCGCTTGAGCACTACCACAGACAGTGTTTACTCACAATAGGCACGCAGTGTCCCCAGGAGCTCGCCATGAGTGCGTAGGCCTTCGCCATCATTGTCTCGGGGGCGGGGTCGGGGGGCGGGGCGTCGGGCGGCAGGCCCCACCCCGCGCGGTGCACGCGCAGCCGAGGCAGCACCGCCCAGCGCCACTCCTCCTCGCTTGAGCACCACCCATGTGTAGATTGGCAGTGTCTGTTCTCTATAGGCACGCAGTGTTTCCAGGCACAAGCTAGCAGCGTTTTGGGATAGAAGTAGGGGAGTAACGCGTCAGATTGCACGGCCCCACCCTGGACGATGCACGCGTAGCCCGACGCAATGCTACTCCTCCTCGCTTGAGCCCTAACTATACGTACCACAACAGTGTCTACTCACAATAGGCACGCAGTGTCCCCAGGAGCTCGCCATGAGCGCGTAGGCCTTCGCCAGCGCTGTCTGCCCAGCGCCACTCCTCCTCGCTTGAGCTCTACTCACCTGTAGCTTGGCACTGTCTACACACAATAGGCACGCAGTGGTCCCAGGAACTAGCCAGCAGCGTCTCAGGAGAGGAGTAGGGGAGTGACGCGTCAGTTTCCGCGGCCCACCACGCTTGAGGACTTTCTATGCGAAGTTTGACAGTATCCACTTACAATAGGCACGCAGTGTCCCCAGGAGCTCGCCATGAGCGCGTAGGCCTTCGCCAGCATTGTCTCGGGGGCGGGGTCGGGGGGCGGCGCGTCGGGCGGCAGGCCCCACCCCATCCGATGAACACGCAGCCGCCGTAGCACCGACCAGCGCCACTCCTCCTCACTCGGGGACTGGACTGGCTGGGAGCATATCCACCACCCGATGCTGAGCTGGCTCTCGAGTGACAGGCCGCTGGGGAGGGGGAGAAATATTTGCATAATAATTACATTTTATGTATTAACATACGCAGTAGTTAATATATTGAATACAGTAGTTACATAACGTAACGAAAACATAGGGTCATTGGACAATTTGATGATATTTTTGTATCTGTGCCATATAAACAGGTCAATCACCCTACAGTTTTATTTATTTATACATAATATTATGATTTTACATTAGAAGAGTGAGCGGGGCTTCCGAGAGGTCTTTATAAACATGATTCGAGAATAACTTCAACGGCTGATCCAGTGTGGGGAGGTCATGGGGACAGCCCCTTCTCCCCCCCTCCTCCAAGCTGGTTACAGAACATAAGTGGACCAATTAATATACATATTTATTTTATTTAAACTGACATAACCACAACTATTCGACCACCATCTGCGCCAAAGCTGAATTCGCCCTTGAATAACTTGACTCTTTTGTAGTCCTAAGTACACTAGACTACAATACACACGTGTGCGGCGTGTAGTCGAGCGCTAGCAGCAGCGGCGGCAGCAGCTGACCGCAGCGACGCGCCCAGTCGCCCAGCACGGCGCGGACGTCGCTGGGAGCCGGCCGCCAGCCCGCCGCGCGGATCCAATCGATCGCACACGGCTCCAGCTTCTCCACTGGAACGTGACAGGCAAACGAGTTAAGAGAGGTAGAGCTTTGTGGAAATTCCACTCGAATGAGCCGCTCGTCTGGGGAAGTACCTCCACCTTACAGAAGACCTATTCGATTTCGTAACTGTAGTGCTATGTTTCTGCTGGTGAGTAAGGTTGCCAGAGCTCAGTTGAGGAGGGTATGGGGTTAAAGCCGGCAACACCATCATCCATCAGGCGACCCGCTGGCTCGTTTGCAGCCTCTGACATAAAAAAAAAATATTCATCTTAACATTAACATTAGAACATTTCCGTTGAAATTTTAATATAAGTTCTGTGCTATTTAAACATTCTTTCATTCCAATAACATCCCCAAGTTCAGGCACCACAACAGAGCCGCCCGCCCGTCCCTACAGAAGATCACAGTGAAATAGCATTTCGAACTGTTATGCTATGCTTCTGCTGGTGAGTAAGGTCACCCGAGATCAGTGGGAGAGTGTGGATGGGGTCTTAAAGGCAGGCGACGCATCTGCGACTCTTGTGTGGCTGTTGATGTCCAAAGGCAGCGGTGGTTACTTACCATCAGGTGACCATCTTGTTCGTTTGCTTCTTTATAGTATACAGGGTGGAATCTTGAAAAGGGTTTTGTTGGGCAGGTACATTAACCGTTACAGTTACAAGAAAACGTCGTTAGGCAACCATCCCTAACTTTTTGAGATAGTATGACCTACATTCACAGATTTTGGAAAAAAGTTACAGTCAGCAAAAAAAGTGCTGAAACTGGCAAAACATTTTTTTCATGCCAATCGATCCTATTTCATGTAAGGATCAAATGACTCTATGGGACCATTTGAGGTTTGAGTACTAGAAATGTCAGAAATCGCAAAAAAACTTTTCCCATACATTTTGTACTAAAAATTTCAAAATTTTTTTTCGTGCCATTCGATCTTGTTTCATGTATGAATCAAAACTTTGCATCAGACCATTTAAGGTTTGAGTACTGGAAATGGCAAAAATCGCAAAAAATACTATTCCCATACATTTGGTACTGAAAATTTTCGAAACGTATTTCTCACATTTCTAGTAGTCAAACCTTAAATGGTCTGATACAAAGTATTGATTCATACATGAAACAGGATCGAATGTCACGAAAAAAAATTTTTGGAATTTTTAGTACAAAATGTATGGGAAAAGTTTTTTGTGATTTCTGACATTTCTAGTACTCAAACCTCAAATGGTCCCATAGAGTCATTTGATCCTTACACGAAAAAGGATCGATTGGCATGAAAAAAAAATTTTGCCAGTTTCAGCACTTTTTTTGCTGACTGTAACTTTTTTCCAAAATCTAAAATCTGTGAATGTAGGTCATAATATCTCAAAAAGTTAGGGATGGTTGCCTAACGACGTTTTCTTGTAACTGTAACGGTTAATGTACCTGCCCAACAAAACCCTTTTCAAGATTCCACCCTGTATAGTAGACGGGCCCGTCTTTATAGTAGACGGGCCCGTCTAAACCAACGGGTCAGTCTACTATAAAGACTCTACCACCGATTCGGACAGCAGCTATAGGCACCGTGCAGAAACTATAGAGGGCGCTAAAATCCCGATTTTTTTTTTCTGTATTTGTCAGTAATATTTGACATTTAGCTTGAAAGTTTCGAATATGGTACACTAGATGGCCGAACAAGGCACCGTGTTTTTCCGTGGTTTGACAGTAGAATTACTGACATTGAGATTAAAAAGTTTTGAATATGGGTCACGAGATGACAGAGTCATCGCTACGCACGGTGCCTATTGGCAAGAAGAACAAGTTCATGTTCGTGAAGACATCACGTTTCTCACCCTTTTGTAATCCAGTACTCACCGGGATTAGTCTCCGCGATGAGCAGCAGTACAGCGGGGTATAAGTGCGCGTGCGCAGCCAGGAGGAGCGGCAACGTCTCGCGCGCCGCCCGTTGGCACGCGCCGCCGCACGAAGAGCTATTGCGTCTAACTCCCACCTGCCGCCATATAAGTACTGCCGTTTTACATACTCACATTCATATTATGCATTATGTATGATCCATTGTTCACATATTGTATCATATCATATATCATGTTACTAATATATAAAGCTGAAGAGTTTGTATGTTTGTTTGTTTGTTTGTTTAAATGCCCTGATATTTATATTGAAATCATTGAGTTTCATTTACAGACACCCGGCCTCAGATTTTTATTTATTTGCTAGCGTCGAGTGACGTGCGTAAGGGGATTGTTCACATTACATTCCATAATGGGCTTCACTGTAATAACCAGATTCGCCAAATCCTGAATCATAGTCAAAGCGGACCCCGCACAGAAACGGGATAAACGCTAGGAAGAAGAGAGAAGAAGAGAATGGGCTACGCGGAAGACCAGCGCTGTGGCTTTCGCCATAGCATATTATGCTGAGCGCTGGCCTGTTTGGTGCAGAACAATAAAATGTTTATTTAACTTTTGTCTTTTGTGTAAAATCTGTGCCAAAAAAAAAAATTTTTCTTTGGGACAATTTTAATATTTTCTTTTTTTTCTTCCTTTCTTTCAACAAAATCAAAAATACTTTAAGCTACATAAAATCTAACACAAGTGTCCTAATTCATATCAATACACATAATCATTGACGAGAGTGTATCACCATACCGTGAACAGAAACTCCAGCACTATCCTGGCCAGCTCGTAGTCCGCGCCGCGATCGACGGCCGCCTGCGACACGATGCGCACGCGCACGTGACACGCCAGTGGCGCCATGTCCACGGACAGCGATTCGATGCGCGTCGGCGATGATTCTGATGACAAGTTCGATTGTTTATTTTCTTGTTTTCAGAACCGTCTTTCCTACTGGACACAATGGGCACGTCTGGCCCCGCGATCTATTTACCAAAAAAGAGGTTAAAATGAGGTTATGTGCCCTAATAAATGTCTTGGACCTGCTTGTATTCTTATTTGCAAACATCCTATGTAAGCTTATTAGTTATTAATAATTAACAGTAACATAACAGGTACTTAACACACACGAGGTAATTTTCTTCGCATTTTACAATAAGTTGACTATTTCCGGTACAAAAATCGTTCATTTATTACTGTACTACACGTGGGTAACGTATATAAGGAGATCAAAATCGTAATTCTCTTGTACTAGCCTTTACAAACATTACACCGAATGTGCTATTACAAAAATTAAATTCATTTTTCTCGACATGCAAGTTAATGATGTATCTGATGCAATAGTCCCTGTTAGCAAGGCGGCCGGTAGCTAATTGAACTCGCCCGCTCAGGAACACGGCGTCCACGCACGGCGTCCACCTGGACCTCGGTCTCATGTCTGTGTCGCAGCTGGATATGCTCTCACCATGCAAGTGGACGATGTGGCTGATGCAGTAGTCCCTGGCGGCGTGGTGCGACAGCAGCGCGGCCGGCAGCTGGGGCACCTCGCCGGGGTCCATCAGACCGAGCCCGCTCACGAACACGGCCTCCAGCTCCGCCTGGACCTTGGTCTCATGTCTGTGTCGCAGCTGGACCTATGACCTCACCATGCAAGTGGACGATGTGGCTGATGCAGTAGTCCCTGGCGGCGTGGTGCGAGAGCAGCGCGGCCGGCAGCTGGGGGACCTCGCCGGGGTCCATCAGACCGAGCCCGCTCACGAACACGGCCTCCAGCTCCGCCTGGACCTTGGTCTCCATGTCCTTGTCGTAGCTAGATCTAAAAAACATAATCGCAATAAAAACATATTCACATAGAAGGAAAACTGTTAATCGTATCTAATCCTCACTCCGTTACACAAAAGCAGCAAATGTGTTACTCTATCAATTAATCAGCCTATTGCCGTCCATTATTGAATGTGGGCCACCCCGAAAGAACGTTGACCATCACGGGAGCAATCCTACATTATACTTTCGGGTTACTTATGTCGGAGCGTAATTTCCGCCTATCCAGTATTATGAGCCTAAAACGTCTCGGCTAAAATTCTAAATAGGAATCATTATAGTTACTCACTTGGCGTGGTCGGTTAAACTTCTGAATAGGAATCACTATGGTAACTCACCTAGCATGGTCGTGGGCGGCACACAGCCCGCGCATGGCTCGGACAGCCAGCCGCCGCAGCGCTTGGCGCAGGCGCGGGTAGCGGGCGTGCGCGGCGCAGGCGCAGCTTGCCACGCGGACCAGCGCGCGCACGCCGCAGCACGCGCGTACCATGTCCCGCCCCCCGCGACTCTCGCCCCACGACCACTCCCGTGCTTGCCGGATATCCTGCGGGATAAGAAGTTAACACTGGAGTAGTCATCATCCTCTTCTAGACCTTTGACCTTAACGACAGCTGAAGACCGTCCGAAGCGGAGTCCCAAAGCGGACTATGAGCTTCGAGGAGATGGCCGAAGGAGCAACCGGGACCAATAACACTCGTTAATCAAAATCAAAATCTAAATAATCCTTATTCAAATAGACCTCAGTACAGCACTTATGAATCGTCTGTAATAAAATTATAAAAACTACATACTGATTCTACCACCGACTTGGGACGCCGACAGACTAATGAAGATAATGGTCTGCTTGTCTCCCATGCTGGACATTAGCACCTACTGATCGCTTCTTCGCTCTTTTATCGGTCCCTCGCATCCAGCTCCTGCCAGCTATCTAGTGTCATATAACGATTCAGAAGCCAACCTTGAATGACCTTGACTTACGATGAACGAGACTTACCGCCTGCGAGAAGAGCAGCATCCTCGCGAGCACGTCTCGCAGCGGCAACGCTCGGAGTAGAGCCAGCAGGTCGCGCTCGCGCAGGCTGCCGTCGCTGACCGCGCCGCCGCCGCCCGCCTTGTCCACCTCCTCCCACTCCTCCTCTGTGTCTGAACACAAGACTCACCGCCTGCGAGAAGAGCAGGATCCTCGCGAGCACGTCTCGCAGCGGCAGCGCCCGCAGCAGCGCCAGCAGGTCGCGCTCGCGCAGGCTGCCGTCGCTGACCGCGCCGCCGCCCCCCTCCTTGTCCACCTCCTCCCACTGCTCCTCTGTGTCTGAACGTATGAACAAGACTCACCGCCTGGGAGAACAGCAGAATCCTCGCGAGCACGTCTCGCAGCGGCAGCGCCCGCAGCAGCGCCAGCAGGTCGCGCTCGCGCAGGCTGCCGTCGCTGACCGCGCCGCCGCCCCCCTCCTTGTCCACCTCCTCCCACTGCTCCTCTGTGTCTGAACGTATGAACAAGACTCACCGCCTGGGAGAACAGCAGAATCCTCGCGAGCACGTCTCGCAGCGGCAGCGCCCGCAGCAGCGCCAGCAGGTCGCGCTCGCGCAGGCTGCCGTCGCTGACCGCGCCGCCGCCCCCCTCCTTGTCCACCTCCTCCCACTGCTCCTCTGTGTCTGAACGTATGAACAAGACTCACCGCCTGGGAGAACAGCAGAATCCTCGCGAGCACGTCTCGCAGCGGCAGCGCCCGCAGCAGCGCCAGCAGGTCGCGCTCGCGCAGGCTGCCGTCGCTGACCGCGCCGCCGCCCCCCTCCTTGTCCACCTCCTCCCACTGCTCCTCTGTGTCTGAACGTATGAACAAGACTCACCGCCTGGGAGAACAGCAGAATCCTCGCGAGCACGTCTCGCAGCGGCAGCGCCCGCAGCAGCGCCAGCAGGTCGCGCTCGCGCAGGCTGCCGTCGCTGACCGCGCCGCCGCCCCCCTCCTTGTCCACCTCCTCCCACTGCTCCTCTGTGTCTGAACGTATGAACAAGACTCACCGCCTGGGAGAACAGCAGAATCCTCGCGAGCACGTCTCGCAGCGGCAGCGCCCGCAGCAGCGCCAGCAGGTCGCGCTCGCGCAGGCTGCCGTCGCTGACCGCGCCGCCGCCCCCCTCCTTGTCCACCTCCTCCCACTGCTCCTCTGTGTCTGAACGTATGAACAAGACTCACCGCCTGGGAGAACAGCAGAATCCTCGCGAGCACGTCTCGCAGCGGCAGCGCCCGCAGCAGCGCCAGCAGGTCGCGCTCGCGCAGGCTGCCGTCGCTGACCGCGCCGCCGCCCCCGCCCTGTCCACCTCCTCCCACTCCTCCTCTGTGTCTGAATGTATGAACAAGACTTACCGCCTGCGAGAAGAGCAGAATCCTCGCGAGCACGTCTCGCAGCGGCAGAGCCCGCAGCAGCGCCAGCAGGTCGCGCTCGCGCAGGCTGCCGTCGCTGACCGCGCCGCCGCCCCCCGCCTTGTCCACCTCCTCCCACTCCTCCTCTGTGTCTGAATGTATGAACAAGACTCACCGCCTGCGAGAAGAGCAGAATCCTCGCGAGCACGTCTCGCAGCGGCAGAGCTCGGAGTAGGGCCAGCAGGTCGCGCTCGCGCAGGCTGCCGTCGCTGACCGCGCCGCCGCCCCCCGCCTTGTCCACCTCCTCCCACTCCTCCTTGTCTGAACACAAGACTCACCGCCTGCGAGAAGAGCAGGATCCTCGCGAGCACGTCTCGCAGCGGCAGAGCTCGGAGTAGCGCCAGCAGGTCGCGCTCGCGCAGGCTGCCGTCGCTGACCGCGCCGCCGCCCCCCGCCTTGTCCACCTCCTCCCACTCCTCCTCTGTGTCTGAATGTATGAACAAGACTAACCGCCTGCGAGAAGAGCAGGATCCTCGCGAGCACGTCTCGCAGCGGCAACGCTCGGAGTAGCGCCAGCAGGTCACGCTCGCGCAGGCTGCCGTCGCTGACCGCGCCGCCGCCCCCCGCCTTATCCACCTCCTCCCACTCCTCCTCTTTGTCTGAACACAAGACTCACCGTCTGGGAGAAGAGCAGGATCCTCGCGAGCACGTCTCGCAGCGGCAACGCTCGGAGTAGGGCCAGCAGGTCGCGCTCGCGCAGGCTGCCGTCGCTGACCGCGCCGCCGCCCCCCGCCTTGTCCACCTCCTCCCACTCCTCCTCCTTGTCTGAATGTATGAACAAGACTCACCGCCTGCGAGAAGAGCAGGATCCTCGCGAGCACGTCTCGCAGCGGCAGAGCTCGGAGTAGCGCCAGCAGGTCGCGCTCGCGCAGGCTGCCGTCGCTGACCGCGCCGCCGCCCGCCTTGTCCACCTCCTCCCACTCCTCCTCCTTGTCTGAACACAAGACTCACCGCCTGCGAGAAGAGCAGGATCCTCGCGAGCACGTCTCGCAGCGGCAGCGCCCGCAGTAGCGCCAGCAGGTCGCGCTCGCGCAGGCTGCCGTCGCTGACCGCGCCGCCGCCCCCCGCCTTGTCCACCTCCTCCCACTCCTCCTTGTCTGAACACAAGACTCACCGCCTGCGAGAAGAGCAGGATCCTCGCGAGCACGTCTCGCAGCGGCAGAGCTCGGAGTAGCGCCAGCAGGTCGCGCTCGCGCAGGCTGCCGTCGCTGACCGCGCCGCCGCCCCCCGCCTTGTCCACCTCCTCCCACTCCTCCTCTGTGTCTGAATGTATGAACAAGACTAACCGCCTGCGAGAAGAGCAGGATCCTCGCGAGCACGTCTCGCAGCGGCAACGCTCGGAGTAGCGCCAGCAGGTCACGCTCGCGCAGGCTGCCGTCGCTGACCGCGCCGCCGCCCCCCGCCTTATCCACCTCCTCCCACTCCTCCTCTTTGTCTGAACACAAGACTCACCGTCTGGGAGAAGAGCAGGATCCTCGCGAGCACGTCTCGCAGCGGCAACGCTCGGAGTAGGGCCAGCAGGTCGCGCTCGCGCAGGCTGCCGTCGCTGACCGCGCCGCCGCCCCCCGCCTTGTCCACCTCCTCCCACTCCTCCTCCTTGTCTGAATGTATGAACAAGACTCACCGCCTGCGAGAAGAGCAGGATCCTCGCGAGCACGTCTCGCAGCGGCAGAGCTCGGAGTAGCGCCAGCAGGTCGCGCTCGCGCAGGCTGCCGTCGCTGACCGCGCCGCCGCCCGCCTTGTCCACCTCCTCCCACTCCTCCTCCTTGTCTGAACACAAGACTCACCGCCTGCGAGAAGAGCAGGATCCTCGCGAGCACGTCTCGCAGCGGCAGCGCCCGCAGTAGCGCCAGCAGGTCGCGCTCGCGCAGGCTGCCGTCGCTGACCGCGCCGTCACCCCCCGCCTTGTCCACCTCCTCCCACTGCTCCTCCTTGTGCGGAGGGTGTCCTCCTAACATTTACAAAATGTTGGAGGAGTACTTCGCCGGACGCCGTGTTGGTCTGTTTGTGGGGGACCGGGTGTTGAGGAAAGTCTCCACCATGGGGTGTCCGCAGGGATCCGTGCTTGGGCCAACACTGTGGAACGTTCTCTTGGACGACTTGCTGCGAGCACCACTACCAGGGGGGGTCAGCATGGTGGCTTACGCCGACGATGTCACCATTTTGATCGAGGCACAGTCGAGGGCGGCTATCGAGGCAGCTGCGGCTGAATCCCTCGCCACCATCCTCGACTGGGGCGCCCGTAATCGACTGGACTTTTCCCCTTCCAAGTCATCCACGATGACGATCAGGGGAAAACTCCAGAGGCCCCCAGTCATCCGCTTCGACGGTGCCTCGATCCGATCAGTGAACGCGACAACCGTGCTAGGGGTGGTGATCGACAGCAGTCTCCTGTTCACGCAGCACGCACAGGGGATAGTAGATCGCGCGGCCAAATGCTTCGGGAAGATGTCGAGAGTCTCGGCGTCTTCCTGGGGCATTCGATTTCCTGGCCTTCGTATATTGTATAAGGGCACTTTTGTTGCAACCCTTGTGTATGCTGCGGCGTGCTGGTTCGAGCGCCTCAGGGTGCAGTCACTCTGCGGCACACTTCTCCGGGGGCAGCGGCCTGCACTCGTGCTGCTGACCAAGGCTTACCGGTCAGTCAGCACAGCCGCGCTCCCGGTGCTTGCCGGAGCATTGCCCGCCGACCTTGAGGTAGTCCGTGCCGGCATGACGGAGGTGGCACGCCAGTCCGCGGCCAAAGAGGAGATGAGCAGACGTAAGCGCGAAATTTTGGGAACAGTGCTGGATACCTGGCAGAACCGGTGGGAGAACGAGACGAAGGGTCGCGAGCTGTTTCAGTTTTTCCCCGACGTGGCTGGGAGACTCAGGATGTCCTGGGTCGAACCAGATTATGTTACCTCCCAGATTCTCACAGGGCACGGGTGCTTTAACAAGCGCCTGTGCGATATGAAGCTTAGGGATGACAGTGGATGCGAGTGTGGAGAGCGCGAGGAGGACAGGCACCACGTTCTGTGGTACTGTCCGCTGTATGAAAGTATACGCCAGGAGCTGCTGCAGGGGATCGTGAGGAAGGAGTGCGGCCCCGCTTGGTACCCCGATCTCGTTTCGTCGAGGGCGAACTTCCGCAGGCTACGGGATTTCGCGCACGGCTGGCACAAGACACGGAACCGCCCGGAGAGCTGCCCGGAGCAGGAGTCAGCAGCCCCAGAAGGGGGAGAATGCTGCATAGGGACATAGGAAAGAGAGAAAACTTGTAGGGAGTCAAGAATTGCGGCGCGGTGGAGTGCAGAGTGCCTAGCCACACGCAATATCCGCGCGCATCTCCCGCGATTCGGCCAATATAACCAAGGTTGGTTTGGCCATGGGTGGATGGTGGGATATGCTCCTCCTTGTATGAACAAGACTCACCGCCTGCGAGAAGAGCAGGATCCTCGCGAGCACGTCTCGCAGCGGTAACGCTCGGAGTAGGGCCAGCAGGTCGCGCTCGCGCAGGCTGCCGTCGCTGACCGCGCCGCCGCCCCCCGCCTCGTCCACCTCCTCCCACTCCTCCTCTGTGTCTGAATGTATGAACAAGACTCACCGCCTGCGAGAAGAGCAGGATCCTCGCGAGCACGTCTCGCAGCGGCAACGCTCGGAGTAGCGCCAGCAGGTCGCGCTCGCGCAGGCTGCCGTCGCTGACTGCGCCGCCGCCCCCCGCCTTGTCAACCTCCTCCCACTCCTCCTCTTTATCTGTACGTTATCATTATTTCATTATCAGCTTGTTGCAGTCCATCGTACCACATCGTACGCCGCTCATTCGAGGCGGGCTCGTTGTTGAGCGTACGCAATGTGTTCACTGCGCAGCCACGAAAGTCTCGCTGGTGGTTTTGTAAACACTTGTAATCCGCTAATTTGGCACTAATGCTCTAGTGCTAGTTTAGCAATAAGCGAGTTTTTTTCTTCTTCATATCAATTATTGATAACTTATTTACTTAGAAACAATATGCACTTTGGTATTCTTTGATGCCGCTATGAATCATGCTAATCAATCATACTATACTATACTATACTAATATTATAAATGTGAAAGTTTGTTTGTCCGTCAATCACGCTGAAACTACCGAACGGATTTTGATAAAATTTGTTACACAAGGAGGGTATGGGCTGACTTGGGTGATAGGGTACTTTTTATCCCGATTAAACGCCCCCATGGGATAAACCAAAATGCTCGCGGACGAAGTCCATTGGTTCCGAAGTCCATATTACAGCATTAAATAATATTTTCTTTCTTCCTTTACAATCAAAAGAGCTATAACGAGATAGTGCAAACCTTCCGTGCACTCGACGGCTGCGTCGACGGCAGGCCTGGTCAGCAGCAGCTCCATCACCGCCAGCGCCCGCGCCGCGCTGTCGCCCACGTGCAGGTCGAGCACGCGCGCCGCCCAGCGGACTGACCGAGTTTGCCTAGTAATAATAAACAAATATATCTTTTGCATTATATTTTTTTTAGAGATAAGTTAGACAGAAGTACATAATTAGCTCTATAATAGTTGTAGATAATTATCTCTATTTAGATTTTTAAGTTCGGTTTAAATTACTCATTATTCTTATATGCAAATGTAAGAAAACAAATCATAAATTGGGGGAATGTCCAGCTACAGTCATGAAATAAGATGGCATTTAATGTTATATTGTAGTCTCCAAAAACAATACTTTACTTATCAAGAAAATAAATCATATAGTACAGAGCTTGAACTCCATTTCATAATAGCGATTGGTAATCTTAGAAATGATACAAGGACAGCAACGTACCCGCATGACTGCATTAGCGAACTATAACCATACAAATCTACATATAATAAGACTGAAAAGTATCTAAGTAAAGTATCAGCCTATTAATGTTCCACTGAAGGGCAGGAAAAAGGCTTCCATCATTTGAAATCATGTTTTCGTTACAAAAATGGGTTTTGGCTTAATCACCACACTTGCTGAATGCAGATTTGTCGAATCTTTCTAGTGGTTTAAATACCCGGCCGAGGACTTGAGGTCCTGGGTTCGATTCTTGGTTCAGTTTTTCCAAACGCAATTGGGATTTGTGATGCCCAATCCGCGTTCGGCAAGCAAGCGTAGTGATTAAGCCAATTCTGCCAAGCCAAACTCTGAAAACCTGATCCATGCTTACCTGAACAAGTGATGTATAAGGTACAGCAACTGCCTAAGGTCCCGTCCATCGAGCATGGCTGCCGCCAGTGCCGCGGCCCATCGCTGGAGAGCGCTTGTCAGCGCTGCCGGAGCGCTGTCGCTCGCTCGCAGCGCTTGTAGCACCAGCGATAGAGCTTCGCGAATCTCACCCTTATTGCTTTGAATTACTTCAGACAGGAATTCTTCGATCTGGAAGATATAAAAGGATATTTTATGCTTAATTCGATATACAGTTAAAATATGATGTAAGTTGGTTACCATAATAGGTTCTTATTTGAATTTTATAAAAAGTATGTATCTTAAAATCTTCTTTTTTTATTGAGGACTGCTTTTAGTATGAACCATTGGACAGCCTGAAGAAAATGCAATCCTATAGAGACAAAAAAAAACCTTTGAATTTAATGTGGACAAAAACAAAAAAGTAATTAATTACCTGACAAAAAGCCAAGAATGCTTCATGTTGATGATGGCAGTAAGAATCCTGTAAGTCCCTCAAAAGCCCGTCAAGGCGGACTCTTGCCACTTCCAGCTTATCATTGTCTAGAGTGGCCACCTCATACTTGGCCTTGAACCACACTGAGCGCCCGCAAGCCTCACAGGTCTTCTGATGGTTTACGTCTTTCTTCTCAATTTTCCAGAGAGAATTCCTTAACCTTTCTTCCTCTTTGAAACTGACTGTCATTTGAGTGCGCTCTTTTTCCAGTGCTATTAAGGAACGCCTGTTAATGACAAAACATTATGATAAAAATGATACATAATAATATATGTTTATTCCAAATTTTTATTACTGTCACAAAGCAGCCAAAATTTTTAAGGAAGTTTTATGGATGATTTGAGAGTGTAAGTTACAACAAGAAGTTACAAATGAGCTATAATAAAAATAATAAATGCAAAATATTCTTGTATAATTCAACTTACTTAAAAGTGGACAACAAATCCACAAGAGGATGTTCCGGTCCACTGATTGGTCCGGCCTCCACTGCTGCCTCCTCCTTCGCACTCATTGCCATGACTTCTGACATTTCCGCTCCTCCATAATGATTTATTGCTTCTTCCAGAGACATACTTATCAGCTTTGGTATTTCACGATTTAGAACTTGGTATTGAGTTTCTATATGCGGCTCTTCAAACTCAAACATAGGAGCTGATGGTGATAGATTTTCTAATACATCAGTTTGAAGCTTAATATCTTCATTTGCCTCAACTACACTTTCTTCTAACACACTTCCAGAATCTAAAAAGGCATCTTCACCTACTTCTTCTTTAATATAAGCTCCTGCAGCTTCTAAAGACTCTTGTCGCTCTTTAGATATTGGAACTACTGTAGTTGGAATTTGAATTCTTTCTAATCTAGCATTTAATTGATTGTATTCATTTGCTATGCTAATTTCCCTACATTCTTCAACCTGTTCAGATTTGTTAATAAACTCTAAAGATTTAAGTGCTTCAGAGTGCTCTAAAGTAACACTGGTAGTAGTTGTAGTAGACATTTCTATATTTTTATTTTGTGTATAACTTTTGGTTGAAATATCTGTACTGAGTCTTTCATTTATAGTATGACTCTCTGATAATGTATCTAATTTGACTTCTTCTTCACCTAAAGCCTCATTACATGTGATTTCGTCAGCGCACAAAGTTGTTTCATCAACTCTAGAGACGCTAGGAGATATTTCTGCCTCCACTGGAATATTCATTATAGAAGGTTGTGCAGGTGGAACACGTTTCTCTTTCGATTTCTTTTTCTAAAAATAAATAGCAAATGTTTTGATTAAAATATACTGCGCAAATGTATGAAAATAAACAGCCAAACAAAGGCACTTTAAGGAATTTTAACTTTATTACGATTACATACCTCACGTCGTTTCTCTTTGACCATAGTAGCCATTGTTAAATCGTGTTTTGATTCAAGTATTAAAATGAAAAACTGTTCACAAGGTTAAAAGAACAAAGATTTGATTCACAGTTCACTATTTTTCATGTTTTGTTGAAAAACTTTGCATTGTTTTGACATTTTAATCAACAGATGTCGATGTCAGTTGTCAAACTAACGAATCGTTCAGGAACTAACAAAAAGAAAATGCTATGAACAATATTTGGGGAGTCCCCGAGTAGAGCACTGCATTGTATTTTTTTTATACTTATTGTTTTTGAATTAGCATTAGGTAGATAAGTGTTATGTTAATACAAAAGAGGTATCCACTTAAACAATTATGTTTCTCAGCAGATTAGTACTTGGTAAATAATCAAAAGTTTAGGTCTTGGTAATGCAAAACTAAGTTCATTTGCTTTTATGGGGTTCTGATATTTGTGTGTGAGAAGGAAGGCAAAAGAGGATCACATAATAGTAAGTGATCACCGCGCAGCATGGACGTCAACATGCCCACAAGATTTCCAGACGTTCGTTGCCTTCCTTTTAACTTTCCAAATAGATCTTGCCACTAACCAACAGAAACTTAGCACGCCAGTTTGTGAAGTGCCACTGCGCCATTGTTCTGAAATGGGGAGGTCCTTTTTGAATCATTCTACCAAATTCATCATATTATGCTTAAGACATGTTCGTATAATAAATAAAACAGACAGTTAACGCATTTGCATTCCCAAATCAATGAATAAGTACCTAATCATTGATCTGAGATTAAATTATAGTATCAATCAGACCAATACGGATACGAGTGTTAAAGTTGTAACAGGTAGGTACTCAATGCTCGATCATAAAAATTAATCGCACCCATTAATGACGTTGTAAATCTAGAAAGTATTAAGGAAATTTGATTAATTTCCACGATAGCAAGTTAGAGATAGTAAAAACCGCGTGTTACTGACGTCAAAAAACAATGATTACATGTTATTATTATTAATGAACTGATTGTCTTTCAATATTAACTTTTTTATGCTGTGAACTCATGACTCAGACCAAGTCTAAGAACTAGGGATGAAACGTATTTACTCGACCAGGTTTTGAGCCCTGGTTTTTCCTTGCAAGTACGTAAACCAGGTATGCGCCCGAAAAACTTGCAAGACCTTTAAAGTATTTTACTAGAACGCAACCAAGCGTCTGTCAGACTCAGACCGCGCCGAGTCTTTCAAGTATTTAGAGCCCTTTAACAAAGTAGAAGAAAATTAAAACTTAACTCTATTAGAATAAGGAACATAATCGTATAAGCTAAATCAAAAACTTTAAAACCAACAAGTATTTTTTTTGCCAATGCCTTTATAACTCTTATGTGTAAGGACATAAGGTTTAATTTCAAATAAAATACCTTGAAAGTATTTTCCTGATCTTGGCTTGGACTGGATACTTTCGTCTTTTGGCTCGCTCTAAATCAAGCAGAGTGAGTGAGATAGATAGCCCACTGTCGTGCGTGGGTTGAATTGTTTGAGGTTGGCATTTAGTTGCACTTCTTGCTAACAGATGTCGTTGCTTTTTATAGTAAGTTTTAAATGTGTAACTCGCGGTGACGAGATTTTTTTCTGTTTATAGACCTTCCGCCGAGACACATTGCCAAATTTTTAATTAAAATAAAACATATTAATATAAAAATGTAGTGTATGTATGTATAGTGAAAAACAACAGAAAAAACAACAAAAAAGTTAAGGTTTCTTATTGAGTAAATCGGTTCGCGGGCGAACATAGTTTGAGTTTCAAAACTTTAAAGGAATTTTTACTTGCGTACTTTGAAAGTATTTTACTTGCTGGTATGGTCTGCATGCGATTACGGGCGTTATGGTAACGTCATAAAGTCAATTTTCCTATGCACTTAGAATAATCTTGGAAGTATTTCAAAACCTGGTTTTCGTACTTGGTATTTGTTGGCTGGCGTACCAGGGCGCCCTGGTACGGGATTTTACAAGTACGACTCATGCCTACTAAGAACAACGCCACCGAGGAACGCCTTTGTGCGACGTAATGTTGCTACAGTCCATAACAAAATATTTACATTTTAAACTGAAGCTTTAACATTTGTATGATGATGCCGATCGATTCGATAGCGTGAATCGATTCCAATAATAGAGTTTACCGTTATTAAATTAGTTTAATTCAGTAACAAAAGTTGGTGACACCTGAATGATTGGTAGGTACATGAAAACAATACATAGGTACTTAGTTGTAAACAATAATAAGTATTTCTCAAGTAAATCTATAATTTCTGACCAGTCTAGAGTAGGTAAATTACCTTGTATACAATTTGCTAACAAATATTTATGAAAACATTGTGTCTGGTAATTTCTGACAGAAAAAATATCAATCACAATTTTATGTTTTCTTTTTACCGAATACATGATGTACCTACCATGGTACCCGCCCAAAAAATGACTTCCTTCAATTTTAACAAAGGAAGTAATAGTCAAACACAGATGCCAATAGGCATTCTAAATTCGAATGAAAATAGGCATAGAGTAGTTCTAAGATGGCTCAGGTGGCTGCATGTGTTCCTGGTATGGCAGATTCTCGTCTTCATAGTGCGCGTGGCCAGGCGGCGCCACGATGAACAGAGGGGACTTCACCTTCCGCGGCACGGGCGACGGAGATGACGAGTAACTCCGCGAGGAACCCTGCATCTTCGCGCGAAACATCAAGTTGTCTATCTCGTGCATGGTGACGTCACGCTGGTGCTCATCCAGCTTCCTCAACTTCTTCGCTAGCAATTGACCGTACAGGTCATACTCGTCCATTTCTCGTTTCTCGGCAGCATTCTTTGCGCTATACGTCTTCGTATCTGGTTTCTTTGGCTCTGGACAAGGCTTCGCTGGTCTGTTTTGCTGTTGAGGTTGTTGAGGAGACGTCTTGTATGATCGCCCGGCGTTGCTTCGTTCACCTGAATTCGCGTTGGGGTCTGGTTGTAGATTGTTGTATGTGGTGTTGAAGTACTGGAACGAAACAGAAAATATTAACAAGTTAACAAAAGCACGTAGCCTTATATTCTTCGAAGACAAAAGTGTCTAACGAAGGATAGTAGGTATTTATTTTTTCAAATCAATCAAATCGTTCTTTAAACAATGTTACATAAGAACTCGAGTGAATCCCTTCCTACATAAACTATGTTTAGATAAAATCCATTCATGTTTAAGATGAGATGTAATTTCATTTAGTTCTTATCGGCCAACAACATAAAGCCAACACGCGCGGCCGATGGCCAATCACCAAAGTGTCCATCGAGTGCCCTTGGCGTAACATTGGCCAATAATACCGCCCAATATACATAGGTATCATTAAAGTTAGTGCTAACAAATAAGATTTTGTAATAATACCTACTTATATTACTAGATTTTTGAAAACTTTCATTTATGTTTTCATACAAAATGCACAAGATTTAAAATTAATTTATATTACTTACATCATGTTCCATAGTACTGTCGCATTCGTATTTCCCGCCTAGAAAACTTTCCATTAGCGGATACGCAAACCACGTCGTGTGATAACCTTCTTGTGATTTCTTTTTATTCAAATGCATTCTGAAAGACGTCATCAACGATTCCTTTTTCTTTTTGAGGTCGACGATCGAGCAATTTATACCCAGCGAGAGTTGTATCCTAACCCACGCGTCTGAAACTTCGCTTCTATTTCGGTGTGCTGGGTGTTTTGGGTCCCAAAGAATTTGTTCTTTTTTGTATAACTCTAGAAATTCAATAACCAAGTCATTGTTCCACGACATCGCTACTAAGGTTTACGTCGAATATTCACCCCTTATTGCACGGAAACGTCCGACCAGTTATCCGAACCAAACGGGACTAAGTTTACAGCCAATCAGAGGTGGCCGCCTATCCAATGTTTGTTTATGGGTATGTTGGCCTCGTTCCACAAAGCGATCGATGTTCGTCCAGGGTTGGCATTTGGCGACCAACCAAAAATGTTTGTGGTTTGTATCGAAATGGAAACTTGGCTTGCGATGCAGGGATGTCATGGAAGTTCAAGTTGCGTAATGACTAAGCCAAAATTATATCTTATATTATATCATAAGGTTCTATCAATTGTTTTAATTTTATACATTAAAATTATTTGATTCTGTAACTTTATTTGCAAATGCAGACTGAGAAACCTAAGCAGTTGTTAAATATAGCTATAATGCCAAGGGAAAAGTCCATAGTTACAATACCTAGAACCTAGAACTAAGAGGTCATAATTGTACTTTGATACATTGATGATGAAAAAAAATACTTCATGACGAAGAAAAATGAAATCATCAACAAACGGGATGTTCAAAGTCCATTTCCGTAGAATGCAAAACATGGGCTGCAAGTTGAGCTAAAACGTACACATTTGATAATTTCGCGAACATCGTAGTAGGGGAGCCCAAGCGGGGATTTTTGAAGTGACTTGAGCGTGTCAGAAAATTATTTAGGGAGAATCCTTGCACCCTTTAAAGTACTTCTACCAAGCTTGAGAACCATCCACATGGTGGGGTGTGTTAGAAGGAACCCGTCTGATTGGCAAAAAGAAATCGATCCTTAAAAAAACTCGAAAACAGATATTCATTGTTTTTTTTTAACTTGTCGTTACGGCCAGCCCCCTTTAATTATTAATTGACAGATTAAAATCTACTAGGACATACCAAAAATACAATGCGCGTACATATTGTAAATTACCGACACGCTCGAGTTTTTTCTAAGAATCGATTTTTTTTTACTGGGCAGAAGTACCAGGGTGCAAGAGTCACTTCGAAAATTCCCGCTTGGGATCTTATAGGAGTATAATAATACTACTTGGGATCCCCTGACCCTGCCATCGAACAACCGAGTTTATGATGTAACCGACACGATTAATAAATTTAATATGGTCGTCTTCATTAAATATATATCTATGGGCCTGCTGCGTTGCCTCATTACAAATTAATAAATAAAAAATATATTTAAAATTTGCACTGCTCCCAACAGTGTATAAGATATTGTCGTATGTGTTGCTAAAAAGACTGGAACCTCACGCGGAAACAATATTGAGTGATTACCAGTGTGGGTTCCGCCCAAATCGTAGCACCGTCGACCAGATTTTCCTGCTAAAACAGCTGATGGAGAAGAAGTGGGAGTACGCACAGGGAATCCACATGTTGTTTGTCGACTTCATGAAGGCTTATGACAGTGTGGATCGAAGCGCTCTTTACGCGATTCTGAAAAGCTTCGGCATACCTGGGAAACTGGTGGACATGATCAAGGTCGCAACAAGAGACAGCAGGATGAAGGTTCGCGTGGGACAAGAGCTCTCCGATGAATTTGCGGTGGTTACGGGACTGAGGCAGGGAGACGCCCTGTCACCAATGCTCTTCAACCTGGCTCTAGAGCACGTCCTGAGGAAAGTTTTAGCACTAGAAGTAGGACTTGAGCTTGGGGGAAAGCATAAGGTGATAGGATATGCTGATGACTTGGCACTGCTGGGCAACACGGAAACCGAAGTTCGGGAGGCAGCCAGGGTACTTGATGAGGAAGCGTCAAAGGTGGGTCTTAGAATCAGTCATGAGAAGACGGAATATCTTCACATGAAACGGTACAAAGGCATCCGTACCCAACGTCAAGACCTTCATGTCGGAGATACCACCTATAAGGGAACCGCAAAGTTCAAGTACCTAGGATGCACGATTACCGACACAAACACACGTGAGGAGGAAATTGACACTCGTATTCAGAGTGCCCTGCGTTGTAGCGCTGCCTTACATAAGGTGTTAGTGTCCAAGCTTCTGAGCAGAAAAACTAAGATCAGAATCTACAAGACCGTGATAAGACCTATTTTGATGTACGGTTGCGAAGCTTGGACACTTACGCTTAAGGAAGAACACAAACTCCTGGTAGCGGAAAGAAAGGTACTCCGCAAGATGTTCGGGCCTACAAGATCTTCTGATGGAAGCTGGAGAGTGAGGACAAACGCCGAATTGCAGGAACTCCTGGTCGATCCAAACATCATCGGAGAGACGAAAGGGCACAGGCTTCGATGGTTGGGCCATCTAGAGCGAATGGGGGACGATCGTGGTGTGTACAGAGCGTACACTGCGAAACCACAACGTTGGACGCCCTAGATACCGCTGGATCGACGGAGTTGAGACGGATCTCCGTGAGCTTCGGGTTGGGGACTGGCGAGAAATCGCCAAGGATCGAAAAAAGTGGCGCACTCTCGTTCTGGAGGCCAAGACGAACTTCGGGTCGCTGAGCCATGGGAGTAAGTAAGTAAGTATTTAAAATTAATGAAAACGTCATTATTTTATAAATGAGGAGCAGGCGAACAAAAGCGGACTTGTCCAATTAATGTTTTTTTACAGGAGAGGCAAAATTTTAAAACATGCATATCAAATTTTAAGGAGGACAAGTCCGTTTCTGATTGAAAAAGCAAATTTCGAAGTAGTTTTACTATGAGAAAGAGCTGGAATTGATTGACAATATTTCGGCAATACATAGATGTGTACTTTCTAAAGTAAAATGTAAAATAAAAAAAAAATCTGATAGTATGGACAAGTCCGGTTTTGTTCGCCAGCTCCTCAAATGTAATTATAAATGTAATAAATGAATCTACAAAGTTGGTATCATTATCAGCCGGTTGCTGTCAAACAAGTTGCGTTGCTCTTACTATCGCTTCCCCGTCTCTTTCAGTTTCACTCAATTTGTATATAGCTGTCCTTGTCACACACACCTGTCGTTAGGAAAAAAGGAAAGGGTGTAAAAGAAAGAATACTGAAAATAAAAAAACGTAAAGGACACCAATTGGCCTGTATCCCGTTTTAAATACATTGTTGTTTTCTTTCAGTAAAGGCCACGTCCTTTCAATACATTATTTATCGAGACGTAGTAATAATCTAATCTTCACATTATATTACGTGCTCGTTCGTGTCAATTGGTCAGTCACTCGATCAAACTGTGTTGGACAAGTTGTATTGCTTTGTTTTTGTACCCACTTATTAATTTACAAGGCCTTATTGGGAATTCCGGTTATTTGAAAGTGTTTTAGTTTACTTCAATAGATCACGTTAATATTAGAATAAAAGGTACGTATTTTTTTAAAAGGATAACTTTGGATTGTGCAGTTTAAGTTTTGTTATGAAATAATTTCAAATAGGAAATTCAATGTGACCCCATCAGATATAGGTACATAATACTCGTCTCATAGCTATTCATTAATTTCTTGCAATGTTCTTTTCTTTCATTGCTTGCCTAGTTATTCAATGACCTATTTGATATAATTAACTTTGAAAACTGTTAGAATGCAGTTATTATTCGAGTTCGAGATAACTAATTACTACACAAGTAATTTCAGCTCAAGTTTAATGGCGTTCTTAGATTTTGAAGAAAATAGTAGTGTTCTTACCAGATAATTTAGATATAAAATTACCCACCATTGCATTTTTTTGTAAAAAGAAGGTGGGCTGCACGTTTTCTTAAAACTACCGCCACTTATACAGTTTTTCGATATAGTTCTCAGCTCTTCGTGTTTGACGAGGTGTGCTCTTGTAAAATAAATTGAAATCACTAAAAATCCGCAGTTATCAAGGTAAGAAAGCAACTTAGTATTATGTAGGTTGAACTTCTTAAAGATTTGCTTGAGCATATTTGTTGGATTTTAATATCTAATGAATATTTTTTAATATCTAATGAAGAAAGCCACATGCAAATGTATTAGTTGCATGTGCTCACTTGAAGGAGAATGCATCTTGTGAATTGCATAAACACAACTGTAGATTATTAGCTTAACATGTAGGTAATTTTAAAGTGTTTCTGCTTAAGAAATTATAAATTTTCGGGAATAGAAATAGGTCATTTTCTAGCCAGTTACATTTGCTTCAGGGGGCACTAACAATTAGTTCAGAATACACCAGTTCATGTTTTAATGTGTGCACAATATTGTATCCAGATGGCAACAGAAGTGAGTGCACCACCGAGCATGCCGCAGCTGCAGTCCGTGCAGAAAGCCATGGCTCTGCCCACCGTTGGAGCGGCCGTGGGGCAAGTTGGAGCTTTCTACACAAAAGTTAAAGGTAATTTTTTATATGTGAATGATGGAGTACAATGTATTTTATGCTAGCAAGAGGTACTTTCCTTCTTTAAGTTTTCTGGAAAATGTGAACTCCACTGCCTGTGGAAATCAATATTTCATATGGTCTAATAAAATATAATACTTTGGATTGCATCAGAGGTAGTTTTTACTGAAATAGATAACTAATTTGATATTTATTAGGTCCTACCCCCAACTGTTGAGAGGATTTGCAATGCAGCGGATAAAAAACAAAAGCTGAACCTTTCCTTTTTACAACAATGTTTTAATAGACAATGATTTAAATTTATCTAAATAAATACACATCTACCCTCTAATCTTCTTTGTTACTCATGGCCTCGGTCAAACTATACATTTTCTATTGCGCTTTAAACGATGAATGATATAAAAGTACAAGCTTGACTTCGGGTTTTAGGAACCAGGCACAAATGCAATATTAATTGCACAAATCTCTATGCATTTCCTGGGTAATCAATCAAACCTACAATTCATAGCTTATTCATTTGGCAACCAGCAAATGACCATTTTAGATGGAATATGGCAGCGGTATTAACATTCACATATACAATACTAGTAAAATGTAAATAAATTTTTATGATGTTAATAAATTAGCTACATAAAACTTCTATGTAAAAAAATTACTTTCTACTGTGGGTCCCTACCGTCTATTATGTCATAGTAGACAACTTATTCACTTTGTTTATGACAAGCCTCGTCATAACAGTAAACATTATTATGTAATTTACCCTAGCAGGCTTACTATCTTTTATGGCGACAACTCTTTGAAAGGGTTTGGGTATGCCTTGCTAAAGATCTTGTGCTCCTGGTCTCAATTGCTAATTTTGTCTGTCTAAAATTGTCGGATTTAAGCAAGCATGGTGATTTGCCTGCTATACATGAAATAAATGTGATGATGACGTGCTATAATCATGGAAATTTTCTTTTAAAGCTCTTCATAAATTGTGCATTCCTTAAAATTTTGTGGAATGAATTTAACCTAGAAAAATATCAACTTCCACTAAAAATCTACCTAAATGATGAAGGCCTCTGCCCTGCAATAGGACAATAATAGGCTGATACTTACTTTTACTTCAAACCTAGAATTTTCTTTGATTCGGACTTTTAATAAAGTTCACAAAAGTTTTTTATAACTTGTAATTTGGGAGTTATAACGCTGTATTCTCCGTAGGCGCACACTCGCTGCTTGAATGGGCCCTATCATCAGCCGAAGCCAGCGTGACCCTCGCCGCGGTGACCGCCGCGCCGTACGTGGCTGCGCCCCTGGCCGCCGGAGACGCCAGGATAGCCGCCGCCATCAGCGAACTCGAGAGGAGAGTGCCCCTCGTGGCGGAACAGCCCAAGGTCATCGTGGAGACCACCAAACAAGCTGTACTGTCCAGAATCTCACCACATGTCAACAAAGTAAGTGTTACTTAACCTTTAAATGAGGAATAAAACATTGTTTCTGACGCGCCATATGTGGCCGCGCCCCTGGCCGCCGGGGACGCCAGCTCGAGAGAAGGGTGCCCCTCGTGGCGGAACAGCCCAAGGTCATCGTGGAGACCACCAAACAAGCTGTTCTGTCCAGAATCTCACCACATGTTAACAAAGTAAGTGTCACTGCTTGTACCTTACTTAGTGGCTCCGTTTGGAAGCCAGGGACGCCAGGATAGCCGCCGCCATCACCGAACTCGAGAGGAGGGTGCCCCTCGTAGCAGAACAGCCTAAAGTCATCGTGGAGACCACCAAACAAGCTGTGCTGTCCAGAATCTCACCACACGTTAACAAAGTAAGTGTCACTGCTTTGTTCCTTACTTGGTGGCTCCGCTTGGACGCCGGGACGCCAGGATAGCCGCCGCCATCACCGAGCTCGAGAGGAGAGTGCCGCTCGTGGCGGAACAGCCCAAGGTCATCGTGGAGACCACCAAACAAGCTGTGCTGTCCAGAATCTCACCACATGTTAACAAAGTAAGTGACGCTGCTTTGTACCTATAAATGAGTACCTAAGCAGTTTGACCGCCGCGACACTTTTGTTATATTTTCACCTACCCTCATTTTATACCATAATGTATACAAGTACATTATGTTATAAAATTAGGAGAGGAGCAGGTAGGTTGCCTTCATAACAAAATAATGGCGAAAACTAATGACAAATTGTGACCAGCCTGTAAATGTTTAACTATACTGACTACGTGCCTTCAGTCACCCAGTCTCTACCGGCCGGTCTGATGCAATCAAACATACCTACTTTGTAGTACCTACAGTAGATGCTAATTCGGCCGGCATCACTTCACACTTTGATATAACATGTTTAGTGCAAAGTTCACTTTGCTTATTCGTCATAATATCGTTAATTCATAATGATATTTATTAACGGGACTAAACGCGATTTGATTTATGTAGTACATATATACTACTTACTGCTTGACGTTTCGGCTGCGTTACAGCAACCGTGGTCGCAAGCGGACTGGTGATGCGGGGCGTCGTCTGCTCGGGCGCGGTGAAGAATAATAATCGTTAATAAATATCATTATAGTAATGCAACGCGAAAGTCTAAAATCTCATATCGTTAATTCTTCGTTAAAACGGAAATGATTATTTTTAATGCAATTTTGTGTTTATGTTAAAAGTACCTTAATAAATACACACATAGGTAGGTCATTAATAATTCTATCAATTTAACAAATCAGCAATATAATCTTTTGCGTTGTAGGAGTAAAATCTAAGCAATCATACATACGCACCTATGCGTCGGACACGCGACGCGCCTTTGCGATCTATTTAATAATAAGCAAATTCTAAATATAATTGTATTTAGTTTGTTTTTCGCTTTCAGTGTGACCTTTATTATTCCTTTGAAACTGAGTAGGTAAAAACATCACTTGCACGTCTAAGTTAACAATAATAATTAGAAGTACCTACATGTTTTTAAGGAGCAAATGAATATAGTATAGTGTTTACTATTCAATCAAACGAACGCTGAATTCAAAAATACATTTTGTAGCATGAAGTAGATTAACCTCAATGGTTCTCCAGACCATAACCTAAGTATGTGTAAAGGGCAAGATCACCTAACATCTTAGCTAAAATACTTGGCATCTCAGGGCTGAATGAAAAGTGTTGAAACTTTCTATTGTTGCCAAGGTTCAAGACCAGTCATATGACGTTTAAATTGAGTCCGTTGCCCTGTGATAGGACATTCATAAAGGGCTGTAAATAAATGATTTCTTTGTTGATAGGTATTTGAACGGAAATCGGAGACAGTCCACTAGATTATTATCGCATTAAAATGGACAAAACATGACAAGAATAAAGCCATGTCATCTTATTACAAATTATAACAGTCGCGAAGTTTCTGTCAACAACTTACGGGAAATCCTTTTGTTGCGGAGTTGTTTACCTACATTAGAACGCAGAGCATGACTGTAAACAAGATTATAATATTGCTAGCACCATTGATGTTGAAAAAAGGATATTTAGCAGTAGTTTTGCAAGAACATGTTTAGCTACAGCTACAATAGTATTTTAGAGTGAGTCACTTTAACAACATCAGGCGACTACAATTCTTCTATTTATCGCGGCTTGAGTTTCAAAGGTCGACCTTTGAAAGCGGAGCGTGCAACCAGGATGTTTTTGATTGCGCTCACTCATCCATGCAGGAAGTTCTGATCGAGCTGCCTTCCCAAGTTTCCAAACACGAAATGATACGTTAAACACCATTTCGATACGTTTCTTTAAACATCGATCTATAAACGGTGACATCTGTTTGGATAACACCACCTGTGTTAAGATTTCGAATTGTTACTGTGAGTCTCTCTCGAATTCAAGTTTAACCAAATTACATACATTCTTCATTCTTTTACGTGTAGTTACATTGTTAAAAATCTGTTAGGGCCATTTTTTTTGTCGTCCTTATCAACTGTGATAAAGAAGTAAGTGAAAATATTCCACTACTTTTGTATCCATTGCAATATTAATGCGTTTCATGTCAGTTATAGAAATCCTTTTTTCTGCAAGGCATTTGTTAACGCACAATTTGCTATGTAAGCTTATTTCGATGAGGTAACAAAGGTTCTATTTAAATATCTCATGACAGGAAAAAGTCTTTAGATCGATCGAAAAACCTTTTGAAACCGCGCTTCTGCAATCAAAATGCCTTTTTTGATCTCAAAACACATTTTTGTCGTGATTATAAGTGTAGGCATAAAATGAAAATGCGCCGAAGTATCCAACGTTTAACTAAAATAAACCGACGAACATAAAGTATGCCACGCTCAGTGCAGTAATGTGCATAATTGAATTAATTATACGCACGTTTGGCAGGCTGCCGCGAAAAACGCTTATTTCGGTACACTGACACCACTTTCCTCAAACCAAAATTTGTTATTTTGCTTTGTTACCCTCGACAGATGTAATGACTAAATGACTAAATATGTTATAGCCTGTGTGAATAAGGTAAATAAATAGCTGGTAACGTCACAAAACAATAACTCAAGTAGTGCATCACATGTGTACCTACATAAGTATGCACAATTTCACTCACACACTTAATAGTTTTGACCTAATTTTAACTTACCTACTTAGTGACGATAAATCATATTGTAGGTTTTTCAAAGACACATTCGCATTCGTTTTCTATCAGCTAAGTATACCTACTCTAAGAGTAGGTATCTGACGAATAAGATGTTCCAATTGACAACATTTAAATTTTTTCATGTGCTGTTTTTATTTTCTATTCTGAAAGATTTTGAAAAACTAAAACTTACGTATTTTTTCTTTTTCGTTTATTTTCTTTCCTTTTTGTAAAATAAATTATTTAAAAACGACTTATTCTAAAAGGGCGTAAGTCAATGTCATGGGATGATCGAACATTTTATCTTTGCTATTTAAAAAAATAAACTTGAATAACGGAAGTTCACACAAATGTTGCCAGGAGACTCTAGGGTAAATTCATGAAAAATGTTGTCCAAGTACCTAAAGTGCCACTTAAGTACCCAGTTCGTACTTTAAACTTACGTTAATAATGTTTTAGTAAGATTTCATAAAGCTACAAAATCAAATCTGGTACATCAACTGAGTTATAATTTTGTCGCAATATTCAAAAACATGAGTTTTTCCCCGATTGGCCAGGAGTTTTGCCAATCCGGCAACACTGTATGATAAATGTACACACACATGCACAGTTTTCTGTCAGTTTGACAAGACACAGTGTCAAACTTACGTTTCTTTTTTTTAATTCACGATGGCCAAAGCGAGACCAAGATTGACTGTGTGTGGATCCGACGAGCATTGAATTTGGAAACTTTTCAAAATAACTTTTTAGTTACTGAATGAAAAAAATTAAAATCATTTTTTCTGTGTCAATTTAGCGAAAATCTCGAAATGGTTTTTGAATTATAGTACCTTGTAAAAAATTAAATGTTGTCAATTAGCAAATGAAGAACCTTGAGTAAATTCTTATTAATTCAGCTTCATAACATTGTAATACATGTTCATACATAACTTGATTTATTATGTGGTTTCCAGTCGGCATGGATACTTCTCACAGATAAGGCACTATTTATAGCTGGCTGGAAATAAGTTGATAAATATGCAATGCAATTCTTTACATCCGAGTGCGTTTGTGGAATATGCACTAAGATTATTTCTATCGTCATCGACGTTTAATCACGATAGGCCTCCATAAATTCAAGTGCCAGTGCTGAAATATTGTGTTAACGATAGTAGGATAATATGTTTTAAAACAAATTTAATAATTAGGAAAGATACTTGAATTTTATTCATAACTATCTAAATCTAAAATAGTAAGGAGGGCTGTCTCTCATCTATTATAGGCTCTGGACGCATGGCCCTTTAAACCTCTGGTTCGTTAATCGTGGGGCCCCGAGACCCTGTTTGGGGGCCCAAATCGCTGGGCACGTAACCATTGTGCCCAGTTGAAAAGAGGGGTCTGATTATAAGCTATAGCGCTTATACACAGATGCAAACTTGAAGAATGTCTCAATTTTGAGAAGTCGAGACTATACACTTTCTCTGGTCTCTGTCCAAACTCTCTACTTAGAAATATTTTATCTTATCGCCTCAAAAACAAAACAGTCGTATGATATATAAATTATTTGATATAGTCTTATGTTGTATATTATCGCGTGCAGCAAACGACCTACCAGGATCTGACGGTCGCTCGGCTGATAAGATTGTGATAACAGCCGGATGGCGCGATCGCTGTTTCTGTGCTGACCTCACTCTGACAAAAGTCTTAACTTAACTCAACTTATTATCAACCTGTTGTAATCATTGAGGCATTATTCAATGATTGAGTGAAGACCGGTGTAACTAAAAATCGAATACAATCTTATACAACATCTACCTACTGTGTGACTATAGTATGCAAAGTGCAACCTTAATTGCATGTGACTGCATTTGCATTTGAAAATTAAGCACGTAATTTGCATAAACTTATTAAAATTACAAATACGCACCCATTTAAAAACACTTTAGTCAAAGTTGTTTCTGGGCTTGTCTAGTAGCTATTTTGAATAGGTATTAAAACCTACCTAGTGACTGATCGGCGTCCTGGAATAAGTAAATTTCATGGATTGGGAAAAAATTAACATGTGTTGCATTTATCGAACTTAGCCAGTTCGACTATGTATAATTGTCTCGTAGTCAGACACAGTTCTTTTTTAATACCTCATAACAGTTTTGACTCTGTTGTAAGCAGCTTAGCACTTGTGTTAGGTATATCAATCAGTAAGTTCCAACAGTGGAAGTACATAATAATATTATTATGTATAATACCCAGACCAGTAAACTGGTTTATCTATGCTAACAAATATACTGTGTATCAAACCCGCGACTTCTCAATGTAACATCTTCTTCTTATCCAATACCGGTCGTCATATTGTAAATCATATGTACTCTTAATAAACGAGATACTAACTGACATCTTCTTCCCCAGGTATTCGTAGCCCGCGCGGCGGCTGAACAGCGAGTCCACTCCCTCAAGGAGCTCTCCTGGGCCAAGGCCAACGCGCTGCTCTCCACGGCGTACGGGCAGAAGGCGCTCGTGGGCATCGACACCGGCGCCTCCTACGCCATGCAGCTGCTGGACCAGTACCTGCCGCCCGTCGGACCGCAGCCTGAGCCCACTGGTGAGCATCTTTGATCAGCTTCAGCTTGCAGTTCAATGCTGGACGTAGGCATCCCCCAGAGGGGCGACACCACGCTGGGCAGTTTTGTCACCGCAGTATGGTGAACGATAAAACACAGAGGAACACTCATCTTTCATTCATGCTGGTTGAATGCCCTTGCTTGTGTGACAGTGGCGACTTTCCGTAAGTAAACTGAACATCAACGTCATTGCGTGTCATTCCGGTTGCATCAAATTTGAACACATGGGAACTCGGGTACAGCGCGTGCACTCGCTCAAGGAGCTCTCCTGGGCCAAGGCCAACGCGCTGCTTTCCACCGCGTACGGGCAGAAGGCGCTCGTGGGCATCGACACCGGCGCCTCCTACGCCATGCAGCTGCTGGACCAGTACCTGCCGCCCGTCGGACCGCAGCCTGAGCCCACTGGTGAGCATCTTCAATTATCATCAGCTTCTGGCAGTCCAGTGCTGGACGCAGGCCTCCCACCACGCTGGGCAGTATGGTGAACGATAAAACACTGGGGAACACTCATCTTTTATCATGCTGGTTGAATGCTCTTGCTTGGAGATATGGTCGCGACATCACGTAAGTAAACTCAACATCAGTGTCATCCTTGCGTGTCATTCCGGTTACATCAAAATCAAACTCTTGGGCACCCGGGTACATGGTGTCCACTCCCTTAAGGAGCTCTTCTGGGCCAAGCCAACGCGCCTTTATGATGATGATGATGATGATGATTTTCAATAATCATCATCATCACCATCATCAGCTTCTCGCAGTCCAGTGCTGGACGTAGGCTTAACCATAGAGGGGCTTCACACGCTAGGCAGCCTGGTGACCGCTGTATGGTGAACGGTAAAATACAGGGGAGCACTGCGTTTGATCAGTGACTTTCTATTTATTACAAACTCTTATCATGCTGGTAAGTTGTTTTTTTTCCTGGATTAGCTATAAGATTCTTGACTAGATCACATCAACATTATCATAGCGTGTCATCTCGGTTGAATTTAAGCCGGTCGCTTGGGAGCCCAGGGCTCAGTTCGCACAGGAGCTTCTACTTATTAAGGTCTCACATTTGCCAGAATCATCTCACAGTAAGTAACATTGCTTATGCAAAGGACATTAAAAGTTGGGGTTAGATGGCGCCACCTTAGCATGTCCCGCACATTCAGCTTCCAAAATCTATATTATCCTTTTCGAATCGGCCAGGCGGGTGCGATGGTGGTGACATCTCGCCCACGGAGACTGTGAAGAGTTCCTTGAAGGAGAGGTCGTGGGCGAAGGCCAACCAGCTGCTGTCGACGCCGTACGGACAGAAAGCGGTGGAGGGAATAGACCTCGGAGCGTTTTACACTCAGTGCCTGCTCGACCAGTACTTGCCGCCTAAGGGGTCGACTTCTGAGTATTATGGTAAGTTTGTAAATATTTACTTGAGGTATTGATGTCTATAAAATATTTAAGAACGTCTTTCTGTTCTCTATCATGCGTATTACAAGCTTCAAGCATACTGGAGCTAGTAAATAGATGTGTTGTTAGTCCAAGGAATTGATCAAGGTTCTGACCTAATTGTCTGATCACTTAATAATACAAGATAAATGACAGACAGCCTTGTAGTGCGTAGACCGTCGTATTAATTGTATCCGGTCTTTTATCTACTACCTACTAGTATAGTTCGTTGACATCAGAACATACCAGTTCCGTGATTGAACTACTAATATATATTTTACTCTCTTAGCATGTGAATTGTTTCAATATATAAGGAACAAATGTCTAAACTCACAACCTTATTACCAAAACATACAAATTACCAAAACTGCAAAAAACGAAGTATCCACTTCTTCCTAATAGCCACTAGTGAGTGTGCAAGCCCAGGTCCGAACTCATAGTTCGGTGGGATAGCCATCTGACAGAACCGTAGAGAGATCCAGGACCAACGGTTTAACGTGTTTTCCGAGGTCCCTTACCTCTAATTAAGGATTATCAATAAAGTACGTTACACGTAAAGGGGTGGGGGTGGGGGGTCGATAAAGTGTGACATGGTGTGACATCACACCTCAAAATCTAATACTCGTACATCTAGAGGTTCTAATCGCGTAGTTTGGAATATGAAATACCTCTTTTTTGCTGTTGTTGTTGTTTTTCAATGTGAAATTGCAAAGCATGTGACGTCACACTAGAAAGGGGGGTCATAGCATAGAAATGTTACCAACTGTGACAAGGACTGGGGGGGATAAAAAATCATGAAATTCGTTAGACGTAATTTATGGATGGCCCCTTAGGCAACCATCCAAATTCCTCGTGTTCAAGTATCCACTACTAACAGCTGTTGTTCCCCAGGCGAGGTGACAGCAGCGGCGACGGACCCAGCCCTGCACACGATGCAGACGGTGGGGCGCCTGAGCGCGGTCGCCGCGCGCCGCGTGTGGGCCAACCTCGCCTACAAAGTCAACGAGCTGCGTGCCTCGGGTAAATATGGTGTAATACTCTAGGGATGTTTGTGGGAAAAGTTTAATCAACAGAATTGACTTACATATTTGAAATCTAAGCGTCACTTTCATTTGGAGATTATTGATCGCAGTAAAATTTTGCTATACTGACTTGTGTTTGAATCAGAAGGAAAGATAATATTATTATTATTACTATAAAAACGTCACAAAATATTTGAACAAAAGAATATTACGTATTAAATTACATTTCTTATCGGATATCAATCAGACTTTTGTGGATCAAGGTATTATAAATGATTACGTGCAAGATAAGATAATAATAAATATTATGTTTTGAAAATTTGTTAAATAAAAATAATAATAAGACAACAGGTATTTATGAAAAATCAGTTTTTCATTGAAATGCACCAATTTTTAATTTGACGTGTCGGTTCATGTGTAGTTTCTCAAGCTATTGCCTGTACTATAGATGTGTCTTGTTCGGCAGGTATCGAGCTGGACTTGCGTCGCTACGTGACAGCTCTCCTGGCTGCACTGCACCTGGCCAAGGTCACCAGCGAGCAGCAGGCCGCGGAGCAGCCGCCGGCGACCACCCCTCCCCCCGCCGAGCCCGCCCCGCCCCTCGCGGCGCTCCCCTCCCCCGCCGCGCCCGTGTCCGCCCCGCCCACCGCCGACCAGCTCAAAACCACCCCCGAGGGAAAATCTGACATATCAGAAAAACCGCCCAAGAACTAATTCATATATTCTCTAACTAATCTTAAATTATATATTTTCTAAGCGTATTTCCCGCCACCGGAAAGGTACACCGGCTGTACCTCCCCTGTTCTGGCGCTAGGTGTAGCTATATTCTATTCTAGCATTTAAGATTGTATTTTTATATCCCTGAGATGTCTCAAGACTGCGACCGAGGTCTTATTTTGGAGAATTTATTCTATATTATTGTATGCGATTTTTATATTGAATGATATAAATAAAAACGTGCTTTAGTTTCACATTGATTTTATTTTCAAATTTCATTCCAAAATATTTGTAGTTGTACATTTTCCCGAAGTTAGGCCCATTTTTGGAAGCTTACATTATAGGTATACAAAATGGATTACAGAAGAAATTTATCAAAACCTACGTTTTGAGTACATGACGACTTAGTAGATATGAATCTTGATATGGAAGATACGATAAATACAATAGGAATTTTAGTATAGGGAATAATATTCTACAACATGTGAATTGAAACAACGATAGGATACATTGTATTCCGTGATTAGATATAAACTGGGCCTAAGCTAAATTCATAACATTTTAAGTTTTAACATTATTAATTTTGACGGCATGGAACATATTTTCAGTTTGGCACAGACTATAGATATTAATTACTTAATTAGCATCGCAGATTATTTATAACTCAAATATAGATCTTTTTTACATACAAACCAAAGAACTCATAAGATTTAAACTGAAAAGTCATGAATCGCAAGAAAAAGTTTAAAAGATTAGGATGTATTAAATCAACGCGAGCATTTTATTACTATTATCTTTTATGACTATGCACCAAAGTTGTATTAAAACAAAACACTTGCGCATTTCGTAATGATTTAGAAAATACTAAAAATAAATACGTACTATGCTGCCTTTGATCTAAGTATATAGTGCGTTACTCAGTTAAGAATATTAAAACTAGATTGTGCTAAAAACGCAAGCTACTAAACCTATAAAATTATACCTGATTATTGGAACCTAGATTCAATATTACGCCTCTACTTTTACAAAACATTATTTAGTAAATATCGCAGATAATGATCGCCTTGAGTGTTATTCACCATTCAGTGTGTACTAAATTCAATCTTTATAATTAAAAAATGCGCAATACACTGGAACTTGGTAATATTAACAAGCGTGTTATAAAAACTTCATTAAATACTTCAAAATCTTTCGCATTAATTCATTATCTTAATTTATTCATTATAATACTTTTGTTACTAAATGACTTATTACAGCATTAACGGAAAATATGGGGGCGCTTGTTTCTGAGTCACAATATTTATTATTTGTGCAATTTAACCTATTCCATACTACAGACTCACGAGCAAAAGGTTAAAATCACTTAAAATTGGTTTGGGGTGCATTTGTATACCAGCTTGTTTTTAATTAGTTGGTTATTAATTTACAAGGAACAGTTAATTTAATCTTTAATATGATGTAATTTATTTCTTTATTAAACATAAAAATAGTAGGAACATGCAAGTAAGTGATTCCAAACTTTTGCTCGCGAGGAAATGAAAATTGGACGTAGTTTAGCGAAAACATACCACCCCACAACACTTTTTTTTTAATAAAAGTATTTCACTCATTTAAAAAAATGTGTTGATATTATGCTTCAGATCACAGGAAATCTCCTCCTGAACTCCTGATCTCAACTTAAAAAAAATCATGACTCAAAACTAACATAATGTGGGTTGGAACGTTTTCACTAAATTACGTCCAATTACAAAAAAATATTCAAATAAGATACATTAGGATGATTAGTTAAGTACACACTGCATGCGCGTAGCGGGCCGGCGGAGGGCGCGGGGGCTCCGGAGTCTCCGTTTAGCCCAGGCCGTGGTCCTCGAAGAAGCCCTGCGGCGTCTCCTCCTGCAACAAGGGTCATCACTGAGCCAGTGTCGCTCGTGGCCGCGTTAGACCAAGCCATCGCTTTTCGGCTGTGAGCCAAATACAATAAATGACTGAGCTATCATAATTATAAATAATTATTATTAACCCTTAACCAGGCATTAGGACAATAGTCTCCACGTCAAATTGACTCTAACGGCTATACCTTAAGGTCAGAAATCAATGAGATAATTAATCCTAGCCTCAGGCTGTTTAAGGGTTAATAAGGACTGATAATGGTCTACGAAATACATACATTTATCTATTTAATATACTGCCAAAATAAGCTCACAATATGAAAATTCTGTTAATAAAACATGTTTTTATATTAACTCGTTTATTAAATCTAGTATAATAATATTCATTATAAAAAGACAACGGTAGAGTTAGCACAACACGCACCAGTAATAACTTTCATTATTATGGACATAGCACAATAACAATAATCATTATTTAGGTATTCGATAATATTCTAGATAAATTTCAAATATATTATATTGCATTGCTCATACACAACAATGTCGCAGTACTAACTATAAATTCACATACATAACATATAATAACATAACTCATAAAGTTATACTAGTCGGGACTTAAAAGCCAAATTCTGTAGATTCATGTCAAATTAATTTAATTAAAACGATGGAATGTTTTCATGGGACTAATATTGAACCAATATTTTAAAGAGATCAAAGTGATCGTCACTCAAGGGTAAGCATACGTTTTACAGTAAGAGAATAATGAACCGCAAGTCCATAAAATAAACTAAGAATAAAATCTTAAAACTTAAAAACATGAAGGTACATTGTCATTCGTTTCAATAATAAAATATATTAAATCTGTTAAACTATATTTCGACAATAACAATAAATTCGAATATTTTTTTGGTTTCTTGATAATAAATTGGTACTTAAATGGGTAAGGGCAAGTAATAAAAATATCAACAATATTCTCCACTTTGGTCACTATGAGAACAATGTTCCATGAATATGTACAGTTTAATATACAATTGATTATATTAACACTTATATTTTTTATAAAAGTACAAATTCAAGAAAAAATAAGAATATTTATTTATTTAATGAATAAATATTTGACTTATAATATTTCAAAAATTAAAAAATAGTACCTAGTCACAATTCGCTCAAACAGAAGATGTTTGTAATATAATTTTCATGTCATGGACATTCCATACGAGATAGTGTAGACATAGTGTAGGTACTTTAACTATACGCATATCGATATTTTTAAAAAACTTGGCACGGAAATACGCTCTATAAAATATGATTTTTATTTCAGTCAATCAGTTTTTTTTTACTTTTTATTCGTCACAAACACAAAAGTGTCTTTGCATAAAAACTTTGCAATATTCGAAGCTGATAACTGTTCTATAAATTGCGTCGTATTTTTGAACTAAGTTTAACCATAAAATTAAAATACAATGGCCATGTTTTTTCCAATACTTCAGGTTAATAAGATAAACATTGATAAGAAAAACTATAGTATAGACGGTATTTTAAGATATTATATGAAAAAAATCATACCATACATTCTCATCGAGCAAATGATACTATGTTGTCGTACGATAAAATGTAACGTTATGGTTTCTGTATTTCGACTGGCACGTAATAGCGGAACTGTACCTACTTCATAATGTTCTTTATAGAGTAAATAGGTCAACAATTGATTTATTATCGCCATGTTACATCTATTCGTAAATTGACACCTAAGCGATTGTTCAATCAAACTTTGAGTGAGTACAGTCGCGTGCAATAAAATGAGGAACATTTGTGTCGTCATATCAATGACTCATCATTAACTTTGTATGTTTTTGTGTATTAGTGTACATCGTACGAAGACATTGCATCATTCGGCCGGTGCTACAATTGCATTGCATCAGCGAAGGCCGGCGTGGTCTGGACCTCAGAGCAGCCCCACTTCCCGCAGCGCGGCGTCCACTGTCTCGTCCTAACGCAAGCCCATTCCAAACACTGTTATAACACAAGCAATGTACGTCACATTGCGAACGTTATAACGTAGTTAATTAAAAACATCAATAATCCGAAATTATGCCTCCTCCATTTTGAAGGCGGTAACTTTATATAAATTTATGCGGTGTTATGAATGAAATCAATAAGTACCTAAAGGAATTTCATTATGCTATTTCCAATTTAATAAAGGATTATGTTATCAGAAAAATAATTAATAAAATTAATAATTCCGGAACAAAAATGCATAAAGATCCTGCACGATAAAGTTAACGCTTGTTAGCAATAGAAATCGTCCTTCAAGCTATGTTGGCTATTTGTTTAGTTCATAAAAACGTTGAGAAGATTGTATTCATATAAATTATAAGTAAAATTAGTCACACCACTTAGTTCATAACTGAAAAGTAGTTTAGTATTGATGGAATAAATAACTTGTAATTAATGTGCAGGATTCGGACGTATTCGTATAATACCCGAATAAACTTTTCTTCCAAGTAACAACAAAATATTAAAATGTAACATGAATTTAATAAATAATTACACGATATTAAGAATTTTATTCTTAATATCGTGGAATAAAGCATTCCAAATTCTATTGAAACAGCCATATAAGGAAATTATAGATATCAACAATAAGAATTAATGGCATTTCAGATAATCTTCATGGTTATTATTACAGATTAATTAAATACCTTACCTTGGACTTGGGATCATAGATAACAACGATAAAGTATAATGAATAGTTAAACGATTTTGAGCACAAGTATAAAATTATACACATATTTCAAAGTTCAAGTAAGAAGTGTTAAGTTATCAAGTTAGGCTAGTGATCGGATAGGTTCAAATGTTTCCAGGTCTTTTATATTGAGTGTTTAAGAATTCGATTTCATTCGATTCTATGCCATGCTTTTTATAGGTGGCTTTTTAAACCAAATATTTGGTACGCACTGATAATTATTCCAAAAAAAACTTGAACCAGTCCGATGGCTAGTTTAGAACTTTCGACACTGTCATATGCAATTTCCTGTATAAGTATATTTATATGCATCATGCTGTTAAAAACCAAACAATTAGATTTAGAATAAAATGCAGCAAAACTTTCATATCAACCCACCCCAAAATCAGCAAGAGCCAATACAGACGTATGTATATAAGTAATTTACACATTAAATAAACAAATATCGCGAATAGCATACAATGAAAAAGGAGAGTAAACCACCACCCACATATCCCTCATTATGAATTAGAGCAAATTAACTCACTTGGAGGTTAAACTTTACTACTACGGTTATACTATTGTATTCGCGGCACGAGTGCAATTTAACTACTCACTGTTCAATCCCTTTAAATTCTAAGATACCCATGAAATAGCAGTAGGTTATGCAATTACTAATTTTTCTTCCGTCCTAAACATCTATCAAATCTCGTGCTGCGATAGGGACAGGATTGGGAACATGCAAGAAAACAGAATTATATTTCGTATCCAATGTATTTCGACATCCCATTACAAATGCATGAGCAGCCAGACCGTCACCAAAGTACACTGTTTCACCACAGGGGAGTTATAATGCAAGCTAAAGCCGAAGAAATAAAATTAATACATCATACGAAATGTTATCAAAAAATCTCAAATCATACGCAGATAATAAAAGTTAAATACTTGAATAAAACACGAACGATGATCGCATGCATTTAAAAAAAACATGGTAAAACATTGTACTCTATACAAAAGGTAACGACAGATATAAATATTAACTACACATTTAAAAAGCAACCATGATACATACTCCGCACCAATAAATATTGAGACCGAGTTCACAATCATACGTAAGTTTTGCCGTTCCCAACAAATTGTTAAACAAGACATTCCAAAAGAGGACAAAACATAATACAATCGAAACGGACGAATATATTTAATGGCGGGGACTAGAGTACTATAGAATATACAGTAGACGCCTACAAACCTACATTAATATCCGAAAGATACACCTGAGCTGAGATCTACGACATTGATTACAACCATTTCTATGGAATATTATTGAAAAATAAACGCGTTTTTAAATAATGATGTCCACAGATTCAATCAGTATGTTGTTGTGTGGGTGGGTGGTGAAATGTGTTCATGCATTATGTAAACATAAAAGCTAGACACACAACAAATATATTAAAAGGTAAAGCCATAGGTGCACGCACGTTAGAAACAATACGTACGAGTACGACGGATTGGTAATGCAACTGCTTAGCTGCTAAAAGTTCATGTAATAAAAGAATAACGAAGCAGGTTGGAATATTACTTTGACTAGTGTAAAAGATTTTCGAGGAAACTTAAGTGACGGCATAACTATACATACATACCTACATAGCAATAACAAGAAACATAACGATTAGAAGCTGATAGTAGAAATGTATAAATACGCTTATATCTCAAATGATTGAAGAAAGGGGTGGACTGGTGACAACATTTGATGGGAATCTATAAAAGCTTACTTAGGTTAAATGAGTTGGAACTAATCTTTCCAAACCCAACTCTGCTATGGATGGATAAAATATTAATGCACTAATTATCAAGAGTATACTATTTACTCCACTTGTACCTCTTACTCAAAAACTACACTACTATGTACCTTACCCACTACACTACATCTTATTGCAACTACACTTTGGGGCGATGTTTGACTAACAAGCAAGAATAACGTTTAAAACCAAATAAACAATAAAATGGGAACGAGGAATTTAAAAGTTCGATAGGTATTCAAGATAATTAATAGCTTCAGGGGTGTTTCCGAATATTCTCGAATCATCCACAGAACTGATTCATAATATCTAATTGACATTTTATATGTGACCTCACTCTTTCGACGAGAATTGTTGAAGGGACGTAGAAGAATGACGTGTCCGTCCATGGTTCACGGAATCACACGGCTCGACTATTTTAGGCAGCAGAGAGTACCTCGAAGGATTTTAATATGAATACGTGTTACGCCTCGACGGCCTAGTGGTCGTCCTGAGTTCGATTCCTGGGTCGGAAAAGTAGTGTTTTTCTAAACACAGCCCGGGCTTGTGATCACCGACCCGCATTTGGCAAGCGTGGTGATTATGCCAAAACCCGTCGTTGTAACGAAAAAATGATGGAGACCTTTGCCCTGCAGTGGGACATAAATAGGCTGATACAATACATACTTTAAATGTACGCTCTCCTCTATTTTTTGGACAAATCAATTCGAGGCGTCAATTTCAAGACGACAGAAATCCTCTGAAAATAAATTCATACTTTTGGTGACCCAAAGATGATTAGCAACACAAAAAGCTACTGGTGGCAACTACTCGAAGCCTAGAGGTAGGTAGATTAGACTCAGTGGTTGTCGCCGGCGCGGCCGCGACTCAGTGCAAGAGCCCGTCGTTGAGGTCCTGCGCCCGCATGCATACGTCACACAGAACAGTAAGGTTAGCCAGTGCGGTTAGTGTCCAAGCGACAGTCCTTCTGATTGCATACCCACGTAATAGACATCTACTCATTGTACTCAATGTTAAACTATGAGTAGTTTTATTTACAAAATGCGGTTGACTAGAACTTTCTAGCATCATCACAAACAGCGATGACTCGATTAACGAACTACAGAATTATCATTGATATAAATCGTTAGATTTGCCCTAACCATACTCTGAAACTAAAATAAGAGCGACAGCCGCTTCTAAGAGCGATACAGCACGTTGAGAGTCACCCCTTTCAAGATTCAAATGCAATTCAAATGTGTGCAGCCTTTTTTAAAAAAGGTTAACAATATGCCGTCTTTAGCCTTTTTGATGTAGCATTAATAATTCTGAAACCACAAACAAAGCTAAAGGTGTAACATTTCATGCGTAAGTGCTTTGATTTTATCAATTCTTAATTTATCAATTGTATTTTACTCCCTTGCTATGGAAATAATGCCATGTTTAGTGTTAGTGTAAATGGGGTTCTCTAGGTGGCGAAGTTTTCTGGTGTAAGGGCAAATCCAACGTTTTAAATCTATGAGAATTATGATATCGATCTGTAGTGCGTGTCGTGTGCACGTCTCATCCCCAGATCCATCTGAATTTTATGTTATATACCTATAATAATATTATAGTTTCTTATTCGATAATGTTCAAGAACTAGTTAATTGAGTCATTCCACACCATAGCGTCGATTGGGTAGGTATACAGGTCAGCAGGAAAACAACTACACAACACTCGAGCCAAAGGGACAGGACACATTTATTGCATTATCTTCATCAAGTGTAGGACCAACAAGTAAGGAAGCAAACTCAACAAGTACACGTTTTTGTTTATGGTCAAGTAAAAGAATACTTGCAGATAAGTGATATTCTGTTCAGTTTTATATGCTCTGATAAATTTTACTGTGAAAGTATTTGTGTAAGTATTTAAGGTTTTCCTACCAACATTATACAAACTACTGATATTAATTTAATATGATTTTGAAAGTCTCTTAGTTTTCTTTAACATTTTAACTTTTACAAATTTTATTTTCTAAATCTTATAACTGTTTTAATAGGCACTAACAAAGCTTCTATCGAGCTAATAATAAATTGGTTCTTTTTATCCTACAAATATGTTAATATCAATTTAATAATTAACAACAAACTAATATTTGCTTTCATACTTCAACTTTAATGTGCAGTAAAAAATCTGATAATAGATCTAATAGACATATAATTGCCATTTTTTGATATGTAATTAATTACATCAATTTTTATATAATATTTAATTTATCATATTAAATTATTGTAAAAGGCAGTGCTTCTACATCAAATACTTTAGTGATGTCTAACACACAATGAAAGGCACTACTGAGGCCACGATCCTATCAAACTGGTCCACTTCAATATCTTAATACAGTAAAATCTCGCACAAACTGTATAAATATGTAAATTAAAATACAACAATAAGATATGCATCGACTAGATAGAATGAGCAAAGGTATTGACACACAACATTTCCAGAAATTGCTTTATGTTAGTTATTAAATAAAAGTGATATCAGAGCAAGACCTAGAAACTGACTACTCCTTCTTTTAGTTTTATTTTTATAACAAGTATAAACAATCTACAATTCTGAACTTAGAATCGACTACACTACAGATCCTGAAAACCGTACTTAATAGTATTCATGCAAAAAGTTGCTTGAGTAAACTATCTTACAAAACATCAGAAATACCACACCGAGATTAAAATCCTCTGAAAATTTCATTACCTAGTCTTTCAGGAAAACAACAGATATACCTATTTATTATTAGATTAATGTTACTCTTAAATATCATTGAAAAGACATTTATTTTGAAATTTCGACTTTGATGTAATAATTGAAAAATATACTACAAATACCCATAATAATGTGAAATATGTTAGTATATAATAATAAAATAAGTTAGTTGGTTTATAACATTCTCAACTACACTTAGCATGCAAAGTAATCATTATTACATCAATGTCATAGAAGTAGTATTGCCAGAAAGTTTATACAGGATAACTCTTGTATTCAGAAATGATTTTATTGAACACTATAGTCCTCATCACATAAGTTAATCTCTGTGACAGGTGTACTTCTTAAATGAAATTAAAGTTTATTTCAAGGCTATAAGTTCTATGTTTTAATGATTTCCATAGGCTCTTATAGCCCTAGGAAGTGTTGATTTTACTAAGAAGACAACTCTTAGCTGAAATGGACTACAGGCTATAAATTTATTTAACCACTGGTCATTGCACCACAATATTCCACTTTTTTTTTTAAACCCTGAATCTACAGTGAAGCTGAAAAAGCCTAAAGTTTATCATTTCTGAATAAAGGTAATGATATTAAATAATATTTGATGAAAAAAAGAGACCATGATTCAAAATGCTTGTCTCCCACAAAACATATCACAACTGAATTGCAACAAGACAAATAAATACACCATATGGAAAAAAGAACACTGAAAATTAAGTATTCGCAAAATGTTACGCCAATTCCTGAGATTTTAAAGGTTAAAAAAATGAAGCATTGATGCATCTGGCAACACTATAACTGACACATTTAGACAAGCTCATTATCCTGGCTACTGACCTCTTGCAGCAGGTCCTGGGCAGCGATGGCCTTCAGCACATTCTTCTTGCTGGTCTCCTGAAGCTCGCCGCCGAGGACCAGCTCGTCCAGGATGAAGTATGCTTTCTCGAAATTGAAAATGATGTCTAATTCGCACACCTGCAAAAGGAAGATACAAAAATATATTGCATTTTGTAACTAGTCATTACCATATCGATTGTGTCTTTCTGACATTAATTTAAGTCCTGAAAAATCAAAAAATTCAAGATGTATTTCAGAAATCAAAATATGTTTTGTATTATTTTTAAGTACAAAAATCAGCGAATATCTCAAATATCCATATCATTTCCCTATGAATACAGCAATGTTTTTAAACACTTTATTCACAACAGTTATAGACATAAAGATATAGAAACATATTTAACCACTTACACTTCCAAAATACTTGTCGAGGAGTTCCACATAGCGGTGGATCAGTTCCAGGGTCAGCAGCTCATTGTCCTCCTGCTCCATGGCACAGCAGAAGTATAGCGAGGCATATCTGGAAATAAATGATGTCCAGGATAAAATTTATCTATACTAATAATATAATAAACCTAAAGAGTTTGTTTGTTTGTAAGTCTGTTTGTTTGTTTCAATGCACTTATCTCAGTAAGTAATGGTTTGATTTGAAGAATTATCTTAGTGTTGGATAGTCCATTTGTTGAAGAAGGCTTTAGGCTATGGTACAACACTATGTGGACGGAAACCGGAATAAAAGCAGATGGAGTCGAGATTGTTCAAATAAGACTACTGTTCATAGTTATTAAATGATGCCAGGATGAAGGTGATAGAGATCTGAATTGATAAGAACACTAAATTTATAAGTTGTTATTTTGTTGTATTATTTCACTTTTATTTAGTCTTATGTTGTTGATTACCTTAATGCTGTGTAACACTATAGAAGGAATATCTACTAGAATATGAGCTTAAACTGTCTTCAATTGTGTTCTGTTTGTATTCTGTTGGTCTTCCCTAATCAATAAGTAAGACAATTACCATACATACCTTTTGTAAACAACTTTTACGTCTTTCCATTCCAAAAATGAACACATTTTCGGTTTCCTCGCGAGCACCGTCGTGATCAATTCGCGCGTAATCTTCTTCTTCAGCTTGTCCGGGTGGGCCACGTACCATTTTTGCAAGCGAAGTTTGCCTTGTCGGCTGAACAATAACATGAATTGCATCTGAAATATAATGCGATTAGCAATTAAATATTAACCTAAAATAACAGTTTAACATGTTTTAAATGTTATTGCACCAAAATATAACGTAGTGTACCCAAAAATTCAGGAAAATAACTTAATCAAGTAAGTGGCTTGGCACGATTACTCACCATTTTGACGGTTTTCTTAAAACTATTTCAGTCACGAAACAATACTTAAAGTGGAATGATAAGATTTAATATGGTTGGTTGGAAAATTCATTACATTTTAAACTAAAATAAGTGAGAACCAACATAAATCCAGTCCGATTCCAACCAAACTTTATCACTGAATTTGACAGGTGCACACAGAACCTGATTACGTCACGAATGTGAAAAAAAAGATGCATGACACGGGAAAGCAAAGAAACAATGTTGGCTAGTCCTATGCTTATACACGAAAAAAATTACAAATGTTAAAAAAATCCTCTAGAAGATGTAATGCTCTTTGATTTAAGAAATGACGTTTTGTTAATAGTGTCATTTACCGATTTTTATGATTTGAGTCAGAACAAATAGTTGGTATTAATGAAATAATATGGTCAAGAGTATATCGACAAGAATAAAACGAACTCGATGGGGAAAAGTGAAGAACTTTATGAATCCTTTTGGCTATCGATGCCCCATTCTTTTATATTGCTGTTATTGTATACCTTTAAAAATAGCGACTTTTCTAATCGCTATTCTAGGTCTCTTGCCTACAGTTGTGTGCATAATACTTGGTACATCAGAAGGAATCGAATTTCTAACAACACAGGGAATGTCTATTGGCGGTGCTGCAATAATCAGCTACTTCTACATCGGCCTTGGTATTATCGTGTTTTCTTGCCACATAGCACTTTTTGTTGGCGCTATAATTCGGCTCAAGAAGTTATTTATTATTTATTTATGGGTTATGCAGATTTACATGACACTGAGCCTCTGTTTAGCTATTGCAGTGTGTGTTATGTGTAATCCATTATGTGGTAGTATTTACATGGTTCTGGCTTTATTTTACACGTTTGTTTTAATATATTTTTGGATCGTCATACAAAGTCAATTATATAACGTTAAAGACGAATCAAATGTTATAAATATACATATTACAATAATATAGTTACTTCTTGAATCATTATTGTTTGTTTATGTTATGTCCCTAGCCCTACCTACTGATTTGACATAAAGTAATTTCATTTGTCTTCTTTATTGTCTGACAAACATAGAGTTCACAGCCAGTCAATGTTTGGGCATAATAAGAATGTGAATTATAACTAAAAAGTTACGAATTCATTTTGAGATACCTACCCTACACCTAATGTGTACTATGTTATTGTGAGTTAAGGGTGGGGTTTGTGGTTATAAACCAAAGATCTTGGAAAAATCAACTACTTCCAAAATCTTAGTTATAAACTCATATACGCGACACTCTCAAACGATGGTGATGTGATGACTGTTTGTGCAATGCTGAATAATAATCCCTCCATGTTAACTTATTTCAAGATTTTCTTTTTGTATATATGATTTTAGACTTTCGCGTTGCATTATATCACAGAAATTATTAAACGGGGCTAAACTTCATAATTAATATCGCGTTTAGCCCCGTTTAATAATATTAGTGATTTTTGGTATGTTTAAAAAAATAAAAAATTGTACTTAACTATATACAATTTTTCATTGACTTGACCTAAATACTCACTGAAAAAGTTTGTCGTTAGAGTAACGTTTTTATTTTGCAATGTTTTAGTTTCTTCTTAACTTTCACATATTTTTATTAAGTCATTACATCTAGGTTGATTTTGCCAAGATCTTTGCATCTAGGTCATTTATTTAAAAAAGTGTTCATGGTAGGAATACGTTCGGAAACCAAGAATTTAGGTGATTGACATATCGTATGACTTTGACAATTGATTACTCAATAGTGTTTTTGAACTTTTTGATTGTCAAAATATTTTGGGACGGCTCTCCGGGTGCTTGTACTGCGAGCCAAAATTTTATTTTGTACAAATGTTTTGAGTATGCTACCAAGTAAATTTTCTTGGTTGGCATCAAACCTTTAATTATAAAACAAAATCTGTACACATTGTATAAAATGGTATGTGGTTTCATCATTAGTTATAACAGTCAATATGTTCAGTGTTTTCACATACACCATACATATATTATTATAAAATTACAATTATTTACGTAAGAACCTTAATTCCTTCATACTAAGTAATCAAATACAGAAATAATCCTTTTCTTTTCTATTAAAATTATATTTATTGTGTTAATACATAACCAAAACTTTGTTTTAAGTTATCTTTAACATCATATGGCAATGTGTTTAGCCATTTGGTCGTCTGCAGTAAGGATTGATGGTGTGGTCAATGTATGGGGAGCTTGATTTCTGAATCTAAGCCGAAAAATCTCTATCAATAAATTTTATAAATATATAATCTTTGTTTTCAAAGTCCATAAATTTGGCAACTGTTTTGTGGATTTGGCAATATATTTGATTTTGTATGATTATCTTTAATAGGAATCCAATGTCGGTGGAGGATCTGGTGCAGTGGCTGGTGTCGACACTGATTGTGAGGGGGAGGAGCCTGAAGATTCTTCGTCTCACCTAGACAATGGAGCGGATATTGTAGAATCTTTTGACAACCTTAATTTAGAAGAGGAAGCACAGGTATATTGGTTATATATAGAAATAAGCTTTTAATATAGAAGAGAATGCTTTAGTTTCAGGTTAGCTAGACCTGCAACTAAAGCTTGTTGTGTGGGAAATGCAAAAATCTTAACCCCTCTTTAACTCATCAGGTTTTCTTCATACTCAATGAAAGACAAAAAGTTAAGCATTAATTTAGTTTCTGTATAAGTATTTTTTATTATTCACAGAACCGGGATGAAGAAGATGAGTTATCCCTGTTCCGTCAACAATGGCAAAGAGAGCTGGAGTCCACTCCGAAGAAAGAACCAGCACCTCAACCAGCCCCTCAGCCGGAACCCGAGCCTGAACCATTAAGTGATGAAGATAAGGTACATTTTAGATATGTTCTAAAATTTTTCTTATAGAAGCAACATTAACTATTGGATGACCGCTTGAGAATAGTCAGTAATAGATTTGATTTAGTAGACCTTCTATCATGAGCAGCCTATTGTGGTCCATTGTTCCACATCTTGGTCTTCCCTATAGTATTTAATGTCACTCAATCCTTGGGTGAACCTTGTAGAAGTTGCCATAAAATAGGTGCTAGATATCAAGTTAGATGACAATATAGGACAAGATGACTAATATAGACAATATTGATACTTTTAAATAAAGTTCAAAAAATTAAAAACATCAATAGTTTAATCAAAGACGCCTGTTTATGAGGCAACATTCCTTATATTGCATTAGGCTAAGGAGCTATTCCTCTGCGGTGTGGAGATGGAGCGGTCGGGCAAGTTGTACGAAGCGATCCAGCACTACAAGCGAGCCATGCAGATCCTGCCTGATGTCGAGCGACGTCTCTATGAGGCTACTGATCTGCGTGCTGAGACTCCTGAAGGTAGGACATCCTCTTCCCTTCAGTTTACGTCATACAACGTTTTTATTTTATTCATATAAATAACCTAAGTTAATGAGGCCAATCAATATTGATTGACCTAATTTGCTTAGGTGATTTCACCAGTTGCAATTTCTTTACCAAATAGGATTAATAGTGGTTAGAACTGAATTTATCCATCATAATGGAAGCATATCTTCTTGGGAATGCAGGAACAGATTTTATTGGAATAGAAAAAGTTAGTGAACAGAGTATGGTTTCTTGATTTTTGAGTTCCTGTGTCCTGAAGGTACAAAGTTGCTTTATTCATGTAAGCTTCAGAGTGGCACCTATTAATCGTTATTAGTTATAAATATTATTACAGTTGGAATCTGCCAGCTAGTTTGGAATGTAGCTTCTACTGAGTAGAATCAGCGTGAAACTCTATAACGCTAATATTATGAATGTGAAAGTTTGTTAGTTTGTTTGTCCGGTTTTGATGAAATTGGGTATACATGCAGGGTATGAGCTGACTTAGGTTATAGGATACTTTTAATACCGATTGAGTGCTCCCACAACCTTGCTAACGATATCAAAGCCGCGGGTAAAAAGTAGTCTTGAATAATTCCCAACAGTGGACCCAACGCTGGAGGAGGTGACGCGCGTGGCCAACGAGAACGAGAGCGACGATGAGGATGCCGTGGAGGGCGAGGATCTGCACTCGCGCCTGCAGAGGATCGTGGCAAGGAAGGGGGTGCTGTGCGAGCCGGAGTTTCCAACGAAGGTGAGTCAATGTTGCCATAGGAAATTAAAATTTAATTATATAAAAAACCTGCTAAAATATTTGTTCTCAAATAAAAAAACAGGTTTATTAAGTTAGTTAATCATATGTAGTATGAAAAATTATTAGGGTTGTGTCTACTTTTTCCCGCAGTCGGCGCACCTGTCGTGGCTGCCGTACGAGGTGGTGCAGCTGGTGCTGCGCTGGGCGGCGGGCGCGGAGCTGGACGCGGCGGCGCTGGAGCGAGCGGCGGCGGCCTGTCGCGGGCTGTACGTCGCCGCGCGAGACCCCGACCTCTGGCGCTCGCTCTGCCTCAGGTACCGCTGCTATAGTGTGTCACATGGCCGCACCTGTCGTCGTTGCCGTACGAGGTGGTGCAGCTGGTGCTGCGCTGGGCGGCGCTAAAGCGTACTTCTCATACCATCATAGCAATATTTGCTTGTTACGTGTCCGAATTATCCAGACTCCAGGCTATTGCAGTTTACATCGACATAAGTAAAGCGTTCGACAAGGTGAACCACTCTATTCTAATTGATAAATTAAAATCAACGGGTGTACACGGTACCTCGTTGGATTGGTGTCACTCTTATTTATCGGGCAGATCTCAGAAGGTTGTCGTTTGTAGCTATGAGTCTTCAACTTATCATGTGCCTTCAGGAGTTCCTCAGGGATCCCATTTGGGCCCAATTTTCTTTTTAGTGTTTATTAACGTTCTATCACAAGTTATTCAAAATTCCAAATTCCTTCTTTTTGCAGCCGATTTGAAAATTTATAGGACTGTTAGAGATTTCAATGATTCACTATTGCCACAGCACGATCTTGATAGATTAGTTGTTTGGTCTCAATCTAACTTGCTTCCTTTTAATTCGGGGAAATGTAGGCATATAAAGTTTACTAAAAAACATCTCCCACTTCATACCTCGTATAGCATGAACTGCATTAGTCTCGAAGAAGTATCACATATCAGGGATCTTGAGGTCATTCTTGATAGTAAACTGACCTTTTCTAATCGCTTAACGCCTTAAAGCCTTAAACTCCTTGGTTCCATTTGGCGCAACTGTAATTTTTTTAAGACCTCTAAATCTTTAAAATTTACGTACTATGCACTTGTACGTAGTTCCCTGGAGTACTGTTCAAGCATTTGGAATCCCCAATATCAAGTTCATAAAGATCGTTTGGAGAAAATTCAAAAAAGGTTTTTGTGTTATTTGACTTTGCATCAGGGGAAGAAGTATGAGCTTCAGACGTATCAAAGTCGTTTAGATTTTTTTAAACTTGCTTCCCTTGATAATCGTCGTTGGGTCTCTGATCAGGTTTTGTTATACAGGATTCTGACGGGTTGCATTGACTGTCCCCAACTTCTTAGTGAAATTGGTTTCAAGCTGCCTCGAGTTGGTGCTAGAATGGCTAACTATGTACCCATGTATATTAAAAGTCATAGGACCAACTTGGGTGCACATAATGTTCTCACATGCGTCGAGTACAATAAGTTTTTCAAAGCTGCTGGTACTGCTGAGTCTGATTTCCTACACTGCACCTTGATGCAGTATAGGCGTAAATTGTTTGCATATAAATGCTAGAAGTTTGTTGTTTGTATTTTTATATTTTAATATTTCTACTTAGTTTAAGTAATAAGTAAGTTCGAACTGTATTTTTTATTGAATGTAAGTTTTCTTTAATTTTGTTTACAGTTCGGCATTGTGCGCTATTTTATACGCAGGTTGTGTTTGCATGTAATTGTTGTTGCATTGTAACTTTATTATAAGCCATTTTAATATTAAGCATGTGTGATGTAACAATGTTGGTAGACCTTTTAAATAAATAAATACCTTGTGAAGCCTAAGTTAGGACGCCTTGTTTTTCTGAGCAAATATAATATCCTTTTACAATTAAAAATAAAACATTCTTTACAATTTATGCATTGTAACTTATAATCGGACGCTTAGAATGATAGCTTTGGGAGCACTCAATAGCCTCATTGTCTTAACAGGACATGGGGCCTAGATTGCGGGACTCCTCGCTCCTCGGGCTTCGCTTCCTGGCGGCAGATGTACATCGAGCGGCCGCGGCTGCTGCTCAACGGTTGCTACATCAGCAAGACCACGTACCTGCGCCACGGAGAGAACTCCTTCCAGGACCAGTTCTATCGGCCGTGGTACCTCATCGACTACTACCGGTACCTCAGGTGAGTGTGAGATGGCTGTATAACCGCTGCTAAATGTTTGTTCAACGACTGCTACATCAGCAAGACTACGTACCTGCGCCACGGCGAGAACTCCTTCCAGGACCAGTTCTACCGGCCCTGGTACCTCATAGACTACTATAGGTACCTCAGGTGAGTGTGAGATGGCTGTATAACCGCTGCTAAATGGTTGTATAACGACTGCTACGTTAGCAAAACCATTTGCCACACCTTGGCCACGGAGAGTATTCCTTCCAGGACCAGTTCTACCGGCCCTGGTACCTCATTGACCACTACCGGTACCTCAGGTTAGTGTGACCATCGATTTACGTCGTGAGATAACTGTATAACGGCTGGTTAATGGCTGTATAACGAATGCTACATCAGCAAGACCACGCGCCACGGCGAGAACTCCTTCCAGGACCAGTTCTACCGGCCCTGGTACCTCATCGACTACTACCGGTACCTTAGGTGAGTGTGACTAGGGCCATACGTGATGAGCTGTATAGGCACCGTGCAGAAACTATAGAGGGCGCTAAAATCCCGATTTTTTTTCTTTGGTTTGACAGTAAAATTTGACATTTACCTTGGTCAGTTCGAATTCGAGTCACTAGATGGCAGAATAAGGCACGGTGTTTTCCGTGGTTTGACAGTAGAATTACCGACATTGAGATTGACATTTAGCTTGGTCAGTTCGAATATGAGTCACAAGATGGCAGAGTCATCGCTACGCACGGTGCCTATAACAGCTGATCAACAGCTGCTACATCAGCAAGACCACGTACCTGCGCCACGGAGAGAACTCATTCCAGGACCAGTTCTACCGGCCGTGGTACCTCATTGACTACTACCGGTACCTCAGGTGAGTGTGACTAGCGACACATATCTCATCTTGCAGTGGTATTTCGAAGAAATGATAGTTTTTTTTATGTGATAGTTTTTTTTTTTTTTTTTTTTTTTTTTTTTTTATGTGATAGTTAGGCAATTAAACAAGCGGGTCACCTAATGTTAAGTGATCACCGCTGTCATGGACATAAACAACATTACAAGAGTCGCTGATGCGTTGCCTGCCTTTAAATTTATAATTGAAAAATTGAAATTTATTTTTAAAAAAGGCAAAACTGTCTGAGTTTCTTGCGGCGTCTCTTCTCAGCAGGCCATTCACGTCGAGGCGCTGGTAGGGTAATAAAAGTTTTAACGTGCAAAAGAATTTACTAAGTGAATCAAATTGCTAAATAAATCATTATTTCATTATAAAAACCCCAACCCCACCCCACCCCAACTGAGTTCTGGCGACCTTACTCACCAGCAAAAACAGCAAAACACATACGAAGTGCTACTTCACTCAGGTGTTCTGTAAGGTGGAGGAACTTCCCCAGACAAGAGGCTCATTCGAGTGGCAATTCCACAAGGCTCCACCTCTCTTAAAATAGTAAGTTTTTAATTTTGTCGAAATTTCACAAGTTACCGGCTCGAAGGACCAATATTTTATTATGTCGAAATAGAACAAATAATCGCAAGTGTAACTGTGCAGGTTCTTCCCGGACGGGCTGGTGCTGATGCTGACGACGGCGGAGGAGCCGGCCGCCAGCGTGGGCCAGCTCAAGCACCGGCTCGCCAAGCCCGGCCTCGGCATCATGTCCGGCCACTACCGCCTCATCGGCGACAAGGTGAGTGACTGCCGTGTGTGGCAGCTGGGCAGGTTCCCCAGGACGGGCTGGTGCTGACGACGGCGGAGGAGCCGGCCGCCACTACCGCCTCATCGGCGACAAGGTACTCCTCTAGATATTGGTCTTACTCAAACCTAGGTAGCTCCTGCCGCTGTTACTACGACAATCAAACTGCGAGACCCAACTACATTATAAGATTTTAGACTATCGCGTTGTATAATTATATTGATATTAGTTAACGGGACTAAACGCGATATTTAATTATGTCGTACAATTATACTACTTACTGCTCGATATTTCGGCTGCGTAGAGCAAACGTGGTTGCAAGCGGACTCTTATCAGCCCGATCAGTCCCGTTTACTATTGCCAACTACGACGCAGGACAGCTTCTGGCTGTCCAGACCAAAAATAAAAAAGTATGATTTTGTCTTTGGCATTGCCTTTCTAATCGCCACGCACTTTGTAACTGTTGACACAGCGGTGTAATAGGTATTTCTCTATTCATTCATTTCATATCAAATTACTGGTGGTGTCAAAATCCCCTATTTCCAAAACCCTTGTTATCATTGTGCAGGTTGTGATAGTGATCAAGAAGGCGGGCAGCGACAAGAAATCGACGCAGCCGTCCAACACGCGTTTCCGCGCGCGACGCAAGGACTCGCACGAAACGCACGAGCAGACCTTTCACATGGTGAGTACACTGCATTCATCGATATTATCCGCCTGTTGTGAACTACAACAGGTGAATTCGAGTCACCACATGTGGGAGTTAATGCCTATAGTCAACACGCCGGGCAGGGTTAGGTGACCACAGAATGAACAATAAAACTCAGGAAGATTCTGCTACCTATTCCCCGGAGTGTTACTTAGTCGCTTCTTACAACACCCACGGGATGACATGGGGTAGTATAAATATTCGAGGCCGGCACAGCAGATTGCACGGCAAAAAGGTATGAGAACAATTGTTGGTCCTTCGAGTCGCTTGCTCGAAGCAGGATGTTAATTAGGCCTGCCTGTAATGATAGTGTAAATAATTGCACTAAATATATAAGGTGCTTCAGTTGAGGAGGGTATGGGGTTTTTAAAGGCATTGCATCTGCGAACCTTGTATTGTTGTCGATGTCCGTCCATGGGCAGCGGTGACCATTAAGTGACCCAATTGTTCGTTTGCCTTCCTATCACATTGAAAAAAAGGGAAACTATCAAATTCACTGGTGATTAAACTCCAGGTAGGCTAGCCAAGATGCCACTGACGATTATTCGCCACCTCTATTGTAGCGAGCTATATCTCCATCCCGCTCACACGGATAGTTCGTGCGCGGGATAGCAATATAAGTAGCAACGAAAGCGTTGGCGAATAATCGTCAAAGTAGCACCTTGGCTAGCCTACCAGAAGTCGTAAAGGAGATCATCGATTTCGATATCTCTCGTGGCAGGAGTTCCAGCTCCGCTCAGTCCGCGGTCGGCGCAACTGGCAGCTGTCGTGGCGGCGCTACTCGGCGTGCACGCGGCGCGACCAGTGGACGCACTTCGACCTCGCGCCCGGCAAGTTCCCGCCCTTCGCCTTCAGCGCTGTGCGCAACTACACGGCCGAGTCGTACGCGCCGCTCCGGAGCACTTAGACCGAGGTACTGACTTCCACGAAAACACGAATTTGAATGCCCAAACTCAAAAATAAAATATTCTTTATTAAAATAGGCTTCATAGAAGCACTTACTAATTGAAAAAAAATACAAAATGTTGACTCTAATTCGGAAGTCAGTTACTGGCGAGAAGAATCGCCAAAAAACTTGTTTGGATGTATCTTAACAAAATACATTCCAAGGCAATCCATTAAATCACTTTGACCATTGAATATACTTCTTGGGCGTTAAACCACCGCCTACTACGGACTACTCTTGAGTCCGGTAATGTAGAATGGACTTTGAAGTGACACGCTGTCGCCTTTCTGTCATTCTAAATATAAATTCCCGATCAGCCATAAGATTTTTATGTCATTGAACACCGGGGTCGGCGCCATATGTGGACTTTCACACAGACCGATCATACGTCATCGAATCATCCACATCTCTTTCACTTAAATCATCCTTCACAATCATGTCAATAACACCTACGACTTACAAAATATAAATTCAGCTATAGTTTTCTGTTTTATTTTCAGAAAAGTCAACTGATAGACCGTGCAACTAAGAGGTCGTAGCGTAAGTGTATTTGATAATGTTTCATCGTTCAGACCGTTAGCTATCTCGTCTACGCGGCATATGCTTGGATGTCCGTTGTGAATAGTCACGAAATGAAAAAAAGAACATGTAAAATAATGTAAAAAAAATCTGTACATAAGTTGACTGGACACATTATTTCGTGCTTCTACGGCGTGTGAATTTGGACAGATGTAATATATTTTAGATTATTAATATTAAGAGAGACGAACTTCTTAGCTATCCATGGATTCTCCGTGCGGGTGACGGATCCATCGCGTGGAACAGAGAGGAATGTCAGTCGGTGCCTGGGATTTTCGACCCAGCGTGTAGGTTTGAGGGGCCCCTTTATAGTATATAGATAGACTACAGACTACCACTATAGTATATATACTACAGACTACCACGTCACCTGGTGGTTCATATGACCCATCCATTTTGTACATGGGCCTGTAGTCTAATACTAACAATCACCTTCACCGATGACATTCCTTTCCCTTCCCAACAATATTTGGTACGAGCCGAGTAAAGCTTATTCTTAATTAAGCCCTGTAAATTGTTAGCAAATCAATTTCCGCATATCAATTAACAGGCTGTGCTTTATTTAGTTGTAACAATTTCTAAAGTTGCTATTTGAGCTGCGAAATATAGCTGTATGGTAGCGTGTTTCAGCTATTGCTAAATGTAAGTAGGACTATCAGCGGAATGTGCCTTCTAAAGCACGGCAATTTTTATGGGTTAGATATAATTTAATATTGTTTTTAATTGGGTAGGTTTTTGTCAAAACGGTAAATTTTATAAAACGTGAATACAAAAAAGACCTTGGGGACAAAATTTTATCAAATCTGAAGGCGCAATGTCTCTTATTGTTGTCATAAATAATGACAACAGCTTATAATGAAGCAATAATATTTATTTATTTATAGTATAAATTAGTATTGATATGTAATTTAAAATATATTACAAGTAAATGATGGCATTGAATGCGATGATAAAATGCTTTAAATAAGTATAAAGAAATGTAATGTTTGACAAATTGTTTTATGACACTGTGTTGTGGACAGTTATTATTAACTTTAAAAGAAAAGTTAACGAAACACTGCTTATATGGTCAATCAATGTAATTAAATTTTAAGAATCTTCAAACTTTGCACTCATAAAAAATATTACGCAGTGCATTCAATACATCGTCTTAGCCGTCTCATCATAATACATTCTAAGTGTTATAATATGTATATTATATTTATATTACTTACAAACGACACTACTTAAAATTTATTCGCTTTGATTTTAAAGGAGCTTATACTGATATAAAACTGGTTGTGCACTTTCGAGTTTTTGCGGGAGAAACGTCAATCCCCCTCAATCGCAACCAGAGTAAACTAATGGGTTATGTAATTTTTTCATGGTTTGTCCTTTGTATCACCCTCTATGCCTTATACCTTATAGAAAAACACACTCTTATGCAATGATATTATTCTTGCTTTATGAGAAAATATTATTATTTATGATATTAAAAAGAAGTACAACTATTTATGCTAAAATAATGAAGTCCATAAATTAACTAAGAATTCCTTTGACAATGAAATGTGTGGTTAAGATGTATATGTATGCTTCGAAAACCATCGGGTGCAATCACAAATAAATATTTTAAAAAAATGGCGCCTCATATAGAGATATTTTTCTATAACACGTTTGTTTCGACTTGACAACTCGACTTTGAGTGAGCTCGTGATGTTGAAGTACAAAAATAATTCTTAACACGTTCTGGTAGGTTCTCAATTACATTGCATTGTCAATTAAAATTTTAAGGAGAGGTTAGTGGTTTCTTTATAGAGGCCAATGAAGCCTCAAAACTTACAAACAGGTCACAAGGAGCTTGATACTCGTATACCAATTAAAGTTAAGTTTAAAGTAAAATTCCCTGTGGTGTTATATGGAAATGCCAATTTTATTCTCATGTTCAATTTAATTTAAATTATGCCTTAAAGTTTACCTACATATATTTAGTAATATATATCGAATGGATCTCTAATAAAAATATTCTGTTGACTAATCTAGCTTGCTTTACAGCAAATTTCGATCTACTAAAACGAGGACAGATGCTGTTCCAAATGAATTTATTTGGTTGTGAATCGTAATATTCTGTGTCAGGGAGTATTAATTCATTGATCAATGAATGTAATGTGAATGAGTCTTCTGGAATACATGATATTCAAAATTAACCATATTTTTGTAAAGTCTACAATATTGTGTAGAGTTTGTAAGAAGTTTAAAAATATATTTCTTGGGCTGTTTTCTTGGCCGCATGATCATAGTTGAGTTGTCAAGCGTAGCTAGTTCTAGTTCTGTTGTTGCTTGAAAATACACTTGCGTGCAGAGAGAAGTGATTATTCTTCTATTTATAGAAGTTTATACTTGACACCCAAAGCTTTTTATAAAAGAGTTGATTAATGAAAGTGAGAAAAAATATATCCAGTGATTCTTCTTAAATCATTGCTTCTGCGAAGTAAATTCATTCATATTTGCAGACTTCAGACTTTCTGGCTGTCAAAATATTATACTTCTACACCTTTTTCCTGTAACGTCACTATTTCTTCAAGCAAGTGTATTCTACATATTTAATTATTTATTCTTATACTACATATTTAATCCAGTCATAGACTGGCCTAAGTGAAACTCGTTTATGATAGGTTGTATTTGAACAGGCCTGAGGTCGTTCCGTAAATGTAATTGTTGCGTCTAGGCGCTGCTTTTGTGAACTAGTCCTAAGTTTCGGGGAATTAAAGTTATTAAAATAAATAACTGATCTGTTTTAATTCTGAGATATCTTGCAGAAAAGGTCTACCATGATCTCCCCCGTCTCTTCCCCCTGCTATTCTAAAGTAGTATGCTTTATCTCGCTCTTAGAGTACACGAGAATGTCATCAAAATATACGAACACAGAAACTATCAGCAGTTGGTTGATGATTTTTTGATTGGTTCTTGTGATTCTGAGGGTTTGCGTTGCGTTAGAAAGACCAAATGTTATTAATACTAAATCAAGTAATCCAAATGGTGATGTGATTTCTGTCTTTAGATTATCGTCTGAAATAACTAAGTGTCAGCTGCTCTTTGCATTTGCAGTGATGAACAGTCATCATTCCCTATGAAGGCTTAATCAAAATGAAAAGAGTCTGTGATAGCTGAATTCTATAAATTAGTTCTACCTCTGATTGGATTGATTTATTATGTAATTGGATTTACTGTATTCCTTGGAACGTTTAAATAGTTATTTTTTTAATACAAATGGCTTGTTCAATTACCATTACTTTGCAGCCCTTTGAAGGGCAGAAGCTTCATCATTGAAAGCAAATTCTTAATCCGTCTACATAATAGTCTAAATTTATATATAAGGGGTTGAAGAGAATCGAAAGAAAACACATAGATTATATATTTCATTTATTTTTACACATTTTGAAATCATATGACTAAAAATAAAACAACAACTAATGACTATAAATTTATTATTTTATTATAAGTATAATAATAAGTAGTATTACTTTTACTGGTTGTACGGTATTTACAAGCTCCGGCCGCCGGCCTGGCGGGCGTGTCGGGGCGCCGTGGGGCGCTGTGGGGCGCTGGGGGGCGAGTCGGAGCGGGCGGGGCGGGGCGGCGGGGCGGCTCGGCGGCGGGCCGGAGCGAGGGCGACAGCGAGCGCCGGCGCAGCGCGCGCCATGAGCCCGTGGCGGCGCGGCGCTAGATCAGGCGCTCGCTGAGCCAGATTCAGGAGTCCGGCGGGCGCGCGTGGGCCGGGCCGGGCGCGACGGGCGGCGGGGCGGGCCCCGCCGGGGGGCCGCGCGCCGGGGCCCGCGCCAGCGCCGGCTCCGTGTTGCGGCGGCGCACCTTGCCGCGCTTCTTGAGCATGGTGGCCTGCACAGCGCGACACGGGGCGCGGGTGAGCGGGGCGCGGCGCGGCCGTCACGGGCCCGCCGCGCTGCTTCCGCTCGACCCGCGCTTGCTTTTCTTCAGCATCGTCGCCTGCCGGACACAAACAGCGGCCGGTCACCGACGCCCCGAGCGCTCGCTCCCCGCGCCCCGTATCGCTCGCGCGCGCCGTACGGGTGTCGCCTCGTCTCGCGCCGCGTCGGTTCCGTCGCTTTTTGCGCCGGGTCGGCGGTCGCTCCGAGGAGGCGACATCCGTATCGGGCGAGTTCCTCCGCGCGGTTTAGTCAGGTCTGAGCCGGCCGGTGTCCGGCCGCGGGGCGGCGGGCGGTCGCCGCGGGGCGCGCGCCCGCCGCCCCGGGAGCTACTGGTGGTGCTGCGTGGAGTTTGAGTGCTCGGGCGTTACGTGACTCGGGAATTTTGACCTTAGGTACTATCGAACGAAGTTCGGCTTGATCTTTCGGACTGTGCGGGATTATTCGTAATTTTTGTCGCATGCCAATCACCATATTCCATGTATCTCAAATGGTATGCTGTCAGCTTGTGATTAAGCAATAAAACGGAGAGGTGCAATTAAGAGAAACTATTCTCTAACAATATGGTGCAGTATGTATTGCGTGTATTTACATAGCTGACAACTTCGGATGACGTCCTACCTAATTGATTAAGATCAAGCGGAACTTGAAGGATGTACAATTTAACGAAGGTTTAATCAATTGGACCGGTTAACGAGGCCGTTCCCACATTTGTCGGTGGTAAACTATTATATCAAGAAATAAGCTTTAATTACAAATTATTACTTTTGGATTATATTGAACTTGTTACTTTTAATATCAATTTACGTATTGAGAGAATGAGTATGTTTTAGTCTAAAACCATTCAACCAATTAATGCAATATTCAGAAATAATACTTTTTTCTTAATTGCATTTTTAGTTACGTTTTTTCCGTGCATAATTTAATTTATAAGCAATTTGTGCCGTAGCTAGTACCACCGACAATCGTGGAAGTGACTCGAGACGAGCACATGCAAACATACCCAGGACGAACACATTTACTTTTCTTATAGATGTGCGCTTGAAGAATTGTTGTTATATACGACTAAAGTTAGCTTTGATTAAAGTCATTGCTGTGTGGAAGTCGCTGGTTTCAATGTTAATGTTTCGTGAATACTTCTGTTTTTATATTAATGTTATAAAAGATAAAAGAAAAGAGTTATTTCAAAAGCACATCTATACCTTTATCTTACTTATTTCTGGTAAAACAGATACAAATCCAAAAAATAGTTATTAACGAATATAAATAATTTGAGTTTTTATTTAAAATTTTCACCAAAGATGAGCAATAATTTTTTACTTGGATTTGTGTTAAGTTTTACCAGGTCTACAATTATATTGCGTGATAAACAGGCTTCTTCATTATCAGAGTATAAACCGTGTTGATCGCGCAATGTACCAATGGCTGTGGCTGTGATACCTTCAGAGCGGACTTGAGGACCACGACCTCGCTCGGCGCCGCCACCCACGGCTCCCCGTCCACCTGCACCGGGATCTCGCTCTTCAGGTTTATCTTGATGTGCCCACCCTACAAGTGTGAGTTATGAAGATTTAGATTTATGCTTAACAAAATATGTTTTATCAAGCTATATGGTTTAGGAGCAAACAAATAAAAATGAATTTAAATGATCGATAAAATATCAGAGTAACTTCTTTGGTCCTTCGAGCCGGATTGCTAGTCCATCTTAACGGATTAAATTATGTAGATACATATTTGGTTTATGTAGGTTGAAAGTTTTTGGGAACAACCACAATGATCATTTATAAAAATGATTAATAGTCATCACAAATTATTGTCATTGCTCATCATTAAAAATAATGTTTTTTTAAATGACCCCCACAAACGACAGAATTGACAGGGAAAAAGGTTTTAGCCTATTTGAATGATAGATTGTTGACCAGTAATTTATCTTAAAGGGAAGCAATGGCAAACCACTAATTTAAAATTTCCAAGAGAGTTGTTGTGCGTTTCATTTCATACAATGATCACGACCCTCAGTAATGAGGAGTACGACTCAAAATCAAAACATACTTTACTCATATAAGCCTCTGCAAGGCACTTATAAATCGTCAATAATAATATCACAATATAACTAGACTCAAGGATGTGGGAGCGAGTGGCTGTACCTGAGCGATCCTCATGGCGGCGCGCAAGCCGGACTGGATCTGGCCGAGGTGCACGACGCCGGTGACGCCCACCACCTCCAGCATGCCGTCCCAGTGGTTCGGCTTGTTGAACTGGTCGTCCTTCTCCATGCCCCATGGGTTCGCGCCCGAGCCCCAGCTGCAGACGTCGGGTGAGTTATTATCGATATTCGATACGTTTGATAAAGTACGACTCCGTCCGCGATTTTCAATAGCCTAAAGTCTTCCTCGTCAAATGGACTATCCAACACAAAAAGAATTTTTCAAATCGGTCCAGTAGTTCCTGAGATTAGCGCGTTCAAACAAACAAACAAACAAACAAACAAACAAACAAACATACAAACAAACTCTTCAGCTTTATATATTAGTATAGAGTATAGATTGTATAGTTAATTTCTGTCATCTTATTTTATGTAATATAATAATTGTTTGTGTCCCAAAAATAATAAATAAATAAAGATGCCTAACAAACCAAAAAAATATATACTAAGGTCAGAAATTTAATCGAATATTGAGTAAAAAGAATAGTTATTTTTTAATTTTCGTGTCAATGATTTGGTGAATCGTTCTTTAGATTTAGAATGCCTTTGCAGAATGAATATCCAATTATTTTAGTAGGAGAGCTATCGTGCTGTTTCAGCATAATGGGCTAGTTTGATCAGATGAAATCGATGTGAACAATCTTTTATCTGTTCTGTGGATCTAAAGTTGTATCTTGTATGTTTTGCGGTAGCACATTTGTGACTTCCCTATTTCTAGACATTTAAAAGCAGCTGCAGTCACTCACCAACTTATTTAAAGGCTAACTATTTCATATCTATATTGCGTATCTTACATAAACCATGTTGTATTACAACGCACCTGAGTATATTCAATATGATGATGCCCTCGACGGCGGGCAGCTCGACCGGCTTCCCGTCCACCTCCAGCTTGACGGCCTTGTGCAGGTCCTTGCACATCTTGCGGCCCACCATCTTGCGCAGCCCCATCTTCACGTATACGCCCTTGTTGCGCAATCTGGAATGTGGAAGGTGACACTTCTTTGATGCTGAAGACTTTGGAACAATATGCTTTGGTAGGACGATGTCACTTATTTGAGCGCTTTGCTGCGAGCTTTGGAATAGTTTTTTTGGTGTATTAAAATACACCAAAAAAACTATTATTAAGTTGGTTGGTTTATTATTTGGTTAGAAGGAAACTAGATTGTTTTCGTTGCCAAAATAATGAAATTTGTTTTCTGTAGGATATTGTAAGAATGAATTGGAAGCTACATAAATGTGTTTTGTATGATGCAACGGCCGTTGTGTGCAAAAAGCACTACGAGAAATCAAAACTTGAAAGAGAACAGCCGAGTCCGCTGTGTGCCATATTAAAGTGGCCCTAACAATAATATTCTGCAATGGCCGCTTGCCGACTGCGTGCTTGTTTAACTGCTTAAGTAACAAAAAACAAAATATCTTTTATACTTCATAATAGTCGCTCAAGGAAGTCTACCAGATCTTGGAACTAAGACGCGGTATTGCGTTTTGAGTTTGACACATGAATGATTTTCGTCCTTAGGGTGCTAAAACATTGTCTTAGATAGACCATACAAGACGATAACTTCTCGTATCAGCTGACGTTCCCAAGTTGTTCGATGTCCACTGACCTGCTGTTAAACTTGTTCGGGTTCTCCTCCCTGGCGTTGTGGAAGTCGAGGCACAGGTCGGCGTCGATGCCGATGCCGAAGTAGTTGTTCATCACGAGGATCTGCGAATTGTCCTCGCTTTGGGATCCTGCGGAGACACGACGAACGTAAGAATCGACATGAAACTCTAATTGAAGGAAAAGCAGAACACAAGATGAACTGCGTTTATTCGTCAACTGAGAAGTTAGAAACTTGCCAACTTAGTGGCATTTGGGTATGGATCAGAAGGATCGAAAAGCGTGATGTGCTTTTTCACAAGACTCAGATGCTGATGAGCGACGACCGATTACGTGGCAAAAGCTTGGGTGCGAAGGAAACCTCGAGGTTTAGTGAGTAAGACGAACGCCTTTGAAAGGAAAACGTTTATTATGTATATATATATATATATATACAAAAGCATCATATAGCTCTTTTAGTTCGAAGTCCTACACCCGAGTGCAGCTATGGCGTAACTGCGTTCTCCCGCGTCGAAAAAGGTGCAGTTGATGAATTAGCCACCACCCCAACATCTCGCCCCTGGAAACTATCACTACGGCACTTACCCGGTAGCTGCTTAGAGATTTGTTCCTTCGGCTCGTCCTGCTTATCCTCAGGGTGGAAGACCACCGTCCAGCGGTCGAGGCGGATCTCCTCGGCGTCGATGACGTCACGCAGCAGAGACAGCGGGTCCTCCGTGCCTGTGTAGCCTGACCCCCAGCGGAGTACGCGCGCCAGGTCGTTCCCTGGTGAGGGGAAGATGTTAGTACGTACAAACTGGAGTTGTAGATTTGGAGTGGGAATGGTTATGGTTTGATGGTGTAAAAGCCTCTGTTTTACTTCGTGCATATCTGGTCTATTGTGATCGGAATTAAAGCAGTAGGCTTAGGTGGTTGATTGATATACAGGGTAAACCGATTCAATACGTGTACTTTAAAAAATATATAGGTAACACTTTCTTATGTCATCATTTCAATGTATAGGAAGTTGTTCCGATACCAACTGTGTTACTAGTGTAAGAAGAGCTTGCCCGGCTAGACTTGCAAAAACCTTGGAGCTAGGAAATACTTTTTTCTAATTTACCGATAGAAATGATCCCCATTTCAAATTTGGTCCAACTAAATGCCATTAAGACCTTTAGGTACTTGGTAGCGAAATGAAAAACCTAAAAGTTTCCGTTACTCACCTGTACCCAGCGGCACAATGGCGCACGGCGGGTTGGAGCACTGCGAGTCCTGCCCCACGTTGTCGAGGCACTGCAGCACCCAACCGATGGTTCCGTCACCGCCGCACACCAGGATCTTGTAGTTGGGAATGTGACGAAATACGTACAACCTGCGGGGAGTTGGCAGTTGCTTAATGTGATCGTAAAGGATTAAGAATAGTATTTGAATGCAAAGATCAAGAGTATTTGGAAGCAGTGTAGATTACCAGCATCATTGCATCAGCTAATAATGTCCATCAAATATCGTTTTCAAGACTTGTTGCTCGTCTTTCACTAAACCGAACAGTCTAAAGCTAATTGGAACTTCTGGTCTTTGAACACAAATAGAGCTGCTCTAAGGGGCATAGCACACGGCGTATTTTAAACGCGCAGACGACGCGCGTTTCAGGAACGCGCGTTTTAGGCGCTGTAGATGCTGATTGTTGCGTTTGCAATCATGATACAAAAGTGTGCTTAAGTTACAAGGGTGCGTTAGAATTTCGTTTGAATCGCGTATACGCGTGTAATCTGCGCGTCGTCGGCGCGTTTAAAATACGCCGTGTGCTATGGCCCTTATTCTAATGAAAAAAGTTTCCACGTTACGAAATGCGTCGTGCCAAAAACCTACCAAAATTACACAAAAGCATTAGAACTTCTGAATCTACACTGCTCCATATGCTCCGAGAAGCTTATTCAGTCAATTTTCCAATACTCACCCCGGCAGTGGACCTCCATTCTCCAGGTCGAATACCTGGTAGGGATTGAGGAGCTTCCTAAAAGATGAGATCAGCTCCAGCCCCTGGCAGCCGCCGGACTTGACGTTAACGAACACCAGCAGCGGTTTCACGCCTTGTGGCACCATCGTGGGTTCGATGCTGGGTAGCAGCATCACTGCGATAAACAAATTTTATTGTAGGAATTGTAGAGTCTATTCATAGGGATCTTGAATTAGTGATATATTGAAATAGATAATGATTAAGCTATCATTAAAATGAAGTCATCGTCACATCGATGAACACGGGTGGAAAAGCACTAGGCTTCCGTTTCTTGAAGCCATCGCAAAACTTAAACATGACAGAAGAAGAAGATAGGAACTTACCTAATAAATGCTTATCTTCATATTTGGCCTCTCTCAGCGCGTACAGCGCTTGGACCGCCTTACTGGCGTCCTCGTATGTTATAACCATCGAGCCGTACTCGTAGTATATGGGTCCGATGGATGTGAACTTGTTCTCTGTTGCGAAATAACAAAGTGAGTTATGCACTGTCGTTACATGGTGAAAATAATTTTGTGAGGATATTAGCTGTTGTCTTATTCGGCAAAAGCCTTACTGCTGCATTACATTTTTCTTCTCAACGTTTTTTTAGAGCAGCAGTAGAGCTAATTGAACTTCCACTCGAATGAGCCGCTCGTCCGGGGAATTACCTCCACCTTACAGAAGATCGTAGTTAAATAGCACTTCGTAATTGTTGCGCTATGTTTCTGCTGGTGAGTAAAGTCTTACTGAGTCTGAGTCTTATGAGCTCTGGCAGTCGCTAGAGCTCATTTAGGGAGGGTACGGAGTTTAAAAGTCAAGCAACGCATCTGCGACCCTTGCGCGATTTTTGATGTCCATGGGCAGCGGTGATCACTTCCCATCAGGAGACCCTTGTTCCTTTGCCTCCTTATAACATAAAAAAAACTCACCAGCGCCCAGGAACTCGACCAGGATGTTCTCGTAGTTCCTCTCGGACAGGCCGGGGGGCAGCGACGCCACGAACAGCGCGAGCGTGGGCCCGTGCGGGTCGCGCTGCGGCTGCAGGTAGAACCGCGCTAGCTCCATGCGGCGGACCGACTCGCGCGCCAGCCGCACCACGATGCGCCACGGACGCTCTTGTTCTTCGAGAACTCGTTCCGAGACTGTGGATGAGATAGTGGTTGGAGTGCTGTCTGAGATATTGATCTATGTATGCCTGATCTCATAGGTTAGTCTCGTAAAGGTATCGCAAAGGTAAGAGTGAGGAGTAATTTGGAAATGTCAGGGAATTCATTCCCTGACAATGTTAGTAATTATCAAACTATATTCGGTTCATGTTCTGTGGAACAGCAGTTTGATGACGTCAAGTACTTATTTAATAATTATTATTATCAGCTTGTGTCTGACAGTAATAATTTGGTCGCAGTGATGGATATATAGTTGGCTGGTCCGTTAAATTGTCTGTAGAAAGATACAAAAATAGGCTACCCTTGGGTTTTCTAAATTCTAAGAAAGAGGAATAACGAGTAATGTAGAATTGAGGATGTCTTACCGCCTCTGTCGAGCAGGATCTCGGAGCAGCGGTAGTCGTTGGCGGCGGTGGTGGGGTCGAGCCCGAAGCGCTCCAGCGCCGCCGCCATGAGGTCGGTGACCTGGTGCTCGCCGCGACACTCCACCGTCACGAACGTGTCGCCCGCACCGGCCACCCGGCCCGGGTACACGCGCACCGTGCCGCCTCCTGACTCCGTCTCCCTAGATGTTGAAGGTTCGTTAAGTTCGGAAGTTCATGAGTTTATACCGAGATCTGTCTAACTCAATCGCTTGATAGCTTCGTCGTTTGAGATTGTCAACCTGATTCTCTTTAAAAGGGAAGAAAATCGAAGAGATTAAACTGCTACGAGTAGGTTGAGATCAAGATTCATTCAAGAGTTAAAGGAGCATATTGGTCAAGAATCTGCCTCTTTTGCAGATATTCATTTAATAATGTTCCTTAAGACCTCCTCAAGCTATGGAAAATTACACATTAGGCTGTCAAGTACTTACTTGAAGCGCAAGTATACAGAAGGGCGTTTGTTGGGAAGCCTGGTGACCCTCAGCAGCGGCGAGGGGTCTCGCAGCGGGACCTCCTCGCTGCCGAGCGCGTCGGTCAGCTCGAACAGGTCCGGCTCGCGGGCCACGTGGAAGGCGCGCAGGGCGGCGGAGACCAGCTCGCGCTCGCCCCAGTTGCGGCCCACGACGATGGTGCGGTACTGCCGCCGCGACCACGCCACGTCCCCGTCGTATATCTTGACTACATCTGCTGTGAGAACAAGGCGTCCGTTTCTCATAGTACCACCACGCGGTTCTGGCGGCACCGCGAGGACAGTGCCACTACTCGCTGGCGCTCCGAGGAACACGAATGTTATCTTCTGTTTTGTTCAAGTTGTGCTTTCATTTTGTGTGTTTTATATTGGTTGGACGCGTATTCGGAATAGGATATCCACAATGGTAAATTTTATACATATAGGTAATATTTTTCGATCATTAAGATTATTTTACTCTCAAATAAATTTTCATGGTGGAATTTTCCTTGTCTCTTCTACTAGGGAGTTGGTATGTGATTCTCGGAATACCATTGAGTAGATTATCGTAAAGTTTATCATAAAATCCTAACTAGACACAAGCACGTTCTATTCTACTCGACAAACATAACCTTCATACCCGTGTTGCAATAACTACTTATTTCTATTTTGTGCCCATAACAAGGGATAGTGCATTAAAAACAAGCTTATTTATGGAGTGCCCACCGTATTGGAATCTGAACCTTATATATCGGATAATAGCTAAAGGAAATTTCGTCAAAATATATATCTTTATTGTCTGGCAACAAATTAATTTCCAATTTGCACCAAATTCTTGAACGTAGGTATTCATGGACATTTTTGTTACGTGACAGACTCTTTTTTCTTTATTTGACTTGTTTTTAAGAAGATAATATTTGTATTTTTGGAGTAGTGGCACCAATGGAAGGGTTCTCGCGGTGACACCAACGGAACCAAGTGGTGGTACATTCAAGGGAACATGAGAAGGGTTCTCAAGATCTATCCCATCATTGGTGCTGTGGTCTGTCATTGTGTGGTGAAGCTGGACAGATTGTGGCGGTTTCGCGTGGTCCATAGTGGCGGAAGCTTAATAATGTGCTGCTAAGGCCCGTGATGCAAAACGATGTTCAAGTAACGGTTTGAATAGAACTCTATGTAAACCAATTTGTCATCCTTCATTTTGAAATACGTAAATACGCATAAAAATTACCAAAACATGTAAGTAACTGGACACCGTTTTTGTTTTAAACAGGCTGGTATATGTAAGTGATTAGGTGTCTAAAGAAATCACTACAAATTTTTCATTACGGGGAACTAAGATGTTAATCTACGTCTGTTGCATTTCAAATGTGACAAATTGGTTCAAGTTCATCTCGTCGTACTTGAAAATCGATCTAAATACGTGATGTGATACATCTTGATGGAGGCCCTTCAGTAGTGGGGTTTGATGCTTACCTTCCTCCCTGTCGTCTGGCGTCTTGTCCCTGTGTTGTTTGTGGTCGGACTTGTGGTCTTGGTCGGCGGGCGCGCCCGTGGAGCCCCCGCCGGAGCCCGACCGGCCCTCGCAGCCCGAGCTGAACTCCTCACTGACGCTGCGCGCTGCAACACCACCCATCGCTGACATTCGCCCCCCTCCCGCCCTCCCACCACGCCCTTTACTATTACCTACTCATTTATCGATGTTTAATTTTAAACTTTTTTTTATAGTTTGATTTAAGCTTGGCTAAATTAGTCGCAAAATCTGGTTAATTTCTATTCTTATTGTGACTTGTTTTTGTACTATTCACTACTATTGATAATGTTGTAGGTGCTATCGTCGAAAAATATAATTTCTCCTGAATTGTATTCAAACAGTCAGCGATGAAAATGAGATTTTACATACTTCAAACAAGATTTACATTTGTTCGACAGTAAATACCTTTTTTAACCCATTGTTATGGTTAAGTTTTCTTTATTAGTTACTTTTTTCAAACATAATAATTATTCAAACATTTCAATAAGATCAACAAAAAGTCCAGACCAGTAAGATGCGATGCTTCCTTAAAGCATTTATAAAAACCAGGCCTCGAGAGAGTCGCATCTTCTCAGTCTTTCGTGTTACCCCGGCACTAAGTTTAGAACACACATATTATACTCTTCTAAAACACACAATATTGCAGTATACCGTTCTTACATATAACACTAACGTCCCAAATGAAATGTATGCTTTCAGATGGGACATTCTAAGACATGTTACGGGTAAGCCAGCGTATCAACTAGCAGCACACACAGTTATGCTATCTGCATCGAACAACTGTTTTATACAAGTAGGATTGGTTAATTTATACATATTAACCCATTCAGTGTCCAAAATAAAATTAAGTTTTAAATTAACTGTATTTAAATGTGCCGCGTTGTTAGATTATTCAGCAGTTTTGGCGAAGTCCAAAGAATCAGCAAGCTATTTTATTAGCCAGTTTCATTTCTTTTACAGAGATTTTTGATAGTAAACTCGGGTCCATATTGTGTTCTAGGCTAGGTATGAAGTTACAGAAGCCAAAATCCACTTTGGCATTTGGTGAATAAGTAGGTAACATATGTTGTTATGAAGTATGATTCATGTGCAAATGATAAAAAATATGTGAGAAGTCTTAATCTCCGATTAATGGTCATTCTTCGGAGCGAGTTTCAATCAAGCTATTATTTTCACAAACAGTTGTTGCAATGCAGCGAGCGGGTTAATATAAATAATAGTGTATTATTAATGGCGATACATAGTGGTTCTGTCTGTATGTTACCTTGAGCCGGTGGAATGCTGCATCATGAGCATTCGTTTGGCGTCGGCTACAGGTGTCGTTGGGAGGAATGGTTAGCGACGGGAGGTGGAAGGGCTATGTAAAATGTAATAAGCTTTAGATCCGCCATTGAAACAGAATTGCCTTCTGATTTTTTATAGTTTAATACAGACCTTCATGGCGGCACACTGTTGACGCCCTTCGCCCCATCGAGGGGACTTTCATAAGTTTCCTTAGTCCTTAGGTCAAGTAAGTCAGATAGCTTAAGTCTGAGGTCACTTTTTATCCTTCCGTGTTTATTGACCAACTGTTTCATGATGTAAAAGTATAATTTTATTTCCATGAAATATATGAATACATGAATAATGTTGAGCAGTTTTCAAAGGCATATCCAATTCTCATTAGCATATGTTGTATGAAATTACAAGATTTATTTTTTATCAAATGATTGGATGATTTATATAATTATAATAATTACATTGGTAAAGTTATATTTAAATTTTATTTATGGAACATTATAATTATGTATTAATTAAATAAGAATCTTGTAGTTTCATAATTATTATAAAAGTTGAAAGAGGTATGAATAGTTTCAATTGGGAAAGAGTCCGAAGAAGAGTGTGTGTTGTTCAGTGAAATGTGCAGACAGTGTAATAATGAGATACATATTATATATAAATACTATGATGATATTAAATATGAGCGAAATATATCTAGTATAATGAAGCATTTACTTTGCCATGCACGCACAGTTCGGGTGAGACGGGATTGTAGAATAACACTCGCTGATAATTGTATAAATATAATTATTACGTTAATTGGCACATTTATATTATGCTGAAGAGTTGAAGCGACGCTGTGCGTGTTGGTGAGTTTTATGAAGCACACAGCAAAAGCGGAGAGCTATCCTCAGCAGAACTACTTTTAAAACAACTATAGTATTTATTGTTTTAGTAGTTTTATTTTTATTAGTCCAATTCCATTCTTATTTATTCATTTTGTTAGACACGAAAGCATGTTTTAGATCTGAAAAGATTATTTAGAGCATGAAGCCACGTATTCACTAGGCGAAATTAATTTTAGTTATTTCTTGACAACGACAAGTTAATCAATTAGTTAAGTTTCATTAAGAAGAGCAATAATACAAATGTACAGTTATTATAACGAATATTTACACTCGTTATATCAGTGCATAAATTAATAACTAGAAAAAAACCGATTGGTAAGTTATAGCTCAGATTATATTATAGAACATTTATAGTATAGATAATTCCGGCTTTCGACTGTAGTTGTCGTATATTTTCATAAGAAACTCGCTTAGTGAATATGAGGTAGTCGAGCTGAGTAGCACAGAGGAGGCTGGATCATGCTGGTGGGGCATCGGGGGCCTGGTCAGGCGGTACCTCGCGAGTAGGGGGGCGACGCGCCGCCGTGCGGGGAGCAGGCGGCGGGCAGCAGCCGCCGCGCCAGCGTCACCAGCCGCGCCGGCGCCCACACGCCGCCCGACCCGCGGCGCGCGCGCGCTGCCCACAGACACCGCTCACACTCGCGCGCGCTCTCGTGTGCCGCGCGACTCGCCTGGCGCTGCCCGCTCCCGAATCACGCCCGCCCTACCCCCCGAGGCCGCGATCTACCGCTACAGCGCTAAGGAAACCGAGCCGACACCCTAGCGAGTCGCCTACGTGAGTAAGTAAAAGAGCAAAGGGGCCTCGACCGCGTGCGCCGGTTCGGGAGCAGGACGGTCGTGAAGGTGTAAGTCTAGAAGCGGCTCCGAGCGCCGCGAATTGCGAGGCACACGCCAGTCGGGAAGCGGCGGGCGGCGAGGACTGCGGGGCGGACACTTACGGCAGCCGAAGTCGCGCTGCGAGGGCGGCGGACGCACGTGCACGCCGATGATGGCTTCCATCGGCACCTCCGTGCGCGGGATGGACACCGCCGACGGAGGCAGGAAGATCGGCTGCAGCATCCCGAAGTTGCATTCCTCCGGGATCAGCGCGCGGCATCCTGCGTGACACTGGACACGACAAACTCACGTTATAGCATTTGCACAATGCTCTTGTACATTGGTTATCACTGATTGTGATTATTTGAATACAATAATGTAATGTATCTCACCGTGCTACCGCACCACTCGCAGCGGTACCCTGTCAGGCACTCGGCGGAGCAGCAGGCGCGGCGGCAGGCGGCGCACTTGCTGTTGGCGGGCAGGTTGCCCTCGCGCCAGTGGTGCACGTGCCGCGGCTCGCTGCCGGCGCAGTACGTCGCGTTCTCCTTGCAGTCCGCCGCAGCGAAGTCCACGCACTCGCCGTGGACATAGTACTCGCATACTGCAAGATTTTATACTGTGTCAGTTTGCGCAACTTAACTACATGATTGAAGGATTCATTGTACAACAATAGCGGTATACTTTTTCTCTGTGCATTACCTATGTATATAAACTAGCTAACGAAATGCAGGATTATCTGAAGAACAAACTAGCACACTACAACACACTATCAATGACATCTTTTTTACGTCATTCAGATGTTTCAGAATCATCAGATCAATCAGGTCAGAATGAAATCGTTTCTTCACAAACAACACTGCAAAATGAGTTTAGCATTTTTTCTGCAGGAAGTTTATGCTGTACCTTAAGAGGAAGAGATTGCTGGTTCTAGCTCAGAACAATTCGAACAACACTAAAAGATTCCTAGCATCAAAGGGATACATATTTGCGTATAATAAACGGCGACTGCATTCCACCTACGGGCGATGGTGGGCTTCCTACGCTAGAAACTTTAATCAAAGCTTCCTTTAGCTTAGTTAACATATTCTAAGGTTAACCTCAAAATGCCATGGGTCATCTGCGGAAAACATAATTATAAGTAAAAAACGTGCCCAAATACATTGTTAAATTGCTGCTAAAATATTTAGGATTTCCATCTTGAGACACATAATATTTGATTACGAATCACGTCACATAGGCACTTATCATGTACTCAACACCTATGTTACCTGTGACATGCAATAAACTATTTGATTTGATTTGATTCTCTGTGGTTTCTCCGACGAATCGATTTTCTGCTGCTCATTTCTCGAAAGAAATTTTAGCGTGTACCTCTAACGCTTACCCAAAATATGCAAGAAAACTTCCGAAATATGAGTCATCTGCTTTTTTTACAATGGTTAGTTTCCATCTCAATGAGGGTTTTCTAAAATGAAAAAATCCGGTAGATGGCAGTAGGTAGGCGTAGGGTCTAACTAGTATGTGATTGGTGAATTTTGAAATGACATTAAAAGATATGTCAGAATTCACCAATGACATAGCAGTTAGACCTCGCGCCTACGTATTGACATCTAGCGGATTTTCACTCGCGAACATCATCATTTGGCAGAAACTTTCGGTTCTTAAATAAGAAATGTACTCACTCATGCAATGTAGGGCTGGGCATTCATCAAGGCGCTTCCGGCACACCGTGCAGAACTTGCGCTTGTGGTGTGTCGGCTCTGACCAGCAGTGAGCCACTGGGTTCTGCAACAATACGAATAACACGACTCAGTCAAAGGAAAAGGTCTTCAGGTCAGCACGAGTCTTGTAAAAGGTAATAGAAGCCACTTGGGTTGATGGTTTCGCGTATTAGAAGCTACAATGAAACTTGGCTAATTTATCTTAGCATAAGTTGCGCTCTAGGAAAACTAGAGATCTTAGGTTCATCCCACTAGGTAGGTAACGTATGCTCTTCTGGTTGCAACTTTTTGAATCCAAAAACCACAACCTCATAATATGCGTGTAGAGCGGAGAAACAATGTTTCTCGAAAACTTCGCTATTAACAAAATATTTGGACCATGAATAAGGACTATGAAAATGCCTTTCGTGCCTGAGCACATACTGCTGGATTGCCAGACCCTAACCTCGAGCTCTATATAGATAGCAGCTGGCTAGGGTCTGGCAATCCAGCAATAGGTGTTCCAGCCCAGCACACCTTTCTTCACATTAGTTTTACTTATCACCATACGGTGGAATTATTGTTTTGTTCCCAAATATAATTAGGTACCAAGGTGGTGCAACTTACCTTGATGAGGCTCGGCGCTACCCCGCAGCATGGCGTCACCACTGCCCCCACGCATCGCTCGTGCACTATGAAGTTGCACACTGCAACAGACAGACAGACGTATCGTTAGCATGCGTAATACATGAGACCTTGAGAACCAGTGTGAACTTAAATATTTTTTGGGTATTAAGATGTAGTGTACACTAACATTGAACTTTCAATTTACATAATCATGGTGTTCTAAAAGTCACTTCTTTAGATATCAACATTGTTGCACTTATGAAATTTTCTTAATACAAATTGACTCAATACTACCAAAAATTAGTCAAGTCATTCCTGGTTCAAATGGTCTCAAATAGATAAAGGTAAGTTATGCTTTAACACTCTTATCTTTCTAGCTATTTATACAGGCTATGGCGAGGCCTGATGGCGAATCAGTTGAGTGGTGGCGTGTCGAGCGAGATCGATTCCGTAGAAGCTGGTGGACTGGAAGATGGAGACCAGTGGAAGTGGCCGGAGGACATGTTTGGTGAGATATAATTATTTATGATTTATAGAGAATTAAACACAGATCGCCCATAGGGTTAACGGTGAGACTCCACCAAAGCTAAAATGGGTGCTGTCAAGCGGAGATGTGTCGTAAGCAGCCAATAGGATGTTGGTCACAACACGTGATCAATCACAGCTTGAAATCCTATTGGCTACTTACGACACAGCACACGTTTTAGCTTTGGTGGAGTCCCAATTTTACCTATAACTACTCATAAGTATAAAAATATGACGTAGTAGCAGACTAAATAATAGGAACCTTTATTGATTAACCATGTCATATAGGAATTATGGCAGAACAACGTAATCGCATGGGACTAATATTTTACCATGTAATCCTGTTATAATATGCTTCTGCTGTAATGAAAAGCAATTTTTATGGGTATAATCCATTGTAACAAGGACACATTATATTGTCCAAGGGTCAGTCAAATTCCATCCAGTGTAGGGAGCATGTTATTTGGATCACGGGTAGGAGGCGATACATTTGTTGCACTTTAGTGTTGGTTTTTCATGGGAAGATATTTATTTGTATTCAACCTTTTTTAATTCAGTACATTACAAGTAGGTACTATTGTTGCTCACTAAAGTATCGGTGCATAACGATTTATGTATACCTGACAGAGAGGCGATCCTCTCATTCTTGTATTTTGTCGCTTGATAAATTAATGGCTCATAATACCTACTTCATCATAGTTTCCAGGTACTATTTATCGCAGTGTTTAGGTTCGCAATTTCATTACAAATATAATGTTTTCACCAAAGTAGCCTATGTTTACGTATCATTTTGTTAGGTTTACATTAAAATTCCGGCAGGTTTGCGTACATGTATGATTCCTGGAAGATAATACAGCGTTTAAGAGAGATTTGAGGAAAATTCCTCGTTTCCAGTCGCCGTCCTGGTCGAAACCAAAATGCGTCACTGTTGAAATGTGAGATGTAAAATTAGATAGGTGCTCAACCTCATTCACATGACGTACGTTTTCACGTAAAAGTTTAACGTGAGCCTATGAATTTGCGCTGCCCGCCACACTGATGCGGGGACGTCAACTTTTCTGCAGTGAACTCCGCGGGTGTTGAAGGTTTATGTTTTTTGAAATATCTTATAACATGTAACTGCAGTAAAGTGCGTTCAAACATGTTCACTTAACGTCATAAAGAGGATGAATTTTCAGAGATCGAGCAGATTCGGTGTTAACACGGTCCTCTACATGGAAAAATCAAGGTGACAAAATTTGTAAAGAAATAATCTAAGAGACAAGCAAGAAATGTAGTAATTTTAAAATATATCAATCAACTAGCGGCCGCCGGCGACTTCGTCCCCGTCGATTTCGGTTTTATCATATGTAGCTCCCCAGCAACATTAACTATCAAATTCAAAAATACCTACTTATTTTTAATTCGATCCAGCAGTTCCTGAGATTAGCCCGTTCAAACAAACAAACAAGGAAACCAACAGACTCTTTAAGTTACTTGTGTACTTTGCTGAATAAATTAGGTATTTAAAAGCTCATGCTCGTATGTTAATAAATAACATCGCGTGGCAAGTCTGTGGCGGGCGCGTGGGTCGCGTATCGGCACTTTAATCCCTACGCGACGATGGCCCGGCCCACTCGCATTATTTTTTAATGAATCATGCTAGTAATATACTGAAAGTCTTTAAGTGCATTTATATATCTATAATTTAATTCAGTTAAGGATTGGTAGGCATGTAACGGCGGTTGCGTCACATTGAAAAGGCTTGTAAAGGCAGGCAGAGAGATGCTTTCTGGTATAAGGTATTTCAATTGATGGCGCTGGCTTAGGTTCTAAGTAAGCACAGTAGTTAAATTCGGCGTGCATGTTTAAATAAAAGGTGCTTTGAGCGTTTAATGACAGAAAGAGATTGGCTTTAAGCCAAAAATTTTGTAAGACCTCCTACGGAGGCAGAGTTAACCTATGCTTTAAAAAATTGCTACCAACGAAATTTCATCATCACTACACAGTATACAACAACTTCGATATCCGCTGTCTGTCTGTTCCTATGTATGCTTGGATCTTATTTATTATTAGATGGAGTGATTCTTAAGGAAGGTTTTTATGTATATCACTCACATGCATAATATAGTAGAGAAACTCTGATAAATTTAGTTGCATCCGTGTGTGAAGCCGGGGCCGGTCGGTAGTTTGTAATATGTTAAGATCCGCCTGATTGAAATCACTTGTCATTCGAGTAATCGAAATCATCAATAGTTAATATGTAGTTAGTATACTTCAGTACTATTTAAAGTCATAGGAAAGCATCGGAGATGGCAACCCGTTGGAGTAATAGGCGAGCTGTTGGTACACAGGGTCATTAGAGTGTGGTCACGCGAGCACGCGACGCTAGGCCTCAGGGCTACCGATACACCAAGGACAGATGCTTGTATTATTGGTTCAATAGAGAATTTGAGAGGGATTGGTAGGGCAGTTATGTGGGGGACATTGGTGTTAGACCTGTGTCTGGATTATTAATGTATCTGACAAGTACATTCTTGACTTAATAATTAAAATATCTACAGAATACGTCATTGATATTGATTCATAATAATAATATGTATTTCAAACAATAGCTTTAAACTTCTTGGGATAACGTCGGAGAAGGTTGTTTATACGGTAGTGAACAAAACCATTAAGTTATTCTTTCTGGAGATTTAAACTTTGTTGATAATCAGCCTTGCAATGAAGTAGCATAAAAAGAAATAGATTATTTAAGCTATGTCTACATTAGTTCATAATAGTAATGATTTTTACATAGGTACGCAAAAATACAAACTGTTTAAGGCAAATATGAATTACTCAAGTTATGTTTTAATTAAGTAATTGATTAGTCTTTATAGTAGGTATAGAGTAGGTACTCGTACTTACGTAACTACATGTAGCTTACATGTCGGCTGACAACCCTACACGGGTGTGAAGTTCACCCCTGCTTTGCGTTGTGTGTCAACTGACCGACCTTATTTATTAAAGTGTTTTTAAACTCACAATTACCTACTTCATTTACGAGTGTTTTACTCCAGTCAAAATAGACATTCCAGTTTGCATTAATTCCCAACAAGCTGGATTTTTGTGGAGGCCTTGAATACGTCATTACAAATGATATGTCAAAAGTCCCCATCGATCCCGCTTGTGCGTTTTTTTTTATTCGTGGTCAAAGGGCCCAAATTTGCGTTTTTTGCTTATATCTCTGAAACTAAGAGAGCTATCGAAAAATGGTTCAGGTAAAGTTTGTAGATCGTAAAATTGTCTATTTAAAAGATCTCTACACTTTTCTTCTACAAAGCAGCGCTGTCGAGATATTGTGACTTTAAGCCGCAGGAAAGTCGTATTTTCGAGTAGCCCACATTATGCAATTACAATAAATTGTGTTGAGCAGTTTATCTGGAGCAGGTGGCAGTTAAGTATGAATTGGCTCTAAACTATTATTTACCAAATTCCAGCCCCAATTTTCAGGATTTAGATCATTGAAGTCAAAAAAGACAAAATGATGTATCAAGCTTGCATTCATTCCCAACAAGCGGGACTTTTGTGCAGGCCTTGAATACGTCATAACAAATGATATGTCAAAAGTCCCCATCGATCCCGCTTGTGCGTTGTTTTTTATCTGTACTGAAAATCTTCGGATCCTATTTCTAACCTTTCTGGTAGTCAAACCTGAATGGGCTCCATAGAGACTTTTACTCCTTACATGAAATAGGATCGATTGGTGCGAAAAAAAATTTTTGGAATTTTCAGTACAAAATGTATTGAAAAAGTTTTTTGCTATTTTTGACATTTCTCGTACTCAAACCTCAAATGGTCCCATAAAGTCTTTTAATTCTAACTAACATGTAATAGGATCGATTGGCATGAAAAAAAATTGTCAGAAATCGCAAAAAACTTTTGCCATACATTTTGTACTGAAAATTGAGGAGCTCGATGGCGCAGTGGTTAGTGCACTCGGCCTGCGGTTGCTAATTTTAAGCAACGTTCGCAGATGCCAGTCATCGGATGGGTGACCGAAAAATTTCAACTCGAGCTCCTCCGTGCTTCGGAAGGCACGTTAAGCCGTTGGTCCTGCGCCTGATCTCTCTACGGTCGTGTCAGATTGCTGTCCCACCGAATTATGAGAGTGAGGGAATAGGGAGTGCACCTGTGCTTGCGCACTCACTTGTGCACTATAATATATCCTGCGTACCTGGCTGATCGTAAGATCGGCTGCCATGGCCGAATACGGCCGGAGGGTATTATTATTACTGAAAATTCCAAAAAATTTTTTTCACGCCAATCGATCCTATTTCATGTAAGGAGTAAAAGTCTCTATGGGGACCTTTGAGGTTTGACTACCAGAAAGGTTAGAAATAGGATCCGAAGATTTTCAGTACAGATAAAAAACAACGCACAAGCGGGATCGATGGGGACTTTTGACATATCATTTGTTATGACGTATTCAAGGCCTGCACAAAAGTCCCGCTTGTTGGGAATGAATGCAAGCTTGATACATCATTTTGTCTTTTTTGACTTCAATGATCTAAATCCTGAAAATTGGGGCTGGAATTTGGTAAATAATAGTTTAGAGCCAATTCATACTTAACTGCCACCTGCTCCAGATAAACTACTCAACACAATTTATTGTAATTGCATAATGTGGGCTACTCGAAAATACGACTATCCTGCGGCTTAAAGTCACAATATCTCGACAGCGCTGCTTTGTAGAAGAAAAGTGTAGAGATCTTTTAAATAGACAATTTTACGATCTACAAACTTTACCTGAACCATTTTTCGATAGCTCTCTTAGTTTCAGAGATATAAGCAAAAGACGCAAATTTGGGCCCTTTGACCATGAATAAAAAACAACGCACAAGCGGGATCGATGGGGACTTTTGACATATCATTTGTAATGACGTATTCAAGGCCTCCACAAAAATCCAGCTTGTTGGGAATTAATGCAAACTTGGGTCTAAATTTTGTCTATTTTGACTGGAGTATTTAGCCCTAGTTAATTCTCATAGTTACCGAAGCTTATTTTGAGAAGCTTGTCCAGCTTACGTTAGCGCTACTAATTCGATAAAAAGATAAAATTCACACAAATAACAATATCTGCTACGTTTACTCTCTTTCTACGAGTATTTAAGTCTCATTTATGTCCATTACTGACTGTCAAAATAGATACAAAAGATGATCGTAACAGATTAAAAAAAAATAAACAACCAAAACATTTACAGCCAGTTTCTTTTTCTAAAACGTCGAAGGAGGATTTCAAATATCGATCATGCTCCGAGCGCCATCGCCGGTCGCCGCAAATACTGGCCGCAAAAGGCATTTCGTAGCAGACATTTGAACTTGGAACGAGCCGAGCCGAGCCGAGCCACAGTATAACTGGGATAACACGAAAGTATCTAACTACCGAGTTTGTTAATCTGCAGATTGTCCACAACCGATGTTTCGATGTTATATTTTTGTGTTTTTGTGACTGTAGTGTCTTGTTATTTATGTTTTGTTGTAATCCTAGTGCAAAGATGAGACTGTGTGGTCTGTAACGGAATATAAAAAGCGAGGACCGCTCTATTTCGCTGTTTGTAAGTGTATTGTGGCAGAGCGGTCGGGCGCGCTCCTCTGAAAGTCATCTCGGCGCGATCGATACGGGCGCGCCGCGCATGCCGCCTGGCGCCTACTACGTGTCCTGCACAGACAGAACACCGGGAGAATGCACGTTAACAGCACCAGATGATTTTGAATGAACTCAAAATAGCACTTAAAAGACTGTCGTGAGAAGGTATTTTCGTGAGCATGTAAATTTTACGAAAATCGGCTATCTTGTAGATATAACTGAATGATGTAACATTTTGTAATCTGTATGAATGTTTAAATAGAAAAAGTTACGACAAGCTAAGCTGCTTCTGCTTTTAAAAAGTAATTATTGCTTCAAAAAGCTGATTATCGCAGACGTTGCAAATCACAAATTATTTTATTTTGTAACTAATTATACTTCATCTAATTATAAAAAAAATATACAATCAATATATGTATTTGTTGACTTAACTTCTTCTTACGAAATGTACCGATGAGAAGAAGATAGAAGTTGAATAAGTCTTGTAACACACCGGCGCCATTTTACCAACGGTTCACTAGACATAGGTATATAGGTACGCAGGATAACATCCAGGACCACAATTCAGTACTTTGGCCAAAGATCGGTTTAACAGTTTTGGAAAAGAATGTATGTTTTAAAAACCGATTATATCTAGGTAATATTGTTTAAATATCACAAATTATTTTTATTTTCGAATTCTGCAGATGACGATGTTTTATTTTAAATCTAAATTAACAGTTACACTAGCAGGCATCGGAGGGCCATTCGTCAACAGTATAACTAATTAATTAACTCAGTAAAAAGTAAAGGAAGAAGCTAAATTAAGAATATCAAAACAAACTGTTTTTTAAGCAAAATATTATGTGAGAATTCGTCAATTTCTTTTAAAAGCGGATAGGCCGTCGGACTTTGGCAAAGGTCAGAAGCGTATGTAAGTAGTATTTGCTAAAGTACGTAGTAGATTTTTTTAAATTTTAGTATTATAATTCAAGTATCTACTGTAATAATAAGACGTGTTATAAGTAACTGGTCCAATCGCTGAAATTCTGTTTAGTCTATTATAATCAATAATGTAATGATGTATTACAATTTGCACTAAAGGGTGCCTGTTAAAAATGTAGAATGTAAAATCTATATCTATAAAACTCAAAGGTGACTGACTGACTGACATAGTGATCTATCAACGCACAGCCCAAACCACTGGACGGATCGGGCTGAAATTTGGTATGCAGGTAGATGTTATGACGTAGGCATCCGCTAAGAAATTATTTTGATTTATTCAACCCCCAAGGGAGTAAAATAGGGGATGAACGTTAGTATGAAACTTTGTCAATTTTACACCGATCGGGCTGACACTTTGCATACATAACGACGTAGGCATTGCCTAAGCAATCATATTGATAAATTCAAACCCCCAAGGGGGTAAAATAGGGGATAAACTTTAGTATGAAACTTTGTCATTTTTTAACCGATCGGGCTGAAACTTTGCATTCATAAAGATAATATGACGTAGGCATCCCCTTTTAAAGATTATTTGAAAAAAAAAACACCCCTTACGGGAAAAAATAGGTGATAAAGAAACCAAAATCCACGCGGACGAAGTCGCGGGCGCCCGCTAGTCTATACTAAAATAATAAAGCTGAAGAGTTTGTTTAACGCGCTAATCGAAGGAACTTCTGGTTCAAATTGAAAAAATATTTTTGATTTGGATAGTCGATTCGGAGAGGAACAACACTATGTGTAAGGAAACTGAAATCCATGCGGAAGAGTCGCGGGCGGCTGCTGGTACAAGGTAAATTCCTGTCCTTGATTTATAAATCCTGTTAAAGGATTAACATTCTCATGGTAAGGATTGTCATGTCGGGTATCAACTTCGGTCTACATCTTCTTAACCTACCTGAGAGCAAATGGTTTGCTGCACATCACTCGAGTTTGATCGCGAATGCTACAGCCAAGGTAAACAGCGCACCCACTGAAATAGGCGGGAGCAATGACCCATCCGATCTACGTGATTATCATCCAAGTTCAATGTTTATGTAAGGGAATATGTGTAATGTGTATTTTAAGCCGTAGGATGTAAGTCCCTTTCAAACTTCTTTCTATCTCACTCGTTACATTTGACTATTTTATTTTGTATTCTTTGTGCGGTTTGAGCTGTTTCGACTGGGTCTGATTGCCTTGTAAGTGCAAAGTAAAGTATGAGAGTATGTACATTGCTTTCGCACCGAACTATGAGAGTGAGGTAATAGTACATGCGCAATTCTACACGTACTTGTGCTCTATAATAATTATATCCTGCGTATCTAGCACATCGTAAGATTGACCGCCGCGCCCGAAAAGTCTTGTAGAGAATATTATTTTAAAGTTAGGCATGAAAAGGTTTACAATTATAAATCGTTAGTGTCTAAGTTACTACTTAATTGTACAATTATTCACTATAGTAAACCCTGTAAACTCTATCGAAAGCCACGTGTGTAGCGAGCGACATTCAACAATGAAGCCGCGAATACACGCTACTACCGAGTCGCGAGTAGCCGCCGCTAATTATAGCCTGCGTACGCGCAGCCACTTTGCCGCCTTATTTGATCTTTCGACGCAGTTAATGATTTATTTTGGACTGAATACTCGTCTCGGCCGGGCTGAAATAGTACTTAGATCACAAGATCACTTTTTGTTACCGTAGGTGTTGTAAGAAGACATTTCGGGGTGTTGAGTAGCTGCTTTCCCCTGTACTTTCTCGTTCACCATACTGCAGTCAGTAACTCGCCTATCCAGCAGAGTGGTGTGTAGGGCAAAGCAACGTTCGACTAACACATGAAATGTCTAAACATGGGAAAAATTAAGCAAAACTAGATATTACGCTAGTGACGGAACAGGAGGTATTAGATACCAAAACTATACGAAAATTATTTTGTTTTTTCTTCTAATACCTATGCGTAGCATAAAAAAATACTATGATAAAAAGTCGGCTACTGCAGTGATAAAATCACAACACACTCGTAGTCACAGCGATATAACCTGCTTTAGAATATCTGTATGTATATACCAATGTAAACGAGTAGGTACATTAGGGGCCATCCATAAAGTACGTCACACTAATTTCATGAGTTTTTGAGCCCCCCCCCGTCCTTGTCACAGGTAGTCACATTTCTGAGACCCCCCCCTCCCTAGTGTGACGTCACATGTTTTGCAATTTAACATCGAAAAATTATTAAATTAAAACAGCAGTTCCGAAATTAGTTTTATTACCATTTAAATTAAGTACTTTTTAGGGTTCCGTAGCCAAATGGCAAAAAAACGGAACCCTTATAGATTCGTCATGTCTGTCTGTCTGTCTGTCCGCCAGTCTGTCACAGCCACTTTTCTCCGAAACTATAAGTACTATACTGTTGAAACTTGGTGAGGAGATGTATTTTGTGAACCGCAACAAGGTTTTTTTTTCTTTTACACGAAAATAGAAAAAAAAATTAAAAAAGAGGGTAGTCAGAACTGAAATCTGAATTTTTTTTTTTCATTGAACATATACGTGTGGTGTATCTATGGATAGGTCTTTAAAAGTTAAATTAAGGTTTCCTCTATCATTTTTTTCTAAAGTGAATACTTTGCGTGACAGACCCTTCCAAAGTGGAAAAATGTGTGTCCCCCCCCCCTCTAACTTCTAAAATAAGAGGATGACAAAACTGAAATAATTATATAATGTACATTACCATTAAAAACTACCAACGAAAATTGGTTTGAACGAAATCTATTCAGTAGTTTTTTTAAAACGTCAAAAATAGAATTTTACGGAACCCTCAGTGCGCGAGTCCGACTCGCACTTGGCTAATTTTTTATGAAATCAACATAGTATCAAATATTTGAAACAATAACAAAAAAATAAACTAATGAATATAAAGAAAAAGAAACTCAATCATCTTCAGTCCATGGACTTAGAACCCAGTCCTTTAAATTATTTATAACTGCCATTGCAGTCACTTCACAGTTCACTTCGTTTTTCAAGTCAGGAACATTTGTGGTGTCAACATCTTTTTCATCAAACGCGATTAGTACCTCTAGATTTTGAAATGTGATGTCACGAAACTTAGGACCCCTCCCACCCCTTGTCACACCATGTCACACTTTGTCTACCCCCCCCCCCCCCTTTACGTGTGACGTACTTTATGGATGGCCCCTTACAACACAAACAATTCATCAGTTGCAGCTGTATGTCAAAGTCAAAAAGTCAAAGTCAAAGTAGTTTATTTTGCAATTTGATTTACAGAGAAATTCTTTTGCACGTCAAATCGTTTTTTACCTACCAGCACTTCGACGTGAATGGCCTGCTGAGAAGAAGTGCCGCAAGAAACTCAACAGTTTGCCTTTTTTTAAAAATAATTACAAATTGTATAAATCATTATTTACATGTCATCCTAATAATAAAAAAATAATCATGTCATATAAAAACAAAACAAAAAAAAAACATATAAATACAAATGTAAGAAATTAGACAACCACATGCGCAGAGTGGTAAGAAATTGTCAGGCCCACAAATTCTTGTCGATATCATTTAAATAATCTTCTATCTTATAGTAACCTTTTCTCATTAAACAATTCTTAATTTTAATTTTAAATTTATGTAAAGGTAATTCAACAAGATTTTGTGGTACTTTGTTGAACATTTTTATGCTTAATCCTACAAAAGACCTTCCCGTCTTTTGAAGTCTGACACTTGGATAGGCAAGTCTGTGCTTATTTCTTGTATTGAATTTGTGTGTATCAGATTTTTTAAGAAAATGTTTATTATACTTTCGAATATATAAAATACAATCAAATATGTACTGAGAAGGTACTGTTAAAATATTAATTTCTTTGAATACATCCCTAAGTGAGTCACGAGGTCTAAGGTTGTAGATCGCACGGATAGCTCTTTTCTGCAATATAAAAATTGACTCAATGTCAGCAGCAGAGCCCCACAACAGTAGACCATATGACATAATACTATGAAAGTAACTGAAGTAAACCAGTCTTGCCGTTTCAATGTCAGTGACATATCTTATTTTTCTAACCGCGTAAGCAGCAGAGCTTAGTCTTCCTGCTAGTGCAGTTATGTGAGGACCCCATTGTAACTTGGAATCGATGGTGATTCCTAAAAATATGGTTGAATTGACAATTTCTAGTTTCGCATCATTCATAGTAATTTGTGTATTCATTTGCCTTACATTAGGCATCATAAATTTAACACATTTAGTTTTTTTAGCATTGAGTAACAAATTATTGGTACTGAACCATTGTGACACCTGCAAGAGAGCTCCGTTTACTTTGTCAAATGTTTTTTCGTTTCTCTCTGTTTTAAAAATGAGAGAAGTATCATCAGCAAACAAAACTATCTCACAGAGGTCCTTGGTGAAATATGGAAGATCATTTATATAAATAAGAAAAAGCAAAGGTCCTAATATCGAACCTTGGGGCACGCCCATTTGCAGTTTAGCACCGGCAGAATTGGTGTTTTTGATATTGACTCGTTGTATCCTGTCAGTGAGGTACGATTCAATTAATTGTAAAGAAATGTTTGACACACCGTAATGTTTTAATTTAATAAGTAATATTGAATGATCAACACAGTCAAATGCCTTTGACAAATCACAAAAAATACCTATAGCATTCTGTTTATTCTCCCATGCATCAAGTACATGTTTCATAAGTGCAATACCTGCATCGGTTGTACTCTTGTTTTTAGTAAAACCGAATTGTTTTGCATGAAGTAAATTATTTCTATTAAAATGTTCTAATAACTGACTAAAAATTATTTTTTCAAAAATTTTACTTAATGAGGGTAATATTGATATTGGTCTAAAATTTGATGGGTCACTTTTGTCGCCCGATTTAAATAAAGGTATTAACTTACTATATTTCATTAAATTAGGAAATTTATTTTCATCGATGCATCTCTCATGTCATCTCATTCAGTTGTTGAGCCGTGCGTATCGTCGCACATTGTACAGTCATGAGCACCAACATGTATACACATTACATACACAACGACTCTTATGCCACAGCAGTAAAGTTCATATTTGAATGTGTTTGTATCCATGTTGGTGCTCATGACTGTACTGCGCACGCGCCGGGATCGCCGGCTATTCGGGCCGCGCTAATTAGCCACGTCCAGCGTTCATTAACTGCATAGCATTGAGTATACACTCACTTAGATTAATACGAAACGAGATCTGACGTGAAGAATTTGGTGGGGAGGATTAATAACGTGTTTATAAATAGACGTGTGATTTTAGTAAGAGGACTTATATTAGTTCATTTTTTAGTCATAATCGTCAACCTGAAGCATTCCAGCGGCTCGTTATACTCACTCTGGTTTAAGTGGATATACCTAAGGCTTCCCTAAAGCACACCCACTTTAACCTCAAAGAGAGAGAGAGAGAGAGAAAGCCCCATCACCAACCCGTCTGCCCCACCATAGCAACGGATATGCATAAGGTAGAAATTCCTCTGCACCAAAAAAGGGGTACGGTGATACCTGCATAATCTTCTACATACATCAATTTGACCTTACTGGACTACTATGTCAGTATAAACCAACGATTTCTGATATGGAAACTTGAGACTGTGGAGTACTCAATGTGCCGCTTCAGATTACGTAGGGTCAAGTTTCTTAGATTATCTGATAGGTCATTCAGACCAATTGGATCATAAATACACCACCATCGAGGAAATCAAACAGTGAAGGATTTCTCCAAACCAAGTAACTTTGCTTAGTATGGGAACTTCAGGAATATCTAGGAAGGCTATTAAGTCATTGAAATCATTTGGATCATGCCAAAATTGTCATTAGCATCTGTAAACCAAAAATCTTTGGTAAGTATAGGAACTTCATAGGGTGGTAATCTGGTAATACACCGGCATTCAGATCCATTGGATCATTGGTGTTTCAACATCAACAATGTTTAGCATAAGAGCCTCAAAATATGGTAGTTAATCCACTTAGCCTGCGCGTTTAGGTTTCTAGGTTTAGGTTATCTGTCAGGTGGTGGTGGGCAGTGGGTGGTGGCGAGGAGCGCACGCGACGGCAACAGGTGACGCCGCGCCACAACAATATGGCTATTAATACCGCGCCGGCATCGCTCCGCACGCCACGTGCTTCTCAATTTTAACGTGTGCATTTTTTTTCCTGCATCTACCATTGGCTTTTTTATGGTTTTGACTTTTGTTAATTTTTTGTTTCGCAATTGTTTGAGAATTGTTTGGAGCTGTACTGTTAGGAGGTTGGAGAGGCATGGAGACGGAGAGTCTTGTTTGTGTATTTCTTTGACTCGACATGTGGTAACTTTTTTCTTCATAATTTATTTTAATCTCTTAATCATTTATATTTTGTGTCTAGAGTATAAAATCGAGGTCTTTTTAAGAAATTACCACCAGATCACATCCACAGTTTTTTCATAAATACAAGTCAATCAATATTAAAGATATTGATGTTAAACTGCCTCCGTGGTGTAGTCATCTTACGGTTGTAGGTACTACATGAGATCAACTGTAATTTGCAAGCGATTTTTAAGTAATTACATTGCAAGTTGCATTTAGTGCATCCGGTGAGGCGCTAGGATTGATCAAAGAAGTTAATGTATGCCATAAAAACTCTCTACTAGTTAGTTCTCATCAAGACGGATGGTGTGAAAGGCAAAGCGCCGTCATAATCCAGGCCAGTGGTTGGTGCAAACTGCAAGGCAAGTTCACGCTAGCTGCAACAGGTGCCGCTGCGACAGCTGTTAGCAACTAGCCGCAAAAGCAGGGCATGCTTCAAGTGCAAAGTTGGCGGCGATGCGGTGGCGCCTTTTTTTAATGGTGGACTTCAATGGGAAAGATTATAAAGGCTAGCGTTATATGTATGTCTGTTCCAAACTTTTATCGTGTTTGGGCGATATACGATTTGATCCGATATATTCGATAATATTTGTAACTTTGCAACGTTTTAAATGATAATTATATTTTGTTTTCATATTATACTAGAATTTGCCGCGATTTTGTTCGCGTGAATTTCGATTTCATATAGCTTAAAACAAAGAGATTTTTACAATTCATACCAAAAGTTCATGAGTCAAGCGCGCACAAACAAACAAACAAACAATCTCTTTAGCTTTGTAATTTTGATAGAAGATAACTTGACTATCGCATAACTAGGTATTCAAGAGGAGATTTATCATCGCGAATGCTGTATTTTTTTTTTAAGTTACCAATTTACGTCTTTTTCAATATGATGAACAGTTTATTTGTGTTACTTGCGTTATAACTGAAGTCGTCGAAAGTTTATTATCGTGTGATAACTCCATGCAGTTGTAACCGCTTGGCCGGCGACGGAAAAAGCCGTGTGACTAATGTTTGCATCACGTGGCCCTTTCAACACACTCATTTATTTACTAGAAGGTGACGCTCGGTGGCGTAGTGGTTAACGCGTTTGCGATTGTTGAGGTTAAGCAACTTTCGGAAGGTCGGTCATCGGATGGGTGACCAAAAAAGTTGAACTCAACGGTGAACATGTGCGGCCATTTGCTCAATATTATTTATTTGTTATAGCTCGTTCAACGCTGAATGAAATTTCATCAAGTCATTTTTAAACACCAACCAGAAAGGTTACAATTAAACGTAAATGACTAAATTGAAGTTCAAAAGGATAATTTAGTCACGATGTTTAGAATACACATGGAAATATTAATTTACTTTTTACTATTTGAATGTGTTATTTTAAACTAGAAACGAGCTTTAGATTAGCATTGGCCTCTTTAGAAAGTTATTTTTTCTTAAACTAATTTCGCATATTGATCCTTATTTTACTTGACAGCATTATTAACGTACTTAGCACCTAGTTATCTCATTTATTAATTCTAATACGAGTTATTTGAGTATGAAAATAATGACGCAACGCAAGATTTAGTTACGTAGGCACAATGTTGCTTTATGAAATAAATTACTTATGTATTAATAGCATATTATAAACAAAACGAAACGTATACAATCGTTTTAGTTTGATTTTAAGAGGCGGAAGTAGGGACATAGTATTATAGTCCTTATTGGGTTAGTGATAATCTAAAAAGTAGAAGTGTTAGACGACTTCCCTAAATATCAGTGTTGTAATGATTAAAAGATGCAACGCTTATAAGTCCTTCCACGTGTGATCCAATGCTTTGTGTAACTGTCAGCGACCCACATAGGAACAATGAAACTGTGTCTTCGCCTCAGAAAAAAAAGCGTTCCGTCCGAAAATGATTATTTTTCAGAGGCGAGTGGCGCGGCCTTCGGCGGGGGGCGCGGGGCGCGGGCGGGCGGCGGGAGGTCGGCATTGACGTCACCGGCGCGGGCCAATCGCGGCCCGGCTCCGTTCGAAATTCGAATTCGAGTTAGGTGGGTCTGACTCCGTCCCGCCGGGAGCTCCGCTGTGCACTGTTACTTGATTAGCCCGTTCGGTATTATGGCAATAAATAATAGGATGTGTCACTTGATATTTCGCTAGTAACGTTGAACAGGAATAAGTAAGTTGTTTACTGCGCGCTTTGTGTAATTAGCTATTTAATGGCGTTTCGTTGGAACGTAATATAAGATGGAGTATATCGGGTTTACTCCTAAACGTGTAGTTAAGAAACCTACTGTTAACACATTTTCGAATAGGTTCATGTAGGTATACGATGGGGCTTTGTTCTTACCAAGATTAGAAAGAAACAAGAATGCAAATATGTAAAACTTTAATATCCGAATTTGCGAAACAATATGGCGTCGGACTACGCCAATCTTAGATGCATAAAACATTGCCACCGTGTTTTCCTCGTGTTTCCAATTAGTAACAGCAATTTCATTTTAATCAAACATTAAAAGCATGCTCAGTTTGGGTGTGTATTTTAGCCATTTAAATTTGCTCTACAAGTTATATATTTTAGTTTTTGGTCAGAACAAGGGATGACATTAGAAACTTTTCATATCAAATCTAAATAGAACATACATACATGATGACACATTTTTTCCAGTTCGTCTAGGCAAAGTCTAGCTAGTCTTAAAAAGTGTAAAGCTTAAGTGCAGACTGTATCTGTTGGTAGCAAGGGCCTCATTAACAACTCGTGGCCCTTAGCAACATCATTATGAGAGTACGAGGGCTTGCTGTAGCTAGCCGGGGCAGAGAATCTTTCCTCGCACGCTCTTGTGTCGAGTGGCTAGATGAAAGATACTGATACATCATTAGAAACGCATTTTAAGATGCAGATGTGATCTCATTTAGTGCATTTAGATTTGTAGGTTAAAAAAATATGCGTTGGAATAATGAGCAGTGACTAGGTATAAGGAGACGATGTAGAGGCAATTATTGACAACACGACATTACTTTGCAAAGAGTGGAGTATCACAAAATAGACTAAGTAGCACAACGACTGTTTTAGGTATTAAAATCAGTGAAGAAACCCAAAGACCTGTGTCATATAAAATACCACCAAATCATTGAAGAATCGTTAATTCGATAGATAGCCAAATTCGTTTTTCCAATTCTCACTATGTTCGAAGTTTTACATTTTCTTCAGTAACTTTGTCCAGAATAACAGGAATTTTTGCGAACACTTTTTTCCAAATTACATGGCTAAAATATGCATTGACAAGTGCACTGTCAGCGGGTCTCATTACGGAGCCCTCGAGTCGTCATTCCAGCCCGTTGCACCGGCCGAGTGCGGGATGAAAGACTACTTATGAAGCCTGCAGTACAGATACTACTGATAATTTGAGTGAGGGCGTGCCTCATTAGTGCTGCTGAATTTGTACTGAGAAAAATGCTTGAGGAATTGAATGTAGAGTTTTTATTTATAAGTTAAAGAATCCGATCTAAAGAATAAAAATATGCGGCCTTATAATATTATTTGATTACGATTTTGTTCATTACGATAGAGTTCAACTCTATCGTAGTGTAATAAATTGTAAAACAAAATCTACTTCTCATATTAGTAGTACCTAAATATGTAACTGTCACTGTGGCATCACATTGCCAAACTATTAGCTTATATTACGAGTATGATCGCGAGCTGAATGACGATTTTTTATAGCTTTTGCTATACTCTAAAACTGCTTCTAAAATTTAATAGGCAATTTAACTTTTATTTATACAAGAATAAAATTCAGATGCATAAATTGCTACGTCCCACTTGTATGTAAGTGAAAATACCGACGTCAGTTAAAATGTGTCGTCACACCACATGCCACATTACATAATCCCGTGCGTGACGACCATGTCTATGTCTAAAACAGACATCATTGTCAGATGAGTTCCTACCAGTTTAACGATCCATTGTAACGATGGTGCCGTCAACGTGTGTGGCATAATACAATGGCCTAACGGTGCCAATCAAAGTTTTAATAAGGAAGAACTGGTACGAATCATAACGTATGTTTTAAAGTGGCTTGATAATATCGCTAAGGCCGTTTTGAGGAGCTCAATGGCGCAGTGGTTGGTGCTTCGGAAGGTACGATATGCCGTTGGTCCTGAGCCTGATCTCTCTACGGTCGTGTCAGATCGCTATCCCATCGAAATATGACAGTGAGGGAATATGAAGTGCACCTGTGCTTGCGCACTATACTATAGAAGGCAACGGCAAACCGCTCGGTTGATCGTATCGTATAGGTACTAGCTACATATTTAACACGTTGAAGGCGCAAGCTACCGGTAACTGGCACAACCAGTACCTACCGGCAGAGCTGTCGGTAACATTTGACGTCGTCTGATCTAGTAAACATTCTCGCAATGATTGTAAAATGCGTGTTAAAATGCGCCAGCTGTTTCGCGCACATGTCGCGAGGTCCCGCGTTTGATGCCCGCGTAAACTATCGCTTGCGATCTGCTCTAAATATCCTCCAAATAGCTTTATATCCGGGTTTAAAGGCCGTTTGGAGATCTGGGATATCAAAGTACTTACGTCGTGATAGTGACGTGAAAATAGCTTGTAATTTGTAGCTGATCGCATAATTTTTATTATCTTGATAAAATTTTGCGTTATAAAATATCTAATGTGTCCTAATTTTATGAAACAAAAATGTCCCGTGAGTCAGAATGATTGAATAAAATAACCCGCATTATTAAACTCATTACTCAACATTTAAGATTCCAAAGTCGTCAAATTCATTGACAGGATACATAAAAAAAACATATTTAAAATGTGAATTTACACTGACCAACTTAAGTAGGTACATCATCATCACCGAATTAATCTATTAAAATTTAACATAAATGAAATTGTGATCACTAATAACAACACACGAAAACAAGGAAGAACACCTTGGCTCACGTTTTGTTGAGTCAAATTTGAATTCAGGGCACTACTATTTAAAATTAACAATATTATATTCAGTTCTAGCAGCTCATTATTGATCATCTCCAATAGGAAGTTTTCCCCTATCCAGTTATCTGTATTAATCTATCCCCCGCCGTACGCATGCGCGCGCTCTGACGTCACGGGTGACACACTTCTGCGCTGGAGCGACCGGGTCATGCACCCGGGACACTGCATTTATATATTTGCATACGTTATTGCTTATTAATTGAGAAGTGTTTTTGGCTTTTGGATTGGATGTTTAAAGTGTCAATAAAAATCTGGATAATGTTTTCCTGTTAATTAAATATAAGTTTATCAATCTAACTTAATATGGCAGATATTACTGTATTTCTACAAATAAACAAAGTTCCGTAATCCTAAATCATTTTCGGTGTAAGCTGATGGATTTATACGGAGCATCGGAAGCTGCACAATAAAAGAGTCTCTATTGTCTCCTAAAAAAATCTTTTTTTTTTAATCGTTATCAACCAGATTTTCCAGTTTTCTGATGGTGGTGCACACAGCCAGCGTTCATGCCCCGTGTGATGACGTCACGGCTGACATGGTGCGCTGTCACGCACACGCTAGCACCGCGTCCGTCATTTGTTCAAATGACATTTGGACACAGACAGAATCATCATTTGGGTTGTTCAATTAATACTTCTGTTGAGTTAAGTAACTATTCTGTAACGTTGTTAGTTTTATGGAAAGTACATTTTCTGTTATTTTTATTCAGTTTTCTCAGAAAGGAAAACAAAGAGAAAGGTGTATTTAAAAGCGGGAGGTGATTTTCCGTATTACCTGCTCTTTCTGAGGAATATTAACATTCGAAAATCTTTATTTTAATTATTCTTATTTGATGAATAAGACTGTTGATTTTATTGAATTTTTAAACTTTATTGCGCTTACTTAAATATGCAAATGTGCACCGCCATCAAAGCGCATGCCCGCGGTCTGACGTCACGGGTGACACAGATAGTGCTGGAGCGACCGGGTCATGCACCCGGTTGCGTCATCACCCGCCAGATACGACCTTATGCACTTGTGCACCCTTTGTGGAGGAAGGTTTATAATGTCCCGTTCTTGGGCGGGGGATGGCTTGATTTTATATTAAAAACCTGATTACTATAAAACTTAATCCGGGCATTTTTAATAAATATATATATATATGAAAGCTTATAGAAAGCATTTACATATATTCAAAATTGTGGGGTACAGAAATATGTCATCACATTAAAGTAACTCTTTTGTTCAGTTTTATAGCTTTAAAGAATTAAGTGACAAGAATAGAAAAAACTTTAACGTTTCTAATTTGATCATTTGAATATTTCTACTACACATTTTATCACAGTTATTTCTGGTAAAAATGAGGTTATTTTATATTATTAAACAACTTTTTCAGGTAGCCGAAACTCGGTGAGAAAGTGCGGATTACATTATGACCCCTCTCATGTTATACAACAAGAAGTCTTCACAATTACGGGTAAAACTGATTCAATCCGTCTCTTATGCAAAAGCACCTATTTAATAAATAATATTATGTTTAAAAATACATTTTCCCCTTTCCTTCCTGACAATTCCTTGTTATTTCATTAATTGCTGGGCGGTTATGAATGCACGCGCCCCCGCTGACGTCACGGCGGCACAGATACTGCGCGACCCGGTCATGCACCCGGCTGTTACGTCATCACTCCCGGTCCCAGCCTCTCCTGCTATGCAACTCACTAAGCGACACTTGTTCGATGCGCTCACGGCTGAAATCACGGAGATGTCAGCCTTAACATCGTTCGATGTTTTAGTATCGTGCAGCGTTGAAATAGTTCTTAAATACGAAAAGTACTGTCACCGATTACACAGCCTAGCCTCTGCGATCAAGGCTTTTATGGTTTTGCGCTTAGTGAATCGCAACTCTGCCCTGGCTTGCGAACTCCGGTATAAAAGACGTAAGTGTACATACGACTTTTAATAAAATAAAGCTTATTGTGTCACATATATTTTTTTAATTACTTGTTTTTTTGTTTTTGGACTTCATTAATTGCTGGGCGGATATGAATGCAACGCGCCCCCGCTGACGTCACGGCGGCACAGATAATGCGACCCGGTCATGCACCCGGCTGTTACGTCATCACTCCCGGTTCCAGCCTGCAACGGCTTGAGAACGGTATAAAAGCCGTAAGTGTACATACGACTTTTAATAAAGTAAAGCATTTCTGCTGTCATACGAAATGTTAAAATTATTAACTTGTTTTTGATCCGAGAAAAAAATACTAAATTTCATACCGAAATTTGGTATTTTTTTACATTGGCTGGTTTTTTTTTAATTTTCTCACCTTGTTCGGGTGATGAATAGTGCTGATCGAGCCAATACTTGGTTATCAACTTTTTAGATTGACATTGGAGGCCTTTTTCCCCATTTTGAAAAATTTTACTTACAATATGCTACGTGCTACGGCTGAATCGTTACGTGGACCTTGCTACGAGCTACGACGCTTTCTACGAAATGCTACATTGAAGTTAACCTTCTTTTGACCAGCGAATGAATTCTTTGTACGCATTTAATATTTTACAATAACATACTGTTTGACCGATTAGTATGTTTGAAGAGTTGGCAAGTTTAAACGCCATATCTACGCTTCACGCGTCGATATGCAGTTTTTCCGGATTAATCAGATTGCCTCTCTCGCTCTCGCCGAAAATTATTGAAAAACATGAGTTTATTTTTACCATTATTTAACGTACGCTACGCTAAATAGGCCAGAGCGATGTTAACTCCATTGTAACCGATGTAAGTGAGTTTATTTCCGTCCGGCGTACGGGAATACATACCCGCGTTATTTTCGTTACTTGGTATAAATAGAGCTATTATGAGTGCCGTGTATGACCCACATACGCACCATTGCCAAATTTTAATGTAATGCCATAGACGATTTATAGGATTTAACTGGAAATTTTAAACTTTTAAATTAGCGGAGACAAAATGAAATGTCCGCTGGCGATAAGCAATAAATTTTAAATGTTTCCTGAAATAATACTCGTGTTTTTAAAAGTAGGCGTCTGATGAAACACGTTGATTGAGTTGAGTTTGTTCTATAAAAAGTTGGGAAATTACTTCATTTTTAATTTGTTATATTGACTCGTTCTATTTAGGTCAGAGTTAGGGCTTACTGCGAAAATATTTCTCAGACATTTCCGCACACAAATTAAAAAATGTAAATTCTAAATCTACTGTTGAGTATAGATAGTAAATTAATGTACTTTTATTTGTATGAAATGTTAAAAAACTCATCCATAAAAACCTCAACAATTGAAAAGTAACAGCATGGGTTGTTGATTAAACAGAGCATATCCGCGAGTATGCACTAAGTCCACATCATTAAGGGAACAAAGGGTGGATAGAAAGTCACCTGGGTGGAGGAACTGACTGTTAAATAATGCATCGTTGCAACACTATGCAGTTGAGATATCGTAGCACAAAAAAATATGAGGAAAGGAATGCTAAGATGTCTTTAAAAGATTTTACCATTAACATTACGTACCTGTAGTGGCTATAATCAATTCGATTTCATTGATAGTAGTCAAAAACGAGAAAAAGGAGAGCGTTTTTTGTTTGAACTAAAGAAGTAAACGCTAGAAAGAAGACGAAGAAGAAAGAAGAGTCATCATGTTATTGTTATCACGATTCTAAGGTGCTGCTCATGTAGGCTTCAACATGAATGAAGAATATTTTGAGTTGAGTTTACGTCACTCTCCGGTTGATAGACGCAGTCTTTGCGGATTCTTGAAGACTTTAAACTATTTTCATTAATTATCTTTTTTTCTTTATGAAATATAATTATTTTGGTTTGGTTCATATTCTGTCCCACAAAATATTAATCGTAAATTGTTACAGTACAGTACTGAAGCAGGTCAAACAATAACTTAAATAATAAAAAGGCTAAAAACGTTCCATAGTTCACAATCGAGAACAAGTTAATGAAAACTGTGAATAGAACATGAAGTAGGGTGTTGAACAATACCTCTACCATTCTTAACAAAGTTATGAAATACGCGGTAAGGTGAAGTCGCCTGCATAAATCATGATGAGGAAAGCCACTCGGGTGCAGGCGAGGGCGGTGTAATAATTGATTATAAGAGCCGCTTCTAGGCTTCACCTATTTTAGAGTTCTATTTATTTGCATAAAATCCACAGCTCTTAAAAATCAATACAAAACACTTTAATGCTAAGCTTACGCGGGTTTATATTGTTGTTGTTTTTGTTATTTTTGGGGCTTGGTTATTAGTGGCGATTTGATTGCTAGGAAATCATAACGCCACTAAGTGACGGGCCTGTTGGTCTAGTGGTCAAAGTCACTGGCTACAAAACCAAGGGTCGCGGGTCCGAATCCCGCTGGCGACAAATGTTTGTGTGATTAACATCGACATTTGTACTAGAGTCATCTATGTCTATAAAAGTATTTAAGTATGTCTATCTATTTCCTAGCTTCCATAATACATACAAGCTTCGAGCTTAGTTTGGCCAAGGCATTATTTATGAAAGGGATTTTTTTCCGATTATGATTATGTAAACTTAGGGTATAACACAAGGCCACACAATAATTCAGTATTGAGATCCGGAATCAAAAATGTTTAGAAGTAGAGCATTGCATCGTTACTGGCGAAAGATGAATAGAAAATAAAGAATTAACATGAAGGATCATATCATTTGTATGAGTAGAAATTAAAAGTTCCGCTGCATGTATTTTCAATTAACGCTTTCTAACAACGATGTCTCACTAACAAGAAGTCTTCACCGCTTCCCTGAATAATTGATTGCACCTCGCACGAAGTTGCCTAGTTGCCGCCGCATTGTGCTCGAGTTGGCCAACTGTTGCCTCGCCTCGTCTTGCCTTGTCTTGCCTTGCCTTGCACCCTTGCACCTATTGTCTCGAGCGCCGCACTCGAGCACAAAGAACGGGCTGTAATGAGCTTCGTGAACTTTGTCTCAGAACTCTTGCTGCTCTTGTGTACACGCCTTAAGCGTCGAACGATAAAGACAAAGGTGCAAGGTGGGAAGACTGAGCAAATAAGTTTAATTAACGCAAAACGATAGGCTGATGTCTTAGAGTAAATGGTATTAAAGAAACGCAGGCTACCTAAAGATTTATGCTCTGGAGGTTTACTTTACCAGAAAGCATGGCAAAGCATTACTCCATTATCTTAATTAATTTATAAAGCTGGAGAGTTGTTTTGTTTGAATGCGCTTATCTCAGGAATCACTGGTACGAATTTAAAAAATATTTTTGTGTTTGATAGTCATTTATCGAGGAAGACATAGAAGCTATAGAAATTTACGCGAGCGTAGTCGCGTTTTCATGTATGGATCACAGGTCACAAAGCTTTCTATGCCTGCAAGATATAACTTAATTAACTTAACAAAATGGGAAAAGTGGAACAAAACGTTTTTTGCAAATGCCTGCCTTCTTTTGCAAATGTTAAAGCAACCAAGCTAACATTCGCAAAAAAAGGTAGTTCTATAAAGTGAGGATGCGCTTGCGCATAGAATTACATTTTATATGTACGATTATTACACATCAGGCCCTTGAATTATCAACTGGGAGAGGCAAACATGCACAATGAACTGTTTAAAGTAGAGGCACGCATATGCTTCAGAAAAATACACAGTTGAAGTCATCAGATATGCATATCTGAATGGACGGAGACTGATTATGATGGAAAGGTGCCAATGAGAAGAGCAACTGAAGAAAACGAACGGTTACACCGCGATCAAGTTCAGAACTGGATAATGTTGATGAAGACCAAAGATAAAGTTTCCTGGGCCAGTATCGGCCGTAGAGAAACATATAACCATGACCCACAACACTACCATCAAGCTTCGAGCTACTAACGCAATCTATCGCAGCTAAATACGAAAAGAGCGATTGCCGCAACAGGATTTAATTCGCCTTGAAGCTTACAAGGTTATGGTGTTCCGGAAATACTCGCCAGCCATGACGTCCAGTGATGAATGGGCGGAGTCGCGAGCAAGGCCGCTCGCTCTGCCCAAGGATTTGGGGAACTGCCTACGTGACACGAGACACGTGGTTGGCGCACCTGTAGGGTCACTGGGACACTGATACCGTAAGGTCCATCGGTATCCTAATATTGAAACACGATTGGTTTGACTGAAATGGGTTTGCAAGATGTACGTTTTTTTATTTGTGAGTTCTAGCTTTGTTATTTATGCAAATAACACACAAAAGTACTGCAAATACTGTAAGAGATGTGTGCAAAGCTTTCATTATACAGGCATTCATACGGATAAAGTAACTTTTCGTGCGTTTTAAGGACTGAATAACGCCTTACTTAGCTTTATTCCTAAGCTTGCTCCCTAGAGTGAACTTTAATTTATACTATATTAAATTTAGTTCAAATTAGAGTTCTAGCGTGCCCTATTTCCAGCAGAACATATTTCCCAACTCATCGTCAAAAAATCATAGAACATATGTCAAAAATAACATCATTGCCATTATAATTTATATTTGGTTAATTTCGACACGCCCTGCAGGGTATCGCAAAGCTCGGGGGGAGTGCATCGCGCGGGGCGCGGGCGGGGGGGGCACCATTGACGCGCGTCTCTCAATGGCAAAGCAAGTAGGTCACCACCGTGACGTCACCGCTGGCCTACATACGCCGGGCGGAGCCCGGGTGGCAGCGAGCACCACCTCTTGCTAACACAAGTGCAAGGAGTTCTATTTGCGGTGCCGGCCATCGTGAGCTAAAAATAGGAATAATTTTGCAAATATTTTTTTATGGACTTCTGTGTTTGGGAAGTACTTTGATATCATTTATAAGGATTGAGGCATCGATTTCACATTTGAAGTATATCGTGCGAATGTATGATTGTTACAGATTTTTTAACATCGGAATTTATAGCCACCGCTAGGTGATAGACTAGTTATTAGATCTTTATTTCCATTTTTTTTCAGAGGACCCATTAAAGAAGTTTGCTTGGGTGATGCAGTATTTATGAATTCTGTAACATCGATCCACGCCGTTTGTCTCATTAGTTTGAAAAAGTACTTAACCGACATGAAGAAATAAGAAGATTTCTTAATTCCAATTATGTGTATAAAGTTATCAGCCTATTAATGTCCCACTGCAGGGCAAATGCCTCCATATTTTGAAATCATGTTTTCGTTACAAATATGGGTTTTGGCTTAATCACCCGTGCTGTGTTCGGAACATTTGAAACGACACAAAATACCCGACCCGGGATTCGATCGAGGCGTCATTATGTTCAACTAAGTATGTTATTTTTTTACGACTATTGACATTAGATCAAGCTTGAGTTTGCCAGTCTTACTATGCACGCACAGTCTCAATATCAAAATCTGCTTCTGCCTTATTTTTCCACGTAACTGCTTACCGATTGGTAAGCACAAGCGGTAGGCAGCAAGTTGGGCGCCCACGCGCGGCACCTACGGTCTCAAGTGGACGCCCACTCGATCACTCGCGAACAGGTAATGTTTACTCTGAACTTACGCGCGAGACACCCATTGTCGGCGCGGAATGAATAATACAACTGCTTAGATTCCTAATGACGCAATGGAGAGTGGACATTTGGAATGGGTCGCCAATTCATCAATACAGAATACAGACAAAATAAGTACATGTATCGATTAGATACTTCTTTTTTTCGACAGGCCCGTTGGTCTAGTGGTCAGAGATCCTGGCTAGTGGCTACACAACAAAGGATCGCGATTTCAAATCCCGCTAGGGGCAAATGTTTGTGTGATTAACAAACATCAACATTTGTACTCGAGTCATGGATGTTTATTAGTATTTAAGTATGTCTAATCCTTTCCTAGATTACATTGTACAGCTTAGCTTTGCTTCGAGCTTAGTTTGGAGTAGGCTTGTCCAAGGAAATTTTAGTATTTATTTATTTTTATGTAATAAAATAAAACTTTAGTTGCTGTCTTTTCTCGTACAATGTAAAGAGCCAAAACAGCACAGCTTTTAAATTTTGTGTGCTTTCTCCGGTTTGGTACTCATATCAGTAAACATTGAGTTTGACCAAGTGAGTTAGCCTCGACGAAAAATTCGTAAACTTTCCTATGAGGTTGAGGTATCTTTCAAGCTGTGCTTTCGGATGATTTATGCTTTTCAGCTAAAGCCAGTTCTACGATAAGAGCCTCTCACTACTTTTCAGTAAGTCTGATGCACATCAAGGCTTGGCTTACGAAGAGTTCTTATTGAGTAACCATTCCAACTTCCTTTTGTTCCTCCATTGTTTGACATGAGACATATCACGTACCTACACTTGTTCAGTTCCGTACACGTGAACAGTCATTGTCTGCTCTGATTAAAGATTTCCCGCACAAAAGGCGGAGCGGAGGCAGCGGTGTCCTGTTCACGGCGCGACAGCCGCGTCATTGTCGCATCGTGAATGGTGTCACGGGAAGGAGCGTGACGTCACGGAACAAAGTTGTCCGCAGTCGGAACATTGGAACATCGGAACTGTGGAACTGTGGAACTGTTCCACACACGTTATCGCGGCATTGTCTCAGCGCCATTGTCTGAGATAGCGCCCGCGCCGCTGACAGCGATTGTTCCCGATTGTTCCAGTGCATGAAAGCGCTGGAACGTTTGAATAAAATGCATTAACACGCCCGTGCAGCGGAACCTTTGTGAGATTGACGTGTCCGTGTGAATACGGTATCGAATTACACGCTTTCATGCTGTAAATAATGGGGTCCATGGGGATGCTGACAGTTGTATTGAACATGTATGGTACACATAAAATGTATATGTAATCATTATATAACATGTTTATTATAAGTTTTAACAGTTTTCTAATGAGGAAACTAGGCAAACGTAATTACTTTCAAACCACACCTTGTTGGTCAATGAATGTGATTCGTAAACTTAAACATATAAAGAACACACACAATGAATTTTGGATAAAAAAAATTGCTAATCAAAGATGATACGAGTAAAATTAAGCTACACTTCGTAGCGTTGCAAGTTTTCGTAGTGGCCTGCTACGAACTATCTCCAAGACGCGACTCACCAATAAGACACTGCGTAGACCTCTGCTACGACGATGCTACGAATACTTTCGTAGCGAAAGGGGTTGAAAAAAACATTAAAAAAGTTGTTACAAATTAGAAATTAGTAATTTAATTATTTCTAAGGCAAGTTATTAAGAGGATTGGTATTCAAAGATAAAAAAAAAACATTTATTTGAAATGACATGAGAGAGGCGTTTTAGCTGAAAAGCATGATTTACACTAAACTTGCTTACCTAAGTGCGCTTCTTTGGCTTTTCTTATGCGCGACAAATTAGGCGGATACAAAATATAATATTATGTCTTAAACTAGCCGTGCACATTTTTTTTTGTGGTTTTTGGTTGGCACCTGGTGAATGCGGTGGTCGGAACTCGGAAAAGTGATCTACAAGCAACCATTGAGTGAACATCGAGAACTAAATCTATGCGTCAACTTGGAGGGAAGGGGGCGGATAAGTTTGTGATTTTTTTGTCTTTTTATCTATGAAATGACACGCCACTTACTTTGTTTTTCGTCCTGTAATGATTTGAAGATGTGTTTGAGACAATAAAAGGCATTTCTTCAAAAAATAAAAGTGATCTCTGTGAAAGTGTACTTCTTATGTGAAATTAAACTTTACTTCAAGGCAATTAGTTCCACGGGGCGTTTCTATGATTTTTAGTAGGGTCTTTAGTTATTCTTTAAGAATAGTGTCGATTTTCCTTTGAAGGCAAACAGTCATCGGGATCATCGTAGCTGAAATGGACTATAGAAGTAGCGATCAACCCACAAGCAACCGTCAATGTTATAGTTATCATTTTAATGTCTTTATGAAGTGCGTTTCAATGATGCAATTTTAATAAGTAACCGCTTAAATATGCAATGTTACTTGGCATACCTGTCCAACTATAGTCAAGCTCACCTACGATGATCCCGGTGACAGTTGACATTTCAAAGGAAAATCAACATATTCTAAAGCATTAAGAACCCTATGTTTTATTTCGTTTAAGAAGTATACCGGCCACAGAGACAAGCTAAGCAAAAATGGACTAAAACATTTACGTGTAAATTCGTAATATTGATTATGATGGAGCATAATAACAACACACCGCGGGGCGATAACACAAGGAAAATTGGTAATGATACTTAACTTCATTGCCATTGGTACACCAGTCAAACTTGAATGTTTGAAACAGATTAAGTTACTACTTTGTAGTTTTGACAAGTCAGACAAATCGACTAAATATTAAACTTAGAAAGATTTAAGTTTTCTTTAATTTTAACAAATGACGTTATTGAATTTAAGAATATCACGTATTTTAGACCATAATCGGTTTTATAATGAGTAGATTCAGATTCATTAAGGGTAAAGGTATGTTTTTCTGTAAATATTTGTTTCCACGTATGCCAACATCACATTTAAATAAATGTTATTATTTGTGTTAAACGCTTTGTGGCCAAACGTTGTGAATGTTGTGTTATCAATTCTCATTTAGTTGTTAGTATAACATTGCGTTGTTTTCAAACGGCACAAACAAGAAATCGTTAATGAAACTGGCAACTTCACGCCAAATGAGAATCGATTGGATCCAAGAATGACGACGTAACAACAAGTAAGAATTATCTCGGTCGCAACAGAGTTCAGATAAGCTTCTAGTTAAGAAATTACAATGCACGGAGACAGATTATGCGACAATGTGCATATTATGTCAAAAGTGAATTTGGTTCTTTTGTGTTTGCTCAATCTTAGGCTTTTTCTCAACCGTAACCGTAGGTTTAGGGTGGAGTCTAGAGCACATCCGATTTAAAATAAAGATATACAAGCATAATAAGTTGTTCAGTTGGACTGAAGTTTGTCACCAGTGGAGAGCGAATGTTTATATTACATAACAGTATAAAGCAAAGCCCTTCCCCTGTTTGTTTGCTTAGATCTCAAAACTACGCAGCCAAATGTGATTTTTAACATATAGACTGAGGAGGAGATTCAGATGCACAATGAACACTGACCATGTCAAAATTGAAAAGGTAGGATATACTCGTATTATTACATTTTCTAAATCTAAATGGTTAAAGTTAATCTAATTGGTCTCGTTGTTTTTCTGAAATGACCCAAAGAACAAAGTCGATATCTAAAAGAAATTGAGGAATTGGTTTTTGGTAGACCTCTTAGGTTCACCAATTAATGTACATAAGTAAAATTTTATCATTTTTTGACTATATTATGCACTATTTCACCTTAGTAATTTCAAGGAAGATGAAAGCTTTGGCTTAATTTATGTCAGTCTTCATATTGTGTATGTATAATTTTCCATGAGGATAAGTGTTTTTAAATGTATGAAAGTGCGTTGTTAAAAATACGGTACGATAAGTAGTCAATTCTTACATACTCGTGCCTAAGTTTGGACCTGTAGTAGTAAAGCTATGCTCATGGAAAGTTACCATTAACATGGTATGACACACATGAGCAAATTCTACTAGTGCGTAATTACAAGTGATGGGTTGGGTTTTCGCAAAGTTTTATAGATAACTTACTTAACCTTTGGCATAGTACTTAAAGGTATTTAATAGGTGACTATTTTGTGTATCAAACAAAACTCTTTGATCTCAGGTTTTGATAACTGCGAGTCAAAAATGCTTAACATTATCACTTCTGGATATAATCCGAGTAACCATTTTGATAATGGTGAAAACATATAAATTACTTATATCCATTGATTTTGGGTCATTCATTATGCATTTGGTATTATGATGCATTAGAAATTAGTACTTGGTATCATGGCATCTCGAGATTAGGTTTTGAAAAGTAATTTTACCTATCCGTTCCGATCTACAGTTAAAGTCAGTATGAGTGTGCTTTATATGAGTAAACATCTAGTTGTACAATATATAGTGTTCAAAGAAAACGTCAATCATAACCGGATTAGGTAACATCGCGCCGAACACCTAGCCTCACCGGCAGCGCCCGGCGCGATCGACCTCCCGCCGCTCCGGCGACCAAAACAAGTGCGCAAAAACAAGATGTCCTCCCGCGAGCCCCCGCCCAGCGCGCGGTCACTCCGCCGGCCACCAGCACGCCGCAGCAGCCCGCCCCGCCCCCGCTTACAGAAACTCTTACAAAACAGATCGATCGATACGCGCGCCGGCGGGCACTCGCACCGCCGTCGCCACCACTCAGCTGATCGCGCCTCGCGCCGGCCGCGACGACTCCACCGGGGCCCCGGGCCCCGCGCCACCGCCGCCGCCGGCTCTGGCCGCCCCTCGCCCTCGCCAGACCCACCAGCCAGCTCGGCACGAGGAGGCCGAGGGTGCGCAGCCGGCACCCTCGCGGGGGTTCCGGGCGCGAGCAGGGCCCTGGCAGGAGCGGGCGGCCGGGCGGCGGCGCGGCGGCCGGGGCGGATCGATATGCCGGACACGCCTGGGCCGGGCCGGGCGCGCGGCTGGTCGTGCCGGACGGCCGCGCGCGGAGCCGGTATCGACGCGCGCCGGGCGCATGCGCGCCGCGTACCTTCGCAGCCGTAGCCCTGCCCGATGAGGCCCCACAGCAGGTCGGAGCAGTGGTGGCAGTAGGTCGGCTTGTGGAAGGTCTTCTTCGCGAAGGAGTGGGTGTGGGGCGCGGGCGCGGCCTGCGCCATGGCGGGCGCGCGGGCCGGGCCGGGCGGGCGCGCTACTCATGCCGCGGCGCCAAGGGGCGCGCCGCGCTCTCCGAGCGGCTGTCGCGGCCCACCATCGCGGCGCGTCTGCCGCCCGCCGCCCGCGCCCCGGCCGCGCACGCGCCCGCGCCCTCCCCGCCGCCCGCCGCCGCCGCCGCGTCGCGCGCACCACGCCCGCCCGCGCCGCGCCGCCGTCGCGCGCCGCCCCGAGGCTCGTCTTCGCGCCGGCGGCCGATCGCTGGATCGATTTCATCTCGAGAGATACGATCTCTGCCTTCGCGGCTCCTCTGAAAACGTATCTGGATGTATTCGGCCCCGAATAAAGAAATCACGGAAGATGCGCTCCTTCAGTCCTATTTGCAGTAGGAAAAGAGTGTTTCTAATTAATGAGCAAGCGGTTTGTCAGATTATTTGTTATTAACTTCCAACCATGGAAACTGGACGGATGCACTCAATTTACGCTTGTTAACTGTTTGTCGTATCTTATACCCATTGCAGGTTATCAAACTTAAATCTTGTTATGAAATACCAAAACCATTAAAGCAGGACGTCGGTGCAAGATCACGTCGCGCGACGCGTGCGCGGTGCCGCCCACCAATCGAAAAAGCTCTTGTTTACAATATTAAGAGGCGCAGCATCCCGCTGGAGCGGCCCGACGGCCAGGCGCCACTCGCAGCATGCCCCGATACCTACACTATTGACACAAAAAAAAAGAAATCAATTTAAGCGTTCCAAATTTAAGTTACTTCATCATTTCGTCATAAGGACTTTGTTAGTAAGAAGTTGTTACGTGCCAGCAATTTTGTTAGTCACTGGTATCAAATAGAATGTTATGCAAGAAATACAGCGTCTTCGGATTAATGCCTATAATTTCTCTCCTCTTTATCAAGGTTCGACATCATGGCTTCTTCAGTTTTGATGATAATATTAATAGAACCTACTTGAATGAAGTACAAATACTTATAAGACTGATAAAATAAAAATAATAAAACTGGCATACGAACATGTACATACGGGACCTAAATGTTTTTTTCTATCAGAGTCACCATTTTACCACATTGGTGGTCCTCAATTATATTCTTGTTTAAAATTTTATCTTGAATTCAACAGCATTTTGCTATATTGAGCTATTACGGAATGAGTAAAATGTAGGCATGTGATTTTATCTCTGGATATCGTAGGTCAGCACCGTAAGTTTAAGACTTTACATAATTTACGTTCTAGCTTCTAGAAGTTCTAATAAACATAATATAATATAATGTCTCTTAAATTTAGTAATAAAGAAAATAACCGCTGCTGATCAGGGCCGCCTTTCACCTGTAAGAAGCCTGGACCTTTGCCCATGTGCCTAGTAAAAGTTAGATCTGGTATGGTAATCGGGGGGCAACCAGACCCTTGTCTAGGGGCCCCATTCGATGCGGGGCCCTGGGCACGTTCCTATTGTGCCCAGTGGGAAAGAGGACCTCTCTTTGCCACTGCTGCTGATAATAATGAGGATGGTAAATTCAAAAGAAAGACTACAGGATGCTATGCACTGCCTATCACCGTCGGATAAACACTAGCAAGCGCGATCGTAGAAATCAGGCGTAGGATTGTGGCGTTCACGCACTTTTCCATGCACTAAGTGTATGACTATCCGTTATACTAGTTTCTACGAAACGAATGGAGGGATTGCCGGCATTCGCCATAAGCAAGACCACCGGTCCCACTCTCCACGGGAGCGCGAAGAAAACTAAAGGAGTTTAATATTTAGTGGGAGGAACTTTAGCCCTGAGTCCTACACACAGCGGCATGTCTAACTAGCCTGCGACTACTATGGCATGTAAAGGAGTTCAGTGGGTCATGAGACAACCTTCCATAAGTACCTACATGGTTGCTGGTCTAGCTAGCCAGCAACACAGAATACTCCTAAATATATAAAGCTGGCAGTTTTGGCGCGTTCTCCTGCGAAAAAAAGAAAGGCTGTCTATTTGAAAGCATGGAGGTTAGTGTCCCGTGTCTCAAAAACGAAAAGTTTGTCAGCGTGAAAGCACGAAGGTTGGTTTATACCATTCATATTATTATGCTGGAGTCAAAAAATACCTACAGATTGTATGAGCAACAGCACGGAGGTTGGTAACCGAGGTGTAAATAAATAAGGATTGCTTTGTGAAACAATGGAGGTTGATGTACCACGTTTAAAAAAAGTGAAAACTGTCAGTCTGCGTGAAAGCACGGAGGTTGGTATGCTGTGAATTAAATAACATGACTGTATCTGTCACAAGGAGCGATGGTGGCCTAGTGGTACGGACGGCGCCTCACATACGTGAGGTCCGCGGTTCGAATCCGGGCCCACACCTCTGGATTTTTCGAAATCTATGTTTGGATTTGTGCCATTAGCTCGGTGGTGAGGGATAAGACCGTGAGGAAACCTGCACATTCAGTGATTTCTGACTTTAGTTCAGTTAGATCTGAATATACGTAACCATGACCCAATCTGTCTGGTTCCCCTCTATGGGTTACGAAGGTTTGATGGCAGCCGCTTCACTGCAATAACCAGACTCGCAAAATCCTGGATCATGGTCTAAGCGGACCCCGCATAGAAACGGGATAAACGCTAGGAGGCAGACTGTATCTGTCACAACACGTAGTTTGGTCTACGGTGTGTACAAAAAATCAGGACTGTTGTCTGAAACCACGGAGGTTGGTGTGCTGCTTTTAAAAACTAAAGTGAAAACTGTCAGTCGGCGTGAAAGCACGGAGGTTCGTATGCTGGGATTTAAATAACAATGACTGTGTCTGTTTGAACACGTAGGTTGGTCTACGGTGTGTAAAAAAAATCAGGACAGTTGTCTGAAACCATGGAGGTTGGTGTGCTGCGCTTAAAAACTAAAGTGAAAACTGTCGGAGGATTAGCACGGAGGTTGGTATGCTGCGTATATGTAGTCGTATGTAGATGTCCGCAAATACATTCTGGCCGGTTCAGAGCAGGGCAGGAGAGCACGGCGGGGCGAAGGCGCCGCGTGCAGGTAATCGCGCGGAAACCTGCACGGCTCGGCGCCGCTCCTGCGCTATTTATACCGCGGAGCCTGTGCGCCAGGGCTGACAGTTGGGGAACCGGTATCGGGCTATAGGACACATAATTATGAAGCTTTGACACTACTGAAAGCGCGGGTCTATATACTTTGACCGGTAGAGTGTATGGGTAAAATGTAGTTCTCAGTTTATATGAATAATCTATGGAATTATCTATAGGCAAAGTCCACGATAATGTGGAATTGCTCTCATTCTTCACAACAAAAATAAGTAGGAATATTTTCATAGATGTCGAAACGAACCATTATAAAAATAAATAATAATGTTAGTGGTATGTCTTACCAGGGACTCCAATCACATGAGATTCCGTAAGTTCGTTGAAGGCGTGACAGTCTCTTTCCTCAATGGCAATTGGCAAACATTTCCATTGGATAGATATGGCGGAGTAGAATTATTACTTTTATTTATGGAAAACCTGCCCTTTTTTTGGGTTGCCTAATCGTTAAAATCATTAAGAGTTTTGGGTGCCTTGATTGACTTTTCAAAGATTTTTTATGGACATGGTGTCAACCCTGACATCACACAGGCCACGACAGCCCTGGCCGGGCGCAGCGGGCCGGCAACTCACGCCTCCAGCACTTCAAATAGATGTTTTTAACTTCGTGAACATTGGGTGCGCACTGATCGCGGGTAATAAGGTCGTGCGAGGGGCCGCCGGAAAATGCGAAAATGTCAACACACTTTTTAGGCAGGTATTTTAAAATGTTGTCCTAGCGTGTTGCCGTTACAGTGAACAACGAATTACAGAATAAGTTGTTTTTGTGAACCCCACGTTGGGCGCCAATTGATTAAAGCAAACGTTTTGAACAATCGTGTTTCTGCTTGAAAAGTTTTTCGAAAAATAAAAGAACAACTATAAATACTTGCTTATTCATTTATACCTTGGCGATTAAGTACTACTGTCATCAAACGTCGGACTACTGATTCAAAAAAAAAATATATGGAAAGTTATGAAACCCATTTTACACCAGATACTAGGATGGGAGTATTAAATGATCAGCCTTTACGTATTAAATGATCAGCCTTTACGTATTAAATGATCAGCCTTTACTGTAGAAACATTTAAGGTGAGAATCAACCTGCTAAATGCGTTTGCATGATAGCTGAATAGTTATTATTATAAAAAAAGGCTCGGTGACGGTCATGACGGATCGAAATGTTTTGAGGGAAGCACTCATTATTGTTTCACTTGTAGATATAAAGTGTCTTTCGTGGCGAAAAAAATATTTCGATTCTGATTCATACGTTGCCTAGGATTACGGCAACTGTAAACATTTCAGTAAGACACTTTGCTGTATTTAATTGACCAGGCGCTATCTCTGATGTAAAACCGAAGAATAAGCTACTTTCACAGCTTAGCAACTATACAACGTAATATTTTAATAATAATTTATTTGACGTGGCTCTTAATATTTCAAGCGGTTCAATGTCCGTTCTATTTCAGTACGACGATTTTACAGTTTATTACCTGACTGAGCAACTAGAGCGTCTAGCTATAAATTATTCAGTAATAATGAAAGTTAATTTAACATTATAGTATAAATAATGAAAACAACATTAAACGAATTAAATAAGTAGTAAAGGTAGCTTTATTATGGAGATTGTGTTATGAAACCAACAAAACAATAATAAAATGAGATAACGTGGCCTTGGCAATCTGACTTAATAAAAAATTGTAATACCTACTGTGTAAAGATTAAAAATTTTCGCTAGTTCAACGTCACAATAGTGGAATGATATCGTGAAATCGAGCTCTAAATTTTGAGACAACGGCATTCAGTCACGAAAGGCGCAAAGCGGCGAAGTGTGCGCTCCTGAACGCATCGCGCTCGTGTCATTGCCCGCGCTGTCAAAAATATTAGAAAAAAAAATGACCGACGAAACGCGGAAGAAAACTTTTTTGGGATTTGATTTTAGTACACAAAAAGTAAGTACAGGATTATTTATCTACTTAATCAAACAAATAGTTAAACCTGACCTTCAACTGCTGAATTTTCACCCATAGCTTTATTGAAGTAATTAATTAAATGGGCAAACTAATTAATTGAGTGACCTGTGGCTACTTTGGTGAAACATAAATGTATTGTTAAGTTGTTAATGCATGCGTAACAGTTAAGTGTGACTCAGTTTGACCATATGAATGTTAAGTTATGATGTAACGCTCTAGATACCTAGCAACTACTAAACAATCACTTACAATTATAACAATGTTTTATAAGTAAAAAAATGATACTTTTAGTAATAAATAAATTGTCGATTGCCTGAAGATGAAACTAGTTAAAGTTGTGAAGGACATAAATCGTAATTTAATTGAAGCTTCAAACATCTAGTAATAAGAGTTTTTGCTAAGATATTTTACTATGTATATTAAATTTCACAAAAAAAATACTGAGTCCAATGTACACATGCAAATATTTGTAAACATAGATTTGAATTAATGTAAAACAAAACACCTTTATGTTTTAGCTGAAAGCACTGGTGATTGGTGAAGACTATGGCATACTACATGAAGCAGAGGTTGACTTTGATGTTGATCTTCCGGAATTCAGGTATATTACAGTATATAAGTTAAAATTTGATTAATATCTACCATAAGTCTCGGTTAATTGTACATAATTACAAGTTTTTTATATCATGCACACTCTTCATAGACGAGATAAGATTTTAATTTTATTTTTCATGTGTTGAGTTTAAAGAAACAACTTGGTTGCCTAGTGGTAAGAGCACTACTTTACATGCTTGAGATGGGCAGTTCTAACCCTGTCAGGTACACAACTCTGTATTATCAACAGTCAATGTGCATAATTTCATACTAGCTGTAAGCTGTGAAGGAAAACATTGTAAAGAAATCTACACACTACAAGTTAGTGTGTGAGAAATGGAGAAGGTTATGGCAAAAACGCCTCATTAATATTGACTAGAGAGTTATTGTGCGTTTACTTCATACAATGATCATGACTCAAGGAGAGGAAAGAGTAATAAAAACAAAGACTTTTGCTGGACTTTTGTACTATGGCAAAAATCTGGAGGTTTATATTGGGTACAAACAACTGCTCAAGTATTCAATACATCCTCCTTCTTAATTGGTATAAAATATTGCACACATATTTTTGAAAACACATATTCCCCCTCATTCGAAATACAGTCTCAAATCTTCAATGCTGCTCGGGTGTTCAGCTGTGAACAGCTAAAAGCTGTTTGGTTAATTCCATCTAGGACTGCGGGAGGCGTGGTGCGTGGCGAGCGCGGGGAGGTGACCGTCCCTCCCCTGCTGTGGGTGAAAGCTCTGGACATGGTCTTGGACCGCCTGATTGTGGCCGGTGTGGATTTTTCCATGATCACAGCGCTGTCTGGAGCTGCACAGGTAATTCAATGTAACATTGAACTGATGGACTCATCTTTATTTCTGTAGTAATACGAACATATGTAACAAGTCGTAATAATGTTTGAACAACCACAAAAAAAATGTACTAATATTTATTTCATTGTATCTCAAGTTGCAAGGACTATCACTGTTTTTGCAATCCTTTTGTTTTGCTATCATTGCTGCAGCCTGCAATAACTGCTGTAATTCCTCATTGTGAATAAATTCATATTTATACCCATGCATGTTTGTTTTCCAGCAACACGGTTCAGTATGGTGGTCTAAAGACGCAGAGACTAAGTTAGCTAACCTGTCTCCGGACCAGTTCATTCACACGCAGCTGGCCACTGCATTCGTAGCAGATTCTCCGGTATGGATGGATTCTAGCACAACTGAAGATTGCAAAGCGCTCGAGGATGCTGTGGGAGGACCAGAGGTTATTAAGTCTATTCATTAAGCCAGTTACTTAATCCAGTTAGGCAGAAAAATGCCCATTTTACTGCTTTTTGCTTAACTCTATTGCCTGTTGTTGTTATTGTTGTCTTATGCCAGTACATATCACCTTCCTTAGATTCCTAGACACTCAACTGAGATGGTAAGCAAATGCTGAAAAAACTTGGTCCTTTCATATTATGTACGTATCCGTTTCATATTCATTACGCATTTGGTTACCCAGGCTATAAGATGATATCCACAACGTGTGTTTGATTTATTATTAGCTTTGTTATATTCTACTAATTCTAGTATCATGTTGATACTAGTCAAAGTATGTTAGGTTTGCGGATGATGGTGATTTTTATTTGTTTTACTTTTTTTTTGTAATTGACTCTATTTTCTTCCCACCAGGAGCTGGCCCGGCTCACAGGGTCGCGCGCGTACGAGCGCTTCACTGGCGCGCAGGTGCGCAAGATGCGGCGCCTGCGCAGCCGCGCCTACGCCGCCGCCGCGCGCGTCTCCCTCGTCTCCTCCTTCGCCTGCTCGCTGCTGCTGGGGAAGATCGCGCCAATTGATACATCTGACGCGTCGGGGATGAACCTGCTGAATATACACACGCTGCAGTGGGAGGAGGCTTGTCTTAAGGTACGCTTGTTTTTTTTATGATATAGGAAGACAAATATAAAAAAATAAAAAAATAGAAGGGAAAATAGAGGGAAGAAGGGGGAAGGGGAAGACCAAGAAGGGACATGCTACATGCAACAGATAAAAGAGAGGCTCAAAGTGAGGACGTATAGGGAGGTAAGGACACTGACGGAGTCCAGGGAAAAGTGGAAGGTGCTTCACCGACAAGAGCGGCGCTCTTAAATTCCAGAAGAAGAAGAAGGGAGAGAAATGAACAAGAGGACGAAAGAGGATGTGAACATGAACAACCGTACAAGAGTCGCAGATGCGTCGCCTGCCATTAAAACACCCCATACCATCCCCAACTGTGGTCAGGCGACCTTACTCACCAGCAAAAACATAGCGCAATAACTACGAAGCGCTATTTTACTGTAGTCTTATTCAAGTTGGAGGTACTTCCCCAGACGAGCAGCTCATTCGTATGGAAGTTTCACTAAGCTCTAGCTCTCTCTTGCTGGTTTATCATTAGGGCAGTCACTATTGCAGTCCACTGTTGGAAGTCGGCCTCCCGCACACTCTACAAATGGGTTCGCTGGTTCATATTCGGCTCGAAGGACCAATATATCGGATGTAAATCAACTAAATAAAATTGTAAAAGTCACATGGATGGTAAAATTGTATATTATTGGTGATGGTTAATGGTTTGGATACACGCGGCGAGGTTGGTGACCGTTCTATCTTACAAGCTATTACGTATCTGGGTCAAAGTGAGGCTGCACAGTGCGTACTCAGATGTATGTAAATTTACGTACTTTTTACAAATAGTCTAGCAGTACGTGAAATAAAGAAATATTTCCCCCCCCCCCCCTCCAGGCGTGCGGCGATGAGACCCTGTCAGCCAAGCTGGGCGCGCCCGTGGCGACGGCGAGCGCGGTGGGCGCGGTGTCTCCGTACTACGTGGCGCGCTACGGGTTCCGCCCCGACTGCCGCGTCGTCGCCTTCACCGGGGACAACTGCTCCGCCCTCGCAGGTGAATAATAAAACTACCACGTCTCTTATCTAGCCTAAAGTAATGCATACTAGTCAAAGTCAAAATCAATATGTTCTTTATTTGTGTAGGCTTTAAAGATACACTTATGAATCGTCAAAAATAAAAAAAAATACACTAGTAAAAATGTATTCTACCACCGACTTCGGAAAGCAGTCATCTACTTGCTCTATCAGTCTAAGGCAAGACTACTAGTAGTACTACTTACCTTACCTTGGACTGACACACCAATTGCCTAGCCCCAAACTAAGTTCAAAGCTAAGTTTCACACCTATTTCCTAGCCTAAAACTAAGCTCGAAGCTTGTATTATGGAAGCTAGGGAGAAGATAGACATACTTAAATACTTTTATAGACATACATGACTCGAATACAAATGCTGATGTTCATCATACAAATCCCCTAGCGGGATTAGAACTCGCGACCCCTGGTTTTTTAGCCAGGGTCTCTGATAAGACTAACAGGCCCGTCAAATTATTATCATCATCGTGATGAATTATTAATAATCACTATCATCATTATCTCAGATAAAACATCCACTGCTAACGAAGAATTTTTAGGACATGTATGTAACTAGAACGTTTGGGCTCTTCAAAGAATTCGGGGTTATATGATTCTTTATCTTACTAATTAAATTATAATTAACACTTAAAATTATCTGTGTATATAGATATAGGAGTTAGCATATCATCCATCATTGATTAGGAAATAAAATGTATTTATTCAGATATATCTACGTAAATGAAATATTATTGCTAACAAAATCAGTGCAAAATAGTTTGCAATGCTACAGAAAACAACATTCCCTTTGAAAAACATAATGATAAGACTGAACTCTCGTTCACAGAATATTTACAGTAGTAATCTGTTTGTCTGAGTTATCTCTACAAGAGGGTCTAGATGGCAGAGTTTACAATCATTATACAGTTTATACGTCAATTTGCGATAAGATAAAGATGTAATTTGACAACTTGATATCCACTTGAGCTGAAGAAGCAAATATGAGTGTGTGAGTTGATAAGAAATCTCAGTATAGATGGATAAATAAAAATATATTTTGGTTTTATTAAGAGATATGGTATACTTAGTGTTCGTACGCTAGACAATGCAATCAAATTAAAGCTGAAAAAATAATTTTCCACCATTCTGGTGCAATGGTTTAGATCAATTTTCATGAGGCATTAAGTCCGCCTTTTGTGTAGTACAATAAAGATTAAATAAATAAGTAAATAAATAATTAACAAATCTTTTTGTCTAACTTCATTACTTTATCTATGAGCAACCACCGCCGCCCATGGACATCCGCGACACCAGAGGTATCGTTGATGTGTTGCCGGCCTAAAGCAAGCATTGTCTCCAGGGCTCCGGCTCCGCTCCGGCTGGGTGGGCATGAGCCTGGGCACGAGCGACACGCTCGTCCTGGGCGTGGACGCCCCGGGCTGCCCCGGCGCCGGGCACGTGCTGGCGGGGCCCACGCCCCGGGCGCGCTACATGGCGCTGCTGTGCTTCGCCAACGGCTCGCTCACGCGACAGGCGCTGAGGGACGAGCTGGTCGGGCCCAGCTGGGATGCCTTTAATGAGCTGCTGCGGTCCACTGTTCGAGGGAACTTGGGGTATATGGGTGAGGATGTATTTTAGTATTACCTACTGTGCGTAGCTGACCCAGAATACTACTACGCTATTTCCTCCCGTGTGGGTCGTGAGAAGCGAGCTTAGGGATGAGCAGCAGTGCTCCGCAGTGTTTTATTGTTTACTATATAGCTGTTACAGCCCGGTAGCCTCGGCCGTAATATCATACCAGTTGAGGTAAAGAAAATCATCGTGAGTAAAGGGGGACGCCGGCTGGCCATAGAAGTTTCGCCCCACAGTGCACACATATGAAAGTACTATGGAAATATAGAGTAAATAGTCATTAGTTAACTGGCGAAAGAAAGGGTTTAAAAAAAGTCAGTGTTTTTGGGTAAATGCATATTTATTATTTTCCATCAGTAATACAATCTACGATTTCCACCATATTAGCTGTTGAAGGTTGTAAAAACTATTTGTTTACCTGCTACGGCTGAACCCGGATCGTCGGAGTCAGTATTCATGATGAAGTTGTTTAATTAAACGCACGAAATAAAACCGATCACTTTGTTGATGCAAGAAAAACACAATTACTTTTTGATATTTTGAACTTTGACAGTTGAATTGGCAGTTAATTTAGTGTTTCCATTGCGTAAAAAAATATCGATATTCGATTTTAGATCTATTCGATTCTAATATAGTTTTATAAAATAATGCAGCCTAAAATATACGTTTGATTGATTCATGAAAATATTTTACTAAGATTATAAAATATTTAAAAGATTAATAGGATAATGACACTGAAAAATATTTATTTTTTTATTTTAGGCATGCTACCCCTCATGTCACGATTGTACGGGATCGAACGGGTATCTTAAAAATTGTTACCAATTATTCACCTCATTTCTGTAGATAAATTGTAAGTGGTATTTTTATTTCTATTTTAGCTAAGATCCACCAACGTAATAATATTCGATATTCTCTTATAATCGATTATCTGAAATTATATTTCTGTAGTGGCAACTCTTAACACATACGAGGCCGCCGCGGGTCGGCTCGATACACACGAATTTGAGCTTTACTTCAATGCTGATAGGGCGTAGATAGATTTGTTTACACATATCTGTCAAAAGGACGCAATTCCGGTGGGGTTAATAAATAGTTGAATTTCTTTTAATTTTTGTTATATTAACCCCAACTTTTAGCGACATACGAATAGCGCGAATAATTAAGAACGAATATTTTAGCTATTTTTATAAAATGGAACATCGTGTGCACTTCTGGGCCTTATTCCGGCATCCCTCTTTACACACTACGAGTTAGTGTGTGAAGAAGGCAATGGCAAACCATTTCATTAAAATTGCCAAAAGAGTTTGTTGTTTATTTCATTTCATACAGCGATCACGAACCTCAGTAAGGAGGAATACAACTCAAGGCGGAGGATATCGGCATTATCCCCCAGCAGAGGAAATTCTTAATTAAAATCATATCTTGACGACTCACTTGGTGTAATGGTCAAGATGTTGCCTATTACGCAAGAGGTCGCGGGTTCGATCCCCGCACAGGACAAACATTTGTGTGCATGAACATGTCTGTTTGTCCTGGTCTGGGTGTTATATGTATCTATTTAAGTATATTTGTAATACCACTGTTGATTCTGATGTCTGTAACACAAGTGCTTAAGCTACTTAACACGGGGTCAGATCAATGTATGTGATGTTGTGAAATATTTATTTATATCTTATCGAGTAATAAATACTCATACTGCTTCCCCCAGGCATCTTCTACGAGACGGCGGAGATAGTACCACGCGCGGCGGCGGGTCGCTGGCTCGTAGATGGCAGTGGTACCGCTCTGGCCAAGCTGCAGCCGCAGTACGCGGCGCGGGCGCTGCTGGAGGGGCAGGCGCTGGCAAGGCGGGCCCATGCTGAGGATATGGGCTTCCAACTTAGTGAGTGCTTTATGTTTCAAGTGTTTCTGAATTTTACCACTAGATGGCGTAATGTAAATATAGAGTCTAACTGGATTGTGATCGGTGTATCCTACGTTTTTTTAAAATGTTGAAGGCAAACGAACAGGAGGATCACCTATTGGTGAGTGATCACCACTGCCCATGATATTAACAACCGCGCAAAGGTTGCTGAATTCTGGTGACGTTACTCCCCAGCGGAAATATAGCACAGCAGTTACGGTGCTACTTTACTGTGATCTTCTGTAAGGTGGAGGTACTTCCCCCGACGAGCGGCTCATTCGAGTGGACGAGAGAGAACGGAGAGTGACGTCAAAGCATCTTCATTTGGACCGATGCCAGCAAAAACCTTGGCCCTTCTGCTTGCGTACGCCATCTAGCGGATTTGATTCAGAAACACTACAATAAAGATTGTCTTTTTTGTGTTCTATTCGTTTTTACGAATGTAATTGTTCCATTTCATTACTTAGACGAGTCGTCCCGGCTGATCGCGACGGGCGGCGCGTCCGTCAACAAGGAGCTGCTGCAGATCTTCGCCGACGTGTTCAACACGCCCGTCTACGTGCAGGTACGTCATACATAACACTACTCAGTACAAACGTCTCCTACCTACAAATACAACATATAAATAACACTCCAGTATCGACAAAATTACTATAAGTAAAACTAAAGAGGATGGACTGACACTTTTTGCAACATTTTGGGAAAGGAAAAATGGCCCTGTGGTGTTTTTTTGCAAAGAATATTCAAAAAATCTGAGAATTTTGAGTTCTTAGAAAATTTATAATGTAGTAATGTTGAATTTGTCAGGACCAACATGCCAACGCAGCGTTACTGGGAGCAGCGATTCGCGCTGCCGACGTGTGGAGCGCCGAGACCGGAGTCAAACTACCAGGTACAGTTTTATTGTTTTCATCAGAATACAATTAACCCCACTTAGAATATATTAACTGTGTCGCCTCGCTGACAAGACTTGTGGTCTAAATGAGTGCCAATTTCTGTAGACAAGCCAACGTAAATAATAAAATACGGGTGTCCGTTGGTCTAGTGGGCAGAAACCCTGGCATAAAACCAAGGGTCGCGGGTTCGAATCCCGCTAGGGGCAAATGTTTGTGTGATGAACATCTGCATTTTTACTCGATTCATGATGTTTATAAAAGTATCTAAATGAGTACGTTTATCCGTCGCCGACTTTTTTTGACGACTGAGTCCATAATATCACATTATAGAACGACTCTACCACCATTCTATTTCATTCAGGATCGGAGTTGACGGTGACTCCTGTGGCGATGCCGTACGCGGACCACGACAAGATATACAAGCCAATGCTGGAGCGCTACCGACAGCTCGTCGCGACCGTGCCCAAGCTCACCGACAACGTGCGATAGATCTACAACATGTACCACCACACCACACGTCTACAGGCAGCACAATCCATCAAATGCCAGTGTCAAATCATATCGATACCGCGATCCCGAAACTTATTTGGGCTGGCGCCATCTCTTGGATATTTAGTGTAATTTAACCAAAGTAAAACTGTAGGCACCGTGCAGAAACTATAGAGGGCGTTATAAACTTTTTTTGTTTTCTGTGGTTTGACAGTAGAATTTGACATTGAGAGTAAAAGTTTCGAATATGAGTCACTAGATGGCAGAATAAGGCACCGTGTGTTTCCGTGGTTTGACAGTAGAATTCCGACATTGAGAGTAAAAGTTTTGAATATGAGTCACGAGATGGCAGTGTCATCGCTACGCACGGTTCCTATAACAGTAACAAAAAGGTGACAAGTGTGCAACAAACAGTCATGTACTCCATAATGTCGCGTTTAAACTACTTTAGTTATTGTTGGTGTTAATAAAACACGAAGTCTTAACTGGTTAAAAGGCCAAAAACGTCATCATCTGTGTTTATAAGACTGTGCGTCCAGGAATGAAACCATGAGGACATGAAACTGTAGTCTTGTAGTGTGTTGAGACATCGGTATCGCGTCCCACATTCCAGAAATGAAATTCGATATCACAATTACTATTATAGTAGATCGGTGGTATGGAGCATATTGAAAAATCGAATGAATAATAACTAATCGAGCTTAGCTCGCTTGCTTCCGCAGTCGATGGATATCACGCCTGATGGAGCAGCATAATTTAGGGCTTTGATCACCAAATCGAATAAGCTTAATAACTTTTAGCTACTAATTCACGGTAAAGATAGTAAAAATCCTTATAGGATTTGGTATAAACTGTTCATAGAACATTTAATCAGATCTTATAACCACGCATTCCATATTTAAAAATCTAGTGCCTTAAACACTTAAAATGTTGATTAACTGTTGATATTTTTGTTGTAAAATCTGAGATTTTGTGATTTAATTAACATAATAGTAGTTCTAAGTGTTTGATATATTTTGAGAATAATAATTTATTTTGACAGATTTTTTTAATATTCACAATGTTAGCGTTGCTTAGGAGTAAGTGCAATATGAATCACACATTCCAGATATTTATATAAAGTTTATGGTATACATATTTTGATCTTGCTAATGCATTTTGTTATACATTTTATATGTTTTTTATTAAAAGATTTAACTGCTAAATCCTGTTTTATTTTGAACTGTCCGTCCCACCATCATAACTTTTTGCATGAAAACCACTACTTTATTTTCAATTATATTTCTTTATTTCTCCAGATTAGCAAAGAAAGTTACATTCCGTAAATCTTCCTAAATGCACGTGGTAAATGGTTTATATGTCAAAAGAGTTTTTTTTAGTTCAAGTTTTGGTTAATGCGCTTAAATGGAAAACTAAGAAAACGCTTCTATAAACGGGTACATATTTGATAGGGATTAACCGTATATACGAAGAAGATAAAATCTGCTCATTTCTTGCGGCCACCTCTCTCCTTGACTTGCAAGTGGATGACGGCGCCCGGCGGCACGTTGTAGTATGCCAGGGTGTTGGTGTCCTTGAAGAAGAGACCCTGGAAAATACGTTAATGATAATTGGATTGTGATTTTATATTGATGTAAAATAGAAAACAGAATAATTTGATTTGATTTGAATGAATAAAGTCTACATTCTCCCACCCACAAAAAGCATGTATGTGCCAATTTGTAACAAATCTCTAGAAGAAAAATTATAGGCGATAGTATTCTACCTCTTGGAACACCAGCAGTCATGTCAGTAAGAAGTACTACTATGTATTAACACTTTTTGTCGATGACCACTAAGTTGTTTGAGGAAGTTGAGAGAGCTGACTGCAAAATTTCACAGGAAGCATCAAGGATGTATTACGAAAAAAACCTTGCCCTACCCAGTCGAAGGCCTTAGTAAACTCGAAATTAAACACCTATATTTTGTTTTTTCGCTAAATATAGAAGATTGTCACATAAGCGATTATGATAGAGGTCGTACAAAGTATAGAATGAAGTTAAGGAATGGATATCGTACCTCGTAGTGCAGCTTCTGCTTGGCGGTGGGCATGTTGGTGGTGCGCTGCAGCAGCTGCTTGAGGTCGGCCACGGTGGCGGACAGCGGCAGCGTGAGCGGCACCGGGCGGCCGTCCAGGCGCCACTCCTGGCGCTCCGGCAGCAGCGGCAGCGCCACCTGCAGCGGCGCCGCGCCCGGGTGCCGCGCCAGCCACGCCGCCTCGGCCTCCAGCGCGTCCTCCGTGCGCTGGCGCTTGGCCAGCGGCGCGTCCTCCTCCTCCGCGGCGGGCGGGGCGGGCGCGGCCGGCGCGAACCCGAACTGCGGCGCCACGCCCCCCACGCCCGCCACGCCCGGCACGGCGGCCACGGCGGCCACGGGCGCGGGCATGAGCGGCGCGCGCGGCTGCAGCGGCGGCAGCACCATGAGCGGCGGCAGCGGCTGCAGCGGCTGCAGCGGCGGCAGCAGCACGGGCGGCGGGGGCGCGGCGCGCGGGCGCGGGGGCGGGGCTCGCGCGCCGCCCGCCACCGGCTTCGGACCGATCTTCTCCTTCTCCTCGTCCGGCAGCAGGCCTTTCACCTACAGATTAACGATAATGATATGAGGTTGTTCCCCATGCTGTGGCATGTCCATATTGGATTGCAAAAACTACCATTAGCAGTTCCGTCTTCCTAAAAATAACTTAAATCAAAGTGATTCCTCTTTTCGATTATGGTAGTCTTTTGTGGTGACTATTGGAAATAAATACTAATTATAATAGGGTTTTTACACCATGTAAGAAAAAATATAAAAATGCATTTATGTGATATAGTCCAGTCTGTGGGGACTTATAAAAGCCTTTGCTCTACAAAAGGTGGAGTAAAAGCGGTTTTGACCTTATTTTGTTTAGGTATGGGGACCTAATAAAAATCCAAGTTTTCGACCTTGGGAGGAAAAGGCGCGAGCCGCCATCTTGAATTGAATGTGCCAAAATTAGGTTTTTTTTAAATAATGTCTCAACAGTTGACTTTGTGGCAAAAGTGTCTATGGGAAGTAGAAAGAAGACAAAATTACTAACATTTTTCTCATACATGTTAATTCTGTAAGTCTTATAGGTAAAAAGTTACATCTGGTAGAAGAAAAACAAAATTACAAAAATCATCAATTTACTTAAATTTAACTTTCCTAGCCTGGTAAGTAATCAGAACGATCCAGAAACACGGCGCCCTTCTCTGGGTGACACAGAGTCCTGGAGACCTGGGCTCGCAGCTGACGGAGAGGGAGCTGTATCAGCCAAGACTGGTGAGTAGTCATAACGATCCGGAATCACTAGCAGCGCTCTTCTCTGGGTGACACAGTGTACCAGAGTCCCAGAGCCCTGGACTCCCAGCTGCCCGAGAGGGAGCTGTATCAGCCAAGACTGGTAAGTGTCTTCATGTCTCTCTGGGTGATGGCTATTGACCTGGAGCGAGCTGTGGCCTGAGGTGCGATCCACTAAGCTCAAATGTCATAATCTCACGGCTGTGTAATCGTTGACAATGTCAAAATACTAGTAAATTACGACTGACGCCGATGACACAGTGTTGAGATTTGCGCTTAGTGAATTGCACCTCTGGATGGCGAGTCTGGAACAAGCAGCGAGACGTGGAGCTCGAGTGCACTTCAGACAGCTGACGAAGAGGGAGTTGTATCAGCCCAGCCTGGTGGGTGTCTTCATGCCTCTCTGGGTGACTGTTCCCGACCACTCCCTGGACCTGAGTAACGTGAAGTGAGTTGCGGCCTGGATGGCGAGTCCCCTAGCCTGGTGAGCTGGAGCGAGCTGCGGCCTGGATGGCAAGTCTGGGACACGCGGCGAGACGTGGAGCTCGAGTGCACTTCAGACAGCTGACGGAGAGGGAGCTATATCAGCCTAGTCTGGTGAGTAACCAGAACGGGCCGGAATCACCAGCGGCGCCCTTCTCTGAGTGACACAGAGTCCCAGAGTCCTGGAGACCTGGGCTCGCAGCTGATAGAGAGAGAGCTGTAGCCAGGATTACCCCGCGCCGCGTGATAGCTAGCTACCAAGGCCAAAATACATAGAGATGTATTATTTTTTTGGAAATATTTTATTCCGGCGCTTGTAACTTTTTACCTATAAGACTTACAGAATAAACATGTATGAGAAGAATGTTAGAAATTTTGTCTTCTTTCTACTTCTCATAGACACTTTTGCCACAAAGTCAACTGTTGAGACATTATTTAAAAAAAACCTAATTTTGGCACATTCAATTCAAGATGGCGGCTCGCGCCTTTTCTTCTCAAGGTCGAAAATTTGGATTTTTATTAGGCCTTCATACCTTAACAACATAACATCATAAACGCTTTTACTCCACCTTTTGTAGGGCAAAAATACCTACAGACTGGATTAATAGATTTTGAACAAAATAAATAAAAAAACGTTGATATCTCACCAAAATCAAATGCGTAAATTTAATAATTTAATTTTAAAGATCGACATTTTTAATCTGTTTTAAATGTGTCAAAAACAGCAAACGCCATTTTAGAATCCGATATGACGTCACACCGATAGTTTTTATGACTAATGTTGGTACGTTTTGTCAACTATTTCACTAACCGAGTGAAACGTCATGGCGGCTAGCGTTTTCGCACGTCAATGTCAAATCCTAATTTTAAACATAAATTTAGACCGTTTATCGGTATTTAAAAATCAAAATAAAATATTTGGTAGTACATTACGGCACAAAGATTGATTTTAAGCAGTTTTCAAAAATTGGTGTAATACCCTATTATAATCGATGAAGTGGAGGCATACCTTGTGTATCTGCTGTATCTGGTCCTCGAGCGTGATGTGCGCGCGCGCCGCCCGCGTGGCCGCCTCCACGCTGGAGGTGTGTCCGTCCCACGTGACGCGGTCGTCGCGCCGCCGCTCCTCCTCGCCGATCTTCTTGCCGATCGCCGTCTCCTCGTCGCCCACGCCGAAGATGTCCGTACGACGCTCCGCGAGCTGTTACACGCATGAGTAGTTGTTATTAGCCAATACTTTAAATGTGTATGAGCTAATGTCCGTACGGCGCTCCGCGAGCTGTTACACGCATGGGTAGTAGTTATCAGTAGGTAATTTAATATGCATTATGGGCTAGTAGGAATTATCTCGTTATTGAATTGAATATAATTTAATAATTCAAAAAATGTATTATTCATACAATAATACATTTTTTGTATTTATTAAATTAGCCACACATAGGATTTACTGTATGTGATTTGGCTTTCCTTGGTGTATAAAAGCATCAGTGTTATCAATTGGCTGTGGCTTCTACGTAACTCACATTTCTCTTGATTTAAATTTATCATAAAATGGTGCTTATAAATTAGTTTGTATTAAATTACAGCACTGATTTTGTTGCTTATGATACTGTTCACATCCAAGGTGACGTTTCAGCAGCAAAAGAGTAAAGTAAAGTATCAGCTTATTAACGTCCCACGGCAGGGCCTAGGCCTCCATCATTTGAAATCATTGCCTTTTAAAATAACGCAACTTTTTATCCAGAGCTCTTCAACACTTCTAAAAGCAAAAAGAAAAAAAATGTGGATGTGTTTTCCCGAGATATTCATCACTTTTACAAGCAATTAAAAATGAGAGATTGTGTTATAACGTGTACATACCTGCTTGAGGCTGGCCTCGATGGCGGCGCCGGGGGCGAGCGCCTCGTCGCGGTCGGAGCGCTCGGCGGCGGCGCGGTCGCGCTGCTCCAGCCAGCGCGGGTCCAGCAGGCCGATGCGCACGTGGTCCGCCACCTGACAGGACATGACGCAAGTGTTAGCATACCTCAGCAAACAACACGCTAGATGGGACTTTGGACTTGAAATGCCTTTATTTCAGAGACTTTCATTGAACTGCAATATGGCTGACTGTACAACTTCAATTGATAGAATATAATCTGTCTTATAGGAAGAAATTAACAATACAAATTAGTGAGGTTTAATATGGTACAAAATACCGTCGTACAAAGTACCATATGGTACGGAATCCTTTCAACATGCTCCTTCGTACTTCTTCAGCTTATTTGCAATAATAAGACTCAATAAAGAAAATAAATTCTTAGGGCGTTGTATTCATAAATGTACAACTTAGAATTCATATTGAACATATTTTTTATTAATATTCAAAATTGGTTTTAAGATCTTCAAAGCGGAGGAAAAATAATGTAAGTTACTATGTAAAAGTGCAGATATAATGTGTCTACTACCTTTTAAAATAAAAAATTCACTATAAACAGTGTTGCTCGATTCATCAGTCAACATCTCTCACACAATCGACAAGATCATACCTTGTTTGCGGGGATCTTCTCCCCCGTAATGGGCGAGACGAGCCAGTCCTCTGTCGGCGGCGCGGGCGCGGGCTTCGCCTTGGGGTCGTAGCCCTTCTTGACCACCACGCGGTCCGGCCGCGGCGGCAGCGGCGCCTCCTCGCCCGACCGCGTCGGCGGCTCGCTCTCTTCTTCTGATGATGACGAGTCTTCCTCCATATCCTGCCGAGAAATAAAGTTTTGTTAAAGCCATGATTGATTATTTTGACTTAACTTGTTAAAACCAGAAGAAGCTGACAAGCTAGCAAACTCTGTAGAATGTACAACTCTTGGTGGGAAAGGTAGCGCTTTTTGAGAAAGAAATGTTAATAGCTAATGATTGGAAACAGATAATAGACAATTTGGAAACAGAATTTGGAATTACCTACTTATTAATGTACTTTTTTATGCTCTTTTTTAAATGAAAGCTCCTCATAGCGTAATACAAACATAATAACTATACTAACCTGTACACGATTATCATCCGGCCGCTGTTGCTGCTGCGTGCGGTCCTCCATCTCGTCCAGGTCAGACTCCGACTCCGACTCAGATTCCGACTCGAGCTGCATCTCCGTGTCGTCGTCCTCCTGCGCCTGGCTGATGTCCTCGCCCCGCTCCTGCGCCAGCACTCGCGCACCGACTTCCAAGGGTGTAGTGGGCGGCGGGAAGTCGCCCGGCTCCCCGGCCGGGTAGTCCACAGTCTCCACCACAACAAAGTCATGCCAATCGATGGACGCGTACGCGAGCCGCTCCTTCTCTATCCGCGCCTCGTCGGCCGCCTTCCGGCGCGCCTGGTGCGAGTGCCACGCCGCCCGACTGCGCGCCTGCTCCAACACCCCGCTGCGGACCTCCGCGCCCAACTTGCTCACCAACTCCTTCGGCGGCAGGAGAACCTTCGTGTACTGCTCGAGCAGCCGCGTGAAGTACTGGAACAGCGAGTGTTGCGGACGGAGGAAGTCAAACTGGTGATTTCTCTCCTCCTTCTTCATCAGGTCGGTCAAGAACTGTCTGCCGTTTCTAGCCACAAACTGTGCTGTGAGTTTAACAATGTCGAGTTCCAAGGCGGAGATGGATGGGGGGTCGGCGATGAATTCGAAGTCTGGAGGAGGGTCGCGGGGTGGCGGCGGCTCGGCGGGGGCGGCCGCTTTGAGTAGCTCCTGCTGGCGGGCAGCTTGCGCCGGGGCGAGTCCCGGCCGAGCCATGAGTGGCGGCCCCGCGGGAGCCGGCGCTGATGGGTCGGGACCTGGGAGAAGTTACATTATAACTCTAAATACCAACTTGATTAAAATGATTATCAAAGGAAAACGCAATTACACCATTTTCAGATTTTTTATTACCATATTCCTCCATAAGATGGATTTTATTTTCTGATTCATGGCAACTTTAACCGGCAGCATAAGCTCAATGCATTTCTGCTGCCAGAAACCTATGCTAATATAGCGTATTGTCAAAGTTTTAGTATTTTCATGTATAAAGATCTACACAAGATAAAGATTACATACCCTTCCCTTCCTTGATCTCCTTGACTTTGTGCTGGTAGTATGCATGGTACGGGTCACCAGAATTCAAGAAGTTGAACTTTGGGTTTCCGAGCTCGTTCTGTCGGATACGAGCCTCAAACTCAGGCCCGTTTCTAGCAACGAAGCTGGCGGTCTTGTCAACAATGTCTAGGCACAGGGGTTAAAGAAATTATATTGAGAACTGAGATTGAACAGTGTCCATATTTATGTATTGATGATTTTTGCAAAGAGAAAATTTATTAAGCTGGCCGACGCACACATTTTTACTTAAATATAAAGATAGCATTTATTTAGAAGCAACAGTTTAACTAGAAGCAGGTTAACAAACTACTGTGACATCGTGGCACAGACAAAAATGCAGTTGCAGGAAATTTTTCTTTCTTGTTTGTAATAAGGAATATAATGCCATAGAATGGGTTGTCATTCAATTTAGACCATTATGTTAGCTGTAAGTTTTTAACCAGCACATTTATGTCTAATAACTTGCAGGATTAGTTATAACTTAACCAAAACAACATACAGCGTCATTCAAGTACAACGCGTATTATGATTTTATAGAAGAGAGGTTATATTTTGTTTCTACCTCAATAGGCAATATTGCGCAAATGTTTTTGTTTATAAAGGATACTCCTAACTTCAGGAGGCGGGTAAATGATCCCGATGACCGGGGCGGGCGGCGCGACGGGCTCCTCGGGCTGCGCGTCCATCGCCTGCCCCGGAGGTGCCATCACATCGATGGATGGCATCTTAGCGGCTACACTTCAATCACTTCTCCATAAAATAACTTAATTGCACCTTTGTTTTAACTTTTACTTAAGTTTATCGTAACACAATGCGAAATTTACGATAAATAACATGCACAAGTAAAAAATTATGCATTAATCTAAATGTCAACGAAACGTCACTTTTCTGACATTTTGTTTTTTTAATGCACTGATGTATGTATAGCAAAAGAAATCTATTTATTTTTACTTGGGAAATGGCCTAATCATTATTATAATATTAATGTAATGTGTAAAATATGATAATCTTATCCAAAAAACTTTTATTATTAAGTGGGTAAAGAAACTCATGAAAGTGCCTTTATCTCAAAAATTGTGAATCAAAAACAAGATTTTTATAAAACAAATAGGTCCATTTATTGGCAAATCAAAAAGTACATTGCAAAGCATAATATCAGTAGGTGAAGACATAATGTTGCGGGTCGTAGTTTGCAATGGCCCAAGTCAGAGAGCCCCTGGGGCAGCGCGCCCAGCACATGGCCATGAGAACGCCCAGCAGGCAGGTGGTTAGCCACAGCAGCACCGCTCCCACCATCAGCCACACTGCTCTGCTGGCGCTATCATTCCTCGGAAGCTGGCATTTTCCATTCTCTGGCTCATTGGGTATTTCAACCTTTTTAAATAAATATAAATTAACTAAATCATGAAACTTTGTAAAATATATAACAACCTCTCATTTCTGATACGTAAAAAAAGGCTGAATCAGAAAGAATGGTTTGATCTGGTGGAACATGCTTCACCAGCCTTATATTTTCTGAGAACGAACTATAGTTAACTTTTCTTTTAAACTTACAAGAAACTGCTCAGACTCACGCGTCTTCAAACTCTGTGCATGGCTCGACATAGTTTTGTAAAGAAACTTGTAAGAGTTCTTCAAAAAATTAAAAAAAAAGGTTAAAAGTTATAAAAATTCGGCTTTGACTCAGACTGACAGAACTGAGTCAATAATGTCAGATAATTAGTTCGATTTAATTATGTTTTCTTTCTGCCAGATCGCGATGGATCTCATAAAGAAGTTCTAAGTATTTTGCTTATGAGGAAACAAAATTAAATAAAACACAGAATTTTTTTAAATATTTTATTTATTTTAGGCGTGGGTTGGTTTTATTTTAATTCAGCTTAAAACGTAAACCCCTTATCCTTATTCAACGATAATAATTAACAATAAAAAACAAATAGATTATTTATTTCATTAAATATAACACTATCAATACAAATTATTCGATTCTAGCCTCCAGTCTATTCTAACTCGATTAAATAAGCAATTCCTTAGTTATTATACAATTAAATTTAAGAATGCCTTTGTATTTTATTTATTTGTGGAACGATGAACTACTTATATAGGTAATTACCTACATGATCTTATGATTAGCCAATCAGATTTTTGATACCTTAATGAGAGGACTTGCTCGTAAACATTAGTGCTAATCAAAGGCAAATTATAATAGATGAGCTTAATCTACATTATTATTGTTATTTTGGTTCAAAAGACTATATTTATATATATTTGGTATCTATTTAAACCTACATAATGTCTTCATCCAAACCTGAAACTATTAAAAACCTATATCAGTCAGTTAACTTAAAATCCTGTGGTCCAGCAAAACAAGACTGGAATTAAAAAAGGAAGATGTTTTTTTTTAAGCAAATATTCATTTCTTGTAAGTACTATAGGCAATATTTGTACGTTCTGCCCACTATATGACATGATTATACTTAATAATAATATTATAGTAGGTAGTTATGATATTGGATGGTCAGTTGACCCCGTTGATGGCCGCCAGGTCGTCCCGCTGCTCGTACGTGGACCGCGGGGCGATCTTCTCACGCTCCTCGTTGCCGGCCAGGAAGATAGCTAGGTGCTCCTGCGGGAAACGCAACAGTTATTTATGTCATAGGGACAAGAGAGTCACCTGATGGTAAGTGATCACTGCTGGCCATGGATATTAACAACCCCACAAGGGTCGCAGAAGGGTTGCCTGCCTTTAAGACCCCATACCCTCCCCAACTAAGCTCTGGCAACCTTACTCACCAGCAGAAACATAGCACAACACGAAGTGCTACTTCACTGTGATCTTCAGTAAATTCGTAGTTCAAGTGGAATCAAGCTTAATAAACCTAAACACAGAGACGTAGCTAGTAGGAATTTAACATTTTCATTTTGGGCCGTTCATAGAAACTTACAGTTTACAGTAACTTATTTTTGTGAGAATATGATTTTTATAACACGGGAGAAACAAACTGACCACTGACTGTTAGCCTGACTAACATACCCCTCTTTCTCACTGCGCACAATGGCCACGTTCCCAGGGCATTGCAATTGATTGGAGCTCCAGAATGCACCACGTTATCGTGGGGCCCATGTTCTGGGTATAAACTAGTGGTTTAAAAGCCCATGTGCCCCGAGCCTTTAATGAGTGAAAGACGGCCCTGCTGACTAGCAAATAAAATACATTAATGAAACATTTACCAGATATGTGTGCGAGGTCTGCTTCAGCTGCTGCAGCAGCGCCACGAGCCGGCTGCGCCAGCCGCGCACCTCCGACATCGCTGTCTCAACAGGCACCGTCTGTGCATACAATTAGCTACTTTATTTATTGACGACTACGACACAGTATTCTGTAACTGCATTCAAGTACATCACTAGTCAAACAACTTAGTATTTTCAGCAACCCAGCATTCGCCACCACGGTTGTCAATTTCATAATAACAATAGAAGTTGAATAGTTGATATAAGGTATAATCTTACCTTGAACAGAGTGTCTGCAACGTTGGATAATTGTCTGGTCAGCATGGACATTCCTTGGCGGACATTCCTGTGAAATTAAACAAATGCATATTAAAATCGAGCATAGTAAGAACTAGCCAATCTTGGTTTAATATACACATTTTGAGACACCTATGGAGAACCCTTCATGAATGATGAATGGTTTGACACCTATGGAGAATGTCAAACTTAAAAATTCCGTACGTAGCTCTTCAGTGCACACCCGGCTCATGCTGCAGCTAGCGGCATCTCTCCCTCTTGACCAACACATTGGATCTCCTACAGCCCACTGCAAAGTCCACAGTACGTAGTGGTTCTAAGACTCACCTGGGCAGATCGGTGTGCGTGTAGTTGACGAGGTGCACCAGCTTCCTGGCGGTCTCGCGGGACAGCAGCACCAGCAGCTCCTCCATTGTGGCGGGGCGCGCCTGGTTCTCCGGCTCCGGCTTGCTCAGGTTTGCGTACAGCTCCTTAGCCTTCTTCCATGCAAGGGCAGGGTCGGTAGCCACCTGGGAGAGTAGAAATAAGTGATGAGCTGAGCCAAACGAGCAAGACAGTCATTTAATTGTCGGGAAATCATTACCATCGCCAAATGATTTCAGTCGTTGTTTGCATTGCCTTCTATTGCGAGAACCTAAATCTAAGCCCAACGGCATGAAAGAAGAAAGCAGCTTGTCAACTTTTAATGTAGGTGTGTGTCTGTCTGCAGTTATATCGTAAAAGGAAGGGCTTCTCATTCAATAAGTTTTACATCATCACAAAAAAAAACAATTCCAGAACCTTGATGGCCTTGGCCTCGGCCAGCGCCTGGCGCGTGAGGCAACGCTGCAGCTTGCGCCGTGCTGCACCGCCGCTGCTTGCGCCGCTGCTGTCGCCGCTGCGTCATGTGTGATGCGGCTTCAACTCACCAGCTCCGCCACGTAGACGAGCACGTGTATCTGCTCGCGGATCGCCTTGGCCTCGGCCAGCGCCTGTCGCGTGAGCCGGCGCTGCAGCTTGCGCCGTGCTGCACCGCCGCTGCTTGCGCCGCTGCTGTCGCCGCTGCGTCCTGTGTGATGTGGCGTCAACTCACCAGCTCCGCCACGTAGACGAGCACGTGTATCTGCTCGCGGATCGCCTTGGCCTCGGCCAGCGCCTGGCGCGTGAGGCGGCGCTGCAGCTTGCGCCGTGCTGCACCGCCGCTGCTTGCGCCGCTGCTGTCGCCGCTGCGTCCTGTGTGATGCGGCGTCAACTCACCAGCTCCGCCACGTAGACGAGCACGTGTATCTGCTCCCTGATCGCCTTAGCCTCGGCCAGCGCCTGTCGCGTGAGCCGGCGCTGCAGCTTGCGCCGCAGCCGCGCGCCGTGCTGCACCGCCTGCGCCGCGCACGCGCGTCCGCCCTCGCACTCGCCCTCGCCGCCCTCCGGACCCGTCACTACTATCACCACTACGTCATATGTATGATGTCATAGAACACGAAATAAAAGTTACAACTGCTAAAATACGACCACGTTATGAGGCCGAGTGATGAAGCGGGCGGCTACACAACGCGCGCATGCCGCCTGCTCCATCCTTCGACCACCTTCGTGGTCTTCCACCGCGCTACTCAAACCCCGCAGACGTGGCCCGTCTTACGTGGTCGCATGAACAGTTCGTTTGGGTGGGATGTGAAGTTCGTATAGGAATCGTCACGGAACATAAGCAAAAGGATTTGCAAGCGACTACATAAGCGCTGCAGCATAATTCCGTTGAAAGTATTGAAGTACCGTTGAATTTCAACGATGGGTAAATGAGGGAATTTTCTCAAAGACTGACCGAACATGAGACCCAACTAAAAATACCAATACCCACCAGTCTAATCACTAACTAGATTGTAATACGACAGCCAAAGTCTACTGACCGCCTAATTATATTAACATTGCTACTAACTAATTATAACATGTTATCAAAGTAATATCGCGGAATATTTCAATCGTAAGGAGACTAATTGGTGAGTCAGTGCCGGACCTCCCAGCCGCGCAGACCTCTATCGCATGTGAATGGGCGCAGAGTCCACGGGCTCAGCCCGTCCGATAAATAGGGCTGAGCATCAAGTTATGTAATACATAATTAAGCCCATGTTTTATATTTAAAATATATTAATAACGTTTTTTGACCGGCTAATTAATTCCGGAAGGGTACTTAGGTACTGTATTAATGAAACATGTGGTCATTTAATAATTTCAATACAACCCCAATGTCTCCCATGTTATTTCAATTATTTCGTGTTTAAATCGAATAAATACTACCTACTCGTTGATGGTTGAAAGAAGATTTTTTTATTCTTTTACGACCATAACTAATGGTTTAACCTCGACCATGTAGGTAGGTACCTAGCCAAAGTTCATCCTAATCTGATTACCGGTATCATATTAATTTGTAAACGACACTGAAACATTACTATCTATTATTTAAATTTTAACTTCATTGTATACCTACTACTTATTGATAGTAGCAGCCCTCATTTATTGCCTAATAATTCTAATTTGTCACCACCAGACGAGTAATAATGATAACGCGTCTGCAAAAACTGCAATCACGTCTTGAAATGCATTGATAGGAAAGTAGACCTTACTGCATTGTAATACGGAGTTGCAACAGGCGCTTATTAAAGACAACCACAAATAGAACGGTAATATTCAGATAATTGGCAATTAAACTGGTTGCAGACGGGCAGCGGCCGGGGTTGGTTATCAGCAACCTTGTTTATTTATTGCTTTACAGTTCCGTTTTCGGTGTGTAGGGTCAGACGGAGCACAATAAACACACATTACAATAAACAAACACAAAACAACAAGGTGCAACGTTCTGATCCCAAAGTTATCTTCGTTCTACATGATTAATAGTTCCTGACCAAATTCTGGTTATTTTCCTAAGCATGATCAGGGTTTCACGGTGAAATTTTTAAAGATATAAACGGATGTAATCGTGATCACGATTATAGGGATGATGACTCATATCACTATTAATTTTACAATACTATTTTTCTAAAAGAAGATGCTTTTAGTTATCTAATGAGTTGGTTTGTATTCTGACATTCATAAGATTTGTATTTTTAAATCACCTAAAAACAGTTATTAATTTCTCAATTGACTACAAAAATAGTGACGTCATAATAGAGTATTTCCATACAAGTTTCATAGTAAGAAATCGTTTTGACAGTTAATAAAAGAAAGTCACATGACTGGTGGTGTCATCATCCCTATTATAAAGTCCAAAACATGCGGTTCATTAATAGGTAGTTTTTACACAAATTCGAGACCAATCAATCGATCGTCGATTGAGTGCACCGATCAATGGTAAAATGGAGGATTATTCATCATCTCGCCCATTACAATCCCGGGACCCCAGCTGCTTTACCGATCAGGGGAAAGCGTGACTTCCCTGAGTTGGAATTCTGATTCAGGTAAGATGACGTTTAACTTCAAATCGATTAAAAGTAATTGTTGAATCATGGTTGAACCCTAGTTTCCAACATGATATTCAATCGAATGAACTACTCGTACAAACGACATTCGATTGATGCTGTAGGTAAATCGGGGATCGATCGATTGGCTTACATCCTTTTTTTTCGCAAGCGAACGCTTTTACGCGCTGTAGCGTGCAGGCTAAGGTAGCCCTTCCCCGTGTGTGAAGCTTGGATCTAGAGACGTTCCTCCCACTACCAACTAAACTCCTGCGGTTTCCCTCGCACCCTAGCAGAGGGAAGGACCAGGACCCGTAGCCAAGATGCCACTTTGACGAATTCGCCATACTTTCGTCGCGACTTATATTGACTTCATATTACCCTCCCGCACACGAACTATTTATGGGAGCGGGATGGAGATATAAGTCGCTACGAAAGCGTCTGGCGAATTCGTCAAAGTGACATCTTGGCTAGCCTACTAGGCGACAGAAGAATACACCATAGAACTCACCTTCGTTAGCGTCCTGGTTGTCAGGCGGCAGGTACTTGTCGACGTACTTGTCGGCGGTGGTGAGCGCGCGGTCCAGCGCCGAAGCTGTCACCGCGGTCACGCGGGAGTCCAGCACCGCGGTCCCAAGCTGCTTGACCGAGTCCGCGCGACGCAGCACGAAGCGACGCGTCTCCGAGTACATCTGACAGAATAGGTTACACTTCAGCGGCATATTCTTGGTAGTTCTACCTATTTATGATGGCCTACGTCGCAATGTGAAGCGATGCGCCTATAAAGATTAATACCTACAATTGTGTATATCTTCTGTCAGTTGTAGATAATAAACCCCGTTAGAGTCTATATTTTAAGTGTTTACACACAAACCTGTGTGTTCATTCTTAGGCTCGTATTAATAAATGGCACTCAACTCTGAGATCCAACTTGAGCGCGAACTTGAGGTGCTGATTTATATGAGAATGACATATCAAGTTCGCACGAAAGCTCGAGCTCAGAGTTGAGAGCGATTTATTAATACGAGCCTTAGACTAGCCCCCAAGCCTAGGCCTAAGTTGGCCTCCTATAAAAAAGTCTTCCTCAGTTGTCCCCAAATGAATGTTGACTCATATCAGCTTAAAAATGATAAAATGTGAAATTGCATGAAAACCACGGTTTAATGCGTTCGCGAATAGAATAACAAGCTACCTAGGAAGGGTAATATCAATGAAATGCAACCTCATTCATACCCACGCGTGTAATTCGATCACTTACCATCGGATGTACTGTGCGGTCGTCCGCCCCCTATCACACAGAAAATAAGGTTCTATAACTGCTATGTCAGAATGTTCGCTTTGCTAGAAAATGAATTCTTACTAGTAGTCTAAGATCCCGCCATACGAGCACCTTCATCGAGCTGGTTATTGGATGAGACCTATTTTATACACAATTTAACATGTCAATAATTAACTTGCACAAGGGTTGCCTAGAAAATTTCAGTCCAGAGTGTAATTAATTTACACTTAAAAAAGTATATTTTTTCAAATATTTCATCGGCTTGGTTATTGAATAAATTCCATACCAATCGTAAGTATGAAGCCTATATAATATGCAAACGTTGGGTTGCCTCTTGTTTTCCAGTCAGAACTCCCGGGTTGCCGGGTATACCTAGTCACTTGATAGGAGCATTTTGCATCGGCCTGGTTATTGAATCAAATTTAAATGAAAATAAAGATTATTTCATTATGAACACGGTGGTATAGGGTTGCCTGCGAAAAATCAGTCCAGAATTAGGGTTGCCGGATTTTGAAAAGTGAAATATTGCTGTGATGAAAAACTATTTTTGATGTGCAAATGACAAGGATAACGCTAGATTTAGATATGCTGTGTATTATTTTGGAGTAATAATTACTAAAATTGAAGAATTATAATTTTATTTTTAACTAGCAACCGCCCGCGACTCCGTCCGCCTGGGTTTCGGTTTCCTCACACAGTGTTACTATAGATAGCTTTAAGCCTTCCTCAACAAATGGTAAGTGGACTATCCAACACAAAAGATTTTGTCAATTCGAACCAGTTGTTCCTGATATTAGCGCGTTCAAACCAATCTGGATCAGGAGTTACACGTGTTATTGTGAGTCAACCATATGACGACATATGCTGTTGCGGGGTATTTTGTAGGCAATTTTATGTACGATATTTCCGTCGTACAAGATTTCAATGTTACTTAATGTAAAACACACGCAACAGATGCTTTAAAAATTTTAGTAATTTCTCCCTTTTTCCCAACATTTCCCTTCACTACGCTGACCCTATTGATTGTAGCGTGACGAAAAGTATCCTATACTCTGCCCAGGAGTGTGAAAAATATTTGTACCAAGTTTCGTCAAAATCCTTTGAGTAGTTTTCGTTTCTATAAGGAACATACAGACAGACAGATAGACAGACAGACAGAGAATTTTACTTGACGCCAAAAAAGTAATTACTTTTTTGGCATCCGTATCGATCACTTATCACCCCCTTATAGTTATTTTGAAATATCTTTCATGTAAGTACAGAATGGATCTCTCGACAGACTTATTATTAGTATAGATTAATTATAGAAATATTTAATCTTAAAATGTTTATTTGCTACAAATATACTAATGAAGAATACATACAATAACAAAAATCAAAAATTCACACGAATAAATCATGAACGAACACAACATTAAAACAAACACTTTAACAGTCCTTCTCATCCTACTACTATTATAAAGGCGAAAGTTTGTTGGTATGGATGTATGGATGTTTGTTACTCTTTCACGTAAAAACTACTGAATGGATTTGAATGAAACTTTACCATAATATAGCTTATACATCAGAATAACACATAGGATATTGGAAATCGAAATCCACGCGGACGGAGTCGCGGGCGGCCGCTAGTCTCAAATAAAACAAAAATAGAAATTCAAACTAGCAGTTTTCGGTCATGACAAAGATCTCGCATAACGACCACTGTTATTTATATATATATTGTATGTAATGTAAAAGTATGTATACTTTTACCTATAGTAAATTATATGTTACGGGCAACATTTATATTCAACTAGCGACCCGCCCCGACTTCGCACGGGTGCGAAGTTTATTAGTGTTTTTCTACTATTTAAGCATTTATTATACATAAAAACCTTCCTCTTGAATCACTCTATCTATTAAAAAAACCGCATAAACATCCGTTGCGTTGTTTCAAAGATTTAAGCATACAAAGGGACATAGGGACAGAGAGAGCGACTTTATTTTATACTACGAGTATGTAGTGATTAGTTTATGCATATTTCTTAAAAACATGATTAAAACGTCGGTATCAGAAGCATTAATAGAAAAGGCTTGCGCCTGGTTTTGCTTTAGAAGCATGAAAAACAGTTCGCGTATCTGCCTCCTCGTGATGACATTCGTAATATCTCTCTTAATTTTTATTTTACGGAATTTTCTTGCTCGTCATACGAGTAGCAACGATGGTCGACCGTTAAAAAGTTTGCCAAATGATCGTTTTCCCAATAATCAGCCAGAAAAAGCACCAAAGCCTTCCTTAAAACGATAATTTTCTATCAAAAATAGTTTTTCATCGCTGCAATATTTCACTTTTCAAAATCCGGCAACCCTAATTCTGGACTGATTTTTCGCAGGCAACCCTATACCACCGTGTTCATAATGAAATAATCTTTATTTTCATTTAAATTTGATTCAATAACCAGGCCGATGCAAAATGCTCCTATCAAGTGACTAGGTATACCCGGCAACCCGGGAGTTCTGACTGGAAAACAAGAGGCAACCCAACGTTTGCATATTATATAGGCTTCATACTTACGATTGGTATGGAATTTATTCAATAACCAAGCCGATGAAATATTTGAAAAAATATACTTTTTTAAGTGTAAATTAATTACACTCTGGACTGAAATTTTCTAGGCAACCCTTGTGCAAGTTAATTATTGACATGTTAAATTGTGTATAAAATAGGTCTCATCCAATAACCAGCTCGATGAAGGTGCTCGTATGGCGGGATCTTAGACTATAGGTTGTAGTAACCAGATCATTAAATTTAAAAGCCGATTTTGCATTTCGTTTTAGGTAAAAAACGCGATTTTATCATAAGTATGCTATGCTTTATTTAAATTCTATCTCAATCCCCTATCTTAGTTGTTACAAATACTATGTTCTTTATTTCTATGTAAGACGTGCGAGTAACAATCTCTATCCTATAAAATCCTCACAAGTAGAGGTATAAATAACCGAGTAACCTCTAGAAAATTCTTATACGTCAATCATGATGCATTCGAAATACTATCACCCGAGGGTATAAAAACAATGAGCCGATACAATAATAGTTTGTGCGTAAGTCGCGAGATACGTGACGAACGCACTTATCATCACGTGGGGAGGGTGGTGACTATCATGACACGCGACTTTCATCAACTTTACTCTCGGAAGGAAGTTTATCTTGCAGCCTATGAGTGATACGGCCGCCATTTTGCGGGGGTCAGAGATTTTTCTCGTAACATGATGTCATTCGTGGAGAGAATGGCGATAAGCAAAGAAAATAAGGAAAGATTAGAAATGATCCGACTGACCCTTGATGCATTCTCGTTATTATCACAGCAATAAAACGTTGAAGCATAACATTAAAACAATAAATATTTCTTGTTCCTTGTCTTCGCTAGTAATTTCACTGCTGCAATTATTTCTGTAAAGTTTACGAGCCCGTTGGTCTATTGGTCAGAAACCCTGGCTACAACCAAGGGTCGTGGATTCGAATACCGCTAAGGGCAAATGTTTGTGTGATGAACATCGGCATTCGTACTCGAGTCATGGATGTTTATAAAAGTATTTAAGTATATCTATCGTTTCCCTAACTTCCAGGGGCCAGGCAATTGGAGTGTTAGTCCAAAGAATTATTTATTTATTATTATAAGACAGTTATTATTTTTAAAGTTTGAGCATCGAAATTAACCTTCAGCCAACTATGTTATTTTGCGAAAAAATATTTCGTTACTAGTCATCACTACCTATCCAATTTTAAGCGGCAATAATGATCAGATCCCTAAAAGAGCCTATACTATACTTCTCTATGGCCCAAGTGTTCCGACTAGCATAGATGGATGAAAAAAATAACTAAATATCTCAAGAAAACCACTGTGAACACTTCGTAACTGTTGTGCTGTTTCTGCTGGGGAGTAAGGCCTCAGTTGGGGAGGGTGTGGGGTCTTAAAGGCAGGCTTCGCATCTGCGACCCTTGTGCGGTTGTTGATGTCCATTTGCAGCGGTGATCACTTACAATCAAATAAATTCATTGGACTTACACACCACTTACAATCAGGTGATGCTCTTGTTCGTTAGCCTAACTATAGCATAAAAAAACTGTTGTTTCCCGCAGGAGCAGGAGTTGACCATCAGATGAGCCTGGTGGATTGCGATAGGCTGTTGATGGTGATGATGATGAGCCTGATAGTTGTTGTTCGTTGTGAAAAAAAGGAAGGAAATGACGCTAAAGAGGAAGCTACTCACAGCCTGAGGCGGCAGGTAGATGGAGGGCACGCGCTCCCCCACCAGGTCCAGCGACTTGCAGAGGAACTTGTCGAGCTGGTGGATGGGCGTCTCGAACAGCATGACCGCCGGCAGCGCCAGCTGCGTGCCCAGCGCCAGCGAGCGCTCGCCCATCGACAGGTACCAGCGGAACAGCGGGTTCGACTCCTAGTGGTGAACAGAGGAATATCATGTGTAGCAAAAAGAGTTTGCTATCATTTAAAGTTGAAGATCGTTCGCGCGCCTTCAGAACATGTCAATAACAGGGTTGCTATTGACTCCTTGAGGTTAATGAGGTTGAGATTATTTAATGTAACAAACAGCTTTTTTATTTAGCTATCGCCAATTCTGAAGAATTACCAAAAAACAAAGACACGTTTAACTTAAAACTTTGCTTATTCAGCATACACGTCTCGATGGCCCAGTGGTTTTAAGTACCGGGCTGTAGTCTCGAGGTCCTGGGTTCAATTCCTGTATGGGCGTAATATTGTCGGTTTTTCTGAACTTCGCTCGGGTTTGTGTTTACCGATGCACGTTTGGCAAGTGTGGTGATTAAGACACAAAACCTTAATTGTATCAAAAACATGTTTAAATTGATGAACTTACTTTGATGGTGTGGTATATTTTTTCTGTGACCTCGATCCCGGACTCCACAATAGGAATGGCGGTCACTCTGGAGACCGTCTCCAGCTTCAGGGGGTGATTTGTGACAGTCACTGGAACAACAGACTTTATTACTATGCGCACTAAGACAACTTTTGGATTAGCTGCATTTTCGATGCTGTGTCTTTTATTTAGACGATCACTTAAGGCATATTGGCTCGAATTTCTGGAGTAAGGCTGATAGCAGGAGAAAATTCGTCAGGTCAAGCAGGGTCTCAGTAGCGCAATGGTTAATGCACTCGCCCTGATTGAGAATGAATTCGGGTTACCCCACTTGTATCATACCTGGGACAAGATCGATTTCTTCTTATGTACCTAGGCAAATGAGACCTTAGATTCACATCAAGCAGTCTAGGTACTGTTTGTCTCTCACCTCCCTATATTTTCTATGCGATTGTCTTTACCTACTGAAAGTACTTTCTCGGCATATCGCATTAGGAGAGGAGGCTAATCAACGCATACACATACAGCGCTGCCAGTTCATTCACAACGCCTTGTTGCTCGACATTGCTAAGCGACCGAGATATACACTGCTTGTATAGTTGTAAACTTGACTTGAGGAGCTCGATGGCGCAGTGGTTAGCGCACTCGGCCTGCGGTTGCTTAAGTTAAGCAACGTTCGCAGATGCCAGTCATCGGATGGGTGACCGAAAAATTTCATCTCGAGCTCCTCCGTGCTTCGGAAGGCATGTTAAGCCGTTGGTCTTGCGCCTGATCTCTCTACGGTCATGTCAGACTGCTGTCCCATCGAATTATGAGAGTGAAGGAATAGGGAGTGCACCTGCGTACCTGGCTGATCGCTAGATCGGCCGTCATGGCCGAATACGGCCGGAGGGTATTATTAGTTGTAAACATGAATAGGATTCAAACACGGCAATATACTTAGTTAAATATCATTCGTTGTTCAATAATAATGGAAATATGCAGCTACAACGTTATTTATACCTTTCACCCGGAAAGCAATCTTGTGGTAATCCTATCTGGTTATTAACTCAACTACCGGAGATTTTGTGGTTTAAAATAAACGGTTATACGGCAAAACCAGTACTTATAGAAACCTAGTTTGTCAATTGAGTAAGAATTGTCAGCCTATTTTATTAAATAGGCACTTCATTCGAATTCACTAAACGAATAAATATTTATAAAAAATGTTTAATTTCTGCACTTTTAATTCAATTTCTTACAAATGACCTGATATAATGATACAAATTCAATTCAAAATCAAAAGTTACAATTTAAAAAGTTATGTTTATTCACATACCAGTAGGAGGAGGCCCTTGGCTCTTGCTGACAGCCTGCAAATACGCTTCAGCTTTCTGAGCGATGGACCCCTTCGTTTTCTTTTTAATGCCGATAGCGCAACTGCCATTGAAAGTTTTCTTGCACACATCTCCATTACCCGCCATTTTCTGAATTACCGTTATTTTAGCACGATATTCGAATGACATTCGTTTGTTATTTTTAATTTTGTTTTATTTTTTGATTGCACAGAATGTTTACTCCATTTGGTCACTTGGAGAACTGATTGTCCAATTCGTTAAGTATCGACTGACTAACGTAAAGGTTATCTCAAGTTCTGAAACACGTTGTCTTACTGAGTTAAGTTCGGATTGGAATTAGGTCACCGCCTTAATTAGGAATGACGGTAATGTCTCCGTTGCAAAGGTTATAAACTTGATATTATCGTGATTTATCTCTTACTTCCTCTTTTGGTTTACAAAAGGTACAGTTATAACCGCCTATATTGAAGGTACTGATCAATGAATGTTTTACGGGAACCCTTATAGATTCGTCATGTCTGTCTGTCTGTCTGTCCGCCAGTCTGTCACAGCCACTTTTTTCCATAACTACCTATAAGAACTTTACTGTTGAAACACAAAAATTGAAAAAAAAATGGGGTCCCCATAGTTATAACTGAAACTGAAAATATTTTTTTTCATTGAACATATACGTGTGGGGTATCTATGGATAGGTGTTTAAAAATGATATTGAGGTTTCTAATATAATTTTTTTCTTAAGTGAAAACTTTGCGTGAGAGACCCTTTCAAAGTGGAAAAATGTGTCCCCCCCCCCCCCCTCTAACTTCTAAAATAAGAGGATGATAAAACTAAAAAAAAATATGATGTACATTACCATAAAAACTACCAACGAAAATTGGTTTGAACGAAATCTGGTAAGTAGTTTTTTTAATACGTCAAAAATAGAGTTTGTACGGAACCCTCAGTGCGCGAGTCCGACTCGCACTTGGCCAATTTTTTATTTAGAAAATGTATACACCGACAACCTTTCACCGAAACTATCATAGTCCGATGACTTGTTGCTGCGAAGGTTTTCTTGTTCGACGTATCTGTATTACCGAACATCTTACTTCGGTACTTTGTTACTACGTTACTTCAAAAAATTTCTCGATAATTTTTTTTGTAGTCAATGTGAGGGTAATTTCATCTTTTTTCTATTGTGTCAGCGCAAGTTGCACTGGAGAACTCATTTGCATTTTGTCGTCAAATTTTACGTCAACAACTTTTTGTACTACCCGTAAAAATTCTTCGTAACCTACAACGAATGAAAGTAATCAAATGTTAAGTTTTTACCGTATTTAAAATCTTGTAGAAACTTAAATGAATCGTTTATATTTTAATCGCAGCAATCTGTCACATTAGTTTTATCAAAGTGAACTTGTGACCTATTCTATAGTCAAACAATATGAGTGTAATCTCTGGGAACAACTGAGAAATCTCAAAATAAGAAACTTACTACGAGTATTTATTCGTATTTTGCTAACACATACGAGTATGCAGGTATATCGATTATCTCACCATCTTTAAGCTTCAATATTGATATTGCGGGTAGGTTCGGTTAATTTTTTTTTTAATTTTTGTCTATTTGATACTCTTCTTTTAAAAAAGGTCTTCGGTTTATCTTATTTCTGTGCTTATTATTTGTTAATATAATAGTTAGACAAGAAATTAAATCCACTATCGATTAATTAAAGGTACTCTTAAAATGCATGTTTTAGCAAGCTTCGGGCGGTTTAACGCAGTGTAATTCTATTTTACGTAAGTAGTATAAAATTAACTAGAATTCATAAGTTTATTTTCACTATCAAAACTTATTTCGGTAATTTTATCTTCAAAGTTTTTTGTGGGTGATTTCAAAAATTAAAGCTACAATTTCTTAACGAACTCCATTCGAGAGAATAACGTCCATGAATTTTCTACTACAATACGATAAAAAAGTGCATTTTATCTGCTCAACAACTGCAGTTAAAATAACCTTTAAAGCGAAAACAGAGGCAAATGTTACTCACTGTTGATAAGGGTGCGTTGGTTCGTCGGCGGAGCGCGGTCAACTGCCGGGCGAGGTGCGCCGGCGCAGGCCCGGGCTAGCGAGCGGGGCGGACTTTGCGCCTGTTGACACTTGACAGCTGTCGAGTGGTACGGACACTAAAAAGGTACATTGGTACGGACTTTGCGCCTGTTGACAGTTGTCACTTGTCACTTGCCACCAGCGGACCTGCCCGCCATCACGCAGCCACGCACTGCGGTTTTAGACTTGGCTGATAACGATTGTTTGTATACAGATAGTTAATGATGCAAAACGCATCTCTTAGTTTAAGTAAACTATAAACTCTTCGCTAATGGACAAGAAATATGAGTATGCGTGTAGCATCTCCTTTCCGGCTTGTATTCACGAGTAACCATGTTTCGTTAAAGTAAAATAATGATCATACAACTTTAAAAGGCCTTTGATGATCTTTGTTAGCAGCACTTAGTAGGGTGGGTATCTTAAATGTGATGTGTCTTAAATAAAATAATACAATAATAAATACGACAACTTTCATGTGCAGAGATGCAAGAAATCTTATGCCAAGACACAGCCAAGAGAGACATAGCCCGTAGGTCTTATACCGCATCAACTGATTTACATGTGGGTAATAAAAGCGTTTTTAGAAAAAAAGAATAATTTGCGATTTTTCCGATTTTGTCCCCTTTGTTCGTGTGTGACAGGACCGCACGCGATGTCTGAGGTCCATCGGTGGGAGAGAGCACGCACTATTGAGATAAAGCCATGACTGTCCAAGCTTCATACTTCATGAGGGTACGTTGATAAATTACACCGTTAAACATGTACTTTTTACTCGTATTTAACTACAAGCGGAGCCCCCGACTCCATCCTTGTGAATTTCAGCTTTCGCACACACACACACACACACACATTCAAATAAAGATATTTTTCAAATCTAACCAGTAGTTTGGGAGATTAGCGCGTTCAAACAAACAAACGAACTCTTCAGCTTTATTATATAAGAATAGATAAGTAAAGATATATTTTATTACACTAGAACACAATTATTCAGCCGGATAGCCCTGTGATGCCGGCCGAGAATAGAACTCGCAAATGTTCTTTCCATTCGTATGTTTCAGCTGGCAACCAACTCCAACTGTGGCAGGCCTAACATCCAACAGAGAATTGATTATGAAGACAGATGCTTAAGAAACGAGAGTAGCAAAACAACAATAAATTATTCTCAAAATACGTAGTCCTTTAGAATAATAATATTGAAAAAGACAAGCCTGAAAACGCAACAGTATTTTGTTTCCATCAATTGCATATGATATATTTATTTTTATATACAATATGTAAATCATGATTAATGAGATAAATATTTGCTTATTAGTAATACCTAATTATAGGTACTACATTCGTACACAGCCGCCATTATCAGGAGTGATAAGTACCAATCTGATTGCAAGGAAGTGATAAATGATAAAAGTATTAATACATACTTGAGGGAATTGGAGGCCGTAGGTACCAAATATTAACCTAATCGATATTTAATCGATAAAAACGCCGATACTTTTTTGTGTACCACAATACTTCCTGAATCCTGAATACAGTCATATGAGTTTTTATAGCCTACATATTAAAAGTACGAGATACCAAATATACATAATTTTGTGGAGTATTCGAGTGTAACATAAAGCAGAAAAAAGCAGTTTCGCTATGTTAAACAAGATTCTAGGATTGATTGCCTCGGAGCTCAAAGTACGCTACAACTAAACTACGAATATCTTTCAGTTTAATTATCCTATGCCAAATTAAATTCAAACGTTTCTTAGGTATGTACACAACTAAATTACACTAAATTGCATCAAGACGAACGATTTGCACAGCACCTGATCAATCGAGCTAAGCGTTTTTTGATGTCGCCTAATGTCGCCGTTGTAATCGATACGAATGAATAATTACGATTATTATCTCAATAAGTAATCTTATCACTCGATGAGGATGTAAAAACACAACACAAGTACTGTGCAAACACGCTCAAAGAAAGAGGTCTGCTAAACTATATTTTTTTCGTGTCTGTGAATCTGTGTATTATTGGGATTTGCAGTGCTTTATTTTGGGACGAGAAGTGCGTGAAAGGTAAGTTGCTATTTAAATTAATAACATCGCTGCATTAGGTAAATGAATACATAATTATGCAATTCAAATGTATTCCCCGTTATTAATGAGTCACAAGTTATTAGTAGGTACCTTTGTCATATATACCTATTTTAAGTTACGTGTTATATCTTTTGCAAGACCAGCCGAATTACAAGGATTTTATGCAAGCTTTAACTAGTTTGGCCAATACAGCTTATTAATGTTTATTTTGGTTTGAAAATTCAAAAACGTGGCGTAGTGGCAACAAATGGCTATCGCAGACTCGTGTTCACATGCCATGTCATTATGAATGTGTATTTTAACATCTGAAGTTAAGAAAATCTAGATGCATACTTAAATAACTGCATAGGTAGATAGGCCGGGCGGTGCGTCGTAGCCATTGTAGTTAAATTCAGACATGAAATCCACGAATACACTAAGACTAATTGCTCCAATCAAATAAATTGTTTTCAACTTATAGATTCGGTATAAAACAGCCATAAATGTAGGTACCTCTAACGAAAGAACCGCATCGCTCAATATCCTGCTACTAGGGCCATTCAATAAGTACTTAGCCTCAATGCCAGATGCCGCTATTATTTCAAAAATGTTTTACTATCGTGTATTAAATACGTTTTGAAGTATACTGAGGACTTTTCAGTCTTCTCCCTTCATTTGTTTTATTTTGACAGCCTATGGAAGTGAGCTTGTCGGTCGGTTTGTACAAAAATGGAAAGGAACAAAATCGTTCAGTGATTAGATTCTTAGTTTTGGAAGGGAAAATGCGCATGGAAATCAAAGAGCGCTTGAATGCTGTGATTGGTGACTCTTCTCCTTCCATGTTGACCGACAAAAATTGGTTTAATGAATTTGATCGTAGCCGCACGTCGGTTTTTGATGAGCGAAGCCAACCCTAGCTAAAAACGGCTTCCACGGAGGAAAAGGTAAAAAAACCACGTTATCGTGTTTGCAGACCAGCGATTGAAGATTCACGAGATAGCTGAGACTGTGGGCATTGCAAAAAGAACACTCTTCATATTCTGCACTATGAATTGGGTGTGAAAAAGTTGTTGGCGCGGAGGCTGCCGCGTTTGCTCCCATCTGACAACAAGCGCAACCGTAAGACAACATCGACAACATGTTTGGCCCTGTTGCAACGCTATCCAGCGCAGTTCTTTCAGCGTTTTATGACCGTCAACAAAGCGTGGGTTCGCTGGAACACACCAAACCTAGGGAACAGACGAAACAGTGGACTTTTCCCGGCAAATGTGCTCCAAGGAAGGCGAAGACTGTTAAATCGGCCGGAAAGGCAATGGCCGCTGTTTTTTTATATTCACGAGGTATGATCTACATCGATTATATTGAGAAGGGTAAAACAACTATGAGACTCCACTATTCTAACATACCAGGCCGATTCGACGACAAATTGAAAAAAAAACGGCTGCATTTGGCAAAGCAAAAAGTGCTGCTCCACCACGGCAACGCGGCGGCTAACACCTTCGCCGTTGGCATGGCCAAATTGGTAGAATTGTGCTACAAATTGTTGCTCAATCCATCGTAATCACCAATTTTGGCTTCTTGTGACTTCTCCTAGTTCCCAAATTCGAAAAAATCACTCGCCAGAAAAAGATTTGGGTCGAATGATGCGGTCATCGCCGCCCCAGAGACCTATTTTGAAGACTTTGGGAAATCGTGCTTTTTGGAAGGGCTAAAATGGTTGCAGCATCGCTGTGCCAAGTGTATCGATTTGAAAGGAGACAGTGTTGTAAAATAAATCTAAACTTTCTCAAAAATTTGATTTTTTCATATTTAGGCTAAGTATTTATTGAACGGCCCTCGTATATACGTATAGGTAAATACCTATACATTGCTGTTTTGTCTGTTCAACAAAAGAACCTTTGATTTTAAGAGGCCTCTCTCTCGCATAAGTAGTGTTTTATTATTAAATAAACATTTATTACGAGTAAGACAACGATTTAGTTTGTGGGTGAAGTTACCATTTGCTGGAACGACTTTTAATTAGTATCAAAAGCCGAATTGAATCAAGTCTTTGGAATTTCAGGCCCCTTTTCTCTTGTCATACGGCCATATCGTGATAAAGTATTCAAGCTTTTATCTAACTAATCGACGTCAAAAATACATGTAGGTAATTATAATTGTTTAGATACAATCTTTCAATAACTATAATTTGTTTTTAAAGCCATGACCACTTACTACATTAAAATATTTTATCCGTGGGAAAAACCTACGGCACTAGCCTCGATAGTAGGTTTTTTATATGTATCTAGGACACGCCTTATATTTAAAATTAACAATAAGCATTTTAGTTTCAAGACCTGTTTTTGATCTGAGGGATTCTAGCAAGAGAAATATAAATAAATAAATGTATATTACGCACGACTATCACATCAATGATCTGACTGCATGTAAAGCTAAAGCTACATAAGCTTTAGCACTTGTGTTACATAAATCAGAACATAGAGTAAAGTAAATAATCAGAATCAACAGTGGTAGGTATTACAAAACATCATCATTATATCGAACACATAAATACAAACACACTCAGACCTGGACAATCATACATGTTCACGCACCCAATTTTTTTATCTGTGCGATCGAACCTTCGACATCTTGGTCTAATAGTCAACTTTCGGTCGTCATTAGCATCAATAACTACCTATCACGAAATATCGAACCTGCGACCTCTTGGTCTAATACCTAGTCAACTTTTTTCTTGACCATTTACACCAAACGGGTCATCATCAAATCATCATCATCAATAACTACCACGAAATATATATATATATATAACTCGACTTGAGAAGTAATCTCGATTTCGCAATACCTACTAACTACATACATTATCTACATAGATGAATGTATTGCTTACAGATCATGCAAGATGGGGGTTGATACTCATTTAGCAGTGGTGTTCCTGCTGATCACAGTGGTTTCATTCGTTTATTCCCAAGGTTGGTTTATTATGTTTAAGAAAATATAAATATAATATACTTTTAAAGTGAAGTGATTATGGACTCGAGGTAAAAATTATAAAACAAGGTTTATTTACGAGTTCCAAGTACTTTTTATTTGGCAAAAACCTTTTTTTTGAGGTTCATACATGATACATGACAAGTGTTTTTTTTTATTTGCGACGTTTTTTATAAGAAGGTTTATACTTTTTTGTGAAACTGGCACTTGATTTAATTCTAAATAGTAAAAATAAAAAAAGATACTTAACACCAGCATTTGTTAATAAATGTTTTAAATTACTTTTTCAGATTGTTTTATAAAATGTTATTGTAATGTGCCTGTAGGTCAGTGAAGTTGAATATTATTTAGGTATTGTTTTGTTTCCAGTTGGACCATGTGCGTATATGGTACAAATCCCGAGACCAGAAACTCCTAATTTTCCAGACGAAGACTTCTCTGGTATGTTACACTTATGCGATTAATATTCAAGGATTTATTGTGTAGATGATTATTATTTATTTTGTATCGTTATTTCTGGAGTTATTTTTTAATATTTTTTTTAAATGAAGTATACCTACGATCTGCAAAAAATTATTTTATCTAGTCCTTGTTAATATTATACTTTGTGTTTCAAATATTTATTTTGTATTATAAAGCGTCAGGATAATTGATTAGGTTGCCTTGATGATCTTGTCTAGTGGTTTTGGTACCGGAGTTATTTCGAGGGTTGGATTCTCAAAAACATGAGTCGATTGTTACAAACACGTCAACCGCGGCAATTAATCAGTCAAAACCTCTTTGTTACGAGAATATGACTTCTAATGATGGAGGGATTTGCCCTGCAGCGGGACATTAATAGGCTTATACTAATATTGATACTCAGCGGACCATTCACGTCGAAGCGCTGGTAGGTCAAAAAGAAAAACGTTCAAAAAATAATTAACTTCTAAACTAATATATAAAGCTGAAGAGTTTGTTTGTATGTTTCTTTGTTTGAACGCGCTAATCTCAGGAACTAATGAACCGATTTGAAAAAATATTTTTGTGATGTAGGTATAGTCCATTTGTCGAGAAAGGCTTTAGGCTATTGGAAATCGAAATCCACGCGGACGGAGTCGCGGGCAGCGGCTAGTCTGTAAATATATTAATATACATGAATAAGTTATAAATAGGTAGCGTAACAAATATTATCATATTTAAGGCTTTAAGTTTAAGTATTTCAAGTTGTGTATCTTTGCGAAAAATATATGTGTAATGTATACTAGACGAGAACTACTGTCGACAAACTGCTGCGCAGTTAGGCAGAGATTATAAATGTCAAGTGCACAATATATCTTTGGAAATAAATAAATAAATAAAAAAAATATATAATTGAAAAATAATTTCAGTGTAATTCAAGTTGCAAAATAAACTCTTTGACTTTGACTTTGTTACTTTCAAGGCTTGACATGGGCTGAGCGGCCGTTTCTCCCGGTTCCGCACCGGGAAGACCTCTGCATGGACTTGTGGGGCAGCAACACGCAGGTCATCTACATGGAGGAGAGCATTGACGGAGAAGTCTCCATCGCCAGGCTCAACTACAATGGTGCGTAAGAAGCGAGCGATACGTGAAGTTTTTTTTTATATGTATATATAGTCAATAGTCAATACTTTATTTGCAAACTGAGTGTACAATATACAGATGTTACAGTATAAATAGAACTTATGGACTTAGTGACCGTTCAGTTACAGCAAAACTAAACAATTCAAAATCAAATCATAACATTGATGTATAAAAAATCATAAAATAAAAAAGTATATATTTATAGGCTTGCATTTGACCGCAATCATGCCTGATGGAAATCGTTGATGCGACCTAAGCTGTAACATAAATAAATAAATAAATATTTCACAACATCACATAGGTACATTGATCTGACCCCGTGTTAAGTAGCTTAAGCACTTGTGTTACAGACATCAGAATCAACACTGGTATTACAAATATACTTAAATAGATACATATAACACCCAGACCAGGACAAACAGACATGTTCATGCACACAAATGTTTGATCCAACCCGCGACCTCTTGCGTAATAGGCAACATCTTAACCATTACACCAAGCGGGTCGTCAGAAGCGAAACGTGAAGATGTATCTTGTTTTGCTAACCTTTTCCCACGGAGATTTTCCGCATTTTGCGAGATTGCTTTTTTTAAGGATATTGGTAATGGTAGGTACCATTTACCCAACACAAAATTTCCTACGATTGGCGTTCATACACGAACTTAAAAAATCTCATTTTCTTTACACTGCCATTCCTCAAATACAAATTCATAATCATTTATTCGTGGTTTATAGGTGATTAATTATAATTGTTATTTTAATTTAATTATTACTGCAGTTTTACTTGATTGGGCTCTTTTGATTACAAATTAAACCTATGTCGCCACATGTAAACGCCGGCCATTAATTGTTGCCGGTACATACATCGAGCGCTATCTTACAATGACTTAATTTTTTTACATTGTTGATTTATTAGTCATTGTAGGTAGTAGCCTTATTATGCTATATTGAATGTCATGTTTTAGGTCCCCAAACGCCGACAATTGGATCTTTTCATTCTGGTACTTTCGCATCGCTCGGCCCCGTCATAAGGAGGGTCAACGATGAATGGCACCTGATCATCACAGAAAGGTAATTGTATTTTTTCAGTTATTATTACCACATTAGAACAAGCAATTGACAAACACCGAGTCATCCTCGGGCAACTTCCTCGGAATTAATAAAATCTTGTTAATTTGTGAAGCATAAACAAGAGCACGTCAAACGAATCACTTTGGACAATTTGGCCTCTCCCATGTCAAATATTTGTGCATAAACTAAACACACTAAATGCTTACTTACCGTGAAATGCGGCTGACCGTACCAATAGACTTTTGATTGATTTTGATTGTGATTTTCGTCTCAGACAAGACTACGAAACGCCCAGCCAGCGGTCGTACATGTTCGACGTGGTCATACAGGGCGAGACGACCAGGCCCATAGTGTCGCTGGTCATCGTCAACATCGACGACAACCCGCCCATCCTGCACGTGTTCGACCCCTGCGAGCTCGACGTGAGTACTGTCCTCAAGTTGGCATCCTCTGATCAATGGCCAGCAGTCGTACGTGTCCGACGTGGTCATACAGAGCGAGATGACCACGCGCTTCGTGTTGCTGGTTATAGTCAACATCGACGACAACCCGCCCATCCTGCACGTGTTCGACCCCTGCGAGCTCGACGTGAGTACTGTCCACAAGTTGGCAACCTCTGATCAACAACGATTTGCGAGTAGGCAATGATATATTTTGTTGTGATTAGCTGTAATATGAGCTGTGTTGTATGAGTGGCTGTTGGTAGTATGAAGAAGACCAAAATCTAAAAATATTGCTTACTCATGAGGCTTCATTAATAGACGCGTATTTAAAGCCGCCCGAAAATGAACGGTTATGCTTACTTCAGAGAGGCACTTGAAGCGTCGAAGTATTAGCTAATGTGAAATACATTTTATACAAAATTAATCCTCCCTTACCTTGCTTGGGAAACAAGGTGGTCTAGCCAAGATGCCACTTTCATCGCGCGAACTATCGCTTCGTCGCGACTTAAGTGTATCTCCATTCCGCACACGAAGTATCCGTGTTATGATGGAGATTTAAGTCACGGCGAAGCGATTGTTCGCGCTCGCGAAAGTGGCATCTTGGCTAGACCTCGAGGCCTAGCAACTTCTCTTAATTTCAGGAATTAGGCGAAGCCCGCGAGACCGAGTGCGTGTACCGCGTATCCGACGCTGACGGCGAGATCAGCACCCGCTTCATGACGTTCAGCGTGGACAGCGACCGCGGCGACGGCGCCATCTTCCGGATGACCGGCCGCAACCTCCACGAGGACTGGTTCAACATGGATATGATCGTGCACTTGCTCCAGCCGCTCAACTTCGAGACCAACGTGCTGCACGTCTTCGAAGTCACTGCCTCCGTATGTTTCTTTTTGTCACTTCATCATCATCATAAGCCTTTTGCAGTCCACTGCTGGATATGACCCTCCCACAACGGAAACCTGATGGCACCGACTACGGTAACCTGATGGCACCGACGGTGAGTTCATCATTAGCATATAGCATGTTCCAATGCAAATGGAAGGTTATGCACATAGACACCTGCTTTAGGCAGGTTGACTGTAGTCTATTGATGGTAATTCGTTAAATTATGAAATACTTCTTCATCGTCTCTGGTGATCAGAATGTTACAATCGTCCTGTCTCTGTGGTAAGCTTTCTGGTGCTTGTAGGTATATGTATGTATTGGTTTTTAGGATTCGCTGCCGAACAACCAGACGGCGACGATGATGGTCCGCGTGCAGAACATCGACAGCCGGCCGCCGCGCTGGATGAGCATCTTCGCCGTGCAGCAGTTCAACGAGAAGACCGTCCAGCAGTTCCGCATCCGCGCCATCGACGGCGACACCGGCCTCAACCGGGATATAAACTACACGATTAGGACGGCTGAAGAGGGTAAGTGCAGACTTTGGTGGATGTTTTTAGACTTTGACAGAAATTGCAACTTGTAAAGAAATACATTTATCACAAAGTGGTTATCTGAAAAGTTTAAGGATAGCACTTGGCGTTAAGTTGCCGGTTCCATTTTCGCCGTTTTAAAAACAGAATTTGGTAATTGCCTTATCAATCTAGATAAAGAAATACACACATGGGCGCACCCAGGGTAGGGCTAGTGCCGTCCCTCTTAAGTACCTAGTGACAAAAAATAAGAAAATTCTCCCCCCCCCCTTTAAAATTTGATTCACACCCCCCCCCCCCACCCCGGCGTATTAAAATTTGATTTGTCCCACCCTGGCCCAGAATGATTACTTACTATGGTACAAGCGGTATTTTGAAAGGACGACTGTTAGGACGGCAAGTAACGTTCATATTTCAAATGAATCCATTTTTCACTCCAGACACATTTTTCTCTCTGGCGGCGCCGGAGGACGGAGAGGAGGGGGGGGTCATCCTGCACGTCGACAAGATCGACCGCGACAAGCTCATGCGCGAGATATTCCAGCTCACCGTCATTGCCTCTAAGGTAAAACTACTCGTATCTATACTAATATATAAAGCTGAAGAGTTTGTTTGTCTGTTAGTTTGTTTGTTTGAACGCGCTAATCTCAGGACATACTGGTCCGATTTGAAAAAATATTCTTGTGTTGGATAGTCCATTTGACGAGGAAGGCTTTAGGCTATTTGGAAATCGAAATCCACGAGGACGGAGTCGCGGGCGGCAGCTAGTTTGGAATAAAACTAAATTTACCTAAAGCTCCTCGTTCAATAATCCTTAAAGACTGGGCTAATTGCAAAGGAAACATAAATAGTAGTTATAAGCCGCTGAGAAAATTCGTTCTTCCTAGTTCCATAGTCAAGTGCAATGGAACTATTAAGAGTAAAACGTAGCAGTAGTTCCATGGGTCAAACATCCCCTGGATCTTATGAGAATGATAATTTTAATATTTGCTCAGAACAGAATACTTATTTGCAATAGAACGTAGGTTAAGAAAACTCTGCCTCAATTTCCGCTTAAGTGACAAAACTTAATTTATTCAGAGCACTGACTTATCACTCTACACGGAGGCGGACATTGTGATAATTGTGAACGACGTGAACGACCAGCGCCCGGAGCCGATGCAGAAGAACTACTACATATCCATCGAGGAGGAGACGCCGCTCACCTTAGCCTTCAGCGAACCTTTCGGCTTCCACGACAAGGACTTGGTAACATCACCTTGTTTATTCACAAGTTCCCAACGATTTCATAACTCAAATTCAGTCCGGAGTTTGGCCAACATCGCGATAATTGTGCACAACCAGGTGTTCAGCTAAGATGCCACTTTCGCGAGCGCAAGCTTCGGCACACGACGTATCTGTGTAAGAGGTATGGAGATATGAGTCACGTCGATACCAATAGCTCGTGCTCGCGAAAGTAGCATCTTGCCTAGACCACTAGGACCCGGAGCCGCAGCAGAAGAACTACTACATATCTATCAAGGAGGAGACACCGCTCTCCATTATCTTCAACGCTTTCGGCTTTCAGGCAAGGACTTCCCGCTTGGAGGAAATATATTTCTGTGATGGAGACAGGAGCTATTCTATATGAGCATTATCCTAAACAAAATCCTAAACATGGTACTTTACAGGGAGAGAACGCTCAGTACACCGTGCACCTCGAAGACGACTACCCGCCGGGCGCCGCGTCCGCCTTCCAGATCCACCCCAACATAGGCTACCAGGAGCAGACCTTCATCATGAGCACCGCCAACCACTCCATGCTGGACTACGAGGTGCCGGAGTTTCAGGAAATCAGGATTAAGGTCAGCCTTTAACGATATTACGATAGTCGATAATCGTTCTGAGACTAGTTGCAACATTTAGAAGCTCAGACAATGAGACAATTGTTTAGCATGGAAAAGGAAAATGAAAAGGAATCATTGAAATATCGTGATTTATATAATGACGCTATTTAATTGACGGTCACCAGAGGAACAGAAAAAGATTTTCTCAGAAGTTGAAGTCTAGAGCTCTTGCTGAGATTTTTGGTTTGATTTTAACGAAACATTTTCACACGATCTCAGGTGGTGGCAACAGACAGGAACAGAACTGACTTCGTGGGCGTGGCGACGGTGCACATCAGCCTGATCAACTGGAACGACGAGCAGCCGCTGTTCGAGCAGGCGGCGTACACGGCGCGCTTCCCCGAGACCGCGCCCGCCGGCTTCCCCGTCGCGACAGTGCGCGCGCGCGACAGGGACATTGACGACCACGTCGTGTAAGTAGCTTCTTTCCCTTCTTTCGCTGTAAAGAGCCTCTTTATGTCACCTTTTCTTGTGAACGTCGAACAAGCGATTAAGGGACATACCGTTTGGTGTACTGGTTGAGAAGTCGGCTACTACACCAAAGGTCGCCGGTTCGATCCCCGCACGGTACAAACATTTGTGTGCATGAACATGTCGGTTTGTATCGGTCTGGGTAGTCCTATGTATAATATGTATGTATTAACAAAAAAAAAGTTGTCTGGCACCCATAGCACAAGCTAATGCTTAGTTTGAGGCTAGATAGTGCTGTGTGAATAATGTCCAGAGATATTTATTTATTCCGGAGCATGGGCACCGGCGTTCCCCTATGTTTTATCTTTGACCATAATTCGGTCTCCAATCCGCCTGCCCAGAGTGCCCACGACAAGGACATTGACTATTACGTCGTGTAAGTATAGCATCTCTCTCTGCGGTCGAATCAGATTTCTGTCTTACCAAACAATGAGAGTGAGGGGACAAGAAGTTACATTAGTTACATGTGCTTGCGCACGCACTGCAGTATTTTAATTGAGGAAAGAAGCGGCTAAGGCGCTGTGGGAGGCAGCTGCGTCACCCCTTGATTTATCATTGGCCATAATGCAGTCACCAAACCGCTTGCACCGCGTGATGACTATGGGCATGACTCGCCATCTTTCGGAAGCCTACGTCCAGGAGCCACTGCGACAGCCTGTAGATGATGATGAGTCGTGGCGACTGGCGACGATGCACATAAGCTGATCTAGTGGAACAAGCAGCCGCTGTTCGTCGCTAGACGACCAAGTAGCTTCATTCTCCAAGTTCCGAATGTTGTCTTTATCGAGAAGAACCGGCATTTCCTATACTCGATTGTTTCTTGCCTATTCTTCTCGACAGTTCTACACGGTCTTGTCGTAAGAAGCGACCAAGGTATTTCCGGGGATTATGCAGCATCGTCTCGTTGTCTATACAAATATTATAAAGAGGAAAGTTTGATTTTTTGTTTGTTTGTTTGTATGAATTGAATAGGCTCCGAAACTACTTGGCAGATTTGAAAAATTCTTTCACTGTTGGAAAGCTACATTCACCCAGAGTAACATAGGCTATATTTTATCCCGGTACGGGAAGTAGTTCCCCCGGGACGCGGGTGAAACCGCGTGACGGGCCGCTAGTGTTTTATAATTCAACTTACTGGGGAATCTGGGGATACAACCCGGCCCAGCATAGTGACCAGGGGCATAATACCCACCAGTGGAAAATGCCAATGGGTGGTAACACAAATATCTCAATGAAATAAGCTTTAATGATTAAATGAATGAACATCATAAAATTCAAAGAGGCAATGGGGTATTTGACTGCATACGAAATAAATTATGACATTCTAACATTAAAGACGAAATTAAAAATCAAGCATAATTTTTTATCCCACAGTTACTATTGAGCTTTTAACAAATTATTACAGCTAGTTGAAATTAAAAGTGTTGATTTGACACTACAGAAATGCGACGTCACAATTCAATATTTCATACATGTTTTCCTACAAGGTTACGTTTTTGATATTTAAAAAGGAGGTGATTTGACCTTTCAGTCAAATGCCGTATTTGTACGTAATTCCACAGACATTCGCTGATGGGTAACGCAGACCAGTACCTTCACATAGACGAGGACACCGGACAGATCTTCGTGTCAGTTGACAACGCCTTCGACTATCACAGGCAAAACATCCTATTTGTACAGGTTAGTTAACCATCCATATTCATAAGTTTACACTTTGTCTTGACTTCTTTCCGTCCACATTTTTTCTATTAACGGAATTCAAAACAGCCCCTATAATAACCCCTTGTTTAGCAGTAGCTACAATAATTTAAAAATAAAAAATCTTGGGTTGGAATCAGTGGCTGAAGTTAAGTTAAAACAGTGCCTTATGTTAATTTCAATTTGATTTAAATGTTAATAACTAAACATTTATCAAATGCAAATAGTTAACAAAATATAAACATCATTTTCCTGCCCTGTTCCCAGTTTAACTGGGGTCGACGCAATAATAACGTAGCCTTCTTCCAGTTAATAAAATATAATATTTTTCTCAAATAATAGGTTCGAGCAGACGACACTCTGGGCGACACAGTGCGCCACACAGCTACAACTCAGCTGCAGATCGAGCTGGAAGATGTCAACAACACACCACCGACATTGCAACTGGTGAGTTACACTTACAAACAAACCACGTCATGCCCCACGTTGGGCGCCAAGTGTAACTCAACTGCAAACAACTTTAACTTTGAACAAGATTAATTCCTTGTTTATTAATTTATAGGGTTAGCTATTATCATTGCCGGGCAACATTTGTAAGAACATCAGGAAGCCTGGTTATTAATTAGAGCAACAATAAAATGAGTGTGTTCCGTGGAACCCTAGGGTTCCACGATACTTCTGTAGTAAGAAATCAAGACATTTTGACTCCGCGGCCGCGCGGTTCGGCGTGTTAATAAAAAAAAACACTTTTGCAAACAAAATTTAATTGTAGGGTTCCATCAAGTATTTTGCTTCCCAAAAAGGTTCCGTCGAGGAAAAAGTTTCAGAATCACTGATTCAGAGTATCTTACCTACAATGTGATAATTCGCCAGCCCCGCGTGAACCCGAGCGTGGAGGAGAACGTTCCAGAAGGTTACGAGATCCCCGGCGAGCTGGCCGCCACCGACCCCGACACCACCGCGGTGCTGGTCTTCGAGATCGACTGGGACGAGTCCTGGGCCACCAAGGCGGGGAGGGACACGGAAGAAAGAGAATATAGAGAGTGCGTCACTTGATATTTTTAACACATTGACATATTACTAAATCATGATTTGACCTGAGGGGTATTACTTATATTATTCAATTCGAAAGTTACATTGACCTACTGAAGCGTTACCATTAGCCTAGCCCAGGTGGTCCCGCTAGGAAGTAATTAACACACCGCCATCGCCATCGCATCGACTAATATTGCCATCCATGAAGTATCTGTGTGGCAGGATGGAGATCTATGTCGCGACGATAGCGATGCTTCACCAGTTACCTAGTTCCAAAAAAGGGTACTTGCATCGATAGATGTTAGAGAATAGAATAGTAGCGAAATTTGTTAGAAAACATAAAAACATTTCCCCGCAACCGCGGCCCTAGATTTTTAAGGGCTTTGACTTCGTTATTAGAGCTCTAAAAAACCCAATTGAAATGAAGCGTAACAATCAACTGACCCCATAACAAAACGATGTTCTTCTAGTTGCGTGGAAATTGTAACAACGTACCCGAACCCAGAGGATACCCGGGCAGCTACAGGCCGGCTGGTGGTCAAAGAGATCCGGGACAACGTCACTATCGACTTCGAGATGTTCGAGGTGCTGCATCTCACCGTCAGGGTGAGGGACTTGAACACTGTCCTCAATCAAAACTACACTGAGGGTGAGTTTAGTTTAAAAACGTTGTGACTACGATGACAGAGATAAAAGTGTCTTAGTATTTATGAAATAAAACTACTTTTGAACGGATAGAATCGCGGTATAATTTTAAACTACATGTTTACAGGAAAACCCGAAATTTCGGCTACTTTTCAGCAGCCGTGATCACGGAATAGCTCAGATGTTATGCGTCACTTGTCTATTAAAATATTATAAAGTCGACCCTCAACTTGACATCTACATATTTGTATATCTAATTCTATGCGTTTTAAAGTAGTTTTAATTCATGAGTAACAGTCGCGTTAACTTTACAAAACCAAACTTTATATGTGTCAAAACGATGTATCTTTGATATCATCTAACTATCTAAATATATCTGTAAGGTTAATGAAAGTGAAGATAAACAATTTAAAAAAAATGCAATATGTATTGATAAATTAATAACTAACTAACTATTATGGCTCAACGACAAAGTGTGTCTTGGCCTCCGAAACGATAAATTAATAAAAATAAATAATTCCAGCGACGTTCACGATCCGTATAATCGACATGAACGACAACTGGCCGATCTTCGGCGAGGGCCAGCTGGAGCAGGCGCTGCTGGTGCGCGAGGAGGCGGCCGCCGGGCTCATCATCGGCTCCGTCACCGCCACCGACATCGACGGGCCGCTCTACAACCAAGTGCGGTACACCTTGGAGTGAGTATAGCAACAATGAGGGTTTTAGGCTCGTATTAATAAATCGCACTCAACTCTGAGCTCGATCTTGAGTGCGAACTAGAAATGTCATTCTCATACAAAACAGCACCTCAAGTTCGTGCTCAAGTTCGAGCTCAGAGTTGAGTGCGATTTATTAATACGAGCCTTTGACTTTAATAAAATCGGCTCTAGGTGGCAATATGTTGGCGTCAGGTAGTCTAGCGCGAGCTATTGCTTTCGTCGCAAATTATATCTCGTGGCATCTTGGCTAGACCACAAGGTCTAACAGTTGTGACGACACCCACCTAACGATACGACTCAACAGATGGCGCTGAAACGCACTCGCATACTCGATATTTCCATACAAACCTCCATCGCGCAAGCAGAGTTTCCGCCGCGTCTTACCCCTGCCAGTAGTCCAGCCATCTTGGTCAAATCGTCGCTCCAACTGGCTTGAAGCCAGAGATCTACTTCAATTCTCTTTATATTTATCCCGTGTATCCATATCCCCTTTTTACGATGAATTGATTCTTTGTCATTTCATCTCCCTCGTTAATAACTCCGTTTGATAATATGAAATAACAAAATCCGTTCAGGCCACGTGAGGACACTCCCGACGGCTTGGTGAGGATCGACTTCGTCACAAGCCAGCTGACGGTGGACGCGGACGGCGCCATCGACGCCGACGAGCCGCCGCGGTACCACCTCTACTACACCGTGGTCGCAAGCGACGCCTGCTACGCCGAGAACCAGACCGAGTGCCCCCCGGACCCGACCAACTGGCAGACGAGAGGCAACGTGAGAACAAATTACATCTATACTTCTATATCTATACTAATATATAAAGCTGAAGAGTTTGTTTATATGTCTGTATGTTTGTTTGTTTGTTTGTTTGAACGCGCTAATCTCAGGAACTACTGCTCCGATTTGAAAAAATATTTTTGTGTTGCATAGTCCATTTGACGAGGAAGGTTTTAGGCTATTGGAAATCTAAATCCACGCGGACGGAATCGCTGGCGACCGCTAGTATTTATTTTGGGGACAGGCATGTGCCAAATGCAATCATAGCACTGATTCCTCCCTCGGTGCCATGGAAACTGCAGGGGTTAATGGGTAGTGGGACGATGTCTCGAGCCCCACCCACGGCTACAGGTCTAGCTAGACGGCAGCTTTGACGCGTCAATGCGATACTCTACGAGAAAAAATATCGTAAGTAGATGGGGATATCAAAACACAGCCTATTGTTGCTACTCACCGCACCAAAATGTCAACACTTTTATTTATTACTTTAGTTATTTTGTTAACGTTAATTTTTACGAACGTACAAATAAATCAGAAGTTCCTAAAAAGGAACGTTAACAAAAGAATCTGTTGTTCTTGTTACTTCTGCACAATTTAATGGCATCTCATGACTCTCATTACCTGTGTGTCACAGATAACCATCGAGATCATTGACACCAACAACAAGGTGCCCGTCGCCGAGACCGACATGTTTCTGCAGCGCGTTTACGTCTGGGAGAACGCGACGCAGGGAGATACCGTCGAGCAGATTTACTCCAGCGATCTGGATAGAGATGGTAAGAGTTCTGCCGTGATTTATTACGAGTGCTCTGAGCTGGTTGGTCAAAAAGATCCTCCTCCTCCTAACGTTTATCCCGTTTCTGTGCGGGTCCGCTTTGACCATGATCCAGGATTTGGTAAGTCTGGTTTCAGTAAAGCGACTGCCATCAGACCTTTGTAACCCTTAAAAGGGAACAAGACAGATTGGATCATGGTTACACATTCAGATCGAACTGAGCTAAAGTCAGAAACTATCTGAACGTGCAGGTTTCCTCACGGTCTTTTCGCTCACCGTCGAGCTATTGGCCTACATAGATTGTCGAAAATTGCAGAGGTGAGAGCCCGTATTCGAACCACGGACCTCATGTATGTGCGACGCGGTCCTTACCACGAGGCCACCATCGTTCATGAGTACAATAATTAAATAGAAACTTGATATCAACTGTAGACAGATACGTATTAGGATATTGTAATAGGGTACCTACTATTTTCAGTGGTTCTTATTGATTTTAAAAGCAGTCAAGCAATGGCTTGAAACTGTGGTTTGGCCTACTGCGCTAATACAGAGACGAACTTCTTAGCTATCCGTGGATTCTCCGTGCGGGTGCCGGGTCCATCGTGTGGAACAGAGAGGAATGTCAGTCGGCGCCTGGGACTTTCGACCCAGCGTGTAGGTTTAAGGGGCCCCTTAATAGTAGGTATACTAAATATTGTAAATAATGTTGCAGAAATGTACAACTTGCGGAGGTACCAGATCAACTACCTGGTGAACCCTCGCCTGCGCGTGTTCTTCAGCGTGGACCCGGACTCGGGGCTGGTGTACGTGGACTTCACCACGGACGAGGTGCTCGACCGCGACGGCGACGAGCCCACGCACACCATCTTCCTCACCATCAGCGACAACTTCAACAGGGAAGGAGGTAATGTTGCAACTTCAGCTGTAACGTCACCGTCATTGTCGCCATCAGCGACAACTTGAGCAGGCAGGGCAGTTCTATTCTAGTCAGCCTTCTCCTTCTTGCGTCAATCGCGTCTTACGCCTGGTTTACAGATAGACTCGATTTTGAAAGAAATATATTAGTTACAGAATTTGCACGTTAGACATAACTCTTTGGACTTTGCAGCGCCCTAAGGTTATCAGAGACATAAAAGCTGCAAAATGGGTGCCCAGATTCCGCGGTTTTAGTGAGCTAAGTGCTTATAAAGGACCAAAAAATTAAACTACTTGTAATTTTGATAATCTTATTGGCAAACGTTTTGTATTGCAAAGAAAAGCCAAAAACTCGTATTCTTAATTTTTACCGCTAAATAACATACTAGTACGGAAGTCAGCATTATCCAGGGGGGAGGGGGGCGCTGCCCTCCCAACCTGCCTGGATACGCCTATGGCTGCAAGTGACTTTGATTTTATATTGTACTTCGATGCGCAGCAGTCTAGATTAATCAAGTCACCAGCGTCAAAATGATAATAGACAATAACCGTTTCTGGTTGTGTTCAGACGGCAGACAGAACCAGAACGAGACTGTGCTGGAGGTGATCCTGGTCGACGTGAACGACAACGCGCCCGTGCTGCAAGCCAGGCAGCCCTGGAGCATTTCCGAAGACACTGATGAAGTAAGACCGTTTTAAATAGAAATCTCACATCATCACATACAGTGCACTTGATAGGGATTTATCAGTACGAATATTATGGCGTCTATTGCCTATGGTCGGTGTGCTTAGTTCTTCTGGGTGAACCCCGGGAATTTTTTCAGTAACTTGATACATGTCCAAATTTTTTTAAAGCGAACTCCCGTTCTCTATTAGTAACTGTCTCCTTATAAGCACCTCCTACACCAAATAGGTTGTCACAATTTTCTTGTAAAACTGAGACGCCGTGGTCCACAGGGTTTGACGCTGTCTCCGAACATCACGGCGACGGACCGCGACGACCCGACCACGGAAAACGCGCGCGTCGGCTTCTCCGTCGCGAGCCTGACGCTGACCAACCGCGAGGGCGTGGAGCTGCCGGACCTGTTCGCCATCACCAACCTCGGCGACAACACTGGCGAGCTGGTCACTCAGTTTCCGATGAGAGGCTACTGGGGCACTTACGACGTTGAGATCGAGGTAAGGTGTGCTAACCAAGGAGCCATTTCGCGAGAGCGAAATATCGCTATTGACACAAATACTTCGCGGGATGGAGATATAAGTAGCGACGAAAGCGATATTTAGCCTCGCGCGAAATGGCATCTTGGCTAGCCCACCAGTTGTTCTTCTGCTACGGCAGCTAACCTTACGATCAGCAGCATCATTACACATGACTTTTTGTCTAAATACATGGCCGCTTGCTGCTTGGCCGACTGTTTTTATACATTATAGTGCTCAATTACGCATGCATAGGCGCACGCTTAATTATTATGAATAAGTGTATATAGTATACACCTATCTTCACCATGTATGATGATGAGGCATAACTGATGATGAATTTTCATAGGCGTACGATCACGGAAACCCGCCGTTGAACTCCACATTGGTTTACGAGGTGGTCGTCCGTCCATACAACTACCACAACCCCGAGTTCCAGTTCCCTCTGGCAGGGTCTACCATCCGGCTGCATAGAGTAAGTCTTAGTTTCAATGTACCTACCTATATTATACTTTAGCCTACACTCGATCATGCATTGGCGAGTTATGGTTGCGCAGAGAGGGAAGCAAAAGCGACGTAGGTATTCACGAAGAAAAGATTTTGATAAATTCCATCCCTAAGGTGATGAAATAGGTGATGAAAATTCGACGAGTGAAACCGAAATTCACGCGGACGCGGTCGCAAGTAGATACCCAGGCCAGAACAAATAGACAAATGTAGGATGGTAAAAATGAATGCGATAAGAGCGAGAGAATGAATGAAATGACACAATGGCGTCAGGCTAGGTTGAGAGCAGTTGATATGTAAAGTTTCTAATTCTATTGAGAAGTGTCCTGCGATTTTCTTTAATCTATTCCCGGATCTTAAAATTTCCTGTGGTAACAATCTTCTACGTCACGGTTGCCATGTGGTAACGATGTCGTCGCTGTCGGGGATGATCCACATAATAAGACGAGTGGTCAGTGTGGTATCAACATCTTTATAAATTACTCTACTGCTTGTATACTAATATTAGAACGCGTGGTACGTGATATTAGAGGAGACATACCTTCACGTATGGTAAAGATATCTGATCAAAGCCGCTTTTCTCGGCTCGAACCAAATATGGTTGGGAAGGGAGAGGAATGTCATCGGTGAAGGTGATCGTTAGTATACTATAATGGGGCCCCTTGAACCTACACGCTGGGTCGAAAGTCCCAGGCACCGACTGACATTCCTCTCTGTTCCACGCGATGGACCCTTCACCCGCACGGAGAATCCATGGATAGCTAAGAAGTTCGTCTCACATCCACGTTTCTTCTCGTATGTTGTAGGAGTGGGCGACTGGCGGGCCGCTGTGGACGCCGGACGGCAGCCCGCTGGCGCGCCTGCACGCCACCGACGAGGATGGGCTGCACGCCGGCGCGGTCACCTTCCACATACAGGGCAGCGGTGAGCTCATCGTATTGTTATTGTTCCCCTCGGTGTATTACCCTCGCAGCTGAATTCGAACACGGCGGCGGACAGCACCGACCAGCGCGTGTTGAAGCTTGTCGGAGCTTGGCGGCACCGTTCAGTGCTTATCGCGCGGGTTCATATATTTTCGCGCTATAAGCGCTTATACGTTTTCATCTTTTTAGGGAAATTCCCTAAAAGATAGAAGTACTTCTGCCGAGCGGGTGATCTAGTTCGGGGACCGAGGTCCTTACGCGATGTAGGCTTGTATGGAAATATCGCTTTGCCGTGTCAGCGCCATCTGTTGAGATATATTGGAACTACTCATTTGTGGCGATGTAGATAGGTGTCGCCACATCTTTCTTTCTGTATACGGCCTAGGATTACCAAAGTAAATGCATCGGCCTCATGCATCTATTTCAGATGATTCATAACAGCGCCAGTGAGACATCGCAAAACCTACATAAGAAAAGTACGCAGGATATATTATAGTGCGCAAGCGCGTGCGCAAGCACAGGTGCACTCTCTATTCCCTTACTCTCATGATTCGGTGGGACGGCAAACTGACACGACCGTAGAGAGATCAGGCACAGGACCAACTGTTTTACGTGCTCTCCGAGGCACGGGGGTGTATTACATTGTCAACTTCCAAACTCCTGTATCTGTGTTATCACACACAACAGAAAAAAATAGACACAATTTCATTGTCTCATGGTACTAAGTTCATGCTAATGGGACATTGTTTAGTTCGTGAGTCTGAAATATTTAGGAGACCTACGGGAAGAAACCCGAAGCGATAGGTACTACACAGCACCCAACACGGTGTTTTGAACCTAGCGACTAACGGACACCACAGGCAATCCCAAATTAACCAGAACAATTGTATGTCTCCATCTCATTTAGTGACCCTCTATCCTATATTATGTAACTTTTACTTATTTAATAGAGATTTGCTTAGTATTATTGAGGCCGCAACACTCACTCACTTTTGTTTTAACAGAGGAAGCCATAGAATACTTCAGCATCGAGAACGACGGCGACAACTACGGGACCCTCTCGCTGCGGACAACGTGGGACACTGAACAGAGAATCAGGGAATTCCGGGTAAAATATCTCTCAAATTTTAAAGAAACCCAAAAAGACCGGTTGAACTCATAGGAAGAAGACTACAATTTAAACTTTTTTAAAAAGCAAATCAGCATCTCTTATTGACCCCTAATCTAATGCAACACTTAGGTGCCTAGTATCTTCTTAAACTTGCTTATCTTGCCAAAGTAACCTAAATATTTACACCATGAAAATGAAAATTATTTAAGCTTAAAAACAGTTAACTTGCAACATTACCATTACTACTACCATTTAGGTTTTTTTTTGTTATATAACTTTATCCTTGTACAGTTAACGATCAGAGCAACAGATGGCGGGACCGAGCCGGGTCCGCTGTGGACCGACAGCACGGTGACGGTCATATTCGTGCCCACACAAGGAGACCCTACCTTTGAGACGCCCGCACAAACTGTAGCTTTCACCGGTAAGAACGAAAACGCCTCAGCTCAGCAAAATGGCATTGCACCGATAGTGGAAAAGATAGGTGGTGAAAGCACAACAAACAATGGCGACTCTGTCACGATACAAAGAAGCTTCACTCCAATACCAATCACTTGACCACTTAACCAATCCAATCGATGTTTTCTGGCCAATATGGTCCTAACTGCGATATTATGACAACGACTCATAGGAAATAACCCATAAAGTATTGAATATTTAGTAAAGCTTTTTTAAACTATAATTTACTTTATTTAGCAGAGAATTTGGTATAAATAGAAAGTATGAAGCCATCGGACGTATTCCGAAGTTCTCTTTCAGGCGTGCACTCACACTCACTCACTTCATAGAAAATGTACTTATCCTTCCACAGAGGGTGAAGACGGTCTGACACAATCGTCGCAGTTGCTGCTCGCACAGGACGAGAAGAACTACCAGTGTGAGCACGACACGTGCTTCAGCATCTACTACAGGATACTTGGTGCGTTGCATTGCTCATTACTACTAACTCATGCGAAAAAACATTATTTAAATGAAGTCACATGATTGGTGAGATACACATGAGCTGTGTTATTTTTCTCCGTGCATTACGCACGAAAACCTTTGATCAAGATTTCCCAAAAATGTGCCTTGGACTTCTTCGCTACTGATACACATTTATGGTTTTTAATAAAAAAAGTTTTTTTTACATAAAAGGGGTCCGGTTCACCTAATCTTTGCGTCCCTATTGTTGTCCAAGGATATTTGATTGACAAGTTATAAGTAACCCCTCCCCAGAGTCTTTGGGTATAGCCCCCACCTGGGACCACCTCCAACGTATCGCAACGATTATGATATTTCGCTCTCGCGAAATGGGATCTTGGTTAGACCACCAAATTGTAATTAATGATGATGATTTGTACTCAGAGGGCAACAGCGAGGGCTACTTCACCCTAGACCCCGTCACCAACGAGCTGCGGTTAGCACGCGAACTGGACCGCGAGGCGGCCGCGACGCACACCGTCATGGTGGCCGCCGCCAACGCGCCCGACGCCTCGCACGTGCCCATGCAGGCCTCCATCCTCGTCGTCACTGTCAACGTGAGTAGCATACCACAGAGAGGAACTATTGCGTAGCCTAAACAGCGAGGGCTACTTCACCCTGGACCCCGTCATGGTGGCCGCCGCCAACGCGCCCGACGCCTCGCACGTGCCCATGCAGGCCTCCATCCTCGTCGTCACTGTCAACGTGAGTAGCATACCACAGAGAGGAACTATTGCGTAGCCTAAACAGCGAGGGCTACTTCACCCTGGACCCCGTCATGGTGGCCGCCGCCAACGCGCCCGACGCCTCGCACGTGCCCATGCAGGCCTCCATCCTCGTCGTCACTGTCAACGTGAGTAGCATACCACAGAGAGGAACTATTGCGTAGCCTAAACAGCGAGGGCTACTTCACCCTGGACCCCGTCATGGTGGCCGCCGCCAACGCGCCCGACGCCTCGCACGTGCCCATGCAGGCCTCCATCCTCGTCGTCACTGTCAACGTGAGTAGCATACCACAGAGAGCCTCTGTTGCGCGTAGCCTAAACAGCGAGGGCTACATCACCCTGGACCCCGTCATGGTGGCCGCCGCCAACGCGCCCGACGCCTCGCACGTGCCCATGCAGGCCTCCATCCTCGTCGTCACTGTCAACGTGAGTAGCATACCACAGAGAGCAACTATTGCGTAGCCTAAACAGCGAGGGCTGCATCACCCTGGACCCCGTCATGGTGGCCGCCGCCAACGCGCCCGACGCCTCGCACGTACCCATGCAGGCCTCCATCCTCGTCGTCACTGTCAACGTGAGTAGCATACCACAGAGAGGAACTATTGCGTAGCCTACCCGTTTAGTCCACCAACGGAACCTTTGGAAGCATACCACATAGAGAGCCTCTATTGTTAGTCCATCGACGGAACCACGGGAAGAAATTTCTTTCGATCTACCATTGGACTACAAGCAATAAAGATCAACTTTTATATCCAGTGATGCTTTAATGATGTTTTCTCCGAGGTGCAGATACGTCCTGAGGTGAGTGTTAAAACACATTGGAATTTTCGGAAGACTATCTTAGCTTTAGTGTCTATGAATTTCTTCAGAAGGAAAATTTTATGTAATACTCTGTGAAAAATATTACTGAAAGTTGTTTTAACCCATAAGGAAAATTGTATATACCTAATACTTTATGAGAAATATTACTAAAAGTTGTTTAAACCCATAGGTCCGTGAAGCCAGCCCGCGGCCTGTGTTCGAGCACAGCCTGTACACCGCCGGCATCTCCACACTCAACTCAATCGGCCATGAGGTGCTCACTGTTAGGGTAAGTGACATTGTCCACAACATTGTCTATCTCCGAGTAGTTACAAATATATATTTATTTTTATGAATAAAGTTTATTTACAAATACATACATTCATCTAATCTTTAAACTGCTTGCGACCTGAACCTCATAACTTTTGTCTAGCATTTTCTGAACCTGAATGCTTTTGATTTATATCAGCTAACTTTTTTTACGTTAAGCATCCCTGTCCAATCGTTTATTTCGTAAATATACTGCAGTCACCAACCCGCCTACCCTACCAGACACTCTCCTCCAGACGGAGGTTATACTTATAGTCGCCTAACCTCCTATCTGGGGGAGGCATACATCTGTCATATAACTGCATTAGCTGATGACGATGTTCCCCAGGCAACGCACTCCGACAACGACGCGATAACGTACACCATCAACGCGACGAGCATGGAGGCGGACAGCAGCCTCGACGCGGTGCGCTACTCGGCCTTCGTGCTGCACAACACCACCGGCGTGCTCACGCTCAACATACAGCCCACGGCCTCCATGCACGGCATGTTCGCCTTCCACATCGTCGCTACAGACACCGGTCAGTCACACCTCTGAACACTTGTGGCTTCTAACCGCTCGGCCTCCGTGCTGAGCCACCACCGGCGTGCTCACGCTCAACATACAGCCCACTGCCTCCGAGCAATGCTAGAAAAAAAGTTGTCGAGTGTCTGGCCAGTGTCTGTGGACACTGGTCAGACACTCGACAACTTTTTTTTCATGTTATAGGGAGGCAAACGAACAAGAGTCTCACCAGATGGTAAGTGATTACCGCTGCCCATGGACATCAATAATCGTACAAGGGTGGCAGATGCGTTGCCTGCCCTTAAAACCCCATACCCATCCCAACTGAGCGTTGGAAACCTTACTCACCAGCAGAAACATAGCATAACAATGACGAAGTGCAATTTCTTAAGGTACTTTCCTAGACAGAGGCTCATTCAAGTGGATGTTCCACTAATTAAGCTCTACCTCTCTGTTCTGGTGTTTTACACATTAGAGCGTTTACTCAAGGAGACATCCCCTTCGATAGTTATTATTCTTGCATTACAAATGGGATGTCTGAAGACCATACACAGACTCTTATGTTTCCCATATCTTAAAACCTTTTTCCAGGTGGCGCTACGGATACTACTCAAGTGCAGATTTACCTGATATCGTCGCAAAACCGTGTGTTCTTCACATTCAGGAATACAGTGGATGAAGTGGTTCCGCACACAGATTTCGTATGTATTTTTTCCGAATGTACACTTACAAAATGTGTTTTATCTAAAGGTTCTGCATCAACTGGCATTTTTTCTGGCTTTAAAGCCAAGATGTAAGAATGAAGAATCATAGACTCTGTACCTCTGCTAATCTTAAGTCTTTTCGTTGTTTGTTTTTTAGGACCATTAGGAATTTCAAGTCCAGAAATGATTGTACTCATATATGGCCTTTTTTGAGTTGCTTAAGTGCCCCTTTTTATAAGGCAACAAGTAGTTATGTGAAGTTTTGCGTACAGACGACCTGTTGTGTCCCTCTGGACGCCGTTCCTAGCGAAAGTCATACTTGACCCGTATCTTTTTTATAAAAGCACGGAACATTAGCTTCTCTTTACCTGATGATAAGCAAAAGAGCTGGAGGCACAATTGCCATGACAACGGATGTGGTACCAAAATGATATCCCATTCGTTTGTATCGCCAGCCGGCCCGCAAGATACTTCTTCACGCTTCTTTATGACGTGTTCTCCGTCAGATCGAGGAAGTGTTCACGGAGGTGTTCGGCATGCGCTGCAACGTGGACCAGGTGCTGCCGGCGACGGACAGCAGCGGCGCCGCGCTCGACGACCTCACCGAGGTGCGCGCGCACTTCATCCGCGACGACGAACCCGTGCCAGCTGAGGAGATTGAGCAGTACGTATAAGTCTTTGAGTGATCTTGTCAGGGTGAGTATTGCCGCACCATAGCTGCAAAGATCCCATCCCGACTCGGGTATGAAGTAAACGTAGGATTTTTGCGGGTTTGGGAGAGTGAGTCCTGAGCTCAAAACACGGCGGCAGGCCTACAGCTACCCGGTTTGCTAATGCTATGGCAGTTGGCAAGTACACAAATACTTCGTGTGCGGGGTGGAGATATCATTGCGACGATAGCGATATTTCGCTGTTGCGAAATGGCATCTTGGCTAGCCCACCAGATCAATGATCTGTAAATATTTCCTTTTGAAATTTGTACAGTCAGATTTGTTTTGAAAATTTGATTTTCTTCCTGATGTAACTATTTGTCAATTGAGATCAAGATTTTGATTAATTAACTTTGTCACCTGGTCAGGATCCGCAGCGACACGGCGCTGGTGGGGCGGCTGCAGGCGGCGCTGAACGCGCGCGCGCTGGTGCTGCAGGACTTCGTGACGGGCGGCAGCGGCGCGGCGGCCGCGGCGGCGCAGATGGCCGTGTACGCGCTGGCCGCGCTGTCCGCCGTGCTGGCGCTGCTCTGCCTCGTGCTGCTGCTCACATTCTTCTTCAGGACGCGAGCGTGAGTACACACCCTGGCACGACTCATATAGGTTGCCCGATATACTTCGTGACGGGCGGCAGCGGCGCGGCGGCCGCGGCGGCGCAGATGGCCGTGTACGCGCTGGCCGCGCTGTCCGCCGTGCTGGCGCTGCTCTGCCTCGTGCTGCTGCTCACATTCTTCCTCAGGACGCGAGCGTGAGTACACACCCTGGCACGACTCATATAGGTTGCCCGATATACTTCGTGACGGGCGGCAGCGGCGCGGCGGCCGCGGCGGCGCAGATGGCCGTGTACGCGCTGGCCGCGCTGTCCGCCGTGCTGGCGCTGCTCTGCCTCGTGCTGCTGCTCACATTCTTCTTCAGGACGCGCGCGTGAGCACATACCTTGCACGACTCATATAGGTTGCCCGATATACTTTGTGACGGGCGGCAGCGGCGATGGCTGAGTTTGCCCACGCCCCGCTATCTGCCATACTAGCGCTATTCTGTCTCGTGCGCCTGAGTAGCCAGTTTAATTAACATTGTCCATAGGAATCCCGGGTCTACACTTTCATATTGAGAGACTGTATTATATTATTATATGTATATTGAGGACAAGAGCGAGCCCGGTAGCGAACCACCTAGGAGCTGGTGCTATAGGACTTCGTGACGGCGGCAGCGCAGATAGCGGTGTACGCTCTGTCTGCACTGCCTTCGCGCCAGTTGTCAGTCAGTCCTGAGAACAAGAGTGTAGCGGAAGACTTTACGACACACGGGACGTCCTCTTGATGCGACTCCATCTTTGATACAGGTTGAAACTTGTCTGAAGAAAAAGATCCGATTATAAATTCGGTTCGTCCTGCCCGGGAAACATTTTAAACTAGGCTTAAAATTCATTGCTATTAGTATGTACCACACACTTCGATAATATTTCTGATGTCTCAATTTCACATCTTTACTGCTTAGGCTGAACCGCCGCCTGCAAGCGCTGTCAACGACGAAGTACGGGTCGGTGGACTCTGGGCTGAACCGCGCTGGGCTGGCCCCCAACACCAACAAGCACGCTGTCGAGGGCTCCAACCCCATCTGGAACGAGGCCATCAAGGCACCCGACTTCGACTCCATCAGGTATTCACTTGTTCTACGTTAGCTTATCAATCAGCTGCTGTAATCCGTCATTTATTCATTTATTTATTTGTGATATTACTAAAAGTAAAACGCACTGCCTCCGTGGTGTAGTGGGTTCGAATCCCGCAGGGAACACTTTCACTTTGTGTTGGTTTTCCCAGTTTGGTTAGGACATTGCAGGCTTGAATCACCTGATTGTCCGATAAGAATGATGATTCCGTGCTTCGGAAGGCACGTTAAGCCGTTGGTCCCGACTATGATCCAATTGTCATCCAACAGTCATTGCTAGGTTTCCCTTGTGGTTACGGAGGTCAGACGACAGTCGCTCCATTGTAATAACCAGGCATGTCAATTCAGGATCATATAGTCGCAGCGTACCCTGGGCTCCAAGGCAATGGCCGAGGATGCAACCAGGAGAGGCGCTTTATTCTATTCTATTCTATTCTATTCCATTCTATTATATTCTATTCTATTCTAATCGTAGTGACGCAAGCGGCGACTCGGACCTCATCGGCATCGAGGACCTGCCGCAGTTCCGCGACGACTACTTCCCGCCCGGGGACAACAACTCTGCCGAAGAGATATTCAACCCCAGGGTAAGATCCGCGCCTCTCCCTCTCTGTTTTTTTAATTTTCCATTTTTAATCAGATAGGTGTAGGATAAAAATAAAAAAGGAGTGTGTGAAAAAAAATTGTCACACCGGGCATACCTATGGAATGTATCTATGTGGTACTCAAAATCTATGTAGTTTCTCAAAACGTTTATTGCAAAACCGTAATGTATATAAGATCTTAAAATAGGTACATTGCTAAATACAATTCTGGACATTGTCGGGTACGCAATACTACAATGATTAATGTATTAATTATAAGGACTGAGGCTTTGCAAATTTCTTCAACTATTTGTTGAATTTATCGAGTACCTAGAGCATACCACTGTATTTAATGTTTTGTGTTCAGGAGGAACTCCCAACGCACAGCAACAACTTCGGCTTCAGCTCGAGCCCCTTCAACAAGCAGTTCTACGCGTGAAGACCAGACTGGGATCTACCTTATATACTTATCTTAAAACCATAGAGTAAAGTAAATATACCAAAAGGAACTTAATACATAATGTAGGTAGTTAGCTAATTTTATATCGACAACGCTGCGTTGACTCTTATATTAAAAGTTTGTATAGTCTTGGTGCAAACGATTGTTTTTCCAGTGTTGTTTAAAGTGAGGTACCTACCTATCCAGAATTTGCTTGTAGTATTTAATAAAATACATTCCGGAAGTCAACTTCAGTTGTTTTTAAACATCCTTAAGTGTACTGTTATTTTTTGGACAATGATATTGTATAATTTTATTGAAAATACTCGTCATGTCATAAAAACCTTTTTAATTAGGTATAATACTTATAACGTGTCCCCCCAATGTATAAAAAATATGAATTACCTACCTATTTATTATGAAAAGTTGTTAAATAAATATTATGTAAATATAGTGGAATATAGTTTATTGAATAACAATGTACCTATGTGATATTAGCATTCAATTGTTTTTCATTTAATAGGTATTAACCCTAATGTCCCACTCCTCTACTAAAGCATAGCGCTGGCTCTTCCACCTATCCCACCTGGGTGGGAAAACTAATCTACTACTAGAGGTTCCTTTACCTATCTATGACAAGGGTCTAAGATCTTATACCGACCTTTACAAACCAAACCCGTATATTTAAATGTTTGGAGTTATAAATTATACTCTTTGCGTTGTGATTGTGACTGAAATTAAAACGTGTATTTCTGTCAGCTACTATCAGTCATGTCAATTTAGACATTTTAATGACCATTAAAATAAAATTTTCCTACACAAAAACGGTGTGGTCATAGGTCGTGGTGTACTTTGCTTGTAAAAAGTCATCCAACTATACCAATACCTACTTTCAGAGGTGATTTACAGTGAGCGTCCTTTTTCATCTGCTATCATCATGGCTACATTACAACAAATTAAATCCCTAAAACACCACAAAAAACATCATTGCTCTTTGGATTTTGGTAAGTTTCGAATGTGCAACTTAAAGTTCGAACTTATTCCAGAAATTATGTCACAAAATATATAGGTGCCAAAAATGGTGCCAAAGAACTGTAAAAACAAGAAACAGAAGAATTGTGTTCTGTGGATGCCACGAAATTAGTCGCAAAAGTTGCTATCATTGCAATCAGTTCTGAAATCAGTTAAGTGTGTTACTAAGGGCCAGTTGATTTCATGTTAGAGAGACATACGCACTCCCCTCCTTGAGTCGAATTCCTCGTTACTGAGGGTCGTGATCATTGCATGAAATCAAACACACACAACACCTCTCTTGGCAGTGTTTATGGAGTGGTTCTCCATTTCACACACTTACTCGTAGTTCGTAGGATCCTCACGATGTCTTCCTTCACCGGACAGCTGTTATGAATAGAGTTTTGATAATCCAGAGGTGCGTGCCTGACCAGATTTTAACCGCCAACCTCACGCATGTGAAGCGGCGCACTTACCACTAGGCTACCGAGCTTCTCAAAAACCCGCGCTATGGTATTCGCTTTTCTGTTTCCCATATACCTTAAAATATAATTGTAATTTAACAATAACATCGAAGAGTTCGAGAAGAATCCGCCGCAGCCACGGTCGCCGCTGTGCCGGCGCTCGCAGCGCTGGTTCCTGATCAGCAAGCACCACCCACACACGTACCGGCACTTCCGAAGCTACCCCACGGTCGTGGCAGAAAGACAGCGGCAGCTCACCGAGGGAGACCGCTGCCTCATACACCCGTTGAGCAGCTTCAGGTATGCTAGCCAAGATGCCACTTTATTACGCTATCGTAGCGACTTATATCTCCATCCAACAAATAGTTCGTGTGCGGAATGGCAATGTAAGACGCGACGAAAGCGTTGGCGAATAATTGTCAAAGTGGCATCTTGGCTAGCCTACCAAGGTTTTAGATAAGCACTCAAACGTAAGAGCCAGTAGGTATCGTAGAACATACATTATTAAACGAAAAATGTAGCAGCAGTACGAGCGGTGGAAATAACCGATCAACTAATTTTTCAAGAACTAGAATCATCTTACCCTTGACGAATTTCTAGAAAAACGTCCATCTAAATTAATATTAATCGAAAGCCTCCTTCCAGCCTATACTGGAACAGCTTCATGGCTCTGGTCAACATTACCCACATCTGCGTGTCCTCATTCCGACTGACCTTCGTGCTGAATCCGCTGGGGCAGCACCCAGAGCTGCATGTGGCCGATCACGTTCTGATGCCGCTCCAGCTCCTCGGCTTGCTCGACGTCGTGGTCAAGTTCCACGTAGGGTTCATGGACAAGAACTCCAATGTGGTGTTGGAGAGACTGCGGATTGCTCTGTAAGATCAGAAAACTACCCATACAACTATTTTATGATTCTTTAATGAAAACACGCCTTGGTTTTTCGTTTGGTCAGCTTGAATTCGCAAATAGGGTTTTCGCAAAAAGTTCAAGGCTGTAGAATACTACATAATATGAATATGCTTATTTATACCTTTCAGATTACCTTTGCTATGGGTAGGTACTAATAATCAAAATAGTATACCTAAGTATTTAATGTCTTCCAGTTACTACCTTTGGCGCTCCTTCACCATAGACCTCGTGTCTTCCCTTCCGATCAGCTACGCTCTCCTCAGCTACAAGATCACGCCACCACGAATCATTTTGATCACGCTCATCTTGCCTGTTCTGAAAGTATTCACCATCTGCCGCGACTCCAACAACTTAGTAACTTTCGTCCAGGTAATATTATCTTCTACGAGTATAACGTCTTGATACTTAAATTATCTTAAAGCCCAGTGTTATGGTAATCCTATTCTTCATAAGCTCATTTATATGAAAATCATGTGAGGTTGAATAGTGACTCATTTAACCCGACACGTTGTGTTTTAACACAACGCTTAAACACTTTGTGTGATGTATAGCTAATAAATATAGTGGACACGCTTGCTGGCGCGGCGTGCGGTGGTGGGGGCGCGGAGAGCGGGAGCTCGCCGCGCACTCTTGTACCGGCCGCCGGGCGAGCAGGAGCGTCTACCGTTGTTTACATACTTTGTGTTTTATTACCACACTACAACTGTACAAGTGGCGACCCTGCCAGGATCTAAATAACCAAGGTATGAAATTAATAAATATTGTTGTGCTAAATAAAACACAAAGTGCTACTAGAGGTAAATCAGTGACTGATACCTGTTTTCTATTTCATGTTACCGTAAAACAGTTACAGTAATAATGAATTAATTAGTAAGGCAGGTTACAGACACTGGTTGTTACCTATACCGTAATAAAGTAGAATTACTTACAAGTTATCTCAGTCTGTTGTCAAAATGATTTTAAAAATTTATACGTTTATTAAATGTGCATTTTGGTTGGGTACCTACAAGCTTGCTTATCGGATGGAATGCTGTTTCTATTGTTCGCGCGGACCGGAATCGCGCACAGGTGTTCGTTATACTCCCGCCCGATATTAAACGTTAACACTAAGTAAAGTAACTAAAAGTTAAGATTCCTCGCAAGTATAGAACAAAAAATTAATTATTGTCGTAAAATGTTTAATGAATATTTTATCACGTGAATGATAGTTATTTTATTCGAATACATTTATACATGAATGCGTGTGTACCTATGTGTACAATGTGAAAGTAAGACCTTCATAGATATAGGTACTGATACCTTATTGAAATAACAGATACACCCTTGGCCAAAAGTATTAGGCACCCTAAAAAATGCACAAAACATGTTTACCAATTGAACAATGGCTCATCTGAGATGTTATGTCGGTGTCTCAAATAATTTCGGATCTTTTACGAGTAAACAAGCTTTTATTTCTGTTTAAGTTATTAGATTGACGAAAAATTTATTTAAAAAAAAATGCCAAAAAGAAGTGAAATTTGTTTAGAGAATTGTGTGAAAATACAACTTCTCCATGAACAAGGCAAGTAGCAGAAAGAAATTGCAAAGTTGGTGAGGTGTTCGCGCTGCGCCGTGCAAACCACCATCAAACGGTTCGCTAATTTCACTGTCTAATCAACGAACGTAAAGTAAGATTAAAGATACTATCCAAACTTAAAATATATTTAAGTTTCGTGTAATTAATGATAAAGTTTAATATTACTTTTGGCAACAACTGAGAGTAACACTTAAGAAGTAGTCTAAATAATCAAATGGTACCTAAACCATGTACCTACAATATTCAAAGAGGTAGTTCGATGAAAATCGGAACTGTACCGACAATATTCAAAGAGGTAGTTCGATGAAAATCGGAACTGTACCGACAATATTTAAAGAGGTAGTTCGATGAAAATCGGAACTGTACCGACAATATCAAAGAGGTAGTTCGATGAAAATCGGAACTGTACCGACAATATTCAAAGAGGTAGTTCGATGAAAATCGGAACTGTACCGCCAATATTCAAAGAGGTAGTTCGATGAAAATCGGAACTGTACCGACAATATTCAAAGAGGTAGTTCGATGAAAATCGGAACTGTACCGACAATATCAAAGAGGTAGTTCGATGAAAATCGGAACTGTACCGCCAATATTCAAAGAGGTAGTTCGATGAAAATCGGAACTGTACCGCCAATATTCAAAGAGGTAGTTCGATGAAAATCGGAACTGCACCGACAATATCAAAGAGGTAGTTCGATGAAAATCGGAACTGTACCGACAATATTCAAAGAGGTAGTTTGATAAAAATCGGAACTGTACCTACAATGTTCAAAGAGGTAGTTCTATGAAAATAGGACGGTACCTACAATGTCCAAAGAGGTAGTTCTATTAATTAGAACGGTACCCATAAAAGCGGACAATCTCCTTGATTAAAAGTATAGTCCCACAGTCATGTCACAATTAATACCACTATTAGCCACCACAATTGAAAATGGTCGCGACGAGGCCTAAAGTTATACCGCACGGCGACAAATGTCACCATGCCGGAGGCCAAAAAGGTAACGTTTTGCACATAGGTCGGGCTTGATGTGTTTATGCTAAGTTGTACTACCAAAATGTCCATGGTCTTGAGGCCAAAACGAAATTAGTGTTTGATAGCATTTTGCTTTGTAATTACCATGCCATTGCACTCACTGAAACGTGGTTAACATCTCGACAGACGAAATCGTGGACAATAGTCTATCGTAGGGATCGTGTGTGTGTTGGCTCTGGTGGTGTTTTCTAAAATGGATGGTGGGAGTGTTCTTTAAGCTCTGTCCCAAAATATTCTGTCTTCTCGCTAACAAGACTTAAAATACGACGATATTAAAAGCGTTTGGGTCAGACTACAGTTTCAAACTGGGAATACTATAAATAAAATATTATTATTTGCGTTGTGTACCTAGTACCTTCGTACCTCCACCAGTAAAATTGGAACCTTTAAAGCGTTTTCTTAACATTGTGGAACTTGCTCAATACCGATCGGAAAATATTGTAATAGGTATGTAGTTTGTGACTGCAACCTTGGTGGTATCCACTGGGAGCCTAGTGATGATACGTAATGACGCCACTTAATTACAAGTACAACTTGGGTTACACTTAATCGGCTTTTTATCTTCTAATGGCCTTCATCAACTCAATAACATCAGTAATAGTGATGAACAGTATCTAGACTAGTTATCAGTCGCATACATTATGCGTTGGTTACGAATCCGCAGCATCAGGTATGCTATCAATAAGTGCTACGGGATTAATCCGAGCCTCTTGTTTATCATGCCTTACCCTAAATCAAATTTTCTCCGTTCAACGACAGTGTATCTTTATCCAATTTTTTTAAAGCCGACTATTGCAACATTTTGGCTGCGTTACAGTGTGTAATTTGGCCGGTCTAGTTTTTGGCTTGTGGAGATTTTGATCAAATGATTTCTTTATTTTATGTTGAGTCAGGAAAACAACGACGTCGTAGTAGACGAAGTCATCCTAAATGGTTCAACAAATGAGTTATCAACCCCCTTTCGGGAAAAGATAAAGTACAGAAACGGTTCCTTAAATACCTTAATCACACCTAGAGACGACATCGAATAGCACTGGCTCTGAAGTGGATGTCACAATTCAAATGGGCTTAATATAAGCACTTATGAATCGTCATCAAAAATAAACTGTTATGTAATGACTTTTATTAGTAATGACTGTTATTCTGCCGAGTAGAATCGGCAAGAAACTCGACAGTTGCTCTTTTTAAATGCCAAAATTATTGCAATAATATAAAAATAAACTTGCAACAATAATGCATCAGCAATTGCTTTCACTGAGTCATACATAGTCTACTGTGTGTACCTAATAAATTAAAAAATGAAAATTAAATTCTTAATTTATTCTGGACTGGAGGCGCCCTGGTCGACCAGTCCCCAAAGGTGGCACCTGTTCACAAGTATGACGTATGTGGCGGCAGCCATCACCTCACTCAACCATCTTAGAGAGAGAATGAAATGACCCGCCACATGTGTATAAATAACGACCGCCTTATATCAACGCTTTCTTGTTTAGTAAAGGCCTTCAAGTCTTTAATCTGTTCTTTAATTAGAGAGCACATTAGAGATTTGATATCGATCACTCTTTCAAAATATAAAAACTGCATAACATTTTTATTTGCCGGTGACCTAAAAATTTACAGAAATCTGTTAATTTTGAGGAAAGTAACCTCATTCAAAAAGATCTTGGGAGAAAGGTAGATTGGTGCGATGCAATCTGTATATCCCTTATCGCTGGAAAATGATTCCACATCAAGTAATAAAAAATAAAAAAAAAATAATAATAATATAATATACTCAATAACGCTTTAGTGCGCAGGCATCTCGAATTTGCTTCCTGAATCTGGAGTCCTTTTATAGCGTACACTCGCAGAGTGGAGAGCATTCAGCGTGCTTTTACCAAGCATTTGGCATTTCTGTGTAGCGGAAATTCCCATCGTCAACCTTATAATGAGCGTCTTAATTAATATAGAAAAGCCTATCCTTTTTATTAAAAAAAAAAAAAAAAAAAACTTAAAGCATCCTAATAAATAAATGCTAATGACATTTCAGAATTCTTTAATGACAGATTTATCAATAATTGATAACTCTGCTGAATGAATAATAATACATAGGTACATAATGCAATATAATATAATATGAATATAATATAATATAATATTAATTTATAAAAAAAAAAAAGAAGGCAATAGTTGCCCCACACGTTTGTTGTGCCCTTGCAAGGCGTCACCTTTACTTTCTACATATAATTGTAATAGGTTGTTTATTTAATGAAACAATAGTTCCGTATGTTGCTCTGTGAAGAGATACTTATTGTGAGCATGACAATCATACCTAATTACACTTAATTTTACACTTACGCTAAGAATAATAACTTATTTACATACCTGTAAAGAGAAACAACAATATAAGCTATTGCTTCTTACATTATTTCCTCTACAGTCACAAATACAATTATTAACATTTAAACATCTTTAATAACTTGTGACTTGCAATTAACGAATCTGAATCTGAGTAAAATAAATTCAAAACTCGGTCTTCAACCCCCTTTGGCAAGGATTGTGGCTGAGTATAATCAGGTTAGTAATATTATTGTAGATCTTGATATTTATTGTCAAAACTTTTCTAAATTTAAATGTATTTGTCGGATAAATAGCCCGATGGGTGCTTCCGACTCAGTTGTCCCATTGTATATATTTACTGTACCAACTAGTAAGTTTTATGTACGCAGTTATTGTGATGCATATCAGAACGGTTCCTTCATATGTATTTTGTTATCATTAGCAAGAATATATACTTTTGGCTGTACTTATTAAATAAATTAACTTATATATAAATAAATAGATTTGGAAAATGACAATAACAGAGTGCATATAAAGAAGAAAAAACGTACATTTAAAACAAGTTGAAGGAAAGTGGAAGGTTATTATTATTTTCTAATGGAAATTATAGAACTATGAGAGATTCTAGTGAATGCTCTGACAATCGTGATGTAGACGATGAGTTATGCTATCTTTATCATAGATATGTTTATGTCAATCTATATTGTTGATTTATATAGTTATAGTATATATAGTTGATCTGTGTAAATTATTTAAGGAAACTTGGTTGTGTCAGACACAATGATGTACTTGGGAAATAACTAATAGAGTTTTGTTTTATTTTATTGTAAAAGGTAGATGTGATGTATAGCTAATAAATATAGTGGACACGCTTGCTGGCGCGGCGTGCGGTGGTGGGGGCGCGGAGAGCGGGAGCTCGCCGCGCACTCTTGTACCGGCCGCCGGGCGAGCAGGAGCGTCTACCGTTGTTTACATACTTTGTGTTTTATTACCACACTACAACTGTACACTTTGAAGATACTCTTTTGGCTAAAATCAAAAGATCAACTGTCATTGCTTCATGTTGTATGTTGTAGATTGAATACCGACTTCTGTAATAACTAAAACGTTGGTAATTTTCCAGAAATACCAAATAGCCTACGTTAAGTACGGACCGATGCAAAACCTCATTCTGTTCTTCATATCAGCGCACTTACTCAGCTGCCTTACATTCTTCCACGGTGTAATCTGCTACTATTGTAAGTTTGTACTTACCCAAGTAACTATACCTACAGCCTACAACGATAAACTAAGGCTTGTATTAATAAATCGCACTCAACTCTGAGATCGAACTTGAGCACGAACTTGAGGTACTATTTTATATGAGAATGACATATCCAAGATCGATCTCAGAGTTGAGTGCGATTTATAAATACGAGCCCTAATGTCTGGCATATACATATAAGTAGCACTCTCAGAAACTTTCACTTTATATCATGTTACAAATACCACGGATTACTTATTTTATTTTTATGCTATAAGGGAGGCAAACGAACAAGAGGGTCATCTGATAGTAAATAAGCACCGCTGCACATGAACATCAACAACCGCACAAGGGTCGCAGATTCGTTGCCTGTCTTTAAGACATATTATGGGGTCCAAATGCATGAGCCCTCCCTAACTGAGCTTTGGCGACCTTACTCACCAGCAGAAACATAGAACAACAGTTACGAAGTGCTACTTCACTGTGGTCGTCTGTGAGGTGGAGGTACTTCCCCAGACGAGCGGCTCAATCGAGTGGAAGTTCTACAAGCTCTTCCTATCTTAAAAAACTTAGTGTTTCCTCGATTTTCATTTTTCAAAAGGCATCAATCATTTTTCGTTTATGGTGTTTCTCAGGGTGGGGCTCGTGGCCAATTGGACATCATCAGTTTTTGACGTCTAATTCAACGATGTTACCAAACATACCCATGAGTGTTAGATATACCAAAGCTGCATTCCTTTGTTTGTCGGCATTCTTTGGTAAGTACTTATGTAATAACTAGCGGCCGCCCGCGACTCCGTCCGCGTGGATTTCTTTTTTTCGAAATAAAAAGTAGCCTATGTTCTGTCTCAGGGTCTAAAGATTGTCTGTACCAAATTTCATCAAAATCGGTTGCGAGGTTAAAGCGGGAAAGCGTAACAGACAGACAGACAGACAGAGTTACTTTCGCATTTATAATACGACTCCGTCCGCGTGGATTTCTTTTTTTCGAAATAAAAAGTAGCCTATGTTCTGTCTCAGGGTCTAAAGATTGTCTGTACCAAATTTCATCAAAATCGGTTGCGAGGTTAAAGCGGGAAAGCGTAACAGACAGACAGACAGACAGAGTTACTTTCGCATTTATAATATTATATTATATTATATAGTTGGGATGTGCATAGAAGTCGGTTTAACTGTATTTGAGTTAATGCTTTAACTGTGATTCACATCAGGTACAACTTTCTCGATGTACGTTATATACGAACCGGTAGAAATGCTCGTCCATTCGTTTACAATATTGTACGCATCCCTGTTCATGGTATTCAGTCTAGGTAAGAAAAATCTGTAACTTAAATTAGTTTGTGATTTTGTTTTGAAAGAGATAAGGGTATAAAGTTAATTTGGTTCTTGTTTTTTAGTGAATCTCATCAAAATATATTTTATAATTTACTACTCTGTGATACGATATCATGAGCTAATGAATCAATTACAGGTGAGCATCATCACGTTACATAGCGTATGTTGGTTTGGTTCAATATATCGCATTATACACCGCTTGAATAATACTTAATTACAAATTCAGGAATACATGAAACACAAGCAGTTTCCAGCATCACTGAAGAAGCGAGTTATTGCATTTTACTACCACCGGTACCAAGGCACCTACTTTAGAGAGGATACAGTCCTTGCCAGCCTGTCTGGTACGTTTACATGTTCAATGTTTTTACATAGAAAGTACCTTAACCGTTCTTTCTAGCCATAGTTATAACACAGAGATTTTAAAATGACTTATGTGCAATTTATTCACTGTTCCTGCCAACAATCAGTTTAAAAGACATAGCGCCTTTACGAAAAGTGAGGCAAATCCTGTCAGATCCGAACTGCGACGCGGGTGGGTTCAAGCCCCATAAGGTTTTCTACCGATAGTATCTGTATCTGTGACAACTAGCTTTTAATATACCGCTAGCAGACCCGTCTTTCCCACTGGGCACAAAAGGGCACAGAGCCCCACGATCGATTGGGCATGTCAGACCAAGTTCTGGGGGCCCCACGTTTACCAAACAAGAGGTTTAAAGGACCCTGTGTCTAGAAGCCTAAAAGGTGAAAGACGGCCTTGACCTCTAGTATATATATAATATTCATGGTAGTACATAGTTGTAGTTGACGTATTCCTCTATTCTGCTTATAATTCTTTACATAACAGACCAGCTCCGCAACGAGATAACGCTGCACACCTGCCACAAGATGGTGAACAAGGTGACGCTATTCGACGGGTTGCCACCCCACGTGATCGGGACCCTGCTCGGATGCCTCCGCGCTGAGGTGTACCTGCCCAACGACCTGGTCGTCCGCGCGGGCGACATCGGCGACTGCATGTACATCATCGCCAACGGGACCGTGGCCGTCTACTCGCTGAAGGGGGTTGAGGTGATGAGATTGTTCGAGGCATAGATTTAAATTGTTAATCGATTATTTATACCATACTAAACCAATCGATTTGAAATGCAAGCGACATCGGTTGATGCCATCGATCGATTGATCTGGAACACCCCGTACCTCTATTCTCAAATCAATTTTATCAGCTTATTATTATAGGCCAGATGCTTTATTTGATATTTCTCAGATTTTCATGAGCATGCCTGGTAGGCTAGCCAAGATGCCACTTTAACGAATTCGCCAGACGCTTTCGTAGCGACTTATATCTCCATCCCGCTCATATCAATAGTACGTGTGCGGGAGGGCAATATAAGTCGCGACGAAAACGTATGGCGAATTCGACAAAGTGGCATCTTAGCTAGGGCCCCAGGTGTTAGAACGCTTCGGCGATTAATTTGTGTTGCTGTAGTTGTAGTAAGACAAGTGATATATTACAAGAACCAGTAGTCAACCACTTATGTTGCAGGTTTGCCACCTGGAAGACGGCGCTTACTTCGGAGAAGTAGCTCTTCTGATGAAGGACAGCAAGCGAGTCGCCACAGTCGTGGCCATAGAAATCACACAGGTCTACCGCTTAGAGGCAGAACATTTCCGGTTTGTCTATTTCACAGGTTTTCCTAAGTCTCTCAGTAGAATAATTTGCATGGCATGATTAACCCATTCGCTGGTGCGGATGCCCATCGGCGTTTTTTTGGATGTAAAATTTCAATTGCAGAAGACGCCCATCGATTGCATAGATCGATATAATAATCTATGCAATCTTAGCATGTGAAGGTTCCATAAAATTGAGGATTTTTCTAAACACAATTTTACTACATAATGTACCTAACCATAATCAGCTGGTAGCCATTCCTAACGGTCCGGGATCTCCTGAAGGATAGCCAGGTTCACCCTCCGCCAAAAGAGAACGTCGGCCAGTTAGCGTGGCACTGTTGCGAAGCAGAGTTACTTAATACGATTTGGGGCTCGCTTCATCAGCTGTGCCCGCCCAGTGCATCGGTAGTCCTTGCCCACTAGACACTAGTCAGGCGAGGCTCCAGCGTGGCGTTTTGCGGCTCAAGCCTCGTCCGTTCTTCAGCAGGGTGCACCAAGCACCCCAACCTAAACCATAATATTATTGTCATATTTTATTTCTGCTGTATTCTTTAATTTTTCTCAGCTACTTCATTGAAACATACCACATATTACATGAACGCATTGAAGCCATGGCATCTCAACGCATGAATGAAACTGTGCTTCTGGATGAAGCTTTCAAACGTGAACGCGAGCGAGAGAGATCTGAGAGCGGAAGCACCATATACCAACCGACACTTTCCCGGACCTTCTCTGCCCATCCAGCATCTTCAAGAATCTCAAAATTTGGCGAATAGTTTTTATCTAACATATACTTCTAAAAGTCACTGTACTTCTTGAGCCAAGTTCATTACAAAATTTCCTCTTCATCACAGAATGTAAGTGGCAGAAATTGTTCAGAATGGTGGAGATTTGAAGAATGATGTTTTATTTTCATCTTTTTTTAAATACGAGTATCATTTGCTTTTAAGTTTTCTTGAGTTAAAAAATGTTTTTAGTTCATAAGCAATAAACATTTATGTTTGTACTATTTACTATTGTTTGATTTCATGACTAGCTTATCAGGTATTGCAATAAAATGGCATATTAGAGTGTGTAAATTAGAATTTGATATAATTTCTTATATTACAAAATTGTGTCCTTACAAAGAACTCCATCGCAATCATACATTTCCCCGAGGAATGCAATATATAATATTTAAAACAACTTAAGAACTATGATATTATCAGACGTATATGCCCACCCATAATAATAAGAAGAGAATTCCAAATCCGGAGAACAAGGCTGCGACCAGGGAGAGGAGAAGTTCCTTGAACAAGTCGCGGGAGATCTTTGTGCTCGTGACCTCGTAGACGAAGAACCACGCCGTGAAGAAAATGCCGATGCCGAGAAGCAGCAACGTCAGGTGAGGGAACACCGCTGGGTTGATAGGAGACGCATAGCGTACCATGGACTCGATTTCCAACTGAAATACACACACATGTTACTCGCTTAGGCCTGATGGATCGCGAAACAAAGTCACTAATGAAAATTTAGAAATACTTACACTCATTTTCGATTATTATCTTTTGTCTAAACGAAAATTACACGCCGCAAAACACTGCCACCGGCCAATAGGAAAATGACAAATGTCAGTCAAGTAATTTTTTTTAATTTGATCTTTAGTGTAGTATTGGAATAATGTACATTCAGTGTACATTATCGGCTTATGGCATAATAAGTTTCAGTATCATCACTACATAACGTAATAAAAAAAAACAATGTCACTTTGACGTTTGGTGATCGCTGATGAAACCTTTGTGATGTTTACAACTGATTTTAACAAGTTTACGAAAAATTCAATAACGAATTGGTTCGAAAATGCAAACCTTTATTATGCTTGAACTGTATTTAGTTGTTTCAATGTGTAATAATGTCACTAGATTAGTATAAAGGTAGTGCAAGAAGGGAAATGAATCCACAATGTTTTTTGTTGAACCTAAACACTGGTTGCATGCTCAATGCAGATGGAAACATCGAAACCAAAGCCTCTCCGGCAAAGGAGAAACTTATTTCATACGAGGAAAAATCCGTGGGATCCACAGCATTCTTCAAATGCGAAGCCTGCCCGTACATGGCTCTTGCAGAAGACGATATCAAATTCCACCTGTTCACTGTGCACCCAGAGCTGGCGAAGAGCAACGGCCTCGCAGACAACATACAGATACCGTGCCCCGGCTGCACCAGCATATTCGATGCCGAGGAAACGCTCCGAACTCACCTACGCAACCATCACAAAATGGGTATCAAAGATGTCAAGAAAATGGTCAAAAGCCTTGTACAGATAGCATTGAAAAATGCAAAATTAAAAAAAGAAGAAATATCAAGTGAGACTCCTCCACCGGTGCCCATACAACAGGTGGTGGCAGACATGAAGATGCCTCAGGTCATTGAAATTGTCCCGGATGTTGTGAATGCCAACAGTGATTTGCCAAAAGGAGTTGCTTTTATATCTGTTGATGAGCTTAACAAAATGAGTACACCTAACTTCGAAAAAGTGGATCCAAAGGAGATCATTCAGGAGGCCAGCATCAACATTGTGTACACAAATGAAGTTTCTACTCAGTATGTCAATGTGTCTGAAGCAGGGCCTTCTAACACAAACCATAAAGTCATACAGATGTCAAATATTACACCGGACCTTATATCATCAATACAGCACAGGACATTGCCCGCTGAAGGCAGTAATTCACTCACAAAACCCAAGGAGGACGTAATATCAATATCCGATGGAACTGGGAACGCTAGCAGCGATAATGTGACGGTAGAAGAAGAAAAGAAAAGTGGGACCATGTGCTTAGTGAATGGATGTCGTATACGCTTAGTTGAAGATAAAAATTTAGTTTATCATAGGAAGTGTCATCAGAATGGTGAATTTTCTTGTCCTGAATGTAAGAGAGGTTTTTCGATAGTAGACACACTTCACAACCACCTTTGGAAGAATCACAACATAGACCTTGAACTCCCCACATGTGAGATATGTGGATTTAAGACGTATAAAAAATACAGACTGTTTAATATTCACATGAAGTGTCATGAAAAGATTAAAAGTTTTGTCTGTAAGTAGAGTTGATCACATCATTTACTTATTTACTTAAAATTCATTCAATCGAATATGATTGTTACTATATTTCATTGTAGTATGATTGTTACTATATTTCATAGATTTTTAACAATTAACACATAACATACATCCTTCATAATTTGCTTATTTATAATGCTTATTTTATAAGTTGTGATCTCAGGTACCAGGCGGAACTTGCATCCATCCAGCCACTTTGGATATCTACCCAAATAATTTAATTACTAACGGGCGACTCAGTCCGTGTGGATTTCGGTTTCCTCAGGCATAGTGTTATATTATAGCTTAGAGCCCTCCTCTACAAATTGCTTATCAACTTAAAAATTCGAACCAGTAGTTTCTGCAATTAGCACGTTCAAACAAACACTTCAGCTTTTTATATTATTCTAGATTTATTTATACCCCCACAGGTCCAATATGCTCCAAATCGTTCAAGAACGGCAGCCAACTGTCTAAACACAAGCAGACGCACCGCCAGGAGGGCAGGCGCTGCGGCGTGTGCCAGCGCGAGTTCACCACGGCGCGCCGGCTCGCGGCCCACATGGCCACCGTGCATGAGAAGTTGAAACCGTTTAAGTGCTCACACTGCGATTATACTGCCGCTAGGAAGACGGATATGGCCCTGCATCTACGCTCGCATACGGGTCAGTATTGAGTTGTTATTTTGGCCGACCTGTAGGTCTAGTGGTCAGAGACCCTGGCTACAAACCAAAGGTTCAAATATTGGCATTTGTACACAAGTCGTGGATGTTTAAAAAAGGATTTAAGTTTGTCTATCCATTCCCTAGCTTCCATAGTAGAAGCTTCAATTTATGTCTTAATCCAAATAATTTATTTATTGTTACAACATGGTACATCACACACGGATGTGGTGACGCAGCGTTGCACACTGGTCAGTTTTATTGGAATTTTTCTGCAATCCACTCAGATGAGATTACTAAGAAAATTATTGATTGAAAGTCACTGATCTCAACACCTTATTTACTTGCCACCTTATTTATCCTTGAATCAATCAATGACTTGTTTCAAAAACTTAAAGTTATGTGTATGTAGGTAATTTTTGTTTAATAGATTCATTCATACATAAAAAAAAATTATGGAACAATTAATGATGTCTGATGTATTTACGTTACAGGTGTAAAGCCGTACGCATGCAACCACTGCAACTACCGATCGTCAGACCACAACGCGATGCGGCGGCATAAGAAGCAGCACAGCAAGCAGGACCTGTACCAGTGCAAGTACTGCCCCTACACCGCCATCCAGTCCACGGTGTTCGCGTCGCACATGATCTCCAAGCACCCCAACGTCAGCGCCTCCGAGCTGCATCAGTGCCCCTACTGCCCCTTCAAGTCGGTCAACAAGGAGAAATACGTAGTACACCTCTCCAACCATTCCGACAAGAAGGAAATAAAACTACTCCTAGAAATGAAGAACGAAGCCAAAGCAAACATACCGAGCTGGAACATACCCAGCAATGCAGAAGAAAAAAATCCCACCCAAGATCCGACGACTAACGCGCAAAGCAATGAAACGACTCCCAAAACAGTCAACACGATACCAATAGAGGTTTACGACTGCGATAGTCTCTCCGAGAGCCTTCCACAAAACTACTCTAAAAGCTACTGCAGCACGCCCAGTAACGACGTGCCACAATCCGAATACAACACTCAAGTGATGATGACTGACCTCAGCAAAGACGACAATAACTCAGACTGCCTCATATCAGAGAGTTCGAATGACACATTGATGGACCGACACCAGTACCGAAGCACGCCGCCCCAACATCCCCTCCAAATGCCGCAACACCCAAACTTGCACTTCTTAAACACGTCAGTGTCCATGGAACAAACCTTACTCCAGAATAACAATGTAAATTCCCTTGCGTCCAATCACTCGCCCATTGTAAACAATTGCAATAAAATCATGAGCAATTTTCCAATCAGGCTGCCTCCTGTTCCGCAAATATCCGCTCTTAATAACATTATGCTGAAACCGATGGATAAGATATCCCTCCCGCTCACTAAAGTAACAGGACCAATAATAAAACCGACTCAAATACTACCAGTTCCGTCTTCTAGCAACTCGCCAGTCAATATTCAAATAGAACCCGAAGGTGTTCCAAGGAAAAAGCCAAAAATTTCGGTAAAAAGTAATCTAATTCTAAAAGGCCCCGATCAGGAGAACATGTTCCATTCCCAGCAGAAGATGGCATTCAAAAGATTAGAGGACAACGAAAGGTTCGGATTGAGGAGTCCCAACATTCAGCAACTGACTTTCAATAATCTGATCACGACTCAATTTATGCAGTTACCGCCCGAGCCGGCTCTCAGTGAATCTCCAAACACCATGATGTCGTATTCGGAAGATAATATGTCTGCTACGACGCCAGTCGACAACGAAATGAATGATAACTCCCAAATATTCACATTCAATCAGCAGATGAATGTGAATTCTATTACTCTATTGCCTCCGCCGGCGAAGATCCAGACGAACGACCCCAGCTACATCAAGCAGGAGGCGACGATCAAGCAGAACACGCAGTCGCCGGGGCTGGAGAGCATGTGCAGCGCGACCCTGCTCAGCAACCCCGCCATCGGCCGCGAGTACAAGGCCTCGCCGCCGCTCGAGGACATACACAAGAACATGAGCGAGATCAAGAACGAAGTCAAGTCCGACGCCTTCTACAACATGGCCCTAACGAACAACGCGACCAACCCGGCCCTCCTCGACCAGTACTTGCTAGACAACCTCATAGGAGAGCAGTACTCGGGACACATGGACCTGTCCAGCGTAGTCCTGCCTGAGGTGGCAGACGACCAGCAAAATGACGTCATCGAAATAGACGATAACTCTGATGACAACAAACTGATACACCATGAGTCGTATATGAATTTCCCCCTAGAATCTCTTTATGTGATGCACAATGATTTTCATTTTTTAGAAAATGATATTCCTTCAAATGAAGTCGCGGTGGCGGATATGAGCAATAGAATGGTGACGGAGGTGCCAATCATCAACCAGAAAGATAATTTAGATATTATTCCTAATTCGGAGAGTACTAATAACGATTTTCAAAATTTTATACAAGGTAAAAAAGATCCAATGATGAACACGTCAGTGAGGCCGTCGACTAATAAGATTAATGTTAAGAATATTGAATTAATGAAAAATTGAATGTTATCAATTTATAGTCATTTGTTGTAAATATTTTGTATAGACACATTTAAAAGACTGTTAATTATAAATGAAAGATAATTCAAAATTTAAATTTCCTTTTTATTTCTACAGGCTATAACTATTTCATAAAAACTATTCACGGGTCCCTAAAACCAAACTACCATAATCTGCTTGCAATCCGTCCGTAGATATAATACAAAAGCTATTCCTTACAAACTAACACTTTATGCGATAAGGCAGCCTTAAGTTAGCTGAAGAAACACTACGCGTGAAGCAGAAACGGCACTGATGGTTCTGTTATAAAAACTATCTTGAGATCTACTGTCAATAATAACTAATTACTTATTTCTATCTCTTCATTGCTCACTTTGAGACGATCTATTTATATATTTATTTTGGTCTACTTATTAAAAGTTTGGTCTTTACTCATCCCCTACTCCTGCAATATATGGCGATGTAGTCTTGACTATCTCTGACTTCTTGACTGCACAGCAGGACCCAGCTCTCATCCACATCTCCAAAGGGTTTCGGATCAGTATGCACGCCCTTTCCGTCAGCCGGGCCAATTATAACAAGAACATTGCCTGCGAAGTGCTTTACGTACTGCGTAAAAGCTCGTCTGTTGTTAAAATAGCAGAATAGTAGAGCTGTAGAGTGCGATTCTCGAAGCAGTAATTTTGTTTCCTCGTTCAATTCGTCGGGAGTGAACAGAAGAGGGATAAAAGTTGGTGGCGCGTATTTGCAGCGCCACCAAGCTCCGTCTGCTTCCACCCCGGATACTGGTATACCTGAAGATTATAAATGGTATTTCAATATAACAATATGTGAGCAGGTAAGTATAATGAGACTAACTTCTTAGCTATCCATGGATTCTCCGTGCGGGTGCCGGGTCCATCGCGTGGTAGGTAGAGCAATATAACGTATTTTTTCTCTTTTAAACAAAATCTTCAAAGTATAGGTACATATGTTAAAGGTCATAAAAATTGTTATGCTTTGTCTTACTGAATTATTTGTATCCAAAATATCTCCTAAGTTCCTTAACTTAAAATCTAATTGAAAACCTTAGCGATTCTTGTCATTCATGACCACAAAACTTGGCACCGCCCAAAAACAGACAAAACTATTTCCATAAACAACCATAAAAGTTAGGTACTAACCTGTTGCTTCGGCGATCATCCACTCGAGCAGACCGCTGCCACACCCGATACTCAACACTCTGTCACAACACATAAGGTTCAAATTGTCTTTCAAAAACTTGAAATTGTCCTCAGAAGGAAACACCCACAGCAACTTATTCCTTTCCGGGTGGTCATGGTACTTCCCTACGATTTCCCGCCACTTTTTCTCTTTATGTAACTCTATTATATCGTTCACGAAGTTATCTTGCATATTTGTTGCAATCACTACTTACTAAGAGTGAAGTGGTATTCAAATGCGGATGTAAGTATATAGTAGCATTGACACTGAGGGAGCGCCAAGTAGAGTAGAGGCTAGCGAACAAATCACTGACATCGATATACAAATCATTTGGACAGGGTCGGATTTGCTAGAATTTAACGAAATCAACAAAGTTTCTGTAAGTTACGGTTTATAATGATTGCCGAGGACGCAACCGAGAAAGGCGCTATGATAACGGTAGTTTATAATGATTCTATATTTTCTGCTGACGCTACGTTAAGCGGTTTGTACAAAAACCTTCAATACCTAGTACATACATCTGAGAAAACTCTCGTTATCTATCAACAGTAAGCAAGTTTGCTGTTTATACTGAATCCGGCCCTGTGCATAAGTGGTTTTAATAAAAATTGGCCGCTATCCAAGAATATTGTTCTGCCGACACTAAAATTAAAATGAAATATAGAATAGTCAAGTTACATAATACAACAGCCGTTAAAAGAAAAATACAGGTAGCTTCGAGTTGATTTATTTGTATAAAATTGTTGGGTACAGTGTACAAACAAAGTAATATAAAATATTAGTAAAATACACAAACCGTAACAGTTAACATGTAAGAGTTAGATTGACGATATGAATTAACTATGGCATAATAACATTTCATTGCCTCTTATCCACAAAGATCTATTTGACGTGATTTTGCACTTCCAATCTCGTGGTGTCCAATAAATGTTGACAATTTGATATATTTAAAATTAAAGTTGAAATGCATAGCTAATGGATCTTCTAGTACTTAGAATGTAAAACACGCAGAACTTAAACCTTATGTCCAAAATCAAAATCCACAGAAAGATATCATTTGAGCAATAAGTAAGTCTATCAAATCCCTTGTTTATGGTTAAAGAACTTTATTATTTCTCATTAGAATTACAGAGGTATTCAATTATTGAGAAACAAATATAACTTATAAACTAAAATTACAATAACACGGCAATCGAGCGCTAACAATCATTACAAACTTTAAAAATAAAAATAAAAATCACTTTACGGTAGTTTATAAAAATGTTATGCGAGGTGTACCGTCCTAGCGGCAGATATTGTTCTCAGCAGAATGAACGGGCTCGCTACACATGGAGCCACGAAGAATGCATTACGACTAGATATGGCATTGTTGAGATCAGCACGTATTCATTCAACAAAATAGTTTTAGTGATTTATTCAATGTACAGATATATTCTAATAATAACGGTATATGGATATATGTGTTATTACTCTTTTTTTTTCCCATGTATATATTTATATGTAAGGCCATTTTTCCTTCTGTAATATTTAATTAATGTATTATTTAAATTTTTTTGGAATGACGTAATTATTTTTATTAATGTTATTGCAATTTTTATGATATTTTTATTCTATTTAAAATTTGTCTGATATTATATGAAATGGTTTTTATTGTTTTTTTTTTTTTTTTTGAAGATAACTAAGTACATGTATATATATAATTATAAATTGTATTAATATGTATAGCTAATAAATTTTACACAGTATATTTTATAGGTCATTCAAATTTTGTTTTTAGTTATTTTTTATATACGTTTTCAATGACCTTTTGAAAGTTCCCATTGATTGTGCACTCTTGACCCAGATCGGAAGCTTATTATATAGCTGAGCTCCTTCAAATTCAATGTTTCTTTTTCCATAGTTAGTTCTAGGTTTACGAATTATAAGATTGTTAGCACTGCGTAATTTCATTTTTTGTACACGACTTCTTTTGGTAAAGACAATATTGCTATTTATTTCTTCATTTAGTATTTTCCTTATGAGAATACATGTTGAGTATGTATACGTTTGTGAAATATTCATTATGTTTGTATCTTTGTATATTTTAGGTGTAGAAGTATAATAATTATAGTTAAATAGGATTTTTACAATTTTATTTTGTTTTGTCTGAATCATATTCACATGTTTTTTAGCCGCAGTGCCCCAAATTTCAACTAAATATTCAATGTGTGGTTTCACTAGCGAGTTATAAATTAAATATCGTATTTTCTTAGGAAAACAATTTTTGTTTCTACATAATATTCCAGCCAGTGATACTAACTTTTTTGTGATAGTTTCTATATGGGGTCTCCAAGTAAGATGGCTGTCCAGTATTAGACCAAGATATTTTTCCTTCGAGGCTTTAGATATAGTCTGATCATTTATGTTAAGTTGTAATTCAGTATTGATATTTTTATTTTTGGCCGAAAATACGACATACTTGGTTTTAGAACTATTTATGGTTAATAAGTTTGTTTGAAACCAGCAATTCAATATGTTTAGATCTGTTTGAGCTTGTGTCATTAACTCATTTATGTTGCGACCAAAATAGAATACACCAGTGTCATCGGCGTATAGCGTTACATCTCCTGTTATGTTAATTTTGTGGATGTCGTTCACATAGATGAGAAACAAAAGAGGTCCTATAATGGAACCCTGGGGAACCCCACATTTTATTTGCATAGAACTACTTTGTGTTTTACCCATTTTTACTACTTGTTCCCTATTCTGTAGGTAAGAATCAAAGATCTCGAGTGCTTTTCCTTCTATACCTATGAGTTGAAGCTTTTTTAGGAGTATTTGGTGGCTAACAGTATCGAAAGCTTTCTTTAAATCGATAAATATACCTAGGCCTATTTGTTTTTGATCAATTTTTTGTTTTATTGTTGTTATTAGATCGATTGTTGCCGCCAGAGTATTAGATTTAGGTCGAAAGCCGTATTGTTTCTTATACCAGAAGTTTTTAGAGTTTAGGTATGTCTCAAGGCGGGAATGAAGGACTTTTTCAAATATTTTTGATATGATTGGAAGAACGGATATTGGCCGATAGTTGCTAGGCTCCCATTTGGCACCGGATTTGTAGATAGGACTAACCTTTGCGACTTTTAGACTATCAGGAAAGATCCCACAATCAAGGCAGTTGTTAAGACACTTGGTAAGTGCATTTGCTATAAGGTTAATAACACATTTTAGAGCTTTAGTGCTAATCCCATCAATGCCACAACTAGTGTTAGGATCCAGACTGTCTACTATTTTCAGTATTTCGTCCTTCGTAGTATGTGCGATATTTTCCATCTTGATGTCTTGATCGGGTTCTAAGCTGGCAATGTGGTGACTGTGATATATTTCTGGAATTTCATTAGCCAACACCTTACCAATATTGGAAAAATAAGCGTTAAACTGCTCGCAAATGTCTCTTACTTCCAGAATAGTCTTTGAGTCGATTATAAGTTTGTCTGGAAATGACGTGTCTTTTGCTTTGTTGATGGACAATTCGTTTATTAGTTGCCACATTTTTCGGGGTTTATTTACAGTGTCCATAAATATTTTATTATAATACGATGCTTTTGTTTTCTGTATAGTTTTAGTTATCTTAGATTTTTCTTCTCTAAATTCCTTTTCTAACTTCTTGTTTGCTTTGTCCTCTTTATGTAGTTTCCACAGTCTGTTCCGTTTTTCTATCCCTTTTACTATGTCTTTGTTTATCCAGTCCTGCTTCCGGCTATTAAGGATTTTAGTTTTTATAGTTTTACTATTGTTTATTGCCTCTGTTAGTTTTTTACTTATTTCGTCATAGGAATAAGTTGTTTCAAAGTCCATATTTGCTGCAGTTTGATATAGTTTGCTGTAGTCGATCATGGTATAGTTGACTTTCGGTGGAGGTGGTGGTTTAAATTGTTTGATCTCAAAGTATATATTTTTGTGATCCGACAGAGACGAGTCAACAATAGCGAGATGAAAGTTATTGTTCTGTAGATCAGTGCAAACATGATCGAGTATGGTTCTTGTCGTTGCGGTCTCCCGGGTACAATATTCTTGATTAATTTTATTAAGTACTTTGAAATCGTTTTCTTTACAGACGTTCTTGTAATTTCGGGTGGCATGCGTAGGGTGGACTAAATCGTAGTTAAAATCTCCGAATATGACTGCTCTTTTATATTTATGAAGATGTTCAGAATAATTTTCCAGAAAACGATCTGAGTTGGTTCGCTCTGGTTTATAAATAGCACCAATATTTAATGAAAATTTGGACACATGAACCCACAGGTAGTGATTGTCTTCTTCACAGAGTTCCAGAACGAGGTTGTGCTTAAGGTTATTGTGGACAAATATGGAAACACCACCACCTCTGCTTTGATGCCTAAAGTTGGAATAATGCGTGTAGCATGGAATTTGAATTCTGTTTGCTTCATCCACACTCTTAATCCAAGTCTCTGTCAGCACAATTACATGAACTAGTTCACTGAATGAATTTATTATACATTTAAGTTCGTCTAATTTTCCGGGCGCAATTATGCTGCGCACATTGGTATAAAAGCATCTTAGGGATTTCTTACTTTGGCTTATTTCTGTATATGTGTTTGCGAGTTGATGTGTGGTTTCAGTTCTTATAAAAAATTTGTTTGCGTCGAAATTTGGGTTGAGGGTGCATCCTGTGAGGCCATCTGAGTCTCGTTGGGTGTTGACATTTGCTCGGCTGATTTCACAATTTTAGGGGTTCCTTTTACGTACTTTATTTGCAAATTAGTTTCTCCTTTTTGTGTTCTTGTTTCAAGTTCCTTCTTTAATTTCCGTAAGTACTTCTGTTGATTAGTGGTTTGATCAGAAAAAAAATTGATTTCCTCTTCTTTGTTTTTTTTGTTGCGCAGTAATGTTTTAGACGTTTCGTCGGATTTATAGCATACCTTGATAGGACGATTTTTATCTGGTTTGAACTTCCCAAGTCGAATGATTCTTTCCGGCTCCGGACAGTTTGCAAGCGTAGCTCTAGTTGTCTTTAACACCTCTTGTTTGTCAGATTCACGACGATCTGTGGTATTTTTAAGGTTGCTTTCCTTGATACCGACTATAATTATGTTTTTGGCGCGCAGGTTACGCTCTTGCATTTCATTGATGATTTCCTCCCATTTGGGGTCCCCTTCGCTAGCAACATGTGATGACATCGTGTTTCGAATAGTAACAATATCAGATTCGAGAACTTCAATTTTTTTTTCGGTATTACCTGCGTTGAGTTTTAGGTCTTCTAATTTGGTGTTTATGTTTGCCTGCTCTAGAATAATTTGCTCCATAGTGTTACCAAAAACTTTCACATCTTCCTTTATGGAGGACACAGTTTGGCAAAGCATGTTTATTTTTTCATTTTGGGCTTTACTTGAGGTGGTTATGAGCGCCATCATATCAGACAATTGTTTTCTCATTTCCGTTATTTCGTGCCTTATAATAAAGTTATCATCGCCGTCATTGCCATGGGGATTCCTTCGTTTATTCCTGCGTGTAGTAACTTGAGAAGTCGAATCGAATTCAATATCCAAGTCCGGGTTTTCTAAGTTCGGCTGTGAACCGCCAAGTCTAGAAGTGCCGCATCCATTCGGCGAGTGAAACATCGTAGATCTATGATATTGTAACTCACTCGTGCAGTAGCTTCGCCAGTCGTCGACTCGCGGCGTGCGCGCAGGACGAAAAATCAGAGGTTGTCTCGTTTCCTCCAGGTGGTGAAGAGCTGTTACCGCGGGTTAGCTCGCTCGCTGATGGTCGTCACAGAAGTTAATAGTTTTAAGTACGATACTAGTGCGACAAATCGAAAGAAGTTGTATTTTATACTTAGTAGAGGTTAAAATGGAATGTTCGTACCGTGCACTATTTTATTAAAAATTGTCAACACGTCTACTTCGTACGCTCGTTGCCGAGTGATTTTATCAATTTATAAACATAAAAAATAAAATTAAATATGGACACATGTGCCTTAAAACAAGCACAAATAGATCTTTGTGGATACATTATTTATTGCATATACGACCTTAAAGCTGAAGCTTGGATAAATTGATTCGTTCAGAGTTATAAATAAGGAGTGCCAATCCTATATAACCTCAATATTGAAGGTCTGATAGGCTCTAGTGTTGCATTAGTAACTATGTTTTGTATTGTCATTAGGCAATCCCCTTATTTACACTATAATTTAAAAGTGCAAAGATTGTCACAGTTTGTTGGACACCTAAATTTAATTTCATTATTATTTTATTAAACCATCCAAGCGACAGGTTGTTGCATGTAAATAATCTTTGTAAGCAAAGTCTCTGATAAATAAATAGATAGAATATGCATACATTGGTATAAAAATATATACCGAAAACCGTAAAGTATCTATAATATTTTTACAAAAAAAAACCGCAGTTATTTAAAATAAATCAGCGGTTCATATATGTATAATCATAAATTCAAATCAAAATATGAATCCCGCATGAAATTATTATTATGACTGTAGTAAAAATTCATATACATATTCCAGAGAAATATTTATTACAAGCTGATATTTTCTCATTTGATAAATACAGTATTACGGAATAGTGTAGCCTTATAAAAAGTTATAATGAGCTTACGGAAGATAGTCATGAAGTTTGAAGTAATTGTCTTAATTTATGTGTTATTTTTATGTGGTAGATACAGTAGGTCGCCGATTATCCGAATTAATAGGTACCTATTTTCCGATCGGATCTAAATTGGTAATAAATAAAAACAGAACAGTCAAACTCAGAATAAACATTATTATGTTTAAAAACAGAGTTTTACAATTACTTTAGATCACCCCAACATTTCGATGAAAGCAAGTTGAAACCCGATCAGGTCTCAACAAAAATACAAAGTATGAAAATTCGCAACAATAATAGAGGTTACAAGGTTTTAATCTGTATATCCCGCTACGAGCCGGTACGGATAACTGGACATTCGGATAATCGGTGTTCGGATAATCTGCGTTCGGATAATCGGCGTACTACTGTTAATACAACTTACATATCTATGTTCTGCGAGTAAAAGTCAGCCTTGCCAGTATCATTACCGCTAAATTGCAATATGAAAAAATTACAGGACCATAGAAAACTGACCAGACTTAACGCAGTATTTATTACCTATATCTCTTAATGCGAGTTCGTTGTACGTATGAATTTAATTGTAATGATTACTATAACTTCGAAATGGCATATTCCTTTAAAGCGACATTATTCTAGGTTGCTTTGATGTAATGTTATAATGTTTTGTCTCTGCACGAATAGTCGAAAATGTTTGTAACATTCGATATTAATTCTTAAATTCACTTTATTCTATACTGAATAGCGACCTGCAAAACGCTGCTGTAAGTGTGAAGCTCCACCAAAGCTAAGATCGTAAGCGTGTCGTAAGCAGCCAATAGGATTTTAGCCCAAACACGTGATCAAACACAGCTTGAAATACTATTGGCTACTTACGACACAGCACACAGCACAAATCTTAGCTTTGGTAGAGTGTCAACTTTAAGGTAACAATGGGGTTACTATTCAATATGCCACTGACCAATCCCTACTATTTACAATATCAATGAAAGTAAAATCAGACATTCACCCTTTTAACAGTAACGAGTGAATCTTCTCATACACAAATTACAAATTATATGATATGGAGTTATAAAGGCTGTATTAAAGTTCCATTGCGATGAAAAAGCATACAATTATGGCTACCTGGGTACATTTCATATTTATTTTACATGAATCTGTTGCGCATTTAATAAACTTGGTAGACTATACAATATTGACTTTCATAATAACAGTGCGTGCAACACACATCGAGTGAACTTAAATACTTACTTGAGATCAAAGTGTGGTAGAGATCACGATGTTCAGTCGAAATTAAAATAACTACTAAGTTTTATGTTCCTACGAACCTCAAGTTGAAAAGGTTTTGCGATCACAATATATTTGGCAAAACGATTAAAATACATATTATATGGGTACGCTTGACACCTTACCACGTTATAGTCATTAAATCCACATTTCTACAAATATGAAATATCTAACGTATATTGCGTTAGACTCCACTTTAATTATTTTATTTGTCTGATTAAATAAGATCGAACTACTATACAGTAGAAATATCCAAATGTCTGAATGCTGTTAATTTCATTTAGGTTTATTTTTATTAATTTTGACCTTTTCTGTCTAAGTAATAAAACTTCTTACAATAATCTGAATGTTTCATTGCATCTTCATAAAATTACTTCATAACTATTGAAGGTTCTTAAGAAATGTGATTTAATATCTATCGTAGTAAGGCAAGCAAACACACCACAAGTTACCAATATTAGAAATTATTATTTTATCACAATATTTTCATCATCCACTTGCGAAATGCAAATTACTTACTAATTTTGCATTTACTTTTAGAATATTTATAAATATATGCAACCAATATAATTAAAAACCCTTGATATTTGGACAATGAATTTGATAATTGTTTTGAAAGACTTAATTTTATTTAAATTAGTATAAGGTTCGATTCAGAAACATTATCACGTTCACTTCATGTGATATCAAAACGGGTGAGATCAATTCAATATTTCAATGGGTTTTGGTCCTTCGAGCCAGATCGTATTTTTTTTCAAACATCATTCATAAACACAATCGTGCATAACGTTTCTAAATCTAACATGGAAAACACCGATAAAATTAAATGAATAGAAAACAGCTTACATCTAACGTCTTTGACGTACTTAATGACTATTTTCACCGATTTCCCCCAAACATTATAGGTATTACCCCTAGTTAAAAAATTACCAAGTAGTATCTACCTTATTTAATAACGCACTTTTAGTAGAATGAGACGACTTAATTCATTGTTTTTATAAGAGTAGTTTAGACTCAAATAGTAAGTCTTGTAGAATGTCCTATTTTTAAAATCAAATGTTTTACTTAAGGGACAGTTTGTGTATTGTATGTCGCAGTAGACGAACAAACACTAAAAGTGCGTCATATTCTTAAAGTAAAGAGTGACTATGTGATGACTTTTAAAGATCGTCTAAAAAATAACTACACACATCTCGAACTAACGAGTACCATGCTTCTCCACACTTAGTTGGCAAAATCACACCACCTACATTCAAATTTGTAAAAGTATAAAAATAATGTTGGAATAAATTCCAAATATTAAAAAAATACCTGCTCCAAATTCAGTCACCTTCATTTCATCAGCCTTCCCGTTCCTTAATATCTGAAGCAAAATAGAATTCCGTTATATTTAATACCGTAAAAAGCAAAAATATTTATAGTTTATCACTTTGGTCCATTTTTTGCCGTATAAGTTAGCAAGAATGAAGTTGCTATAACTTATAGTGGTACACACACGCACACATACATAATAGTTCTTTGAATTAAGATAAATAATTCAAAAATATTATCACTGATCTTTTTTTTTAAAGTGCTTTATTTGTAACTTGTTTGTGATTGATGAATTTTGACATGACATTGACAGATATGTAAAAAATCATCAATGGGGGCGTTTGGCAGAAAAAAGCGTTTGCGAGCGTTTGTAAACAAAATGGCGATTGTTAGCGCAAACTGTACAGTTTTCGGCCAGGACGTGTTTGCTAACTGTCAGTTTACTGTGTTACCGCTTAACAATCGCCCTTTTGGCGCTAACAATCGCCATTTTGTTTACAAACGCTTGCAGACGCTTTTTTCTGCCAAACGCCCCCAATGGCAGCAGTTAGACACCTCACGCCTACGTATTGCCATTTAGTGGAATTTTCAATCGCAAACACCCTTATTAGAAAACATTATAACATCAAGCAGTAAGTACTCAAGTACATACTTATAAAAATAATATCGCGTTTAGTACTGATGAGTGAAGATGCTGAAATAATGTTGACTAATTCCAATGACGTCTATAAGTGGAATTAATCCACTTTGCCCCACCAATGCGCCGCACTGAATCAATTTATGCACTAGGGTCATCACTTAAGAGTGTGAGTGGGTTTACTCGTATTGTATTTTATGTGTACTTGTCTATTTAAGTTTTATGTTCCTTAAGTTTTATGTGGAATATGCTAGCGCGTTAAATGAAACTGAATACAATTCAACACGAGTAAACCCACTTACACTCTTAAGTGCTGACCCTAGTGCATAAATTGATTCAGTGGGGCATATTCCACTGCAAATTTTGAAGCAGTGAAATCTGCCCAACCACTGGGGCGCCTAGGTGGGGCAAAGTGAAATAATCCAATGAGTGTAACTCACCAGTTAGTATTAATAAGCTTCATCTTCCTCCGCCAGTGCACCTCCGGCCCGGGCTTCGCCTCGTCCGTCTTCTCGTACAGGATCTTCTTGTACAGCTCCACATCCTTCGGCGGAGCCCCCACGTCTAGGTTGTTCAGGCTCGTCTTCTGCTCCAGCTCGAGCATCTTCTTCTCGTCTATCGGAGGGAGCGAGATGTTCTTCTGGCTCGCCATCGAGTTGGCTTTACGTATTTTGTGGACGTATTCGTTGCTCTGAAAGAAAAATGGTACGAATCAGTATTAAGCATTGAGGATAATAAGTATTTAGGAGTAAGTATAATATAATAACTACTATCGTCTCCCTAGTTTGAGTAATCAGGAGTTTTCAATATTCTGCCGGCTATATTAACGAGCCGAGCCCGCATACCAAACAGCATAGCTCCCGAAACGGGTGGGAAGAAATATACGTGCTTAATAGTGAGTGATGTTCCGTATATCCGTATTTGCGGATATCCACCGGGTAAATCTTTGCGAATTTTTTATTTTTAGGATGAAATTGTGTATGGTAGGGATGAGATAGAATAAAAACTTTAATTTATTTAGAGCATTCTTTCTATAAACAAAAATTTATAGTCGCGCGACGCAGTCAAAACATGTTCGTGTCGTTGCGGCTGAGTGAAGTGTCAACTATTATTGTTTCAAGGTCACTTTTACATGTGAAAATAAATATCGCAGATCTTGACATTGAATATCCGTATCCGCGGTTGATAGTAGTCACGTGTGGTAAAGTTTGAGTTTGTTCCCGTACCTGCGGGCTGGGCGGCTTCCTATCAAAGCTGCCCTTGCCGACGATGACGCTTTGCCGTGCGTGGTTCGCCTCCAGTATGTACGACTTGTCGATCACGCTCCGAGCCTCCGCCTCCTGGCTGTTCGCGTTCACGTTCTCGTTGCCCTCGCTCATGTGCTTCTGCAATCACATAATGAAACAAGTGTTAGACTGTGGCAAGTAACGCAATAAGCAACTAAATTGAATTGAAGTCTAGAGCGTACCTTCATTCATACTGGTGACCAAATTGTACTTCAATGCCGTTGCAACTGTTCAAGGCCACACCTGTCATTTGTCGCTTTGACAGTGCCAGATAAGTTTTTATTAATTCTATTACTACTGGCCACACTTACTTTCTCAAGACCTTAATTTTTCTACAATGGTGATCAAGCGGAAAAGATTTGAAATTTTACAGGACAGGAGGTCAGACAAATTTAAAAATTAATCATAAAATCTAAGTAAATTAGGTACCTGTATAACCTCCTTGGGCAGCGGCGGCAACGGATTCAGTATCTCGAGCAGCGTCTTATCTGGCGCGGGCGTCACCGCAGCAGGAGGAGCCGCGGCCCCCGCAGGAGCCCCGGGCTCCGCGTCGCTCGGCCTGGCCCGCCCCGCCAGCTGCCGCAGCGCCGTCTCGTCGCAGTCCACGGCGCTGGCCGGCACGTAGTCCGGGTGCGTGTTGCGGATGTGCCGCTCGAGGTTGTCCTTGCGCCGGAACCGACGGTTGCACACCTTGCACCGGTACGGCTTCGAATCTGCAAACAATGTGGCGGTTAAGTGGTGCTCTTCTTGAAAGACGTAATACAAATAGCAACGGTCCCAATATTAAGCCCTGTGGAACTCCGAATAAGTGTTTCAGTCTGCCATTTAGATTTTACCGTACTTTGAAAATGATCGGATAGCCGTAAAACTCGAAGTCCTCACACGCATTGATCACAAGATATTCGATACTTTCAAGTTGATAATCGAAAGTATCACGGTGAATACTGTCAGAAGCTTTAACCGAATCACTGAATTCGGCAAGTTTTTCCACGCTAAAAAGCGACGCTCTGCCGGTATGAACACATTTTGAAGCAATGATGTTGCCATGACTTACATGAATGGGAATATTACCTGTATGCACGGCCTGATGGCGACGCATATCCTTGCGCGAGTGGAAGGCGCGCGGGCAGCGCGGGCACTGGTGCGCGCGCCGCTCGCCCGCGGCGGCGCCCGCGCCCGCGCACGCGCTGCAGCCGCGCGAACACGAACACTTCTTAGTCTCTGCGCACACACAACAAACAAACCGTAGCATTAAATTTGTTGCCCGAATAGTCTAAATAACAGAATGTGTGTTCAAAATGCCCTTGGCTTTTTTATTACTTCATGAAGGAGAAATAAAATAATCACTTGCCGCCCGGTCGTCCAAAGGCTAACCCACTACCTTAGTAGTATATCAAGAGTTGAACCATGCAAGCGAAAGAAAAGGTAGTCCTCTTGTCTACCGCACTCACTTGTGCGTCGTTTTTTTTACCCAGCATACCTGACTAATCAGATAATATCGGCTGTCTTAGCACAAATGCCTCCGAACCTCCTAGTCCTAGGATGTATTTTATCAAAAGCCTTTTGCCAGTGCAAGAGGCACGTTGCATTTATCCACTCACCGTCGTGCTTCGCCACGTGCTTCCTGTAGTTGGAGCTGTCGCGGAAGCGGCGCGCGCAGACGGCGCAGCTGAAGGGGCGCGCCTCCGTGTGCGTCAGCTCGTGCTTGCGCAGCGCCGGCAAGTTGTTGAAGCCCTTGCTGCACTGCACGCAGACGAACTTCTTCTCCTCTGCAATACGGTAAATATTAAATCGGACCCAGTGGTAAAACATGAACGTATAGTCTCCCACTCCACTAAAACTTTTTTTTTTCCCTAGATTTTGTTGAGATTTCAACCACCTTTGGTGTTCATGCCAGCCTCATAGGAGCATTCAATGAGGTTCTTTTTATATGGAGAGGCTCAGAAAGCGAAACAACGCCATTGCTCCACTGGAGATAGCAGCACTAGAACTTAAGAGTAATAAATATATCTCGACTTCCCCTCTCTTCCAGTACTAATTTAAATGAAGATTAAGCTGGCAACTAAGATGGCCATTAGTGGTACTAAAAAGTAGTTATGCAATAACTCTATCTATACATACTCGTATTTAGTGTTCAATATTTTATGCTACTCCAAATTTAAGCTCTTCAACATCTAAAACTAAGACAACTCACTTGTGTGCTTGAGCTTATGCCTCTGCAGCTTGGACATCTGGAAGAAGCCGTCGCCGCAGACGTCGCAGGCGTACGTGCGCTCGTTGCGGTGCACGCGCATGTGGTACTTGAAGTGCGAGTGCGTCGCGAAACTCTGTCGACAAAACTGGGTATTTGACTGCATCCCAACTAATATTATAAATGCGAAAGTAACTCTGTCTGTCTGTCTGTCTGTTACGCTTTCCCGCTTAAACCTCGCAACCGATTTTGATGAAATTTGGTACAGACAATCTTTAGACCCTGAGACAGAACATAGGCTACTTTTTATTTCGAAAAAAAGAAATACACGCGGACGGAGTCGCGGGCGGCCGCTAGTACGAAATAAATTATGATATTCCAACATTAAAGATGAAATCAAAAATTAAGCACAACTTTTTATCCCACAGTTACTTTTGAGCTTTTAACAAATTATTACACCTAATTGAAACTAAAAGAGTATTGATTTGACAATACAGAAATGTGACGTCACAATTATCTGTTCCATACAGTTTTTCCTACAAGTTTACATTTTGACATTTAATAAAGGAAGGTGATTTGACCTGTCAGTCAAATACCGGATTACTTAGTAACTGCACTAGCTCTCTAGCTTAGCTACTCCAAATATGGTTTTCCTTTAATCTGAATGTAAAAAAGTAAGGATTTCGTGGTCACTTTATGGCTCAAGAACCGGCTCACCTATTATATACATTTTCAGGGATTGTTCAGACTATTAAATAGATAAAACTTTAAACTTTCGCGTTGCATTACTATGTTTGTGATGTTTGTGTTAGGTTCCTACATACGTAGTTAGTACGCTATTATAATTGTCACACCAAATGTATTTTAACTTTTGGCATAATTTAATTAATTCACATTCAAGTTATATTACCTAACTATGTTGTGTTATAAATTACAGCATCAACAAGCTTTATTCATTAATCAAATTGAGTATTTTGCAAGAATAAAAATTAAAAATTTAATATTGAACATACAGTACAAGCCCTATTACAAAGTAGAAAATGTAGGAAATATTGAAACGGACAGACATTTGGAGCAGAATTGAGTTCAAGGACTTTCTTTAAATGTTAAAATACATGTCTGTTCGTAACATAAAAATGGTTTTAAATATTAACTTTAATGTTGACTTGCCTTTTCACACTCTGGACACTGGAATGGCTTCCGCTGCCCGTTGCAGTAGGCGTGGTAAGCTATCTGGCTTCGGGACTGGAATCTCTTCTTGCACACAGTACAAACATAACACCTACCGTTTGCATCTGAAAATATTTTTTATAATTCAAATTATTATAAAGTTATATTTGATGGCTCAGCTTGCATCTCAGCACAAGCCAGCTGCTTTTAGCAAATATATAAATTTTGCCATTAATATTCTAAAGTTAAATAAAGGATTTTATCTAAGCATCTTAAAAAATACCATTAAGTATTTTATACAATGGAAATATTAATTTTATGAATTGAAAAACAAATAACAATATTCTGTTAACTGTTACCTATAACTATTTAGCTAAAGCAATTCTGATGTGAATTTTAATTTAACGTACCTGTGTCTAATCTAATATGGGCAGTCTCAGGCTTTTTCTTCTTACCGAACTCATCATACACTTCTATCAGACTTTCGTTACTCTCTTTCTCGTATTCTATAGGCAATTCCATCGGCTCAGGCCCGCTGTCATCGTCGCAGGCCTCCAGACCCTGTTCCCCCTTCAGCTTCACAACAGTCTTCTCCCTAAGGCAAGCGCTACAACCATCCTTCTCATGCAGGAGGCAGTCCATACATTTTATATGACCGCAGCTCTCGGTTACCAGCCGATTGTCAGTCGAATTCACCGTCTTCTCGTTATAACAATTCACACAAACTTGAGAATTCATATTGGCATAACAACAGTGTGAGGTTAGAATTTCATAAATGTTTGTTTAAGATTTAACTTCACATAGTCTTACATTACAATATTATCTTTATAAAGTGGCATAGTAAATATAAATGTTTCTACACCGATTATTATTGAAAAAAACATCACAAACAGTATTAAAAAAGCAATACAAAGCTTGACAATTTTGACATTTGCTTTTTCGACATGTTCAGAAATGTTATTTGTCGCAAAATAGGATCTTAATAATTTATCAATTTATGATGTGTCTTTAATGTAAAATTAGGAATAGGAATAAACATATTGACAAGCTCTAAAGTATAGTAAAATTAGGACTATATAATCAATCAATAAGTAAGAATCGTTTTTGTTACTTACTTTAAACAAGATAAAGAATATTTTTTATCTAGGACATCTTATAGACTTAAGTTTAATTAAAATGTATTTTTAATAAATTATTTTACAATTGTTTTTATTACAATTAGAATTTTATGAAAAGTATCCAAACAACAAATAACAAATGGAGCTCGGCAGAATCTGTGGGCATCTGTCATTCAATATTTAATTTCGTTTCGTACGCCTCAAAGCGTTTTTTTACATAAAATAAATAGATAATAATTAAATAAATAAACCCAATATGGTAAGTTAAGGACAGCCTAACTAATTCTCGTATAATGATTAAAAATTATAGAATGATTCAGCTGTCTACGTATGACTACATAAGGCTTGTAACCTCAAAAATGGAATTTGTTTTCAGGATGTCTTTCTAATGATTAGGCGAAAAAAGTTAACCATCTTCACAGATGCGAAAGATACGACGACGGTTTTAGAATTGAAGAAAATGATCGAAGGTGAGTCCGATTCGTATAGCATTGCAAAAATCTATTTTTAGTAGCGATACAATGTCGAGGAGTCAGCGTAGGTTTATGTTATTGTAGCGTGGTGTTTTCTTCTGTATCCCATTTTAGAGGACCATATATTATCATGTTTATGTCGTGAAGGAACCCTGCGATACTCTAATTTCAATGTTTACATGAAAGTCGAATGCTTGTTATGGCAAATATTTCGAGCTAGAAAAATGTGAAGTTGCTTCTTTACTGTCAACAAATTCACAATATCAAGGAGGTGTTTACATGGAGTAAACAGATTGATTAAAAATGGTAAAGAACAGCTGATAGATGATAGTAACTGAAAGCTAAAATTGGTAACAGAAGCTTCTTACTTATATCATATTTATTATAATGAAAAACAAATGTGTATTTGATTTGGATTTGTCATAAAATAGTATTTTTCTTTACAAATATAAAAAATATGAGAACCAGTGATAAAAGCTTTAATATTGTGTTGTTCATTTGTTTGAGTATCTGTTTTGACAACAGTTACATTACAAATTATCTGACATTGTTTGTATCTGCTAAGTATTTATGAATGCTAAAATCACTTGTTGGAATCACACCACAATTGTCAGATCAACTATTTTCTAAACATAAGATTTACCAATGTGAAATTGAATGTTCCCTATTGAAATTCAAGATAACCAGTTAAGATTGTCTACAGAAGCATTAGGTAAGTGGAATGTATCTCCAGCGTTCCATAATTCATACCTGTAATGTCATATAATTTCCAGAATTAGCCACAGATGTAAGCAGATGACAACAGAGTTGGCACTGCACCAATATTGTGGTAGGACAGTGTTCTTATGTATCCAATCAGGATATCCTACTACTATTATAAAGGCGAAAGTTTGTATGTGTGGATGTATGGATGTTTGTTACTCTTTCACGTAAAAACTACTGAATGGATTTGAATGAAACTTTACCACTTAAATATTATAAAGAGGAAAGGTTTGATTTTTTGTTTGTTTGTTTGTTTGTATGAATTAAATAGGCTCCGAAACTACTTGGCAGATTTGAAAAATTCTTTCACTGTTGGAAAGCTACAGTCACCCAGAGTAACATAGGCCATTTTTTATCCCGGTACGGGAAGTATTTTCCCCGGGACGCGGGTGAAACCGCGTGACGGGCCGCTAGTACATCATAATAACACATAGGATATTGGAAATCGAAATCCAGGCGGACGGAGTCGCGGGCAGCCGCTAGTTTTTACATAATATTTGGTTTTTATAAAATTTAAATGCAATTTTACATAAAACAGTAGTAATCTTTATGGGTTAAAAAAACTTTACTTTACTTTTAAATGGTAAGAATGGCAGTTTAATTAAACTACACTTTACTGGGACAAACCCAATGTTTTAGCTACGTTTCAGCAGCCATAATCATGGACTGACTTATTTTCTTTATTGTCTCCAGGAATCTTGAAGGTGACTCCTCCAAGTCAGATGTTATTCAACAAAGACAGCCAACTTATGGAGGACGAGAAAACTCTCGCTGAGTACGGCCTGACATCCAACACTGCTAAAGCCCAATGCCCTGCACCAATCGGACTGGCCCTGAGGTTAGTATTTTATATTCTTGGTTTCATTTTTCTCATTCTTAATCTAACTTTTTCTGTATCATTAAATTAAAAATATTTATTGGAATAGATAATAGGTATTTTTTATTAGTAAAGCAATTGTCCATAAATTACCAGAACAATAAATTGTATACTTTGCCTTTAAATATGACCAGCACTTATTAGTATCTCCTGTCCTGAGTTATTTAATGGCAACTGTAACTAATGAGTCCGTTTTATCATGTGTATTATATTCAGCTACAAAATGATTAGAAACATCATTGCTTAACTACAATAAATCTGCATGGAATCATTTTGTACAGAAATTTTTACTAACTTATAAAAATAAAGCGTTTGTTTGTTTGTTTGAGCGCGCTTAACTCAGGAGCTGCTTCAAATTGAAAAATATTTTTGTGTTGGAGAGTCTATTTAACCAGGAAGGCTTTAAGCTATTGTGTAGCGCTATATCGCACCCTCAGTGCAAAAAAGACGTAAGTCGAAAATGACGACTTTTCAGTACGGCGAAAAAACTGAACTTTTAGGTATATTTACTTTATTTTCAAACGTAGAACAATAATTCTTATATCAAAAAAAGAAGAAAAAATTGTTGCAATGCGTGTTATATTCAAGTTAGTTCTAATGTTTATAGTTCATTTGGAATTGTAAAAATAAATTATTACGCTATTTTTCATTACGGAAATAAATAGCGGATTCTGAGTATCAAAACTTAGGCCAGTCTTTGCCAAAAAAGTCAAATGTACTTCAAAAAGTATGTGATATTAAAGCAGTTATGAACTCGTAAATACACACAATTGTGCTAGTATAAGTAAGATTACTGCCTTATTCCCTTTATTAAAATTATGTTTGAAGTGCATAAGTATCACTTACTCCATTTTTCAATTTGGGGACTAGTTAAGGTAACTGAAGTAAACAGTAATAATTACTTATTCCATTATATGTTTATGTAAAGCTAGCCGCATATTAACACATATTACTTTGAGTTATTATTTATGACTGTAAGGAAAAAAGTTATTTTTTGTTTTTGTGTTCCCTATTTATTAATACTGGAAAAATATTATTATAGTTTTGGTTATTATTAAAGTTCGTACTATCAACAATAAAATTGCACAGTAATACTTCAAATATGTGGAGTTTCGGTGAAGATCACTACCACATGATTTTTTTTTCAATTCTAAAAAAATAACAGATAAATTGATACGAATTATTGTGACAATTAATGAAATAAGTTTTACACGGCTTCGTACAGCAAAATATTATGTTCTATCAATAATAAAATTAAAATAACAAGCAAAAGTTATTTACAAATTGAGGTACTTTAACGTACATACCTCTTGCCGAATCCTTCACAGAACTCCTAGTATAACATCAGGTGTATAATGTGATATGGCTGGGGTTTTTAGATGTAAGTATATTAATATATTAGACAATGATACCTAATAGACGCCTTTGAAAGTAGCATGTAAAATTAATATACATATGTAGGTGAGTTAATAACTTTCTCCAAATACACATTTTTGGTTATTACTTAAGTAATTATTAATGCTAGGCGTCCCGAGTGATGGCAATACTCTTCTACTATTATTTAGCAAGAGGAGGGCGCCAGCTACCGCGCGTTTTGCCCGTTCTGAATAACATCTATGGTATATCTTTAAAAAATAGAAATAAAATTACACGTTAGTAACAGGCATTCATCCCCCGGTTTATCCCGTTTCTGTGCGGGGTCCCCTTTGACCATAATCCAGGATTTGGCGAGTCTGGTTATTACAGTGAAACGAATGCCGTCAGACCTTTCTAACCCTTAGAAGGAAACTAGACAGGTTGGATCATGGTTACACATTCAGATCTATCTGAACTAAAGTCAGAAACTATCGGAATGTTCAGGTGTCCTCGTGGTGTTTTTTCAAGCCTATGCCGAGCTAATGGCACAAATCCACTCATATATTTTTCAAAAAATCCAAAAGGAGGAGGAAGTTGGCCCGGAGTCGAACCAAGGACCTCATGTATGTGAGGCACGGTCCTTACAAATAACACCATCGTTAGTAACAGACATTAGTTTAATAACTCTAGTCTCAAGTACTTATATCACAGGGGTTCCCCTAGTTTGAAACCAGACCATTGTTGTGACTGTCTAGCGCACTTACTTACTTACTACTTGTACCACTACTAGCCCGACATTAAAGGAAAACATCGCGAGGAAACTGCACATTGATTCTTTCAGAATGTGTAACTATGATCTTATTGTTACAGTTCGCCTTTCCGATTGCAAAGATCGGAAGACAGTCGCTTCAATGTAATGATCAGACTAGATAAACCCAGATAAATCATTGTTTATGCGGACCCTGGGCTCCCCAAGAGCAGACGAGAAAATACTAGGTGGATTAGACAGTAAACACATTGTGTCTCAATCTCTTTTTAACTTTTAAACTAAATTTACTCTCCTCTTAACTTAAAAATCATTCTCGCCCTACTGTGCTGCGTCCGATTATACATTTTCAGATCATCATCCTAGCGATTATCCCGGTCACATCCTCGGCCATTGCCTCCAAGTCCAGGGACCACCTTCCTGCTCCTTCTACTCCACTTCACACGGTCTTCGGCATCCTGTGTGGTCAGGCCATTGACACGCATGTCGTCTTTCTCGACGTCAACCCAGCATTTCCTGGCATGTCGAGACGTTTGTTTCCCATGCAACTGGCCGGTTTCCGTAAAACATGGCGCAGTTTATCAGCAATATCACGGAAATGAAGGCTACCCTGAATGCGCGAGTTCTTAACGCGGTCCTTCCGCGTCACTCCACACATCCAGCGCAGCATCTTCATCTCCGTGACTCGCAGCATCCGCTTGTTTTGCTCAAGTACAGACCCGTTTCACTGCCGTAAAAAAAGACAGGCCTAATAATGGTCCCTTCAGCTTAACCGGCATTTTGGGGCCGCAAATGACACCAGTCACTTCACGCCATTTTGCCGAGGCTGCTGCAATGCGGCCCTTGACGTCGTAATCGAAATCACCAGACGCGTGAAGTAAAGATCCCAAGTACTTAAACTAGTCCGTACGCTCAACCACGTCACCGTCTATGCATACGGATGGGGGATCTGTGTTGCAGGCCAGGTTCTCGAGTGCCACGTTCCACCTATTTGCACGTCTCACCAATCGTTCCCCGTCCGAATCCGCCAGCGCGATCTCATCAGCATACAGGAGCAGCCACGGGGGTTGCTATGATGCTAGTTGACAATTCATCCAATATCACGCTTAACTGAAAGGGACTAAGGACGGATCCTTGGAGGACTCTGACGGAGATGGGAAAGGGGTTGGTGTCACCAACAGCAGTCCTAACTAGAGAATCGGAATCGTGATACATGTCTCGAATTACGTCAATATAATTTGCATGCACCCTCTTGGACCTCAGTGCCCACCTGATCATCATGCCAGGAACACAGTCGAAGGCCTTCTGCATGTCCAGGAACAGGAAATACAGAAGCGTGTTCTTCGTTCTGTATTTCTCCATAATCATCTTTAAGGCAAAAACAGGGTCCATTGGACCAAGACCAGTTAGGACTGCTGGCAGCATACAGTGCTGATGATATCGCGCTGGCGGATTCGGACAAGGGACGATTGGTGAGACGTGCAAATAGGTGGAACGTGGCACTCGAGAACCTGGCCTGCAAAACAGATCCCCCATCCGTATGGATGGGGGATTATGCATACGCATAGACGGTGACGTGGTCGAGCGTACGGACTTGTTTAAGTACTTGGGATCTTTACTTCACGCGTCTGGTGATATCGATGACGACGTCATGGCCCGCATTGCAACAGCCTCGGCAAAATGGCGTGAGGTGACTGGTGTCATTTGCGACCCCAAAATGCCGGTTAAGCTGAAGGGGTAAGTCTATAAGACCATTGTTAGGCCTGTCCTTTTGTATGGCAGTGAAACGTGCCCTGTACTTGAGCAAAACAAGTGGATGCTGCGAGTCACGGAGATGAAGATGCTGCGCTGGATGTGTGGAGTGACCCACTCCCCACATCCAGCGCGCCCCCTGCATCGACGTATTCACACTTATGTACCTGATGGCTACCCCCGCGCCGCTGTATCAAATCTTACGTCTCGGTGCAATGAAAATATTCTAGTGGAAGAAAGAAGTAATTGTTCTTATTGTGATTTATTTTAACTTCATAAGAAGTAAACAGTCATATTGCTGTTCTTATTTTTTAAGTTTATTTAAAAAAAACGCAATAAAGTCATAATATTGGTTACTTTTTATTTTCTACATAAAATTTTAGGGCAAAAGGTAATATTAAGTAATACGTCATATTTTTCGATGTGTTCTTTGCGTTATATCACATAAGCTATTTTTCCTTAAGAAAAAAAGTGATGGAATAAAAAGTCTCAAAACTCATTTTCTTGTATTAATTCGTCAATTTTAACAAGAAAAATATGAAAAAAATTGAGCATATGTGTCTTTGAACGTACTTTTTAAATATGATAAAATCGATGATTCGACGTAACCTCACTTACGTCTTTTTTGCACTGGGGGTGCGATATGTGCTGAACTCGAAATATACGCGAATGAACTGGCTGCTTGCAAATAGTACTTGTGTAACATTTTTAGTAATGTATATTTTTTTTATTAATTTTTAGGAAGGAAAATGGTGAATTCGAAGCTCTGGATCTGACCCCATACTCGTCGCCCCCTGACCTGCCTGATGTGATGAAATCCCAGGAGACCAATGGCCAAGAACAGGTAAAATAAAATAACATACATTGTCTACACAAGATTTAAAAAAATAGTAATTAAACATTGATTGTCTTTGTGACAAAAATCTTTTCCAGGAAATCAATATTCCTTCTCATAAAACGTTGTTAGTTATATTTAATGACCTCTGCTAGATTATTTATTTATTTATTGACAGGCAGGCATTGACAACACATTATGATAGCCTGTATCTTACTAGTTCAAACTCATGGGTTAACTTCTCCCAGTTATATTTGTCTAATCCGTTTTTAAATACATTTGTGTTCTCTGCGGAAACCACCTCTGCTGGCAAGTTGTTCTAAGCTTCAACTCAGTTACTGAAAAGTGTGTGTGCAGATTGTTCAGAGACTTGTTGAGACTGGACTGATTGAGACTTTCACAGTTTTTGACAATGCCCTCTTACTTTTGTTTGTTTAGGGAGTATTTGAATAAGAGTTCCTCCAAATTTATGTCATGGTAATGACCATGTAGTATTTATTTATTTATTTATTTATTTAAGCCTTTCTTACATCCATGTAGTATTATATTCCATATTATTAATTGCAAAAGTCTTAATCCATCAGTGATAATATCGCCTTTATGACTTATGTTACATATTGCATCAGATTAAAGATTACATTATCTCAATATCATTTTGATACTGCACATAATTAATTTGATTGAATTATGTTTGGCTTTTAATGCTTGTGATTATAAATATCATTGCTATTATATATTAGCATTAATTGATAGCATAACTGCTGTCTTCAACTTATTCATTTGAATAGTTTGTTACCACCATGTAAATTAGATTGTGTTGTATTGGACTCGAAAAATTCAGATATGGTTGTCTTGTTAGGTATTTATATTAGTTTGGGAATATTGGATTGTCATAAGCTTGTAATAGGTATGTTTCCTTAGAAACGAAAAGACAACAGACATGCCTAAATCCAAGGGTGCGTGCACATCTCATGATTATCAAAATCAAACATCAAAATCAAAATTATTTATTTGCTCATAAATAGGGTTTACAAAGATGATATGTAAAGCATGCAAATATTTAGCTTGTACAAACAAACTTCTCTTTACAAAAGAAAAGAACATTATAACATTAGAAAAGAAAGTAAATAAGAAGTTAAGAAATAAATTTCTTAAAAATTAAACTTTTATTATAACTATTTATGTGCAGCTCGCCACCAGCCCTTTGGTGCGCCTCTCATACATGTTTGTAAAGTGAACGAATACTATGCACGCGCGCAGCTCGCAATCTGTTCGCGAGCGCCCATCTTGAGATGTGGACGCACCCTTCATCATCATCATCATCAATTGTCTGCCCTGTACCCAGTCTATTTATTTATTTTGTAGGGACACAACATTGTATTTCGCTGACTTAGCGTATAAGACCGCGAGCGAGACTCAGGACGGCATCATCGCCAGTCGTTCCCCGTCGCGCTCCTAGCTAACTCGCATTCCCATCTCAACTCATTATAATTGTATTAATTCGTATCTAAATTCGTGTAATGAATATTTGGCAAATACAATCATTAGTGACCTTCGGACTTTTATTTATCTGCACCTTCTGAGAGTCAAGTTACGCACAGTAGTCAAGTAATAGCAACCCTAGTGCGTACAGTGGTGACCCCGACGAACATTTTTTGGGAACGGCTCAATAGTGAGTGGGGTGCGAGCATTATAGCTAGGAGCAAACAACTTCACGGACCGTTCGCAGTAACGAAGAAATAAGTGTAGTGCCCAGTGGAGAAGAAAATAATAGATAGTGATCAAAATTTCAAGATGGCTCAACCTTCAAAAAGCATCGAAACACCAAGAACCGAATTGGCAGGAGTATCAGTTTTCTCAAGACTACCAGAATTTTGGACAGATCAACCGCGTCATTGGTTTATTCAAGTTGAAGCAATTTTAAATCCTCAGCATCTCAGCGACCAGACTAAATACGACCTTGTTATTGGAAAATTAAGTAAGGAAGCGATTGGACAAATTACAGATTTATTAATGCAACCTCCAGAGACAGGAAAATACACAGCTTTAAAGGAAAAATTATTACATGTTTATGAAGAATCGGCTACAAGACAGATACAGAAATTACTAAGCGAGATGGAATTAGGAGATCAGAAACCCTCACAGTTATTACGGCGAATGAGAGAGTTAGCACGAGGTAAAATTCCGGATCCCACTCTCTGCATACTTTGGCAAAATAGATTACCAGCATCGACGAGAGCAGTTTTGGCAGTATCAGACAGTAAAAATTTAGACACATTAGCGAACACAGCAGACACGGTAATGGAAGCCACGAAACCTTTACAAATTTCGGATATCGAATCAAAATCAACTGGCGATTCAGCAGTTTTGGCAGAAATAGCAAAAATTAGTACACGCCTAGCCAATTTAGAGGCCGGTAGTAGCAGTTCACAAACACACAGGCAATGTCAGTGCGGAAGAAGAAGTAGAAGTTCATCAAGGAACCGCTCAATGAATTATCGGCGACGTTCAGCATCTCGGGGGAACAGCAGGCGCACACCAGATAGTCCAAATTGGCTCTGTTCCTATCATTTCCGCTACAGAGAAAAAGCTCAGCGATGTATCCCGCCGTGCGCATGGAAGAATCAGACCCAGGGAAACTAGCGGAAGCGCAAGCTGCGGCGGAAGTTTGTGCTATTCAGCCTTGTCACCGCCTATGTGTCACCGACTACAACTCCAGACTTCGATTCCTCATTGATACAGGTGCTAACATTTCAGTTTTACCCGTTAGTAATAAATTAAATAGGGATGAAAATTTAGATTATAAATTATATGCAGCAAATGGTAGTGAAATCAAAACCTACGGTATTAAAACTTTAGAATTAAATTTAGGGCTGCGACGAACTTTTCGTTGGACTTTTGTAATAGCAGATATTAAACAACCAATTTTAGGCGCAGATTTTTTAAGTAAATTCGGTTTATTAGTAGATTTGAAAGCGAGGAAATTAGTAGATAGCGTTACAAATTTAAACATTCATGCATTCGTTGTTGATTACAGAGAACCCGCTGTGAAAACTTTGGAAGACGGACATCCCTATCATTCTCTGCTGACCAAGTACCCAGACCTCACGAAACCGATCAACTTTAAGGAGCCGCCGAAGCATGATGTGTGCCATCATATCGAGACAAAAGGTCCACCTATTTTTACTAGAGCTAGGCCATTACCACCGGATAGATACAAAAAGGCCAAGGAAGAATTTAGAATTATGCAGGAATTAGGAATTTGTCGACCTTCAAAAAGTCCTTGGGCCAGTCCTTTACATATTGTGCCGAAAAAGAATGGCGAAATTAGACCGTGTGGTGATTATAGACGATTAAATTCAGTTACAAAACCCGATAGATATCCGATTCCGAGATTACAAGATTTTACATATTTATTGTCAGGCAAGAAATTTTTTTCAAGGATAGATGTAAATAGAGCTTATCATTTTATACCCGTAGCTGAGGAAGATATAGAGAAAACAGCGATAATTACACCTTTTGGCTTATTTGAATTCCCTAGAATGACTTTTGGTTTACGTAATGCCGCGCAGACTTTCCAAAGATTTATGAATAGTACGGTATTTCAAGGATTAGACTTTGTTTCCAGTTTTATCGACGATGCCCTGATTGCCAGTGATACTATGGAGCAACATCAGGCGCATTTAGAAGCAGTTTTCGAAAGGTTAGACAAATATGGTATTACAATAAATATTTCTAAATGTTGTTTTGGACAGAGTAAATTAGATTTCTTAGGCTACGAAGTTTCAACAGAGGGTATTAGGCCACTGACAGATAAAGTTCAGGCAATTAAGGATTTTCCGAGACCGCAGACAGTTCAAGATCTTCGTCGATTTTTGGGTATGGTCAATTTCTATCGTTCGCATATTCCCAGCGCAGTAAAACACCAGTCTGAGTTAAGTAAATATCTCCATAATAGTAAAAAACGCGATAAGACGCCAATTGTATGGAATAATAAATCTTTAGAAGCTTTTGAGCAGTGTAAGTCGAGCTTAGAGAACGCCGCTACGCTGTCTCATCCTAATGTAAATTATCCTATAGCACTTATGACTGACGCGTCAGACACTTGCGTAGGCGCAGTGTTACAGCAGCATAACGGAAAAGTTTGGGAACCGTTAGGTTATTTTTCTAAGAAGTTATCAGAGTCACAGTTAAAGTATAGTACGTATGATAGAGAATTATTAGCAATCTATTTGGCGATTAGATATTTTAGGAAATTGTTTGAAGGACAGCAGTTAATTGTTTTTACAGACCATAAGCCCTTGACATTTGCATTCAAAAAGTTAAATAGCGATAAAGAAACTCCACGGCGAACCAGGCAGTTGTTATTCATCAGTGAATTTTGCACAGACATCCGATACATTAAAGGTAATGATAACATTGTTGCGGACTCGTTATCCCGTGTCGCGACAATTTCCTGTCCCACAGTAGTCGATTACAGCAAACTTGCAGAGTCGCAGAAACATGACGAGTACATTGCACAAACAACTGCAGCTGCGAACACCAACAGCAAGGTAAGCATTAAAGGTATTATTCTGCCTACTAGTAATGACACCGTGTATTGCGAAACTTCTACGAATTGTGCCAGACCTTACCTACCGCAGGAATTTAGGAAAATAGTTTTCGATTCATTTCATAATTTAAGCCATCCGGGAATTCGCACAACCAGGAAATTAATTAAACAAAAATTCTTTTGGCCCGGTATGAACAAAGATGTAGGTAAATGGGCAAAATGTTGTATATCATGTCAGAAGTCTAAAGTAAATAGGCATACTTTATCAGAATTTAATGAGTTTCCACCGGTTAACCGTTTTGAGCATGTTCATGTAGATATTATTGGTCCTTTGCCCACGACAATGCAAGGTTATAGATATTGTGTTACTCTAATTGACCGTAGAACTCGATGGCCAGAAGCATTTCCAGTGCAAGAAATTACAGCAGAATGTGTAGCTAAAGTTGTATTTGAAGGATGGATTGCACGTTACGGTTGCCCTGTAAAGATATCAACTGATCAAGGTAGACAGTTTGAGAGTAATTTGTTTAATAGTTTAATGAGATTATTGGGAATAAGAAGAATACGTACTACTGCATACCACCCACAGAGTAATGGTATGGTAGAACGTTGGCACCGGTCGTTGAAAGCCGCACTATCGGCGAAGTTAAATAATTCTTCATGGGTTGACGAGTTACCGTTAGTTATGTTAGGTCTTAGGTCAGCGCTAAGGAGCGACAACAGCATTAGCGCGGCCGAGATGACTTTTGGACGCACTTTGAGGTTGCCTAGTGATTTTTACGACGTCACCCAAGTAGAGGATAGTTTGGATAGCAATCTAGTAGATAAAATACGTAGTGCAATTAACAAGTTTAGGCCGACCGCAAAATCTCATATTAGTCGTTCTTTCTTTGTTCATCCAGATTTAAAATCATGTAGTCACGTTTTTGTTAGGGACGATACAGTCAGACGACCCCTTAAGTCTCCGTACGATGGTCCATATCCTGTTTTGAGGCGTAATAGTAAAGTATTTTTGATCCAGTTGCCAGACCGTAAAGTATCTATTTCGATTGATCGTCTGAAGCCAGCCTATTTGTTGAGCGATAATGATAGTGATGTTTGTACGCCCATCGTAGAACAGACGGTAGAACCAGCGGATATAATTGTGAACCGTAACAGCAATGAGATAAAGCCCATATTAAAGACAAGGAGTGGTCGTGTAGTCAAACCACCAGTAAGATTTAATTTGTAATTTGGCAATGAATTGGTATTTCGAAATTGTTATTGATTTGTCATTGTAAAATTGTATTTTGAGTAAAGATGAAATTTTACTAAGTTATTATTTTCCTTTCCAAAATGGATGATAGGTAATAAGATACTTAGTCGTTAATTAATTGGAAATAAAATGTTATTTTTGTGATGTGTTACTATGCGTTAGAACATTGAGGTTACGCATGTATTGCAGTTATGTTGAGTGTGCGAAAGGCACGACTCCTAATTTGTAGGTCAGATAGTCAGTATGTACGAAAAATGCTATTGTTACTATTTTTGTAGATCACGGAGAGATGTAATTTTAAATTAATTTCATTGGTAAATTCATTCTGAGATATTTAGTCAATCTGTAAACATGGGTATTGGAAAAAGTAAAGAAGAAATGGCCATTGCCCAGGCCCAAGTTGTTACCAATACGACTCAAGTGGAGGATAAGATTCAGTATTTGATAATTATAGTTTTGATTGCAGTCATTTTAATGGTGTTTATGGCTTACTGCTTTTTAAGACAGCAGTGTTTGAAGTCTACTAAAACCTGGTTAAGAAGACAGGTAATTGTTACCAATGGTGGTCTGGAAGCACCCAGCATCAGGGTACAGACTGCACCAGTTGGAACAGTGCAACAGCCTACAGTGTATTGAGAGTGAGCATTTTGTGAAATTTTATGTTTGTTTGCATTTTTAAACGTGATTTTTCGTACAGACTGACAAATCTTGTGTGATTGATATGTGTGTGTGTTAGATTATTTTTTGTCACTAATTGATCAAAAGGTTTTTGTAAAATTATATAACTTCAAATTTAATTCTTTGCGATGTTTACTCTGAATATTGTTTGTAAATCTATTTTTAGAACAGGTCAATTGTAACAATCAGTGCAAAGAACATAGCTAACGCGATAAGCAACCGCATTCTTTAGGTCTCAAATTTCATTCACTGGAGCGTACTTAGTAAACAAGTTGTACTTTATACTGATTGCGTTAGGGTTGTCAAAATTAACTTATCAAAATTATTGTAGCTACTTTTATTATTTAAAAATTTTTTTTTGGATGTAATAAAATTTTTGGGAAGGGATGTTATGTAGGGACACAACATTGTATTTCGCTGACTTAGCGTATAAGACCGCGAGCGAGACTCAGGACGGCATCATCGCCAGTCGTTCCCCGTCGCGCTCCTAGCTAACTCGCATTCCCATCTCAACTCATTATAATTGTATTAATTCGTATCTAAATTCGTGTAATGAATATTTGGCAAATACAATCATTAGTGACCTTCGGACTTTTATTTATCTGCACCTTCTGAGAGTCAAGTTACGCACAGTAGTCAAGTAATAGCAACCCTAGTGCGTACAATTTATTTATTTATTTAAACTTTATTGCACGATATAAAAAATGTACAAGTAGTAAATATACGTTTATTACTTATACCTAACACATAATATACTACATAAACTATACATATACCTATATACATATATATTCATATAATATACAACAAAAATTCAACTATATATAAACCAAATAACAAAGATATAAAATATAAATGATAAATGATGCTAGATTTGCTAGTTTAAGTACTGTAACTGGTAGACGATGATGCGCAAGAATTTGTGAGAAACCGATGAACTAAAAACTTAAAAGCTCTTCTACTCGGAGCCTGCCTAATATTATCAGGAAGAGTGTTCCATAGTCTAACAGCCTAAGTCTATGTGGAGTCTTATACAAGCATGAAGGAAAGTTAAAACTCGGTGTTTGATTTGTTTTCGTCCGGAAAAGGATTATTGTCTTCTAGGACGAACAAAGATCGCCGGTACTGCTAGGTCCTGTTTGATAAACAGTGGTCTAAATGATTGTTTTTTTTTTCTCCGCAGATGGACCAGCACTAAGCGGCCGAGGCTGCACCGGCTCCTCCCGCGCTCCGGCGCGCAACATTCAACTATATTTTTTTGCATATGAACATATTTTGTTAATAATTTATCAACGATTTGTGTTCGATTTTAACAATATGTTATATCTACACATTTCTTTGTAGTATTTTTGTGATGCTTTGTACGAGGTGTGTAGCGCGTTTTGTAGTTTATTACACAAGAAAATTTAAACAATGAGTTGTCCGTTGAGGATGCCGCGTATTTTGTAAAAAAAAAGTTGGTGATTATGTGGAGCACCGAACTGACGAAAGGGAGATAGTCGACCCATCTGTAATGGATAAACGGCGTGTGCATCCCTTTCTAAGTTAATTTTCTACAACAGCCTGATAAGGTATGGACATGAATGTAGTGTTGTTTTAGGATAAGACGATAGCTATACTGAAATCATCGATGTATTGTCCAAATAAATAAATAAATCGATGTTATTGTCAGACCTATGTGTCAAAATTTGACTGTCAATTTAGCATTTTAACTGAAGCAAAAAATATCTAGATATTAGGGGTGTGAAAGAACAAGTGTGCAGTCGAATATAAAATAAGCTGAGCATTTGTTTTGACATTTGCATTATAACTTTTAATCAAGTATTTTGTCTGCTTAAAATGCTCAGTCACTTCAAGGTTGACCGTACTTAATCCGGTGATATTGTTTATATTTACATGGCTCTCTTTTATTGGGTTTAAACAGTAAAGAATTGTTATGTGAAGTAAATGTTTGTTTATATTTGATGTGGTATTTTTTCCCTTTCGTTTTTTCGGTGCTCCCTCAACGACTAGGGCGTATAGGAGCGCAGGGCCGGCGCCAGACAAACGCGTAAAAAAGCTAAACACTTCGTACTACTAATTTATTAAGTAAACCTTCGCGGCAATTTGACATTATATGCCTTTTCTAGATGTTCATGGTATAAAAGATATCTCTCAATGCTAGTTCAAAACCAGGGCTTGGAATACCGTTAAAAATGATGTAACGTTACTTTCAAACGAAAGTATCGCAACTTTTATTGGTAACGTTATCTAGATATCGTTACTTTTAACGCATTTTATACCGCTCAATATTAACACGGTTTAAGTTAACGTTACTTGTGTGATTAACGGTAACTGTTTTATCGCTACCTGAATAATTAATTGAATGTGAAAATATGAACATATTTAACGGTATTTTTGGTAACGTTTGCAAGCTCTGGTGGGAATTTTATTTTTTATTTAATTAAGTCTGGCGTCGGCCGACCGGCGACCGTGTGTGTGGGCGCGCGTCGCCGTGGAAGGATGGTCTGCAAGGGTGCTGACTCCACGCTAGGTCAGGAAGCATGGCGAAGCCCTACACGGCGGCACATGTACTGTTTCATGTAACCTTTTTAACTATATGACTGTTTAGAACCAGATAAACTAGCAGCAATGGTCATTGATACACCTGAACTGTAAACTCGAGAATGAACTCAACTAGAAGAGTTGTATTTTTAACGCTGGACGTTATATGATTAATAAAAGGCTCGATGACTTTAAAGTCATCATTTAAAGTCAGACATGCAATTAATTGCATGTTTATTTGGCGAGGACGTTTTTATTTACTGAACTGTACATGAAGTTTGGGCGAATCGATCAATTTAATTGCCACCGGATTTTTAAGTAGCCAAATGTCTAGAAATATTTTATTTACAATGGGAACTCAGTGTGCCGCCGCCTGAAGGGTGTTAATGTATTATAAAAATAGTAACGTCACAATAATCAAATATTATCTCAATCTTATTGTGACTCGCTCTATGCCATGACATCGCATCGAACCGGTGACTAACCACACAGCTACTACCAATATCTCGTTTTTGTGAACCTATCTTAATAATAAAATAATATTTTTGCACTAAACGATTTGAAACGCGTTCTACTAACGCTGCGCCACTTTATAATTTTAGCTTGACGCTGAATCAACCATTTCATGTTCTCATCTAATCGCCCTATTTTAAGGGGAATTGTAACGAGTCATCTCTCACGTACGCTAATCGGCCGTCCGTCGCGCCCGGATCGAAATTTTATGTTTTGTAAAAAGTGAATTCTCCGTAGTGTATTCGCGCGGTCGCGCAAGTCAGTACATTTCAATAGTTGAATAGTTCCCGAGCGGGCGCGGCGGCGGCGCGGGCGACGCGCGGCGGCGGGCGACGACACACTGCATTTTAAAAAGTCCATTCAACCAATCAAATTAAAATACCCGTTTTAAACCGACCTTCGACTCGACCCGTCGCCGCCGGTCGTCCCAAACATATAATGTACACATTATAAATATGATTTTATTAAATTTAATGATAACGGTATTTAACTGATGATAGTATAGAATGGACTATAGATATTAGCTAATTTAATAGGGGTAAAATAGGGGCTTTTTATATTCGTAAATCCAGATGATTCCCGATTCTATGGCATTCTTAAATTGTGATTCGGAAACTCATGAAATCGAACATTACTAGTTCCTCTAACGAAAGGTTGCTAATTGTTTTCTTTTCTATTTTTATGTAACGTTTTCTAATGCACCTTTTTAATGTAAGATGTTCTGTATATTTTGGTTTGGGTTCGAATTCTCGTCGAAAATCCATTATATACTGTCCCCGCGAATCTGTGTGTGCGAGTGGAAGAGACGACCAATCGCCGCTTCCCCTCTGCGCGTCAGAAATCGCGTTGCATACCTAGTTAGTTAATATTACTTAAATTATTCATGGTTCAAGTGTTCTACCAAATACATCTTTCCTTTTCAATTTTAATCCCAAAAATAGTAGAATAGTTGAGTATTAAGTGATAATGCACTTATTACACTGTATAAAATTAAAATAGGATAGACAACCATTGAGCCGTTGTCACGGGCGTGGCTGAGTGCGTTGCCGCGAGCTCTTACTTCTCTAGCGAAGTGTCAATACAAGAAATATTCAAACTTGCCCTTTTGGTATAAGATTGAAATTCTATTAAATCGCCTATCACACCTGCACACTTGCAGGGACTTATTTAGACCCCATTAAAAGGCAGATTTGTAAATAGCCCTTTAGTGCGGCGACCCAAGATCCTACAAGGAAGGAAGAGCAGTTTAAAAAATAGAAAATTCAAATGCTATACACCAATAACGGTTTTTTGCGATTTTTTTAGCTCGGAGCAACGCCTTGTCGCAAATAGAGTTGTCAGATGAACATAAAATAACATGTTAAATAAAATAAATTATAATAAAATATTGTATATTTTTATCGCCAGGGACAAACTTACAAGTTTACCTAGTCAATTTAAACGCATCGATCATTATGATTACTGCTTTACAAATGGGTCTGAGACTGAGACTAAATATTTTATGAAATTCACCTTATGAACCGTTATAACAGCTATAACCGCTATAACATTCAGATGAAATTAACATGTAAAATAATCCATATTGATTCTTCGCGTAAAAATAAGGAGAGTTCCGATTAAATTGAAATGTGGCAAAGCGCCATCTAGTGGTGATATAAAATAGTGTTTCAGAAACGTCGCAGCCACCCGTATAATAATTAATATATGTTACTTTTTTGTACCTAGATTATATTTTAAAACATGTTCAAAAGTTTTCTGACAGCTCTATTCTCGACACCTAGACTTAGTACGTCTGTGGCATAGCCCTGTCCAAAGCGTATCGGCGCCTATCGAAAATAATATTACACGCAAACGTAACGACTGCCAGCTGAAATGAAGTAAAATATCGATAAAGCTCCAGCCGCAGTCATACTACAGAAGCCCGTGTGTTCTTGCTTTAAGATAAATGGAATAGTTATGGTTTTCAAACTTAGAGGAGCTGGTGGTCTAGCCAAGTTGCCACTTCGACCACTCGCAATCGCCATCGCTTCGACTAATATTGCTATCTCGCAATCGAAGTATCCGTGTGAGCGGGATGAAGATATAAGTCGCGACGATAGCGATAGCGACAAATAGTGAAAGTTTAACTTCGCTAGACCACTTGGCTTTGTCGAAAAAAAATAATTGAAATCATATAAGTGCACTGTGTCGAAAATTGTGTTTAATTATATTTTACAAGCTGATCTCAATGTATTGTAAGACAGTCAGTACAGGCACGGCACAAAAGACCCATCTTTAGTTAATTTTTAAAAAAATAGCGCGCCGGTATGTCTCGTGTACAGGACAGCTTAGAAATAACCTCTCATTATACTCAACTTGATTTTAACTTAGCTGGTACAAATCCTACTGTGATGGAAGTACACAGCGCCTACATTACTATGAATTGTATGGAAGTGGTGGTCCCGAACGTTTTAATGTTTTGTATACCAATTAATAGAACAAATTGATCGGAACTCGATTGGAAGCAACGCGGAGACTTATAAGGAAGTATAGTGTAGTGATTTATGTGCAAGTATGGGAAATCCACAAGAACCAGCAGGAAATAAAGCTGTTTTGATTTGTTTTGCCTCGTTTTATTGATTTGTTATCCTATCCTTATTATGTATTCCCTCATAACTGAGGAGTAGAAAGAAGGGTGACTACTGCCGATGGACTTCTGTATGACCAGTAAAGAGAAAAAGCTGTAAGTATTTTTGGAAGTAAGCGTAAATGATAAAAATACCATTATTTTATTTTATTTCAACTCAATCTTTTGCAAAGAGATTTTTTTTAAGAAATTTTATCTTGAAGCCATCACCCATTCCGGGGATATAAAATTAAAAAAGAGAATGTCACTTTTGACAACGTCTGTCAGATACTTGCCGTGCGTGCCTATAACCTCAAAAGGCGTGTGTTTATTTATAAAAAATGTGTCTTTGATAAGGCTTACTTTCATATTTATATTCTGACGTTTTTAAAGTGATTTCAATTGCATATATTAATTGAGCTGTAGCTGTAGTCAAGTAAACAAAATGGGTAAACGCAAAGGTAAATGTGCGAAGAAGAATCCGGCCAGCAAGGAGGCCCTGGAGCCCGAGCACCTGGTGAAGGCGCCGCACTCGTTCGTCATCCACCGCGGGAACTGCAGCAAGGACCTCGTCGACCTCACTAAGGACTTCAGGAAGATCATGGAACCTTTCACGGCTACACAACTTAAGGTACTTTAAGGTGGCATTCTGGTTTTCTGTAGTGGCTTATAATGAGATATGTTGTATATTATGGAGTTTTCTACATCCCTTGTCTACTTTAAGATGTAATTTATTTTATACTGCCACAATTGATATACATACATACTTAGAAAACTTTATATTTGGTGATCTGAAGGTTTTGTTTACCCAAATTGAAATAATAAAACTCCATATAGGTGATTCTAAATGAGTAGTGATGAATGTTATTTTTTGGTTTATCTCCAAATTAGAATAGTAATAATAATTCTTCTGAAAATCAAAATAAAATCAGGCGTGTGTATGTCGACCCCTGCACGTGCATACGCTGCTGTCACCAAGCAAATTAATATCTATGTTAGCTGGTAAGGTATATATCTATGGGCCTGCGTTGCCTGAATACAAATAAATAAATAAAAAAAAAAATGAGTTAATACAAAGATTAATTGGACTTTTTATTTTTGTTTCAGGAAAGGAAAAAGAATACAATAAAAGATTTCTTGTCAGTATCTGGTTACCTGCATGTCTCACACATGATCATGTTCACGGAGACAGAGCTGGGAACTTACATGAGACTGGCTCGCTTGCCGCGAGGGCCCACACTTACCTTCAGAGTACATGGTGTAAGTAAATTTTAAACAAATTATTAATCCAAGTCAAAATACCTAATATAATTAATTATAAACTTTCTTAGTTTGTATGTAGTTTGAAATTTAAAATACAATAGGTAGTGAGTTATTTGCAGCCTCTTAAAGTGACTTTAAATATAAATTCATTTAAATTAAATTGAATCACAAAAGTAAGTGTCATCAAAAAATGTTTATAAACATTTTTATACATAAATGCATAAAAAATTAAATTTAAAATCCTCAAGAACTACGGTGAGAACTAGAATAAGTAGAATTAAAAGATGAACAATTTAACTGTTAACTTATCAAAATAACTGTTAACTTATTAAATGAATTATAATTTGAAACAGTGGATCCATATAATTCATGTTTAATATTTATAATTTTCATCAACTTTCAGTACAGTCTAGCCCGAGACGTGATATCATCCCTCCGGAAGCAGTATGTCATCATGAAGGCATTCCAGAATGCTCCCCTCATTGTCCTGAACAGTTTCTCCGGCGAAGGCATGCACATGAAGCTGATGGCCACTATGTTCCAGAATATGTTTCCCACTATTAACATTACTACTGTAAGTATTAATTTATTTTTGTCAGAACATTATTTACATAAATCATAAACATGCCTTGAGTCTTTCTTGTGATGCAAATAGTCAAGGACCATCCAATTTTTGGTTTAAAGGTTTGATGATCTACAATTTAGTTCTCTGTAAGATTATTATAATCATTGCTGCAGTCTTTTTATTGGACGGATAGGTTAATACTTTAAATTTTGTGCCACATTTAAGAAGCACAGATTATAGCAATTTTTAAATTACATACATTTCAATAGAATATTCCGTGTTAAGTTGCTTAAGTACTTGTGTTAATGACATCAGAATCAACAGTGGTACATATTACAAATATACTAAAGTAGATAAAAACTTAAGTTTTTTTTCTATTTTTGACATGAATTATATTCTCATTATAGGTCAAACTGAAGAATATTCGCCGCTGCGTGCTCATGAACTACAATCCCTCTACGAAACTAATAGATCTACGACACTACGTCATCAGGGCCACGCCTGTCGGACTCAACAAAGGAACGAAAAAGGTAAATCAATCCAGAAAAAACGTGGCGACTAACCTGAAAACTCTTTAGTAATTTTTTAATTGGATGTTATCAAATTTTCTATTATCGTATTCATTTGCATATTTTTTTATCTACAGATGGTGCAAGGCAAAATACCTAACCTGAATCGTTGTAAGGACATGTCGGAGTTTTTCGACAAGTAAGTGAATTATCTGAATCTCCTTTACATGAAGATCGATTTTCCTTATTTACAAGATTTATAATATTACTAGCCGCCGCCCGCGACTCCGTCCGCGTGGTTTCCGGTTTCCGCAAACGTAGGTATATACTATACCTATAAAGTTCCATACAAACATTAATCCCCTTTTTCATCCCCTTGGGGTGGAACATATAAAAATCCTTTCTAAGGGGATCTTTATGTCATAGTAGCTTTATGCATGCCAAGTCCCAGCCCAATCGGTTTAAAATTGACAAAGTTTCATACAAACATTAATCCCCTTTTTCATCCCCTTGGGGTGGAACATATAAAAATCCTTTCTAAGGGGATATTTATGTCATAGTAGCTTCATGCATGCCAAGTCCCAGCCCTAACGGTTTAAAATTGACAAAGTTTCATACAAACATTAACCCCCTTTTTCATCCCCTTGGGGTGGAACATATAAAAATCATTTCTAAAGGGATCTTTATGTCATAGTAGCTTCATGCATGCCAAGTCCCAGCCCGATCGGTTTAAAATTGACAAAGTTTCATACAAATATTAATCCCCTTGGGGTGGAACACATAAAAATCCTTTGTAAGGGTATCTTTATGTTAGAAGCTTCATACATGCCAAGTCCCAGCCCGATCGGTTTAAAATTGACAAAGTTTCATACAAACATTAATCCCCTTTTTCATCCCCTTGGGGTGGAACATATAAAAATCCTTTCTAAGGGGATCTTTATGTCATAGTAGCTTAATGCTTGCAAAGTCCCAGCCCGATCGGTTTAAAACTGACAAAGTTTCATACAAACATTAATCCCCTTTTTCATCCCCTTGGGGTGGAATATATAAAAATCCTTTCTAAGGGGATCTTTATGACATAGTAGCTTTATGCATGCAAAGTCCCAGCCCAATCGGTTTAAAATTGACAAAGTTTCATACAAACATTAATCCCCTTTTTCATCCCCTTGGGATAAAATAATAGATATATACTATAGCCTATAACCTTCCTCGCCAAATACACTATCCAACACAAAAAGAATTTTTCAAATCGGACCAGTAGTTCCTGAGATTAGCGCGTTCAAACAAACAAACAAACAAACTCTTCAGCTTTATATATTAGTATAGATTTATTGTATTTTACAGGGCTGCATTGATGTCAGAAAGTGAGTTCGAAGACGATCCAAACTCGCAAATCGTGCTGCCGCAAAAGTTGGCGTCGAGAGGCGCCGCGGCAGAGTCCAAGTCAGCTATCAGACTGGTGGAGCTTGGCCCAAGGATATCCTTCCAGCTAATAAAGGTATAAATAGTTATTTTTGGAAAAATAACATTTTTTTACGTGGCAAAATAATATGATGTGACACTGACTTAATGATTAGAATTATATCAGTAGGGATTTATAACGAATTTATAAATGCGAAAGTAACTGCCTGTCTGTCTGTCACAGACAATCTTTAGACCCTGAGAAAGAACATAAGCTACCTCTTATTGCGAAAAAAGGGACCTAAAATCCATGCGGCCGAGGTCGCAGGCGGCCGCTAGTAATCTTATAAACAACCAATTGTAAAATCTTATTCATATTAAAATATCTATATGTACCATTGATCTCATTTATAGATTGAAGATGGATTAATGGATGGGGAAGTCTTGTTCCACGAGCTTGTTGAAAAGACAGAAGAAGAGAAAGCATTCATAAAGAAGAAGAGAGAAGAAAAAAGGTAAAGATTAAGTAACACAAACATTTTTTGAATAATTTAGGCTTAGGAGTTATTTGTGGCGTCCTTCATACTTTTCCATCTCACAAGTTAATTTTTTTTATGTCCATTTTTTCAGACGACTTAAAGAAAAACGCAAGGCACAACAAGACGAGAATGTCAAACGAAAACAACAACAGAAGGAAGAATTGAAACAGAAAGCTCTAGAAGGTATCAAGAAGAAAAAAGAAGTGACGGAGAGTCAGAGGTAAGATTGTATATTGCTAATTTATGCATCCACAATTTACAATTTTAAAGTGTTCCTGAATTATGTTTACTCTAGGTGGCGTTATGTAAACATAAAGAGTTGTGACTTGTAATTCTAGAAGACACTTCAAAGCAGCATCATATATAGCAATTTTTTATTTTTTAGAATTCCTTACAGCAATGAGAGTGTAACTCGGACGGAACCTATGTTTACTTAAAGCCATCCAGTAGAAATATAATTAAAAAACACAATCATTACAGACTTGATTTGTATGTCAAACTTTATTTTCATCATGTGTTTTTGTTTTGTATTAGATTGATGGAGTTGGCAGCAGCAGAGTCGCAGAACACAGAAATGGACCAGGATGAAGATGATGACGCGGCCTATTACAGACAGGAGGTTGGAGCAGAGCCAGAGAAAGGTGAATTTAAATAACCTAGCATAAATACCTACATCAACAATTCAGATACTTCAGAATTGCTCATGATATACTGTATTTTTGTTTGATTTCGCGGGCATGCGCATTTCGAAGATACTGATTTTGATGTTTCAATAAAGTAACAATTTTAACTTTCTCAGTGGCAAAGTGTAAAGATGAACATAAAGATTAGGAATATTTTTCTAATCTTGACTTTGAGATGTTTAAGGTGTTTATTGACAGTCTTAACTTTCATTTTCAGATCTCTTCTCAGAACATCCTAATAAAAAGAGGAAAGCCGATGACAACTCTGTTCGTGGATTTAAAAAGATGAGATTAGATAAGAAACTACAAAAGAAATACCAGAAAAATCAAGACACAGGCAAGAAAGGTCAGAATCAAAATCAGAACTATGGAGGAAAAAGGAATTTCCAATCTCAAGATGGAGGAAATAGGAAATTCCATTCGCAAGATGGTGGGAATAGGAAATTCCATTCTAAAGATGGCGGGAATAGGAAATTCAATTCACAAGATGGTGGGAAGAGGAGATTTAATTCTCAAGATGGCGGAAATAGGAAATTCCAATCACAAGATGGAAAAAGGAGGTTTAATTCACAGGATGGCGGAAATAGAAAGTTCAATAGAAATTCTGACGATCATAAACACAGTAAAGGGGGAAAACCAAAGAAGGTATTAGGCGGAAAAATTAATAAGAATAAAATGGGTAAAAACCGACCAGGTGGCAAGGGTAAAGGAAAAGGGAAAGGCAGGAAGTGACCACTTCTGTAAATATAGTTTAAGTAAAATAATAAAAACAATAATTAATTACAAAATTATTTTATTCAGAATCATCCTTAAAACTAGGAATGAAGGTATTCACTGGTCATGTTTACAAAACGATTTCTTTTTTGTTTAACATTAAGAGTATGTGATTAAGTGGTTTGTTGATAAATGCAAGTCATATTTACTTATTGTAACTATTTAATACACGCGCATGATAGTCAAACTTTTCTTCTAGGTTTAAAGTATTGTACTTTCACTTAATTCAAGTTTACAAGGCGGTTATAAATGACATTCCTCCACAAATTACTCATTTGTTTTTTTGTTAATACGAACACAGAAAAATATTAATTACACAGGTACAAATTGTAAGACTATCCTATTTATTTCTAATATCGTGGATTAGACAGCCAAGAATATGGTTTCTCTCAATTCCTTAGAGGTTTTAATCATCGTGGAGTCTCATTCAAAGGCAGAAAATCGTCCGTAAACTAAAGTACTGAAGTAGTAGGTTAATCTTAGATCAAGAAGACCATATCGTCCGCCATCATGACCTGGTTGTCGGCAGTCATGCGATGCAGCGCGGCGTGTACCTCGTCGTCGCTGTAGGGCTGCTGCGGGAACTGCTCGCCGAGGTGCGCCGTCACGCGCGCCAGAGGAAGCGTGTTGGCGCGCTCGTCGCGGAACAGTTGTTGTAAGGAGGATTTGAACTGGGTCACTTCCCAAGATGTTTTAAAAAGGAGATTCAATTCTCAAGTTGGGGGAAATTGGAAATTCCAGTCACTTGATGGATCATGTAATACATAGTTTAAGAAAAAAATAATTACAAAAAAAACCAGAATCATCCTTAAAACTAGGAATGAAGATATCCACTGATCCATGTTCACAAAACGAACAAAGTGGGTACAATCGTAACTGCCTACACGTACAGTGGACTTAAAAAGTGGTCTTCCAGTTTTGTTACAATGTAAGTAAGAAAAAGTGCTTTGACACATGAATGATTTTAGCCAAGTATATGGTCTCTCCCAATTCCTTAGGGGTTAAAATGATGGTGAAGTTGAGACTCCACACGACGATTTACCACGAGCCGTGGAGTGACCCCTAAGGCAGAATCAGCCTAAGGCATAAAGCAGAATCGTCCGTAAACTAAAGTACTGAAGAAGTAAGTTTATCTTAGATCAAGAAGACCATATCGTCAGCCATCATGACCTGGTTGTCGGCGGTCATGCGATGCAGCGCGGCGTGTACCTCGTCGTCGCTGTAGGGCTGCTGCGGGAACTGCGAGCCGAGGTGCGCCGTCACGCGCGCCAGAGGAAGCGTGTTGGCGCGCTCGTCGCGGAACAGTTGTTGTAGAGTCGATTTGAACTGGGTCACTTCCCAAGATGGTTTCAAGAGGACATTCAATTCTCAAGATGGGGGTAATTGGAAATTCCAGTCAGAAGATGGGAAATGTAATATAAGGTTAAAGTAAAATATTAATTACAAAAAATATTTTATTCGGAATCATCCTTAAAAGTAGGAATGAAGATATTCACTGATCCATGTTTACAAAACGTATAAAGTTGGTACAATAGTAACTGCCTTCACAAACAGTTGATTAAAGAAAGTGGTCCTCCAGTTTTGTTACAATGTGTGTAAGAAAAAGTGATTTGACACATGAAGAATATAGTCTCTCCCAATTCCTTAGAGGTTAAAATCATCAAGGCAGAAAATCGTCTAAAGAAGTAAGTTAATTTTAAATCAAGAAGACCATATCATCCGCCATCATGACCTGGTTGTCGGCGGTCATGCGATGGAGCGCGGCGTGTACCTCGTCGTCGCTGTAGGGCTGCTGCGGGAACTGCTCGCCGAGGTGCGCCGTCACGCGCGCAAGAGGAAGCGTGTTGGCACGCTCGTCGCGGAATATTTGTTGTAAGGAGGATTTGAACTGGGTCACTTCCCAAGATGGTGGCAAAAGGCGATTCGATTCTCAAGACGGGAATTGGAAATTCCAGTCACTCGATGGATCAAGTAAAATATTAATTACAAAAATATTTTATTCAGAATCATTCTTAAAACTAGGAATGAAGATATTCACTGATCCATGTTTACAAAACGTACAAAGTTGGTACAATAGTAATTGCCGTCACAAACAGTTGAATAAGAAAGTAGTCCTCCAGTTTTGTTACAATGTGTGTAAGAAAAAGTGATTTGACACATGTCATAAATGATTTTAGCCAAGAATATGGTCTCTCCCAATTCCTTAGGGGTTAAAATGATGGTGAAGTTAAGACTCCGCGATGATTTACCACGAGCCGTGGAGTGACCCCTAAGGCAGAATCAGCCTGAGGTATAAAGCAGAATCGTCCGTAAACTAAAGTACTGAAGAAGTAAGTTAATCTTAGATCAAGAAGACCATATCGTCAGCCATCATGACCTGGTTGTCGGCGGTCATGCGATGCAGCGCGGCGTGTACCTCGTCGTCGCTGTAGGGCTGCTGCGGGAACTGCGAGCCGAGGTGCGCCGTCACGCGCGCGAGAGGAAGCGTGTTGGCGCGCTCGTCGCGGAACAGTTGTTGTAAGGAGGATTTGAACTGGGTCACTTCCCAAGATGGTGGCAAAAGGCGATTCGATTCTCAAGACGGGGAAATTGGAAATTCCAGTCACTCGATGGATCAAGTAAAATATAGTTTAAGTAAAATATTAATTACAAAAAATATTTTATTCAGAATCATCCTTAAAACTAGGAATGAAGATATTCACTGATCCATGTTTACAAAAAGTGATTTGACACATGAATGATTTAAGTCAAGAATATGGTCTCTCCCAATTCCTTAGGGTTTAAAATGATCGTGAAGTTGAGACTCCACGATGATTAACCAAGAGCCTTAGAGAGACGAACTTCTTAGCTATCCATGGATTCTCCGTGCGGGTGCCGGGTCCATCGCGTGGAACAGAGATGGACCCGGCACCCGCACGATGATTACCCAAGAGCCTTAGGGTTATGAGACAGAAAATCGACCGTAAACTAAAGTACTGAAGAAGTAAGTTAATCTTAGATCAAGAAGACCATATCGTCGGCCATCATGACCTGGTTGTCCGCGGTCATGCGATGCAGCGCGGCGTGTACCTCGTCGTCGCTGTAGGGCTGCTGCGGGAACTGCTCGCCGAGGTGCGCCGTCACGCGCGCGAGAGGAAGGGTGTTGGCGCGCTCGTCGCGGAACAGTTGTTGTAGGGTCGATTTGAACTGGGTCAACCTGCCGGGGAAGTAGGACTTAGTATTTTTCAATAACTTCGTCTCAGTAGGCCATTCACGTCAAAGTGCTAGTAGGGTAAAAAAATAATTGACGTGCGAAAGAATTTCAGTGTAAATCAAGTTGCAAAATAAACGCTTTGACTTGACTTTGAATGGCATGTCTAAGAGGTTACTATTAATAAATTCTTTGGACTATCGCACCAATTGCCTAACCTCAAACTAAGCTCGAAGCTTGTACTGAAAATGCTATGGAATGGATAGACATACTTAAATACTTTTAAGAGTCTTTTTTTTTAAATAACATTTATGACTCGAATACAAATTCCAGGATTATTAGCGGTATTCGAACCCGCAACCCTTGGTTTTGTAGCCAGGGTCTCTAACGTCTAGGCAAACTAGCCTGTCTTACTATCCACCATAGATGATTTGTTAGGAAGACATCACCTAGAAAGCCTACTTCTGTAAAGCGAGAGGACTTCACCAGATAAGCAGCTCAAACCAGTGAAAGTTTTAGAACAGTTGACGTGACTGAATAGTAGAATAATAAACTGCCCAGACTTAACTGTATAGAGAATCATACCTGGCGGCGTCGATGACCTTCTGCGAGGCCCTGGTGGTCCGCTGCTCGGGCTCGGGCTGCGACTGACGCGCGGCGCGCAGCAGCGGCTCCGCCTCCTCGTCCGACGAGAACTGGTACGGGTCCTCGCCTTCAGTGCGGGGCTGCGAAACACAATATAACTCATGACAGGAGGAAAAATCACATGTCAATGGAACCTCCACGGCCGCGGACTGGCCGGTTTAAAAAAATAATATGAAGAGCGCGGCGCGCGCATTCGAAATTTAAAATTCGCGCGTCTATTGTTTTTTCTCTGTGTTCTAATTGTCTCGTCTGCTCTCGCTTTTCACCAAACTGAATTATTTGTACATTATTTTTTATTACACCAGTTTTAAACAACTTATTTATTTATTTAATCTTTATTGTACTACACAAAGTATTGTACAAAAGGCGGACTTAATGCCTCATGGCATTCTCTACCAGCCAACTTTAGCCAACTTAATATAATAAACAAAAGATTTTAATTCCCTACGTCGTCAAATCTCATCCTATCGTCGGTGCAAATTATATAATTTGCTGTATCTCTAAAACCTGTAGTCCATACATTGCGGGAATCACTGCCAAAAGTGGTCAATGAAACATTTGTGTTATCCGTTCGTGATAAATTTGTGCTCTCACCCCAGACCCGTCTTGCCTAAGCCCCACGATCGATTACGGCCCCAAGAACCTAGTATGGCCTGGGCGTTTACCAAACAAGAGGTTTAACGGCCCATGAGCCCAGGGCCCCTAATAAGTGAAAGACGGCCCTGCTCTCACCTCGGATTCATTATCTACCGTTAACAAAACGCAGACTATCCTGATGCACTAAATATTACTGCAATGCAATATTACTCTAATAATATTATGGTTACTCCCAGAAATTAGTTATTACCAGTGTATAAAAGTGAGAATGGAGCATATCATGAAATATGTATTACCGTTTTGCGAGATCTCTTGCTCTTCGGCTGTGACGCTTGCTCGCTGTCCGACGCGGCGGCTTCCTCGTCTGAGGACGCGCGGCGCTTGCGTCGCTTCTCCTTGATCAGTACCTAAAAAATTTTTTTTTGTTTATCAATTTGGAATCAGGCTACGCAGGCCCACAGTTACATACCTTATCAGCTAAGACATATAAAAATATAAGGCAATTTTTGTTAATAAAACTATGAAATCTATGTTGGTCAGTTATTATAACACAATCACAGGTATTGTTTTATTCGGCGACGTGTGACACAATCCGGTATCCGGTAACCGACCTCGGAAGCGCCGGAAAGACACTCTTCGGCCAAAACTCCTCCTTCATAAAGGTCGCAAGATATTGGTTATAACCAGAGAGTACGAGTATGTATTACCTTCTTGAAGTACGCGAACTGCACGAGCTCGATGGCGGTGAGCGCGTCGTCGCGCGTGACCTGGAAGCTGAGCCGGCACTTGGCGTGCGCCGTCGCCAGCCGGATCAGCGTCTCCAGCGTGCGCGCCGTCACCGGCTGCGTCTGCAATGGTACAGTGGAGTTAGAATGGTACTGTCTCATGAGGGCTTGTCGCAGGATATGCTAGCATTCGTGTTTGGTAGTTGTTTCAAGTAGTTTTGTATTAAAAAATAATAAAAACTAAAATTATGAAATCAAAATCTTCATCTTCATTTTCCAAAGGTTTCAAAATAACATAAAAAGACATTCTTTGTCAAAATAAACAAATCAATAATATGTACAAAATATCTTTGTGTACAATAAACAATACTTCAAAGAGGTTGGTCGGGAACAGTAGTGTTAGGTTTCGGGCGTAGGGACACGAGTAAAACACTAGCTAGCGACACGAGTAAACATCGCGTTACCAACGCACTGTTTAATAACCGCGGCATGCGCTCGGGAGAACGCGGGGTGAGGCCTGGGGGACGAAGCCACGCGCACATAGACAAGCATGCATGTACATAAAAGGTAGGTAAGTTATAATGGCTGCCATTGGAACGAGCGTATAATCTAATCTTAGCGTGCGCATCCGTACGCTTGACTAACTAACGAGAAATACTCGAACTAACCCATGGCTAATGTAAAAGTTAGAGGCTTTTACGCAGGCGTCAGTAGAGATACAAAGACGCTGAAACAGGCCAGCAGGTGGCTAAAGTAGAAGCGATTCAACTCAAACCTTAAATGGTCTGATACAAAGTTTTGATTCATATATGAAACAGGATCGAATGAATGGCACGAAAAAATTTTTTTGGAATTTTTATTACAAAATGTGTGGGAAAAGTTTTTTGTGATTTCTGACATTTCTAGTACTCAAACCTCAAATGGTCCCATAGAATCATTTGATCCTTACATGAAATAAGAACAAATCGCATGAAAAAAAAAATTGCCAGTTTCAGCACTTTTTTTGCAGACTGTAACTTTTTTCCAAAATCTGTGAATGTAGGTCATAATATCTCAAAAAGTTAGGGATGGTTGCCTAACGACGTTTTCTTGTAACTGTAACGGTTAATGTACCTGCCCAACAAAACCCATTTCAAGATTCCACCCTGTATAGAGCCAGGAAGTATGCTAGTTTCAGCTTACCCTTTTTTTTTTGTGAAGGGGAATGCATTTACGCACCATGACGCCGCGGGCTAGCTAAGCCCGCGACCGTGTGTGGGGCTCGGGCGCACAAAATAAGCGACGACTACCCACTAAACCCCTCCAGTTCCCCCTTTTACTCGCATCAGGACGGGTCGCTGCTAGTTTCAGCTTACCCTGGCAACATCACTGTCCATGACATCCTGGCTGCGCAGGCGCGCGTACTCGTCTGCGATGGCGTCGCACGCCTCCTGCGACAGCTTGGGCTTCATCAGCCGCGCGAAGTGGATGAACTTGCGCATGAACTTGGTGCTCAGGATCTGGTCCTTCTTGCTGCGAGTGTTGCCGTGGAGGAGCGGGTCGTACTTCTCGTATATGGACTCCTTTGACTCCTGGAAGACGTGACGTTAAAGGTACAAAATTTGACTTGCTTGAAAAATATGATATGGTTGATTTTGATGTGACTTGGAAATAGGTAATTATATAGATTTATGTTCTATAAATTTTATGATTGATAGGTACTCACATCAACTTCTTCATTATCAGGATTTTCTGTAGAAAGCATTTCTACCGAGGAACCCATGGGAAGTACCTCGCCATCTTGCTCCTTTGGATTTCTACAAAATAAAAACGTGAGATAAAAAATGGTTTGAAGCTTGGACTAACAGAAACTTTCACTTATAAGTTACTAGAAGGGCGAAACTTACACCACTTGATTTGTCATGGATTTCTTACAATTTCACCTTAAATAGCCACAAAATTGACTGCCACCACGGAAAAATTAGTAATCTCTGCCTATTTTTTATTTAATTTAATTCCTGAAATAGCCAGCTCCTGCCCCAAAATTGAACAAATTGTGACATCTCTACTTTGTTTATTGCTTTTAATTAATTACTACTAGCGGCCGCCCGTGACTCCGTCTGCGTGGCTTTCAGTTTCCGCGCATATAGGACATAGGTATATACTATAGCCTAAAGCTTTCCTCGGCAAATGGACTATCCAACACAAAAAGGATTTTTTCAAATCGAACCAGTATTTGAAGAGATAAGCGCGTTCAAACAAACAAACTCTTCAGCTTTATTTTATTAGTATAGATTGATTAATTTTACTATGTCTGTCAAATCACCTGTATCTATGCATCCTGAGCACGTGCTCAGAGATCATGTTGTCGTGGTCGGCGTCGGCGATGTCCAGCATCACGAACAGCAGGTCGAAACGCGAAAGCAGCGAGTCCTGTAGCCCGATGTTCTCCATCGGCGTCTTGTACTGGTCGTACTGAAAGTAATATGGTATAGAATAGAGTCAGCGATGGATGTGGTTTTTAGAAATTGTTCAGTTTATTTTAGGTCTGCGATTGCAACTTTCGGAAAGGCCGGTGATCGAGTGGATGACTAAAAATTGTTTTTTTTATACGGAAGCAAACGAACCAGGCTGTCATCTGTTGGTAAATGATTACCGCTGCCCATGGAAATTAAATTGATATCATCAATATTCCTCAATGTTTTTCCTTGCCTTTTTTGATTTTATTACGGTTTGCCGTTTTGATTGAGTCAATAGATTTTTGGCGATCACGATATCGTCTTCTGAAAAAGCACTCACACATATTCGGCTGATGCTTTCCTCCTCCATTACATCAATTTTATTGCTTATAAAAGCAAGCACTTCATTTATCACGATGTTACATGTAGAACATTTCACAACTTTTGACATTTTTGCAGTAACGTATGCCTGACACGAGTATAACACGACCGTTCGCGAACGCAGAACGTCGTAGACTCAAAATGCTATTTCACTGTGATCTTCTGTAAGATGGAGGTACTTCCCCAGACGAACGAATCATTCGAGTGTAGTGTCCGACCGAAGCTTCGGCTTCGGCTTCGGCTTCGGCCACCTTCGGCCAAAAAATCCACCTTCGGCGAAACCTTCGGCTTCGGCCGGATTTGGGGCCGAAGCCGAATGTTTCGCCGAAGGTCCGAGCGACCGACGAGATTGAACAAACTGTGACGAAAGTCATGAAGCAGCGGGTAGTCACTGTCAAAATATCACATTGCATGCATCAAAACAAGTTCGTACTTGTATTTAAACGAGACTTTAAATACAAGTACGAACGAACTTTAACTGCCTCCGTGGTGTAGTGGTTAGATTGAGCGCTGCGCTCTAAAACTACGAACTCGGAGGTCGTGGGTTCGAATCCCGCGGGGACACTTTCACTTTGTGTTGGTTTTCCCAGTTTGGTTAGGACATTGCAGGCTTGAATCACCTGATTGTCCGATAAGAATGATGATTCCGTGCTTCGGAAGGCACGTTAAGCCGTTGGTCCCGACTATGATCCAACTGGTCTGGTTTCCCTTGTGGTTACGGAGGTCAGACGACAGTCGCTCCATTGTAATAACCAGGCATGTCAATTCAGGATCATAGTCGCAGCGTACCCTGGGCTCCAAGGCAATGGCCGACGATGCAACCGGGAGAGGCGCTAGGATGATGATGATGATGACTTGTATTTAAACGAGAGTTTTGTTTGGAATTTGTGCTTATCAATTAAATTGTGATACATTATAGTCTAAGATCCCGCTATACAAGGACCTTCATCGAGATGCTTAATGGATGAACATATTTTATACATAATTTGACATGTCAATATTTATATTGCACTAGCGGCCCGCCCCGGCTTCGCCCGTGGTACTTGTCCACTATTTAATGGATGATATTATACATAAAAACCTTCCTCATGAGTTACTCTATCTATTAAAAAAAATTGGCCAAGTGCGAGTCGGACTCCCGCACTGAGGGTTCCGTACAAATTCTATTTTTGACGTATTAAAAAAACTACTGAATAGATTTCGTTCAAACTAATTTTCGTTGGTAGTTTTTATGGTAATGTACATTATATATTTATTTCAGATTTATCGTCCTCTTACTTTAGAAGTTAGAGGGGGGGGGGACACACTTTTTTCCACTTTGAAAGAGTATATCACGCAAAGTATTAACTTAAGAAAAAAATGAGCTTAGAAACCTCAATATAATTTTTAAAGACCTATCCATAGAAACCCCACACGTATATGTTCAATGAAAAAAAATATTTTCAGTTTCAGTTCTAACTATGGGGACCCCCCATTTTTTTATTTTTTTTTTCTATTTTCGTGTGAAAACCTTGTTGCGGTTCACAGAATACATCCACTCACTAAGTTTCAACAGTATAGTACTTATAGTTTTGGAAAAAAGGGGCTGTGACAGACTGGCGGACAGACAGACAGACAGACAGACAGACAGACATGACGAATCTATAAGGGTTCCGTTTTTTTGCCATTTTGGCTACGGAACCCTAAAAACCGCATCAAAATCCGTTGCGTAGTTTTAAAGATTTAAGCGTTCATAGGGACATACAACAGACAACATGACAGAAAAAGCGACTTTGTTTTATACTATGTAGTGATATGGGTTGCATATTAAATTTCAGTTTGTTTTCAAAACAGTCATTACCTCATTAGTTCTATTGTACCTAATTGTTACATTTATTTTGAATATTCTAATAGTTTCTAAACTGTGCATTTAATTGACCAACCTTTAATTATTTACTGAGAAGTGTTTGTTTTTTTTTGTTTATTCATTAGTATAGTTTTGGCCCAGTCGAGTAAAACAAAGACATAAAGAAATGATTATTTTTTACCAGTAGGCAAATCACAAAATATATCATCAACTTCTATATGAGACAGTCAATGTAAACCTTCAATATTGAGATTTTGAAATATTTTTTAATATTAATTGTAGCTTGTAGAACATATTGAGCAAAATAATTTACTGAGTGCTGAGAAAATATAAACCTTCGGCTTCGGCTTCGGCTTCGGCCGAAGGTCGTGGCAATAGCCGATTATTCGGCTTCGGCTTCGGCTTCGGCCAAAAATAGACCTTCGGTCGGACACTATTCGAGTGGAAGTTAAGCACTACCTCTCGAGTTCCTCAGTGCTTCGGAAGACACGTTAGCTATGCGCGTGATCCGCACTGGGCCCGCTTGGTGGTTTAAGGCCCGAGCTCCGTAATCATTCGTTCGAAAGGCTAGTGACCCAGTACTGGTGTTTGAGCTGATGACGATGATGATATGAATATGTATTTATTAGGATAGTATTGTCACTCACCCATGAATATGTATTTATTAGGATAGTATTGCCACTCACCCGGCCGTAGACAGGGTTAGCGGCAGCCAGTACTGAGCACCGCGCGTTGAGCGTGGCGTGCACTCCCGCCTTGGCGATGCTCACCCCTGCTCCATCACCTCGTGGCTGCACTGACCCCAGGGTAACACTCACCCGGCCGTAGACAGGGTTAGCGGCAGCCAGTACTGAGCACCGCGCGTTGAGCGTGGCGTGCACTCCCGCCTTGGCGATGCTCACCCCTGCTCCATCACCTCGTGGCTGCACTGACCCCAGGGTAACACTCACCCGGCCGTAGACAGGGTTAGCGGCAGCCAGTACTGAGCACCGCGCGTTGAGCGTGGCGTGCACTCCCGCCTTGGCGATGCTCACCCCTGCTCCATCACCTCGTGGCTGCACTGACCCCAGGGTAACACTCACCCGGCCGTAGACAGGGTTAGCGGCAGCCAGTACTGAGCACCGCGCGTTGAGCGTGGCGTGCACTCCCGCCTTGGCGATGCTCACCCCTGCTCCATCACCTCGTGGCTGCACTGACCCCAGGGTAACACTCACCCGGCCGTAGACAGGGTTAGCGGCAGCCAGTACTGAGCACCGCGCGTTGAGCGTGGCGTGCACTCCCGCCTTGGCGATGCTCACCCCTGCTCCATCACCTCGTGGCTGCACTGACCCCAGGGTAACACTCACCCGGCCGTAGACAGGGTTAGCGGCAGCCAGTACTGAGCACCGCGCGTTGAGCGTGGCGTGCACTCCCGCCTTGGCGATGCTCACCCCTGCTCCATCACCTCGTGGCTGCACTGACCCCAGGGTAACACTCACCCGGCCGTAGACAGGGTTAGCGGCAGCCAGTACTGAGCACCGCGCGTTGAGCGTGGCGTGCACTCCCGCCTTGGCGATGCTCACCCCTGCTCCATCACCTCGTGGCTGCACTGACCCCAGGGTAACACTCACCCGGCCGTAGACAGGGTTAGCGGCAGCCAGTACTGAGCACCGCGCGTTGAGCGTGGCGTGCACTCCCGCCTTGGCGATGCTCACGCGTCCTTGCTCCATCACCTCGTGGATGGCGGTGCGGTCGATGTCCGACATCTTGTCGAACTCGTCGATGCAGACCACCCCGCGGTCCGCTAGCACCATAGCGCCTGCTTCCAGTCTGTAGCGAGAAAAGATGTCAATAACTTTGTTTTACAGGTGGCATAATCAAGAGAACTATTGTTATGGATAAAACTTCTCGGCCGAGTGTCCAACAACGAGCGGATAGAATAGACCAGAATCGGTGGACTGTCTGCGCTTGTCCGTTTTCTAGCGATGCTGAAGCCTCTAGAGGGCGCGGGGTGCGGGGCGCAGGAGGAGGCAGGCCCCGCGTCGTCGGGTCAAGCACATCGCCTAGCCCTCTTCCCCATCAGACTGCGGAGCGATCACAAGATCACCGACACGCGCCGCGAGTCCGAGCCGCCATCCCATCCCATACTTATTGGTTTTGAACCAGTAAAACTTTAATGCACTTGTTTTAAGTAATCGTACCCATACGAGACATGGTCAAGTAACTGCATCGACGACAATCGTAACTATGCAGGCCATAACTAGGCGCAAGTGGCCCGGGTAGTAGGATGGAAAAATTATCGCTTCAATACATTACTTAATAATTTTCATCTAATAACATGAGTAGCACTTAAATAATCAATTACATTGAACACAAAAAAATTAAGAAAAATTGACTGGTTTTTTTTTTGTAAATTACAATCAAAACAACATCTCACCGTCTATCCCCAGTCTCCTGGTCCGTAGTAACAGCAGCGGTGAGACCGACGCCTGAAGAGCCTCTCCCCGTGGTGGTGATGGCTCGCGGCGCCGTCATCAGCACGTAGCGCAGCAGCTGAGACTTCGCCACGGACGGGTCGCCGATTAGGAGGACGTTGATGTCACTAGGAGAATAAGAGAGACAAACTTCTTAGCTATCCATGGATTCTCCGGGCGGGTGCCGGGTCAATCGCGTGGAAAAGAGGGGAATGAAAGTCGGCGCCTGGGACGTGCGACCCAGTGTGTAGGTTTGAGGGGCCCTTTTATAGTTGAATTCAATGTGGCATATAGTGCTGGCCTAGAATAGTAGAGCGTGCCCAGAGTGGTGACTACGGACGTTATCACCCGTTTGGGGAAGGCTATGATCTGAAAGGACTGATGATGCTGATAGAATACATGTAATTAAATTGTGCCTATTTGATTTTTATGTATGAAATTACAAAATGCTCAATTATTATTGGTATTGGAAATTTAATTGTAGTAATCAAATAATTTGGAATTCATTGAAGACAATAATATAGTTATCCCACATAAACTGGGAATAGGGTTAGCAAATGATGAAGAATGTAGTAATTCATTTCACATGACAGGAAAATAATGATCAGCCATGCTTATTTCTCATGTTCTCATCATGTGTTTAAGCTGGCAATGCATTGTGTATTAAACTTACCCTCTCAGTCTTGTCCCATTGGGTAGAATCTTCTCCATTCCTCCCAGAAGGAGACACAGAATAGCTTTCTTAATATAATCATGGCCGTGTATGGAGGGAGCCAGTGACTTGCTGAGGAGCTCGAACATGTCTGTGTTAGCACGCTTGGCCAAACGCTTGCACAACTTGATGTCTTCGATGGTTATGTTCAGGTTCATGTCTTTGTTGATTTGTGTAACGTTGTTGGCTATTAGAACAGTCCTGGAAGAAGTAGGATCATCAATAATGTATACCTAATTAGTATTTTAGATTTGAGTACTGTTAATTTTCTTTTATTGTAATATGACTGGTAATACTCAAGAAGAAGATAAGCCTGAATAACAACTATTTTCGATTCAATCTGTTTAAAAATAGTTTTGTTTCATGAGTAACAGTCACATAAACCTAAGAAAACATTAAAAAACCATTTTGTTAAAATGTATCAATTTAATATTAATATTACTTTCATTACCTAAATGTCCCAGCTGTAAAACTCCCCTGCTTGGAAGGCAGGCATCTGTAGTTGCCGACCACTTGCACCCTATCACCAGGCTTGCACTTGTCAACCAGGTCGTCATCACAGACCACATCCACACTCCGGGGCAGCTGCCCAGCAGGAGCTCGCTCAGGCATCTCTTGCACGGTTAATGTCTGGTGATCCTTGTACCGGGAGAGGCCAAACTCTGTCTCCAAAGCATTACCTTCATCGTCCTAAAAATGAACATCGTGTTAAATGAAGATTTCCACTAGAAAAATGGGCAAAAGAATTAACCATCAATTTGCAAAATAAATTATTTCATTCATTTCCCTAGCCTGTATGAAAATAATGACCTGACCTATCCTTATAGTTTGAAGTTTACTAAGATGTGTGCGTGCTGTGAAATCTCGCCCAGTACTGGTAGAGTTAAAACCAGCATGCAAACATACCTTGGTAGGGTAAACAGCAGATGTAGGGAAAGCTTCAAAAGATGTCAAGTCTGTGTATTTCCTCTCCATGACTTTCTTAGTGGCTGGGCAATAGTGCACGCTGCGTACCACCTTGGGTCGAACCAGCGACACCCGGGTTACTATGCCTTCCACACATATCAAGTTCCCTAAATACCTGAAATAGATATAGCAAGAGTTAATGAAGCATATTATTCATAAATATGTTAGTGTATCAGTTAGGTTCTCATCACGTCTGGAGTTAATTGAAAGATATAGAAACTTTAACAGCTTGTTCTGCACACTTATATTGTGAACAATCCTTATTTAACATACTCTTCTAATTTTGTTATAATAAAGTAATTTACCTTGATGTCAAACTTCTAGGTGTGACATGTTTGTTTCCAAAACTACCAGAGAATGCTACAAAGAACTCCTCTTGAATTTTCGCGTAAGTCGGGTCGATACTCGACACGTACTCCTTGAGGGCTCTCTGGAACGCGATCTGCTCCTCGAAAGCATTGTCTAGCAGATTCTTAGCCCTTTGAGGATTCTTCCTCCTAAGATCATTCACGTTTACAACTAGGCGCTTAGAGTTATCAGCTATCATCTGCTTCACCAGTTCCATATAAATTCCTTGATCCTCCTACAAATACACAGTAAAAATCAGTTAATTTAATTGATGGTTTACTTGCAGAGTAAGGTTAGATGGTACAAAGAACTCACTTCATCATCCAAAAACTCTAAGTACTCCCGTTGCAAATCTCGTAGGCGTTGATCAAAGTCACCGTCTTCCATTTCGGAGTAATAAAAATATAGTTTAACACAAAATATCAACAATTAACACAAAATAAACACAACAAACAACGAGTTACTTTTGACAGTCCGGTCTGATTTGGCGCGAAATTATTTTTGTTTTTTAAACATTCGACATTTTGAGCAACGCCTTACTAGCAACGGACAAATCGAGTTGTCAAAATAACGAGCCGAATGGTAACAAAAAATCTTTTTTCAACGTTGAAATAAATCATTCAGTTCATTTGACATTGACAATGACAATTGACGAATAGTGCTTGCTTCCTTCCACTGAAAAGCTTTCAAAACATTAGAATAAATTAAAATTCTAAACATTTTGCTCGTTACTTACTACACAATTATTAGTCGAGGATTGAAAAGATATGATCTAAGGAAAACATTAATCACAGGACGCAGCCTAGTTACAATGTCTGAACACAATTCGAACTCTAACCTATCGGCTTCAGATACTAATACTAACAAGGATCCTAGCAAGCCGAAGCTGAAAATACTTGCCTTTCACGGCTACAGACAGAATGGTGCGGTATTTCGAGCTAAAATTGGTTCATTTCGTAAAGCTGTAGCTAAGTATGCGCAATTGACATTCATATCAGCGCCACATAAAATATTCAATGAAGACGGAGGTGGTGACGAAGGTTAGTAGACTCTTCATGCATTAAAACCTTATCGTAAAAATATTTCATATTCTCTAAACATTCAATGACCTCTTTTTATCATATTAAACCTAATAAAATTAAATAGTTCTTTATAATTAAATTATTAGGATTGTTCTACTTTATAATCTAATTATACCTTTGTGTTACTGTTTTCCAGATTGCAGATCATGGTGGTTTAATGCCGAAGATAACACATTTAGTGGGAAATGCCTGGGAGGGCCTGCGATAGGCTTCGAGGACACATTGCACCTCGTAGAGAGGGTTGTGGATGAGCACGGGCCATTTGATGGCTTCATGGGCTTCTCACAAGGGGCTTGTTTAGTTGGCATTCTAGCTGCAATGCAGCAAAAAGGATGTGAGTGGGATAAAAATTAACATAACTTTTGAATATAATGATGCAGGATCAATTTACTTCTTTACAATAAATTAAAGTTAAAAGTAAAGAGTAGAAAAGTAGACCAAACTTTTTGGGTAAAGAACAATAACTAGAATTCCTAAAATTTTAGAGTTTTGTAGCTTTAACAGATGGAAGATATACATTTGGGAAAACAAATTATATTGTTATGTTCAAAAATAAAATCTTCTTTCCAGATTTACCATACACATTTAACTTTGCAATATTTGCATCTGGATTTCGGTCTGGAAGCTTAGTCCATAAAGGATTCTATGATGAGGAAATAAATCTACCATCCCTCCATGTATATGGGGAAAGTGATTCCATTATACCTAAAGGTAAAACAGACTGGCATGTACTATTACAGTATTTTTTAGTTTTTTAACTTTAGTGTTTAAACTTATTAGTTTGTTTTTTACTTGGCCAGAACCATTTCTTTTTTTTTTTATTGTCCCCAATCCCCATGCTTCCTGTTTGATAAATTAAGAAAAATATTTTTTTTTTTTCAGAAATGAGCGAATCCCTGATTGGTCTGTTTATAAAGCCAGTGGTCGCTGAACACTCAGGAGGGCACTATGTTGCATGTTCTGGGTCCACCAAGGATGCTTACCTTGACTTCCTTCATGATAGGTACCAAGATCTGCTGGATGAAGATAAAGATAAGGATAGCAGAGATGAATAGGAAATCTTAGAACAATTTTATTTGTCATTAATTTTGTGAGAAATACATTGCTTGGATAATGTACAGTTGATACCATACCTATTTTGTTGTGTTAACATTGAAACCTGTATTGTATAAAAAAATGTGCTCATTTTACTTATTGTATCATGTGTATCACATTTTTATGCACTAAAAAAATAGACATAATTTTCAAAACTGAGTTTTATTTCACAGTTAATATAAAATCAGGAACTCGTATCGTTCTATCTAGATTTTGTCTGGCTTTAATTATTATTTAGATAAAGCCACAAATAATCCTTTTTTAACGAACATTATTTGATGATTCCGGGACCACACATTAAATACCATTAGGTTTAAAAAGTAAAACGTCATACTATAAATTGAGGTTATGTTTTTGTGTTCGACTTAAAATAATAATTTCCTATTAATATGAGAAACATTAGTTAAAAATAGTGAAGCCGTACTGCTAATGATCATAAATAATGATGTGGCGTCGATATTTGTTGTGGTTTGCCCACGAGCACATTGATTTCCGACATGCAGTAAGTTACGAGCATGTTTCACTTGATATTTCAATTATTTTGTATGTTACACTATCGGAAGTGATTGGATTTACTTAAATTATTTACTACTTTTTCAGGAAATGCAAAGCATTCTTTCGCTATTTAATATTCCAATAAATTATGTGGAAAAACCAACTGTACTGAAACCATACTGGATTGTAGAACTGCCAACCGAAGATTGCGCCAAAAAGATAGCTTCAAGATCAGTTTTACTCAAAAACTGTATTGAGCTATGGTCTACAGCAAAAACAGAGGCTCAACTTCACGTGAACTTGAAAAAATCTCTACTAAATTCTACTGGAAAATGGATTTTAGATGAAAGCAGTCCTGACAAACATATTTGTCCAAGCTCTCTGATAGAATCTTGTTGTCCCACAGACAAGTCATTCAAAGTAGAAGTGGAAACATTCTGTAAACATTACACAATGAAAGAAAAAGTAGAAAAGATTGAGGTAACTATGGGTCTTTTAAAGTTGAGCTTTACTCAAAAATAAACTTAAAAATAAATTATTAGTGTCTAAATCTTATTAATTGTTGAGCATATTTTAGATATCATGACACTTTACAAGCACAAAAACAAAGTAATCTGTAATTTTATCAAAGTAAGATTTAGAATATGAAATAATTTATTTCAGAATTTTAGCTACTTACCTCTACAAGGACCTGTGAAGCTGAAGAATCCAGATGTGACTCTCTCTTATCTGGAGTTCTATGGAGTAGATCCAAACAATGTGCCTGAGGAACCATATGATGTCTTTTTTGGGAAATGGGTAAGAAAATTACACAAAATCCACTATTTACTAGGACAACAAGACCTTTAAATAGGTGTAAAACACACAATCTATTGTTGAGAGTAATCCTTCAAGTTCAACCATAACCACACAGTTATCTATTTCCATTCCACATATTTTTTCAATGACATATTTTGTGATATTCTATAAATAACTATTACCTTACCTAACTTATGTTTTTTTTTGGGATGGGATAAGATTGTCTCTAATATGTGTAACAATATAAACATAACTATCATAAACAAAAAGTCCACCCCAGGGATTCTGGTAAACAAATCTCCCACATATGACTGGCCCTTGATGGATTTTAGATAAATAAATAATAATAAATAAAAATAAAAAACTTTATTAACCAAATACATGTTAAATGGTACACCATGTTATCATACGGTCGCTGCACTAAGCAACTGGCTTGTCTCGCAGCGGCCAATGAGAATTATTAGTAACATTTAATGGACGGACAATGTCTTACCTTAAATCACGAACATGATCACTATTACTCATGATTACCTGCCAGATAGCAGACGGTCAGCGCGACGTGATCCAGTTCCACTCGCTCAAGAAGCGTCAGTTCATCGGCAACACGAGCATGGACGCGCAGCTGGCGCTCATCATGGCGAACCAGGCGCGCGCGGGGTCAGGAGACATAGTCCTCGACCCGTTCGTTGGGTCCGGCTCTTTGCTGGTCGCTGCGGCTCATTTTGGTGGTAAGGTATTGTTAAGGAATGATGTAGTGTATTGAATGAAATAAGCAAACTTGAATACAGAATAAATAAGTAATGTTTCTCAACATTACATACATACATTGATCTGAATCAATGTTAAGTAGCTAAGCACTTGTCTTACAGACATCAGAATCAACAGTGGTTTTACAAATAAGTATACTAGAATAGAATCAAAATAACACCCACACCACCGCAAACAGACATGTTCATGCACATAAATGTTTCTCCTGTGCGGGTAGCGAACCCGCAATCTCTTGGACTATTAGGCAACTGCTTGTAGTAGCAACATGAACGTAGGTTCTCTTGTCGAAAGTAACTTGTCCTTTTTTTCAGCATATGTGTGGGGGTCTGATATAGACTTCATGATGCTTCACGCCAGAACAAGGCCTACACGAGTCGGACAAAAGGTAACAAAGTATGTATTGTATTTATAATATAAATATATCAGTTGCATGAGCAGCTTCATATGTTTTCTATACCAATATTATGACAGGGAAAGATTTGTATTTTTGTATGTAACAAATAAACGCAAAAACTACTGGACCAATTTCAAAAATTCTTTCACCATTGAATAGCTACATTCTACATTGTTATGAAAAACACTTGTTTGTTGGGCCGCCATTTTGATCATCTTTCGTGTTTTAATTTGATTAATATTCCCCGAGGTGCGCACTAAAGAGGAGAGCATACGCGGCAACATGCGGCAGTACGGCACGGCCCCGCGGTACCTGGACGTGGTCGTCAGCGACTTCTCGCTGCCCGTGTGGCGGAGGGACCTGCGCTTCGACGCGATCATCACCGACCGTAAGTGTGGGACCAGTGCTTGCGCAGTAACGAGGAGACATACGCGGCAACATGCGTCAGTACGGCACGTGCGGTACCTGGACGTGGTCGTCAGCGACTTCTCGCTGCCCGTGTGGCGGAGGGACCTGCGCTTCGACGCGATCATCACCGACCGTAAGTGTGGGACCAGTGCTTGCGCAGTAACGAGGAGACATACGCGGCAACATGCGGCAGTACGGCACGGCCCCGCGGTACCTGGACGTGGTCGTCAGCGACTTCTCGCTGCCCGCGTGGCGGAGGGACCTGCGCTTCGACGCGATCATCACCGACCGTAAGTTTGTGAAAAGTTAAGTTTGGTAAAATAATAGAGATGTTGTTACGGAGGTCAGACGACAGTCGCTCCATTGTAATAACCAGGCAAGTCAATTCAGGATCATAGTCGCAGCGTACCCTGGGCTCCAAGGCAATGGCCGAGGATGCAACCGAGAGTGGCCCTAGGATGATGAATAGAGATGTTGTTAAATTTCGAAGTAAGTCATTTTCTAACATAGTTTTTCAACGGAAGTCACGAAATTTTGAAGTTAACTGAGTAAGACTTAATCGAATAAAATCGTCGGCCCTCGATACCCCAAGCATTCTTCGCCAGCAACACATTTCCAAAGCATCTACCCTCTTTCTCTCACTTTCCCGTTTGGTCCACGTCTCAGCGGCGGCGTAGAGAAATATGGGACGCTCTGACGATAGGATTTTCGCTTTTCCATATTTTTCATAATCGTGCCTTTAGGATGATTTTAATTTTATTTATTTATTCTCTTTTTACCCCAGCACCTTACGGAGTCCGCGAGCCAGCCGAGAAGATCGGCATCGAGCGCGACAACTACAGCCTGACTGAGGAGCATTTGGTGAGCCACGTGCCTGCTAAGGTAACTGATTTTTTACACAGGTTATCTAACCTAATTATGTAACGCCTCGAGCCTCGATATGGTCTAGTGGTTTAAGTAACGGCCTGAAGTCCTAGGTCCTGGGTTAAATTCCTGGTACGGACAAAATTTGAGTAAATTTTTCTGAGCACAGCAAGCGTGGTGACTAAGCCAAAACCCATCTTTGTAACGAAAACATGATTTTAAACTGATGGAGGGCTTTGCCCTGCTGACATTAATAGGCTAATAATGTTGATTCTAAAATTGTGTAATTAATTACACAATTTTAGAATTATGGAAGACTAGCTGACCCGACAGACTTCGTCCTGTCAAAAAAATTGTAATCTGGTAGGGCTGTTTTTAGGGTTTTCCCGGCAATTATTCGATTTTTTCTCGCCGTAAGAACAATCCTTCGACTACAACGAACCTTAAAAAAAATGGCTAAATTGGTCCAGGCGTTGTTGAGTTATGCGCTTATCAACACATTTTGCGATTCATGTGATTATATGTGAAGGTGGAGTACGACCTGGCGCACATCTACAGCGACCTGCTGGACTTCTCCGCGCGCCAGCTGCGCCTGGCCGGCCGCCTCGTCTGCTGGTACCCGCTTGTCAGGTATAGATAAATAAATTTAATAGATTACCACACCATTTGCCTAGCCCCAAACTAAGCTTGAAGGTAGTATGGATGCTAGGGATAGACATACTTAAATACTTTTATAAACATCTATGACTGGAGTACAAGTTACGATGCAATAAGCAAAGGGTTTACTATTTCTGTTTGCTACCGCTAGATAACACCATACGCAGCTATCTACCACTTTAATGCGCTCTTATTAATATTGAAATAATTTATAATCAACCGGCCTCAGGAACTTAATTGTTTGTGGGCGTCGAGTGGCGTGAAGGTTTCCTTTCTTTCCGGGGTTACAAAAATGGTCACCTTTATCATACTTGTTTTAGGTAATCCCTCCCAACTTCATATCTACTGTCAATTTTCAAGTCTAACAACACTTCAGTTTTAAAGTCCCTTCATAATATTTCCTTCTCAGAGAGGAGTACAAGGAGGAACTCCTACCTCAGCACCCGTGCCTCAAGCTGGTAGCGAACTCCGAGCAAGTTCTGTCCAAGCTGACGGCTCGACGGCTGCTCACCTACGAGAAGATACACGACGATGTGCCAAACATGCCCGTCGACCCGAACGCGTTCGCGCATAGCTTTAGGTATTTTATATTTGTTTAACCTATATACTTATAATAAATCTGTAGATGGCAAACGCGACGAGCTGAAAGCCCGACCACCTGCGGCTATCAGCTATAATTATTTGAACGGTGTGCTCTCATGCCCTCAATGTGTAAGGGTTTATATAAACAAAATTGGCTATATAAGTCACATATGTAGAAAGGTCAATTCTGTACATAAAATATACTTTCAAATAACTATCAGAGGATGATTAGTGATTAATACTGATGCCAAAAATGCAATAAGTAAAATTTTTGTCTGTCTGTCTGTCTTTATGTATGTTCCTTATTGAAACATACACTACTCGACGGATTTTAACGAAACTTGGTACAGTTATTCTTCATACTCCTGGGCAGGTTATAGTATACTTTTCATCACGCTACAATCAATTTGAGCAGAGAAGTGAATGCAAATGTTGGTAATACGGGAGAAGTTACTCCATTTTTAGGTAGGCTATATAAAAATAGGAGAGGAGGCAGCCGCTTGTAGATAATAGATATTGAAGTACATTTATAAAGAAAACTTATTTTGATACATGGCAAACGAAATTGTATTTAAGTTAAAATTTTATTGGCGGTCGAATGAAACTTATTTTTTCCTATTTTACAGAGATAAATACTTCGCAGTGGGCGAGATTTCCCGCCGTGAAAAGAAGGAAAGGCGGGCGGTCGAAATGGCGGCCACGGCGGCAGCTAAGGCTCTAGGCCTCAAGACGGGCCGCGAGAGAGAACTCACGTGAGAACTGACAAAACGAAGTGATATGTTTTATATTAAGTAGTAAGGGGGTAACGGATTTTATTGTAAATAAAAATTATGATTTTTTAACTTTACTAACTTTTATTTCTGCTGCGCCCATTACGCACTGCATACACTTTTAAAGCTTTTACCAGACGAAGAAGAAGAAGACTTGAATTGATTTGGCAACATGAGAACTTTTTGTACAAATAGTTTATGCTCACTCTCTAGTTATCAGTATTTTTTTGCGCCAAACTGTTTATTCCTTATATCGTCACTGTTATTGAGTTAACAAAAACCTCAACATAACAAGTAGGTGCTCATAAAAGTAACCAATTATTTCATAAATCGCGATCTAATGACGCACAGCGCCATCTGGTTTCACATTTTTGAACTAGTTTGGGATTGCGAAAGATATTAAAAAAGTCTAAAATAACATAATCTGTATAATATTAATATAATATATTAGTATATCGATCCCACCGTGTCCCTAATTGCCATTGGCGCACCCAGGGTAGAGCAGGGAGGGGCAAATCAGATTTTAATAAGCCAGGGGGGAGGCGTTTTCTTATTTTTTCGCTACACCTCAACACTGTCCAGGGGGGGTGCTCCCTGTCCTACCCTGGTGCCCATGCTTATTGCACTTATTGCCAGCTGTTGGTACTAGTCGGTGATAGCGAGCGCCAGCATGGCAGTATGCAGCGGCGGCGGCGCGGGCTTGCCCTGCGCGTGGTGGCGCTGCTTGCGCGCGGCGGCGGCCTGCGCCCACTGGCACAGCTTCCACGCCTCCGCGCGCTTGCCGCCGTTGCCGGACGACTTGAAGCAAGCTTATCAATCACCTTACAAATCATGATGCGTAAAACAACAATACCGCGGTCTAATGACGTATAGCGCCATCTAGTTTCGCCTTTTTGAACGAGTTTGGGTTGCGACGGAAATTATTAAAAGTCTAAAGTAACATAAAACGTATAATATTAATGTAATATATTAGTATATCGATCCCACCGTGTCACTTATTTCCCATGGGCGCACCCAAGGTGACCGTAGTGAGTAGTAGTAGTCCTACCCTGGGTACGCCCATGCTTATTGCACTTATTGCTAGTTGTTGGTACTAGTCAGTGATAGCGAGCGCCAGCATGGCAGTATGCAGCGGCGGCGGCGCGGGCTTGCCCTGCGCGTGGTGGCGCTGCTTGCGCGCGGCGGCGGCCTGCGCCCACTGGCACAGCTTCCACGCCTCCGCGCGCTTGCAGCCGTTGCCGGACGACTTGTGGTGGTTCAGCAGGTCACTTGACTCTTATTACATTACCAGGTGAATTAAATCACGACATTTTATCTTGCACCCATAAAAAAGTAATTTAAAAATGAATATCAATCACTGCACAAATCATTAACCGTAAAACAACGACACCGCGGTCTAATGACGCACAGCGCCATCTGGTTTCACATTTTTGAACTAGTTTGGGATAGCGACAGAAATTAATAAAAGTGTAAAGTAACATAAACTGTATTATATTAATATAATATATTAGTATATCGATCCCACCGTGTCACTTATTGCACTTATTACTGGTTACTAGTCAGTGATAGCGAGCGCCAGCATAGCAGTGTGCAGCGGCGGCGGCGTACCTTTAGTCTGCGCGTGGGGGCGCTGCTTGGACGCGGCGGTGCTTGTCGATGTTACCGGATGACTTGAAGTGTCAATGTCAAGTGACTATTGAGTGAATAAAAGCACGACATTTTAACGCGCACCCATAAAAAAGATATTTAAAACGAATTATAATTACCGCACAAATCATAAACCATAAATAAACGACACCGCGATCTATAAGGTGTAACAAAATATACTGCAAATATTTTAAGGGCGAATTGTTTAGTGGAAATGTAATAAATTTGTCTAGTAAATTTTTTTTGTTAATTCAATAGTTTCCGAGAAAATCAACAAAATAAATTGAGTGAATGATTGGGAAAAGTACAAAATTTGTCATATGCAAGACAGCTGGTCGTGTCTTATCAGTGTAATACAAATACTACACTTGTCCTGCCTCAAAAGCAAGGAGTTGGAGAGGGGGCGAAGCTTACAGGACGAAAAGAACAAATTGGCCAATGCAGAAAATGCAAAATTTTGAAGGAATAATTTCGACTTTTTAACATCTGATATTGATTACATTGCCACTAAAGAATTCGCCCTTAAAATATTTGCAGTATATTTTGTTACACCCTATATAAACGCATAGCGCCATCTAGTAAGGTTTACCCCTGAAATTAATAAAAGTCTAAAATAACATAACCTGTATAATAATCATATAATAATATATTAATAAATCGATCCCACCGTGTCACTTCTTGCACTTATTACTGGTTACTAGTCGGTGATAGCGAGCGCCAGCATGGCGGTGTGCAGCGGCGGCGGCGCGGGCTTGCCCTGCGCGTGGTGTCGCTGCTTGCGCGCGGCGGCGGCCTGCGCCCACTGGCACAGCTTCCACGCCTCCGCGCGCTTGCCGCTGTTGCTTGACAACTTGTAGTAAGCTTATCAATCATCTTACGAATAATACACGGTAACACAACGATACCGCAGTCTAAAAACGCATAGCGCCATCTAGTATCGCGTTTTTGAACTAGTTTGGGTTGCGACGGAAATCATTAAAAGTCTAAAGTAACATAATCAGTGTAATATTAATTAATAATTATATATAATATAATAATATATTAGTATATCGATCCCACCGTGTCACTTATTGCACTTATGGCTTGCTGTTGGTACTAGTCGGTGATAGCGAGCGCCAGCATAGCCGTATGCAGCGGCGGCGGCGCGGGCTTGCCCTGCGCGTGGTGGCGCTGCTTGCGCGCGGCGGCGGCCTGCGCCCACTGGCACAGCTTCCACGCCTCCGCGCGCTTGCCGCTGTTGCCGGACGACTTGTAGTGAGCCGTAAACAACAACACCGCGGTCTAATGACGCACAACGCCATCTAGTATCGACTTTTTGAACTAGTTTGGGTTGCGACGGAAATTATTAAGTCATAAGTAACATAAACTGTATTATATTAATGTAATATACTAGCGGCCGCCCGCGACTCCGTCCGCGTGGATTGATTTCCAATAGCCTAAAGCCTTCCTCGTTAAATGGACTATCCAACACAAAAAGAATTTTTCAAATCGGACCAGTCGTTCCTGAGATTAGCGCGTTCAAACAAACAAACATACAAACAAACAAACAAACATACAAACAAACTCTTCAGCTTTATATATTAGTATAGATTAGTATGTCGATCCCACCGTGTTACTTATTGCACTTATTGCTAGTAGGTACTAGTCAGTGATAGCGAGCGCCAGCATGGCGGTGTGCAGCGGCGGCGGCGCGGGCTTGCCCTGCGCGCGGTGGCGCTGCTTGCGCGCGGCGGCGGCCTGCGCCCACTGGCACAGCTTCCACGCCTCCGCGCGCTTGCCGCCGTTGCCGGACGACTTGTAGTGAGCTTATCAATCACCTTACGAATCATGATACGTAAAACAACAACACCGCGGTCTAATGACGCACAGCGCCATCTAGTTTCGTCTTTTTGAACTAGTTTAAGAAAGCGACAGAAATTAATAAAAGTCTAAAGTAACATAATCTGTATAATATTAATATAATATATTAGTACATCGATCCCACCGTGTCCCTAATTGCCATTGGCGCACCCAGGGTAGAGCAGGGAGGGGCAAATCAGATTTTAATAAGCCAGGGGGGGAGGCGTTTTCTTATTTTTTCGCTATACCTCAACACTGTCCAGGGGGGGGGGGGGGGGCGGTGCTCCCTGTCCTACCCTGGTGCCCAGGCTTATTGCACTTATTGCTAGTTGTTGGTACTAGTCAGTGATAGCGAGCGCCAGCATGGCAGTGTGCAGCGGCGGCGGCGTGGGCTTGCCCTGCGCGTGGTGGCGCTGCTTGCGCGCGGCGGCGGCCTGCGCCCACTGGCACAGCTTCCACGCCTCCGCGCGCTTGCCGCCGTTGCCGGACGACTTGTAGTGGGCTTATCAATCACCTAACAAATCATGATTCGTAAAACAACAATACCGCGGTCTAATGACGCACAGCGCCATCTAGTATCGCGTTTTTGAACTACTTTGGGTTGCGACGGAAATCATTAAAAGTCTAAAGTAACATAAACTGTATTATATTAATATATTGCACTTATTTGCTAGTTATTGGTACTAGTCGGTAATAGCGAGCGCCAGCATGGCAGTATGCAGCGGCGGCGGCGCGGGCTTGCCCTGCGCGTGGTGGCGCTGCTTGCGCGCGGCGGCGGCCTGCGCCCACTGGCACAGCTTCCACGCCTCCGCGCGCTTGCCGCCGTTGCCAGACGACTTGTGGTGGTTCAGCAGGTCATTTGACTCTTATTACATTACCAGGTGAATTAAACCACGACATTACAACAGTCGCCCATAAAAAAAGTAATTTAAAAATGAATATCAGTTACTGCACAAATCATAACCCGCAAAACAACAACACCGCGGTCTAATGACGCACAGCGCCATCTAGTTACGCCTTTTTGAACTAGTAGTTTAGTATAACGACAGAAATTAAAAGTCTAAAATAACATAAACTGTATAATATTAATATAATATATTAGTATATCGATCCCACCGTGTCACTTATTGCACTTATTGCTAGTTGTTGGTACTAGTCAGTGATAGCGAGCGCCAGCATGGCAGTATGCAGCGGCGGCGGCGTGGGCTTGCCCTGCGCGTGGTGGCGCTGCTTGCGCGCGGCGGCGGCCTGCGCCCACTGGCACAGCTTCCACGCCTCCGCGCGCTTGCCGCCGTCCGGACTATAGATGCGACGCCGGTTATTAACGATTTTAACCGTGCGGGTAAATATGCATTTTTCGTTAGAAACGGTTAATAACCCGCATTTTATGCATTTTACGGTTAATTTCACTAGATTCCGCTAGATGTAAATAAGTGTTTGTATAATAATAATAGTAATAGATTGTATATTAGACGCAATTATAAATTAAAGCGACATATAATTTAACATTTACGTTTCGTAGTATTTGCGTGAAAGAGTAACAGACATCTATCCATCCATCTATTCTTACAAACTTTCGCATTTATAATCTTAGTAGGATTAGGTAGTAGGATAACATCTAAAATGAATTTTATTTATCTTTTGAATATCGATTTTCTCTTCACAAAGGAAAAAAACTATACCCTTTTTAGCTGTCACTGTCAGATAACTAACCGTTAACAACTGCATTTTATCGGTAGCTAACCAAAAATTTGGTTATTTAACGGTAGCTAACGGGTTTTTTACAACTATAGTCCGGACGACTTGTAGTAAGCTTATCAATCACCTTACGAATCATACACGGTAACACAACGATATCGCAGTCTAAAAACGCATAGCGGCATCTAGTTTCGCCTTTTTGAACTAGTTTGGGATAGCGACAGAAATTAATAAAAGTGTAAAGTAACATAAACTGTATTATATTAATATAATATATTAGTATGTCGATCCCACCGTGTTACTTATGTGCTAGTTGTTGGTACTAGTCAGTGATAGCGAGCGCCAGCATGGCAGTATGCAGCGGCGGCGTGGGCTTGCCCTGCGCGCGGTGTCGCTGCTTGCGCGCGGCGGCGGCCTGCGCCCACTGGCACAGCTTCCACGCCTCCGCGCGCTTGCCGCCGTTGCCGGACGACTTGTGTTTACCAGGTGAATTAAACTACGACATTATAACGTGCGCCCAAAAAAAGTTATATCAATCACCTTACAAATCATGATGCGTAAAACAACAATACCGCGGTCTAATGACGCACAACGCCATCTAGTTTCGCCTTTTTGAACTAGTTTGGGATAGCGACAGAAATTAATAAAAGTCTAACGTAACATAATCAGTATAATATAATATTAGTATATCGATCCCACCGTGTCCCTAATTGCTATGGGCGCACCCAGGGTAGAGCAGGGAGGGGCAAATCAGATTTTAATAAACCAGCAGCTTTTTTTAATGTTTTGTCGCTGTCTGTCGCTAGGTAACATACTTAATAGGGACGTCAACACTGTCCCTGTCCTACCCTGGGTACGGCCATGCCTATTGCACTTATGGCTAGCTGCTGGTACTAGTCGGTGATAGCGAGCGCCAGCATGGCGGTATGCAGCGGCGGCGGCGCGGGCTTGCTCTGCGCGTGGTGGCGCTGCTTGCGCGCGGCGGCGGCCTGCGCCCACTGGCACAGCTTCCACGCCTCTGCGCGCTTGCCGCCGTTGCCGGACGACTTGTAGTGAGCTTATCAATCACCTTACAAATCATGATGCGTAAAACAACAACACCGCGGTCTAATGACGCACAGCGCCATCTAGAATGGATTTGTTGAACTAGTTTAGGATAGCGACAGAAATTAATAAAAGTCTAAAGTAACATAATCTATATAATATATTAGTATATCGATCCCACCGTGTCCCTAATTGCCATTGGCGCACCCAGGGTAGAGCAGGGAGGGGCAAATCAGGTTTAAATAAGCCAGGGGGGGGAGGCGTTTTCTTATTTTTTCGCTACACCTCAACACTGTCCAGGGGGGGGGGGGGGTTGCTCCCTGTCCTACCCTGGTGCCCAGGCTTATTGCACTTATTGCTAGTTGTTGGTACTAGTCAGTGATAGCGAGCGCCAGCATGGCTGTATGCAGCGGCGGCGGCGCGGGCTTGCCCTGCGCGTGGTGGCGCTGCTTGCGCGCGGCGGCGGCCTGCGCCCACTGGCACAGCTTCCACGCCTCCGCGCGCTTGCCGCTGTTGCCCGACGACTTGTAGTGGTTCAGCAGGTTGTTCGTTGTCTGAAAAGATGGTTATTATTAGACTGTTGCTGTTCACTATTAGATGTAGACACCACAGATGAGAAATTACACGCAAAGCCACGGAGCTGGGCAGAAGGGTTGAAACCGCATTCGGTTTCAACTGCTTCTTTGGTAAATGTGGGGTCCTCAGACCCAGACCAGGTTCTAGGGAATCGATTGCGGGGCCCTGGGCACGTGCCCATTGTGCCCAGTGGGAAAGTCAGATCTGCTGCTGCACATCCACTGCAATGTGCCTTAATCGCATCTCTATACACCCAAGAAAAGGAATGGGGTAATACTATTCAAGGCCAGCACTACATGGCACAAATCATTGTATGGTTCTTTCAAGGGAAATTTTAGGAAGTTCTCCAAGACCTTACCAGGAACAGTCCCAGCAGCGCCCTCATGTTGTCCGGGTTGAGCTTGAGCGCCTGGCAGTAGTAGGACTTGGCCAGCTCCATGTTGTCGAGCCCGCCCATGGTGTAGCGGATGTCGGCGAGGCGCTGGTGGGCGAGGTGGTGGTGCGGCTGGTGCAGCAGCTACTCACCAGGAACAGTCCCAGCAGCGCCCTCATGTTGTCCGGGTTGAGCTTGAGCGCCTGGCAGTAGTAGGACTTGGCCAGCTCCATGTTGTCGAGCCCGCCCATGGTGTAGCGGATGTCGGCGAGGCGCTGGTGGGCGAGGTGGTGGTGCGGCTGGTGCAGCAGCAGCTCCTCGGCGCAGAAGGCGGCGCGCGCGTACTCCTGCGTCTGCACGTACAGCGAGCACAGCTCCTGCCACGCCTCCACGTCCGACATGAACCTGCAGGAATCAACATGTTAAGGTTTCGATCTCCATGGATGTATATTTGACCAGGAATAGCCAGTGCCGTCAACTCTATCATCGCCCTGGGCGAGATATCTACGGCAGCGCCCTGTACGAATAAGTAAGGAACAAACTATAAGGATAGGTCGGGGGTGCCTCCGCTACTGGAATAGCGGCCAGAATGGAAAGTATAATGATTGTAACAAAATAATTTTAACACAAATTGTAAATTGTGTAAATGATAGTTGTGAACTTAGTTAATGATAATTGTGAACTTACTTTATATTTAATACTAGCGGCTGCCAGCGACTCCGTCCGCTTGGGTTTCGGTTTCCGCACACAGTGTTACTGTAGATAGCTTAAAGCCTTCCTTGACAGACGGTAAGTGGACTATCCATCTCAAAAGATTTCGTCAATTCGAACCTGATAGGCTAGCCACTTTGACGAATTCGCCATCCGCTTTCGTAGCGACTTATATCTCCATCCCGCTCACATAACTATGTAGTTCGTGTACGGGATGGCAATACATATTATAAGTCGCGACGAAAGCGTATGGCGAATTCGTCAAAGTGGCATCTTGGCTAGCCTACCAGTAGTCCCTGAGATTAGCGCGTTCAAACCCATCTGGATCAGTTACACGGGTTATTGTGAGTAAACCGTAAAAGATACATATATGCTGTCAAGCGATATTTTTTAGGCAATTTTATTTAGAATATTTCCGTCTTACATGATTTCTATGTAACTTTAACCATTAAGGCTGCACACGCGACAGAAGCTTTAAAAATGGAGGAATTTCTCCCGTTTTCCCAACATTTTCCTTCACTACTCTGCTCCTATTGATTGTAGCGTGATGAAAAGTATCCTATAATATGCCCAAGAGTATAAAGAATAATTATACCAAGTTTCGTCTAAATCCGTCGAGTAGTTTTTGTTTCTATAAGGAACATACAGACAGACAGACAGACAGACAGACAGACAGACAGACAGACAAAAAATTTACTGATTGCATTTTTGGCATCAGTATCGATCACTAATCACCCCCTGATAGTTATTTTGAAAATATATTTCATGTACAGAATTGACCTCTCTACAGATTTATTATAAGTATAGATAAAAAACCAGTTCTAGTATACTGTAGAAATAATATACATGACTTACTTCTTCAAATAGTCAACTAGTTCTTTGATGGCTTCTGTGATGAGTCCCTGCGCCTTCAGTATGGCGACTATCCGCTTGCGGGCCGCAGAGTTGGTCTCGTCCATTTTTATAATGTTCAATAGAATTTCTACAGCCTCTTCATACCTGAAAAATATGATTATTACATTTTTATGTATCGATTTGTTTTAGCAATGTTAATGTGAACAGGCTCCTGTTTACATTAAAATATAACAAATAATTAATTAGAAAGCAAATAAAATTTAAACATTTACACATGTAACGTTACACTTTTAGCTTGGTTTGTGTTTTTAGTATTATTAGTTGACTTTAAAAAGGCACAGGTCAGCATTTTGTGGATGTTTTCTTCACACATTTGGACCTTGAACTGGACCTTTAAACATGTGACTACCCTCTACAGAAGCGACTGACGCTCTTATTTTAGAAACAATTTCTTTATAGCGAGGGCATCTAAAAATTTAATTCTATGATAAATATCACTAGTAAACAACACTGACTTCTCCTCCGCCTCGAGCAGCGCCGCCTTGTATCTCATGACACGCATGCTGCCTGGAAACTCCTGGGAGAGGAGCATGATGCAGTAGTTGGCCACGCCGTAGTCGTGCGTGTCCAGCGCGGCGTACAGCACCTGCTCCAGCACTACGTGCACTGAAAGAAACGGTCATCATCATCATCTAAGCCAGGATTTCTCAAACTTACGCCAAAAAGAATCCCTGTTAAAATTTTCAGGTGACAGTGTACCCCTAACAACTAAATTCAAATTATATCAGCTTGAAGAGTTTCATACATGGACATTTCTAATTATGACTCTTGTTGCTTGACACTCAAACTAGAGGTTACATTAAATTCACGTTTTTAGCATTATCGAAATCCAGCCTACACTACATAAAACTTGTCGCGTACGCCTTGCCCTCCAATGGCGTACCCTAGGTGTATGTGTACGTACACCACTTTGAGGAACCCTGTTCTAAGCTATTTTCCCGAGGTAACATCCTCTGCCATTGTCTCAGAGCTCAGGGCGAGAATTTGCAGGTGATGCTTGCTTTAGGCATAAAGCTTTTATGACATTTGCATAATATCACCAACACCTTCACCGTCATTATATTTCACTGTTCTTACTACTTACTATACTGTATAAATAAATAAAATAAAATAATACTATACTGTACTTACTTACTATTAGGTTCCACTGTACTTACTTTCTTGAACATTTAGTTCAGATTCCAGGTTTGAACAAAGGTATAAATCCATGACATCTTCACTCCTCCTCTCATTGTTTTCACGCCATTGACGGAGGAGGTCTTTGGCCTCTGCAATTTAAAATTTAATGTGATACAGAGTCTTAAGTGAAATAACTTAAACATATAAGATTTTACATTTTCAGTGTATTATAACTAGTGTCCGACCGAAGGTCTATTTTTGGCCGAAGCCGAAGCCGAAGCCGATTAATAGGCTATCGCCCGACCTTCGGCCGAAGCCGAAGCCGAAGCCGAAGGTTTATATTTTCTCATCACTCAGTAATTAATTTTGTTCAATATTGTCTACAAGCTACAATTCTAATTAAAAATTATTTCAAAACCTCAATATTGAAGGTTTATATTGACTGTCTCATATAGAAGTTGATGATATAGAGATGGTTGGATTAGAGATAAATAAAATTTTGTGATTTTGTGATTAACCTACTGGTTAAAAAATAATCATTTCTTAACGTCTTGGTTTTACTCAACTAGACCAAAACTAGACTAATAAATAAAATAAACAAACACTTCTTAGTAAATAATTAAAGGTTGGTCAATTAAGGCACAGTTTAGAAAATATTAGAAAATTCAAAATAAATGTAACAATAACAATAGAACTAATGAGGTAATTACTTTTATGAAAACAAACTGAAATTTACTAGGCAACCCATATGCAATATAATTATTGACATGTCAAATTGTGTATAAAATATGATTCATCCATTAAGCATCTCGGATGAAGGTCCTTGTATAGGGGGATCTTAGACTATAATGTATCACAATTTAATTGATAAGCACAAATTCAAATCCAAAACACTCGTTTAAATACACGTAACTTGTTTTGATGCATACTAGGTATGTGATATTTTGATAGAGACTCCACGCCGCCTCATGACTTTTGTAACAGTTTGTTCAATTTCGACGGTCGCTCGGACCTTCGGCGAAACCTTCGGCTTCGGCCGGGTTTTGGGCCGAAGCCGAATGTTTCGCCGAAGGTGGATTTTTTGGCCGAAGGTGGCCGAAGCCGAAGCCGAAGCCGAAGCTTCGGTCGGACACTAATTATAACACTAGTATAATATAACAGGACTAAACGCATTATTAATTAACCTTTAAACGGTAAGTAGTCTTCCATGTACTAGAATAATATAGAGTAAGTTACATTAAAAATATTTGTGTTGGTCCCTAATTCAGCATTATCTGTGCATAGGAATTATTAATTGAGATGATAACTCTTTTCAAACATCCTCATTTTCTATTTAATGTTTTTCTCTGGATTTGAAACGAATTTGCAGTAGAAAAGGACGTCTAATAAGAAGAGTTTTGAAAACACAATTTTAGTTTACAATTCTCAGATAGATTATAATTTACTAAGTTAGTGATTTCCTGAAAATCAACGAATATATTTTTATTGTAAGCACAGAACCGTACATGGTCTATGTACGGTTCCCATTAAGTAGGTACATACATCCTGTAGAATTCATAAGCAAATTAAAATAATCTTCATGGGAAAACTTACCGCTCGGAGTCATTTCCTCGTAGTTATGACGCATGTCGATGTCAGTCACTTAACAATGTAAGTAATAAATTAGTAGAAAATAAAATGTATTCTCTTTATTTTAATTTACAAGGAAATGCTCACTTCTACGTTAATAAATAAAAATATCGTGCCTACATAAAAATCCACCACACAGGTTGACAGTTGAGTTGACAACTTCTGCTGTCATATCCTAGTGATGTTTGTTATCAAGAATAATACTTTATCGATTATAGTGGAATCTCAAAATACAACTACTATATCTTTGAAGTCATGAAGTAAAAGGGAATTATTTAAAATGCCAACATGCTGACGATTTATTAGTTGTAGAACGATGAAAATGGATTCGTTTTTGTGTATTTTTATTTATCTTTTAGTGGGCAACTGGGCAAGGTTTACTCTGAGAATTCTAAGATGGACATGCATTATATTATTTACTTTCTTTCTGCTATGATGGATGAAGAACACATAGAACATTTAAATCAATTAATCAAATCAATATATCGATAAGTTTGTAATGTGACACACATGCTACACTATTAATATAAAATGCTAGTTGTTTTAGTATTCATGATGAGAAATGCTATTTAGGATGTTTTATTTTCTTATTTGGTTTTAGAGAGAACTTTATTATTAAAAATGATTTTAATGAACAGGAAAAAGATTCTGGCAACAAATTGTTAATATCACAATGCGTTTTGTTGTTGATTTTTGACATAAGTCTATGGAATTTCCGTTCGACGCATCCACCGTTCGGTATACTTTTAATTTCCAACAAAAACACATACAAATTCAATAGAACAATAAATGAGTGACCTGCCACGACGCAGGTATCGACATTTTAGTCCGTACATCGGAATACAAAGTTTTGTGAAGTGAACGAGACGTCTGCAATATGTCTGACTATTTGGAAATATTTTTAGATTTAGCGTAGTCGTAAATAATTGTATAAAACTGTTTTAGCGTTATCTATGCCATGGATAATACATGACAATTAATACAAATAGGTAAGCTCGTTATTATTCATATATAATACAAGCTATTCATTCCTTCCTGCAAGCATAACGTTGTAGTTTTTTATGTCTCAATGGCCTTTATCTCGTACTTTTGTTTCTTTTGTCCTCGGTTTCGACATACAAACAAGTTTGTTAAGTGTGACATTGTGGAATTCGCGTGGTGTATTTATGTAGAGTAATTTTGTCTGACAGATCGATAAGGAGACGACTTGCAACGAAGATAATATGTATTGTTGTGGGTCGTGGAGGAGCCTCGCGTGTCAATAGAAGATATGCGCGTCACGGCTGTCTCGCGCACTGGTGCTTCGGACTCGTTGCGCAGCCTCTGAGGACTGCAACTCGCGCTCTCGTCGCCAGCTTCGCAGGAGAGCCTTGATTCACGCGATTGTTGAAGGAAGGATAAACAATGGACCAGCTTGTGCAATGTCCCGTCTGTACCCTGTATCTGCATAATGGAATGACCCTGGAGTCCCATTTAGACACCCATCCCAAAGACCAGGTCATAAAAGCTTTATGCTGTTTAACAACTAAAGGGGGCAGCGGTAGTAGTTATGGCAGCAGAACATCCACACCATTGCATTCCGAGCGTTCATATAGGAGTAGATCACGGACTCCAGCTCCTGATGAAAGGTGGCCCAATTCACATCGGAGTAGTGACAATGAGCGATACTGGCGCAGGACACCCAGCAGAACATCAAAGTCCAGTCAGTTAATGTCCAACTCTCGCCATGGGACCCCGGATATTAGGATAAGTGACATTAATTTTGAGAATAACATAAATGGTGCAAGTCAGTTTCCGGTTTCCTCATACATCAAGACGGACAAAATTCAGCAAACATACCCAAGTGCTCCCATGGTATCTGAGTTTGAGCAACCTTATGTGTACTATCAGGATGCTAATACAGAGGATAGGGAGATTAAGTACTCTCGAAGTGCAGATTACAACCCTTTGGACAGCAACAGTAGTACATATGCTCAAAAACCAAGGTCACTGACCCCTGGAGTTAAACTACAGCCTGCATTGCTACCTGCTATCCCTGGGAGAGTGAATGACAATCTTGTGAAAGTGTTACCTAAACCAAATAATATACTTGTAAAGACTAATATGGGTGGTGTGTCATACATAGCACCTGGTGTGAAACCCATGCATGTGATGGTGCCTAATCCAGCAACATTTGTTCAGAAAAATGTACAAAACAGTATGATTATGACTAGTGGGATCCCCGGAACAACAATGGTCGAGGCAAAGAGCATGGCACCAACGTTACCGACAAACCAGTTCAACCAGCTGACGAGCAGTACCTTTACGCCTGGCACAACTGTAGTACAAAACTCGCAATTTATATATAGAGAAATGGTTCATAATATTGATGGTAAGCGTTTCCTCTCTTGTGTGCCTTCAGTCCTTAGTCATGAGAATGTTACTAATGTAGCTCAAGGAACCTCAATGTATCAGAACTTGATGGTAGTAGACCAACTTGGCAATGCACCGTGTATGTATACAACACCCCAGACTATGATACCAAAGCCTTGTGCGGCCTCTGTATATGCTGACAGCTTGTCCCATTTGCCCGGTAGCACTACGGCTCACTTAGAGAAAGGTGGGCCTACCTCAAATGATGCTAATAAGACTCTGATAATAGAAGTAGGGCCGATTGTTCCTCCATCATCACATTGTGAAGTAGCAACAACCACACACCATAATATTACCACTCAAACTGATATAGACATTACCAAGCCTAATAAGGTTGAGGTACTTCCATTAGATAAATTTGACAAGAGTGACACCCCAGGCTCAAGTAAAGGTTTGAAGATCCTTAGTAATATCAAAGTAGAAGTGCCAGTACAACATCATAAGAATATGCTCAACACTGTGATGGATTTGACCGGTTCCAATGAATCTGAATACCCCGTCAGATCTGTAACACCTGAGAAGATCCTGCCTGATTTAGATGACAATAATCAAATGTCTGATGATTGCACACAGCCGTCAATATCAAGCAGTGATAGTGTAGTGTCACACGCATTCTCTGTGATAAAAAATGTTGGAAATCCACCATCTTACAAAGAATCATCCAAGTCAAGTGTGGACAATAAAACCGATGCAGATTTTTCAGATAGCTGTCCTGTACTTGATTTGATATGCAATGAGAAGCCATCAATATCACCATGCAGTGAACTGTCAGAGAGTGGAGAGAATTCAACTGATAACACGTCAGCATCACCCAAACCTCAGATAGTTCAAACAACTAGTAAAGAAAGTAGTAGTTTGGAAAAGAAAAATGTTCAGAGACCTTTCAGACAAAACACATTGATGTTGAATAATATTTATGTGAAGAAACATAAAAAAGTATTACAAATAAAAAATGCTAAACCATATGCAACAAGTACAGCATCCACTCACAGTGAGGGTGAGCCCCAGCCATCGTCATCTGCTTGTAGACCTCCTGAGAATTATATGATGACAAAACTAAATGAAAAAAATGATAAAGACAAAGGCACTTTGCGGACATTATCAGTGGACAGGATTTCTATTGAAGATGAACCTGATAATCACGATTTTGATGCTGACACAGAGGAGCAGTCCATGGACATTGAGCCTGTGACGCAATCAAGCTTAAAAAATCCCGATCAGTTCACAACCAGCATAGATGTAGTTCAGGTAAAGGAGGAGGTGAATACCAGTAACGAAGATGGATATAGTACTGAAAATAGTAATAGAGAGTTGGTGCCCCTCGAATCATTACGACCGATTAACGTGATAGCTTATGCAAACATGCCACCTGGGGAGTTTGATGAGGAATCAAATCACAGGGAGTTGCTCGAACTGGAAGCGTCTAACAAGAATAATAAATTCGTGAGTATGATGAATGAGAACTACTTCGGTGACAACATCTACGCGGATTACTTCACACCGGATAGGGTGGAGTCTTTCGATGCGGAGAGGGCGTCGTCGTTCGCAAAGGAGGGGGGGAAGGAGATGTACAACATGTGGGGTGGGGGGGAGCCGTCGAGCAAGGAGAGCGAGTTTGTGTTGCCGAACTTTATTCACGAGAGTTACAAGATAGCGGATAGTAGTGGGGTGGAGTATCAGGATGTGGGGAGTAGGGAGGAGACGACGGACGTGGAGGCGGACGGGTGCGAGCGGGACAGCAAGGCGGACGTGCTGAGCGAGCGCAGTGAGGGCGAGGTCATGAACATCTGCGCGGACGAGCGCATGCCGCCGCGCGGCGAGCTCAGCGGACAGGAGAGCAACGGCGACATGGACTCGTCGTGGAATGGGGTGAGTTGAAACTTTGTTCGACATTACGATATAATAAACAAAATATGTTTCTCTGATGAAATACTTAATAATGATAAAAAATAAAAAATAATTAATAACCCTTGATAAGTTCTGCCTAAACTTTTTTTACTATTCTATTTATGTATTTGAAATGAATTGATATTGTAATGTAATGAAATAACTTGTTCTACAAAAAGCAATATTTTGCAACTCTAAAGGTGGTGCATGTTAAAAGGTTGGAGGTTCAACATGTCAATTTTAATTTTATACAAATTGATCTCTCAGTATAAATAACGGTTATACATAAGATATAGATAGACGGTATACATAAGTTATTTAAAGCTTCTGAAATGTAAGATTAACATTTTAATTTTAAAAATAAAATTACAAGACATTGTTAATGGTTACAGATGTACACTGACGTCCCGCCAGCGGAGCCCTACGATCTGATCGCTCGCGAGAGCTGGGTCTCGGACGGATCGGAGATGGACCCCAATGAGAAGAGGGACAATTTGTGAGTAAAGTACCACATCACCATTATCATGCATTTACCTTTATTTTCTGTTTGTTAGATATTTGTTAAGAATTATATTTTTAAGTTCAATCGGTAGGTTCAAGTGATAGGTGTTATTTGATCAATGCCAGTGATTTCTTTGAAATATGTATTTAGTATTTTTGACATCATGGCAAGGAGGTGTTATATTGTTTAAACTTTAACTGCGATACACTCAGAAAGAAACACTGCCAGTTTGGTGCTTTTACAGAAAATATTAGAAAAAAATGTCGACAATTATAACTTTTAATCACTAAAGTTAGATTAATTGAATGTATGTATTGAAAATACAACAGTCGTAAATATTTATCTAAGATTCGTATCAAGATTAATAATTCCGTTAATTACTGTAGTATTTCTGAACAAAGTCATAACGTCTCCAGATGTTTCTATAGGCTTAAAAATAGAATAATCCTTCTTAATCATAGTCAAACTCAACGTCACGTTTCAGAGAGGAGGAGCTCCAGTACCCCAAAGGTCGCGTACACTCTTGCAGCCAGTGTGGCGGCAAGTTCCCCACGCTACGAGACCTGCGGGCTCACCGGGCGCAGGTGCACGGACAAGCCCCGCCCACCGCCGTGCACGCCGCCCACTCGCACACGCAAGCAGAGCGGACGACCTATAGTAGGATGCTGACTGCCAAGATTATCAAGAAGGAGGAGAAAGCGGATATCACTGAGACGTCGATAGGTTGGTGGAACTGTCTTTTGTTCAAAACAGCTTTCACTACATGAGTGGTCGTAGCAAGCAGGTGCACGGACAAGCCCCGCCCACCGCCGTGCACGCCGCCCACTCGCACACGCAAGCGGAGCGGACGACCTATAGTAGGATGCTGACTGCCAAGATTATCAAGAAGGAGGAGAAAGCTGATATCACTGAGACGTCGATAGGTTGGTGGAACTGTCTTTTGTTTATAACAGCTTCACTACATGAGTGGTCTTAACAAGCAGACACACGGACAAGCCCCGCCCACCGCCGTGCACGCCGCCCACTCGCACACGCAAGCGGAGCGGACGACCTATAGTAGGATGCTGACTGCCAAGATTATTAAGAAGGAGGAGAAAGCGGACATCACTGAGACGTCGATAGGTTGGTGCAACTGTCTTTTGTTTATTACTGCTTTTACTAATAGTAGGATGCTGACTGCCAAGATTATTAAGAAGGAGGAGAAGACGGATATCACTGAGACGTCCATAGGTTTGTTATAAAATAAATAAATAAAATAAAATAAAAAAAATCTTTATTGCCAAAAAAAAAATACATCGATCGATCATGCATGCAAAACTCTGAAATGAAACTTTGTGAAAAACAAAAAGGTTATTATTTGACAAATGTTATTATTTAACAAAAGGTACCATTCTCAGCATGTGCTTGGCATAAATGCCTTAATGCGTTATACTGTCAATTTCACCAACTCCGACTGTATCAGTAGTTGCAACACTCGCGTGTGTTGCAACTACTCATGCAGACTTATCAGGGACCGGCAGGGGGCAGATAAACCCCGACCTCCGTGCACTCCGCTCACTCGCGCCAGTCGAGTGGACGACGTATGGATCTTCAAGATCATCTAGAAGGAGGACACAGGAGGAGGAGGAGGTTTTTTTGACACTAATTCTATAACAACATAATGGTCTTCATATGGTACATATTATCTTCATAAACATACAAATAGTGCTATGCCTAAAACGATTATTACAATGTTCCAGGTGCGCTAGATTCAAAGGAAGCGATCGCGACGTCAATCCTGCAGGAGTTCGATGTGCTGAACGAGGCCAAGCCGAAGATCGAGGGGCTCATCAAGCAGGAGGCCAAGCCGAGGCGGAAGCGAGACTTCGTTTGTCCCACCTGCAAGGTATTTATAGTTGCGTTTTTTTAATTTACATCATAGTAACTAGACTGTCGAAGTTCACTGCAGGAAGTAGGCCTTTTCCAGATTTTTGCGTTTATTTACATATTTTTATGATACAAAGTCAAAGCCAAAGTTAAGCTTTTTTGACTTTGACTTTGATATTTGGGCAAGCTGTCGATCATAAAACATGTGTAAAGTATAACGCGAGTGAACCAATTATTATTTTCCAAATAATAAAAATGTCAAAATTATTTTGTGGCACGTCCATTACCCCATTAAAACATTTTTTGTAAATAATGGCACGTTCATGCATAAGGGTTCGCCCACTATGACCTAGTAATGGTTAAGAAGTTGACTGTCGTCGTCCAATTTGATAGTCCTTTGGAATCTTCTATAGTTTGATACAAATCACAGTTCAGTTGGACCCTTTCGTAACGCCATCTGGCGGAAAAATAATTCCAAATAATTTATTTCAAAAAACTAATTTAAATACAACAATCACTCCCTTATACAAAGCAGTAATTATAATTTTTTGTTTGCTCCATCAGGTCGACCAGTTGACGGACGTGGCTTTCCACGCGCATCTTAAGATCCATCCGCTGGAGTGCCTGCGCTGCGGGAAGTGCTTCTCCAGGAGAGCGAACTTAGCCTTGCACACGAAAACGCACTTAGGAATAAAGAATTACAAGTAAGTATGATTGTGATAATAGGTATTTTATGGTATTAATCCACTCGATTTTGTGCGGCGTTTCTCTTTTTGTATGTGTTCACATACATCTATCCTTACAGAATTACAACCTTATGCGATTGTGTAGGTATACGTTAATCGACATATGCTACTTTTCTTCTATCTATCTATACTAATATAATAGAGCTGAAGAGTTTGATTGTTTGTAACTTTGTTTTTTTGAACGCGCTAATTTCAAGAACTACTGGATTGTTTTTTTTTTTTCGTTGAATAGTCCATTAATCGTGGAAGCCTTCAGCTGTAGAATAACACTAAGTGAGCGAAAATCCCCATTTCACACGGATGGATACGCAGGCCGCAAGCAACTAATATAATTCGTTTTCGTGAACGCGCCGGCGCCCGCGCTCACAAGTTTGACGTGTTCCAAGCCATAAGGGTCCACTGGTACTTTGCTTAATAAGTTGTTGTCTATCTCCCCAGATGCGAGGTGTGCGAGAAGAGGTTCGTGACGAAGCAGAAGCTGCAGGAGCACCACAACGTGCACACCGGCCGCGCGCCCGTCAAGTGCACCGTCTGCGACACCACCTTCCGCCGCTACTCCAACATGCTGGCGCACAGGTACACCCGGGCTCTAGCGGTGGTGACAGTGGCGACAGTGGCGAGAGTGTGAGACCACAGATGCGAGGTGTGCGAGAAGAGGTTCGTGACGAAGCAGAAGCTGCAGGAGCACCACAACGTGCACACCGGCCGCGCGCCCGTCAAGTGCACCGTCTGCGACACCACCTTCCGCCGCTACTCCAACATGCTGGCGCACAGGTACACCCGGGCTCTAGCGGTGGTGACAGTGGCGACAGTGGCGAGAGTGTGAGACCACAGATGCGAGGTGTGCGAGAAGAGGTTCGTGACGAAGCAGAAGCTGCAGGAGCACCACAACGTGCACACCGGCCGCGCGCCCGTCAAGTGCACCGTCTGCGACACCACCTTCCGCCGCTACTCCAACATGCTGGCGCACAGGTACACCCGGGCTCTAGCGGTGGTGACAGTGGCGACAGTGGCGAGAGTGTGAGACCACAGATGCGAGGTGTGCGAGAAGAGGTTCGTGACGAAGCAGAAGCTGCAGGAGCACCACAACGTGCACACCGGCCGCGCGCCCGTCAAGTGCACCGTCTGCGACACCACCTTCCGCCGCTACTCCAACATGCTGGCGCACAGGTACACCCGGGCTCTAGCGGTGGTGACAGTGGCGACAGTGGCGAGAGTGTGAGACCACAGATGCGAGGTGTGCGAGAAGAGGTTCGTGACGAAGCAGAAGCTGCAGGAGCACCACAACGTGCACACCGGCCGCGCGCCCGTCAAGTGCACCGTCTGCGACACCACCTTCCGCCGCTACTCCAACATGCTGGCGCACAGGTACACCCGGGCTCTAGCGGTGGTGACAGTGGCGACAGTGGCGAGAGTGTGAGACCACAGATGCGAGGTGTGCGAGAAGAGGTTCGTGACGAAGCAGAAGCTGCAGGAGCACCACAACGTGCACACCGGCCGCGCGCCCGTCAAGTGCACCGTCTGCGACACCACCTTCCGCCGCTACTCCAACATGCTGGCGCACAGGTACACCCGGGCTCTAGCGGTGGTGACAGTGGCGACAGTGGCGAGAGTGTGAGACCACAGATGCGAGGTGTGCGAGAAGAGGTTCGTGACGAAGCAGAAGCTGCAGGAGCACCACAACGTGCACACCGGCCGCGCGCCCGTCAAGTGCACCGTCTGCGACACCACCTTCCGCCGCTACTCCAACATGCTGGCGCACAGGTACACCCGGGCTCTAGCGGTGGTGACAGTGGCGACAGTGGCGAGAGTGTGAGACCACAGATGCGAGGTGTGCGAGAAGAGGTTCGTGACGAAGCAGAAGCTGCAGGAGCACCACAACGTGCACACCGGCCGCGCGCCCGTCAAGTGCACCGTCTGCGACACCACCTTCCGCCGCTACTCCAACATGCTGGCGCACAGGTACACCCGGGCTCTAGCGGTGGTGACAGTGGCGACAGTGGCGAGAGTGTGAGACCACAGATGCGAGGTGTGCGAGAAGAGGTTCGTGACGAAGCAGAAGCTGCAGGAGCACCACAACGTGCACACCGGCCGCGCGCCCGTCAAGTGCACCGTCTGAACAGGCGGCGTATTGGGAGACAAATGAAACAACTGTTTCCTAGGACGTCCAGAGTATAATGATTATTATTAACCTACATACAATGACTTAAATACTAACTTACATCTAGCCTAATGTGTGGGTGAGGTGTACACACACTACACCTCCCCCGTTTTTTTTTTTTTTTTTTAGAAAATTTAATTTTTATAAATTTTAATATTTTCAAAAAACAATTTTAATACAAAAAAAAAAGCTACATCTCCCCCTTAAGAGAAAAAAAAATTAATACATTTTTTTTTTTTGTATTGATATTACATAAAAGATCAAATATACAGTTATAGTAGTGTAATAAAATATTAAGAACAATACATTTCATTTATGATAAGCTATCATAATATTCATGTGTAGATATATATATTTTTATTTATTACATTTCGTTAATTATTGTTTATGTATGGTTTAGTACGATTTTTATGCACAATGTCTTCTTTGCCATTTTTAATAATTTTGACATTACAATCAAGATCTTCTAGTACTAAGTATGGTCCTAAATAGATCGGATCCATCTTGTTATTTGAAGGATTTCTTAACCATAACATATCGTTCTTATTATAATATACTGGCTTACTCGTAATATCATACTTATTTTTACGCTTTAATTTGCTATTTAGTAAATTATCCCGAGCATCCTTCTGCGCTAATTGCAGTCTATATTTGAACTCTAAGGGATAATTATCATGACTGTATAAAGGATCTACTGTGTCTCCACTAAAGTTACAAGGTAATACGCATTTTTTACCAAACACCAACTCATGAGGTGTATACTTTGTCTCACAATGTACTGTATTATTGTATGCAAAGCACCAATACGGCAACCAGCTACTCCAATGATCTGTTTTATTTTGACAATATGTTCTTAAATACGCACCCATGGTTTTATGTGAATTTTCCAAGGCTCCAATACTCTCGTGATGATACGCAGTGGAGGCTATTTGATTTATTTTTAAGAGTTGGCATATTTGTTTCATTGTTGCTGAAAGAAATTCGGAACCACGATCCGTTGCTATTGTTTTAGGTATGCCAAATCTTAAAATAAAATTATTAACTAATGCGGATGCAACACTTACCGAATCTTTTGATTGAAGTGGGTACGCCTCTGTAAATTTAGTTAATTCACACTGTAGGGTTAGTATATAGCAAAAGTTATTAGAGTCTTTTGGAAGTGGACCTACTATATCTAAGAAAGTTTTTTCGAAGGCTGAGTTTGCGGTGGTTGTTATCACCATAGGTTGCTTCGTGCCTACTGAGTACTTTTGTTTGCTACAATGTTCACATTTAGCTACATAATCGACAATATCTTTTTCCATACTTGGCCAATAATAATATCTTTTAATATTGTTCGTCATTCGCTTGATGCCCGCGTGGCCACTTGTAGGCAACAAGTGAAAGTCGTTCAATATAATCTTCCTATCGTCCAAATTATTTATTCGTTGTGCGTTGTTTATAATGCACACGCGTAAATCGTGCCATTTATCATAATTATTAATTGTATTTATAAGCCCAGGCAAAATATCCTTTATTTTATCATTTCGTAGGATACATATTTCACTAATTTTATATTTTTTACATATTAATAACAATTCCCTCATCAATTCGACTCGCGTAATAGACGATCGGGACATTGTATTTAAGTAGATAGTTAATTTCCTAGGCACATACACACAATATTTATATTTATCTACGATTTCTTCTCTAAGTACTTTATTTATTTTCTTATCATCACATAATACGAGTTCAGTAAAATACTTCGGTTTTCTAATTATTTCCACAACTCTCGGTTGCGCAGGCCTCGAGTTAGTGTCAATATTATCCGCCGAAATACTTTGACCGATACTTGTATTTTTATTTTTCTCTAAGTTTTTATATTGGGATCTTGTCATTACACATACTTGTTCATTAATGGTTTTTAAATCATCAGATGAAATATTTATTCGCGATAAAGCATCCGCCGCTGCATTTGATTTCCCTTTTATATATTCTATATGAAAATCATATTCTTCTAATAATAATCTAAATTTTAACAACCTGCTCGAGGGATCACGCATGCTAAACAGATACATAAGAGGTTTATGGTCGGTCTGTATCTTGAACCTTTTCCCGTATAAATAAGGCCGAAAATATTTTATACTCCACACTATCGCCAAGAGTTCCTTTTCGATAGTAGGATAATTAATTTCCGCCTTATTCAAACTTCGACTACCATAAGCTACAGGTCGACCATCTCTATTACATAACACAGATCCTATAGCCTTTCCTGAAGCGTCGGTTTGTAATAAAAATTCATTACTATCTGTAAAATCGGGGTATTGTAAAACTGGTGGTTTCATCAAGGCTGATTTTAATTTATTGAATGAATTGTTGCATTCTCGCGTCCAAGAAAAAACAACATTTTTACATGAAATTTTATTTAACGGTAGTGCTATTTCTGCAAAATTAGGTATGAATTTTCGGTAATAATTCGCAAAGGCAACAAACCGTTTTGTTTCGTCAGCTGTTTTTGGTGTTGGATAATTTTCGATGATTTTAATTTTGTTACTATCTGGTAAAATTCCGTTTTGGGATATAACGTGTCCTAAATAAAGCATTTCTTTTTGTAAGAAACAACATTTTACGGGGTTTAATTTTAAATTGACTTTGCGTAGTCTACTGAAAACATCCATTAAATTTTGATTGTGAATATTAAGATTTCTTCCAAAGACGACCAGATCGTCTTGGTATATTAAGCATTTATCGTAATTAAGGCCAGACATCGCTATTGTCATCATACGGCTGAAACTATTAGGGCTTGACTTGAGGCCCATTGGCATCCGGGTCATGTGATATTGATTTTTGCCTGTGGTGAACGCTGTACAAGGTCTACTCGATGGTTTTAAACTAATTTGAAAAAATCCTTGATAAAGATCTAAATGCGTGAAGTACACAGCTCCTGATAAAGAATCCAAAATCTCATTAATATTCGGCAGCGGAAACTTATCGTCTTGTATTTGATTATTCAACTTACGATAGTCTATAACTACTCTCCATTTCTTTCCATTTGATGAATCAGACTTTTTCGGAACCAATAGTAACGGACTTGACCAAGGACTTCTAGATTCCTCTATAATACCGTCATTTAACATATTCTGAATTTGTTTGTCTATTTCCGATTTTTGTGAGTTAGGTAACCGATATTGTTTGGTATAGATTGGTACCGTATTCGGTTTGAGGTCTATAGATTGTTCATATATAGGAGTGGTCAACAATTTATCACCGGGTAAATGAAATATATCGGGAAATTTAGCGCAGATTTTTTCAATTGACTTCTGCTCCTCATTATTTAATCCTGACAAATTCAGCAATGAAAATAATTTTTTAACTCTGTCACTGTTCATAATGGGTTTTTCAAAAGTGCAAATAAAATATTCATCTAATTTTCTTAAATTCAAATTGAAGCTATTTAATTTTATTTGTTTGTCCCGCGTGTTTAAAATTTTTATAGGTATTTTTCCGTTGTCTGTTCGAACTAATGTACTGCCTAAGTACACTCCGTCACATAATTGTTGAGAAGTAACTACTAAATCACCTCTCATGTCCGTATTAACATAGTGTATTGACTCGCATCTCGGTGGTATCATCAAATAAGAATTTTTAGAAGTTGTAATAATGTATTCAAATTTAATTGTTACTTGCTCATTGTTATTTGTATGTAATTGTAAAGTATTTAACTCAAAATCAATTATTGCTTGAAATTTTTGGAAAAAGTCTTGACCCAAAATTCCATTTGTTTTGCATGGTAAGTTTTTAAATACGTAGAATTTATGTTTAAATATGTAACCCTCTATGTTAAGTTCAAGATAAACATAACCGACTGAAATTATATCTCCTCCAATTCCAGTAACACTTATTTCATTTTTATGGAATGGAATTTGTAAACGTTCAATACATTCGTATCTTATTGCAGAAATTGATGCCCCCGTGTCAACAAGCCAATCATGAAAATAATTGTTGATGTAACATGAAATTTTACACAAGCTATTACATGACAACACATAGTTAGTCTCGAAAAAAGTGACTCAGTGATTCCATTTGCGGAGTTTCTGACTCAACACTCTGCTCGTTTGTCATGAGATTCACGTGGCCACGTGTGGACTGGCCTCGGCCTCGAAGGTATCTACCACGATTACTGCGAAAAGCATTTCCATAGTAATTGTTTTGAAATGACCTTACCTGTTGATGCTGCTGCTGGTTACTGTAAGGGCGCGCCTGATATCCTCGCGACCTATTATTATAAAACCCACGAAAGCGCTGCCTTGCATAATGTCCACGTTGGGGTCTCCTCCTATAAGCGTAGTTATTATGTTGTTTGTACATACCCATAACACCTTCTGATGTTGATGGAAAAGACATTTCCTCATCCAATGCAGCTTGAATGGCATCCTGTAAAGAAGAATAATTACGCGCCGCAATAATTGTGCCTAGCCGACTATTTCGCAAACCGTCCCCAAATTTTTTAATTGCCAACTTTTCGTTAAGTGGTCTTAAAACTTCGTATTTGTCAGAATCACCGTCGGCTTGCGAAATGGTCAGATCGACAAACAATTCTGAGATTTCTTTGCCGAAGTCTGCAGTCGTTTTGGTGTTTTGCCTAGTTGACATTAATTTGGTTTGTAATGCCGTGTAACTTTTTTGTGGCAATAAAAGTTTTTTCATATCTTTAATTAGCTCATCTATAGAGTCATACGTTTGTGAGAGTCTTAATTTAGCTTGCTGGGATAATCTACTCTTGAGAACAAACTGCATTAATTTAATTTTACATTCTTTCGCCGTCAATACAGAACTATAATACTCAATACCCTCTATAAGCTGCTTGGTATTATCATCCTTATCAGTCATCACCGGTAAAATGCTTAAAGCAATTTTTAAGTCAAAGTTGTCGCTAGCCATATTTGCAGATTGTGGCGAAGCTTCTACAGTTCTTGAACACAATGTTAATATACTAGTATATAAGTTATCAAATTCTTCACAAATTCTATTAATCAAAACAGTTTCATTTCTATTTACGTTTCCTAATTTGAAATTAACTATATAAGGCGCACTTTTATATGTGTGCAGAGAGAAAAAAAAATACACAAAAATAACTACATATGTGTATAAGCTAAGGGGTACATACCACTATACTATATATGTAAGTATTCACTTTTCACGCAACACTTTTCACTTCACTGTCACACAACGTTATTTTTGGACCCGTCTGTCAGCTCATTCTGCCGATTGCGATTAATGATGCTGGCATACCTCCTCAGGGTAAACTCGTTCACATGTCGTTCCACCAATCTCTTATGGCACCTCCTGTAGATTCTGTAGAGCCCGATGATTGCTCCGATTCCCAATATAAGGATGATCCCCAGCAATATTATGGTGTTTGCGCTGGCATGGAAGCGCATTTGTTCCAGATGCGCATTATTTTCACCGCCTGACGAGGTTTGGGCGATAATCACCTTTTCGTCCTCCTTAGAGTATGTTTTGCCCATGGTTGCTGGTGAGATTAACTTTCAAAGGAATATTATAATAAAGTCGACTCGTTTCGCCGAGCGTGATAGGTAGTGAATAAATCATCTCGAATAAAATTTAGTCAACTCGGTGACAATGTTTATGAATCTCGCGCCGTATTAGGAGGATGGAATGCGCACAGGCTCCTGTTACTGGCGCGACGCGGCAGGATCGCCATGAACAGGCGGCGTATTGGGAGACAAATGAAACAACTGTTTCCTAGGACGTCCAGAGTATAATGATTATTATTAACCTACATACAATGACTTAAATACTAACTTACATCTAGCCTAATGTGTGGGTGAGGTGTACACACACTACAGTCTGCGACACCACCTTCCGCCGCTACTCCAACATGCTGGCGCACAGGTACACCCGGGCTCTAGCGGTGGTGACAGTGGCGACAGTGGCGAGAGTGTGAGACCACAGATGCGAGGTGTGCGAGAAGAGGTTCGTGACGAAGCAGAAGCTGCAGGAGCACCACAACGTGCACACCGGCCGCGCGCCCGTCAAGTGCACCGTCTGCGACACCACCTTCCGCCGCTACTCCAACATGCTGGCGCACAGGTACACCCGGGCTCTAGCGGTGGTGACAGTGGCGACAGTGGCGAGAGTGTGAGACCACAGATGCGAGGTGTGCGAGAAGAGGTTCGTGACGAAGCAGAAGCTGCAGGAGCACCACAACGTGCACACCGGCCGCGCGCCCGTCAAGTGCACCGTCTGCGACACCACCTTCCGCCGCTACTCCAACATGCTGGCGCACAGGTACACCCGGGCTCTAGCGGTGGTGACAGTGGCGACAGTGGCGAGAGTGTGAGACCACAGATGCGAGGTGTGCGAGAAGAGGTTCGTGACGAAGCAGAAGCTGCAGGAGCACCACAACGTGCACACCGGCCGCGCGCCCGTCAAGTGCACCGTCTGCGACACCACCTTCCGCCGCTACTCCAACATGCTGGCGCACAGGTACACCCGGGCTCTAGCGGTGGTGACAGTGGCGACAGTGGCGAGAGTGTGATAGTCACCTGGCGGCAAGTGATCATGGCCTCTCATGATAATCGGTTCCCCACTGTTGGACGTAAACTTCCTCCAGAGAGACTAAGGCATAAGCCCATATTCATTCCGCTGTCTGGGCCGACGTAGTGTGGTGAACGATAAAACACGAGCACCGTGTGATTGAGATATGTAGATAACTAACTTTGGTTATGTAATTAGGTTCACCCTGTGTAGTTAATTTTTATTATAAATAAATAAGACAGAAGTGCTTCTGCACCCCCCTTCCTGCCGGAAATATAATTGGTTAATTTAACTACAAAATAAAATAGACCAATCACAGTTCAGTTGTTTAAATTACGACATCTAGTGGAAATATAAAGAAACACCGTCATTGCAACGTTTTGTTGTGTGGCAGGGACCGGCACCACTTCCAGAAGAAGGCGAAGGTGCGCGACTTCGTGTGCCACTGCGGCGCCGTGTTCCAGTCGCGCGCCAAGCTGCACTGGCACAAGGAGACGCACGACGAGAAGCCCAAGGTATGGTGTAGTGCGCATTTATGACGACTCGAAGAGATGAGGTTTCATCTGAGCTTGGAAATCAAATAAAAAGAAAAAATCATTGGACTAACACACCAATTGCTAGGGAACGAATAGACATATTTAAATACATTTATAAACAACCATGACTCGAGTACAAACACATGTTCTTCTCACAAACATTTGCACCTAGCGGGATTCGAACCCGAGACCTATGGTTTTGATAGCTGGAGTCTCTGATCACTAGAACAACGGGCCTGTCAAGGCTGGACTGACTTTAGGAAGGGGGCTTCCTAAAGTTAAACTATGAACGTTTTATTTGCAAATTTAACCTTATGCAGACTAGTTAATATTGTTTTATAAGGGAGTGTTCTAAATTGCGATGACGCGGGTGACGCAAGACTGTTTGAAATATATGCATTCTGCACCTATTTTTTGGGGACGTTTTTGGATGTTGATTGTGTATCTTGGCTTCGTATATGATCCTGTGTACAGTCGGTTTTCTGTTTGTCAAATAATAAACAAATCCGTCATTTCCCCAGGCGTGCCTGTACTGCAGCGACAAGTTCATCCACGCGGCGTCGCTGACGCGGCACGTGCGGCGCACGCACAACATGTACTACGTGCCCGACGCCGCGCGACACAACGCCAAGCCCAAGGAGAACGTGCCCTGCCCCGTATGCAAGCAGGTAGCGTTTAACAACACTTACTCTTATATTGACTAAACAGTGTCATGTTGATAAATTGATGAGCTAGAAGAATCTTGTACAAATTGCACAAAATCACTACATAGTATAAAACAAAGTCGCTTTTTCTGTCCCTATGTGTGTTGTATGTCCCTATGAACGCTTAAATCTTTAAATCTACGCAACGGATTTTGATGCGGTTTTTTTTAATAGATAGAGTAACTCATGAGGAAGGTTTTTATGTATAATATCATCCATTAAATAGTGGACAAGTACCACGGGCGAAGCCGGGGCGGGCCGCTAGTATTGAATAAAACAGTGTCATTTTGATAAATGGATGAACTAGAAGAATCTCTTACAAATTGCACCAAATAATAAATCACGTGAAAGCAAACACCAAATAAAAAGTGTTACGTCACGCCGTGCGAAACGTCAAAGTCAAAATGTCGATTCTAAGTGTCTTGTGAAAATGCGAAAAGGTAATTCCGATACTAAAACAGCTATGTTTTGCGCGGCGAGTCATTCAAGACAGTTCAAGACGTGTCATGGCGTCTCACGAGGGTTTTAGATGACTAATTGCAAATATTTAATGAAATGCAATATTATTCTTATAAATAAGCTTTTTTTTCAAAAATTATAATTATTTTGTATAGAATAGGCATCAAGGTATTTTAGTATGTTAATATCGTGATTTAGGCAATAAGCCTATTTCCGATCCGATCCGATCCTGGACTTACTAGCCACTGCGCCACTTATATTGTTTACAAGTATACCAGAGCATTGAGCAAAGTGAATAGTAACAATCATAATAATGTTGTATGCTCGTCAGATGTACCTGCGCAGCAACTTGCGCGCGCACCTGCTGACGCACAGCGGCAAGCGGCCGTACGCGTGCGTCATCTGCAACAAGGCCTTCACCACCAAGTGGAACCTCAAGCTGCATCGCTGGACGCACATGAGCCGCTCTGCTAAGCCGTTCAAGGTACGTAGACATGTAGAATCTAGGCCGTTGGATTGGGAGCTGTGTTATGCCAGAATAGTGTAGTGCCGGAGTATCTCTTCTAGTGACTAAAAGACGCTCATGGATTATGAGCAGCAGTGTTCTTCTGTGTAACGAGCACCATAAATAAGAATAAGAAAAAGAAATCTTTAGTTTTTCTAGTATTTTTATAATTCGTTAATCTTTAATCACTTGAATATAATTAAATTAGGTTTATGGTTGAATGTTTGAAACCAGCATAATATGATAAGGTACTTTTAAAATAAATGTGGTTATAGGGCGTTTACCACAAAGGGTAATTATGAGCATAATCCTCTTCTGCGACAGGCTGACGCTAATGGAAGTCTAAATAAATAACACATTTTGAAAACTAGTTCTCTCTCTTATCCCATTAGAGAGAGAGAACGTCGAGTTAGAGTTGAATACATAACATACATAAGCCCTCTTATTGTAAAGAGAGTAGAGTAGATAGACAGAAAAACAAGAAATGGTTGTGATAGTATACTCACCGAGATATTTAAATTCCAGTGCAACCTGTGCAAGGGAGCGTTCGTCCGCCAAGCGGAGTACATATCACACATGAACTCGCACAAGTCGGTCCGGCCGTACACGTGCAACTACTGCGGCTGCCAGTTCATCCGCAAGTACAACTGCCAGCGGCACGTGCGCGAACACCAGATGGCCAAGAAGTACGTCTGCAAGGTGCCCGAGTGCGGTAAGTCGTTCCACAGGAGCTACTACCTGTCCGAACACATGAAGGTCCACAGCGGGGCGAGGCCGTTCGCCTGTAATATATGCGGGAAGACGTCGAGTAACAAGTCCAACCATAATAAGCATCTGAAGATACACCACGCGCGTGAGCCCGTCGCCACCGAGGCGTAGGCGCGTATGCACTTATGTGGGCGTGGCCTTAGCGCGTACACACTTGTGTGGGCGTGATCGCGGCACGTAAACACTCGTGTGGGCGGGGCCTCGGCATATATGCACTTGTGTGGGCGTGGCCTACGCACGTATGCACTTTGGGGAGGTGACTACGCTTGCTCGTTGTGTCGATTCGTCAAGCGGGTTTTAAAAGCACGGTTTCGAGCCATTATGTCGTTATGAACTGTTGAGCGCATAATTTGCAAGATGCGCATTTATCAAGACTCGAAAGATTAATGACATTATGTTTCGTTCATAAAAAGTGCGCATTGCCGTCCGTAGGACGTTGATTTTGCAACTTTAGTGATGTTTCGACGCATTGACGTATTAAAAACATTATAAAAACTAGCCGAACCAAAACAAAAATCTGCGCTTGACGATTCGAACCGACTTTCAGGCTTGTACCCTCCCCTATTTTAGTTAGGAACTAATTCTGGTCTTACGCACACGGGGCGTGGTGAAGTGCCTAATAACAAGATGGCAGGATTGTACGGTCATCTGCAATTAGTTTGGCGTTTGGTTGAGCACCAGCTGTGGGAATCAGTTGATCTTGTTGTACGAATCTTGATTACTTTGTTGGGTATGTGTAGGGTGTCATCGGAATAATTGGCGATCATTATTATTTAAAAAACATTGACACGTTTGTTTAAAATACCAATTTTATAACTCCTTTAACTTCTATGGTAAGATTTCATCATAAAACTACGAACACCATCACCACATAAATAATTTCTTAATCAAACTATTTTTACCCAATAGTCATTTGCATTTCGACGTCTTAGTTAAATCTCTGAACTGGAATTAGTAAACAGACAAGACATTGATTCCATAAACATTACTTATCACCGACACATGGTTAAATATACATACTTTTCACAGAGGAAGTGACAAATAAAAAATAATATAAATGGGTGTTTAAGCTTTTCTTTCTCTTGTGACATGTGAATAAAATAATTGTGTCGTTATCATCTTAAGTGGTACACGTATTCATTTATCAAAATCACTTGCCGTCGGTACTTTTTCAAACTTTACGTGCTAAATTGTAACAATGATGATAACAGAAATAAATATTTAATAAATGCTTTACAAATGGTGATAAATTATATCATTCAATCAATTTGACACTTTATAATCCCTAATATCTTGATTTAAAACTATTTTGGATACGTTAATATGCGAATTACCAAAGCTATATTATGAAGATTCTTTCACCTCTCTTAACATTATCTCTGAGTTCAAAAAGGGGATTATAAAACATTGTAACAATCGTAAGCTAAATTATATATCTTAAAACATAGTTACAAAGTTTTAAGATAATTTAGCGTTGTTACAATGTTTTAAATTATTTCTGAAATCGTATTTAAAAAATCATTGCTACAAAGCCCAAATATAATACTATAACTGCTTGGAGACAGAACATACACATATTTGCAGGCATTTTTTTTAATTAACAATTTTATGTTAATTAATCCAATTTAAAGTAATGAAGACATGGAGTTATTAAAGATCAATAAAATTTACTGTAGAAACAGGTTAATTGTGAACTCATTTTTGGTCGCCAATTATTTTTATTTCCGCCTATACATTTTCTTTGCCATTTGGATTATATCCTTTGAACATAAGCAGCCCTTTTACTGATATCTTCTATCGATGGGTATTTAATTTGTAATTGATATTTGTCGATTGTCAATGTGTAAAACAATATATAGCAAAAAGCACTCAAATAATTTATGTTTTGAAATCTGGTTGCTAAATTTTTCTCAATTGCATGATTGCTCTTATTGTTAATTGTATTATTTTCTAAATTGCACTATAAATGTTTTACAGAAAATTGTGTAGAACAGCAAAAGGGTTGCAAAGGTTCCACATATGTACGTATCGCCTGTATGACTTCAATGTAAATAAGTATAGATTTCTACCACACATAGTTTTTAATACAATGACTTTCCAAGGTGCTCTGACGACTCTTTTGCATGTAGGCTAGCGGATACATCGCGCGTACAAAATAAACTACGTTAAGGTATTTCGGTTGTGAATAGTAAGAATAGCGTAGCTTGGGGCGGGGTCTTGTTACAGATATAGTGTTGCCAGTAAAATGAGTCGGATATTATGAGAGGTTTAAGTACTTGATCCTTAGAAAAACGGTATTTTATAATTCGATCCACTCCGCTCGTCTTTTGTTACAAAATTGTTTGACTACTGCAGCTTCTAAATGACAAACAGAGATTTAAAATACATACCTACGCTTATATGTAAGTAGATACCAACAATATTGTTTTTGGTATGTGAGACTTTCATGCTAAACATATGAAGACATATTATAAATAATGATATAATGCCACAATAATAATAATACCCTCCGGCCGTATTCGGCCATGGCGGCCGACCTTACGGCCAGCCAGGTACGCAGGATATATTATAGTGCACAAGTGAGTGCGCAAAGCACAGGTGCACTCCCTATTCCCTCACTCTCATAATTCGGTGGGACAGCAGTCTGACACGACCGTAGAGAGATCAGGCGCAGGTCCAACAGCTTAACATGCCTTCCGAAGCACGGAGGAGTTCGGGATGAAATTTTTCGGTCACCCATCCGGTGACTGGCATCTGCGACCGTTGCTTAACTTTAGCAACCGCAGGCCGAGTGCGCTAACCACTACGCCATCGAGCTCCTCCACACACAATGCCACAATGCAATACTAGTAACAAGCGCCCGCCCATCCCTCTAAAATTTGCTTAATGTGATTTTTTATTATTCTTCCGAATGCGGTTGTGAATCACTTGAAAGCAATAGTCCCTTTGTAAATATAGCTCTACTTCTAAATAATTGTTTGAAGCCTTGTCTTGGCTTGATGTTGACTGTGTCATAGATACTGCGAGAAAGCTATTCTACTATAGTATGTTTCACCTTAGATGATCCCTCTGACTGGTGTACTTCTTATTCGAAATTAAACTTCATTACAAGGCAATAAGGTCCATGAATCTGTTTTTATGGTTTGCCATAGGGTCTTATTGCTTTGGAATAGTGGCGGTTTTCCTGTGAAGGGAATCTTGTCATTGGGGCCATCGTTCGTGAAAAATACTGTGGCGGAGTCCTACCGTGTAAAAGAGTCTTGGATATCAGTAAACAGGCAGATTGATAGTTGCTGGTAATATTAATTTATGCGTAGATAATCTGACTGAAATATGTTTTAAACCCATTCGTTGGACCACTCGGATTACTTGATGATTTATTTTATTTTATTCCCTGACATCGCCTGCTCTGACCCAGAAGCTACTGAATTCCCAATCACGTATATTGCAGACGTCTATGGGGATTGGTAGTCATTTGAATAACTCAAATAAATAAGAATATTTTCAAGATTGTAATATTTTGAATACGGTGGTTCAACGTAATTGATACTTTGTTACGACAAAAATCATCATAAAAATAGATAAAATGAACGAATGATTCTTATGTAATAAAATGAAAACCCATGTTTGATGTAAATGTGGATGACTATATCACAAGATGGAATAACATAATAAGTTAGTTAGTTATTAACAAAGTTAAGGTTTGGTCGAACGCGACGTCCGCAGTTGTGCTTACCGTGTAAATACTAGTTAAATTTGAATTCTATTGTGTAAATACAGGACCAAGTGTGTAAAAAACTGAATGACAAAGCATTTTGGAGTTGTAATTATGGTTACGTGGGGGGTCATTCCGTTCTGTCATACTTTTGTTTTTGATGAGGTGGTAATATCAAGTAAATCAAGATAGCTAACTTAGCCTAAGTTTACGTAAAATAACGAGTAATAAAAATTGTAGTTGTATGAACTGCCTATGTTTCTTTATGTTGTTGTTTAGATCGTAACAAACGCCTTGAATAACGATTGCAAATTCAGTTAACTATAGGCCGTGGGAATATATTAAAGCATTTACTTTTCGTATTGATGTGAATATATCCAAGGTTTACCCCTCCACAGTGTTCGCTTGTATATTTATCTGTAGGTTCTACACCACAGAACGGAATGGCCCGGCACTTCGTGTTGAGTATATTAGTCAAATTAATAAAGGGCATTTCGGTATAGGTACCCCGCTATACTTACGTCATCTTCCTTAGTTTTAAACTTCATGCCAATGTCACAAATGTAACGTGCAACGATTTCATACGTAAATATTGTTTAGTTTGATTGCCTGTGAACGTTCACGCATACAAGTTTGATTGGACCAATATCTTTTTGTTAGTGGATTGATTCTGTCAAGATTTATTAACTTTCGATTTCCTTTTCTGCTGGTCAAAAAAGGCGATGTAAAATTATTCAACGATAGTTTTCGTCACAGAACTCAGAAAATTTAGTTAAGTTAAAAGTACGGAAATATATCCCTACCTATTTGAGATATCGTGTGATATGTGACTTATAAACTCTAATTAAAATGTGGGATATACAGGTACATTTGTTAACAAATTATTTTCATAGCCTGTATCATATAAACAAACCAGAAGACTGATAAAAAATAGATTTATCAAGTACGTATAGACGACTTTTAACATTTGATTGATATACCTGAAATATTGTGAATTGACTTAATTGTATTTCTGTATTGGCGGGATCAAGTTGTATGCGTGACGTATAAGTTCTGCAAAAAGTCGCCATCGTTCGAGATGATTATTATTTAAAGCCAGATTTAAACCTTAGAGAAAATATTGTGAGCTACTGCTCTTTCTAAAACAAGTTATGCCGCCTTTTGCTCTACTTGGCTTGGGCACTGCCGTGCCCCCAGGTGCCAATAAATATACCATCTAGAGTTTAATTTCTGGCTATTAATTGTTGTTACACGACGGCTTCACTTAATTTATGTATGTTACTGGCAATATTTGATATTATTCAACGCCGTGTTTACTTTAACACTTAGCTATTTTACTGTAAATAGTTCTTTATTCATTAGAATAATTTATTTATATACTTTTTATCGTTAAACTTAATTTCACTTAAATTAATTTACGTTAGGATTATTATTTTTATTACGGCTGTTCTGTACCAAGGTGTGAAGCAAAATTGATTGATTTATAGACAAAGAGATTATCAGCTGAACATAAATTAAATTGAAACTATAACTTAACAGTCAAAATGATCTTAAATAGGTGGACACATATCTGTATCTAATGCATTTTGCTAAAGTGCGTTTAGATTCACTGCAAGATTTTTTATACCGTATTCAAACACTCTTCTGGTGAATCTCCACTTCAGTGGAAAGTGGTTGAATGCCATAATCTGCCATTACCCATTTCCGATTGGTACAAGAGTGGCCTTAATGTAACTCACTAACTCTTTTATGCTACCTAGAGCCCATATGCACCTGGTTCGATTGAATACAGAATATTTTTTTCATTCGAGATAATTATTGGTAAGTGGATCAAGCCAGTTGCAAATGGGATGAAGGAGCTATTAACAATTCAACTGTCGAAGTATGTCCATACAAGTAGTGCAATGTCATCTATATGTTATATTGTTGATGTTCTTAAATTTAATGAATTGTTTGTGGGAAAACTTTGTTGGGCGTGGGCGACCAAGTAAGAGGACATTAGGAAGAAAATAAAGGGATTTTAAACATAATATTTTGTTTATTTTCTATTTATGTGATTAATGTTGCGCCGGTGCTAGAGTATTAAATATTTAAAAAAGCATATGATGTTAAAAAGGTATGATGTCGCCAAGACATAATATGCTACCTTTTTAATTATCCTTATGTTTTTCACCATTGTTTACTTCGGTGTCTTAGTGAATGTTGCAATTGTAGGATTGGTCTCAGCAAAACTTTAATTAGTGAATTAAAAACAATGTTTTTGTATACAATGGCCCCCTTGCTCAGTCGCCCCGTCCGAGAATATTTATCATCGTTTGTTGAGCACTATGTGAATCACACCAGCTGTGTTCATACATAATATTGTATTCATGTATTTTTTACACATAAAAATGATCTCGTATGTTTTAAATCGACATGAAAATGTTAACAAGTTATTTTAATTTAATTTTTTTATTGTGCTGACTCCCTACATGGCAGTATACCTACTAGTTAGAATTAAAAACATAACATATCGTTGTCCTTTGTTTTTGAAACCATAAACAGTCCAGGGAAAGTACTTTCGCTGGTGTTTTTTATTGTCAAATAGGACCTATGTATTTTGTAATATTATTCAGACGTGTTTGGATCGTTAGTAACTTAACTCTTTGTTTTGAGAAATGCACCGGCTACGTTATACTATCCGTTACAAAATAAAATGTAAATAAATGTTTTAATGAACAATTAACAATACGGAACTAAATAATTTCTGCCATATAAGGTGTCAGCTTCCCCCGACTAGCTGTAAACTTAATACTTACTATGTATTCGGTAATAGAAGGAATTTGGTTATTTATTTTTACTATAAGTTTGTAGTTGGTGTAAATACGATAGGGTTATTTTACAAGACGTGGGTCGTACACCAAAATTCAGTTCAGCGGGGTCACTGAACTGGACTGTTTGTGTCTGCAATAAATTATATTAAGGTCTTAATATTGGCTTTTATTTAACAAAAAACCTTGGCGGCGTAGTAGAAGAATGTGAAGTAACTTGTAAAGGAAATTTGAGGAAGCAGATTTCCAGATTCTGCTTCAGATTCAGATACAGATTTGCTATATAAGTTTAGTGTCAAAAACAAAAAAAATATATATATATTCTTTATTTAAGTAGGCCTCTGCAAGGCACTAAGAAATCGTCTATAATAATATCACCATAGAATGACTCGACCACCGACTTCGGAATGCAGTCATCTACCGAGGAAAAACGTCAAGAAACTTGATGTGCTCTTTTCAATCTCCAATCGATGTGATTCCAGTGAAGTAGCACTTCGTAACTGTTGTGCTATGTTTCTGCTGGTATGGTTCCCAGAGCTCAGTTGGGGAGGGTATGGGGTTAAGGCCGGCAACACATCAACGATACCTCTGGTGTCGCGGATGTCCATGGGCGGCGGTGATTGCTTACCATCAGGCGACCCGCTAGCTCGTTTGCCGCCTATGACATAAAAAAAAAACATGTTTAATCAAAAGACTAAGATACATGAAGATAAGTTTAAATGACAATTTTAGAAGGAACTTTCGTAAGTATAACTTTAAATTACTCTTATTATCATGATTAGAAAAAGTTTCTTTCATCTTTTCGGGTTTTGTTAACTAAACCTAGTTTAGATAACTCAAGAATACAAATGATTGGAGTATATTCTGCATTATTTCATTATTCATGCACACACTGCGTTTCAAGGCGTTGAATTAAAACAATTCATTATCTTTATCTCTTCAAAGGTCGTTCCAGATACGTATCGAATATTTTAAAAACAATATGCATTATTATACCTACGAGAATCTCGTTATTTTCCACTGAAAGCTTTATAAATAATAATTAAAGTGACAATAGATACGTCAATGGTGTTTACGCTAGTAATAAATCTATAATGGATAGTTTTGTTCTGTATGTTTTTCATGAAAACTACTTTTAATCGGATATAATCGAGTTAAAATGCAGTAATACCTAAATAAGTTTTATTTCACGAGAAACCGTCGCGTAAACATAAGAGTAATGTTTTTATTCAGACAGGGTTTTCTCTCATGCTCTTAAATTAACAACCCTGTTATTACATTAATTGTGAAATAAGATTTGAACGAATTAGCAGATGGAGTAAGTTCGACGAGGTTCAAACGAGGCTCAAACAGAAACCATCGCTGTATAGTTTTCGGGGTTTTCTTATTTTATCCTGGAATGAGCAGTTTGTTTTAATCAGGCCCAATACAAGGTATCATAATTTAAAAGAAGTATCGCAAATGAATCGCAATACGTGTTGGTTTTCTATTCTATTTTTATAGTTCTTTTAAGTCCATGGACGGTTTAAAAAATTAACAACTAGACCAAGACGCGGCTAGCTTGCAATAAATAGAGTTTTTATACAAAAAAATACTGGCGGCGCATAAATGGCAAATCAAGTATCCAAACGGATAGGTATTTCTAACGTTAAAATTTTGGCACCCAACGTGGAGTAGACACCCATTACGCAAAACCTAATAGGTACGTTTAATCAGACTTTTGCGTTACATATTTACAATGTTTAAAATTATATTGCATTGTTTATTACTCGTAGTTACAAAGATAAACAACGGTGGGCTCTACTGAACTATAAGCAAATAATCATAAAGTTTCGAGATCTTTTGTTATTTTGAAACAAGTGAATAAATATTTGATATTGTTCTTGCTTTTATTTGGCTTACGTCTTTATCAATTGACCAATATAATTAAATAATCGAAGAGTTAAAATTGACGTTAACAATGTTATCACAAATCGTATTGTTATCGTGGCACGGGGTGACTGACCTCGAGAATAAACCCAAATTTAAAGTGTGCCTCTCAATTTTGTGTAAGGTTATCTTCAGTTCAGTTTCATAGGTTTTTGCGTTTTCAGTTAATTGGGTGAATGGGAAATGAATGTCATTTAAATTGTAGATTACTTAATATTTACATTGAAATAAAAGTATTCTTTTCAATATTAATATTTTAAATCTTTTCATTGTAGTTGATGGGAACTTAAAATCTTATAGAAATTGCCTATCTTCTTAAGGCATCCTAGGTAATTAATCAACTATCAAAGGTAAATAAAATAATAAACCTTGCCACGCCTTATTATTTAGGCGAGGGATATTCAGACATTCACTCACTTATTCCTGACAAGGCTCGAATATCAGTACTGTAAAACTTGGCTGCTTAGCTACTTTCAACATAAGTTTTCTTTGACTGGAGGATTCTGAAGCGAGAAATGTTCTAGTTGTGCTTAGCAGTGGGCCCACAAGAAGATCGGGGTGTGTTAGATGATACCTAGAATCTATCTAAGCTTCTAAGTAAAGCTTGTATTTTCTTCTAGAATCTTACAAACAAAGGGAGTAATAATGACATGCGCAGGCAGGTCACATTTCTCCCGACACTGTTACAAGTGAATGTGATGACACGTGATGCCGTAATCTATTGTTTGACGTATTTGTGAGATGACATGTATTGAACTTACAGATAATATTCCACAGTTAAACCCAGGCTTTTTGAGGAATATGGGGTTTTGAATGAGCTCTTTTCAGCTTTGTCAATCAACCATTGAGGTATCACTTCAAAGTATAGAATAGACACTTTGAAGAAATATTTTCTTATACGCACTGTTGTAAATGGACAACAGTTACCGCAATTTGTATTTCTTTTATAAAAGAAAAAATGCCGTCTTGCGTTTTAAAAACATGGAGGTACAAAACATTACGCCATGAAAAATAAGAAGACAAAAAACACTCAATTATCCGCCCCCTTCTCTTCAAGTCCTCAATGTCTAGTCACTCTATACTCTTTTATGTTATCTGGGCTTATGGGCGTAGCCACACTGGGGCAAGCTGGGGCACTTGCCCCACCCTGGGCCCCGGGCCCTGGCTCTGACCTATAAGGTGTCTGATTAAACAACGTTTTTTACTTACTCTAACTAACAACATCAACAATCATACTATCCGTAAGTTATTACACAAAAAAATATATTAGATTAACGGCTCAAGGTACAAAAATAGGAGAGCCCCCGCCCTCCTCCGGGGATAGGTTGACTGCTGCCCCACCCTGAGCCCAAAGCTGGCTACGCCCATGTGGGCTCTATACTTAGTCCTGAATGTCCAACACGTAAGAATCCATTTGACGGCTAATGAACACCAGAAGTAAGAACTCGGTGGCCAAATGGTAAAAGCGGCACTACCTACCGTATGACGTAGGATTTTCAAACATCTATGTGTGGGGTTAATTACCAGCTCTAGGATAAAGACAAGCTTCGTGAGGAAACCTGCCACTACCAGCTAGTGTGAAGAAGTAAGTTCAAACCACTCTATTATAAATGCAAAGAAAGTTGTTTTGTGTGAGCTTAGTCGACGAGGAGGAGGAATTCACTTATTAATAAACATAGTGTTTGTAAGAATGGCCACATGATCAGTGGCGGTTTTAACTCTACCAGCGCCCTCGGTAAGATTTCTTCGGCGCCCTCTACGACTAAGTAAACATCGAACTATAGGGTTAGGTAGGGGGCGCCTGTGCCGCCCCTTTTAGACTGCGCCCCGGGCCGTCACCTAACGGCGCCCTACCCTAAAACCGCTACTGCACATGATATAATTTGTAGATTGTGATGTTCCTTGGTTGGCTTGTTGCTTCGTTCAGGAACAGGGTGCACCATGCAAATGATTCTAGAAAGTTCGAATGGCATAAAATAATGCACGTGCTGTCATCACTATCAGCCCCGCGAAGGTCGGGTTATTGCTAGCTAGCGGGGTTAAATACATGAAAATTACAATGTTGCGAAGAGTTATCAACCGGTGCAGCAGTGTGTTTTAGTTTTTTTTCGTCAGGAAAATGCTTTTATGTATACTCATTGATCGCTGCCACTTTGATGACCACTTTCTCTGGATACAAGCGACCCGCCCCGTATTCGCACGGGTGCAAAGCTGAATATCAACCTTACATGTAAATCGGTTGCGTGGTTTTATAGATTAAAGAATACATAGGGACGGACTGAAGAAAACGATTTAATTTTAAACTCTATACAGTAATACCCCGCTTTACGCGAGAGATGCGTTCCAGAAAAAATCGCGTTAACTGAAATTCGCGTATATCGAGGTTTATGATTTAACATAGCCAAAATTTAATACAAAAAAACACGAATCATTTTAATCAATCACTTTAATTCTAAGAACACTTTATGCATTACATAGTTACTATTAATTATTTTTTACGAAAAAATACATCTATGTAACTCCAATAAATGTTAAAACACGACTGCCAGCCGAACTAAACATGACGGAACAAACGAAACGAACGAGGGAATCCCCATAGAACAAAGTCGAAGGACGGGGAATTCCCTATTCTTCAAACAGAATGCTCAGAGGAAGCGGGAATTCCGCGACCATAGAGACGTTGATGACTACATTATGTTTATACGCACTTTTTCGCGTAATGCGAGGCATTTGAGCGCGAAATTTGAAATTCGCGTTATAGTGAAACCGCGCATAATGGGGTCGCGTAAAGCGGGGTATTACTGTAGTGATATTGCTAAATTTTAAACTGTGTAGTGATATTTCTAAATGTGCAGCGGTGTTGTTGTTCTAAATGTGTAAACACACCGCGCCATTACATTTCTAGTGAAGGGAGCAACGCAATACGAGAGGTACTTTTTGTTCGCCCTTTATCTTAGTTTGTTGACATAAGTAAATCGTACGATGTTTAGTTTATCGAAGCTGGCGTAATCGATACGTTATCGATGAGGTCCCCCACCGTGGCTGACCACGTGTACTTGTAAGTATTGTGTCAGTTCCGTTGTCTGTATTACTGGGGAATTATCTCTTGTTTTATACAACTTTATAAAACAACGCGTAGCCCAGTTTAAAGATAAATAACGTTGAAAAGGGGCGTCTTTTTTCCAGGGTCATACGATTTTTAGGACTTTAGAAGAAACAGTTTTGATTGAACAAGAATAAATCTATGTTGTCGAAGGAACCAAATGGGACTTGAAATCATACCCTTCACAGTCTACTTATAAAACATGACCGTCTTTTTCTAGTAGTTTTACGCAAACTGTTAGCGCTGCCCCTTCAATGATGAAGAATAGGATTACCTTTCATTAAGATCATTATATTCGTAGGAAATCCAATCGCAGGCGGTTTCCAATTTTTTCGGTAAATGTTAGAGAATGAATTTGTTCACGCAAGTTTCAGTTCGTTATTTAAATAATTATTCATTACTCATAACAAAAGATTGGGAATATATGTCAGCCTTTGAGGAAAGTGCTCATAGGGATAAGATAAATTAAAACAAAACATTTTTTATCAGTACCCAAGTAGGTACTTCATTGTTTCTTAATTGTACATCAAAGGTAAAGTAAAAAATTGCAATCAATTTGTATTGATTGATAAATAAATGAAATATTTATCATAATCATCATATTTGAATATTTGAATTCTTTTGTCAGTTTAATACCTAAATAAGAGGCAACACACAATAACCTACTTGTACTTATACTAAACAATAGTTATTAAGTAAAGTAACTAGGTACCTACACAATTTTTAGATGTCTTTCATTATTTTCGCATTATAGGTAACTAAGTACCCTGAAAAATTGCTTTAAACATTTGGGTTAAAACCTATGTTAGGAAATCAGGCACTATTTAGCAAATGTTGGATGAATATCCGAAATCCATTCAGTTATATTCCAGTATTTGTACGTACATGTATACTTAAAGTATACAGTTATAATAAGAAAGAGCATGTACGTAACGGTTTCACCATAGGTTTTTGAAACTGTTTTCCTCATCGTTAATTTCCAAAAAACAATCTAGTCGTAATGCGTAGCGTCGTGACGTAGACCCGCGTACCTATGTAGGTCATTCAAATCCGCACGAGACCATAAAAAATTCCACACGTGTTATTTTGCGTTTTTTAGGGTTCCGTAGCCAAATGGCAAAAAACGGAACCCTTATAGTTTCGTCATGTCTGTCTGTCTGTCCTGGCTCGTTCTCCGCCGTTTTTGAACCGATTGCCACGAAAATTGGTGGAGAGATGTATAGTGATAATTCAAGAATTGGTTTTTAAAATAATCGAAAAATAATTATTTTTACCCCCCCTCCCATACAGCGAAAAGTAAATTCGAAAAAAAAAAATCGACTAACCCCATCGTGTGGGGTATCGTTAAAAAGGTATTTTTAAATACAATAAAACTTGCCTTGAAACCATGTGGATCAAACACCCCAGTCTCGAGATATATTAATACAAAGTTAAAATTAGAGCGTCCCCCCCCCCCCTTAACTTTTGAAATACTATTACAATAATTCTGAAAAAAATGTCCTGTATACCTCCAAGTAAGTACTTTCAACGAAAACTATAGCGAACTCTGTATCATACATAGTTATTTTTATACAACTCGACCAACTAATGACGTGCAGTTGCCCTTACTAAATGGTGTCTTAAGCGGTCGGGCCATCTTTTAGCTACGGAACCCTTTCATGGGCGTGTCCGACACGCTCTTGGCCGGTTTTTTATTAATGCGTTTGTGTTAAAATGGTGACCGATCATCGAGGAAAACCACACTGGAAAAGTTTTGGTTTTGGTAATATCAGTTTATCATATCATTAGCCAAAAAAAATACTACACCGAACCTCGTGACCCCTGACCTCCGGTGTAGTAGTCGACTTCTCAATTGAATACGCGCATCAAATCAAATCAATGACAAGACATAAAAATATAAATTTTGCAAAATAAGTAGGTACATTTGTAATACCACTGTTCATTCTGAAGTCTGTAAAACAAGAGCTTAGGCTACTTAAAACGGAGTCAGAACAGTGAATGTGATGTTGTGAAATATTTATTTTATTATTATTTTATTTAAGTGCCTATCTATTTAAATAGACCCAGACGGGATACGGAAAACGATTTAATTTGTTTTAAACATTACGTCAAGCAGATGAAAACAATCCTTAATTGGCTAAATTTATAATCATGAGGTGATAACATTGTTTTGGTTGCTAATTAAGATTAGCATTGCATGATGACAGATCAGGCTGCGACGGAATGGCAGTTGTGTGATGAAAATATTCGTTAAACGAAATACAGCCGTTATCGCATCCGTTAGGGTCAGTGGTCGACTTGAAAACTTCGGTTGTTAGTTTAAATTTTCTGATTGCAGTTTCATAAGATGTATGAAATTAGATTCTATATTGTTGAAGCCTGAATTGTAAGAAACGTTGTAATTGTTTTGGTGGAAATGAGTTAAATTTTATCTTCTATACTTATAATAAATCTGTAGAGAGGTCAATTCTGTACATTATATATTTTTCCAAAATAACTATCAGGGGGTGATTAGTGATCGATACTGATACCAAAAATGCAATCAGTAAATTTTTTGTCTGTCTGTCTGTCTGTCTGTCTGTCTGTCTGTCTGTCTGTATGTTCCTTTTAGAAACAAAAACTACTGGACGGATTTTGACGAAACTTGGTACCATTATTCTTCATACTCCTGGGCATATTATAGGATACTTTTCATCACGCTACAATCAACAGGAGTAGCGTAGTGAAGGGAAATGTGGGGAAAACGGGAGAATTTACTCCATTTCTTAAGTTTCAGTCGCGTGTGCAGCCTTAATGGTTAAACTCACATAGAAATCATGTACGACGGAAATATTCTACATAAAATTGCCTAAAAAATATCCCTTGACAGCATATGTCTATCTTTTATGGTTGACTCACAATAACACGTGCAACTCAAGATCCAAATTGGTTTGAACGCGCTAAGTTCAGGAACTACTGGTTCGAATTGACAAAACATTTTGTGTTGGATAGTCCACTTACCACTTACCATTTGTCGAGGTAGGCTTTTTAAGCTATTGTATAGTCCTTTATTTTATCATTGTAAATTGTGCTAGCGAACTATTTAGTTCTAAAATGTGCCAATAGATGGCGCACCTCGCTAGAGGCGCGGCCGCGGATCTGAATCGCGGTGAACAGATGATTTCTTAAATGTATAAGGTCTCCAGATTATTGTTAACAATGATAAGCGTTTTCCGTCACTTAATATGCCTATTTTTTCAATCCTGAGTAATTAGTCGCATAAGAGTGTGCAAGTTGACTGCAAGTGCATGCATATAGATTTTTGCGGAAGTCGTAACCCACGCGGACGGAGTCGCTGGCGGCCGCTAGTTTATCTTAAGAAAAAATCATATAAGATAAAACTCCGATGCACAAACGCAGCATTAATTTGGAAAGCTCATGCTAGATGATCACCCGTTAAAGCTAGGGATCTCAGCCTTACACAAATAATACAATTTCTGCTAATTGAAGATTTGGGAGATAATACGTAATGTTTTCTTAGGTTTACTCAACTGTTACTCATGAAATATTTTTAAACGGACATAACCGCGGTATAATCTTGAAACTACATTCATACCTATTTACAGAAAAACTCGACAATTCGGTTCCTTTTCAGGAGCCGTGATCGCGGAGTGACCAAATAAAAAGCGCGATTATATCAGTTAATAAATAGTTTTATTTTATGAGATAATATGTACCTAGATTAGCCGCGATCCAGTGATCAAAAACTAGTGGGAATGAAACTGGGCTAAGTAGATATTTTATTGCAATAGCTGCCTAAGAACAGAGCCGAGGTGTTCTCTTTGTAGGTATTTGCTTTGTAGGTAGGGTTGCCGACTTTTTTCAGCAGAAATGAAGTATAGGTATCTGATTCTAAAGGTAAAAAAGGAGTACGGACGGTAGGAGAGTGTCATTTATTTTATACTTTTAAAAAGGTAGATATATTTTTTACTTTTTGCGACACAAAACAATTTTCCATTGGTTTTCAGGAATTGTACAAAACATTTTGTAAAAAATAGTCTTTTTAGTGTAATTTTTTAGTGTTATAGATTATTTAGTAGGTAGGTACGCCTACATGATATAGAGTGCAAAACTCTATTTTAGAGAACGGTTGGCAACCCTATATGTAGGGTATGTTACATAAGCGATACCACTACTGGTTATAACCAGTTCACATGTCTGTTCGTCTCCTTATCTACCGGTCACTGAATTAGGCAGCAGGCCGCGGTGTGACTAATAAGTAATAAAAGACGCCGACTTCGGTATGATTTCTGTGAACACGCGTCCTCCCGTGATAACGCTCTATATTCCGGTATGTGTGTTAATTAATTGGCAATGTAATAAAAATCTTAAGTCCAATTTATTCAGCTTTGATTCGAATTGGTTCACTTAGTTTTTTCATGTTATAATAAGCAATCGAACTAGTGGATAACCTGATATGTTAAGCGATGACCGCAGCCAATGAACATTAAAAGGGTCGCAGATGCGTTGTCTGTCTTCAAGGATGATATACTCGTACATATGCTCGCATTTTGAACGCTTAAGTCCTACTGGTTCAGAAGACATCAAGTTGTTTATGTACCAGATAAACAACATGAATAAATAAATAAGCACCTCTGTAGGTTGTTAGCATATATGTACAGACATAAGAAAGGTAGAGCTTAGTGGAACTTCCACTCGAATGAGCTGCTTGCTCGTCTGGGAAAGTACCTCACCTGACTAAAGTCCACAATGTAGCGGCAGTTCGTAACTGTTGTGCTATGTTTCTGCTGGAGAGTAAAGTTCAGCCCGAGCCCGGGCCCGAGCTCAGTTGGGGAGGAAATGGGGTCTTAAAGGCAGGCAACGCATCTGCGACATTTGTGCGGTTGTTGATGTCCATGGGCAGCGGTGATCACTTACCATTAGGTGACCCTCTTGTTCGTTTGCCTCCCTATAACATAAAAAAACCTGACCACTATAGATGCAGATACAGGCTTCCTAAATATCTATAAGGACTCAATATGCATGAATATTATTGTTGACTGATGATATGATTTCTTTTCTTGCAATGATTTGACTTTTGCCCTGCAGTGGGACACCGATACCCTATTAACTGTAGGTGAAATTTTTTTCTTGATCATTCACCACTGAATGATACTCATGATTGCCCTTCCTCAGATTAAAATAAAAATGACTTTTGACACTCTTGAGTTTATTTTAATGTCCATATCTAACGTGTAAATTAACACAAGATAACAAACTACCTATTGTTCAGTTGTGCGTAGTATATTTCGATTGAAATGGTCGCTTTATCATAAGTCCAACTTAATTCAAATTGAACTATCATCACGTGTTTCTTTTCTGCCAATTGATTTATCTCTATATAAATAAAAAAATATTATTTTTAAGTATGTGATACAGCAATATGAAATAGACTACTCAGTTTTAAAAGCACGTGGTAGTACGTAGCAGTTGAAGTCCATGTTATTGAGCCACTTCAGGTGATAGCGATCAATCTGCTGCCACACTGCGTTTTAATTTCAAGTAGGTAACTAATAGCTAATATTTACTTGAACGAACTATATATACGAGTAGGTATGACTCCCACGTAAAAAGTGCTGCGCTAGCACTTTCTTCCTTTAGGTGTCTTATGAAACGACAAAGGGACTTTCTAAGGTTATGGGCGTTCCGATCTGAGCCATAGCCAGCGTTTCCGCCCGCCCAGGGTGGCGAATCTGCTCTCGTGAGACATTTTAGGTTTAATCGACTAAAATTAATACAATATTTAAGTTTATTAAATAAAACATGAAATTTGTTAACGCAATAAATAAACAAGTAAATAGGTTTAATATATGATTCGGTATTTGCAGTTTCCAACATATACCTATTGAGAACTTCGTTCCGTAGATAGGGGATTTGGATTAAACACCTGCAAAAGTTATTCAGGTCAACGATAGATAAGATTCCGATATTCAGAGTTCCCAATTTGAATTCAAGAACCTGAAGCATATCGTTTCTGAAAAGTTCCCGTTAAGAAAAACGATCAAACATGTCATGCTGAATGTGCGTACGTACTTATGTATGACACGGCTTATGTACCTATTTAATATTCATATATATTTTGTGCAAAGTAAAGTCACATTACAAAACAAAGGCCTGGGAAAGGTTGCATAGTTTCATATAACGCCCTGCAGGGGCATAGCATATTTTAGATAATTTCGCCATGGGAATTCACCTTTTATGTACATATGAACCTTGTTAGTGTTTTGTTTTGCTTGCGTTTTTGCATTTCCTTTGCACGGAACCTCCGAGAGTCAGCTCTCTTTTCTTTGCCACTTTTTCTGATGCAACATAGTCGTTGCCAAAATCAGTTTATCTTTTGATCACGGTTTCCGCCGTATCTACCACGGTGCGAGCCATTGACTGCCGCAGGAAGGTCAAGCTTACTCCGCTTCGGCTGATATTGCGTCAGCAAAACGTAGATTATGCTAAAAAAATCGCTATTTTTAGCAACTTATTGCGTGTGAGTTATTGTGCTGCTGCACAATGGTTGGTATTGATACCGTTTTATCTGTACTTATGAGCCGTTTTTAGCAAATGTACTTAAACTTTCCTAGGTACATACTGAAGTTTTATGCAAAAAAAGAAAAAGAGATTCTTTGTTTTTTTAAATGAAACGAATTACTGTATGAGAAATGTAAAGGAGTCAATCGTTTTTGTATGGAGAGTTAGGCCCACATAAAACTTTAGCGTTTATTTACGAAATGGGTATCAATTTATTCCTTATAATCTCCAGATTATAGTGGTAACATTACTTTTTCATATTTTAACCGGAATCGTTAGAAATCAGATGTGAAAATATGTATTAACCTCATAAACTAATCTGTCATTTTACTTTCCTGACGTTCAACGCCTGAACCGTAATTACTTGCACATAAGGGCGATTTTCCATTATGTTTTTCCTATGTATCTGAAGTAAAAGCAATTTATTATGACTAGTGGCCGCCTGTGGCTCTGTCTGCGTGGAATAAGTTTTTCGCACAACAATCTTAAACTATAGCTTAACATTTTTTAGTTCAAGCCTGCCTCGACTAATGGATAATCCAACGCAAAAATATTTTTTCAATTCGAACCAGCTGTTCCTGATAGTAGCGTGTTCAAACAAACAAACAAACTACAGCTTTTTTTTATTATATAGTAAAACCATTCATGACAGTTGACAGACGGAAGGTTTCTGACATTTGTATTCAGTTTTTAAATAAATTCAAAATCCGGCAATAGACTAGCACTTGCGTTCCGTTATACGGATTTTTTTGTTTTGTTTATTCGAATTATTTTATTTAATTTTTTAAATGATTAAAAATCACTAAGAATCACCGCCTTAGATAAAAATAGGCATGAAAACCGTTCCAGGAGTAAATTGCGTCTCCTTTATGTTCGATTTCAAGTGTTTTAGTTTAATTCTATTGATAAAAACCTTTTTTCCTTCAGTTATCTGTATGTCAGCCATTGTTTACTAATCTTTGGACAGATAGTTCACGGATATAATCAAAATAAGGCTTTTTATTTTGGTTTTCTGACTCCGGTTTCGTTTGAAATTCACTTCAATTGCAAAATTCATTAAAAAAATATACATTTTTAACGTAGTTCTCTTTCTCTTAAACGTTACCGATTGTTGGTGGGCCCAAAAAAAATGGTCTCCTTGAATTTTGCGAAAGAACGATCAATACAAGACATAAGAGTAGGACCAACAGATTTAAAGCACTTTTTGATTTTTGCACATCAATATTTACATTTTCGGTGCGCCCTGCGATTGAAACTTATTAATATCATCAAGTATGACTTAAATAATGGACTAAGTATGTGTATTTATCACTCCACGAGTGATAGAAAATGAAATGGATATTATTGTTGGAAAGCAAGCGGTTTCCTCTAGCTGGACCTACGCATATTATGAATGACGCAAAACGATTTTCCTAACGATACAACGTCAATAATTATTACTATGAATGGAAACGTTGCTCCAAACATACTAACAAGAGGAACTACATAAGTACCTTATATTATTATCTTTATTAAAAAGTCGGTTCTTTCTTTTCAGTGAGCCCATGTCTATTTTTCTTTCTTTCTCTCTTTGAAATTTCTCACTTCTACCACTGTAAAAAAGTTTCATACCAACATTCAACTATAAGCATATAAGTAAACACACTAGGACGAAAAAACGCGACCAACAAAGTTAGGCGGGACTATGCCCGCAATGCATGGACGATGACACACTACGCCGAAATTACACCGCGTAATATTGCAGTGTACAGTTGTAATTTTAGCCTAGTGTGCACACTACACTAAATCTAGTTTATAAGTATAGATATCTTTTGATATATCTTTAGAAAAGATAATGATGGTGGTAAGAACACAGATTTTTAAACGCAATTAGGTACCATTGCACGCAATCAAAACAGTGTTGAGCTTTTAACACGTACCTAGATAGGTATTGTGAGTTGTATGAGATAAAATCATCGAAATAAAAGAGTCCGACAATTATTGATAAGCACTTGATTCTTAACTATCTGCTTAATTCAACTTAAGCGTTCATTTGAAACATAAATGATAACAAAATTAATATAAAACATTTTTTAATATATCGTGAGTCATTCAAAATTGCGTCTTATTATAATTGGCAAGAACGTATCTTTTTATATTAGAGGTTTCGCATAATCGGTGGGATTTCTAAGTAGGTATGTTATTTAAATTTATAGTTTTTTAAACAATTAATTTGTAACATTCGTAATTGGAAGTATGGCTGTATTCTGGGTAGGAATTTTAGCTAAAGTCTAGCGTAGATTCTCCAGTACCTAAACATGGAGCGAGTGTGGATATTATTAATTTTTACTTGGTAAGATATTGTAGCTAAATTCTGGATAGGAATTTTAGCTCTCATTTAGCTAGTATCTATAGATACTCTAGATATCTAACACTCGTTTTATAATTAGTATTTGTATTTGCCGTCCGCGACTCCGTCCGCTTGTATTTCGTTTTCTGCACACAGTGTTATACTATGTATATCTTACCAGCCCTCCACTACAAAAGGACTATCCAGCACAAAAATAATTTTTCGTTTTTAACCAGTATTTTGACTGAGGTTTGCGCCTTCAAACAAACAAACAAACTCTTCAGCTTTATGATATGAGTAAGTATACATTAAAATGCGACATAATGGACTTGGTGTGAGTACGAGTCGGTGATCAGACTATTTTGTCAATGAGAACTCGATTTATTTTACAATAAAAATACTTATATCCCCAAGTATATTCTCTTCTAGTCATAATCTAAAATATAGTCACCATGCGGAAGATTAGGGTGTGTCGTAATCTGACCCTGTGGCAACTGTGACCAAGAAGTTAACCAGTGATACCGGACTTGTGGTCATTACTTAACCTAGATAGATAAAACATGGTTACAGGGGTCTTCACGTGATACTATTAATAGTTAAACGATCCAAGGTTTTTAAATTCCATTGACCTAATTAGTGTGACTTATTAGGTGTGCGATATCAGTGAGATACGGAGGTCGCGTGGGCACTGGGCACCAACCTAGCTCTCAGACAACATTATGCAAAGATAAACTAATTATTCTCAGGTTGATTACCTTTCAGGGACTAATGCTTCATTATGATTTGTGTTATCGCCGCAATTCAGTATCTATAGGCTTAATCTATACCAATATAATAAAGCTGAAGAGTTTGGTCGTTTGAACGCGCTTATCTCAGGAACCAATTCGGGTTTCAGGTTCGAATGGAAAAAATATTTATGCGTTGGATTGTTCATTAGCCCAGGAAAGCTTAAAGCTAGTATAACACATTGTGTGCGGAAACCGAATTCCACGCGGACGGATTCGTGTGTGGCCGCTAGTTAATTTATAATCGAAAATATTGAAGTATTTGTTTAGGAAAATAAAACCTGACCTACAGTTTTCATCTTTCAAAACAAATGAATACCTACCTATCAATTAATAACCTATGCAAAATAAGTAATATCAACATAAAGAATTTTCGAGAGTAAGTGTAAACATTGAGTGTTACAAAACATTCCTTGAAATATCAAGCAGGGGGCAATACTAATTTGATAGCGTAGTCAAAATATGATCAATGAAATAATCAACAAACTCGTTGAATGTTATTTAGGTATACGAGTAAACTTGTCACAAGTAGTAGTACCTACCTAGTATTAGTAGGTAACTTGTGTCTTAAGTTTTAATGAAAAAATGCATTATTTTTTTGTTGTATACCTCAGTTACATCTTGTACTCGTATACTTTTAAATAAACGAATTTTTATTTTTACTTAAGCGGTCAAGAAAGATACATACATTTTCCTTGAAAAATTTAAAACTTTCGGGGATATTTTCACTCTTAATATACTTACTCGACAGCAAAAATATCTGATATTTTGAAAAATAAAAATAATTTACAGGCTCAAAATCATTATATTAAGAAAGCCACGTGTCTGTGAAAGTTAAAGTCAAAGCGTTAATTTTGCAAATAGATTTAGGTACACTGAAATTCTTTTGGACGTCAAATATTCTTTTACCGTGGGGACCGTGGGGTTTATAAATATCTGATTAAAATACTTGACTCGGGCACCAAACTAAGCATTACGATGTTAAAATCACTGAAGTAGTCATCGCGGTCATCATTACGACTCAAGCTTATCTCTTACGTCCGAGTTAAAAAGAGTGATATCCGATTTGGGGCCGGACCGTGCTACGATAACATTTAATTATAATTAAGTGAATATATGAATGAATTGAATGAGACGTAATATAAATTGAGATGTCGAGACTAATGTCTGATATCAATATACTTAATAAGTGTGATAAGGTCCTGCCGAGGGTGACTGGATCAACATTATCACAGCTTCCACTCGGGAGCTCACGAAGGTATTTCGTGATGATCGTTAAACGTTGAGTGAAGGGTCATGTAATACTTAACACATTTAACATTGGTGTAGACCTGGCTTGGTAATCACAATGTTTTAAGAATGGCAGTAGTTCATAGGCTAGTAGGTAATGGCTGTCAGTTCGTATTTGTTTAGTAGTTGAGTAGAAATTATATACATTATGTTGTTTAACATTTATCTTATACTCGACCATGTAAAAATGTGAATCTGCAAATCATGCTTTTCATTTCTTCTTACATTTTGCCCACAAAGCATGAAAGAAAGACACCGTTGGATAACTTTCCCTTGGTTTTAGGAAGTATTTACATTTACCTAGATGTAAAAATATATACATATATAATTAATTTATAAAATAATTTTCCAATGCAAGGCAACGCTAATCATTTGCTTGGGATTCCCATTTTTGGCTAACTTCGTCATGATATGATTTGGTATCATTGGTGGATTGACAGTTACGCAGCAGCAGCCATTTTAAAGTTTTTCCTTATTTTGGAGACAAAATTCAAATGGCGCCGTGTGGAAATTACCCAAGGATATATTATTTAACTAGCATTTTATAAATTCAAAATACTTACGTCAAGTACCTAAGTTCGATTTGCATCACTTCTTAAGCAACAAGGCTTTCTGATCGAGTCCACTCATAGAGCTGGTTAATTTACGTCAACGAGATTTATCGAGAAAGTGTTGAATTATATAAGGAGTGATTTCAAATTTCAATTAAAAAATAACCTATTAAAACATTACGTTATATTCCATTCATCAATATAATTAATTTATGTAGAAAGTATGTTTTGCATTCTTATAAAAATATGCCATGTGGTTACGGGCAGCAAAATATTTTATAAATAACAATTTAATGTATTAGTTATTTCTCACTATTTCCGAGCCATAATACATAAATAACTTCAAAGTATTTATTAACCATGGCTAAAATATAAATACGGAATAAAAATACTAACACAGCTTGCACAATAAATAGAAAAAGAAGTTCATAAAAGGACAGTGTCTGAAGGATTAGAGTTTATTTAAGGTATCTAGTATCAACAGTTACTTTAAAAATCAAACTTTATAATATAAAATATCTCATTCAATCGCTACAAACTTTACGTCATATCCGCGCGATAACGCCGTAACCGAATCAAAAATATCAAACAGCAGACGTAAAAATTCGCAGAGAATGTAAATAAGCAATAAAAATATCCTCATCAATCGCCCGCGCCTCAAGATTCGATAGACGCGCGCTACCTTAACCTTACCTAGTTATGATAATTTTACTACAATGAGCGTCGGCTGACATTGAGCCAGTCAACGAACCTCACCGCTATCACAATTCGGCGGGTTATCATGCACGCGCCAGATAACCCCAGCCTCTATATAACTCGAGATGCTTAACGAAATCATCAGTACACTCACAAACGCCATACGATAAACCAGCTCCACTAATATTCTAGAAATAGTTCCATGCGTTATTTATAAACAATCTGCGGCGGGAAAGTGCAGTTTACAAACAAACGAAGACTGAAATATTAGTCGCGTCACTTTGAGACAATCGTGAAAGAAAAGAAGTTGAAAATGAGGATTCTGCATCTGATTGTGATGTTCCTGGCGGCGTTGCTGCTGTGCGACGCGAGGCCTGCCTACATCAGGAGTCACAAGCACAAACGCTCGTCCCTGTGCTTCCTGAAACTCTGCAGCCTGTCCTACCCCCACAAAGTGGAGAAACTGCATCACAAAATTAGGTAGCAACAGTCTGAAGACGAAGTCCCGAGCGGCTGACTTCCAAATATTGGTTATGGAATGCTGCCAGTTATTGGAAGCAAATGGACGTCCTGCTTGAAAGAGGACGAGAAGATTCGGAAGGCGCTAGAAGATAACGAGGGTTGCTTTCAACTGAGCCGTTGTTCGCAAGAAAACGAGTTATTGAAGAGTCCGTGCCAGTGTTGGTTTTCTATATTAGTTCAAGATGAATCAACACGGCACACGAAAGATGATGAGAAATTGATGTCAAATATGTCATAATCTAAATTAGACCTTTTAGTATTTTATGAACGTTCGTAAAATTTAAATTTTATCATTATATTCGAGTATTTACTCGCTAATTCGGCCTATATTAGGTCACCGCCTAACAGAAGTAAATCTGTACTTAATTGTGACATGTAGTATTGAATATGTAATTAGAATTGGGCCCGTAGTAACTTAAATGTAAGTTGAAAACTTGGTGTTGTTTTCCTAATTTGGCTCATATATTTATGTAAAACTGTAGTATTGTTTAGTTAGTATAATAGAATAATATTTATTGTTTAGTTTAAGATAAACGTATGATTGGTGTTTAGAATTGAAAATATAATAAACCTTATATAATTTATTTGGTAATTTTATTTCTCATAATATCACAATTTAAATAACAATTGATAGCGTACTGTGAGAATATAAATAGAATAACAAAAAAGATCAACCTCTCAATAGATTTTCCATAACAAATTAAAGACGCCTAGCTGATTCGACCAAACAGTTGGCCCATATAAGATTTTTATGTTTTAGTACAATAAATATCTTTAGGGGTTATGTCTACAGAAATTTGATCAGAATTAAAATAAATTTTATCCTGCTAGGAAACTAACTTTACGGAAGAAAAGATGCTGCATATTATAAACACGATTTACCTATTAATTCTCAATAATTTCCAGTTGTAAGTCTCTACATTTAGTTAAATTCCTATAAAACAATAATGACAATCCTATAAGAGAAAATATATTAATTTTAAACAATAATGACTTACTTATTGAGATAGCTAGAACCTTTTCTAGAAATTGTAATATTTTCATGTCCAAGGCATTTATTAATTTTACACTTTTACTTTTAATGGGAGAATTTCTATCGACGTGGCAATGCAATTAAAACTACTTGAAAGGATTCTCACTTTTTTTTTGAAGTGCTGTGTAACATTTCAAGCACTTGGTCGTTGTGATATTTGAATGCCTTTTTTTTTTTTTTTTTTGCGGAGGGGAATGCATTAACGCACCATGTCGCCGCGGGCTAGCTGAGCCCGCGACCGTGTGTGGGGCTCGGGCGCACAAAATAAGCGCCCACTACCCACTAAACCCCTCCGGTTTCCCCTTTCGCTCGCATCAGGACGGATCGCTGCCAGCCGCCGAGTGGGCGGCTTATGTTCGATCCGTCCTCGAGCGTGATATTTGAATGCCTAGCGTTTAATCATGACTTGATTATTAAATGTTAATGGTAAGTATATCTATACGTATGTATTAAGTGTTCTTAATAAAATCTTGTTAAATCGATAATCCAGCACAATGCTTGAGTTCGTTTCCCAGATACATTATCGCTGTATTAATAGCTCTATAAATCAGCATCATACGATATTGACCTCTGACTTCACCCGTGCTCGGGGAATGTGATCCTTAACCCGTCGCAATAAGAGCGTGCGAATGACGCATGAACCTGCGACCCGCGGTGCCTTTGCCGCGATACGCCGTGGGTGGGGCACTTTCCTACCTACGAGTAATAGATATAATATTAATCAACGCACGGATTAAACAAAGACTATTTACTTCATTATGATAAACTTGGCCTAGCGTGCGTCATGACTTGACATGATACAATTTTAGCGCATGGTAGAGTTTAAACTAAGTTGTTGTTTGATAATCGAGGAATACCTATTCACATCATTATTACACAGGCTTCTGTCGACTTATGTGATAAAACCCTCATGTTGATGTTGTCTCAGTTTCTTTACTATTACTAATATTTTATACTTATCTTCATTTACAAGACAAATGGTGAATATTATCGGGATATGGCGCATTTTATATTGATTTTTTCTTGGCATTAGATACATTATTATGCAGAGTTAATTTTGAAGTATGGAGGAATTTCAATTATTGGCGCCCAACGCGTTGCTGCTATGATAACTTTCCTATCGACGGTTATGACAGTGTTAGGGTTGTACATTCGTCTCATCATGTGACAGTGGGGAATCATACCATTACGCCACATCATTTTTATTCCTTCACGTTTGAAAATTATGGCGTTTAGCAACTCGACATGATTTATTTTCAAAACTATATCCAACGATACAGTAGAACTTTATACATCTTATATCAATATCACTTAAGTAAGCCGCTGTAAGCTTGACGTCAGAGATGAGATGGTAGATTTGATTGTGCTCGTAATCCTTTGTAAGTCGCACTTGAGTCAGTCATGCGACAACCAGGTCGTTTCTTGATCTGTTGCTTAACACATTATGTACTTTGACGCACGAGATTAGGTATCATAACGTGATATGTTTCAAAAATGTGATTCGATTGATCTCAAATTGTACTTTTGAAACTAACATAGGTTGGCTCTTTATTATTTTACACCAGCGGCCGCCCGCGACTCTTCCCCGCGGATTTCGGATTCCGCTCACATAATGTTACCTGCCCCGACTAATGGACGATCCAACACAACAATAATTTCCTATTAGACAAACAAATTCTTTAGCTACTCGTATAGATTTCTTTCTGAATATGTGTTAATGGTTATACAAGTATCTTTTTGGTATTTGCTTACGTCACATTCATGGGTAGATGTGGCATTTCTATCGGGCTTAAGTCTTCACGACCCTATGACTATGCTATGACTATTTATTTATTTATTTATTTAATTTATTTAATTGTTGGAAGATTAACAGTTTCAACAATCACAATTTGTATCAACAATAGTCTTAAAAACAATACCAGTTACAAATCTCCACATATCTATGACCTATTTGTAAAGATTTTGCTATAGGTAGCATAAAAAAAACAATTATGGATTAACTTAACAGATGAAATAAAGTATAAAACATCCGCCTAGATCTATTTATATAGTACCATCATTCGTGTCAGCATCCATGCATCTATGAAGTGCGTGCAACTTACTATAGGGTCAAACTAATGTCATTTGATGTTGATTTAGTAATTCTATTAAACTGTTGTGAATGCTGTGGCCACTAAGCCTATATCAAACCGCCAGTTTCCTCGACTTTCAAGGCTCCGGAAGGACACTGTTAGGTTTTTAGAAGGTAAGCCTAGTTTCCTTTAACTACTTGGACTAATTAGACAAACAATTAAAAAAAAACTCACAATATGCTTACTTTTAGTCGTACTAATATAGGACAGGGACCGACATACTTAAATCTTTTATAAACATTCATGACTCGGGTACAAATGCCTGATTTTCATCACACAACATTTTATCCTAGCGAGATTCGATCTCACTACCGTCGGTTTTGTAGTCAGGGTCTCTGACCACTAGACCAACACGGGACCATCGAGTAGTTGGGTCTCCTTCTGAGGCACGAAGTCCTGCATTCCCCTTCGACTACCCCCACACAGTAAGCATCTACGCGTAAAGGCATTTTCCAGACAATTAAAAATAGTAACATATTATAGAAGTACGTTCAGTTATGTTTTTCCAATAGATCAAATAAGTTTATCCGATATGCGTATGTTTTCGTAACCTTCCATGTTTCCCGACACTTGTTTTTTTAGATATTGTGATTGGTCGCAATTGTAATTACGATCTGTACATTTTAACCCCTAACATAATATTTACATATTGTTCCGTAAGCAAAACAAGCACCCGATATGATATACTACAATCCTACATACATAATATATTGAGGTCATCATCATCATCATCATCATCCTTGGCCATTGCTTCGGAGCCCAGGGTACGCTCCGTCTATGATCCTGAATTGGCCAGCTTGGTTATAACAATGGAGCGACTGTCGTCCGACCTCCGTAACCCTTACGACTTACGACCCTTAACAATCAGCTGCAATGTCCTAACCAAACTGGGAAAACCAACACAAAGTGAAAGTGTTCCCCGCGGGATTCGAACGTTCGACCTCAGAGGTCACAATCCCATATTGAGTTACCCATCTTCTTTTTATTATTTTATAAGGTTCAAATATATTTAGCTTGTTTTCTATAAAGTGTTTACAATTTTGTGAACTTTAAGTGTAGGTACTCGTAGTAAAAGTGGTATGGTTAGAGCTGATTTCATTTTTAAAAGCGCTAGGTACAGATTTTTTTTTTAAAACCATCAATGACCCACATATTTTCCAAACTTAATTAAAACTCTCAATATCTTCTTTCGACGCCTCGCGCCATTATGGCTAGAAGATAGCCAAAAGAAGTATGGCCGCCATCTCAGGATTGTCTAAGACAAAGGAATAGTCCTTTAAATCCCGCCCACTTGATTCAATTTAAGGGGAGTGCTGTATGCGTAGCTCCTCCTACTTACCTCTAACTATGATATACTTTGTGTGTACCTACCTAAACGTTATAAGTGAGGCAATGTAATTATGTAGAGTTTTATTAACTAAACATAATTCGTATCATGAAGCCCATCAACTAATAACTTGTACGAATTAATTTGGTTTACAATGCTTATTAATTACTTTTCTATTGTTTTGAGTTTTACTGTTTGAAATTCGGTGGAATGCGATTGCACGAAATGGGTTTTGTAGTGCGATATACCCAAGCAGATGAATATAAATGGAGACAGTAAATACTGAGTTATACTTTTAATTTGATGTTGACTTAGTAATTCTATTATAACGTTGTGCTCTTAGCCAATATCAAACCGCCAGTTTCCTCGACTCTCAAGGCGCCGGAAAGACAATGTTAGTAGGTAAGTAGTTTTTTTTAAGTCCTTGGACTACTACAAAAATTGCCTAGCCCCAAACAAAGCTTAATGCTTGTACTAAGAATGCTAAAAACGGGACGTTCGTCCCACTAACCACTAAACAAACTCCTACGGTTTCCTTCGTACCCTAGCAGAGAAGGCCGTGCTCGCCTAGTAAGGCCCTAGACCGATCCGTCCCCAGGGAAATACGGGGAAATACGAGTCATACCTAGATTATCGAATTCGTTGACTTTAATTACATTTCTCTTATGAGTCTCCTTTATTATTTCATGTCAGTATAGTCCAGGAATTTTAGATTTTATCTGCGGAATAATTCCTAGTGAACTGAATTTTTGTATACACCTTTATTATGATGTTGTAATGAAGATGTGAAAAATCGACATTGATATCGTGCCGGCAAAAAAAGTTATAGGGGTCCAAACGTCACGAAAATCAGTTTTTCGCAAATATCTCGCGATCTATTGCTCAGAGGTCAATAATGGTTTCATAAAAATTATTCGTCGTAAAATTGTCTACAAAAAAGGTATCATGCATTTTTCTGTACAATTAACCGTTTTTGTAATAGAGACTAGAATGTACTCACATACGGTATTGTGTACCGTACGGCGCATACCAAGGCATAAACCCTTTTGCTTTTTCCCCCCCTTTTTTTGTTTGTGTGTTTTTTGTTAATATAATGTTCTACATATAGAAATATAAAGCACTTATAGTACTAGTACAGTCAGGAAAATAGGAATATCAACTTTAAAAAACTAAGTGGCAATTTTTTTTGTCACTTTGTAACTCAAGAACGGGTTCACCGATCCAAATCAAATTTTCAGGGTTTGTACAGACTATTTAGTAGATGGTTTATGTGAATTTTGAACAAAATCGGCCGTTTTTTACAACCATTATGGACCTCTGAGCAAGAGATAGCGAGATATTTGCGAAAAACTGATCGTGACGTTTGGACCCCTATAACTTTTTTAGCCGGCACGATACCAATGTCGATTTTTCACAACTTTATTACAATATCATAATAAAAGTCTATCCAAAAATTCAGCCCACTAGGATTTTTTCCGCAGATCGTGGATCAAAATTGCTAAAATTACGGACTAGTAGTTATCTTGCAAATAAACTTGCCCTTAGAAACACCCTTGCGCATCCAACTTCCGATCAACACCAACAACGATGACGAAGCAATCTGCTATCAACCGATTTGCAGTCGACACATTATTGACAGAATAGCTGCACTTAGTGACATTTCCCGAGCAAACCGAGTGCATTTAGTATAGTACTGCAGATATTTCTCACTTGAAACGAGTGCAGCTGCACCGGTCGAGTGCACTTGCACCCTCGACTTGTGCGGGTCAAATGCACATTGCACACGTAATACATGCAGATACAATAATAGCCATGTGCGTTTTAAGGGCCAAGGCTGATCTGCTTACCTCACAGATGTCAACAGTGACATTTACATTTGTCTCACTACTGGAAATCTAGAAACTTCTATTGACTTACAAATATATGTATTTTCACATACGATGGCAGTTGAGTATTTTTTTTAGAATTTACTTACGTTCCAAAGCATAGCGTACAGGTTGGCTCAACCATTTACGTCCATACGGTCCGCCTAATAGTACCTAAGCGGTTTCCGTAATAGAAACGCTGGCAGCAGCGACGGAATCGCTCTCGGCTTGGAAGGTAAAGATTTTTTAAAACATAGGCTAACGAACAAGATTTTTGCCTGATGGTAAGTGATCACCACTGCCCATGGACATATGGACATCAACAACCGCACAAGGGTCGCAGATGCGTTGCCTGCCTTTAAGACCCCATACCCTCCCCAACTGAGCTCACTGGGTAGCACTGCTGGATATCGAGTTAACCGAATCCACTCACATCCAACTGGATGCGAATGAGCAAGCCGCAGGATTTTAGTGAGAAGTGGGACGACCGATAACACTAGGCTAGACGACAGAATGCTATGTCGCGTAAACGCGTTATCCTGCGACAAAAAGAAATAGGAGAAATTGGAAATACGGCATTATTATTTTATTATATGAAATACCTACCTAAGCGGAACCATGCCAGTTAAAGTAGTGTCGATTAATTAATGGCGTTCTAAGGTCAAATCAGCTAACCAGGTGTTCTTCTCAGGTGTGCTTTTGACGCACGAGACATATTATCATGGTTATTACTAAAACCGTTACAATGGACAGACTAACAGACATACTAATATAATGAGCGGAACCAGTTTGGCTTCAATCTTAATAAAATTGAGGGGACACTTCTTAATAGTAGAAGTAGCGCCTCACACCAAACTCAAGATCTATACTTAGGTACTAATATAATAAAGCTGAAGAGTTTGCTCGTTTCTTTGTTTAAACGCGCTAATCCCAGGAACTACTGCTTCGAATTGAAAGAACATTTTTGTTTTGGATAGTTCAATTGTCGAGGGAGGATTTAAGCTGCAGTAGCTATTTGTGCGAAAACCGAAATCCGCGCGGACGGAGTCGCGGGCGGCCGCTAGTAATTAAATATACTGATGTGATCCTCCTCAAGCTACTAAGACGTCTTTTGGCCAACAGTAAATTCTCAAATTACTCAAAAAGGTAGATAATTTAGACCTCAGCAGCGCACGACACAAACATTTGTGCAAGAATATGGACGAAACAATCAAAACCTATTTTCCTACATTCATGTTATTTTACATTACCATTGTTGTGATCCATACCCACAATCTACTTACTGTCCTCGAGAAGTCGATGTGGAAAAATAATTTCAACTTAAATCGGTAAAATGATAATGACTCACTTTTTGTTGGAGTCTCCTTATACATATTACATACCTATGTTGTAGGCAATAAGTTTATTATTTCATCTTGACTCCTAACACAAATACTTATTGAAAATGTTTTTTTCAATTAAGATAATTCAGAAGTACTTATTTACCTACCTAGTATAAATATTTATACTTTTGTTGATTATTTTGTGATAATAAGTTAAAATCAAGTCAGGTGTTTGGTAGTGAGATCCGATTACAAAGTGATTAAACCTACTTAATTTATGCATGTGAGTAATAACGTACTATGTACTTACCAAGTTACCTTTAAGCTTATTTATAGAAATAGTGCTATATTTCTATTTTTAAGGAGCCATTGAACTCGGCAAAAAGTTCAAAGTTCAAGGCTAATGTTTATGTAATTAATTTGGTTTATCTAACTACGCGTCATGGTATCAACGTTGTATACTTTTAAAACTTGTGATGTAATTTTGTAGGATTTGTTTTCACCGAGATACAGAATACTTATTTATTTTGATGTACCTAGTTCATCGTTTCTTACATTGGGGGTTCGAAACCAGATAAAATCAAATGTTTTAAAAAACGCAGTATCATTGAACTACAAGTTTATTTGCTCCTGTTTTTTATACTTTCTTTAATATTCGGGTATGTTCTAGGTATCCTTATCTTATGTATAGAACGGCTTGATCAAATACTAATATTAGTTAACGGGACTTAACGCGGTATAACGGTATTTATTTACATAAGTGTTAAAATGCAAAGCGAAAGTCTATAATAGACTAGCGGCTCGACCGAATTTGTACAAACTTCACACAGACCATGTACCTATAGTCCGAGCAATCCCTGAAAATTTGGTTTGGATAGGAGACTGTCGTTGAGTTATAAAATGACAACGAAAAATGCCACTTATTTTTATATATGTATAAGATTTGTAAATGGTAATCCATTCATAAGGGTGCGTTTCCACATAAGCGGAGCTGAGAAGAGACGTGAAAAAACTGACAAATCAGAATCGGAGCGGAGATGAGATATTTGATACATTGAACAATATGATTGGTCAATTTTTACACGTCTCTGCTCAGCTCCAAGCAGCTTAGTTTATGTTGTAACGCACCCTAACTCTCCTTAGCAGCAAAATGCGTCAGGGAGCGCATGCGTTGGTCCGGTGCAAATGCGCACGACCATCACATAACAATACACGCGACCACTATATAAATGCAACTACATCTATCTATATACCAACAACTATCTAACTACAACTGCGAGTATATGACTACAACTATACAGGGTTAAATAAGTAAATAAATAAAATAAATTCTTTGGACTAACTGTTAGTCCAAAGTTGTTCAATTTTTGTGTTAGCCTAATAACACAACAATTGCCTCAAGCTAAGCTCGAACATTTATCGTGGTCCTTCACGTATATGTCATTTAAGAGTTGTTGGACCAAGAGTCAAACTGAAACGTCCTACTATTTTGTCTCCACTGTTGTTCTGTCCACTAGTGGTCCTAACCACGAGGAAATTCCTCATGGTTCTATAGGGATTCGTGGTCTGAGATATGTGGCTATGCTAGGGAACGTAGGTACCTATAGACTGAAATACTAAAAACTTATATTAATTGACATCATGACTCGAGTACAACTGCCGATTTTCATCCCACAAACTTACGATCCCACTACCCTTGGTTTTGTGGCCAAGGTCTCTTACCACTTAATAAAATTAAATTTATGTTATTATATTAAAGTATACCTACCTATCTCATATTATCAAAACTCGTAGAGCATGAGCATTGAGCATTATGTTGGCCTTATGAAGTTATCTACATACATAATAAATTAATAAATAAATACATCACGGTCTTGCAAGATTGCTTATGTTTTACAAACAACCCTGTATAGCTACAACTATACCTATAATGGCTAGGTACCTATATCTCCCACTATCAGTTCACATTAACCATTAATATCTTGTTTGTTTTGTTACTGTTATCAGTTATAAGAAATAAACGATTGAAGATTAGCAACCTGCTGTAAAGCTTGGTTATTGAACTATTGGAAACTGACTTGATTTCATTGTTTGCAATTTATAACGAACGGTTATAATAAATATCTATCTTTAAACAATGCATCATACTATACAACAATGCATCGTAATTGACAACAATTAATTTTTTTCATGTGCTGTTTTTATTTCCTATTCTGAAAGATTTTCAAAAACTAAAACTTAAGTATTTTTTATTTTTCGTTTATTTTCTTTCCTTTTTGTAAAATAAATTATTCAAAAACGACTTATTCTAAAAGAGCGTAAGTCAATGTCATGGGATGAACGAACATTTTATCTTTGCTATTTTAAAAAATAAACTTGAATGACGGAAGTTCACACAAATGTTGCCAGGAGACTCTAGGGTAAATTCATGAAAAATGTTGTCCAAGTACCTAAAGTGCCACTTAAGTACCCAGTTCGTACTTTAAACTAACGTAAATAATGTTTTAGTAAGATTTCATAAAGCTATAAAATTAAATCTGGTACATCAACTGAGTTATAACTTTTTCGCAATATATAAAATCATGGGTTTTCCCCGATTGGCCAGGAGTTTTGCTAATCCGGCAACACTCTATGATAAATGTACACACACATGCACAGTTTTCTGTCAGTTTGACAAGAAACAGTGTCAAACTTACGTTTGTTTTTTTTAATTCACGATGGCCAAAGCGGGACCAAGATTGACTGTGTGTGGATCCGACGAGCATTGAATTTGGAAACTTTTCAAAATATCTTTTTAGTTAGTCACTTTAGCGAAAATCTCGAAATGGTTTTTGAATTATAGTACCTTATAAAAAATGAAATATTGTCAATTGTAAGGGTGGTTTAATAGTTAGCATTTTATTAAAAACGCCTCGTTGGTCTAGTGGTTTTAAGTAGGTACCGGGCTTTGGTCTCGAGGTCCTGGGTTCGATTCCCGGGTCGGGCAAACTTTGTGTTGAATTTTCTGAACACAGCCCGGGTTTGTGGTCACCAATCCACTTAGGCAAGCGTGGTGATTAAGCCAAAACCCATCTTTGTAACGGCAACATAATTTCAAATGATGGAGGCTTTTGCCCTAATAAAGGTAAAGATTTTGATTGTTTGTTTGAACGCGCGTATCTTAAGAACTACTTTTGAATTGAAAATATATTTTTATGTTGGATAGTCCAATTGTCGAAAAACACACATAGTGTTTTATCATAGCTTTTTAGCTATGATAAAACACTATGTGTGCGGAAACCAAAAACTAATGGGACGAAGTCGCGGATGCTAGATGATTAATAAATTCCTTGGACACCAACACACACATTGCGTGCACGTTACTTAAGCTTGTAGCTTTAACTATGGATGGTATATGTATTGATAGACAAGACTTATATATTACATTACTTAGGGACAGTGAGACCATGCCGAAATTAATAAACGTAGGTCAGTTATATGGACCCACGTAAAGATATAGATATTCAAACAATAGGGTATTACACCAATTTTTGAAAACTGCTTAAAATCAATCTTTGTGCCGTAATGTACTACCAAATATTTTATTTTGATTTTTAAATACCGATAAACGGTCTAAATTTACGTTTAAAATTAGCACTTGACATTGACGTGCGAAAACGCTAGCCGCCATGACGTTTCTTCGCGAGATGTCACTCGGTTAGTAAATTGTTAACAAAACGTACTTACATTAGTCATAAAGTATTTGACTGAATATCGGAGTGACGTCATATCGGATTCTAAAATGGCGTCTGCTGTTTTTGACACATTAAAAACAGAGTAAAAATGTCGATCTTTAAAATTGAATTATTAAATTTACACATTTGATTTTGGTGAAATATCAACGTTTTTTTATTTATTTTGTTCAAAATCTATCACATAAATGCATTTTTATATTTTTTCTTACATGGTGTAAAATACCCTATTGTAAATATTTGTAATGAGGCAGATATTTAAAAATAAAACAATACTTATAAATACGACACAGTTTAATATCTCATTCAGTTGTACAACCAATATTATAATGAATACGAGATTACACCTTAACGAACTTTACTTTCTCATCCAATCACGGACTGACCAACAAAATATATCACATTCACATCATTAACTAGGTACTTACAAAACTTTTTAGTAAAACCTCAATACAAATAAAGAGTTAAAATTATAATATTTACAAAATATAACTCTCGCTCAATTATCTTTTGTGAAAACATAATTTTGATAACGCCTCTTTGGTGGTTAACTATCTTCAACAAAACTGTGATAGTTTTTATAAATTGTTTTTTCATTTAATTTATTTTTTATTATCTTATCTTGACTTTCATGCAGTCAGAAGAGCACTAAAAGATCAAAAATACAATTCGTGCTGTTTTTTAAACACATTTCACAAACATGCGAGTATATCTGCCGACTGGTATCATATGCCTCACTGGCTAAAAAGTCTGATCTTACGTCATCTTTTCCAGTTTAAATCCATGTGCGTGCATCAATACATCTGTAAGTGTGAAAGTATACCGATTATTATACTTATGCACATTTGCACTTTTACCAAAGATATGCTAGCGGCCGCCCACGACTTCTCCCGCGTGGATTTTAGATCCTTTTTTTTCGCAATAAAATGTAGCCTACCTACGTTCTTTCTCAGGGTTTAAAAATTGTCAGTGCCAAATTTTATCAAAATCGGTTGAGAGGTGTAAGCGGGAAAGCGTAACAGACAGACAGACATACAGAGTTACTTTCACATTTATAATATTGGTAGGGATTTAAGTACATCTGGATCTTTACTAAACATGTATTTTAAACCTCGACCTTTTCATCTAAAGTCCTGCCTGTAGGTCCTAAATAGAACCTATCTTAACTTTAAAACAAACGTTAATGTCGTTAAATAATTAATTATTGATAAAGTTGATAAAATCATGTGTTAAGCTACTTATTTTTTAATATGTAAAGAAACACGCATCTAGTACATACATAGCATGTCAGCAAATGATGAAACTGATTAAGTTTTCAGGACTGCCAGTTGTCCAGATTATAATTTAATCGTTATGAATAATGAGATCGGACAGGTGGCAGATAATAACTAAATTAATTTTAATCCAATTAAGTATACATCAATTAAAACATATCATTTTATGGGATCTTATCAAAAACTGTGGTATCATTTTATGTTTTTGATATGATGGACTATTTGTTAATGATTCAAACTTTTAAAAAATGTAACGCAATAAGCATAGTTATAATTTATTAGTAGGTATGTGTGGTAACTAAAAAAATACAATACATGTTATAGAGTTATATGGATCGTTTTTCGACAAGTCCGGTGCACGATCCTTTCGTCAAACTATGCACAGTTTTTTGGCTGATAGATCAGAAGTGTAGATTTTATTAATGAGCTGAAAGTGTAAGTTGTAGATAGGGGAGGGGGGAGGTAGGTTAAGATTTGAACAAATTATTTGAGACCTCATTTTTTTTCTCATGATGGTTTCAACTAATACAAACACTTCATCAAAGGGTCAAAATTCACACAAAGGGTCACAAAAACAGAAGTTAGAAACAAACTTCGAGTTTGCTTTAGAACAATCACCTTACAATTTAAGCAGGACCTAAAATAATGTTTCCTAATAAAATAATAATTAAAATACTAACGTTTTTCAAGTATTAAGGCCCAAAATAAATTAAATTTGTTGTTTATTATTTTTGGATTTGAGCGTCCAGTCGGCATTTAAAATTCAATAAAAAAAAAATTATGTACTTTTTTGTTGACATCTGCACCTTTTTGGAAAGCTAATGAACCAAGGAAGTTTTTTGTGTAATTTGTACGCAACATTCCATACAGATTTTTTCGGAAATTCGTCGTTTATTTACCATTAACATTAAATTTTGGCAAAATTATTCATAGTTTTTTTAGCTTTTACTTTAGTAATGACGTTTTTTTCTTGCAAATTTTTCTTTAAAATATCGTACTTATCATTTAGCTATACGAATACAACAAAAAAACTAACATTTGCTGTTTTCTTCACTACAAGGTAACATTGTAACCCAAAAACTGGAGAATTTTCAAAAAACACTAAAATCTTGAATTACTCAGAAATGAGCAAGTTTCGGACACGGTGTTATATGACCTAAATGATTGCAAATCAGCTCTACTTCAACCCCTTTCAAGGAATGTATCGCATTTCCTATCACCCTGTATAATGTAGGGAACTAATGAAGTTTTCTCCATTCGAAATACATAAAAGTATTTCGATCAACTTTGACTGACGGTTCAACACTACCTAACTGCTTCTTTCACACATTACATTTCGATAACTTTGAACTGAAAAGGCACGCAGGACGAAACTGCACATACCGGTTCATCGACCTCGACCTCGGTAGGGTCACCCATCAGCTCGCCTCCTTGGGCGGTCCGCAGAGCAGAAGCCTGTCGAAGCGCTTCATCTGCCGCGCGGCCACCTCCACGTCCACGTCGGTCAGGAAGAACGCTTCGAAGTTGTTCAGGGGACGAAGCATCGAGTACAGTCGTTCGGCGTACTTCCTACAAACAAAAACTAACTGTGTAACTACGATAACTTTATTAGCTTAATATGGTATTTGACTGACAGGTCAAATCATCAACTTTTTTTAAATGTTAAAAACGTAACCTTGTAGGAAAATTTTTATGAAATATTGAATCGTGACGTCACGATGCTGTAGTGTCAAATCAATACTCTTTTAACTTCAATTAGATCTAATAATTTGTTAAAAGCTCAATAGTAACTGTAAGATAAAAAATTGTGCCTAATTTTTGATTTCGTCTTTAATCTTAGAATGTCATAATTTATTTCGTATGCAGTCAAATACCCAATTGTTTTTGTAAAGTGCACCTTAACACAAGTGTATTTAATACTACTTACTAAGGGTGTTTCAACAAATGTCTGTAATGTTACTTATGTTAGATTTATTTATTTAAGAAGCATTTACTTGTAAAACAAACGGATAACATTGCAATTTGTGAAACCATCCATGCTTTTAACGGTTTTGGGAAAAATCAGCACACTAGCGCGCTCTCTTTGAAGGTGACAACTAAGTATATGGAATCAATATGATTAGTTGATTACATTTTTTCTGCCCCCCAGACGCTTAATAGGTAGGCGAAAAATGCGACCAGCTTCACCACTTTTAGGCATGTTTCCATTGATATAGACCAGAAAATTGCGTCTCTGGTCGTATCTTGGGTTGGGCAAAGTAGCTCATGTTTTAAAACAAAATTGTGAATGAAATAAAACTTCTTCTGAACGGATAGAATCGCGGTTAAATTGAAACTACATGTTTACAGGAAAAAATACCCGACGTTTCGGCTACGTTTCAGCAGTAATCACGGATTGGGAGTAATTCCGTGTTCACGGCTGCTGAATTATACCGCGATTTTATCCGTTTAAAGTAGTTTTATTTCATGAATAACACCATTACTAACAACGTTGCAAACTAATACCTAACAACATTACAAATTATGAAGATGGATGGATGGATTTGTAACTCTTTGTCAGCGATGCTTTTGTAAAGTTCAGTTAGCATTATTTTATCAGTAATTGAAACAATGTGTTCAGTATTCTCAAGTGATTGAACCTTCAATGTTATCATGGTTGAACGCACTCACTACATTGCCCTTTGAAAAAGCCGATTTTCTTGATCGTGCAAAATGAGAGTAAGTTTAAATGAATAAACAAAATAGCCAATACAACACGAAACAATTTAGTTTCAGAACTAACAGTGATAACAAATTAATAAAAAATAATTGTTGAGAAGAAATAAATTGTCTCATATCAAAAATAATCCTACAGTGTATAAATCTTGCATTCTTTCATGGCTAATTAGTTACAATACTTTTATCAGTTTAAGTATATTAAGTTGTAAATAATGTTGATGCTCTCGAATGCAGGTGAGCGTATTGCAAAGATAAGTGGTAAGCTGTCACAAGGAGTAGGTAAATAATAGTAATTAGTCACCCAATAGGTTATTCTCAATCATTTTATGCCTCTGGCTGACCTAAGACTTAACCACTTTATTCCGTCCGGAGAATGTTCCACTCGAATCAGACTAGGCGCAGAGGGACGCTCTTTTCGCGTTATTAATGTAGGCTGGCTTGACCTATCGGGCACTCGACTTACAAGGCTGATACCGATCTCTCCCTGCTTGGGTACGAAGGATACCGTAGGAGTTTAGTCCCACTACCCGGGCATAGGTAAAGTTCTGAGCCCCATACGCGGCTGCAAGTTTTGCTTAACTGAGAGTTATCAAAAACCTCGTTGTTTCTTAAGTACCTACATTCGCCTAGCCTAGTAGCCATAGGTTTATGAATGGTTTCAGTGGCCTCTAGCAACGCAGCTAGTGTTCAGGACGTGTTTAATCGTACAAGACGACGGCTCTATGGATGGCGAGGGCTATACCTGGTTTCAGTGGTCTTGTCCTCCAGCGGGGCAGCTAGCGCGCGCAGGGCGTGTCTGCGCGCGCAGACGGCGCTCGGCGGGCGCGTGCGCAGTAAGCCGCGGACACACCACACCACACCACAGCCACAAGAGCAGTACAAGTCGGGCGGCACCATGGATGGCCAGGGCTGTACCTGGTCTCAGTGGTCTTGTCTTCCAGCAGGGCAGCTTACGCGCGCAGGGCGTGTCTTCGCGCGCAGACGGCGCTGGGCGGGCGCGTGCGCCTCACCAGCCACAAGCTTTTGTTACTTGACTGTGGCTTATAATGCCTCTGAATCGTGCAAGAATGATGGCACAATGGATGGTGAGGGCTATACCTGGTCTCAGTAGTCTTGTCCTCCAGTAGTGCAGATAGCGCGCGCAGGGCGTGTCGGCGCGCGCAGACGGCGCTGGGCGGGCGCGTGCGCAGTAAGTCGCGGCCGCCGCCCGCCAGAGCGCAGCACACCACTAGGAGACGCGCCGCCGCGCATCGCACTAGGGGACTCTTGTGGCTGTGCAGAGATTGTGTCATGTAGGTAATGTATGATTAGGGAAGACTTGTCTTTATGGCCGTGTGGGGCTCTCCTCGTGGATGTCGTGAGAAGTGACAAAAGGGGGTCTTTACGTCCAGCAAGGGGCTGCGCCAGGCTGATGATGGTACTGACAGCTCCTTAAAAATACTATGTTATTGCCAGTTTAAAGACAGCATGGGGAATTGAGCCCATTACAATGTCCTCACCGAATATACCAAAAACCAAATGATAAAACCCACTCAAAAATTATTGTCTGACCCACCTTTCCCACTAGGCACAATGGGCACGTGCCCAGTGTGTGCCCACGTGTCAAGTGCATCTAATAGGTGAAAGATAGCCATGATTATTAGGAAATAATCACCACAGAAGACTGTGGTAGATTCCAAACAATTATTCTGCATATCAAAGTTCAAATTTGACTATAAACGTAAGCGTGGTGTCACTTCGGCATCATACGATTTTGATACCTACGAGTGACTCAAACCACGTTACAATCATACGATTTTGAGACACCTACAGATAGGTCGACTTTTAGATTATAATATGTTACTACCTATTGTGTCATATGAAGTAGCTAAGGCGTGACAAGATATTATTTAAAGCGCACCGCGATAAGTGGAGACGTGTGGTCGAAACACGCTACGCCCATCACGTAATTTGATAAGCCTGTTGTATTGGATGGGTCGTGGTTATCCGCTGGTTGATAATACATTGTACCTGTCCATACACGCTACTATGACGACAGAGGCTGTTGTTATTGAGTATTTAAACTCGTGATTTTTTTCTGCCTGTCAAGTGTCAGTTACATTGCGGGAATTCGCGCTGTTCAATATGGTTAAAGTAGTTAGCCAGTAATTAACCGTCTTGACAAACTCCGAGCTTCTCTGATCGATAAAATCAGGAATGGAGCAATTCGTCATAGAACAGAGTTACTGATAACTGATATTGCACGCAGGATCACATCATGCCATGCGTGCCTCTAGGACATAGAGGCTTGTCCATCAGCCTGCCTAGACCAGAGTCTAAAGCTATGATAGAGTCTAGATGGACGATGGAAACGTGAAAGAAATCTTCTTCTTCCTAGCGTTTATCCCGTGTCTATACGGGGTCCGCTTTGACCATGGTGGACTTCAGAAAGATGGCTAGAGAAATTTGCTTTTCATTGAGAAGGGTCTTTGCAGTGTGGTGTCTATACACTAAAGCTTACCCAACGCCGTGGATGCACAGCGCGGTGACAGCATGCGTCAGTTCCACTCCACAGACTATACCATCAAGTGCCACATTGGCAGCGCGTCGCACTGGCCGGCTGAAGCTGCCAGTTTTCACCAGCAGAATCGTCACAGCTTCGTAGAAATCCTGTAAGGAGACAATGTGTGGAAAGTACCGCCGTTAATGAAAATAATCAAACTCTAAGTTGTTTAGAGTGCGATGGAATCAGGATACATTTTCTCATACACTACAAATCTGGGTTATTCACAGGATTTCTGATTCTGTAGTCCTTAACATAGGTTCTAACAATTACTTATGAATTAACTGGCTGAGACATTTTTTGACACTGATATCATTTAACAGGACTAAATGCGACATTTGGTCGTGTAGAAGATGGATTTTGTTGTGATTTTTGCCGCTACTGCGTATAATTTTTGTCAGATAGGAGAATCGACACAATCTATTTAAAATTAGCAGTTCATAAAGGGTGATTTATTTTTAGTTCCAGACAGAAAATCATGTGAGCGATTTTGCCCGACCTTGGCTTTTAATCGTGCACTTTTACAGCGTAGGTAAAATAAAACAGGGTGATGCAATACAGTCACTTGTTACAGCGGCTTACCGGTTTCTTGGTGTAGTTGGTATTCTTCAAAATACAGGATAGCGTGTGGCAGGCGGATCGGGCCACCTGCGTCCTTGGGGATTCTACGTGACAGCTAACCTTCGGGACAAATAAATGTGGGTAATCATAACGTAATTGTCAGCTATATTTTTTAATGATTATTTGGAGAAAATGTCTAATCAGGGCCCGTAGCCAAAATGCCACTTTGACGAATTCGCCATACGCTTTCATCGCGACTTACATTGCCCTCCAGGACACCTACTATTTATGTGAGCGGGATTGAGATATAAGTCGCTACGAAAGCGTCTGGCGAATTCGTCAAAGTGGCATTATCTTGACTAGTCTACCTGATTAGAAAGCGCATGAATCCTGCCTTGCACTTCTTGAAATTTGTTATATGAAAATTATTCGTTTCATCTAGAGTCAAATACACACTTGTCTAATGAGTTCTGCAATGCGATGTTCAGAGACCACTCCCCAGAACTTCTCCATTACTTTTGGAATTTCTTCCAGCGTGTCAGCTACCTCAAACCTGGAAAAAACGATTAGCGGATATTTTGGTATGCATTAGTATTAAAGAGTAAATTATCTTGAAGACGAGTTATGCGTATGCTGCAGGATACATGCATGACGGATGAAGTAACGGCAACCTACGTTAACTGAGCTGGCTATTCTTACCGACTCGAATTAAATCTAATTAAATCACATCTTCTTTGCCCATAATACAATTGGGATTGGTTAGACCTGATCCAGGTTAACTCCAATAAAAGGAATGATGATCTTTGGCTTATTGTTTTTATCCAACACATACGCTCCTACAAAGACAGTTAAGAAACTGTTGGGCGATCCCCAGGTCTACATAACTAGGAACTCCCATCGCATCCCATTCAATACTATTCCATATCTGCGTATCTTACCATGAAGAAGACCGCAGCCTTCTTAGCAGCTCTAGACACAGTGCATCACAGCCTCTCTCCGCGATATCCCCTAGTCTGCTCTCATCAGGAGATGCGCTGCCAGGGGACGCACTTCTACTAGTCCTGCTCTCTGTTGTCCTGTGGGATATACTTATTTAATGAATAACTTCCTAGCAGAGATGTTAGTACAGCCAAATTGATTAAATAAGTAAAAGCAGAACAATTGACGCGCGCTTTTTAATTTTGGAACGCTCTCGGTGTCTTTCACATTTTTATTGGTGCCACTCCGTGGAGGTTTTACGTACGTAATATGTAAAAAGTACGTAGTACGTAAATGTCAAAACGAATGCAATATACTTTGGTCTAATCTCGTACTCAAAGAAACCTGCGGAATAGCATGCAAGTGCTACGCTGCGAAGTAACTTATGTAAAACACTTCTTTTTTTTTTGTAAGGAGGGTTTGTAATCATCCACTTTGCTCGAAACATAAAATCATCACAACAGGGTTTATCGTGATTAATTTTATTGTACCTATATACTTAAGGTATTATCGTAAGTAATTAACAGTACTTACGAGGGATACTTAGGTTGCGGCCAATGCTTTGAGCTATTGCTACCACTCATCTTCAACTCCGTAATCTTATCCTTTATACTAATAGAGTCGTGCGTTCGACTTGACGAATCTTCACTCTTCTTGGCACTGGTGCAAGTTTCACTTGGCCCATTTGTACTAGATTTATGGCTATTCTGACCAAAACTATGTTTGTGACCTTCGGCATGTATGGGAGGGAGAGACAGCAGTTCAGTTTTCTTTATTGGATCTATAAAGAATTTCTTTACGTTAATGTTACGCTTATAACTTAAAAAGGGTTCTTGTTAAAAGTAAGTGTCACAGCACTAGCATATTTCAAAGAGACTTACCACTTCTACCACTGATAAGGGGGCTTTCGCCTGCGGCCAAGTCTTTTGTGCCCATTTCCCATCTATCGCCTACACACCATTCTTTATGCCCCTCTAAAGAGTACTGCTTATTTACAGGACGTTGCGAATTACCAAACAAGATGTTTAAATGTGGGCTAACTGGGCAAGACTGGTTGTTCTTAATTGGTGGCAATTTTAAACTATTAGTATCTTCACTTGGCAGAGCTTTTATCTTGATACCTGTGCTATTAGTGAAAACTAAGTATTTATCATCATCGTCTTTTGGATCTCCGTTTTTGGAGGTTGAAATATTACTACAATCAGGTGTTATATCCAATATACTGTCCTTATTTATTGCAGTTTTTTCTGATTCCTCTGTTAATGGGGAAAGCGTAATATAGTGTTGCGGTTCTTGATCCCGAACCCTTTCCATGTTAACGTTCATTTTTTCAGATAACTTTTTGTATAAATCTTCAACGTCACTATCAATCGATTTTGGAACTTCACTGGTGTCACTCGTGTTATCACCGTTATAATGTTTATTTTCATTATACTCGTTGCACATCAAAGAATCCTCATCCATATCTGTATCAGATTTTTCAAATACACTACTGTTATCAAACTGTGAATCCTTATTATCATTCGTCAGGTGTTCGCTAAGTTCTTCATCATTAATAATTTTGATGACCTGATCATTGATAGAACTGATGCTGTTATTGCTATTGGTTTCGTGCGTTTTATCATTTTCTGATTCCGACACCGGAAACTTAGAGGATTCATCATCTCGCGCAGAGGTTAAGACTTGGGCACAGGTAATATTGCAGACATTTTTCTGGTTTACTTTTTCGAAAATACTACGTTCTACATTACTTTTGGTATTAGTAGGTGCGCCTGATACTTGTATTCTATACTCGACAGTTTTGTTCTCAGATATCGAAATGAAGGAGGTCTGAGTTTCCAATGTTTTGTTGTCTATTGATTTTCTTATGATTCCTTCGGTTTCGGCGAGTTCGATGATGGTTTTGCTGGTTTGAGTGAAGATTTCCTGTGCGATGTGGCTGATGGTGTAGGGCTGGTAGCTGGTGGCCTTGCTGATTTTGTTGGCTTCGCGTTGGAGCTTGAGATGCCTCGGGTCTTTGAGGTTGATGACGCTCTGCTTCTCGTTGAGCTGGTAGGTCTCGCTGTCGCTGTCGTCGCACTCGATGACGTACGTGTCCTTGCCCGACGAGTTGTGCTTGTCCGAGCTGCTGTCGGTGAAGTCCAGCGAGTACACGTTCGATGTGGCTACACTTTTCTGGGAATCTGTATATTTCACGTCACCAACAAGGTCTTCGATTTCTTCATCCTACAATAACAGACACTTTACAGTACCTTATGTTGTTAACTATTTGAACTATCGTGAGCATGAACAATATTTTACAACCAGACCAACGATCCGTATTAGAAGGTAGTTAATTCAAGGAATACAAACTACTTATAACAAAACTTGCAATGGCAGGATCTAATGATTTGAGGGCAGCACTCAAACAACAAGAGCAAGTAAGCGTTGCTGCAGATCCATAGCTACTGTTTGTCTATCTGCTTTTCGATGTTATTACTTAATCATAAAAGGCTCCTAGCGTGAATAAGTGGAGGATTACCCCACATGATAAGCTACGGTACCGACACTCATAGCCAACTTTTTAAATCTTTGTCTATTACAATACATACGGGATAGTTCGAACTTACCATGACGGGATAATTTGGAACAAAAATAATACAAATTACAACATCAGATCGTAGTGTAACCACCTAAACGCGTACCCTTACGTATTTATAAATATTTCAGTGCAATTCTGACAGGCCATGGCAAATTTGAAGGCGGAAATGTCTGTCCATTTTCTTTTTTATTTGCGTGTGATTTTTCAAGGCGATGTATAATAAGGATTTATATCTTCTATTAAGTATCTCTTGAAGTTGCAGCTCTTGTATTTTTAAGAACTACAAATTCAGACTTTTATTGCTCATTGAGAATTCAGAGCTAGAGATACGTAGGTAGGTACTTATTGCACTGCCCAATACGGGAACATATCACGTATGATATCCCTATAAACTGTCAATGCTATAAAAACGATAGTGAAAAATCAGCCAACAAAATGCGAATAGCGGGAAGTCCCGTCTAGTACCTACTGCAGTAAACGAAATTCTCTTTAACATCCAATTTTACCAATAAAATAGGGATGGGAAAGCTACCGCACACAAATACAATAAAACAACCGTTACATTAAAATATGACAAACTATTTAATCCACTCCACGTCTAGTAAATTCTCCACCTACAGCCACCGCTGGTTCAGGTGTACAATATCACAACAATAGATACCCATATCTGTTACGATGCCGCACGTCACCATTTTAGATACGTCACACGATATAAATATATAAATACAGATTCGACACGACACGATACAAACACTAACAATTTAAAGATTTCATATTTTAAGAGTTTATTATAAATAAATTAGGACTGTTAAAATTCTAATGCAATTTTATTGAATTCATTTGATTAATTGATTAAAATTAACCAGTCCCATGTTAATGAAACTTATAAAATGTTCTTGATTTTGTAACATAAAGCAGAGGATTCAATGAAAATGATTCGACACTTTTTGTGAGAAGTGCAAAATGTCATGGGCATTTAAATTCTGTTTATGTTTGTATCGAGTCTATTAGAAATTAAATTATATTAGCGTTTTCGGAAAAATAAATTGTCGAGTTTTGTTTTCTCAGCTCATCATCTTTAATTTCATGGTATGTATTATGAATTTTCTGTAGCAAAAAAATCCTGTTCAAACAAAATCTAATAAATTAAAAATAAATTATTTTACCATATTTCACCAGAAACCGCTAATTTAGTACCTAGATATATTCATTTAGAGATGCATGTAATGAAAAATTAAGACCAACTATAACATGTAATAATAATAGTAAAGAGTATACAAAATTCAATATACGCTCTTACAGAATATAGGGTTTGGCATTGATAAAACAATACAAAGCTTATAATCAACGTTAAGTTAACAGTTTTAGCGTTCAAATTACATTAACGACATGTAAACAAAACAGTGGAGATGCCCTGAGCGGTAGTGAATCGATATTATTTTACAATTACAATGTCCAATGAGTTATCAGTCAGTAATCCATACATGTATTGTGTTCACAATCAATATTTAGCTTTATATATTTTTGAAAAGGTGTCGAAGTCAGCTTCGTCGAAGAGTTGGTATTTTTTTCTTTTTACGAACGGATCCAAGCTCCAGCGGTCAATTGGACAGTGTTATTGTAAAGTTGGCAATCGCGAGGCATTATTGTCTTTTTGAACATCACATCAAAATCTTTCAATCATTACCGCAGTGTTTGTTAGTAGGTATGTAGTTCTCGATTGCAGCGCACTAGTGATAGCTGCTTTTTGAATGGAATGAAAACACATAAGTACAAAATTTATAATAATTTGAGGTGCTTTTCAAATGTCTGGACGAGCAGACCAGATGATGATAGTACAAAAGACAATTAATACAATTTAATAAAGTATTTTTTATTGTACATACAGTAAACAGAAAAAGTGGGTGATCAAATTCAGAAATCAATAAAAACTATTGAACAGATTTCGCCTCGAGACTTTGAAATGATTAAAAAAAATAAGTGATTGTCAGTTATACCCAACATTAACTACTGGTCACTTTTGCTGTTGACTGAACAACATATTAATGCACATACGAAAGAAAATGCGGGCAACACTGCTCTGCGCCACTTGTTAAGCGTCATTTCTTCCTTTCGGCAACTGTACCATAAAAACTCAAAGGTAAAACTATATTTTTATTAATAGTAACGAACACTTGACATATTTGTGTGCTACTGAAAGAAGGTACCTACTGATGTATATAGCGTGGACAGGCTACTCAAATGCCTTTACACAATAAACATAACGAACAGATGAACGAAAACTTATTTACGGTCAATCTTAACACATATTTTGAGCAGCAAAGCGCAAAAGATTCATAGGAGAAAATAGACAGATTTTTAAGTGCGAAGTTAAGATGATTATATATATAGTGTGTATGAGAGTTTATTAAGTAAAAAAGATATTCTAAAGTAACCAAAACTATTGAATGCCAATGGCGCCGGGTAATCTTGAAGAAAATGCACACAAATATGTACCACTACATCAAATACCTATACGTAACATACTCGATTACACATTTCGATATAATTTTGAAGTCTCACACAACATTTATACAATAAATACCCTTTAATATCCAATAAATAATCGAAACTTAACGATAACCTACAAAAATTACAATGTTTTCTCAAAATGAGCGTTTTAAAAAGTAATTTGTATAATAAGTACTTTTGATCAAATCAGTAGCTACAATAATTAATAAGTTTTTTCATAAAAATATGAAACTCTTAATAAATTTCGTTACGACTTGTAATTAAATAACCGTACCCAATTTAAATGATACAAGAATAATACCGTCATTATATTATAACATCGAAACATCAAAATATAATACAGGCTGAATTTTTAAACTGCCACATATCTAAGTCAACCAAACGACAAGATTTTGTGACCAAGGAATATTGATATACCTACTTACACTCATTTATACTTATTTCGCCTTTTAATTACGTTCTTCCGTTAAGTGGGTTTAAACCGGTCGACTTTTAAGATAATGTAGCAGTTTAATAACATCGCCAAAGCCACACATACCCTTTGATATGTCAAGCTCATATTATTATGTGTACGTAGACAACAAGACGTTTTAAAACGAATAAAATCTTCAATAAATACAACGATCCTAGTATAGGCGGGTCTACACTTCAGTCCACGTCCCACTTCTAAGAATGTTTCGGACAAGAATTAATAACAGAAAAAGTAATTAAAAATCCCGATACCTTTTTTTCACACCACTGTAAGCTCTAGAAGAAATCAACTCCTTGTCGAGAGAAAAGTATAAACTAAAATTATTAACATAGGTAAATATAAAAAATCTTCTTTTAAAGTTTGGTATTTTTAAAGTGCTTACATTTTCTGGGCCTAAATTTTACAAAGCTTCTTTCAAAATTCAAAAATTCAAAATTCAAAATATTCTTTATTAACATAGGCTTCATAGAAGCACTTATTAATCGTCAAAAAATTACAAAAAATGACTCTACCACCGATTCGGAAGGCAGTTACTGCCGAGAAGAATCGGCAAGAAACTCGACAGTTGCTCTTTTCAAATGCCATTTACAATGTTCATATTATAAGTATGTCAAAAATAATAATAAATCTAATATAATATAATAAATATGACAACAACATGTGCAGAGAGGCAAGAAATTGTCAGACCCACAAATTCTTGTCGACATCATTTAAGAAATCTTGTATCCTATAATATCCTTTTCTCATTAAGCAATTCTTTACTTTAAGTTTAAATAGATGCAAAGGTAATTCAACAAGATTTTGTGGTACTTTGTTAAACATTTTTATGCTTAAGCCTACGAAAGTCTTTCCAGTTTTTTGAAGTCTGATTGTTGGATAGGCAAGTCTGTGCTTATTTCTTGTGTTAAACTGGTGAGTATCGGACTTTTTCTGAAAGTTCTCATAGTATTTCCTAACATATAAAATACAATCAAAGATGTATTGAGAAGGAACTGTTAAAATGTTAATTTCTTTAAAAACGTCTCTGAGCGAGTCACGAGGTCTAAGGTTGTAGATTGCACGGATAGCTCTTTTCTGCAATATGAAAATAGACTCAATGTCGGCAGCAGAGCCCCACAACAGTAGACCATACGACATAACAGAATGAAAGTAACTGAAATAAACTAGTCTTGCCGTTTCAACATCAGTGACATATCTTATTTTTCGAACAGCGTAAGCAGCTGAGCTAAGTCTTCCTGAAAGTGTAGATATGTGAGGACCCCATTGTAATTTTGAATCAATGGTTATGCCTAAAAATTTGACTGAATGGACAATTTCCAATTGCGCATTATTCATAGCAATTTGCGTATCAATTTGCCTTACATTAGGCATCATAAATTTAACACATTTTGTCTTATTAGCATTAAGTAACAAATTATTGGTACTAAACCATTGTGAGACTTGCGAGAGAGCCATGTTTACTTTGTCAAATGATTTTTCGTTTCTTCCCGTTTTAAATATGAGGGAAGTATCATCCGCAAACAAAACTATCTCACAGAGGTCTTTGGTATAGTATGGAAGATCATTTACGTATATAAGAAAAAGCAAAGGCCCTAATATAGAGCCTTGGGGCACGCCCATTTGTAGTTTCGCACCAGACGAATTTGTGTTATTAATATTAACTCTTTGTATCCTGTCAGTGAGGTACGATTCAATAAATTTTAGGGCAACGTCTGAGATACCGTAATGTTTTAATTTAATAAGTAATATTGAATGATCAACACAATCAAATGCCTTTGATAAATCACAAAAAATACCTATGGCATTCTGTTTACTTTCCCATGCATCCAGGATATGTTTTATAAGTGCAATACCTGCATCGGTTGTACTCTTGTTTTTAGTAAAACCGAATTGTTTCGAGTGAAGTAAATTATTGACATGAAAATGTTCAAGTAATTGATTAAAAATAATTTTCTCATATATTTTACTTAATGATGGTAATATTGAAATTGGTCTAAAATTTGATGGGTCACTTTTGTCGCCCGATTTAAATAAAGGTATTATTTTACTGCATTTCATTAAATTGGGAAATTTATTTTCATCAATGCATTGGTTGAAAATGCAAGCTAGATGGGGAGAAATTATTTCTATTATAGTTTTCGTAATATCAGTGGAGATTCCCCATAAATCCTCAGTTTTCTTTATACTTAGTGATTTGAAAGTCTTTAATATTATAATAGGTGTGATGTGATGAAAATGAAATATAGTCTTACATTCGTCAACACATGAAGCCAAGATATTTTGGGCTTGATGTGTACTAGAATTTAATACACTTGTGGTTTGTATAGGTATATTTAAGAAAAAATATTCAAAGGCATTTGCTACTTCTATGTCTGTTTTAAAAGTACTATCATTAATTCTGAGAGAATAATCACTTTCATGTGACTTGGATTTGCATGTTTCTTTATTAATTATATTCCAAGTAGCTTTAATTTTATTACTTGATTTATTTATTTTATTCCTCAAGTAAATGGACTTGGCTTTACAGCAAACTTTCTTAAATACTTTAGAGTAATCCTTAACATATTCTATCACTTTTGGATCTTGAGAATATGCTTTTAAGTCATATAGCTCATACAATTTAATTCTACTTTTATAAATACCAGGAGTAGCCCAGTCGCTGAATTTTGTTTTATTATTACTGACATTGATAGTCTTTTTAGGAAATATTGTACTAAATTCCGATGAAATTAAGCCATGGAAATTGTCATAAATATTATCAACATTACGGTTATCGAAAGAAATATCAAGTATTTTATTGACAATGTTATTTTTAAATAAGTTTTTGCGCTTCTCAGTGACAGGTCTACAAATGATTTTCATAGATCCTGAAGCAACACAGTGTTCAAATTGAACCTGTTGTCCACTATGATCTGATTGCATACAATTAATGATTTTTTTATTAACCACCTTACTATTACAAAAAACATTATCTAAACAGGTGGCAGATGTGGGCGTGATTCTCGTAGGTTCATTGAATAGATTAACTAAATTAAAGGAATTAAACAGATTAATAAAACGACTACTCAATTGAGAACCTTCAAGAATATTTACATTAAAATCTCCACATATAATAAGTTTTTTATTCGTCATACAAATTTTCTTGAGTATTTCTTCCATTGATGTTTCAAATAAATTATAATCTGATGAAGGCGGCCTATACACACATACTATAATGTAATGCTCCAGCTCTGCACATGCTACTTCTATAGTTCGTTCAATTGAAAGTGCTGTTATATCTTTACGTTCTTTGCTCCTAAGTTTATTATTAACTAACAAAAGTGACCCACCACGAATAGCAGACTTTCTCATGAACGAGCTAATTACAGTAAAGTTGTCTATATTAATTAAACATTCATTTTGTCTTAACCAATGTTCGGTTAGACCTAAGACGTGTATATCCATACAGTCTAAGAATAATCCTATTTCTAGTTCTTTACCGGAGAAGCCTTGAATGTTTTGATGGACTAGATTGAAAAAACTACAAGGCTTATCCTTGGTCACTACAATAGATTTGCTAGAGACATCCTCTATTGTCTTACTAATTAATTTAAATTATTTGGATTGACATCCAAAGTATCATTAATATACATGTCAGATAAGTTACAACCCTGCTCAATAAAAGCAGGTTGGTTAGCCAAGTTCTTGGCTGTTAAAATAAAATAATAAGATAGCGAACCAGCTATCTGTCGTTTTAAATAATAAGAAGGATAATAATTATCCTGAGTCGCATGAATACCATGCTTATTGATTGTATTAATGTCAATTAAATTTATAATATTATTATATATTATATCTACCAAATGTCATAGTGTCCAAAGACATATTTAACTTATATCTAATGTCATTTTCTTTTTGTGACACTCCTGCTAAATATGGTAAAGAGTACAAAATTATTCTTTTAACATTTAGGCTGCATAAACTATTGAAATGGTTAATTAACTTCTGCTTGTTCAAATTACCTCTATTTCCTATTAACACAATTAAAGTAGTGTTGGGTTCAAAATTATATTGAGTTATTTTTTGTACTATATGGCAATATGAGGAACCAGGCGTACAAATGTTCAGAACTGGCTGATCTAATTGCATACTCAATAAATGACTCATATGTTTTCCTATGTCATCACTAAACATAACATATTTGGTGCTATCAACATTCAAGTTACTGCCTTTCCCTACTGCAGTTAAATCACAAGTGGTGGGGTGCTCCACCTCTCTCTGAGTACTTAATATGCAAGTATTGTTTATAATTATATTGTCACAGTGAACTGTTTCCTCTGCGCCTAATGATTGAGTCATGTCAGTAACAACAAGAGGCCGGGTTTCAGTACTGAAGGTACTTTGGCAAAACAATAATTCATTTGTGGCCTTTATTTGGGCCCTTATTTGATCTTGTGCCATATTGTATTTAGCAGCCATGTCAGCGAGAGACTGGCGTAGCCTATCAATATCTGTCTGCAACTGCTGAGTATCACTCTCATGCAGCTGTCTACTTTTAGCTAACTTAGCACTAAAAATTTCTATGCTATCTATCAAATCAGAACGTTGTTTTCTTAAACTTACATTTTTATAAAAACATTTTTGTCTCTTAACTAACCGTTTAGTTTTTTTTATGTATCTACAGATTTTAAGGTACTTTTTGAGCTTCTTTCTACTTAGCATTCCACGCCTACGAGAAGTACTAGAACTACACTTAATGTCTATGCATGCAGTTGAAGTAGCAGCATGTCCCTCTTTGGCAGCCGGGGTCGCAAGCAGCAGCTCATCAAACAGGCTTTGTGTTTGTGAGGTCTCCTGTACTTTCTTCTCCTTTTCAAGCAGCTGGATGCACTTGTGCGCTTCACACAGCTCGATCTCCAGCTGGTCAATGCGTCCCAGGGTCTGCTCGTAGGTATTGCCGCACTCTTCAAAACTGCTGATTACTTGCAGCAGCTGGTCCCGATGCTCCAGTGCACTAACAAGTTGGATGTGTAGTTCAGCCATTTCCTTCTTCAATACTGTATTTGAAGATAAAAGTGTTTTCAAGACCTCTTCGTTTTGTTCTTGCTCATTTAAAAGATCAGTGTTCTCTTTCTTCGTGCTCTTCAGTTGTTCCAGAGCTAGCTTGAGCTTGTGCTCCATATCCTGGGCAGTAGCAACAGCAGCGGCTCTTCGGGTAGTCATTGTGTAGGAACTCAATAAACCTGGAATTATAACAAACAAGTATCAATTATTGGCTAGTATATCTTAGGGAAGTGGAATCAAATAGTTCTATAGATAAACATTAATGTTGGCTTAAAAGAAAAAACAATAACTAAATTAATTTATTTATGTTTTTATAATTACTAGTGAGGGTAGGTTAATCTATAATATTAACTGGAACTTTAATAATCTCTTACAAAATAGACAATTATTAATAACAAAAAACTAATGACATTATAACAAATTTAACTTAATTAGTAGGTATAATGAGAATGTTGAGAATGTTAAGTTTGTAAGTATAAGAAATTAGAAAATCCTAGATTATTATCTACACCAACAGCTGTATTGCATAAGTGATTCACAAGTTCAGTGTGAGTGAAGTCTGTGTGGGGCAGAGCGTTGCATATCATCAACTTTACTTCCACATTACGTCAAGTAAAGAGAGGCACAACAAGCCCGTGTTGTGTGGTTTGACGTGTCTCGCAGTACGAGTCATGTGAAGTGTCATGGGTGTTTATGATGATGATGATGATGATAGATTTTGTGTGTAATATGATATTAAAATGAGTACTCCCCCGGTTTTATTATCAGGAATTTCCTCCTTTTCGTTTTCAACCGGCAAGTAACCGGCGCCGATCCGTTGACATTCAAGTTTTCATAAAATTTGCAATCCTTGTTACAGCTTCCTGCTAACACTTGCACTTATTTATCACCACATAATACGACTTGTAAATGGTTATTCACACAGTTATTTTCAGTAAAACAATAAAATTTTAATTATTTAAATTCGTAATGAAATTTGACAGCTGTCCATGGCTTTAGGCTTCGATGCCCGGGTCGGGCAAAAATGGTGTCGGTTTTTCCGAAAACAAGCGTTAATCATCCAAGCCAAACGATGGATGCCCTGTAGTGGGCCATTATTAGACTGATACTTCTTTTTACATTTTCCGAAACTGACTGAAGTGTGGACCCGGCTTAACTGATACAGACTACGACACCCCGGCCATTCCACGCTATTATTTAGTTTTCTATCATTCATTAATATTAAATACTAAGACATGTTTAATAAGTATTACAATAAGGGCCATACGTGAGAGAGTGACCATTCAAACCAATGAATGGTCGTTAACTATTTACTAAAAGATTTAGCAAACTTAATTTTGAACAATTTTTTTAAGTTAATATGTCGGCTTAGTTGTTTTTTCTCAATTTGCCTCCCATTGATTTTATTTTGTGTTCTTATTTAGAAAAATAAAGGAAATAATTTATACAATACTTCGGAAAAAATTAAGTCTAATCATGATTTCTTGGCTTTATGTCTTGTATAATGCAAAATAATTTACTCTCAAAGTAAACGCCCAATTGTATTATCTATTAAACAATTAACCAAATGATCTAGCACTGGTCCTAGAGAAGATAATTCGAGATAGTTAAGACACCGCAAAGGTATACAAAATACACTCAACACAACACCCACTGTCGTTTATGTATAACCTTATATTATATAGTAAGTCCACAAATGTGTGAGGCGTCGATACACAGAGACATATTATGTATTATTGTTGTAATTTAAGTTTCATTGGCGTAGCTAGCAATGACATGGGTTGGGGCAAAAGTCTGGTAGAGTCGAGGCTAATCATGAATCTCGGAGTGCCACGGTACTACCTATGGCACAGATGAAGTATCGCGGATGTGTTTAGTGGGTGTAAAAAGACAATATTTTGACATCAAGTGTTGATACATCCAAAGAATATAGTTGTGGCTATTATTTTATGGTATTTAGCTGTCTCAGTCAGGTAATTGGACCTAACTGAGACACAACGGGCCCAAAGGCACTATCTGCCCCAGCATGGCTACGCATAGTTTATCATTTACCACCATTTTATTGTCTCATGACAACCCATTTACAACCCAGGTTGCATAAACAAGTTGCCACTTTGAGCATTATCGAACTTTGCTATCGTCTCGACTAATATGGAACCCGCACACCTATTGTCCATTTTAGCTAAAATAATCTCTCTGACAGTTGTATAACTGTCAGAGAGATTATTTTAGCTAATTCTTATACGAAATTAAACTTTTTTTTAAGGCAATAAGCTCCAAGAGTTTCTTGCATGATTTTCCATAGGGTTCAAATTGCTTTAGAACACTACTGATTTTCATACCCTTAACTGTCACTAAGATCTTCTTAGCTGAAATAGACTATAGTATTTGAGCGGGATGGCAATAATAGTCAAGGCGTTAGCTATGTTCGATAGTACTTAAAATGGCGGCATATCTACTCAGGACTGTGAATACAGACTTTGTGTATCGAAACCTCAAACGATGATATCCGAAAAGACATACAGACAGATATACAGCACGCATCCCCGGATACCTAACAGTTTACACTTACATCAAAGACATGTAAAATCTTCTTAACGTACGTAATGATAAATGTATACAATATTCACGACAACAATTTCTGGAAGTATGATCCGTAATATTTGAACATTTTAATGATATACCTATTTAAATATAAACCGTAAAATCTATTTAGATTATATCTGATCCATACAACAGTACAGTACGTCAACTAACTATTACAATCCATTTAGAATAGTTTCAATAGATATACCTACTTTTTCTTAAACAGGGCCATTCGTTTCATTGATATAAATACCTCAATCCTTATTTCAAGTCATTTCAATACGCAAGTTCTTAATTTAAATATTCGCTAGAGGGCGCTACGTAGTCATTGTAATAACTAAAGCGTGATTGGTCGATTACCACAGGAGATGCTAACCTCCTCCGAAATGGACCAATGACAACTTCATTATAACTCAACAGCATCCAAATTAGCGAATATTCAATTCAGAAACATTCCCATTGAAAGACTTGCATACATTCCTCCTTATGTAAATTTCGCCAGAAATGTACACCCATAGCTTCGCTAAGTGTGCTGGCACACAGTTGGCTTTGTATTTCAAATGTTTTGGCTCCCACAAGAATACTGCCGTAACACAGCCAAAGCTACTCCATCAGTACTTTTCCATTCTAATACTTTTCATACAGTCATATAGAAAAACCGTTAATATCAACCATCAGAATTTAAATATACGATTTCATTCTAACCTTCTACGATATAGTCAAAACGAGTTTGGCTTACATACTAGGAGATATAAAAATTCTATAAGTAACATGACCAATTAATGGGGCACATGGAGACTTATCAAACTAACAAGGTATAATTTTTTCATCATAAATGAGCCCGTCATTGGAATGAAACCATTGCGTGTTAGCTCTTTTGTTTTACATAAGTTTTTTTAGTATCCAAAAAGTAGTCTGCCCATAATGGGTTAGTACACCGTCGAAGATAATCGTATCGCACAGGAGTTTCACAACTTTTGTAAAGGCGCGTTCGATCTCACAATGACAATATTGCCCATAATGAAAGGTCGCAGTAAATAGTAGATCGTAACATCTCGAGCCGTTCGACATTTTTCGTAATTCTACACACTTAGGTTGAAAACACTCGCAACACACTTCCATACAAATTGGGAGCAAGCACGTAAATTAGGAGTTACGCAGAAAATGCCGAAAAGGTCTTCTTCTATGGGAGACACAGTGACAGCATTCGCGGCCGACTAACTTTGAGTCGCCCAATATCTTGTACACAGGATTAAGTTGATAATAATCGGGATCGAACACGTTAATTTTTGTCGCACACAGGTCTTTAAAGATAATTATGAAGTTTGGAACTAGGGATCAAGAACACGCACATACCTGAGTCGCTACATTTTGCACATGGCAGGAGTCAGTAATTTGGAACTAGGGATCAAGAACACTCATGTAAATTAGTTTATACACAGACTGCACATGGCGGAGTAATTCATTTGGAACTGGGGATCAAGAACACTCATGTAAATAAGTTTGTACACAGACTACACATGGCGGAGTAATTCATTTGGAACTGGGGATCAAGAACACTCATGTAAATTAGTTTATACACAGACTGCACCACATGGCAGAAGTCAGTAATTTGGAACTGGGGATCAAGAACACTTGTGTTTATAGTTTGTGCACAGACTGCGGATAGCGGAGTAATTCATTTAGAACTGGGGATTAACACTCATGTAAATTAGTTTGTACACAGTCTGCACAGGAGTCATTGTCGCTTGTCGGCAGCCTAGTCCGGCGTGAGGTAGAGCCGGCGGCGGCCGCGCGACAATCAGCGCGGCGTGCGCGGCGGCGACACGCGCTCGCCGCACAGCGACATGTGCTCGCCGTGCAGCCGCACGATCTCGCACACGATCGCCGACTCGATGTCCACGCCTGGGGACCGAGAGGATAACAATTTTGATGAGCGTTCTTTCTTAGATGGCGAGCGAGAGATTCCTTCGTCGAGAGTTACTTTTAGGTTTAAAAGTAAAAGCTACTCGGAAAGTAAACACATTCCTAGTAAAACATGTTGGCGTTTCGGGAACGACGTTACATTTACTTGCGTACTTGCATTTAAATGTAACGATAGGTGAATCCAGTAAGTGAGCGGGGCATTGACCACACTAACTTAGTTAATATAAAAAGGAAAGGTCTAAGAATTTAACCCTGGGGAACACCACCAGTGATAGGTTTTGTATCGACGTTCCAGGGTTCGTTTGGACCCTAGTTGATTTGGTATTGTAAAAGGAAATCCGAAATTGTTATAAAATTAAAGCAGAAGAATAATGTACAACGGGAAGCTTAAAAATAATTGCACACAGACAAGACTTAAAGCTTGGGCAAGGTCAAGGATTATTACCATTGGTATTTAATTTAGTCATTCAATGATGAGTAAATTTATTACAATTTAGTAATTAGTTATTGTAACATACCGGCATGTACTTCTTCTCTAGTTAGCACGATTTCCTGGCTTGCTTCTGGTGACACTAGAATCACTCTATGGTGACGCGTTTGTAGAAGATTAGCAATCACCATCTGTAATTAACAATACATTATTGGTTTCCGTCTCTTTCAGAGGTCACAGAAGACTTTGTTTGCTATTTGGTTAGCCGAGTATATAATTTGAGATAACCCAATTAAATAAACTTTTTCACAACATAACAAGGTGATTAGCATTTGTAGCATTTTTGAATTCGGATTGTCCCTTTTGAGTTATTTTTTCAATAACAAGACCGATTATTTCATAGTGTTGGTACTCACTCTATGCTTGTACTTGTCGAGCGCCGCCCTCGCCTTGGGAATCAGCAGGCTCTCATCCGTCTCCAGCTTGAAGGACACGACATACGCCGCCGGGACCCACAAGCTGACCAGCGGCGCTAACATCTTCGGCACTAGATGGAGCTGGATGATCGGCGCCCCACTCGCCGACTGCATCTTGTGTGTGGGCTGGGTGACAAATTGTGTGTGTTGTGGGATATTGCTATGTATTGACATGATACTTATTGATTTGATTAGTTTCAGTATTTCCTGGTATAGCTATTGAGGGAGGAAATGTAGCTAATACTGGTTCGAATGTAGTGTTGATGTGTTTTTGACTGAGTATTCAAACAACATTGAGAAAAACCATTATTTCGAATCTAAAGACAAAAATAAATCAGTTAACATTGAAGCTTTATATCAGCCAACTATAAAAAGAGAGTACAAAAATTTTAAACTTAAAAAATATAGGTACTTAAGATTGCAACTCATTTAAAAAAAATTGATTCTATTATTTTGCATCTGCCATATCTATAAACGCGCCTTCTTTCTAACCGGTTACAACAGTCAATTAATTTGTATTTGAAATAGCAAGTTGGCTAGATCTACACATAAGTTATAATTAACAAGGCAACAAACAAGTTGTAACAAGCGTCAAATTAGCAAAGCAACAAAACATCAATACAACATCGAACTCACCACTCGGTCCTTCGGTATATAGAAGTCCGAGACAGCAGCGGCCAAGTAAAGTACGGCCCGGGATCCAAGGTTCGCGAGGCACTCGCAAGCCGCGCGGATGAGCCAGAAGTAATCTGACACAGTCGTGAAGGCGACGTGCAGGATCGCCCCTGCAGCATGAGCGGCTTTGTACCGGAGAAGGATTGGCGCTAGCACGTCAACACTGTCCGGTTTCACTGGAAATTATAGTTTTCTTTATTATTGTCACTGCCATGTGGCTGTATGGGCTTGGGCTCAGCTCCCTTTGCCTGTCCTTACAAGGACAAAAGAACAAAAAAAAAATGTCACTGCCATGAATGACCAACGTATTCCAAAGGCGACGGCTGTATGGACTTAGTTCCCTTTGCCTGTATTCAATAAGAAATCTGTGCCATGTGTAATGGAACAGAAAAAGTATGGGATGAGACAGAAGTAGTTTGAGAATGTCGTAAAGTGTAGTGTAGGATGACCCTTGCCGCATGAGCTGCTTTCCGGTATCAATGAAATGTTTTTTCCTTCTACGTAATGAAAAAGGTTTATTACGGATGAAAGATGTATGGAGCTCAGTCCCTCCTTTTCCTGTCCTCAAGAACTTTTTTTCTTTTCGTAATTAAATCTGATTTCTGAATCCAAGCCACTGGGGAGACCGAGACATTAATTTAACTGCTCATCCCATATTACTTATGTTGTGTGAGTATGCAGACTAGATAATATTCCTGGAAAATTTGGGCGCGACCCCAGACGACAGATAATGACGATATTTTAAGTAAATTATTTTAACCAAAAGCAACGACATACTTACTAGACAAAATAGATTAAGGCTAAACAATAGGCTTGAGAACAAGAGACGGTCAATGTACTCGGCTTAAGAAGGTGTATAAGTGGTTGTTCCGCTTTGCGGACACAGCCAATTAGTGGCATGTCATTATGATAGCAACTTGAAAAAACTAATAAGTGGAGAACATATTGGATCCCCCTCGAATGATATCTGCCCTTTTTAGAAGACCTCTGTGAAGTAGATCTTCATAACTGTCGGAGAGTTAGGTCTCTTGAGCTTAGTTGGGGAGAGGCACGAAATTTTGAAGGCTGGATATCCATCTAACTTTTGGAGTCGTGTACAGTTGCTATCGCACAACGCTCTTGCTCGTTTGCCACGTCCTAACATAAAAACAAAACATGTGTTACCTGTAGGCACTATTACAAGTTTTGACCGGCCAGTGTGCTCGAGAGGGACTGTCTTGCCGCCCAAGTCTCCATAGCTACCTAAATTGGGTTATGGAGGCAGGCATCCATCTACCTTGTAGAGTCCGGCATGTTCCAAGGCGGCTTTGTATTATAATTTTGTAAGGCTTGATTCTCTTGCTCATATGCATCGTTCTAACCTACATAAGTATTAGGTACCTGTAATAGTAGTATTCGGGCCTCGCTCCTGTATATCCAGCATGTCCAGTAGCTTCTGCCCGCTGAAGTGCCTCGTGAAGGGCTCCAGCGACTTCTGGCGGTGCATGAAGATGACCGCGTAGCCCTGCTCCAGGAAGTACTCGGCGGAGGCGGAGCCCCGCGTGCCAGCGCTGAAGTTGTCCACGAACCGGACCGTGTTGTGTTCCAAGGGAACTGTCGTGCCGCCCGACTGCGGATGAAACATAGGGCTGATGTCATTATCCATATCTCTATAAGATCATACCTATACATACATATGTTTGAAGGACATTGGAAATCTTTTGGAGATGCAGTATGCAACTTAGTCGCACTATTGACAGGCCCTTTGGTAGAGTGGCTAGAGACCCTGGCAACAAAACCAAAGGTCGCGGGTTCTAATCCCGCTAGAGGCAAATGTTTGTGTGATGAACATCGGCATTTTTACTCGAGTCATGGATGTTTATAATTGTATTAAAGTATGTCTATCCGTTCCCTGGCATCCATAGTACAAGCTTCGAGCTTAGTTTGGGGCTAGGCAATTGGTGTGTTAGTCCAAGGAATTTATTTATTTATTTACTATGAAATCTTCAGTAGATAGAAGAACAGACTACGGCAATACATAAAAATACAATTGGTTGTGCAAATGTAGTTAGTATTGACAATAAGAAAATATCTTATGCGTTATTCGTCTCGTTTATTTTCGTTTGTAGTTTGACGTTGAACGACTTTGAGACGTGGTTCATGTTGACGTGGAGAAAAAAATCTGTAAATGTTTAGTTTTCAGTCGCTTCAATCTTATGGAATGTGTTTTGCTACATTATAATTCTAATCAAAAATGTTCAATCATACTCACAGTGACGAGCACGATTTTATTCCCATATTGATCATGACGTTCACAGAACTCTTTGAGAAGCGACCGGTTATCTTCGAAGTCCGTGGGGGGGAGGTGGACTGCGAAGAACTCCTCCCACGAGCCGCTCGCCATCGCGACTGAGGAACCTTCACCCCTGGGAATCAAATAAAAAACCATTTAATTATTTATTCAAACTCTATTGCATAATATAAAATTGTTCAAAAGGCGGACTTAATACCTAATGACCTACTCTATAAAAAAATCATGAGTGAAATCATCATCATCATTAGCCTATTTATGTCCCCACTGCTGAGGCACTAGACACTATATATATATAATTAAATTAAAATACATTTTTTTTTCATAAAGTTGGGGTCACTGTGAACGTAGGTCAGATGGGCGGTTTGGCCATAGTCACCACGCTGAGCGGCGGTTGATGACCCCCGCATAATGAACTATAAAATCACACAGGTGAACGCTGCTGCATATCCCCCTCGGGAACATGCATACATTTCTAATCCCACATCACTACCCGTGATTAGTCTCTACATAATACATCCACCGCGGTTGACCCGTTTGTTACAACTTTTAATTAATGCAGGTAAAGCCTAGTAATTATGAAATTTGGCGTTTCGGCGGCGTGTTGACCTAGTTTGCGAATTAAGTACCGTGTATTAAAGTCGTTACTTCGATATGGTTGTAAAATCCCTCGCTGTAAAGCAAAGAGAAATAGTACAGCTCGATGGAGGCAGATTCATTTAACTGAGATAAGTACAAGACAAGTATGCACATCGGGAATGATATTCGTGATATTTCTCATCATTTATTATTACTGTGTCATCTAACTAACGTATTATTTTGTAGATGGCCTTTCTCTAAGAGACGTGGGTGATGTCGATGATGGATGATGTGCATTTGTTTTGTCGGTCTCACCTTCTTAATGTAGGGACACACTTTGCGGAAAATATGCGACCGAATTTACGTTCCATCGTGTTCATGATATGACATAGGCAGATACTTTAAAATGGGAGATGACACACTATGCCGAAATTACGTCACGTAATTTTGTATAGAAAAAATATTACCGCCGAACTTTGGTCGCTTCATTTCAGCCTAGTTTGTTCCTACACTTTGTTTTTAATGACCAAAACAAAGAGTTTGAGCAACATTCTGGATAAGAACAACGAGATAAGTTGAAACATTATGACGTAATGATGCACAATTATGAATATGAATACAGATAAAAAACAATAAAAGTATAAATCATAAAGTAAACAACGACTTGCTGATGAGTAACATTGCATCATTATTACTTACACAAACAAAATACGAAAATAGACTGGACTTTAAGCCGCAGTTGACAGTAAGAGGATTATGTCTGGGAATGAAACTTGATATAGCACTGATTTGCATTCACCAAGACTTCCTGAAACTTGGGGGGTTTCATTAAGGGGGCTTACATACACAAAGTACACCCAAAGCGTATTAGTGTTATTCTACTTCGTTGCGGCTACAAAAAAACTCTTAAGAAAACTGCGACACAAATAAAAGAGAGTTGTGGCTACAATTTTGAAGATTCGATTCAAGTTTCTAACGGACTAACGTTAGTTTTGTTTTATTTAGAAACTGAGAGGCAAAACGAAACGAGAAACTCTCTTGGCAACTTTAATAGAGTGGTTTGCCATTGCCCCTTTCCATTTCACACACTTCTTCGTAGTGTGCAGGTTTCCTCACGATGTTTTCCTTCACCATACAGCTGGTATGAAATTATGCACATGGATTTTTGATAAACCAGAGATGCGTGCCTGACCAGAATTGAAACCCCGACCTTACGCATGTGAAGCGGCGCTCTTACCACTAGGCTTCCGAGTTGTCTAACAATAACTATAATACGATACCAAATATTATTATTTCTTTGAAGTCTTTAATTGAAGACGACCTTCCTTCAGATTAAAGGTTACTAAAGTACGTAAATATACAGACGACGACTGATTTAGCGTAATGTTGAGAAGACATTTATTAACTCAACACTAGAGGTCGCGAGGTCATTCACTGCACAGTACAAACATTTTTTTATTGCAAATGATGTCTATTTGTATTGATTTACAACACACAGACTTTTATGTGACTGGGGGCCACCCAGAGTGACCTTAAATCTATTTATGTTTGGTCAAGTACCCTTAATTGAATGGTGCTGATATGTACACTTTCCTTTTTTTTAATAATTTTTCGCTGTCATGGTCATTTTAAGAGCAATAGTACATTTTATGGTGACAAAAATGCATGGAGTTTGAACCAAGAAAAACAAAGTTGGTGTCCACTTCTGGAAGTAGCCACTATTTAATGGTACTGAAAGATTTTCATTATAAAAAATAGAAGGGCTGCCAATTAGTTTTTTCAAACTTTGGTCCAGAGTAAGTCACTGTCCTTTCCTCTACTATGTTCTATCAGCATACATAATATTATGTTTTCCATTACCTTTAAAAATATTTTTTATAATCACTGTCTGTTGAAAAAAGGTGTATCAAAAGCTGTTGCAAACTTGCGGGGACAAACTTTTTTCCAGTACATAACAATAACTGGACTCCAAGGCAATGGCTGAGGATGTTGATAAGCGCTAGGATGATGACAATGTGTAGTTTATATGCAAGTTCATGAAAAAATATACATTTTCTCAAAAAAATATAAAAGGCATGTGGTGCGCAGACAAGCACACAGCTCAGCCGTTGGTTACTGTGTCCCAGTATATTAAAAAAAACACCAACAGAAATCCCTTCTTAAAGTGTCTTAGAATTTAAAACATGCTCTTTATATTTCTTTGCCAAATCATTGTACAGTTTTTGTCTGATATTGATAACAAAACCTAAAAAAACCGGCCAAGAGCGTGTCGGACACGCCCATGAAAGAGTTCCGTAGCTAAAAGATGGCCCGACCGCTTAAGACACCATTTAGTAAGGGCAACTGCACGTCATAAGTTGGTCGAGTTGTATAAAAATAACTATGTATGATACAGAGTTCGCTATAGTTTTCGTTGAAAGTACTTACTTGGAGGTATACAGGACATTTTTTTCAGATTTATTGTGATAGTATTTCAAAAGTTAAGGGGGGGGGACGCTCTTATTTTAACTTTGTATTAATATATCTCGAGACTGGGGTGTTTGATCCACATGGTTTCAAGGCAAGTTTTATTGTATTTAAAAATACCTTTTTAACGATATCCCACACGATGGGGTTAGTCGAATTTTTTTTTCGAATTTACTTTTCGATGTATGGGAGGGGGGGTAAAAAATAATTATTTTTCGATTATTTTAAAAACCAATTCTTGAATTATCACTATGCATCTCTCCACCAATTTTCGTGGCAATCGGTTCAGAAACGGCGGAGAACGAGGCAGGACAGACAGACAGACAGACAGACATGACGAAACTATAAGGGTTCCGTTTTTGCCATTTGGCTACGGAACCCTAAAAAGTCATGTTTCAATTCATCAATGATTTACAAAGACTAAGAAAACAATCACATATTATAATGTTTTGGTGATGAAAGAGATTATATTATTATTTATAGATAATAGACTAATCTTACTTAATTACATGTACATATCTGATGAAGCATGGTTATCAGGAATTAACTAAAATATTTTTTAATTTTTCAATACAGTGCTGATTTCAGAGTTGTTCATAAATAAACTTAAGAATCATCCCATTCACATTATCAATGCTCCCAAAGTTATTTTAAGTCACTTTCTTAGTGTATTAGGCAATTTTATTTTTTTTGTTTCTATTGCATTTCGTCTAGAGTATTATTGAATGATAACGAAAACATCACTTGCTACTAAAATTTAAAATATGAAAGCTACAGTACTTTCTGATTAATAATGAAATTTTTTAAAGTTTATAAAATTATATTAATTAAAAACAAAATAAATTGTTAATTATGGGACTGGTACTGAATTCACACAATCATATCACTTCAACAATTGGCAAAACTGATTAAGAGAATATCTAGAATACATACTGTTACACAAATGTTTATGCGGCAGGTCCACGCGAGCTTGTAACACTTGTTGGGCCAAGGCAGGCCACCAACACATCCAAACGTTGGGGCCAGCTTCTAACACCAATGCACACCATACACGAGTTCGCGACGGCTAAAAACAACTCATAGGACATTACGCGCGACCTAAAACCCCTGAACCAATATTTACTAGCCCGGTTTATAGAAAAATCAATGAGGAGGAAGACACCTCGCGATATTGACGTTTGCAGCGAAGATACGCGATATTATACGGTTTAGAGTTGACGGGCGTTACCTTATCAAGCGGCAGATGAAATCCTTGGACCTTGTTCAGCACGGAGAGCGACCCTGACCCCTTACGGGTGTTTTTAATTTACATTTATTGGACGAGGAGGAGCAGCGGAGCACTAATCGTTATCACGACCTGACGTATGATAACTGACTGACATTGACAGCTAGCTACTAGAGGTGTGTTTGCGGAGATCGTCGTAAGTGATCTATTATAAGAGAAAAATATAATTGCTAATTCGTTTTTATTTCACAAAAATCTACATTTTATTATCATGTGCCTGAGAAGGCAGAGCAAAATAATTTTCTTTCTGATTCATTGATTACGTTTAATGAAACTTGTTTTATATTATAACTACTACCTTCGTAAATGTTCGAAGCATTTTCAGGAATCCCCATTTTGGAATGCCACTTGTCGGTTATGGTTTAAATTAGTTTGTTCTTCCTTGTGAAAAGCAGATTTCAACTCCATATATTACTTTTGGGATCAGTTTATAGCTTTTTAGAAACCGCCTTGAATTTAAATAGTAAACCTAAAATTATCCCAGTGAAAGCTGAGTTCACTTCTTACCATCTTTTTATGTCAATAGAAAACAGGAAGTCATTAAAAATACAATGGGATTAGGATTGATTAGTTTAATTATTAAGTTATCTTATTTTATATTGAATCTTCATCGTGCAATATTTCGTACGACGAGTTTGTATTGCGGTCGTCCGGTAGAAAGGACGCAACCACTGCCGACACTGTAATGAGAAAAACGCTTTAGTTCTTCAAGAATATAGTCGAGCGAATAATGGATTACAATACTGGAGACTCGTACAAGTTTCTTTCGAAGTCTAGTACGTACTTTAAACATGGGCATAAGATTTGTGTTTAGCTATCAGTGTATGGAAAAAGTCTCAGGTTAGGGAATGTTTATGTATTATTAATGGAATCTGCATAATACAGTGGATACATGAATAAAGGAATTACTAAAGATAAACTTACAAGCGAATACTGATCCATATGCGTAAAAAGCGACTTCACAGTCGTTCTCGAGGAGGTAGTTGGTGATTTGGATTGACGCGAAGTTGACTAGCCTCCCGCCAGTCATCGTCAATGTCACCGCCAAGGCCCTGGAGTGATAGAAGGAAATAAGTTGCTTGTAGAAGCAGGCCAGTTTATTCCCTTTTAAATTATTGAGTGAGATGATAGCTAACAAATACGTACCTACGTCTTACTTGTCATCAGGTGCCTTTGCGAACTTGGTCGGCTGGTACTCAATCTGTTTATTGCCTTCATATTTTTTCATGTGAGAGGAGAGGGCAGCAAACGATAAAACTTGTCCTCTCATGGTTAGTCTTCACCGCTGTTTGCTTTATAAGTGCATCTTTAAAACCTTCGTGCCTAAATAAAGTAGGTACTTTTTCCCAAATGTCAAGGGTTTGATATGGACCTTAAAACAGCGCTGCCAAATCTAAAAAGATTAGACAATAATAAACGAGCTATTAACATGCGGTCACCAGCCCTTCTTCCTGCGTAGTGACTATCTACATCTTAACTCACTATTGGAGGAGCCTACTTCCAAAAGTGTGCTTGGAACAGGCTGATAATGGCGATGGATGAAGATGACTACTAACCTCAAGTGCGTGGGAAAGAGAGCGACGCACATGGCAGTGTAAATGCCGATGACAACAAGCCCAAGCAGCTGGAGCACGAAGAAGGCCGCGCTGGCGATGGCGTTGGGTACAAGGTTCACCAGCACCCCGCTGGCGCCGCACACGCCGGTCACTATCATCGCCATGTTGCGCCGGCCCACGCGGTTCACTATCTGTGGTTAAGAAAAACAAACCTAATTAATTTCTAAGAGGAAAACCTCTTTGGCGTAAGTTTTGTACATCTAAAATAAATAAATAAGTAAGAGTAAAACCGGCTCGAGAACAAACTTTTTTCCTTTATTTGAATTAAAATAGGTTTTACTTTGTAAAAAAAAATAAGCGTTGAATTTCGTAGTAATATTTATCGAGTTTTTTTTATTGTCAACTTTTCCGTAACTGCCTCTGATTGATTACAAAACACGTTACGTACGTTACAATTTTGACAACGGCAAAATTTTAAAATGTATGGTGATTTTATTCTAGCTACTTTAAGGCGACGGTATTCTGACATATAAAACTGATTAAGTATGTAGGTATTAGGTACTAATGCATTTACACCATTCAAATTAGAGCTGCAGACAACGGCTAAGATAACATCAATGTAGGTATATATTATGTGAACTTACCATGGTAACGCCCGTGTTTACTATGGAAGTCAACACTGAGACCGAAAGCACGATCAGAAGAGCACCCATGTTCAAAGCACAGGAGCCGCTGGTCTGAAACATCGATTTGTAAGGGAGGAACATGTAGTAACATCATCATTATCATCAAAGTGTATTAGGTATTTTTAGCCACACCAACTAGTGGTCAGAGATCTACAAAACAAAGGGTCGCGGGTTCGAATCCCGCTAGGGGCAAATGTGTGTGTGTGATGAACATCTGCATTTGCACTCGAGTCTCGGATGTTTATAAAAGCACATATTTAAGTATGACCATTATTGGCAATCCGTTCCCTAGCTTCCATAGTACAAGCTTCGAGCTTAGTTTGGGATAATGTTATCTGTGGTTTGGGGCTAGGCTATTGGTGTGCTTAGACCAAAGAATTTATTTAAGTATTCTTTATTTTACAAAATGTCAAATTGTACACATTGTACTTACATCGTCATCCGGTGTCAATGGCCCATCCAAACTTGAAGAGATAGCACCGCAGAGAGTAACGTTGTCGCCCTGTCCATTCTCCAAGATCTCTACAAAGCGATGTGCTATTGTCGGAAGCCACACCTTCAAGGCTGCTGTTCTGGTGAAAGAAGTATTAAGAGTTGGTATAAAAATGAATAGGCTAGTTGCCTCATATCACCATTTAAAAAATCACTTTTAATTCGAATATAATTCCGTACAACGGTCCAAAATATGTAAATTTCATTAAATATAAATATGGGATTGCTGCAAAAATTCAACTTAAACCCGATACATTTTTACTTTTTTTTTCTCTTGATTGAAAACACCGTCCGCCATGATTCTACGTCACCAATATTGTAAACAACACAAATTCAAACGACAGTTTCGACAGGTTATTCGTGGTCTTTTATTTAAACGCGTTGATTGTTGTTTATTTCACTATTAAAATATTATACACTTCACATTTATTGAAAACAAACCTGCCCAAAATAGATACTTTGATGGTTGCAAAATGTTTTGCTTCAAATTCTGATTCGCAAATTCTCATCACTGGGTACTTTAATCCACAACTTCTTATTGATGTATTCTTACATTCACGCACGATACAATAGTGGTAATTCATAAATGTATCATGTAATCTCTACGAAGACATGGTTTCAATTCCGATAAACACTTTTTGGTTATGTCATGCGTATTGTTGACAAGAACAGTGACGCCACGGCACAGACCATCATGGCGGACGGCGTTTACGGTAGTATAGTGAAATTAATAATTTAAAATTCAAAATACAGTTGGATAGGTGCTTCAAAAAAATTTCATATTTTTTTTATGTTGTTATATAATCGTAATGAACCGTTCTATCAAATAATAAAAATAGTGGCAACTAGCCTATTGTGTCTTTTGAAATAGATCCAACAGAGTATTCACACGCGCATAGCATCGTTCAAGATAGACAAGGAAATAGAGTTATTTTTAATTATAATGAGATCTTGACTTGATCCGGCCCACTACGGACCCGCGATACCCCTTTTTTATTTTTTCGTTTGGAAAACCGGTTTAACCCTAGGGTCGTGGGCCGGCCGATGATTGGTTTTGGTATATGAACATTTTTGACCATACCATAGACTATACTTATAAATACATGTAAACTGAGTAATTCCCAGTTTATATGTAAGTATAGTGTATGGTGTTAGTGTGATCAAAAATCAACTAACGTTCGAAGACATAATGAATTTACCCAACTGTTCAAATATGAAGAGCGTGGTCATGATGGCTGTATAGCCCAGGAGTGGCGGCCGGAACAACGAGAGCACCAAGTGATGGCTTGATCGCAGACTCTCTGAGTGGTAGGATCGACGTCTAACCACTGTTTTGACCTTAAAAAATGAAGTTTATCAATAAAAGAAAATGGATTGCATCTTTAATGATTTTGTGAGTTTTTTCCTGAAACCGGAACATGGAGCATAATATTTTTGAAGGACGTAACTGCCTGGTTTTCAAATCAGTTTTGTTTATTTAAAAAGGATCATTTAGATGTTATTATTAAAAAAAGTTAAATTACCGAGTACCCATCCAAACGCGTCATATGATTGATCCTGTAAATCCTCCTCATGACATCCATAGCTCGTTCGTTCTCTCCTCTCGAATAGAGGAACTTGGGGCTCTCCATCACGAAGCAGAGCCACAGTGCGGACACCAGGCTTGGTGCGGAGTAGACGAGAAGTAGGAGGCGCCAGGAGGTCCACGTGATACCCAGGTAGGGGACTTGGTAAGAGAAGGACAGTGGAACTACTGGCATTGCTAGCACTGAAAAAAAGGATATTTTTTTTCAATAGCACGTATGTTTTGGCAATTTTTTTAGGTATCGAACGCAGCGAATCAATAATTTCGAAGTGCAAGCGATTCCAATGAAGATGATGATGATTTTGAAAATTCTAATTGCTTCTTCTGATCATTACCTGTCAACAAAAGTAGGTGTCTAGTTGTTGAGTAACTAGCACGCGTAACTTTAAGAGGTGATAGTATTCACTCATATCAAACATATTGAGAGAAGTTGTTATGATGTAGCCTCGCATTTTTACCTGCTAAGACAGCCTGTGAGAGCAGAAAAATGCTGGTGACGAGCATCACGACCAGGTTCCTCTTGCAGCTGGGCACACTCTCGCTGAGCAGAGTCATGGCCAGGGAGTAGTGACCTGCTATTCTGCAAAACGATAAGAAAACTATGATCAAATCTAAATATACTTTATTTATGTAAGCCTCTGCAGGGCACTTATAAATCGCCAATATAGTATGTCGAGTCATTTACAATAGAATGACTCGACCATCGACTTCGGAATGAAGTCATCTACCGAGAAGAAGCGGCAAGAAACTCGATAGTTGCTCTTGCCAATTGATCAACATTTTCTCGGGAGATGTGTTTCTTTATTAAAAAATCTCTTTAATGTTGACCTTTAAATACGGAAAGACGTTTTTTCGTAAAACCACAATAATCAGCCCAATAAAACTATGTTTTATAAGACCTAGTATTCTAATTTGAATTAAAACAATAACCCTTACACTAAAGAAGCCACGAACTGCAGTATAACCAGCATGATCCAGTCAACCGATAGACTGGCCAGAGCGTTGACGACAGCGCCAAGTATCAGTGATATCATGAGGATGTTCTTCCTGCCGTATCGGTCTGCCAGGTAGCCCCATACCATGGCGCCGAAGATGGAACCTGGATAGGAATAAATGATATCAGTATCAGCAACAATTTAACTAATAGCACATATGATGGAAACTTGCCTTTGTCACGTTGGATATACTAATAGAGGGTTCTAGCGCATGTGCTTTGCCCACTTCCTAAATCGGCAGCTTATCGTGACATTAAATTCAATTATTTTTATGGATCGTCAGTTTAGTAGCTTCTTGCATCCCCATTTTCATCGTTGCAACACTTATTGATAGATCTGCTAAATGACCAACTGCAATAAGTACCTAATATTATCCTCATAGCCGTTTTTGCTACGGCTGCCAATCTTTATGATCGACCTGAGGTGCGATTCATTAAGCGCAAATGTTATAAAAGCCTTGGTCGCAGCGGCTGTGTCATCGGTGCCAGTTTTAGTATTCTGTAAGATCTATTTCAACGCTGCACGATACTAAAATATCAAACGATGTTAAGACTGACATTGCCGTGATTTCAGCCGTGAGCGCATCGAACGATTGTCGCTTAGTGAATTGCATAGGAGCTATACTTACCAACGATAGGCCCAGCAGCCAGCATGCCCTTCTGAGCACCAGTGGTGTCCAGGTCGCAAGCGCTGACCGGAACGATGATGACGTTGGCGTAGAAGATGCACGCGAAAGAGATGATGACCACCCCCGCCAGACCAGTGAGGGAGTAGCTGTATATACCGAAGCCTGGAAAGTTCAGGTGTGGGAGGTTGAATTATTACTTAAATTCCTTGGATTAACCCATTTATTCCCACCTGCCACCTTCAAATCGCCACCCGGGTGGTGTTTGGCACTAATAAGTGGCGTTCACCACCCGGGTGGTCGATATAGTACAGGGTCCCTATTCGCATGTCGTGTCACTATTACTGGAAATGGAAAGAAAAACCTGACTGGATGCAAGTATTCATGACCAATTAAAACTAAACTAAGCTCGAAGCTTGTACCTACTATGGATGCTCAGGAATGGATAGACATACTTTCTTAAATATTTTATATAGACATCCATGACTCGAGTACAAATGGCGATGTTCATCACACAAACATTTGCACCTAGCGGGATTCGAATTCACGGTCCGTGGTTTTATTAACAAGGTCTCTAGCCACTAGACTATCTAGACCAACGCGCCTGTCAATAAATCGTTCATTTTCTAAGATGCAATTGCAAGAATTACAAATATGAATTGAAGAAGAAACTTCGGTCATGCAATTTTATTATTAAAAGTACCTTTACAGGTTTCTTTAAAGTGAAATAAATAAGAATAGGTATTTACTTTCAAAATTAAAATGAGATGGATATGATTATTTTGTAGAATTATATTACGTTATGCTATTTTACAAAAAAAAAACTTCAAGACTTTCTAGAACTTAGACCATTTTTTATTCATGTTAAACTTAACCCTTACCGGCTCTGTCCAGTGCATCTTCGAAAGATATTCTGTCAATATCCTCTATGATAAGAGACATCCTGCATTTGAAACCAAGTAGCAATCGGGACGGCAATCCTTGTTGTCAGTGACAATTGTATTTAGCAAAAGTTCTTGAGTTTGAACTTATGTAATGTTCAAGTTTGATAATAGACAACCAATTTACAAAAAGTAAAACTAACTTTCACTAAAAATACCAACACCATCAACGGTTAATTTTCATTGCCACAATATAATAGGAAAAAAAATGATTTTGAATATTAAAATTACACAATAAACTTTGAATTCGCTAAATAAGAAGAGAAGTAAACACAGACTAAATACAAACAGCTCGAATTATAAACTTAGATAACTGGACGAATTAAATAATGTTATTTATCTCCAAATAGGACATTGCAATGACTTTACGTAAGTAGGTCGATGACGCCTGGGCACTTAGAGATGACCTTAAATTACTAAGTTTTATAGTCGGGCTTGCTTTCTATATCTACTGGCGAAGTACAGAGATTTGTTCATTTGAAGTTAACATTTGAAGGGTAAATAAATAAATAATAAATAAATAATAAATGCCTTGGACTAACACACCAATTGCCTAGCCCCAAACTAAGCTCGAAGCTTGTACTATGGAAGCTAGGGAACGGATAGACATACTTAAATACTTTTATAAACATCCATGACTCGAGTACAAATGCCGATGTTCATCATACAAACATTTGCCCCTAGCGGGATTCGAACCCGCGACCCTTGGTTTTGTAGCCAGGGTCTCTAGCCACTCGACCAACGGGCTTGTCAATAAATCCGTGTCATTTTAGAGCTCAGTTGGGGAGGGTATGGGCGTTTTAAAGGCAGGCAACGCATCCGCGACCTCAGTGATGTCCGCGGGCAGCGGTGATCGCTTAATTGTTCCTTTGCCTACCGATCACATAAAAAACAAAATGTACCATTACATAATGTCATGCAATAATTCTAGGGGTCCAAACCCCTACCAACTCATGGACTATGTACGTATCTAGTCTTAGATAAGGAGATTTTTGATCGAAAGATCCATTTAGAATTTAATGTGACGATTAACTCATCATACATTGTTAAGCACTTAAAAATAAATTATGAATACATCATATATTTTTTCTTATCTTTTATTCATGTGACTCATTTGTACGACCTTAATATCATTAAGTAAAGTTAAGATTAGATAAAGATAAAAGATAAAGATAAAAATATTCTTTATTCAATTGGGCTTAATATAAGCACTTATGAATCGTCAAAAAGAATTACAGTAGCAATGACTCGACCGCCGATTCGGAAGGCAGTATTCTGCCGAGAAGAATCGGCAAGAAACTCGACAGTTGCTCTTTTTAAACGCCATAATTTTTACAATAATGTGTCTACAATAATGCATCAAATAGCTGTCACTGAGTCATACAGTCTACTGTCAATATAAATTAAAATTAAAACCTAATTTATTCTGGACTGGTTGCGTCTTAGTGGACCAGTCCCCAAAGGTGGCACCTGTTCACAAGTATGACGTATGTGTCAGCCATCACCTCACTCAACCATCTTAGAGGGAATGAAATGACCCGCCACATAGCGCCACCACCCCAGGGACATTTAAGTGAGCATGACTACTAAGACTCAAGCAGGCCAACCGTCAGAGAGTAAAATATTGAAGAATCTAAAAACAATAAAAAAATATAAAAAGGGGTAACTGTAGGACAGAGTGTTGGCACATTAACAAATAATAAATTTAAATAAACAATTTCAACAATTAATTATAAAATAAATTTGCAACAATACCAAAGTAAATTAGATACATTTTTAAGGAAACATTGGATAATTAACATAGAAATTTACATAAACAAGTAAGCAGAAATGGCAAGACGGCCAGCGCCACCAATATCTACAGGTCTCCATCACTCAGGTAATCTTCAACTCTATAATACCCTCTCATCATTAAACGAGATTTTAGATGAGACTTAAACTGATGTAAGGGTAAGTTAACAATTTTTAGAGGGAGTTTATTAAATAATTTAATACTTAATCCTATAAACGAATTTCCAATCTTTTGAAGTCTAATCTTAGGGATAGCAAGCTTATGCTTATTTCTTGTGTTAAATCTATGACAATCCGACTTTTTTGAGAACTGTTCGATGTTTTTGCGAACATACATGACACAATCAAGGATGAATTGAGATGGAACAGTTAATATATTTATCTCCTTAAATACTTCCCTTAAAGAATCCCTAGTTTTGAGGCCATAAATAGCACGGATAGCTCTCTTCTGCAGTATAAATATATTATTGATGTCAGAAGCCGAGCCCCACAAAAGCAACCCGTACGACATGATACTGTGGAAGTAACTAAAGTAAACTAACCTAGCTGTTTCTACATCAGTCAGATTTCTGATTTTCCTCACTGCATACGCAGCTGAACTAAGTCGCCCTGCTATAGCAGTAAGATGAGGGCCCCACTGCAATTTAGAATCGAGTGTTATTCCCAGAAACACTGTTGAGTTGACAATCTCGACAGGTTCCCCATTTATGGCAATAGTAGGAATAACGTGTCGCACATTAGGCATTGTAAATTGTACACATTTCGTTTTCTTAGCATTTAATAATAAATTGTTAACTGTAAACCATTGAACAATGAGCGAGACCGAGTTACTCACATCGTCAAATACATTTTTATGTCTGTCAACTTTGAATATTAAAGAGGTGTCATCTGCGAATAAAACAGTTTCGCAAAGGTTTTCTGATTAGATTTGTTATCTAGGAGAGATGAAACACAAATTATCGTTGTTAATGAATGACAGGGCGTTAACCGTACACTTATTTCTTTGTAAAAGTCGGTATACTTATCGGTGTAGGTACATCAACAATATTCACAACAGGGAATGTCCCGTTAAATAAGATGCGGTCACTCGATAAGCTATAAATAATTATACCCAAAAATGCTCGATAATTGTTGTGGATTTAAAAATAGGACTAAAATTACACTCCAGTTTTAATGGTTTTAATTTTAATTCACAAAATTACCTTATTTCACTACATTTAATTACATGACTATTTACATTTGTACATTCGAGTGAGATAAATAATTTATAGTCGAGTACTAAGTTCGTTTTTTCCTGTGTTGTTTTCCAATCGCGCCTGTTTTGCCAGCTTCCTGTCGTCTGGTAGGAAAGACGCTACGATCGCCGATGCTGTGAACAAATCCATTTGTTAGTAAGAATTTAAAGAAAATAATTATCGGTAAGCTTCTGCTTGATGGTGATATTCATTTATTTATATTATGCCCCGGAATATCCCTTAGCCTCTTAGACGGCCTTTCGACATTTTCGCCAAAAATGCAGCTAAGCCGGGACTGACTACACGGATAGGAAGGTGGTACCAATCTCTCGTAGACATCAGCAACGGGTATCACATTTAATGCGTGCCTATTCTCTTTGTGGATGTGAAACATCTTTATAGGTAGAACTATCTTTACTAACATAATAAAGCTTTGAAGAATTTGTTTGTTTGAACGACAGGATCAACAGGGTCGATTTGAAAAAATATTTTTGTGTTGCATAGTCCATTTTTCAAGGAAGCCTTTAAGCTATAACAGTGAAGAAACCGAAATCAACGGGGACTCACGGCAGCCGCTAATATTTGATATCCTTCGAGTCAATTGACGCTACTAGCTATACTCACAGGCACAAAGTGCGCCAAGCACGTAAAAGCTTGTGTCGCAATTGTTCACCAGCAGGAAGTTGAGGATCTGTATGACAGCCACTGTGGCTACGCGCCCGCCCGACACTACTAGCGCTACGGCCATCGCCCTGGGGAAATAAAAGATGGGCAATACATATCTATATGTCAATGAAAAAATAACTTTATTTAATACTTGTACTTGAAACATAAATCAGTATGATTGAGGCAGAATTGCAAAAACCGATAGTGATAAAAATTGTTACAAAAAGATCGGCGTTTGAAAATGAAAAGAGCAACCGTCGAATTTATTGCTGGTTCTTTACAGAATGCCTCAAATAGTTGTTTTTCTTAATCTAATACTATCTATACTATTATAATAAGCTGAAAAAGTAAAGTCCATTTGTCGCGGAAATCGAATTCCACGTGGATGGAGTCACGTGTGGTTAATAAGTGCATCATTCACGAAGAAAACTGACGAAAACAGCAGTCATAACTCTTCAAAAAGCAACGAACCTGACTTGCGTCGGGAATAGCGAGACACCAATAGCCATGTAAACTCCTATGACGGTGTAGCCCAGTAGGTAGATGATGAAGAGCACCGCGCTGGCGATCGTGTTGGGGACCAGGTTCACGAGGATTCCGCTGAGCCCGCAGACAGCGGTGAGGACTATCACGATGTTCCGGCGCCCTAATGTGTCCACCACCTGAAATTGCAGTAAAGGAACGTTGTAGTTGTGTGTTTTAGAGTTGTAGGTTTGTAACCGTGTTAAGAATTATGAAGATGGATGTCTTCTTTTGCGTGTCAGTAACTTACCTCCTCATAGTCTATACTAATTATAGAGAAGAAGAGATTAGATTATTGTTTATATTCATATTGTTTGTAGATTGTAATTTTTTTTTCTGCAGATATAGAGTTGAAGTTAAAAAAGGATTTGGGCTATGTTATGTAAGAAAAATAGGAAAAAATGTCATTACCCCACTGATGCCAAGATTGGCCACTGACTGCAGCGCGCCGGCTACCAAGATGATCAGCATCGCAGTATTGTTCAGAGAACAAGGAACCAGATCGGGCTGAAACATAATATGATAATATTATTTTATTACGAAAACTCCCACGTCGGCAAAAGTAAGGAAAGTTCGACACTTTTGCAGATCACAGGGTTTTGTGTTTTTCAGTGGCCAGTGAGACGAAAGGATTCAGTCCCGAGTTCCTTACACGACTGCTGGCTTAGCTGACTTGCAGCATTGGCGCAAAAATAACTAAAACAAGTCCCAAGTCCTTGAGTCAAACATCGCATGAAAAGTACCATTTTTTGAGTCAAAAAACAGGTCGGTTTTTTTTTGCCTAGAACCACATTAACGTGCCATGATTGCAGGCTAGCTAGACCTTAAGTCGTGTGTAGGGCTCGGGACTTTGTCCCACTACATACTAAAGCACTGCGGTTTCCTTATCGCCCGTGTGGTGGGAGGGACTGGGTCTCGTGCCCGGCGGGCGAAAGTCTCCCTCTAACTCTAACACAATACTCGTAACTTACATCGGCCGGTGCATTAGCTCTGGACCTGAGAACTTCGCAGAGTGTCTGGTTCAACGGGGCCCCAGTCTCTATCATCTCCATGAACTGGTTCGCGATCGTCGGGAACCAGATCTGAAGAGCTCCCACCCTGTAATCCAAGGTAACTTTTTAGAAAAGTAAATAGTAGTTTTAGATGACGTTAAAAAATTAGAAAGGGCCTTTTAGGGGGCATTTCTAATTTTACAACAAACAGAGTAACCAAAAAAATATTAGACTACAGGCCCATGTAAAAAAAAGATGGGTCATATGAACCACCAGGTGACGTATATAGGACGATATAAGAGCATAAAATAATAATATTCAGCTCCATACCGTCACTTGTAAGCTGTCCAACTGAGTGCTGGTGAGAATTCAAAAGCGCAGGTAGAGTTAGTACCTTTTGGGTCATATATTTTTGTACGGCATTCTTACCATTGGTAAATCCATGTAGTCTATATATACATACATAATGTTAGCAGCATGCATAACCAACAGCGATATCCACAGATAAAATCTAAGCTTAAGAATTATCTATCACTAATAAGACTATTGTTGTGGGTTTAATGTTTCACACAACAATAGTCGCGATATTATTGCTTTAAACTATTGTAAGCACCTCGGGGCTAATTGGAGCACAATTTTATGTGTTTCATCTGATGAGTTACTTACTGTTCAAGTATTAAGAGTGTTGTCATGATGATAAGATATTTAAGTAGGGGACGTCTAAATAAAGGCATGAATTGTTCTTTCCCTGACTGCGGCATATCTGACTTCTGAGCTTCTTTGATCAGACTTGTCACCTGAAAAACAATGAAAGGGAATCTATTTTTATTTGAAAAGTTATTGAATGATTCATGGAGGGCCAATTAGCAATGTTTATACTGAAATTAAGCGAGGACCGCCATTAAAACTCGATGGATGCCACAAAAATGTATGGAAGCACTTTACAATTATTTAACTGGATGGTCAAAGTGGGTACCATGGTGGTACCACTGCTCATAATAATATACATATTCTGTATGCAAATAGCGCCAATAAAGGAGAAGCCCCTTGAGCGTTGCCGACGCCAGATCAGGTGGTGGCGGCTGAACGAATCTACGTCTCAAGAGTTTGCCTCGGCTACAAGCGTTACCTGTGCTGATGCTGATGGCAAACCGGTCCAAGACCACTGGGATGGGATTCAGGATGCAATCACCACTGCGGCAAAGGCGGTGCTCGGGATCTCAAAGGGTGGACGCAAATGTGACAAGGAGACTTGGTGGTGGAACGCAGAAGTCCAGAGGGAGATCAAGGAGAAGAAAGCCTCCTTCTTAAAGTGGCAAGCGACCAGATCTCCTGAAGACCGCGACGCATATGGGGCTGCAAAACGCGCTGCTAAACAAGCTGTAGCCAGAGCCAGACGAGAACACTTACAACCGCTCTACGATAAGTTGGACTCGTCTGAGGGGCAGAAGCTTGTGTACAGAGTAGCTCGTTCTAGGATCAAAGCTGCACTGGATATTTCCAAGTGCCGCTGTGTAAAGGACCCTAGTGGCAACCTATTATGCGAGGACCTCGCGGTGAAGGAGAGATGGCGCTTGTTATAATATAATAAAAAGAGAAAATAATGAATTAAGCCTAAGATTGTATTTCATGATATTACGATAATGTAATTATAAAATAATAATTGTATTAATAATTTAAGATCAATCACATGTAAAATATTAATTAAGCGGATGAATATTGTATTGTATTCTACGACATTACTACGGGGCGTCCGGTTTCACAAGCGCCGCGCCACATGGTTGGGTGGGGCGGTTTGTGAAAGCAGTCCGACTGGCCAGCGCGGCTGGTGGGGGACGGCTTATAAAAGCGACCCGACCGAGCCGAGCGGGCTCAGTCAGTCTTGAGGTTCTGTTGCCTCTGGGTAGTCTTCAGGTTCAGTTGCCTCTGGGCCGTCACAGTGTAAACATCGGACAAACAGGGTAATATCTTTACTTTACTACTTCACTATTGTGTGATAATTATATGTAGTGAGTCATGTGTTAAGGCTAGTTATGTACTGGGAATTATAATTTATTGGTGTAAATATTTTATTGATGTTAAATAAGATTAATTATTCGTAATTAATGATGTAAAGAATGCCGTTACTATTGTAACAAATAATATCAATATTTGAAAAAGCAGCTGTCGAGTTTCTTGCCGATTCTTCTCGACAGTAGTGCCTTCCGAATCGGTGGAAGACTCATCATTGTTATTTTATGAATAAAGGAAAAATAATAGTTCCTTGATAGACCTTCAATGATAATATGGCTAAATTAATAAAATGCTTAACAATAAATAAATTTGTCGTTATATTTGATGCTTTTCTTTGATGCTTATTAACATCCATTGCTATAATTGAGTTTTAATAGAAATATAAATATAATTAATTAATTAAATGCCCTTTAAAAATCTAACACGCTCGTATTTCCACGAGCTGCTCAACGAGCAGCATAAGGAGGTGCAGCCACCGGACCTCCCTCCGAATCAAGGACTAGTGCCACCCATAACGCCTGATGAAGTCCTCAGAGCTCTTCGCCACATGAAGAATCGGAAAGCAGTCGGTGCCGATGGAGTCCCCATTGAAGCCTGGAAGGCGATGGGTTCTCGTGGTGTGGGCATCTTAACCGATCTTTATAACCGCATACTCTACACCGGGCGGATCCCTTGCCAGTGGAGACGGAGTATCATAACTCCAGTCTTCAAAGGAAAGGGATCGGTGCAGGAGTGCGGAAGCTATCGCGGTATAAAGGTAATGTCCCACACTATGAAGCTATTTGAGCGGATAGTTGACTCTCGGCTACGACAGGAGTGTACTGTCTCGGACTGTCAGTACGGGTTTCGACCTGGTCTTGGTACCATGGACCCTGTTTTTGCCCTAAGGATGATCATGGAGAAATACAGAACGAAGAACACGCCTCTGCATTTCCTGTTCCTGGACATGCAGAAGGCCTTCGACTGTGTTCCTCGCTTGATGATCTGGTGGGCACTGAGGTCCAAGAGGGTGCCTGAAACTTATATTGACGTCATCCGAGACATGTACCACGATTCCGATTCAATAGTTAGGACTGCTGTTGGTGACACCAACCCTTTCCCCGTTACCGTCGGAGTGCACCAGGGATCCGTCCTTAGTCCCTTCCTGTTTAGCGTGATATTAGACGAACTGTCAACCAGCATCATAGACGCACATGAGCAACCCCCGTGGCTGCTCATGTATGCTGATGATATCGCGCTGACGGATTCGGACAGGGGACGACTGGTGCGACGAGCGGGTGGTGGTGGAAGGTGGAAGGTGGCACTTGAGAACGGCGGTCTAAAACTAAACGTGGCGAAGACTGAATACATGGCCTGCAACACAGATCCCCCACCCGTACGCATAGACGGTGACTTGGTCGAGCGTACGGACCAGTTTAAATACCTGGGATCTGTACTTCATGCGTCTAGCGACATCGATTGCGACGTCAAAGCCCGCATTTCAGCAGCCTGGGCCAAGTGGCGTGAGGTGACTGGTGTCATTTGTGACCCCAAAATGCCGGTTAAGTTGAAGGGACAGGTCTATAAGACCATCATTAGGCCCGTCCTTTTGTACGGCAGCGAAACGTGGCCTGTACTTGAGCGACACAAGCAGATGCTGCGTGTCACGGAGATGAAGATGCTGCGCTGGATGTGTGGAGTGACGCGGAAAGACCGCATTAAGAACTCACGCATCCGGGGTAGCCTTCGTGTCCGTGATATTGCAGATAAACTGCAGGAGTGTCGCCTACGTTGGTACGGCCATGTTTTACGAAAACCGGCCAGCTACGTGGGAAACAAATGTCTCACCATGCCACCACCGCCGGGTCCCGGAAGAAGGGGCAGGCCCAAGAAGTGCTGGCTTGGCGTCGTTGAAGATGACATGCGTGCCAATGGTCTTTCCACCCAGGATGCCCAAGACCGTGCGAAGTGGAGTAGGTGCAGCAGGAAAGCGGACCCTGGACTCCGAGGCAACAGCCGAGGATGCGACCGGGATAAGCGCTAGGATGATGATGATGATTCTGTATGCAAATAATAAACCTTAAACCTACACGCTGGGTCGCAAGTCCCAGGCGCCGACTGACATTCCTCTCTGTTCCACGCGATGGACCCGGCACCCGCACGGAGAATCCATGGATAGCTAAGAAGTTCGTCCCTCTATTTTACTAGCTACTAGCAGTGTGGCTGATATAAAAATTAATTAACAGCAGAAACATTAAACAAAAAGACACTGCACTTACTGGATATTCCTGTTTAGATTTCAAATTATTCCTCCTGTGTATCGTCCTAAGTATTTCCAAGGCTCCCTCTTCATCCCCACTGTTAAAGACGAACTTGGGGCTCTCCGTGATGAAGCACAGGCCAATGACGGCTATGAGTGAGGGCAAGGAGTAGACCGCCTGCAGTGTTCTCCAGGAGTTCCAGTAGATGCCCAGACTCGGAAGGTAGTAGGAGAAGGTGAAAGGAATTATCGGCAACGCTATGACTGCAAAGAGAAATTTTAAAAGATTAATACTCTTTTGTTAAAATAGACAATCAATGATTATTACATATTACTATTCTATATCCGCGCCTTATCAAGATTCTTATTTATCCCATTGATGCATTTAATCGGGATAACAAGTCACCTATCGCCTAGGTCAGCCCATATCGCCTTTTCATCAAAATCTGTTCTGTACTTTCAGCGTGATTGACGGATAAACATCCAAACAAACAAACTTTCACAAAACTATAGAATATTAGTACGACTTACACTTTAAAGCCATTGTTCTAAACCAACATGTGAGCATGCACCAGGCGTACCGCTCTCATCACCATCACCATTATTATCCTACTACTATTATAAAGGCGAAAGTTTGTATGTGTGGATGTATGGATGTGTGGATGTATGGATGTTTGTTACTCTTTCACGTAAAAACTACTGAATGGATTTTAATGAAACTTTACCACAATATAGCTTATACATCAGAATAACACATAGGATATTGGAAATCGAAATCCACGCGGACGGAGTCGCGGGCGGCCGCTAGTCAATTATAATCACACAACCTTTATAAAATGAAACGCCGTTGCCTTTTATTTATTCAAGGCTTGTGCTACGGGTATTCTGTCAACCATTAGTTACAGCGAAACGATCGTCAATTTTTTAAACTCCTATTGTAAACACGATGGTTGTTGCCTTACTTGCCAAGACTCCCTGTGCAGGTATGAAGATGCTGGAAACCAGCAGTACAGCCAGGTTCCTTTTGGCCATAGGCACACACTCGCTGAGCAATGCCATGCCCAGCATGTACTGTCCCGCACCACTGAAAACATCGTCAATTTCATTGATTCTTTTTCTTAAAGTAAGAAAGATCAATTTAGTATTTTTATTGATTGGGAACGCATTACCGCGCCTTTTTTTTAACTTTGACTATAAAGAAATATTGCGAAGGAAGTTATGGATATAGCGGCTAGTCATCAGTCATCAAATTAACTTTTCTGTTTAATTTTTCAATTATATAAAAGTGACAATTGTTCTTTCGTGGGTACTTTTAGTCTGGCATGATTATGCTTGGGATCAACAATTTCCAAAGGTGAAAACAACAAAACAAGCATGCTTTCAATGTAATCGTCATCGTGCGTAGTATTTATCATTATTAATTCAAGGTACAGGCCATTTCGATAGAAAGATACGGGTATTTTTTATTGCACGTACATAAAACAATAATTACAAAGAATTATTATTGATCTTATCACATCTGCAGTAAATCCAAAAACAGAACAGTCATCAGAAATGATAATTTATCAATTAACAATTGGTTTATCAACATTCTTCCTGGAAACGGTATTTGGGATGTGGGTGTAAAGGATATCACAAGAAAAGCTGGTTCATCAACTTTAAAAAAATAAGTTATTCAGCAGCTTATAGCAGTTTGAATATGGACCAATTTTTTTAGGCTTATTGCGATAATTGTAAAGTTTACAAATAAGTTTAAGGAGAAATTAAACTCACACAAAGTTGACCAGCAATTCCATGATGAACAGCATGATCCAGTTGACCGATAGAGACCTGATCAAGTTCAGGATAATGGTTATCAGGATTGATAGCATCAACATTTTTTTCCTGCCCCGTCTGTCGGCTAAGTAGCTCAATGGAATCGCTCCAAACAGCAAACCTATGGGAGGAGAAACGTAACACAATTGTATTGCAGTGAAATTGGAGCTGGTTGTGCTGGTAAAATGTGTATCCGATCAAGCAGTGTTTTTATGTATTTTCTGTCTTGTCACTCTTGACGGTGCGGTCGTGGTCGTTACGATCTCCTGCCACGTTAATCTTTTAGCCGACATTCTGACGCAGGAGGTCTGCAACTGCCACTTTTATCTGATCAGTCAATCGCATAGGAGATCTGCCATGCGGTCTGGTTCTTTCTACTTTTCCCTGCACCACCAAACGCTCTATGAAATTATTGCCTCGCCTCGAAACAAGATCAAAAAATATTAAAAACTAGCTGACCCAACAGACTTCGTCCTGATTATTCGATTTTTTCTCGCCGTAAGAACCATCCCTGGTCTTATACGAACATTTTTAAAAAACAATTGGCCAAATTGGTCCAGGCGTTGTTGAGTTATGCGCTTACCAACACATTTTGCGGTTCATTTTTAGGGTTCCGTAGCCAAAATGGCAAAAAAACGGAACCCTTATAGATTCGTCATGTCTGTCTGTCTGTCTGTCTGTCTGTCTGTCCGCCAGTCTGTCACAGCCACTTTTTTCCGAAACTATAAGTTCTATACTGTTGAAACTTGGTGAGGGGATGTATTCTGTGAACCGCAACAAGGTTTTCACACGAAAATAGAAAAAAAATAAAAAAGGTGGGGGGTCCCCATAGTCAGAACTGAAACTCGAAATATTTTTTTTCATTGAATATACATGTGTGGGGTATCTATGGATAGGTCTTTAAAAGTTATATTAAGGTTTCTAATATCACTTTTTTCTAAAGTGAATACTTTGCGTGACAGACCCTTTCAAAGTGGAAAAAAGTGTGTCCCCCCCCCTCTAACTTCTGAAATAAGAAGATGATAAAACTGAAATATATATATAATGTACATTACCATATAAACTTCCAACGAAAATTGGTTCGAACGAAATCTATTCGGTAGTTTTTTTAAAACGTCAAAAAAAGAATTTGTACGGAACCCTCAGTGCGGGAGTCCGACTCGCACTTGGCCAATTTTTATATTATAGATTTGGATTGCACCAAAGAGAGACGCCGCGCCGTTTTCTCTTTGTACTTACCCGTTATTGGTGCAGCACCGATGAGTCCTTGCTGGCTGCTGGTTGTAGCCAACTCGCAAGCACTAGTTGGGATGATGATGGCATTGCTGTACGCGTGGCACGCGAACCCTAGGATAGCGATGCCTGTCAACACCACGTGGTAGTAACTGTAGATGCCGAATCCTGCCAAACAAAAACTGTTAAGTTTTGGCACTTCTTTTACACAGACCACCTAGAAACTGCTGCTAGAAAATAAACACTGACACGGATTTTTGCAAAACTTCTAGATATAAATGAGCTTTGTTGTAGTGGAACAAAATTCTTGCCTGTTTCGATAAAAATATGAATCTCTATTTTAAGCATATTTGCAATAAAAAATGCAATCGTGAAGTTAAATTATTCCTTAGAGAAGTTTACTGAAGTTGAGAATATCATGTGCGATCCGTTGCACCTACGCTTTTTGTGGGTTGTCAAATACATTTGTGTAGAGTTACTTGCCAGAGATATCCAAAGCTTCTTCTAAGTTCACTTTTAGTTTGTCATCACTCTTTTTCACAGACATAATGCAATATTTTTTATTCACTGAACATTTATATCAACAAATGCATAAAACACAATCACGGTGCACACCACACTATCTTCTTAATTATTGTTCCAGTAAGAAATGTTAAGCTTATGTTTTTTTACGCGATTCCACTCACTTACTATAATGTAGATTTTCATTTAACTACAATTTATTTCCGCATTAAGTGATTTTGTTTCAGCTAGATTTTTTACGAGGAAAATGCATTTAAATAAACTTTATTTTTGTAGTAAAATTATTTATTTGGTTGTGTTTTGTTCTGTTTTAATGGGTTCGTATATTGCAAGTGTTGAACCGCAATTGAGTTTGCAAAGAACGGTTATCATTAGATTTTATGATGAAAGATAAAATTGTTTATGAGACGGGTAGTCGTAGCAGTTTATCATACTCACGAGGTGAGACATATCTTTCGTCTATTTACTTTTATGTTAATATTAAATTAAATTAAAACATGGGGAATTAAAATCCCATTTCCCCTCTAAACTCCGGCGGTATCTTTTACACAATATTGGGGACAGATTAGAGATCTGGTTTTTTCACAAAATCACAAATGGCTGGTAGATCCTTGGATTCTCTCTGGCCTAAATGATCAAAGTCCAGAGTAGTGCATGGAGAGGATCTCAAGGACATTTGTTACATCAGGGTCCTTAACACTTAATTACTGACGGTTACTTTTTGCCATGCATTGTAAACAAGTTTTTATCATATAGGTCATCTGTAGTCTAACCCATTTACCAACAAATAGCAGATGGATCTGAAAGTTATCTGATCAAGATCATGCCTGAGCCAAGATACTGCTATCTAATTTCAAGTACATTCCTATGAATACTGTACTAAAATGGTAAGTAAAAACAACAAATATATTTTTATGCTTTATTATTTTCTTAGTTCCTTAACTATCATACAAAATCTATAATGACATTGTTATTTAAAATATATTCACACGTGTTTTAGATTGAACATTAGTCACAGATTCGTTTAGTCTATCAGGTACACAGTTCACAAACGTTTTCAGTAATTTACCCATCAGTTATGTTTCAACAATCACGCTTTATACAAAACTTAACTTATCCAAATTCATTAATCCAAAACAGCCAATTTGATTATCAGAAATTCGAAAATGTAAAGGAAATGACAATTATTACTTCTTTCTTTTCCTCGAATCGTTCACTATCCATAATTTATGAGACCAATATTTAGTTGCTTGGAAAGTGTTCGTACAAGAAAAAGAAAAAGGAATCCTAAATACTAGTTAATAAGCTAACAGGTCGGTATCAGTACTTTGACCAAAATTTCCTTGAAACTAAAGGTCTATCTTCGCTCAACTAGCCTCAGTATTTTTATAATCAGTCTTCTTAGTATACTGAATCTCTTGCTTCTTGAGTTATTTCTAGTACCTTATTTGTTTATTTATCTTCGTCAAGTTTTTTGTCTGTAGGAAGGAACCAAGCAACAGCAATAGCACCTGGAAAGAAGAAGATTAAAAATATAAATTATAAATAACGACGGCCATGCATTTATCAAAAAATGTAGGTAGTTCTTCCGAAACCTGTACAAATAAGGTAAAGTACTATATTGGAAATAATAGACGTTTATTTATAATTGTTATAATAATTGCTCAAAGAATACTCACTTATTATTTAACATTACAACGGAACTAAACGCGATATTATTTTTATAACGATTACGAATACTCACTAAATAGCAAAACGGCCCAGACGTAAAAGGTGGCTTCGCAGTCATAGGAGATCAGGGCACCAATAGCGTTCACTCCTAAGAATGCGCTGGATCTGCCCAACATCACCGATAGGCAAGACGCCATCCCTCTGCAATAAGAAATAATTATGTTAGCACATTGTTCACAAAAATAGGATCAATTAAGTGGTTATTGAGACATGTTTATGACTCTCAAGTCATGGTTTTTCATCAATAGTCCAGGACATAGGAAAAAGTTAATAATGTTCTCGTAAATATGGTGTGCAATATTTTTTTTTAAAGACAAACAAACGACTTAATATTGTCTTACCTCAAAGAAGTAGGGTATAACTCCACAAAGTAGACGCTCAGGATACCCATCGTCAAGGCGCACAGAAGGAAGAAGAAGAAGAAAATGCCTCCAGCAATGGGTATAGCCACGAGGTTGAGCAGAACAGCGGCGATGGCTGATCCAGCCAGGATGCCCATCATCATCAGTCGCTTCCTCGCCCCGCAGGTCAGGGAGAGGACCAGGTTGATCGTACTGGCCAATGCACCATATGACATGGCGGAGAGTAAAGTTGTCTCTTGGATTTTGTCATTGCATACTTCGATGCCCTGTAAATTAAAAAGTTCATGTTTAATTGTGTTGTTGTGCACTATCTACATCTTCACAATCACTAATATTATAAAGAGGAAAGATTTATATTTTTGTATGTAACGAATTAACTCAAAAACTACTGGACCGATTTGAATAATTCTTTCACTGTTGGCTAGCTGTCCCCGGTGAACCTAGTTTACTTTTCATCCCGGAAATGTAGGGGAAGGCAATTGAAAAAAGAAATGACGCGAAGGTGAAACCGCGGCAGAAGGCTAGTCATTATTTTTTCTTTACAGTTAATCGTTATTAACGATCAAGGGTTATGTCAAACTTTTACGTTTGTATAAATCTTAATGACGAATGAAAATTGTCAATGAAAGGTTATATCGATCTGTTAATAAAATATATTGATCTCACCGTGCCATTTCCAGAAACACCGAAGTTTTCTTGTTCAGAGAACCTGATGACTTCACAGAGGTTCATTCCAGCACCGCCGCCGGATTCCAGCACGGAGAACAGGTTGTTCATGATGTAAGGAAGCCAGAGGATGAAACCGCTGCCACTGTTGAAATAATAATAAATATTTATTAAGATAAGATAAAGGTTTCTCATGATTTGGATATTAAAGTGTATGACCATACACCAAGTCAAGTCAAACTCTCGTTTTCCTTTAAGCCAGTTTTGGTTATCAAATAACTGATAATTTCATTGCAGTGAGAGATAGGCCCTAATGGATTTGATACAGACACTTATCTCCATAGGTTTTCTATGATTGACATTAGTACTTACGTCATGTAAATAACAATGACCAGGTAGAAAAGCTTCATTGTGCTCTTAAGTAGAGGAGGTCTGAAGAGAGGCACCGTTTGCTGGACCAGGGACTTGAGGAATGAAGTGTCATTGGCTACGGCGTGCTGGTCTTCTTCTTCTTCAATGAGTTTGGAGACCTGTAAGAAAATTGATGATCCGTTAGTGAGATATTCAGTAATCAAGGGATTGTATAAAAATGATTTGTTTTAAACAGATATGCTCAATAGTGCACAGTTTTAAGAGAGTCAGAGCATAGCTTACATTCAAATTAGCAGTACACAATAAAAATGTTGACAGAGGATCACATTAAAATTGGACTTTATAATTGGTGTGTTTTGTTTACGTTAATACAATACGAGACTAAAAAAGTTCAATCTAAAAAGATGACATTTCAGAAAACTTACCGGGAAGTTCTCAGGTCGTTCACCAGAGTTGCTAGCGTATATAGCTTGGAGTACGCTTAAAGCCTCATCCCTGCGGCCTTGGGAAGCCAGGAACTTTGGGCTTTCGTAGAAACAGCGGAGGAGCAGGGCTGTGGCCAGGCACGGCAAGGACATCACTAGAGCCAGAAGTCTCCATGGGCGGTAGTTGATGCCGAGGAAACCGATCCAGTATGAGAATTCCAGAGGAAGGATTGGGTAAGCGAATACTGGAAAATACCGAGAAATTAAATTAGCATTATTTAGTCATAATTAAATATGGTATTTCGCTTAGGGTGTACAAATTCTTAAAGAATGGTGGTCCTCGTCATGACGTCCCGCTTTACTCATTGTATTCAATTATAATAACTAGTTCTTTAAAAATAATTTAGCTAGCTAGAGTCTTGTCTAGTCTAGACCATACAAATATATCAAACTTGCAATTTTCTGTTCGTTTTGCCACTAGCTTCCAAAACTTTGACCATTGACCACAAAACTCTAGTTATTGACTACGAAGGTTTTCTCAAACTATTTTAGGGTATGTATGATTGTGTAGAAGTAACTCACCAGCAACCACAGCCTGTGAGCACATCAGGGCGCATGTGCACAGCAGCATGGAGCGCCCGCGAGCCCTGGCAGAACAGCTCTCACCCAGCAGTGTGTATGCGCCAGAGTTACTCGCAGAAGTACTGTGGAAAGAGTTATAAAGTATGGTTAACAATTATTTTAATTAAAGAACGACTACTGATGAGAAATCCCTCCAATAGATTTATGTAAGCCTCCCCCCCCCCCCCCCCCCACACATTTCCGGGATCAAAAGTACCTTATGTTCACCGGGAATAATGTAGCTATCCAACAGTGAAATAATTATTCAAATCGGTCCAGGAGTTTTTATATTTATTCGTTACATACAAAAATGTGTAGAAGTGAAGATGTAGATGTAGATAGTGTAGATATAGTCAGCATCAAAGAGTTTGGCATCACTTCAATCAAATAGTTAACATACGACAATCATGTTTCTCAAAACTAGTATGAACTATAGTAATGTTCTTTACCAGTACAACAGATAAATATGAAAACACATAATAAATGACCTAAGTATTTTTGTTGTTGTTGAAAAACTTATCGCACGTGACCATAATTTAGATGTTCAAAACTTATCAGAAGTGTGTATTTTTATTGAGATCATTTAGTTAAATGGTGGTATAAATATCGTAGGTATAATAACAGCCAGTTATTTATTTACTGTAGATAATGCGAACAATAAAGCTGTAGATATTAATAGCTAATCTAATAATGTTTTCTTAGGTTTACGCGACTGTTACTCATGAAATAAAACTACTTTTAAACGATTATATCCGTTTAAAAGTAGTTTTATTTCATGAGCTAATCTAATGATACTCTCGGAAGGTTCCGCGTATGTGTTTGCAAGGAATTTCCGTACAAACATTTAATTCTTGAGATAAACCATTGTAAAGTTGTAAAAAGTTGTTTATTACTACCAATATTAAAGAGAGTCCATCAAATTGTTAATTGTGATTTAGATCGAGACCAGTGGGTTAGACGTTTATTTTGGGTGTATCATGTCCCAAGCACAGTTAAGCTTATCTACAGCGCTATTTATGGAATGTATTGTTTTATCTGTAATGGAAATAATTTTGACGCGGCTGGGGTAATGTATTAGAGATGCTATTACACAAAAGTAAAAGTCTTTTGTTTCAAATGCGACAACAACGCATTTAACGTTTTAAAACATAACAACCAACAATATTAGTATTTAATTCAAGTGAATCTAGAAATTCCAACACGTGAGTAGGCCCGTGGCAAGCTCACTCATTTCCCATTGTTGCCTTAGAGATGCTATTGATAAGGCATTACAGCAGATTACTTCATTACTCAGTATACATTTATGATGACGTATAGTCACACCACCTCTCTTGTTTGTTTGATTACTACATTATTTGCTCGGAGAGATTCAGTTTTCTATTTGAACAACGATAACCGCACGAATTTTTAGATGAAAAAATTTCCACGACTTTTGTAAATTCTGCTTATTTACACATGCTACTTGTTTGATGGGATGTACAAAGATTTAATTTAGGTCGTTGACCTGGAAGTTTGGTTTAGTAAATCTACGTATCTAGTAAATCTACTAAACTTGCAGGTCAATGAAGGGATCAGGAGAAATCTATGTTTTGAGAAATTTGTTGACGCAATCTGGTGCAGTACTAAAAAATGCTTGGTGAAGAGACAATGACCAACAGTTGTTATTCATTTACTGCGTCTATGTACATCTCCTCTCTTCTTCCTAGCGTTTATCCCGTTTCTATGCGGGGTCCGCTTTGACCATGATCCAGGATTCGGCAAGACTGGTTATTACAGTGAAGCGACTGCCATCAGACCTTCGTAACCCATACAGGGGAACCAGACAGATTTGACATAAAGCTTCAGAAACATTGAATAACTTACAAAGTAGACGAGATCAGTTTGAGCACTGCCATAGTGATCCAGTCTGGTGAGAAGCTGCTCAGTGCTGCGAACACGAAGCCGATGGACATTGACAGCATCAGCGTGAGCTTCCGACCTTTGGTGTCGGAGACGTAGCCCCACAACTGGGCGCCCGCTACCACTCCTGTAAACAACATCAAGATGACGACAATTAGAATTGACTAGCTACCGCCCGTGATTTCGCCCCCGTGGATTTTGGATTCCGCATACACATAGTTGTATTTTGCCTTCGTGCCTTCCGCAAAAAATGGACTTTCCAGTATATAATCCAGTAATAAATATATTTCAATCGAACCAGTAGTTTCTGAAATTCGTGCGTTCAAACAAACCAACAAATCCTAAAAGGTTTTTAAAGAACAATTTAGAACACTTAAATTGCCTAAACGGGAATTATAGCGGCCGCGCGCGACTCCGTCCGCGTGGATTTCAATTTCCAATAGCCTAAAGCCTTCCTCGTCAAATGGACTATCCAATGCAGACAGAATTTTCCTGAGATTAGCGCGTTCAAACAAACAAACAAACATGCAAACTCTTCAGCTTTATATATTAGTATAGATTGACCAAGCAAGCAGTGTACTCGTATATACAAACTAGTTGGTTTAGTCCTGAAAATGTTTTAAATGTTAAACAATAATTTCAAAAGTTGTGAGGTCTGATATTGTTTAGTTGATATGCTAGACATTTTGAGCACTAACTCCCCTTTGGACACGGAGGCCATACTCCATGCATTCCTTACATTAACCCTATGGAAAATTAGTAGAAGTTTTAATTTTTACAAAAATTACTATGAGATAAGAGTGATCTAACTACTGTGTTACGTAGTGCGTATAATAATAAGAAAGAGATCACGGCTACTCCTGACTTAGGTAATGTCACGTTTTATCAGATAACGCGTCTCGTTTCGTATCACTAAGTGCATTGTCGCAATGTCAAGGGTACAGACACGTCTGACTACCGTGGGGTCTCCTGGCGTGAATCCTTACTCTTATCTGTGAATCTTTATTTTGGCGATTATGTTTTCCAGTTTTAAATTGGTCTAATTAACTGTGCGCCTCAACATTGGAGAACAATTTACTCGAAATACCTCTTCTGGCCCTAGTAGTGTTACATACAGGTTTATATGGATCAGGATTATAACGCCGTCTTCAGATTAACAGAAGTATCCTTTCAAAAATAAACCAGTTTTGTCTTACCTAAACTAGTTCTTCCTAAACAGTAGTATAGCCTAGTCCAAACAAATTTGTCCTAAGTTCGATCGGAACCAGTTTAAGCTAATTCAAACCAATTAGACCAAATACGCATACTCTTTTTCCAATATAAATCATCCAAACCTAGACTAATACCGAAAAGATCAACCTATCTGGACGATTGAGTCGATATACTCGTAACGCGATATTAACGCCTGAACACTTACCGACTAGAGGCATAGCAGTGAGCAGGGCTCTCTGCTGCATCGTCAGATCCAGGTCGCAGACAGCAGCAGCCACCACGAAGCTGGTGCCGAAGAGATCCATGCCCATGGCCTGCAGGGTCCAACTGCACACCAGGAGCAGGGAGAAGTTGTACTTGCCGAACCCTTGGGAGGAGAAATGAAAGTTTAGAAAATTTTGTCTTTATTGTAACTTCAATAAAAACTGCACTCGTGATTGTTGGAGATATTTTGGGAAAAGAACAATCAATATATTTTTTATTGTGCTCCGGTAATATGTTTTTTCTTTTCATTGAGTTTTTCATAAAGTGTTGGTAAGATTTGATGAACAAATAATTTAGACGAACTTCTTTTGGAAAATCGTGTTTAGTAAATAAATTCCTTAAATCTGTTTTTCATGAACGTCTGGTTCAGATGGACATTGTAATAAAAGCTCTACTTTCTGCAAATCACAAGCGCGGAAAATCTAAGAAACGTAGATATAATATCTCTGCGGAAATATTGTTCAACCGCATCCATTTCATCCGCATCGCTTAACGATATTATTATATAGCCGAATAAAAAATAAGTTTTATTTCTGTTAATCATTAACAAATAAATGATGCGCACGAAGGGACCTTTTAAAGATTACTTTTTGAGGTAAGGCAGCTTAAAACTTTCATATTAAAGAAATTATTTCCTTGATTGTTAGCGGTATTTTAATAAGTCCAATTTATTCAATTTCTATTAATAAGTCATCTTCAGTGGCGATATAATTTTCTTAGATTTTATGATGCCAATTCAGTAATCTTTTTTATTTTCCATGAATTAAGATGAATTATTCTTTGTTTGTATCTATTCATTATATTACATTTCATTTATTCATTTTATTATTGTGTGCAAGAAAATAAGAAAAGTAGGTAGCTATTCAAATTTATTCTTTACCTGTGAGAGTAAGGGCTTCTTCCATGGTTGCTGCATGATTTCCTTTCCTCTTCTCTACATCACCGGTTTCTTTTACGACTCCCATATTTTGCTTCATATTTAAGTTTTAATAAATACTTTTATATCTTTGAGTAAAATTTTCAAAAGTATTTATGCAGTATTGTAGTTGATGGAATAAATTGGAGTGCTAATTGAGTTTTACATTTGCAAAATATTTTCAGCCCTCCGACGTCTAGCCTGCCAGCTCCTAAATGGAAGTATCTAGTTGGGGGAGACTTTTCTCTTATATAGTAGATGTAGCTGCGTCAACCTGATAGCGTGGAGCATCGTCATGGGTGGTAAGCGAAATTACGATCAACAATACGTTTGTTTGCAAGTCTCTTGATAACTTCTGTCGACATTTCAAAAATAGAATCAGGTGAATGTTTCATATGATTAAAATACACCATTTACTTTAGAAAATCCTTGTTGTTACACATTTATTTGCACATCAAACGTTGGTCGGAAAATTAGAAGCGTATGAAGACTAGAAACTGATGGAAGTCTATAGAATCTTGCGTATTTTTTTAATGAAACAGCTAGCGTAGCTGCGAATTTTTACTAAAACTACTCAGATTGTAAATCACAACAGGGCACACACTTGTTATTAGCCACTCACAAAACACAATCCAACAACCATTTTAACCTAGTTACCAACAATCAATGAACGAACCGCGATTAAAACAGCTCAATACGTGTCAATTACGCTACCTCCAGGGAGCCCTCCATCTCATCTCCGCCTAAGAAACGCAACTGCTCCCGGTCCCAAAGGTTCTAAATGCTTAACCTTAAAACCCTATGTGCACCCAAGTGATCCCTTGAATAAGATCTTATTCACCTTCATAAACATGGAAACAAACATTAAAGAACTGCTCCTTTACTGTGGATCTATGAGGGTAATTTCCAAAACTAGCGAATTTTTTAGGTCAAATGAAGATGGCCACTTATTACTACGAACCTAATATCGTTATCTTTGAAAATGTCTTTAATGTGTTATTTATTTTATAAATAGCTTTGAGGTTGATGTCTTCTGTATTTCATTCATTTTCACGTTGTTACGACATTGTAAAAGACGCAGAATTAGTGCGTAAATTAAGTAAGTCGTCGACCGGATAAGAAACTTAAAAATATTTGACTAGATGCCCCACCTGATGTTTTCCTCGTCTAATATCTAACGAGTGTTGTTTACTAGAGCATAGACTTCTTGAAGGTTTCATTTTGACGTGCTTCTTCAGTTATCTTTAGTGGTGCTAAACCTTGGTTTTGATTTTACATTCGATTGCTACTTGTAGATCTATCACGTAGATATCGAGTGATTTTGAGGAATTGTAAACATTTTGAATTTGCCTAAGACTTTTTCCAGACACAGTTATTTGATTGGAGTGTTCCTATTAATTTTCTCTTTTGGACTTTGTTACGAGTACGAGTAAATTAAGCTGTAGTTAAGTGGTTAAGGCATCTTACTTGAACGAGCAAGAGGGACAACGGATGGTGCGTGATAACCGCTGCCTATGGATATCAACATCTCCATAAGGGACAAAGATGTCTTACTTTAAAACCCCATTAAGGTTTGGAGACCTTACTCACTAAAACAAAAAATTAAAGCACACCCTTTATGAAGTGACACTTTTATGTGGTCTCCTGTGTAAGAAACAAAGGTCTACTGAAACCTACTTCGGAGATAAGAATTTTCATTCATTGAATCCATTCACATAATTTCAGCGTAGGATATACGAGTAGACCTTCATAATTAACTAGGCCTTGTCATAACTACGTAATCGATATGAATACACACAATTATGGATACTGGCGTTATTAACATACTTACAGAATGCGGGCAGTGATAATAGATATATAGATAAACAGATTTTTTTTCATGTTAGGCTTGTACCACAGATGTATAATGAAATACAATTAATTGAACATTTTCCTCGTTACTTTATCTAAAACCACTGAATTGCCGCTCAGAAGCACTTAAAGCCGCTGTTCCTGCGCCTGATCTCTCTGCGGTCGTGTATGAGTGCTCTCCCAGTGAACTATTAGAGTGAGCGAATAGGGAGTGCTTACACACTCACTGAACCCCATAAGAAACCTGGATGACCATAACATCAGAATCAGAATGATTTATTCTCTGATTGATCGGCCGCCATGACTGAAAAACGGCCGGAGGGCTGGAGGTAGTGATAACAGCCTCCGGAAAATCATGCTAAGTCATAAATTAGACGTTCAGGGTTAAGGAGACCAAGCACCAGCAGGCCTAGGGCATTTGTGTTTGGAATTTAATGTTAAACAAAATATAAGACGGTGGCAGGACGACTGACGTCGTCGTGTCAGAAGTGTATATGGATGAATAGTAATGTGGATAGATGATATTTGTACTCGAACTCACTCGAGTTCCAATCACAGCTGTGGAAAATAACTAAATCAGTAGTTAATTTTTCCACATCTGTTATCTTTCTAGAAAGCCATTCATTGTTACCAAGTAGGTGAGTCTTAGTTTGATTGTTACTACGTCCACCGAGAGAAAATCCAACATCAAATAAAGAATTACAAAAGAAAGAAATTATCGCACTATTTTGCATAACTGCTGTGATTTTTTTTGGCGAAAATATTCCGTGGCTATACAAATAGGTGTGATAAAAGTGTCTTCTCTGTCGCCATGCTCGCGTAAGCTCCTGTATTTGTTTGGCGAGTCTATCGCGGCTGTCAAGCGAGGGGGTCTGATAACAAGACATTGCTCTGTGTAGCTAGGGTAAGGTTAGTTTTGTTTAAAGGATGCTACTGGAATTTGGAAAGAATTATGACCGTTGTAAAAATTTATTGCGATTATTAAAACAAATGACGAGCCCCTACGTATATATACATATGTACATATATCTATATGACACTATTACACACTACGCGTTATGCAAGAAACATTTTTCTATAGGAGTTTGTTGGCAGGTCTGGCCAAATCATATTATAATTGGCCCAAATAACTTCACAAAATATCAATAAATAAATTGAGTAAGATTCATTGGAAAACTTTCTATCTACTCCACTCAATTTTTTTTTGTGAAAATCGCATTGAGTTTTCGTGCTATTTTCAAAGAAAACATAAATAAATAATGAAATAAATTCGAACAAACATAACAAGAAAATTGTTTAACATGAATATCAATATAATACAGCTTATCGAGCATAAAATATCTGTTGCACTTAGTAAACAGTTTGTTTAAATAATTCTTCGTGTTTGTACATAGATACTAGTTGAACAAAATAATTTACAACCGGAATTCAGCGGCTTAAATTATTGTTATTGGGATAGATACCTAATTATGCATTCTGGCAGTGATAGATTTCTCAGAGAGGTAGAGCTTTGTGAAACTAAGGCAGAACCTGCCTTCCGAAGCACGGAGTGCAGGCCGCTGGTTACAACTATGACCCAAATGGTCTGGTTTATCTTGTAAAGGTTACGAAGGTCAGACGACCGGCAGTAGCTCCACTTTAATTACCAGGCTTGTCAATTCAGGATCATAGTCGCAGCGAACTCTGGCCTCCCAGGCAATGGCTGCGGATGCAACCGGGAGAGGCGCTAGGATGATGATGATGAAATAACACCAAGCACATAGGTAAGTCCTTAGGGTGCGTCCACATCTGACGAATGCGCTGCGAATGCGAAGGTGATTTGTATTTTTGTATGTAAAGAACAAATTAAAAAAATACTAAACCGATTTCAAAAAACCTTTCACCATTGGAAAGCTACTTTCTCCCTGAGTAACATAGGCTATATTTTATTCCGGTGCGGGAAGTAGTTTCCTCGGGACACGGGTGAAACCGCGTGATGGGCCGCTAGTTCTCTATACAATATCGTATTTGAAGGTGCATTCAACGGTTGCATCCAAGTAACTGCACGCGCAGCGAGCTAACAGTTGTGGGCATTCGTCAAATATGGACGCACCCAAATAAAATATTGTAATAACTTGGCGTGATTTTAGCGTGATTCCTGACGTCACAGATACTGTCATTAGAACGTTTACACTTGACTTAAACATATTTTGGGAAGTAAATATTGAGTTAGAACCAACATCATTACATAGCAGTTCTTACTAATCATGAATATGATTGATGGGAAAATGCCACCATTACGCAATATTTACCCGTTAAATAAAATTAATTTATAATTTTGAACAATCATTAATCTGGGATGACTAGGTACTTTGTATGATTATTAAATCACTAAAAGTAGATTTGAAAAATATTGCGAAGAACATTATTTTCTCTATTTCAGTACCTACGCAGTTATTTTCCTACAGTTGCATAGGTAATTAAATATTAAGCAGAAATAACAAAAACTTAAAATAACTACTTTGTGATAAGAAAAAGATCAAATATTGTAGCTTTGATCTGTTTAATTTATCTACGTTCCTTAATGGTCTCGATGTTTAGGATTTGGTAGTCGGTATTGTATCGGACATTTTCCCCATTATCCCATAGGTATGTACATTTGTAGAACTAGATTCACCCTTGTGCAATGACGAATTCAACGACCATTGTAGGTTGTTTGGCTGTTTTTTTTTACCACAGTCGTAGTATTTAAAGAAGAATATAGGTCCAAACACCAGAGATGCTCGAAGTATTTTGGCTAAGGTAAATCTTCCGTAGCCAAATCTTCTATTGGTTAAAACTTCCTTAACCAATGTCAGTAGCAACTGATAATGAATGTCCATCCTAAACAATAAATAGTTTAAACAAAGTAATATGTTTAATGATAAGCTAATGATTAACCGACGCAATGAACTTCTGACAGACATTAATTATAGACTTTGCAAGCTAGATGGACAGGATCCAGATTATTATCTTAGTGCGTGTGGAGACACACTCAATGTTAGTGTTATAGTTCAAGTGTGAAATAACAAATTAGCGATTCTGTTACAGTTGAATTGAATTGTTATTCAAAAGTCATTAAATTTAATAAAAGCATATGTTTTGGCATATAGGAACGAATTCAGATTCAGTTATAACAAGTTTATTAAGAACAAGTTAAAAACAAAGTTAGCTTTGTGTAGGTATCTTTGTGATTGCTGTTTTATGTTTCTTGTTCTTATCAATGTCCACCAGTAGAAAATATCACTCCGATTTTAAATTGTGTCTGATCGTGGAAACGTAAGACAATTTAAAAGCAAAAGTAATGACGAAGTCAAAAAAAGGTGTTCGTAAAAATGAAGTGATCAGAGGAATGGAAATACTAGAGACAGATTTAGAAGAAGCCCTGGATATAGCAGGTCAGTGAAAGCAAACCCATTTCTTTCTGTGGATCTAATAACTAAGTATAGAACACACTAGGCGGAAAAAACGCGACCGAAGTCCGGCGCGTGACTACCCCTGCGCTGTATTTTAAATGAAAGAAGACACACTATGCTGAAATTACCGAACTACGGCCGTGAAACTCCAGTCTAGTGTGTTACTACACTTAAGGACCTGGGAGAATGACCCACAGTGTTGTACTGTGAATCCCCTTAAAAAGTGAAATATCAGAAAATATTGCTTGGCTGGAGAACCCCACCTCGGTTAACGAGATCACAGCCTTAAGCATAGGGGACCTGATTCAATTGTGCAGGTATAGTTGGTGGCTCAGTAGCCAAAACGTTTTGTGTTCTTATGAATACCAGATAAGATAGTGGGAGAAAAATAAATAGGGACTCATATTTTTCACAGTTATTTCATTATTGTTAGTTAAATTATGTTTACGTAAGGAATAAACTTATCATAATTCCTAAAAAATATAACTAGCATCATCAATGCTGAGCGTAATTGCTCATATTTTCTTTCAGGCGCTGGAAGATACCAGCTGTTGCACTGCGCCCTGATGGTGGCCACACTTTGTGCAGCGCTTCTGGAGATCACAGGAAACGCGTTCATCCTTCCCGCAGCGGCTTGCGACCTTGATATACCGGACTATTTAAAGGGGATCATCACCTCTGTACCTAATATTGGTAAGTTATTTGTTTTGTTTGTTTTATAAAAAGACGTTCAGGATGACCTCACTCCACCTGGTGGTAAGTGTAAGTATTTCCATGCATTCCATATTCTCAAGCTGATCTGCCGGTCACGAAATTAACCCCATCTAGTTTTTCTGTTGTTGTCGGAGGCTAGGTACTTCAGGGCGATGCGCTGTCCAAAGTAAGTAAGTAAGTTTTTCTATTGTGGGTCGTAAAATGCGACTACGCGATTGGGTATCGCGGTGATGGGCAGCAGCAGCCCTTTGTTTAATGCTTTTCCATAATTCGGTCACCAAGCTGCCTGCCCAGCGTAGTTGGAAAGTGCGTACCTACTTTCCATCTAAGAGAGACCTACACCCTGCAGTTAACTTCAGCAAGCTGATGATGATGAAATTATCCAGGTGTGATAATAACGGCTGTACTGGGAATGTGCATACCTAAGCACTTTCCATCTGGGGGAGGCCTACACCCTGAAGTTGACTTCAACAGGCTGATAATGCTGAATGATCCCCAGGTGTGATCGTAACGGCGCCGCTCTGGGGCTGGGCGGCCGACTCGCTGGGCCGCAAGCCGGTGCTGCTGCTGTCGTGCGTGGCGGCCGGCACCATCGGCCTCGTCGCCACCTTCTCATCAACCCTCACCAGCTACGCCGTCTGCAAGCTCGTCGCCTCGCTCTTGTAAGATTTTTTTAGTATACTAGCCTTCCGCCCGCGACTTCGTCCGCGTCTTTTCCCGTCCCGTCGTCCCTACCCAATTTTTTTCGCCGTAAGAACCATCCTTTGACATCAACGAACATTAAAAAAATATAATTGGCCAAATTGGTCCAGGCGTTGTTGAGTTCTGCGCTTACCAACACATTTTGCGATTCATATTTATATTATAGATTTCACAGTAACAGCTCAACTAAAGAGCATCTTTTATTTTGGGTTTATCATCAGAATAAATTTTAATGTCTCACGCGTGTAGCAAAATAAAACTTTACGCCACCACCTACTAGTGGGTGTATTCAGTGGGTGAGCGGGACATCGCCCAAAATAATACCTATATTGTTTCAATAACATGTATAAATGCACGCAATTAGGTAGGTCTGGTGACCAAATACTTTTGCAATACGGCAAATAAATAAATAAATCGGATTTAATTCAGTTATCGTACCTATAATAAATATTATTATATTGACACTTTTTACATTGAATTTTTCAGTTTATCATGTCCATCATCATTGGGTTGGGCGTACATCGGCGAAATGATGCCACGCAGACGAAGGGACAGCACTATTCTGATATGCAATGGATTTCTAGTGCTGTCTTCAGTTTCAAGTCCAGGTATTATGTATATCACAAATAAAAAAGAAATCTATGAATTATGTTTATATGAATAAGAATAAGTAGTAATTTAAAATAAGTGTTGCATAAACTGTTCCTCTACATGTATAGCTATTATCTCTGTCTCAGATGTAGAAAGAGTGCCTGAATATGAGCTAGAAGTACCCCGCGTTGTTTTACAGGTCATTGAATAACGCATCAGTTATTTATCAGGGGAACAATTTCATTCTTCCGTTATGACAAAAAGGAGTAATTATTTCTTTATAATTTATCAGACTTCCAATTACGAGTATGCAAGTATTTTATCCTATTCATCCAAACGTTCTCACTTCCAGTAATCGCGTGGCTCGTCCTCTCCAACCACCCGCAGTACCTGGCCTCGTTCATCCGTCCCTGGCGGCTGCTGACGGCGGTCTACTCCCTCCCCCTCATGCTGGTGGCGCTGGGCGTGCAGTGCGCGGACGAGAGCCCCAAGTTCCTCGTCTCCAGGGGCAAGAGGCGCCAGGCTTTGGAGGTGTTGAGGAGGGTGTATTCGGTGAACACTGGATTACCGCCTGAACATTATTGTGTAAGTGGAGATATAGATGTTTTGTTACATTTTAGCGATTTATACTTTAAACGAATACATCGCCGTTTAATTAGACACTTATTTAAAAAAAACCGACGCACATTGATCAAGGCTTGACTGAAATGACCACAGAAGAATTCTTTAGTTTGAGCAAGACATTCAAACGTTTGTATTTCTAACACCCTGGCCACAGCCCACAGCGGTGCGACTTGCGATGCGTCTTGCGCCGGCGAAAGTGGCGAGCGAAAAAATCAAATAAAGGAAATTGTACATATGAAGCATGCCACAGCTATCGGCGGCGAGCGGCGCGGCGAGCGGCGCGGCGGCCATACCCACGACTAGGGAGGCCGTCGCCGGCCTCGCCGCGCCGCTCGCCGCGCCGCTCGCCGCCGTAGCTGTGGCTAGACCCTAACCTCACATTAAGTGAACATAGTGAAGTCAATAGCGGTATTAGACAAGGCATCATTATGAATGAAGTGTCCAAACATGAGGGAAACATTTAAGACCCACATTTCCACTTGTATTCCTACTTTCACATCCTCCGCAGGTGACATCGATCCGTAGCGACAGTGAGCGCATGACCACAGAGCGTGGTGCGGGCGTCATTGTGACCAAGTGGCGCGGAGACTCCACCCTGATGCTGCTGCGGCCACCTCACGTGAAATGGCTCGCGCTCACAGGGTTCCTGATGTTCGGGTTGTTCTCACAGTAAGTGATTTTGCTGAGGAGGTTCCTTATAATTACAATGGAGCGATTCAATGACTGCGTGTTGCTGAAGTGGCGCGGAGACTCCATGCTGATGCTGCTGAGACCTCCTCACGTCAAGTGGCTCGCGGTTACGGGTTTCCTCGTGTTAGGGCTGTTCTCAAAGTAAGTGAATCTTCTAAGAAGGGTCATAAAATGTCAAGGGAGTGTGCAATGGCTCGTGTTCGCGAAGTGGCGCGGAAACTCCACCCTGATGCTACTGCGGCATCCACACGTCAAGTGGCTCGCACTCACCGGGTTCCTGATTTCCGGATTGTTCTCGCAGTAATTGACTAAGAAGGTTATAAAATGTCGGCGGAGCGCTACACATATGTGTTTTTTTTAACAAATATAAGATATTATAATGAGAAAATAGTAGACTGATATTTTAAAATATTTTTCTTTTCAGTTTAAACGGCCTGTTCTTACTAGCCCCAGACACAATCAACAAAGCCTTCAGTTCGTCTATTGAAGAGGGTAACATTTGCGTTTACATTGACGAGGAACCTTCTGTTATTGCAAACCAGGTAACAACAATAACGTTTGATTATTTACTTTCATGAAAAGAACAATAGGACGATTAAATATAGAGTAAAACTTATTCTGATCATTACTATTAAGACTATTGATTTTCATAATTATATCTTCTCAATTTTTGTTAGACAATTTTTTCGGGGGACACTACAACGCTTTGATGGTCTATCCAGGTTCGATTTCTGGGTCGGGAAAATTATGTGTCGATTTTTCTGAACACTACCTGGTTTTGCGCTCACCAACTCGCATTTGGCAAGTGTGGTGCCAAAACCCATCTTTGTAACGAAAACATGATTTCAAATGATGGAGGCCTTTGCCCTTGCTGATACTTTTGTGCCTCGTAAAAACAATAGACCATGAATGATGAAGCCCTTTGCTCATCATTGGGTATGTCTTTGCCGATGACTTCTTTATTCTTCCCCAGTCACTCTCCAACGAGACGTGCGTAGACTCCATGTCGCAAGCCACCTTCGCCATCATGACGATGACGACGCTGGTGTACGGAGTGGTGGTGCTGCTGGTCAGCCTCAGCGCTCTCAACAAGCGCACCGTGCTGATCAGCATGTTCGCCACCGTGGGCCTGGCCTGTCTGCTGTCCAGCTTGCATAGGAACAGGTAAGAGGAGTAAAACATCCGCACAATTAAAATTTAAAAATCGTTGTACTAACACACTAATGAGGGATTTCGCAAATAAAAAATCCGCTAGATGGCAGTAGGTAGGCGTAGGGTCTAACTGGAATGTGATTGGTGAATTTTGTCATGAAATAGACGGATATGTCAAAATTCACCAAAGGCATAGCAGTTAGACCTCACGCCTACGTATTGCTATCTAGCGGATTTTTAAATCGCAAACAACCTCTTTCAATCAAAAAAACTTTAGCCTAACACACCAATTGCCTAGCCGCAAACTAAACTCGAAGCTTATGCTATGGATGCTAGCGCGCAGATAGACATACATCTAACAAATTGCTTGGAGAGACCAGTAGTGTGTTCCATTTTCAAAAAGTACGTTTTTTCTTGGGCCATCTTCTCACTCCCACCAACAAACTAAAACCACGCATCGGCGATACCTCTGGTGTTGCGGATGTCCATGGGCGACATGGCGAGATCGTTTGCCGCCCCTGGCATAAAAGAACACAATTGCATTTGTTTGATTTAAAACCACGACCACGACTCAACGTGTAAATTCTACGACCTTTTTTATATTAGTCAAAAGAACAAGCTCACTGTACTTAACTTTTCTTTCAGAATGGTAGCTGGGATCGCCATGTCATCGTTAATGCTGACGTCACTTGGAATCGGTCCGCTAACAGCATACGCAGTCCACCTCTTCCCTACGACATTAAGGTGGGTGACCAAAACATTCATTTCGGAAGGAGCTCTCTGCAAAAAGAATTGCAATAGTGTTTAGGTCAAACTAGGAAGTTGTTTAAATTCCCGAGTCGAGCAGAGTTTGTTGCAAATGTTGGTAAACATTGGTACCAACTTTAAAGTGTTTTCTGATTGCCAACATGAACATCTACCTAAGACCATTTCACCTAAGATGATTCCGGTGACAGTTGAGGGTTTAAAGGAAAATCGACACTATATTAAAGCATTAATAATAATAATAATACCCTCCGGCCGTATTCGGCCATGGCGGCCGATCTTACGATCAGCCAGGTACGCAGGATATATTACCTATAGTGCACAAGTGTGTGCGCAAGCACAGGTGCACTCTCTATTCCTTTACTCTCATAATTCGGTGGGACCAGTGCCGGTTTTAGCACTACAAGCGCCCTTGGGCGAGATTTCTTCGGCGCCCCCTAACTACAATTCAATTACCTAGGTACATAGGTACGAAGAAAGGCAATAGGTACAATAAAATAACCATCATTTAAAAAAAACGTTCTATCTAATCTATACTTATTTACAATAAATCTGTAGAGATGTCAATTCTGTACATTAAATCTATTTTCAAAATAACTATCAGGGGGTGATAAGTGATCGATACTGATGCCAAAAACGCAATCAGTAAAATTTTTGTCTGTCTGTATGTCTGTATGTTCCTTATACCAACAAAAACTACTGGACGGATTTTGACGAAACTTGGTACAATTATTCTTCATACTCCTGGGCATATTATAGGATACTTATCATCACGCTACGATTAATAGGAGCAGCGTAGTGAAGGGAAATGTTGGGAAAGCGGGAGAAATTACCCCATTTTTAGGGTTCCATAGCCAAATGGCAAAAAACGGAACCCTTATAGTTTCGTCATGTCTGTCTGTCTGTCTGTCCTGGCTCGTTCTCCGCCATTTCTGCACCGATTGCCACGAAAATTGGTGGAGAGATGCGTATTGATAATTCAAGAATTGGTTTTTAAAATCAGCGAAAAATAATTAATTTTTAACCCTCTCCCATACAACGAAAAGTAAATTCGAAAAAAAAACTTCGCCTTACCCCATCTTGTGGGGTATCGTTAAAAAGGTATTTCTAAATACAACAAAAATTGCCTTGATACTATGTGGATCAAACACCCCAGTCTCAAGATATATTAATACAAAGTTAAAATTAGAGCGTCCCCCCCCCCCTTAACTTTTGAAACACTTTTTCAAAAATTCTGAAAAAAATGTTCAATAAACCTCCAAGTAAGTACTTTCAACGAAAACTATAGCGAACTCTGTATCATACATAGTTATTTTTATACAGCTCGACCAACTTATGAAGTGCAGTTGCCCTTACTAAATGGTGTGTCAAGCGGTTGGCCAATCTTATGGCTACGGAACCCTTTCACGGGCGTGTCCGACACGCTTTTGGCCGGTTTTTAGGGTTCCGTACCTCAAAAGGAAAAAACGGAACCCTTATAGGATCACTTTGTTGTCCGTCTGTCCGTCCGTCCGTCCGTCCGTCCGTCTGTCAAGACCCTTTTTCTCAGGGACGCGTGGAGGTATGAAGCTGAAATTTATATCAATTACTCGAGTCTACTGTCCCTTGAAGCTGTGAAAAAATCAAACTTCTAAGCCAACGCAATCAAAAGATACAGCCGTTTATGCCGCAAATTTTCGACACTTGCAAGGGAATCAAAACCTACAGGGTGCTTCCCGTGAACTCAGAATCTTGAAATTTGGTACGAAGCAACGTCTTATAGCATAGATACAGTAAAAATTACGAAAACCATAAATTTTTAGTTACTTCACATAATATATTTTTTTTTAAATAATTTTAAACTTACTACCCATTTCCTCATAAACGCGTAGAGGTATTAAATTGAAATTCATACCAAATACTCAGGTCTATAATACCTTTAAGCTGTAACAAAATCAAACTTCTATGTCAACGCAATCAAAAGAAACAGCAATTTAAGCTGCATATTTTGAAACTCGCAAGTACTCGCAAGGGAATCAAAACCTAAAGGGTACTTCCAATCGACCTAGAATCTTGAAATTTGGCATGAAGCAAGGTTTTATAGCACACATAAAGGAAAAATTCCGAAAACCTTAAATTTTTAGTTACATTACAAAATATACATATTTTTTTTTTAAATATACACTTATTAATTTTTTCCTCATGAACGCGTAGAGCTATCAAGTTGAAATTCATATCAAATACTTAGATCTGATTGCCTTTAACCCGTGAAAAAAAAAAAAATCTAAGTCAACGCAAAAACGCAAAACTTTAAAGAGATCTTTGTCTTAAATTTATGCTCCTCCATCTTTCCCCATTGTAATGTTATGAATTTAATTTTGCAATAAAAATACCATAGTTATGACTCGATTGTCGTAATGAACGAACTTTGTAAACCTTGCAGGTTTGTACGGAACCCTTGGTGCGCGAGTCCGACTCGCACTTGGCCGGTTTTTTTTTTAAGCTTTCGTCGCGTGTGCAGCCTTAATGGTTGAAGTCACATAGAAATCATGTATGAAGGAAATATTCTACATAAAATTTTCTAAAAAATATACCCTAACAGCATATGTCTATCTTTTATGGCTGACCCACAATAACACGTGCAACACCTGATCCAGATTGGTTTGAACGCGCTGTTCTCAGGAACTACTGGTTCGAATTGACAAAATAATATTTTGTGTTGGATAGTCCACTTACCATTTGTCAAGGTAGGCTTTAAGCTATCTATAGTAACACTGTGTGCGGAAACCGAAACCTACGCGGACGGAGACGCTGGCGGCCGCTAGTCTTTAATAAAATTTGAAACATAAACAGGGGAAGCTACATTCTGATCAGGCAAAAAGGATTTCAGGCTTATGAGTTCATCACACAACATATAACCATCGATATATGATTTAGAATCCACAGTTAATTAAAATTGGAGATCACTACAGAGTTTGTCAAGGTCAGGTTTTTCAGGAATCTGTTTTATTATAAGTAGGTATACTAGCGGTCGCCCGCGACTCCGTCCGCGTGGATTTCGGTTTCCGCACACAGTGTTATACTAAAGCTTAAAGCCTTCCTTGACAAATGGTAAGTGGACTATCTCTCACAAAAGTCTCAAAAGTTTTGTCAATTAAACTAGTAGTTCCTGAGATTAGCGCGTTCAAACCAATTTGGATCAGGAGTTATTACCATATACACGTGTTATTGTGAGTGGGAGAAACAATAGGCTCGTCGAGGGCAGTTTCATAAACTTGCTCAAGCAAAAATTTTCTTAAATAACCGAGCGGTAATGTCCGCGAATGTATGTTATGTACGTCATCTTACCTAATAAAATACATATCTTGATATTTAATAATTGGTATGTTGTTCTGTTTTACCATCATATTTTTTATGTTGAGTTCTCTTTCAATTCATGCTGCCAGTGAGGCAACTTGAAATCAAAAAAAATATCATTCACGGTTCTTGTCTTTTTTCGCCCAGTAGGCCTTACTCAATGAGCGAGGGAACTATAAGGGGGCGCCTGTAGTAAATTATAGAAAACCAGAAAGAGGCGCCGTACGAAAAATGGCGCCGCGTCCTGCGGCGCGGCGCCCCTTTTCGTCCGGCGCCCCTGGGCGGTCGCCCGGCCTCGCCCTACCCTAACGCCGCCCCTGGGTGGGACAGCAATCTGACACGACCGTAGAGAGATCAGGCGCAGGGCCAACTGCTTAACGTGCCTTCCGAAGCACGGAGGAGCTCGAGATGAAATTATTCGGTCACCCATCCGATGACTGGCATCTGCGAACGTTGCTTAACTTAAAGCATTAAGAACACTATGTAATATAAACAAGTCGTGGAGCTTCCTGCCTTGAAATAAAGTTTAATTTCGTGTAAGAAGAACCTATACCTGTCACAGAGATCATCTTACTTAGCTGAAGTGGACTATAATAGAAAGCTAGAGTCTTCTCGACGTGTCGGATTTTCTATTGTAAACACTTATTAATTACTTGAATACCCATTTAACAAATATTATTGTTTTTCACGTTTATCTTAATAAACCTATTTCATAATACACTTTATATACATTAGGTAAATAATGTTGTAAACGTTTATTAGATAAAACATACTATCTTGTTTGTACGTGCGTTCTCAACACAGATCCCGGTACTTATGCCAAAAGAGCATCAAGTACTTTATATAAGTTTTTATTCGAATTTATATATTATACTTAAATACATTATATACCGAAATTTCCTTACGGTACCTTTGTGTGCTTTAAATTAACGTCAATAATGTGTGAGCAAGTTTTCCTGAAGTATAAAAAATAATCTGGTACATTAAGTAAGTTATTACTTCTCGCAATATTTAAAACATTATTTTTCGCGATTAGCCAGTACTTTTACGAATCCGGCAACACTGTACTCGATTATTTTGTCGATATTTTAATTCAAAATCAGAAGAGTCTGTGTGCCGATTTTAGCTTTCGGACTTGAAAGCTGCGAAAAGTCCCACATAAAATTTCACCCACTCCTTCTAAGTATGTACCTAGTTATGAGATTTAAAAAAAAATTGGCGATTTTTGGTATTAGTATTAGGAATAAATTGTCAGTAATAAAATGCTCAATACAAATTTCAAAGTTAGAAAGGGTCAAAAAGTGGACCACAGGCGTGGATTGGTGTGGCATCAAGTACCTAGTCTTAATCCGTCGTAGGCGTAACAATGTATGATTCAAAAGCTTATACTCGTACGGTCATTTTCAAAGTCGGTTAAAAATAGAGACCTTTGCCCTGCAGTTCCTTTACTCAATGTGGTTTCCAGAGGTTCAGCAGTGGGTGCCATCCTGATGTTTGGACGGCTGGGGTCCGTGACGGGCGCCAACACGGCCGGGTACTTCCTCACTGTCGCCTGCGCACACACTTTTTACACCTTTGCCGCTTTGCTGTTCAGTGAGTTGTTTAAAATACTATAATAGTAGCGAATACTAAATTATACAAAGGCCAGGTCAATTCTGTATCATAGTCGTATTTGCTGTTCAGTGAGTTGTTTAAAATACTATATTAATGGCGAGTTCTAAGTTGTAATAACCAGGCCAGGTTAATTCTGGATCATAGTCGTAGCGGGCAATGGATGATGCAACCGGGTGAGGCGATAGGGTGATGATGATGAGTAGCGAGTAATAATTTTTTCATATAACATTTGCAAGTTCATTATTGGCGTAGGCCTCCCTCAGATTCGGGGTTATATTTACGCGTAGAACATAGGGGAGAGCTAGGTTCTTTGCAAGTAATATGTAATAGTATAGCTTCTATTCGTCTTAATATCCATGTGCAAATGTTTCTTTTTATGTATATTACTATATAAAATGAATCGTCACGTAAACAAGTAGTAAGAACACATTGATATAAAGTTTGGATGAGAAGGAAAGCCGGTTTTCTAACCGTAAATGTCACGCTTGGTCCGGTAATTTAATTTATTGTAATAATGCAAGAAACAGTGTGATAATTACTTTAATTTGTGTGTTTTTCAGTCTGCGCTGGGCTGAGTTTCCTGCTTCCGACCCATCATGACAACTCGACCTGCCCTCGAGACGAATATCTCCACATTGGTGAAAGATAAGACAATGTTAGCATGGACTATGTTTAGTAGTAAATATATTCACTCTCCTCCAGTCGTTTTATTTATTTGAAGGGTATTTTATTGCAATAGCGAGGCAAACGAACAAGGGTGTCACCTGCTGGTAAGTGATCACCGCTGCCTATGGACATCGGCACCACACAAGGGTCACAAATGCGTTGCCTGCCCTTTAGACGCAATACCCTCCCCAAATGATCTCTGGCGAAGTGCTATTGCACTGTGGTCTTCTGTGAGGTGGAGGTAATTCCCCAGACGAGCGGCTCATTCGAGTGGAAGTTCCACTATGCTCAAACTATATTCATTTTAAACTTTAAATTTTGTGATGGGTCTGCGTTGCCTGGTAACAAATTCATAAATAAATATAAGTATTTTCAACCTAATATAAGTACATACGTAGCTTATAAAATGTCGTAGTTAAAGAACGTACTTAAATTAAAACAGATTGCATCAATATCATCAATCATTTATCAATAAGTTTCCTGTCTGTGCATAATTGACAGCGTCTCAAGGGGAATGATACTCTTGTTATCGTATTTCATTGAATTGAAAGAATTCATTGTTAAGCAATGATTAAACTACACTATTCTAATCAGAGGCTTTTATTACAAAACAGTTACTAATAACAACTTCTCATCTACTTCTAATAACTGCTCAGCTATTTTATTTCAATTCAAAAGCTGCACTCTTTATTTCCTTGGTCTCATGACTTGGCGAGTACAAGCAGCAAAAAAAAAATGAAAAATCCAAGTAAAAGTAATTTAACAGTGTTTTTTGGGTCTTTAGGCGTTTTGCACCGCAAGAGTTAACGTAGATATATATTAAATATGTTCAAAAGAATAAAACTGAAGAGTTTATTACGAAACAACTGGCACGAATTGAAAATTATTTTTGTGTTGGATAGTCTATTTGTCGAGGAAGGGTATAAGATAAGGAAGCTATGTATGTATTATATAACTGCGATGTTCAGAAACCCAAATCGACGTGGACGAGGAGAGATTTATAAATTGACGAAGACAGATTGTGTAAAAACGATATTTTATTAAGTATGTAAGTGGCAAACGGTCTAAGCAAACCCAGTAACTGCCCTAGGACAACACTGATATTGTCAAGCCATGCTTTATCGTACAGCAGTAACAATACAACTTAAATACATACGTATTTTTTTATCACGGTAGGCATATTATTGCTAACTAAGTGGTCGCCAATAATCGCAAAATCGCTCACGAGGGGTAATGAGGTCAAAGATAATTAATTGATAAACATTAATAGTTTTAATATGGATGAATTAAACATAAAATTGCAAGTATTGGATTAGAAAACAAATATAAATATAAAAGGAAATAAACAAATATGAATATAAAAGAAAATAATATTAAGATTTCTGTACCCTAAAAATTAAGGACATAATTATAGCGTAATCAGTCAATCCCTGTTCTGTCGACTAAAAGTTCCCACATACCCAATGCCAAATGCCATAAAGGCATTGACCAAACCAATGCTTAGATTAGGACACGATTATAAAATCCCCCACTTTCCAATTTTTATTTAAACCATCTTGTAAACAATATAGATTGTATGTTTTGATCTTTTATAATGTGGAAATTTTTGTTATCAGTGAGGAAGTGGTATTAGCCTAATCTCGCGAAATGAAAAACAAGTGACTACGGGTAATGACAAATTGGATAATAATAATAATTAATTGGTTTCTCTAATTTTAAAGTGGATAGCGTTGGTGTTACCTGAAATGGGAAAGATTTTGAATTATTCTTCACTTATTATCTTCTAAAATATTACAAAATGTTTTTATGGTGATTAAACCGTTCTGGGGTTATGTGGGGCCACACGCATGGTTCATGGAATACTGTTATGAATCATCATTTGACTTTATCAATTTGTAACGGATGCGGTACCAATTGTAACACTCATTGTTATTACAATTAAATTGAATTTATTAAAACATTAAGCACAAGTGTGTGAGACCGAAGTCCTAGTTTAATCGGAAATTGGAACAATGGATGCAAATTCTAATTTAATTTAACTGATTGTTTCGAAAAAAGGATCGTATAGTTTTAACTGTCTTTGCATTGCCAAATATCCCACATTTGGCAATGCATTCGTATCTGCACCAAGAAAGCCACAGATGAATGGGTAGGTATTTTGCATTGATCTACGAAAGACGAGGTGAAATAGTTCTGGGTCGAAAGTCCCAGGCGCCGACTGGCATTCCTCTCTGTTCCACGCGATGGACCCGGCACCCGCACGGAGAATCCATGGATAGCTAAGAATTTCGTCTCTCAGAGGGCACCAAACCGCTTGTCATAGCAAATGTACATAAACTGCACCTGAGGAGACCTAAATCCAACAGTGAATTTTTACAGACTGATGATAAACTACTAATATTATTATCGGATTAAACGCACCCGGCGGCTGATCACTTATCTTACACCGGAAAATCTTCCGGACACAGTTCAGATAAAGAGAGTGAGATAATGACGACCGAACGAAACTGAAGAGGAATGCCGCCATTTAGAAAAAAAACAAAAAGTATTTAGATATAATACTTTACGACTAATTAAACTCAAAGTCAACGTCATTTTCGAGTTGATTTACAACGAATATCTTTTGCATCACAAAAAAAAAATAGGATGCACTGGGAAGTTCTAAAAACAGTTCTCTTTATTAATAAAAAGAAAATAAAATATTATATTATTATAGTGAGACTAACTAGTGATCAGCCTGAATGAATTTAATATTTGTGTAATTCGTATTTGCTACGTATATCTGGATCGCGACTTCACAATTTATTGTGTTACGTGGAAGCTGGGTTATTATTTTATACGAGTATATTTACCTTTTGAAAAACTAACAACTCATTGCAAGACATTGGGGACAAGACACTGTAAAATAAAATAATAATAATAATAAATTCATTGGACTAACACACCAATTGCCGGGTTGTTGTTCATTCCTCACAAAGTAAATTCGTCCCGTCAACTAGCCCCAAACTAAGCTCGCAGCTTGTACTATGGAGGATACAAATACCGATGTTCATCACACAAACATTTGCCCCTAGCGGGATTCGAAACCGCAACCCTTGATCTCTAACCACTAGACCAACGGGCCGTCCTATCCGGGTGCGTTAAATTCGTAAAATTAACCGACGAATCTTCTATTTCTAAATCAACGCTGTCCATACTGTTGTTCGCTGCTCTATTCATTAGATATAATCATCGCGCTGCCCCCATATTAATCAGTTGTCGTCCACAAGCGCCATACTTTGAACTGTCGGACCGCAGTGAAAAACGCGCATACGCACGCATCGTCACTTACTAACGAGAAAGGTTAGTTTTGTCTACTATATTATTTACATAATGAAAAATCAAAAACTATTATGTCATATAAAATTTGAACAGTAAGTTAATAAATAGGTCTACATAATATCATATGGTTAAGTAAGTCCTTGGGATCGACTCGACGATGGGACTGCTTCTGACTTTCCTGAGATGGGCAATATTTACCGCCATTAGAGATTAACGGTCAAGCATCTACTATTGGGCATGGCCAATAAAATTGTAAGGTTTTCAGAAAATCATCGATAAGGTTAAACACTTATAAAAATAATAAGAAAATATCCCACTTACTAAACACAACAACACTTGTTCCAAGATTATTGTCAGAACAAGTGGTAATCACTATGAAACACCGTAAATCAACACTGAAGTGCTGTAATGTAATTAGCAAATAGTAGGTACCTAGTAGTTACGAGAGTTGGGGCTGAGTAGAACTTACACTCGAATGAGCAGCTGGTCTGGGGTAGTACCTTCACCTTACAGAAGACCAAAGTGAAGTAGCACATCGTAGGTAACTGTCGTGATTTGTTTCTGCTGGTGAGTAAGGCCGCCAGGGCTCCTTGTTGTTAAAGTATGAGGTTTTAAAGACAGGCAATGCATCTGCGACTATTTTGTGTCTTGTTTGTAAAATATTTTATTTTATTTTGTACCACCGCGTACAAACTTCCAGTAAAAATGTTGCTTATACGAGTACTAAGCGGCTGATATGGTAACGAAAACAAATAAATTAACACACGTTCATAACGCTATGACGTATCACGGTCCACGACGCCCGACGTTACAGCAAAATATCTCAATGTAATCAGTTCTGTTCTGTGCGACGCATGGTTTGTTTATAGTAAACATTGTGAACTACATCATCAGCCTGTCCACTGCTGTCTGGGCGGATCCAGGGGGGTCATTACCCGCCCTGTGCTGGTTCCAGGACATTTTATTTATTCATATTTTCCAGGCGCCAAAGCTGGATAGCCCTTGCGCTGCTAGTAGACCTCCCAAAGTGGGAGGGAAATTAAAAAACATTATTGATTAGTTATTGTTACGCAAGAGGTCACTTAATCCCTAAAAAAACAAAGCTTAAAACAAAGTATGGTGTCAATAGACAAAATAATAATATTTTGATCTAATCTAATCGATGAAGATACACGTAATCAAGGTGAATTAAATTAACCACAGAGAACTTACGTTGACTAAAGTAGGTCAATTACAATATTAGGTCAATGACTTGATAAACTTTGTTACAAGAAGAAATTAAGTAACCACCATACATTAAAAAACACGTTAAAAATAACACAAAGCCTTCTACGCGATCCTCCCTGGAAATCTACGATTGGCCTGAGTCATGTTATCCTAATTCTCTCATTGACACAGGCTTCTGTGCTCTATTTTAAGAAGCATAAGAGCAGACATCAAATCTTGTAATTATCGGAGTCATCGTTTTCAACTTCGGACCCATAAAATGCTTGATCGTGTAAAACATGTTATGATAGAATTCAAAATAAAGCCGTTACGTCGTTATTTAAAAAAAGCAGATGGTGCAAATATAAATAACAACTAAAAACTTCTAGACTAGAGGATTAAATTAGTATGTCATCTTCATCTTCCTCGCGTTTATCCCGTTTCTGTGCGGAGTCCGCTTTGACCATGATTCGGGATTCGGCGGGTCTGGTTATTACAGCGAAGCGAATGTCATCCGACCTTCGTAGAGGGGGGGGGGGGCAGACAGATTGAATCATGGTTAATATGTAAATAAGTATGTAGGTAATCATCAGGTATAAATAGTGCATCTGCATTTGGACCTAGGTCGCCTCGTCCTCTTTGACTCATTGCTGAATTAGGTTCGTATTTTATATGGAAATCATTTACCTGTTTCCACAGTATGTTTCTGTATTATTGTGTGTAGAGGAAAAGAGTCAAACGGATCTTCCACTTGAATGAGCCGCTATTCTGGGAAAGTAACTACCTCCACCTTACAGAAGACCACAATGAAGTAGCACTTCATAAAATTGTGCTTTATATTCATGCAGATTTTCAATAACATTTTAATCAGTAAACCGCAAACACTCAAGTATTACTACTAAGAACTTCTTCTACCACTTGATCAACTGAAAAGATATGTTTCACATGAGTTATTCAACTTTGTCTCTCGTACTTTTATAAAAATACTAGCGGCCGCCCGTGACTCCGTCCGCGTGGATTTCGATTTACAATAGCCAAATCGTCAAATGGACTATCCAACACAAAAAGAATTTTTCAAATTGGACCAGTAGTTCATGAGTTTAGCGCGTTCAAACAAACAAACAAACAAACATACAAACAAACTCTTCAGCTTTATATATTAGTATAGATTTACAAACGGTCGTCACTTTTTTATCAGTTTCATAAATTATAATCTGTGTATGTTGTGGAATAATTTGGGAGCTTCCAGTTGAGGGTTCCGCTAGATAAACAAAATAAATAAAAGTAAAGTAATAAGTAGCGTTATCTTAGTATTATTTTGATTACATATACCTGGCACATCTATTTTTTTTAATAGAGATCAGGGAAATTAATCGTAAGAGAAAACGGTTTATAATTATACTGCACGCTAGTACCTAAGTGACGATAAATCAAAACGATGTTCATTAAAATACAATACAATTTCTTACTATTATGATTGAGATTATCCCTCATACATAAAAACATCTTTAATTACCTTTGATTAAAAGATTATCACCTTAATAGATTAGATTAAAGTGAACCTTGATGGAAAACAGTTTATCCTAGAAGGTTAACTTTTAAATTACAGTAAGTTAGAGTTAGTTTTGATTACAATTGGTCGTGCGTTCAATTCATGTCCCTCTTTTAATATTAGGAGGGCGCAGGTAGACTTTTTTTAAAAAAGTCTGTTAAATCTGATAAAATTGAAAAAAAAAACTTCTCTAAACAGGAACAGTAATCATAGTTTATTCATACAACAATAACTGTTCTAGAAAGAAATAAACCCTTCTCTTATTTAAGATTTGTGTTACACCAAAATAAATCTAGCAGAAATGACATGTTACTTATTTAATCTTTACTTTTCAGATTGCAGAGCGAAACGAATATGGCAATGAAAACAGCTAAGAATGAGAAAATATCTGCTGCCAGCTTGGACGAGGCCATGATGCTGTCTGGTCAGTAAAAACCAATAAAAACACATATTAGTTATACTAGGTATAAAAAAAAGATATCATTAAAGCTTCCATCGCCAATATGTACTCTTTTAAAAGCACACGCACGCTGAAGTCTCTGGGTAGCCAGTAGAGGTATTATACTCACAAAGTCACCCATAGTTACTACAACCAATTATGTATGTACCTACTTACTTTATCAACACAAAGGTAGGTAGGTAGGTTGTACTGTACGTGATCATTTCAATATTTCACTGTTCTATATGATGTGAAATATCTTGTTTCAATGTTACTATAAGTACGTGATTATTTCAATATGTGTTTGGTTAATCTGAACCATGAATAATATCTAGTTTTAATCCATATCCACGTGCCAGATCAATCAAATAAATTGATAACAATTTTTCACTGATCTGAATGATGAAAAATATCTAGTTTCTATCACTAGGCCGCAATCCTTCCAACTAAATTGTTTTATCATGCAATTAATCAATATTTATGCAAATGCGCATAAGTCGCAGTGTGAAAACATCGGCTGACCCCCGATATCAGATGATCGCGACCCAAACCGACTGGGTATGTAGGGCAAGATACCGACGAAATTATTTCATTGTTTTAGTTCTAACGACCTACATATTACTGGGACTACTTTGAACAAAGTGTTGAACGCCTAAGTCATTTTTCTCTACGTTTCGACACACAGAATTGCTAAACCTACTTATACCGCTGATATTTTCTTTACTAGCAGAATTAAATAGTTATAAATGTTATACCGTAGTTATATAGCCTTTAGAAAAACTGCAACAGTAGCTTAAACTCTACATCCCCAAAAAGTACCTATGCTCTCAAATACATAGTCTTCATCTCTAGCTCTGAACAAAACACTTTCGCATAATCGTTTTACGTAGCTACCATACAACCCCAAATTGCAAACAAGTTAACCCATTTCTAACAAGACCTTAACATCCGTCTTAAAGAATAAGACATTCTAACAAAACAGTATGCCAAGTATCTCACAAGTCTACAAAGCCCACCAATCCGCCACCGATTTCCTTTCAGTTTCTGTGACGAGCTAATTCCAACGGTCATCAGTCTTCACCAGACATGGCCAAGAACAGGCAGTCAGGTCTGGACCTGAACCTGAGGGTTTGGCCCTTGCCTCTGGAGGCAAGGGCCAAACCCTCAAGAGGACCATGGCTTAGGCGCCAAGTTGCCAAGGCGACCGTTACTATAATCCTTCGATTGGTGGTAGCGTAGCCTTACAAGTAAGTACGAGTAGCTGGATAACTGTTGACAAGTTAAAGAAATTAAGAATTCGATCGACCGCTATAATGGTTGAAAAATATAAAAACTATTTTGTGACTCATTTAACGACACATTTGGTGGGCTTGTCTCCAAAATATTTAACTTTTTGATGTTACGTGCGTTCTTGAAACATTTATTATTATTTATTTATTTAAAGAACATTCTTTGAGGCAAAACCACTGGTACATGGTTACATAATTGATTAACTTGCCTAAAAACGTATGGTGGTTGAATTTTTGAACCGATAGAACATATGAATAAAATCAACATCACGTCACAGTTTTATTTGGACGTAGTTACACGAAAAGGATTCAATCCACATCAAGTCATATTGTGGATTGGATCCTTTTCGTGTTACTACGTTCATTTAATTTAAAGAGAACCTATAACCTGTGTTATTTGCAATAAAAAACCTTTTTTCCAACAGAAATAGAAAGACTTATTACGTAAACTGAAACTGATATTTACGATTTAGAAATCGATGCCTACTCGATTTTATTTATCTTAAAAGTCTCATTAACCTTGCACTTTATAAGATGATGCCATATTCATGTGTTTATATTTGGTTCAGAGGGTGCAAAGATGCCCACCTAAGGCAGTGATTTAATATTAAATGGCTGCAAGTTAGATAAATATGCCCCCAACGAGTGGGCATATTAGTCATAAAGACCCATCTGGTTAACGCAATGATAAACATTATTTCATATTACGAGTAGATAACGCAATGTGTTTACCAACATTATATTTATTAACGAAGTTTTTTAAATATCACTTATCTTATAATGCCTATTAAACTCAATTAACCAAGGAAAGTCTATTTTGGTATACACTGAATTATCTTTCACTATCAATCATATTTTAATCACGTCGTCACTTCAATATTCTCACTGTGTCAATATTATATTATCATCGTTAATCGTGGCACACTCTGCAATAACCAGGCTCATAGCTCAGGATCATAGTCGTAGCGTACCCTGGGCTCCGAGGCAATGGCCAAGGGTGCAACCGAAGAGGCGCTTGAATAATGGTGATACACTGTTACTTAATTCTAGGATAAATGGCGTCTTTACCGGAGATTGAAATACCTAATAAACCATCTAAAGTAACGTTTCGATTATAGATTGAGCCATTGCTTTTAAACGCAATGTTAAGTTGTCCATGGGCGACAGATATAATTGGCCGCCATCTGCCAATGTTATAAAAATACTAAAAATATCTACTGAGTTCCGCTAAGCCAACTGCCACTTAAAATATAAACTATTGTTCTAACAGTAATTATATGTTTTCTTTGACAAATCAAGGAAACACAATTAGATCGTAATATCTATTAGTACAGTCGACGCAACTCTTATCAACGCAATGTTTTCCCCATTCATCTGACTATTGACAATGCCGTAAATTCAGCTCTAGCTTCAGTGCTAATACTCAACATTACTATCTTAAACTCTACAAATATTGTGACGGAATTCCCAGACAAACACCTTTTGCAAATATATGATGATCTGCTGCTTCTACAATTAATTAGGGAAACCCTAATCGTGCACCCGTATGTTTACAATAAACGGTTATGTATCATTGTGCTAATCCTTGTGTATTAATTAACCCGCATTTACCCTTCTAGAATTCTTCTTGACCTTAGGATCTTTATTCAAATATGTTGCTTCTATATTCCGATTGTTATATCCCTTCTCATATGTATTAGCAGTTTTTCAGTCATATTAGTAACGTAATTAAAAAACAAAGTTATTCGTGCAAATTAACAAAACTTCGTCAGGGTTTGCATTAAGATTTTTTTTCAAGGTCTTGGTAATATCAATATTCTTAAAATGCTACTCTTTCGTTTCTCCCTTATGGCTTCGTTTCTGCTACCCACCACCATCATCACAGAACGTCTATTCCCGATCCTTACTGATTTGTCCCTCACTGGCGGACATAATCCCTTATTCTCATCAAAATACTCTCTTCCAGGTTTCGGCATCTACAATGTTCTTCACATGCTGATGTGCGGCGTCATCCTCATGGGCGTGATCATGCAGAGCCTCGCGCTGGGCTACGTGATGCCGGCGGCGCAGTGCGACCTGGACCTCACGCTGCAGCAGAGAGGCTGGCTCGCTGCTATCCCCTTTGCAGGTGCGAGTGTGTCCGAGACAGGTCTGATGCATCTGCAACGTGCTGCACATCCTCATGGGCGTGATCATGCAGAGCCTCGCGCTGGGCTACGTGATGCCGGCGGCGCAGTGCGACCTGGACCTCACGCTGCAGCAGAGAGGCTGGCTCGCTGCTATCCCCTTTGCAGGTGCGAGTGTGTCCGAGACAGGTCTGATGCATCTGCAACGTGCTGCACATCCTCATGGGCGTGATCATGCAGAGCCTCGCGCTGGGCTACGTGATGCCGGCGGCGCAGTGCGACCTGGACCTCACGCTGCAGCAGAGAGGCTGGCTCGCTGCTATCCCCTTTGCAGGTGCGAGTGTGTCCGAGACAGGTCTGATGCATCTGCAACGTGCTGCACATCCTCATGGGCGTGATCATGCAGAGCCTCGCGCTGGGCTACGTGATGCCGGCGGCGCAGTGCGACCTGGACCTCACGCTGCAGCAGAGAGGCTGGCTCGCTGCTATCCCCTTTGCAGGTGCGAGTGTGTCCGAGACAGGTCTGATGCATCTGCAACGTGCTGCACATCCTCATGGGCGTGATCATGCAGAGCCTCGCGCTGGGCTACGTGATGCCGGCGGCGCAGTGCGACCTGGACCTCACGCTGCAGCAGAGAGGCTGGCTCGCTGCTATCCCCTTTGCAGGTGCGAGTGTGTCCGAGACAGGTCTGATGCATCTGCAACGTGCTGCACATCCTCATGGGCGTGATCATGCAGAGCCTCGCGCTGGGCTACGTGATGCCGGCGGCGCAGTGCGACCTGGACCTCACGCTGCAGCAGAGAGGCTGGCTCGCTGCTATCCCCTTTGCAGGTGCGAGTGTGTCTGAGACAGGTCTGATGCATCTGCAACGTGCTGCACATATTTTTTATAAATATTGCGGCGTTGTCCTCATGCGGAACCACGCGCTTTTAATAATCTCCGACGGGTCGCACTTTAAAACGATTCTTTATATGGTTTAATAAATTTGACCTTGTTTTTATTTTGACACAATCTGCAACAATCATATCAATCGGTTATTCTGCTCGTTAAACTACATTTCATCCAATTTAATCACTTGAAGTTTTGCACAACAAGATTGCATAGTATTAAAAATGCATAATGATAACATCACGCTAATCAATGCTGATGGAATCCATTTGACTCCATCATGTAAGAAAAGAAAAGAATGTTTGTGATCTCTAAACTTTCCACGTCATACAGAATATTATGTAGACTTCTTCATAGCTGCAGACGAAACACACTTCTATCATCAGATTGGGCTGTTTGACATCTTTATTCAGTAGGACAGCGTGTCTATCCGATGCAGTAGGGACTATCTATTCTTAATTTAAACGTCACTATATTGACGAATGAAACTAAAATTATCCGTGTACGAGATAATTTTCTCATAAGGTAATTTATGAGAAAATTATCTCGTAACTATTTACAATCTGATAACACACAAGACGTAATCAATATGATTTGCAATTACATCATGCACATAGTACATGTATGTACATACTCCTTATGTGTTCAGCTAATATAAATAGAAATAACATGACCCGTGAATGATGCATATTAAAAAAATCTGGAAAGAAAAACGATGCGTCCGATGAAAGATGCAGATTTGGCAGCATAATTCGAAGTAGACGGCTGATAGGAGAGAGTGAAAGAAGAAAACATGTTGCGCCGTCCCCAACCAGTGAGGGATAAGAGCAGGAGAATGATGATGATGAATTAGACAACAAGCTGACAGTCACGAGTAGATTCTGAAGAGGATTACAACCCCGACGCCTGCAGAGTTTGAACTGACATGACGCGTAAATGCATTTGCCTGCAAAACAAAAAGAAAAGAGCTACAAAAATGTTCAAGATTTTCAACTTCGGCGATCATATTTCCATTTGCTTAGTACCTAAATGGCACATTTCTTATCCTTCCAGCTATAATCCTAACGTCCTACATATGGGGCTGGCTGGCCGACACGCAGGGAAGAAGGCCAGTGATGCTGTTCTCCATGTTGCTGTCGGCCATCTTCTCCGTGTTGACCAGCTTCTCACCGTCGCTTATCTGTTTTGCGATCTTGCAATTTATATCGTCAGTGTTGTAAGTATTTGTCACATTTGAAACTTGTGCATTACTTTTAAAAATGACTGATGACTGCAATGGTTATCTGTAATTCTGCATTGCAAGCAAGGTCACTTGTTTCAAAGTGGTTCACTTAGGCCAAGTCATATGTTTATGGCGTGCAAAAAATTCAATACCTTATGGAGTTACACTTTTCAAAACTGGTGTTCAATTCAGGTCTATCATTATAACCATATAACAAAAAAAGCGTTTTCCGGTGATTGTAACAGTATAAATGAACTTATAGATTTTGAATCTTCAAATTTTACCAATTACAATGTTCAAATGGTGTTATTTCAGCATGGCAGGCCCATCAGCTGTAGTATACACATACTTGGGAGAGTTCAATAATCTTCGCCACAGGGACAAGATGGTCGCCTTTGGATCCGCCTTCGTCGGCATTGGCACCGTTGTTTTGCCTGGTAACTAATCTATAACTTGACTGCAGACGATGGCAAAGATAATGCAAAATACTCACAGTAAATATCACTGTAGTTATACACAGAAATAAACAAAACATTTTACGTTCTAAAAAGTTACTGCTAAGATACAAGTTCGTTTTACCACTCAGGACAAAGTGGCTTAAGTGGACTGATTAAACATCCAGTTTTAAAAATAAGCACAAATTATTCATCAGATGAATAAAATTGTATGTTCTCATAAGTATAAAATAGAGTGCACAGGGCGATTCTAATACAATATTATGCTGTTTACCTTAACCATAGTTCCAGTTTTGGATTCTAACAATTCACTTTCAACTCAGGTATCAGCTGGCTGATCCTCCCCCTGGACTTCTACTACCCAATGGGTTTCCTGGACATTGCGTACCGTCCCTGGCGTCTCCTGGTGGTAGCATGTGCCTTGCCCTACGCCATCAGCACGGTGTTCCTCATCTTCGCTCCGGAGAGCCCCAAGTTCTTGAACGCAATTGGCAACCAGGACGACTGTTTGGAAGTCGTGAAGACCATTTACTCCGTCAACCATAGGATGCCTAGGGACAGTTTCCTGGTATGTTTATCATCATCGATAAAAAAAATATTATTTTTATTGACATACAGAGGAAGATATATACATTATATATCTTCCTCTGTATTATATATACATACATAGGAGACGGGGCAGAACAGGCTTGGAATATAATTTTACCACGATTTTGTGATAGACTACCGGTAGACTAATAGTCTACCATTTGTATTGTACTTTTAATAGTCGAATATTTTTATTAAAAGGAAAGATAAGTTATTTTGACCCAATATATTAATAATCTGGGGACCTTTCTGTAAAAATAATTTATGATCACGGAGAAAATGTAAAATAAAATGTATAGCAACAATAACAAATACAAACTTCCCCAGGTGAAATCACTGGTAGTGGAGAATCAAAGCACTAAGGATGTCGACGACCATGGTCTCTGCGCTGTGCTCAGGTCCATGCGAGACCAGACCTTGCCGCTGTTTAAGCGACCTCTGCTGCCCTGGATCTGCCTCACTTGCTTCGTGCAGTTTGGAATATTCGCCACGTAAGTTCAACTTCGTTATGTTCAACGTACTAAAAAACAACTGGGTTTAGAATCATAATCAGTTTTTTTTAACACGGCGCGGTCAAAATATTTTTTGCTTCTGACTGGGTCAAAAGTTTGTAAACTCCTAGTGCTCTAAAGGCTCTAAGGCCACTGCTCCAATGAAGCTACGAACAGACCACTACGAAAACACCAGCAAACCAGAGGTTTGTGCCTATATGCCCAGGGCTTTTACTTAATAGGCTGCAGATGGCCCTGGCTACTAATAGTATAAAGACCACACAATTACACACATCGCAGGTTGTAATCATTATTTTGATGAATTTCAGGACGAATGGCTTTTACGTGTGGTTTCCGTCTATTCTCAATTCATTGGCGAATCACGACGGGGACGAGGCCAGCATATGCGACATCTTAGACGCTACGAAAGTGCCCACAAGCAGCGGAAATGTGGTGAGTTTGCAAGTTGTATATTCAAGTAATAGACATGCCTATATTAATTTACTTATTAAACACCATCGAGTACCTATCCTACATCACAAAATCTATAATATAATCTACAAATAAATTAAAGCTAAAGAGTTTGTTTGTTTGTTTGAACGCGTTAATCTCTGGAACTATTTGTTTGAATTGAAAAAAAATATTATTGTATGTGATAGTCTATTTGTCGAGCAAAGCTTGTGTGTAGAAACCGACATCCACGAGGACGGAGTCGCGGTCGGCAGCTAATTTATCATAACAAGGAAAGTTATTCTTGACCAGGCATTCGTCATGAAAAGCCGTTGGATTGCCATACACGGGTGTGACACTGCAACACAGTGCCGTAACTAGCCTTTTATGCGCCCGGTGCGAGCTTTCAAAACTGCGCCCCCAGTATCTACCAGTCTGGTCATTTCTGCGCCCCTCCAGGGTCTGCGCCCTGTGCCTGGGCACCGTTGGCACCGCCCTAGTTTCACGCATTCCTCTACGCGAATAATGGCTGATAATATACAATAGTAGGATCACGGGGACATCGATGTCCTTGTGATCCTACCAGGGAACCGAAATAAATAAGACTCGAATTATATACACAAAGACAAAATCTGAACATTCAATAAATAATTATGTCTTCTCCTCCCAGACGGAGTGCAACGACACAATGAACACGGAAACCTTCGAGCGCTCCATCTACATAGGGCTCGTCTTCTCCTCCATGTACATTATCGTAGGCTTCCTGGTGGACTTCGTGGGGAAGAAGGTCATCCTGGTGGTGGTGCTATCCGTCACTGGGGTCTGCGGGATCTGCGCGCACGTGGTGGCCAGCTCACATGTGGGGGTCGTGCTGTTCGCAATCTTCCAGATGTCTGGAGCCTGTATTGGGCTTATGACTGCTGTGGCGGTAGAGATATTCCCGACGAAGTATAGGTAAGGATTTTGGTCTGGTCTGGGTGTTAAACGTATAATTTTTAAGTGTCTCTATCCGTTCTCTAGCATCAATATTACAATCTGAGGGCTTCGTTTGGGGATAGGCAATTGGTGTGGTTAGTCCATGGATTTTACCTTTTTATTACATAACTTCATAATGCCTGTAAAATGAATTTTTAAATGTCCTTGGTAGTTATTGAAAAGTTATCAAACTTGTCAGCTTGTCTTCGCTATGGTGTTTTGTAAAGTACCTAGTGGTTTTTCCCAAGAAAGCTCTTAAATGGAAAATAATTTGTAAGTTCCTACGTGCTCTGCCACAATGCGGTGAACTACCATGAGCAACCCTTCAACCCGTCCATCCCTTAGCCGCTTGTTACGAAACCCACATTGGGCTGACACAACTGTGCAAGTTCTTTTTAATTTATGAATTGACATGTTGCAGAGCGATGGCGGTGTGCCTGTCCATGATGATGGGGCGCGTGGGATCCATGGCCGGCTCCAACCTCATCGGCGTGTTCCTACAGACCAACTGCGGGGTCAGCTTCTACCTCTTCGGTGGCATCATTATCAGTGAGTTTTTATTTTTTAATAATTTTAGATTTTGTATTTGAATTTCAATTTGAATGCCATTTCGTAACGTAACGAAAAGGTAATTAAAGAAGAGCCCATAGTTGAACAATGTTGCCGTGTAACCACAATTAAATGGCCTTTTGCTAACTTTTACACAGCCAGACCTATGGCGGTGCAGAATTTTCTTCCAGAAACACGAAAAAATGATTATTTTTAGGAAATCGAGTGGAATGCCCCAGAAAAAAATTCCCCGGATTTCCCTTTTTAAAAATCTGCAAACTTTAAGATAAATAATTATGATAATTTCCAGTGAACGCACTCTTCTGTCTGACGCTTCCCGGGAAGAAGCGAAACAGCTGCAAGCCCGCCAAAGAAGTAGCAGCGCAACCAACACAGAACGAAACCCACGAGCCGGTATGAACGAGAACAGCTTGCAGCTCACAATCAGTATTACAAGATATGTATCTACACTGGGACAAGAGACGAAAGGCACACGTAATGTGTTGATTGGTGAATCTCCAAAATTTGACATCATTTCCAGAACTAAACTGTTGGATCCGATAAAATCTGCATAATTTACGTAAAATATTATAAAGTGTATAAATAAATTAATATTCCATGAAATAAGCTACCTCTTCTAAAACTGCTGTTAAGGATAAAATGTGATAAAAAATTTTTTTTTTGGAGATTTACCCTGGCTGTTGAAAACAGATTGACAATGTTTTTAAGAAGTTATTAATATGCATTGTTTAAAACTTATTCCAGTGCAAATGAAGGAAATTAAATCACACATTGATCCTGTAATATTAGTTAGCTATAGTCGTATACAATACAACTCATTTTGTCAAAATGCAAAAGTAACGTCCGTCAATTCGACTTACTTTATACCTATTCACTTTTTTTTACATCACAAGGCTTCTGATGGCTTTTGTATTTTTTCTAATGATTTGTAGGATTAAGTGCGTGATTGATAATACTCAGTGAATGTGCTTAAAGCATTTTATTCATTGTTATGATCTTTAAATTCTTGATTCGTTCTTTTTGTAAATATGTCTCTTGGAGAGATGGATGTGTATGCTTATTGCTAATGTACCTACATGTAAAGCCTGTATGTAGGGAATTGTCTCGATCGCATAATACATTGTATATTGTTTACAAACATTGTCCTGTTGTGTGTACCTACGTAATTGTTGGGGCAACTTTAAATAGTAAGTACGCTTTAATTTAATTTATACTCCGTACATAATATAAGTACAAAATTAGTTTTATACATTTCAATATTTGTTTCATGTCTGATTCGCTTAGCTATAACAGTGCAAGTCAAAATGTTAATTGCTCTTTTTCGAAAGCCTTTTTGTGTACAAATATTAAAGTCTCTTTTCTATCGCAGATGTTAACAATGGATCAACCATGAAGACGCATGCAAACTAAAAATTAGAAATACAATAATACCGAGGTCCATTTGGTTATTCCCATCAATATAACACTGAAAAATTTCGCTACTCTAGAAATATAACAAGAGCCCCAGATTAAAAATAACTCTTTCCCATTCCCAAAGATAGGGGACCACCTGATGATAAAGCAATAGGTTGTTTACTTACTACGAGTATTATACCTACATATATCTATAATAAACTATGTAACTTAATATAACCATGGCAATATTAAAATTATATGGTAATATTATTACCGTGATATAACTATAAATAATACGAGTAAAATTGCTCACGTAGTTATGTAAAGTAAACAAATTGAACACAATAAAACAAGACTGTTTTGTTTTGTCGGTACGTAGGAATGAAAATGTGTGTGTGTTTGTTAACTGTAGGAAAATGTTACTTTAAGTAGGAAACGAATTTAAAGCAAGGCAAATTAAAAGTAATAGATTAAATGGATGGTTTTTAATGCTGAATTTTCATTTCATATCCCATACAATCATTGCTTCTCAGATACGAGAGGCGGCACCGTTGAATAATAAAATGAAATAGCAAAATAGAATAAGAAGACAATTTGAGTACAGAGTAGTTGAGAAGAGTTTTTGGTTAATGCATTTTTTGTTAATATATGTACATACCTACATAGCATGACAAAAATTATTCCACATTTCTCAATACCGTAAACGAGGGCATACAATTCAAACTTCTTTACAAATCAACAAAAATAAACCTCAACAGGTGCCCGGCGCAGAACAGATGCGCAGTAAATTCAAAAACGAACCGCTCAACTTCAGTTATTGTGAATCAAGTATTCCAGATTTCAGCAACACCAGTTTGACGGAGAGCCATGGAAACGGGAATGCACTTCCGACTGCCCTAGAGAGCGGATGTGAAAGGTTTTCACTTCCGGAAAACCGGGATGAGGGCAGGAAAATTTCAGTTTTGTGGGCGGCGGTACCAGGAATGCAGAGGTCGTGAGAAGTCGCGCGTCGTCGTGGGCAGAAACTAGGCGCGCATGCGTCTACCTACTTATTGATTTTAAGACGAGCTATCCCTCGAAGTAAAGAGTTACTAAAAATAGATGTGGTGAATTGTATGCAACGTGGGTTCTTTTTTCACTACTACTATACAATAAAATTGTACATAAAAATTAATTTATGACATTAAAATGAAGAGCGCTCTCACAGCTTTTTGATAATATTATGGCATAGTCACGTCATTCGTAAAAAAATGTAACTAGCTATTCAGTTCAGTTGTTATTGGTAAGTATTGGAAGTAAGCAAGATGCGGAACACACATAAATATACTTATGTAAATCACAGTAATCATTATAGGTAGGTACCTACCTACTGCATTTCAGTGTCCACAGCGCTAACGAGCGAACGGAAGATTGCTAAGAGTATGTTAATGGAATTCTGAATAACCATTGGCGAAAAGGGTTGTATCAATTATTATAAATTATCATTTGTAGATTTATCTTGTTTTTTTTTAAGACTGGATTTGACTAGTTTCTTAGTCAATTGTTTTTTCTTTACATTCGCTTTTTAAGCGAATAACAAAGCGCCTCTACAACTATTCGATTCAGCGGTTTTCGTAACTCCAAGACGCATTCTCTACCGCATATTTGAACTTTCCTCGAATTATGTTCGCCTGGTAACTCAGATGTCGCGAAAACTTGCCTGCAAAGATCTCACAGGGGTTTCCAAGTGGAAAATCTTTTAAAATCGAAGAAAATGTTTAACTTCCTTGAACTGGTTGAGTCTTTCCGGCTAAGAATGAATGAAGCTTTGCTAAACTCCCGCGTAGGAGAAAGGAAAATCTTTTACAAAGAAAAAATAATGACAACTCTCTGCAATCCTCAAAACCACTTAGCCAAAACAAAGCATTCTGACATGCCGTCGTCTGTTACCATCAAATGATTGACGGATCCGCCATTTTAGGCAGAATTACCAGGAACTCAGGAATCGCGTGGAGCTTATTGATTTTCCCGGTGGTAGTGCAAGTGGGAGGGCACTGCGTGCAAGCGAGAGGGTCGCTACCGCGCACACTCTCTATGCAATTTTTCTCACCCCAACCCTCCCGGGTCGCGGTGACGCAACAAGTTGGAGCAGATCTCAATTCCCAGCGGCTTATGAAGTCTTGGTAATTGCACGATTCGGACCCCAATATTCGCGCCCCAATCGTTACCGAAACAGGTGGTTTGTTGCACGCCCCCAAGAAGGTAAGGCAAAGTAGGTGATGGATAATATTTTTAAATCAATAAAAAAACAGTGTACAATAACAGTATATTCAATATTTTAAATACTTACTCGAATTATTATAATCTTTCGAATAAAAATTAAAATATTACCAAAAATATATTAACTACTTTTGCTGTCGAAATAAAGTTGATATTTAGAAAAAGGTTATTAATGTTTAAGACAAAACAATAGGTATGCCTAAGTTATAAATTGTATTAATTACGTCAATAAAACATTGAAAACATATTGGCCTCTTCAAAGATGAAGATTAAGTAAGCAAAACAACGTATTCTATGCATTATCTATCACAAACAAATAGTCGAATCGCACGGTAATTACTCGCCGTGGCTTTGTTTATCGTTCACAAGTAGCCGCGGGATTAGTTGGATTCAAATGCACTTACTGCATACATAAGTAATTCTTTGGAAAGTACTGTCTTCACAAACCTAGCACTGATTGTTATTAGGGTTTCACATTCATTCGCGAATCCATGAAAATCAAAATTTGAAATCTCTAATTAGACTTTGCAAATTCTTATGAAAAACAAAACATTTGATATGCAAACATCTAGTGCCTAAATAAAGTTTGGTGTTATGCGTTCAGTGGAGAAAACACTAGCAAGAAACTTTACTTTGTTAGTTAATTACTCCTAAGAGTTGCTGAACAGATTTCTTGACTGACTTTTGATAAAGGCTTACGTAATGATAATAAACTACTTGTAGTAAAACATTACTTATGTAGTAAAACATATATATATGCTATTATATAATAATAAATATTATGGTTAGTGATCACCGCCGCCCATCGTTGGTTTATGATCTGTGCTACATGGCTCCCTGATGCATTTCCTACCTTGTACAAGTATATAACTATTATGTGATTGGTTGAGGTAGCACCCCTAATTTCCACGTGCTTCCACGACAGTCACAGCACGTGCGACAAACAATGTGTAATCATTACACGATGACCCACCTCACGCTTTCTTTGATGACCAGAACATTACACTACTGGTCCTTATGTAGTCCAGAGGTGATCGCTAGATTTAGGTAATTTAGTCAATCCTTGAAAATACGTTATAAAGTACCTATTCTTATTCAAATGTGAAATGGAAATTAATTTGAAGCAGTGAAAATTACGTGTCATTAAATCTTAAAATCATGATGCAATTGAAGACAGTATTGTTTCATTTCCTATAAATAATTACTGTGATAGGAGTTTAGAAACTGACACTGTAATAAGTTTGGTAAAAAACATTTAGAATATTATGTGTTGAATTATTTGTTTCTTTTTCAACTAAACATTTTACCAACCGTAAACTTTGTTAAGGAAAATGATCAAAATGGAGGAGTCACCGGAGAAACCAAAGGGGTCGTCCATGACAAGATTGATTTTCGATGAAGCGATTGAAAAAACCGGTAAGTTATGTGTATTATAACAATATTGACATCATAATCGCCGGGCAACAACTTACTATATTTTTCGGCTAATTTGAGAACATTCGTGCATGGATGTCGTAAGAAGATTCTAGAGGGAGTTTCGCGAATGTTTTAGTTGGTATACCCCACCCTCACTCTCACTGGTGGTGGAGCAGCGCCCTTTCCAGGTTGCCGGGAGTCCCACATTCTACCCTGACAACCCTCTCAGGTGTGACGACGCGTAAAGCGTTTTCCCTCAGCGTGAACAAAAAAAAGTAGTTAGTGATTCGCCGTGTATTAATCGCCACACTGAGGTTACCATCTCTCCCGCTCAGCGTGGTGACTAAAGGCATACCTAACCCCAATCAGGGAGGGTCCCACGTCTAGCAGTAGACTGCAACAGGCTGATGTTGATGACGTTAACGTCAAAAGGAAGAAGAAAGCAAATATGTATAAGTAATTAATTCTTGAAGGTTTCAAAGTACCTACTTATGATTCGTCAATAATTGTATGATGCTCATGTGAAACAGGGTTTGGCAAGTACAACATCGGCTTGCTAGCGACCTGCTGCCTGCTCATCCTGGCCATGTACCTGGACATCTTCGGCTTCTCCGTGGTGCTGCCGGCCGTGGCTTGCGACATGCATCTCAACACCTCGCAACAGGCGCTGCTGTCTGCCGTGCCGCTCATAGGTTAGATCTAGACCTTTGAAATCTCGACTACCAATAAGTCCAGTGTCCATAAAAGAAATTATTTCAATTAAGTCAAACACCAAACCAAGAGACAGATAAATAAATAAAAGCTAGGAAACTTTTGGGCACAATATTATACTTATATAACTAGTGGACAAGCCTAATGGTAGGGCGAAAAAAATTTTGTCGTGCAAAAGAATTTACTAGGTACCTAAGTGAATAAAATTACTGAATAAATTATTTCATTTCATAATGTTATGTTCAATAACGACGACAAATTATGAAGGCTAACATTTTGGGTACTTATATCGTGAAATGTTTTGTTTCATTTATTATGGTGAATGAAAACTTATGGGCCCATGAAAAAAAAAAACAAAAAGCTTTCATAAACCAAGCACTAGGTATTCAATCAGACTTTAACCATTCAGAGTTGTTGTTATCCTGAACAGCCAGTAAACAATGAAAACTGTCGGCAGGAGTGATGCTTTCCTCATACGCATGGGGCCTGTGCGCTGACACGATGGGTCGCCGCAAGACGCTACTGGTAGCCATGCCCATCGGAGTAGTCCTCAACTTGGCGGCCAGCATGGCTCCGACATACGCCTCCCTTGCTGCCTTGAAGTTTCTGTGCGCCTGCTTGTAAGTTTTCGAGATTGTGATATATTGGATTAAAGCTATTCTGTTTTAGACTGCATATCGAAACCTTGATTTTGACAACACCCAAAGCCCTTGTACACTGCTTGAATAATCAATGTGTATTTATATTAAACAAACTAGCGGCCGCCAGCGACTCCGTCCGCGTGGGTTACGATTTCCGCAATTCCGCACACAGTCTAACTATAAATAGCTGAATAAAACAACGGTCTATATGCTATGCATTCTCCACAGCACTTTTATGGTACTAATTACTCAGGATAGAAATAATAGACAAATTAAATGACGGAGAACGCTAATCATTATTTATAATAATCTGGAGACCTTATACATTTGAGAAATCATCTGTTCACCGCGATTCTGATCCGCGGCCGCGCCTCTAGCGAGGTGCGCCATCTATCGGCACATTTTAGAACTAAATAGTTCGCTAGCACAATTTACAATGATAAAATAAAGGAATATACAATAGCTTAAAGCCTACCTCGACAAATGGTAAGTGGTAAGTGGACTATCCAACACAAAATGTTTTGTCAATTCGAACCAGTAGTTCCTGAGCTTAGCGCGTTCAAACCAATTTGGATCTTGAGTTGCACGTCTTATTGTGAGTCAACCTTATAAGATAGACATATGCTGTTGGGGTATATTTTTTTGGCAATTTTATGTAGAATATTTCCGTCATACATGATTTCTATGTGACTTTAACCATTAAGCCTGCACACGCGACTGAAGCTAAAGAAATGGAGAAAATTCTCCCATTTTCCCCACATTTCCCTTCCCTACGCTACTCCTGTTGATTGTAGCGTGATGAAAAGTATCCTATAATATGCCCAGGAGTATGAAGAATAATTGTACCAAGTTTCGTCAAAATCCGTCCAGTAGTTTTTGTTTCTATAAGGAACATACAGATAGACAGACAGACAGACAGACAGACAAAAATTTTACTGATTGCATTTTTGGTATCAGTATCGATCACTAAACACCCCCTGATAGTTTTTTTGGAAAAATATTTAATGTACAGAATTGACCTCACTACAGATTTATTATAAGTATAGAAGAAGATAGATAATAAAAATAAATAAATATCTCACAACATCACATACATTTGATGTGACTTCGAGGTAAGTAGCTAAAGCACTTGTGTTACAAATGTCAGAATCAACAGTGAAATTACAAATATACTAAAATAAATAAATTTAACACCCAGACCAGGACAAAAAGACATGTTCATGAACACAAATGTTTGTGTGCGGGGATCAATTGACGTCTCGGTCTAATAGTCAAATTCTTGACCACAACACCAAGTTCGTCTCTATCTCTATCGTTCGTCTCATGACTGTTGATGATTCCAGTACATCATCAGCGAATGCAGCTGCCTTCGTGCTGCTCGGCGAGTGTTCTCCGGCCAGATTCCGCAGTCGTTTCATGTTCCTGATGGCCAGCGCTACTATGTTCGTGCAGCTCATCATATGCGGTAGGTAATGAATCGATGACATCTACAATCCTTCAATATTTTATAACGTTTAATATTTTTTTTACGGTTCATTTATAAGAATTTCTCACCGGCATCACCGATAGGTATAACAAGTCGAATTCTTCCGATCCACTATTTTGACACTTATATTGTACAAATCATCGCTGAAATAAAGGTTTTCTCTTATGATTACGTAGCAGCTACTCTATAAACACAATACTACGCACTCGATAGTATGACCAGTAATACGCATTCGATGTATGTACGTACTTGTAGGTACAACGGTACAAGAAGTCTTGGTCTTTTCATAATATGATCACGAATCTCATTAATAAGGAAAACAACATAAGGTAAAGACGAGTGATAAACAACATTATGTAATTGCTTTAATTTTGTTACCTCAAAATCCATTCCACAGCGTTCGCGCTGCCAATATTCCGGCTGGACTTCAGAGCTGATATTCCATGGTTGAAGCTGGAATATCGTCCATGGAGGCTGCTTCTTCAGGTCATCAGCATTCCCGGAGCAGTCGGGTCCATTGGCATGCTCGCCTTCCACGAGAGCCCGAAGTATCTGCTTAGCAAGGATCGGGAAGATGAAACTATTGAAGTTCTAAGGTCTATGTACAGCAGGAATACTGGGAATGGAAAAGATGATTTTCCTGTAAGTAATAAGTATTTATAAAGTTCTATCGAATAATGTAATAAACTTAGGAAATCGGATTGTGAAGAATCAACCTCATGTTGCGGTTCGTTCTTTGTGTATCATTAAATCAGAACCTAACCCTCAACTCAAATGCGCAGAAGGGGATATGATAAATGCACAGGCAGCGTTTTATGTGCAAGAAAGTCTTTTTTCATATGTTTTAAGCAGTGCCGAAACTAGGGCGGTGCCAACGGTGCCCAGGCACAGGGCGCAGACCCTGGAGGGGCGCAGAAATGACCAGACTGGTAGATAGGTACTAGGGGCGCAGTTTTGAAAGCTCGCACCGGGCGCATAAAAGGCTAATTACGGCACTGGTTTTAAGGACTTAAATACCTACTTTTAACAATTTATTGTGCTTCCAGGTTAAGTCTGTATATCTTGAAGAATCTAAGGCGATTGGCGATACGAACATCAGTTTCATCAGAAAAATGTGGAATCAAACCGCTCCCTTGTTCAAGCCCCCTCTTCTCAGGAACTCCCTAATACTCTATTTTATTCTGCTTTGCGCATACATGACGTAAGTATTAAGTATCATGCCCTTCTATACTTATTGATCGTTCCTCTCTATAATAACTTATTATAAAGAGGAACCATTTGTATTTTTTTTTATGTAACAAATAAACTCCAAAACTGTGCCGATTTAAAAAAATATGATTTTCATCATAATAAGGTACTTATGAATTATTTGTATGCCACAGATCAACAGGTTACACCATGTGGGTTCCGACTATGACGAATGCCTACTTCGATGGGCATAACACAACGGGGCTTACATTTTGCGAAGTCGCTAGCAGAGCCGCTGTAGTTCCAGATGAAGTACGTTTCTTACTGATTAATTTATTTAACGTAATCCAAAATACCGTGTTAAATATTATGAAATATAATTAAATGCAAAATCGAGCGCCTATGAAAATATTTATGGCAAAAATGAAGGCCGCTAACATTTTTTTTTTTTTTCGCTGGTGGAATGCCGCCCTCCCAGCCTAGGGGCTGCCGGGAGGACCTGAGACCCCCTTATGCACGCCTGACCGACGGGGGTCGGTTGGCCCTGCCCTGGGCACTCAGACAGTGTGGGGCTCGCCTCTCGAGACGTACCCACTAAACCTAACCAGCGACTCGCCCACTCGTGTTATCATTGATAGAGCCGCGGGGGCCCGGAGGTTATACTCCGCAGCTCTATCTACACGAGCCCCTTTATGGGGACAATGCGGCCACGCCCCTCCTCAGGTGAGGAGGAGGAGGGTTGAGGATAGCCGAGCGAGTAGAGCCATCCCCAACAGGCTGTGAAGGAGCCGTGTTCGACGCCGGCATAGGGACCCCCGCCCCTGTAGCCGGCAGGCTACCTCCACGCTAACACTGCCAACGAAGTTATGGGCTCAAATCATTGGCTCAAATATTTTGATTCTGAAATCAAACTTTATGAAAGGCTTGGATTTCTCTAAATAGAGAAGCGTTTGGGAAATCTATGTCCAGCTGTGAACTGCGATTTGTAACTAATAATAACTAAAATAGATCTGCACAAAACCTGTGACATGCAAGACTATTGGCCTTCATGTAGGAAGTCAATTAACTACAAGTCCACGATCACTGTGCTTTTTTAACTTCTTGACGTAGATATTATGAAGAAGAAATTGGTCTAGATGCATTTTAGAGGCGCTAGGAAGATCGATAATGATTTTCTTACCAATTTATTTGAAACGTCCAGCCTCTACACGACTGCGACCACGCCATCCAGCCCTTCACTCTGTACGCCGTGATGGTCTACTCCGGTACTTCGGGCGTGCTCACCATCCTGCTCTCCTTCATCGTGGTTCCTCTGGGCAAGAGGCGCACCACGATGCTGGTCTTCATGGTCGCCATCACGGCTGGTGTGATGCTGCTCTTCTCGGAGATCCCGCTGCTGAGCATCGGCCTCTTCTACGTTTTCCTCTACGTCGCTCTGATCTTGGGGAACGTCAACACTTATTTGGTTGAGCTGAACCCTACTCATTTGAGGTGAGTTTTTGTTTTGTAGGGCAGCTAATAGGAATAATCAATCAATGAATCAATCAAATTTCTTTATTGCAGACTACTACTGGTCCATGGATTAGTATCATTAAGAATTTAAGACTTATAAGTAGGGTTAGTAAAATAGGTAGGAAGTACATTGTACAAATAATGTACCAACCAAAAATATTAACATAACTAGGATATAGGGATTAGATTCTTTGGTAACGGTCTCTACCTACTCAGGTTCAAAAGAAACAGGAGAATTTTTGTGTGACAAAAATGCGGCCATAATGCAAGAAAAGGTTTCCCTTCGCTAGTAAGAAAGACTTTTATTCATTTTTTAATGGACTGCATTATCAATCGGACAAGAATCAGGCGTATTAAGTGCCCCTGAATAGTCACATATTGGTGAGCCTGACGGCAACTATATTACTGCAGTTACCATCACTAATGGAATCTTATCGTCTACCACTTCTCTAACAAATGTTGTTTGTTTCTACAGAGGAATGGCAACTTGCCTCTCGGTGGTGGTGGCGCGAGGCTTCGGGTTCTTCAGCGTGCAGATCATCGGGGCGCTCCTGGCTGACTACTGCATGCCCATGATATCAGGATATATCCTCTTGGTCATGGGTAAGTATCAACTGTTTGAAGTATTTTACATCAATACCTACCTATCACCTAAATTTAATGAATTTGCTTTCAAATTAGGTCCTTGCCATTTGCTAAACTGAACATATTTTATTTTTATCTTACAGGTGGATTGATGGTTTGCCTGCTCTTACCAGATGACATTATACCTCCTGCATAAGTTTTTGTGTTGATTTGATCATAATAGCTCAATGTTGTTGATATATGATATAATGTTGTAGATATATTATGTTATGAATCTGTGATATAATTTGACTGTTTTCGTTGTAGTGTATGTAAGACTAAAAGTTTTGAATTAAGTATTTTGAGTGACATTTTTCTAGGTGAATTTTACGGAAACAGTATTATTTCTGTATATTATTATGTTGTAGTAATAAAGTTATTGTTAATACTTAGTACCTATAGTACTCTGTGTAATACGATTTCCTCTTTCAAATACATAAATCTACGTGTCACACTTATTTTGATTTATTTACTACATTTCCTGCTCCCTTTCCCTACCAAACAACAACATTTAGAGGTGTGGGTCCATAACTATTAGCTTTTTGCTTTGTTACTTACTAGATGGCCCTGTGCTGAAAATAACAAAGCATATAATTGTGTATGTATTCACACCATTATTCACACCCAATGTACTATAAAAGTCACTAGCTTTTTGATTATCGATCTTGATTGCATTCACTCAGCAAAATAATACTTGTAATGGAACGTATTTTATATTTTCCTTAGTGGCAATACCATTATCTGCTGTCATCGTCAAAAAACTGTCAAACTGTCATTCATTTTTGTGGAACGGCCAGCGAAATGTCTGATTCTGCCGGCGATAATTCAAAGCCACGAGTTGTGGTTTTAGGAGGTAATTAAAAGTTAAATCATAGTTATCGCAATCGTGTAATCTGGTGTCGTTACTTGATACTTTTTTTATTCTTCCGCGGAGTGTGCCAGTGTTTTTTTTTTCGATTTTGTAACGGTCTCCAGTTCGTGTTAGTCATCGCGGTGACTTGTGCTCGCTGACCGGCGGTTGTTTCAGGGTGCGGCTTCATCGGGCGCAACCTGGTGGAGTACCTGATCTCCAACGACCTGGTGAGCGGCGTGCGCGCGGTGGACAAGACTCCGCCACAGCTGGCCTTTCTAAACCCGACACACACTAAGATATTTGAAGACCCCCGCGTGGAATATAAGAGCGCCAACCTCATTAATCCAGGTAAGGTAGCCAGTAATTTAAACCACAAGATATGCAAGTTCGGCAGTTTTTACACCTTTTGTTCTATAGGTAGTTATTCTTCTAAAAACAAGAACATAAACTGCTCTAATCTAGAAAAACTCTACTTCTTTATACTAATAATCTTTTACCCTAAGATCAAACCCGAATAATAACAACTTAGCCATAAAAATATTAAATTCCATTAAAATCCTTTACTGCAAGAATTTATCTTTGCAGAATTTTATTGTAAAAGAATAACTAAAGACTAACTGTCTATTTAAATTACCACAATTGCCATTGAAAAGGGCCTGATTTTATAAGTTGTGATTTAAATTGGTTGAAAGCTGTTTTCAAAATATATACTTACATGTATATACATAATAATAATAATATAAATAATACCTAATATCCTCATATTTGATATCTGTAACAACTTTTCCTGTTGACATAAAGCAGTGTGTATTTAAAACCAGATCTCACACACACATTTGAAAAGAAGGTTCTCTGATATTGAAGTAATAACAGACTTAGCAAGCAACTAATTGGATTTGTTCTTCACCTCCACTAGATGAAAGGTTTCCATTTATCAATAATGTAAACATAGCATAAGTAATTCTTTATGACTGTCTTTTTAGTGCATTTATCTGTGTGTAATTTATTTATGGACATAATCTCATTAGAGTGTTTATTACCTACTTGCATCAATAGTAATTCAACACTACTTTCATCCACAACTTTGATCTAACAAGCATCAGTTGTCTTATTTAAGAATCCTGATACAAGGTCATGGAATTTATTTTTTTCTTTTGGTGGGTGATACTGCAGGTTTTCAAATATGGATGGCACATTACCTAAATTAAATTGTTGTTTGAAAATTTGATTGAATGTTTTGTCAATGTTGATCATGAAAATAATATTTTCTCTTCAAAATATAAATATCCATAGATAATATAAATATGTGAATTTATTATGAACTTGAAAATATAGTTTTAAGCAGTCTCTACTGAAGCTGTTCCTAAAATGAATCCTAATATGCAAAACACCATTTGAGGTTGAAAATATCCTGTCATTGACTGCTCTAGCACCGAGATAAGCTATCAAGAGTGGATGATGACTCATTTCCACTTCTACTTGCAATGCCATTTATCTGAGCCGTACTACAAAACAAAAATTAAATTATGATGAATTGTGAATTTATCAATTAAGGCTTGAATAAAAAGGCTGGCTAATTAAAATTAAAAAATAAATTTGCTACAGTTCCAAGAAAAACACCAAGTTTATTTTTAACAAGAAATATGTTTATTTTAAGGTCATCTAATTTTGGCAGCATTGTAATAATTTTTGAGGACATTTCATTGACTAACTAGCGGGCGCCCGCGACTTCGTCCGCGTGGATTTCGGTTTCTTTATCACCTATTTTTCCCGTTAGGGGTGGATTTTTCAAATAATCTTTAAAAGGGGATGCCTACGACATATTATTATCTTTATGAATGCAAAGTCTCAGCCCGATTGGTATAAAATTGACATAGTTTCATACTAAAGTTCATACCCCATTTTGCCCCCTTTAGGGTTGAAATTTATCAATCTCATTAATTAGGCAATGCCTACGTTATAGTAGCTTTATGAATGCAAAGTCTCAAGCCTATCGGTTAAAATATGACAAAGTTTCATACCAACGTTCATCCCCTATTTTACCCCCTTGGGAGTTGGAATTCATCAATATAATTGCTTAGGCGATGCCTACGTCATAGTAGCTTAATGAATGCAAAATATCAGCCCAATAGGTTAAAAATTGACAAAGATTCATACTACCGTTCATCCCCTATTTTACCCTCTTGGGGGTTGAATTAATCAAAATCCTTTCTTAGCGGATGCCTACGTCATAACATCTACCTGCATACCAAATTTCAGACCGATCCGTCCAGTGGTTTGGGCTGTGCCTTGATAGATCACTATGTCAGTCAGTCAGTCACCTTTGAGTTTTATATATATAGATTGTTAGAGGTAGCATATTTATTTACTTTTGAATTAGAACTATTTAGTAGAGAACTATTTAGTCCATAGCGCTTGAAGCGAATAAAAAAAATAAATAAAAAAGGTGCGAAAATTTATATGAATATCATGCGAAATTACTTTTAATTTAAACTGCAAAAATACACAATAGACAATTTGCGGCGAGACGCGAAGACGCTTTATTACATCAACTTTTTATCATATAAATAGCATTTCGTAACAGCGGCGGTGTTGCGCGACCGAAATAATTGACCTGATATACTACAGTTGCCTGTGATTTAACGCACTTTAATTGCACTTATTCAATGCATTATGCATGCCCTTGGCGGACATAGGAAAAGGTTAATTGAGGTTCGCCCGCCCACAACGAAAAGGGATAAAGGCCAAACCCTGTTAAAAGCCTGATGGGAAATGTCAAATGCGAGAAAAATAAATGATCTCTATTTTTGAACCAGTTTTTTTTTCACATGTTTGCGCTAAGTGCACCCTTTATTTGACCGATGAAAGCTAAATAAAAGATAACCTCGTCAAAATATTTCGCAAATTTTGCGAATTTAGATAGTGGCAAGGTTAATTTAATTAGGTGAATTAAATTTCGTAACTTCATTCCACACATTTTTGGTGTTTTACATCTAGGTATACTTTGTTTGTATTGTATGTATTGAATAGGACCAATGAAGTTAAAAATTCTTCCACCATTCGAAAATTTCGTTAGCCTCGAATAACATAGGCAAAACATATTAGTTTTATAAAAAGGTGTGTAAATGCCATGTTTAGTGCCCGTACGAAGCCGGGACGAGCCGCAAGTAATAAATACTTAACTGAACTTGCAATCGAATATTATAAAAGACTTGATCGGAAACTGCTGTATAGGAAATTTTGAGTCGCACGATTTAATTATAATTCGGAAGTGTTTAAATCGTATTAAACCCACTTCACTTTAGGCCAGTCAACTCATTTCGCACGGACTGTAAACCGGGACGTGTGATCAGACCTCTCCATCATAATCTTGGACAGACCGGCGCATTGTTAAATAAAGGATTGTTTAAACAAAAATAGTACATCGCCCATTGTCTTCGGCCGGCTCGCGTGCGACATGCATACTAAAGATGTTGACGTATGGAAAGGCACACGGCTTTTTAATACGCTCATTCGTATTGTTAATATTGGGCTGCTAAAAACATGTTCGTAGAAATGTCCTTGACTGCCTTCTCGAAAGTAAGTGGAAGTTTCCCACGAATGTTATTGTCAAACTTTGAATAATATTATAAGTTGGTGTTGGTATCTTGCTGGTTGGATTTATGTTGAAATCAACACCTTTTTAATAAATTGATCGCATGTTTCCCAGTCAAATAACCGAGACTCGGGCCGCATAGAGAGAGATTCGCAAGGCCTATGTATTTTTTTATGTCGGCACTCAAACAAGAGGGTCACCTGATGGTTAGTGATCACTGCTGCCCATGGACATCCACAACAGCAGAAATGCAGATGCGTTGACGGCCTTTAAGACCCCATACCCTTTCTAACTGAGCTCTGGCGACCTTACTCAACAGCAGAAACATAGCACAACAGTTACGAAGTGCTACTTCACTGTGGTCTTCTGTAAGGTGGAGGTACTTCCCAGACGAGCGGCTAATTCGAGTTGAAATTCTACAAAGGTCTACCTCTCTCAAATTTCCAGCTGTGGATAGTGATAGGCTCATGTTGAAGTTGTTCCTTGTTCCCAGCATCATGCGCATCGGCTTTAGACCCCGGCGACGGGCCGGAGTGGGCCCTGGTGGTGAACTGCGCGGGCGAGACGCGCGTGGGGCAGACGGAGGCGGTGTACGCGGAGGGCATCGCGACGCTCAGCGGCAACGTGGCCCGGCAGTGCGCCGCGCTGCGGGTCCCGCGTCTCCTCGAGGTCTCCAGCGGCCACATGAGCAGCGGCGACAAGGTCTGTGGTCTCTGCGACACTCCCGCGTGGGCAGACGGAGGCGGTGTACGCGGAGGGCATCGCGACGCTCAGCGGCAACGTGGCCCGGCAGTGCGCCGCGCTGCGGGTCCCGCGTCTCCTCGAGGTCTCCAGCGGCCACATGAGCAGCGGTGACAAGGTCTGTGGTCTCTGCGACACTCCCGCGTGGGCAGACGGAGGCGGTGTACGCGGAGGGCATCGCGACGCTCAGCGGCAACGTGGCCCGGCAGTGCGCCGCGCTGCGGGTCCCGCGTCTCCTCGAGGTCTCCAGCGGCCACATGAGCAGCGGTGACAAGGTCTGTGGTCTCTGCGACACTCCCGCGTGGGCAGACGGAGGCGGTGTACGCGGAGGGCATCGCGACGCTCAGCGGCAACGTGGCCCGGCAGTGCGCCGCGCTGCGGGTCCCGCGTCTCCTCGAGGTCTCCAGCGGCCACATGAGCAGCGGCGACAAGGTCTGTGGTCTCTGCGACACTCCCGCGTGGGCAGACGGAGGCGGTGTACGCGGAGGGCATCGCGACGCTCAGCGGCAACGTGGCCCGGCAGTGCGCCGCGCTGCGGGTCCCGCGTCTCCTCGAGGTCTCCAGCGGCCACATGAGCAGCGGTGACAAGGTCTGTGGTCTCTGCGACACTCCCGCGTGGGCAGACGGAGGCGGTGTACGCGGAGGGCATCGCGACGCTCAGCGGCAACGTGGCCCGGCAGTGCGCCGCGCTGCGGGTCCCGCGTCTCCTCGAGGTCTCCAGCGGCCACATGAGCAGCGGTGACAAGGTCTGTGGTCTCTGCGACACTCCCGCGTGGGCAGACGGAGGCGGTGTACGCGGAGGGCATCGCGACGCTCAGCGGCAACGTGGCCCGGCAGTGCGCCGCGCTGCGGGTCCCGCGTCTCCTCGAGGTCTCCAGCGGCCACATGAGCAGCGGTGACAAGGTCTGTGGTCTCTGCGACACTCCCGCGTGGGCAGACGGAGGCGGTGTACGCGGAGGGCATCGCGACGCTCAGCGGCAACGTGGCCCGGCAGTGCGCCGCGCTGCGGGTCCCGCGCCTGCTCGAGGTCTCCAGCGGCCACATGAGCAGCGGCGACAAGGTCTGTGATGCAGTACTGGTTTTTAACAGCTCGGTACATCGGTACATGGGCGGATCCAGCTTTGGCGCCAGTTCACAGAGTCGTGAACAAGTCAATATAAATAAAATAATCATGTTCAATTAGTGGTCCACCTATGTCTTGGAACTAGCTCAGGCGGGGGTCTTGACCCCCCTGGATTCGCACTTGACTTGGCTCGGTAGCCTAGCGGTAAGAGCGCCGCTTCACATGCGTGAGGTCGGCGGTTCAATCCGGTCAGGCACGCACCTCTGGATCATAAAAATTTATGTGCGTAATTTCATACCAGCTGTACGGTGAAGGAAAACATCGTGAGGAAACCTACACACTACGAGTAAGTGTAAATGGAGAAGGCAATGGCAAACCACTCCATTAAAATTATCAAGAGAGTTGTTGTGTGTTTTACTTCATAAAATGATCACGACCATCAGTAATGAGGAATGCGACTCAAGGAGGAGGAGTGGTGTTAAGGTAGGGTGCAGCGACGGCCTGGGACCTTCTTCCTATCCTTATACATAGTTCGAAGTTTACTTTGTGGAATCTCCCCCAGGACGCTGGTAGAGTTAAAACCGGCACTGCTGTGATGCCGTCAAATGTCTGCTTATAATGAAACTACATTGTGAGTGTCTTTTGAAGCGATTCCCGGGGGGATGAGCAGCACGTTACTCTGTCTATTTTCGTTCACCATTCTGCGATCACCAACCCAGCATGGTGACTATGGCCAAAACCGCCACCTACGCCTAACAATGAACTGTGACGGGCAAGTGATGATTAAGTAAAGTTAGTTGTTACAATAACCTAACTTATCTTTTCCACAGCCACATAAGGAAGACGACCCAGTAGAGCCATGGACAGTGGAGGCTCGAATGAAATACAAAGTAGAGCAGGAGCTGAAGAAGCTGGAGCCTGAGTTGAAGTACACCATCCTGCGCCCCGCCATAGTCTACGGCGTCGGTGACAGGAGGAGCCTTAGTAAGTTAATAACATAATAAATACATGGTTATTTTCCTAACATTACTTCTTGTGTTTCATGACAATTTATCTGTCCAGAACTTCGTAGTTTAATTAAACAGTTGGGCAATGGATTTAAGTTTTGCTGATTATCCGTAAATGCGAAAAGGGAAACCTAACGAAATAATAGCTCTAGCGAGTCAGACTACGTAGACTACTTCAGAATCATAAATGTGTTAACGAGCATCTTATTTAAATTGTTTGTCATAAAATGTTGCCATTAATAGCCTGATTGAGTGTCGGCATTTTCGTCTCGTAACTGCCTTAATAATGAGAAGCATAAAGAGTTGAACGATTTTAAATTATCTTTAATCTCCCCAGCCCCTCGGCTCCTCTACGGCGCCATATACAAGCATCTCGGCGAGACCATGAAGCTGCTCTGGACGGCCGACCTCAAGATGAATACCGTCCACGTGCGTGACGTGTGTCACGCGGCGTGGGTGCTGGGTACCAGTCCGAAGGCCGCCGGGAAAGTCTACAATGTGGTGGACGACGCTGCTTCTACGCAGGGCAGCCTGGCTGACCTCGTCGCTGATATCTTCAATATCAGCCATGATTACTATGGGACGGCTATCTCTACTCTAGCGAAGGTACGTTATTTATAGGGGCAGCAGGTTTCCTTAACAGGATGGTCCATCACGTAGGTTTCTAGCTGCAGCTGCCAAAACCCAACATGGTGGCATGACGGTATTACCAGGAGTGACATAGAAGTGTACCTATTCGTCTCGTAGCGGCGCAAACTAGAACTGGAGTCTAGTATGTCCACCTGACAACACCGTGCACGTCCGCGACCTGTGCCACGCGGCGTGGGTTCTCGGGACCAGCCCTAAGCCGCTTGTATAGGAGCAAGCGGGTGTGTCTTACAGATCACTAGCATTCGAGTGTCTAAAGTTGCTGCTGATATAAGCTCCGCCTGGTGGCATGTTGGTTTCATTACGGATGGTACCGCTATGTCTACTCTAACCAAGGTAGGTGACTCAAGATGAACACAGTCCACGTGCGTGACGTGTGCCACGCGGCGTGGGTCCTGGGTACCAGTCCTAAGGCTGCCGGGAATTTTATAATGTGGTGGACGACGCCGCTTCTACGCAGGGCAGCCTGGCTGACCTCGTCGCTGATATATTCAACATCAGCCATGATTACTATGGGACTGCTATCTCTACTCTTGCGAAGGTAAGCCACTTGTATTGGAGCAAGCGGGTGTGCCTTACAGGTCACTAGCATTCAAGTGTCTAAAGTTGCTGCTGATATAAGCTCCGCCTGGTGGCATGTTGGTTTTACTTTGCATGGGACTACTATGTCTACTCTAACTAAGGTAGGTGACTCAAGATGAATACCGTCCACGTGCGTGATGTGTGCCACGCGGCGTGGGTCCTGGGTACCAGTCCTAAAGCTGCCGGGAAAGTTTACAATGTGGTGGATGACGCCGCTTCTACGCAGGGCAGCTTAGCTGATCTGGTTGCCGATATCTTCAATATCAGCCATGATTACTATGGGACCGCTATATCTACTCTTGCGAAGGTACGTTACTTGTAAGGGACAGCAGGTGTGATTAACAGGATGGTCCATCACGTAGGTTTCTAGCTGCTGCTGCCAAAACTCAACATTTTCACATTGATGGTATTACCAGGAGTGACATAGAATTTTACCTATTCGTCTCGTAGTGGCACATACAAAGTCCTTAACGTATTGAGTCTAGTGTGTTCACCTGACAACACCGGAAACGTGCGTGACGTGTGCCACGCGGCGTGGGTTCTGGGTACCAGCCCTAAAGCCGCCGGGAAAGTTTACAATGTGGTGGATGACGCCGCTTCTACGCAGGGAAGTTTAGCCGACCTCGTCGCTGATATCTTCAACATCAGCCATGATTATTATGGGTCTGCTATATCTACTCTTGCGAAGGTACGTTACTTCTAAGAGACAGCAGGTTTGCTTAGCAGGATGGTCCATCATTTAGGCGTCTGGCTGCTGCTATCAAAACCCAACATGGTGGTATGATGGTTTTAACATTGATGCTATCACGAGCAGTGACATAGACGTGTACCTATTAGTCCCGTAGCGGCGCAAACAAATCCTAAGCGTGCCAAGTCTTGTTGTCCACGTGCGTGACGTGTGCCACGCGGCGTGGGTCCTGGGTACCAGTCCTACGGCCGCCGGGAAAGTTTATAATGTGGTGGACGCCGCTTCTACGCAGGGCAGCTTGGCTGACCTCGTCGCTGATATCTTCAACATCAGCCATGATTATTATGGGACTGCTATATCTACTCTTGCAAAGGTAGGCCACTTGTAAAGGAGCAAGCGGGTGTGTCTTACAGGTCACTAGCATTCAAGTGTCTAAAGTTGCTGCTGATATAAGCTCCGCCTGGTGGCATGTTGGTTTCACTTCGGATAGGACCACTATGTCTACTCTAACTTAGGCAGGTGACTCAAGATGAACACAGTCCACGTGCGTGACGTGTGCCACGCGGCGTGGGTCCTGGGGACCAGTCCTAAAGCTGCCGGGAAAGTTTATAATGTGGTGGATGACGCCGCTTCTACGCAGGGCAGCCTGGCTGACCTCGTCGCTGATATCTTCAACATCAGCCATGATTACTATGGGACTGCTATCTCTACTCTTGCAAAGGTAGGGTACTTGTAAATGGGAAAGCAGATCATACAGGACGGTAGCATTCAAGTGTCTATGCCTCAAGCACAAACTCCTTAAATCTCATAACTCAATGAAATATCGATCCGTCATCCGACACTCACGACCGTTTTTGCGTAAAACTTAATTACCTACACTTATCAAATCTTTTTCCTCAGAACGACATCGCATCCGTAGCAGAGGAAGCAAACGACAAGCACTTAACAGCGTGGGCGGACATCTGCCGCGCGTACTCGCTGCCGCACACGCCGCTGGAGCCCAGCGTGGACGCCGACTTGCTGCGGAACAAGCGGCTGTGTCTGTCGCCCGACAGGACCCGCGCCGAAGTGCCGCTGCGAGTGCCCAAGCCGACTAAGGAACTACTTTTAGAGGTACGAAGATAATATACGCCTTTGTGGCGACACCTATCTACATCGCCACAAAGGACTCGCAACAGATGGCGCTGAAATGCAGTGCGATATTTCCATACATTCCTACATCGCGCAAGCAGAGTTTCTGCCGCGACTTAGTATATACTCGACTACACCAACACAGTGTAGTAAGGACCTCGGTCCCCAGGCTAGATCACCCGCTCGGCAGAAGTGTTTCTATATTTTAGGGAATGGATGATTTCCCCATACCTTCACACAACTTGTTTAACTGACCAGAGTAATGGTTAGCGATATTTTCAGCCTGAGCCTAGCGCCGCCGCCGCATACATTGGACAGCCGCCTGCCCAATATATTGCCGCTGATTGCCAAGAACATAACTCAATAATAGAACAAAATAATTTGAATATATTACTCGATATAAGAAATCGTTTTGCCAACACCTTAACGTACTTTCTGTGATTATAATCCTATAATTGACGGTTTGGCTGACGTAAATAAACATTCACACAAACTGGCAAATCTTTAAATATATACTTTTTATAGAAATTGACCCATTTATCTAAATTTATCATTATATTTCTTATTTCAGGTACTCGAAGACTACGCCTCAATGAATCTCTTCCCCAAGGAGCTCCTCCTATGACCAGATACGTAGACTGTTACTTATACTAGCGGGCTTAACGAGCGATACGATAACTTAGCTTACGTCAAGGATTACGAATATTCGTCTCGCTGTCGGTCTTACTGCGAAATTAGAGATAAACTCTGGTTAAATACGATCTTTTTAAACCTCCCTTTTCCCCAATAACTGTTGTGTTATATTCCCTAATCTTCTCTTTTCAGACTATTGAATTTACATTTCGACAGTATTACCTAAATCTAACTTAATAAAACTCTTTATAACACTTAAAAGACAGCCAAAAATTTCACAGCAGATTTGCAACCGCGGCCATAGATTGAACTGGCTCATAACCGATGGTTTAATGTGCCTTCAGGATTTCTATCAAAATTGATAGCTAGACCAGTGTTTATATTTTTTCGTAGTAAGACGATAATCGTGTATTTAAGGTATAGTTGAGCTTTATCGGTCATTGTATGTTAACCATTGAAACCGTAGTTCCCATTACGACCAATTGCAACGTATAATTTGTTTTATAATCTCGTCTGACGGCGTATTAGCTCTGTTTTTGATGTATTTTTGTATTCCTATAACGTATCACTGTGATAAATACAATCTAGATTCTAAATATTGCGTCCCGTAACGTTTTGGTCTAATATTTTTATAAGAATTTGTGACTGGACAATAAGGTCGAATGAATAAAAGACATTTTTGGCAAACTAACCGTCGTCTATTTGTAAGGAATTAAAGACTGTGGATACCAAAAAGCAATTGTGAAAAATTTGCTTTTTTCTAATTCTAATAACATTCTAAAGGTTCTTTCTAAAACTACATCTACTTTACTGAGGGAATATGGAATTATACTGAGATTTTTATATAAAGAACTTGGAAATTACTTTAATTCTAATTTAGTACTTAATTATCTTCCTATTATTTCTGTATTTTATTTTAATGATAATGACAAGTTTATTTTTCACTTCAACATGCTATTTGTAGCATGCAAAGTCACCATATTATTTATGATTAGTACCGCTTGAAACTGTAGAATTTTGATTAAACGCTAGCAAAATTGGAAGAATAAAAGATAACCATATTATTATGATTAAAAATTTATCGACTACCATTCGTACATGAGGATAGAGTTCAATTTAGAGTGGCTTAGCCTGTGAGCACTCCGATAATCCGAAAAATAATTACATATACTGAACTTAAATCGACAAGTCACGTACATCCAATTTTCGTCCAAGTCTACAACAAGAATAATATTGAAAAAAATACAATTCATATTTTATATATATGGGCATCACAATGTCGTTTGCATAATAAACTATGTATTTTTATTACTATGTTATTCTTATTAGCATTTAAGTGTCAATGAATCAATATATTATATTTTAGTGATTGTATAAAATACATTTCGTAGATTCATTTATGTATTAAATATATAAGGGCTTCCTTGGTGCAAACGAATTTTCATTATTTAATATTCAAAATTAGCAGTATTTTATAAGTACTTATTGATTTTATTTCGCAAGACACAACTGATGGGTTTACGGTACATAATTAATTGTATATTTCGAAAGTAGCTTAATATATAAAATTGCTTTTTATATCGATAGATCAGTTGTGTCATACTTGGTCAAAGATGAACAAATTGCTGCTGCGAATTCCTAAGCTTGCATTTATAAATTGTATTATAAGAAAAGTATTTCAACTATTGTATTGCTCAAGAGATATTTTATTTGTATAATGAACATTATTTTCTCATTTAGCTTTTTAAGAGCTTAACGTGTTTTATTATTGCTAATAAAAGTCAACAATTCATGTTTATGCGGAATATATTTTGATTTAAACTGCAAACTCATAACGCATCACCATAATCAAACATTAAGTATATTGAAATAAAAAAAATGTGTCTTAGAACTATCAAATAGCAGTGACAATTTATAAGGGTTGCCATATAATGACACAAGTATACAATTTAAAAATACGATGTTACATTCTTTAAGAAACATTGTGATATTCAAAATTAAGGTAAATGATACTGTGCGCCCTGTTCTTTTAAGATCAGGGTAATTAAATATGGCAACACATTGATTGAAACTTTCTGGAAAAGTTTCTGTCAATAGAATAAGTCTAAGAATTAGCTTTTAGCTAACAGCTTAGCATTCGTCACCTAACTTCTAACATACATAATGTGAAAGTGTCAATTGTAAAGAAGTCTGGTCATTATACTAATTCTAGAGTAGTGTTCTCCTATCGTCTTACTAGTATATTAGAACTTGTTCTCTAGAAGTTAATTATGTCCACGTCACCACAGGCACACCCATCTTTGTCGAGAGCTATTAACTGTAAAACCATATATTTTTATGTGCTGTACATTTTCAATGCCGATATGCATTATACATGTAATAAATACTTTTATTTGCAAACCTGTTTTTTATTGTTGTGCTATGTTCCTGCTGGTAAGGTAAGGTTGCCAGAGCTTAGTTGGGGAGGATATGGGGTTCTTAAGGCAGGCAACGCATCTGCGACCCTTGTGCGGTTGTTGATGTCTATGGGCAGCGATGATCACTTACGATCAGGTGACGCTCTTGTTCGTTTGCCTCACTTCAGCATAAAAAATAAACTTACATAATTTATTAACACGATATTACCTCTGCAAGCGATGTAGCAAATGACCTCTCAAAACGATTTATATGAGCACCGTTTTTATACATATTTATAAATAAGACCATCACAATATTTGTTGTAGATTTATTTTATTAATTATCAAACATTACACATATGGCATGTAATATTATTAACCTTAACTTAACAACCATTGCACATTTGAACAACAAACACAGTTTAATGTGAATATTAGAATAATAGGCACAATGAAATATTTGACTCGCAGGCTCCAAGTAATCTGGACTTGTCAATATTAACTGTAAATAAAACTAAAAGCATAATGTACAATTAACATAAAATATTGCGTTGTTTCGAAAATAAAAATATTATGCCGTAATTATCCAGAGATTTTTACTACCTCAGTCAAAAAATCCTTTCAAGAAAAATAAAAGAAACGTTATGAATAAAAGAAACGTTATGAATAAAAGAAACGTTATAAATAAAAGAAATGAATTCAAATTACCGAAATTTAAATACATATAACAATATTGGCTAATTAACACCTAAACACGTTGATAGATTTTGTTTATATATTGATCACAATCAACAATGTATTTAATTAATTTTTTGCCTTAGCTAGAGCAGCCAGAGACTTTCCAACAGTATTTGAGTGATAATAACAAAATAACACAAAATTGACTCAAGTCATCTTACCAGAGACACAACATAAAGCACTTAGGTAATAATAATACAAACTAACGCTCACAATTTGTGTGCGTCAGAATCGCCGGTCACTGTTCATATTTAACTTTGATGAAGATTTAGGAAATTGCTACCTATTTGCTACTAATTGCTACTTAACGTCAAATATTTGCTACCTGCATATTTATCAAAATAAATCACTTTTAAAGGTGACCGGCCATTCTGACGTCAGCTTGGCCGGTCACTCATCCATATGTACAAACTTCTGAAAAAATATCGAAATGTTTTTTCACTATTAATTGCTACCTAATTGCTACCTGAAAACCTAGCAGTCTGGATTTCGTAGCTTGTAAGGATGAATAGCTATGAACAAAGACAGTTTATGAATTCTTAAACACCTACTAAATCAAAATAGCAAATAATGCGTTGATTAATTTGCATTAATATTACATGTAGGCGCTAAATGACAAGGGTTTTAAAAACACTTTAACTTTAAATAATACTTACAATGACATGAAAAGCGAATCTAGTTGGCCGCGACCGCGCGCCGCCAATTCAGGTTGGTCATGGATTAGCGCTCAGTGGCCGCGATATAATTATATCAAAATATACTTAAGCATTCTGTTAACGCCACCGCCTTCCAGCGCGGTAATAATGAAAAACCGGCCAAGAGCGTGTCGGACACGCCCATGAAAGGGTTCCGTAGCCATAAGATTGACCGCAGATGCAAAATCATATTGTACCAATTCAGATTGTCCTATAAATAATTAAAATAGAAAAGTACATGACAAACGTGTATCTGATTTACAAGAAGCTGCAAGTCTAATTATAAATAATGATGAAATTTTGAAGTGTCGTCACTCTACTTGTAATGGCGTGAAATCATTTAAAGTAACTTTACGTGATATAATTGGTTTTGGAACGTCAGATGAATGTATTTCAATACACGATGCGCCTATAAATTTAGTATTAAACGAAAATAAATATGAATTAATATTATATCAATTATAGAATTTGTTTCGCCTGTAGTTGGTAAAATGGGCCACTACAAGGCACACTCCAAACGCGGGAACGTCTGGCAGTGCTACGATGATATGCTGACAAAAATTAAAAAGAGTAATAAAAATGTATCATCACATTGTGACATTTATATTAAGAAAACTTCTTTGTAAGTAAATAATAAAGATTTAACTGATAACCTTTATTTGTATTTACCTATCCTAGGATTAATTAACATTATTCACTACTCATTCACAACAGGTTTCTACATTATTTTAAAATAAATAAATTAAAATCTACAGAAACACTTAGCTTTTGCAACATTGGTAAAATAACAAAACCCTGTATTTAAAAAAGTTTATGTTTTTAAAACCCTTGTCATTTAGCGCCTACATGTAATATTAATGCAAATTAATCAACGCATTATTTGCTATTTTGATTTAGTAGGTGTTTAAGGGTTCATAAACTGTCTTTGTTCATAACTATTCATCCTTACAAGCTACGAAATCCAGACTGCTAGGTTTTCAGGTAGCAATTAGGTAGCAATTAACCCTTTCCACGCCACGAGTTTTCGTCAAAAACGTTCACCACACGCCACCGCAATATAACTGGTTGATTAACTAGTGCTGACAATGTTGAGTATCGATATTATTAATTTGTAACAAATAAATCATTTGAAAAATATATTTATACTTATTTTTACTTATTTTTTAAGTTTCTTGGGTTTTATTTTATTACTAGCGGCCGCCCGCGACTCCGTCCGTAGTTTTTACGTGAAAGAGTAACAAACATCCATAAATCCATTCAGTAGTTTTTACGTGAAAGAGTAACAAACATCCATACATACAAACTTTGGCCTTTATAATAGTAGTTATGATTTTAGTTACATGAAATAAAAATATCAATAATGACCGGTAAGTTTTTCTAATGTAAATACATCTACGTATTCCAATAATCCTCTAAAAAAAAAAGAAAATTACAAACACTTTATTGTGTCAAACCATGGTTGCACCATTAGATTGGGACGCTTTATAGTACATATTTTTTTTTTTTTATAACTTACCTGTTGATTATGTAAGAACACTTCAAATTCAACATCATCAGTTCCTTCTAAAATCCTAATCAACTCCTCTGCAGTGGTCATATTTCAATAAACATTAATTTATTAACGTAATAAATCTACACAGCAACGCAAAGCATAACACAGTAAATAACATAATTTTGCAGGGTACTTCCATAATTTATCGATATCTCCAACCCTCATTGTACAACACTAAATAAGTAGTTCTAGAAACATCTATCGCCTCTGACGTCACTTCCGTGTCTGATATATCAGACGTTGGCGTACGAGACTCATGCATGATCGTGTCGCTATAGTGTTGTGACATACTATGCAATTTACTGGATTTGATCATGAAACCCAGTATCAATCAAATCCACCAAATCAAATTTTGATGCAAAACATGAATCGAAAATAAAGCGTTTATCAATGTAAACGCTTTATTTTCGATTGCATTATTATCGAGTGGATTATACAGGTTTTTGTTTTGGGCATATTTTTTGTGTGTTACGAAATCTTACCAAGTTTAACCGATGTAAAACTTGGCAAGATTTCGTAACACACAAAAAATATGCCCAAAACAAAAACCTGTATAATTTTTACATTTTTGAATGTTTTCTATTTTGAGGTACCAAAGAACAATGCTCAAAATAGCTCTGGCGTGTATCGTGATGTGAACTATACCAAAAAAAAGTAGATTTTTTTCTTAGTTAATTATCATCAAAAATATTTTTTTATACAAGCTGGATAAAAAAACGCGATTTCATGTATTTTTGCCCAAAACGACGTTCCAATGCTAAAAAATATGACTCTGAAGTAAACACATAGACAATCTATGTCCCGTTTCACAGATTATGAATAACACGTTCGGTCTAAAGTCGTGAATAAAAGTTAAAAATAATTTTGAATTAGGTTTCTAGCTTTACATTATAAATTAATCTGCTATTTTATTTTACTTACAATCAACTATTGAGATAAAAATAAGTAAAGAGTTCAAATGCTACGTGAATAAGTACGTAGAAACGAACTGTTTTAAAAAGACGAGACAAACTGTCATTGTCAATTTGTCATTTGTTTGTTTGACCTTGGCCTCTGTCGAAAACTAATGCCTACTTTATTAGCTCGATTATTTGATAATTTCATTTCGCACCTTCTTATACGGAAGTTATGATCATTTATTTTAATATAAATCATCATGTAATGTTCCATTAGAGTAATACTACAATTTATTGTTTGTGAAGTTTGAATAGATGGCCGGCTGACATAACCTCATCACTTATTTTAAATAATATGTTTTCCGGAACCCTACTTGGGAATCTTCTTAATAGAAAGCTTTTTATTTTATTGATACCAGTGATGATTGTTTACAACAATAATACGATTAATACATGTGTTTCCGTTAAAAAGTTTTCTTGTATGGGGCTATGAGCATTGTTCTTTCTGGTTTTGGTAGGAACATTGAAATGGAACATCACTAATGGAACGCCAATGTCTGATATATCAGACGTTGGCGCAGAGGGTCCAAGTAAAAAAAAAATAGTATGAGTCGATTCAACACGGTTTTGTTTTTAATAATTTATCATTAAAATAACATTATAATACTTTATGAAATTGATATTTTTGATTAACTAAAGTATAAACAGTCTGAAAATTGTATGCATATGTCGTCACGTACTATAACGATAAGAAAAAATAGAGTTAAATTGGTTAGATATTTATGTCTGATATATAAGACGTTGGCGGCGAGGGCACGAAAGTTAAATGTCTGATATATCAGACGTTGGCGTGGTAAGGGTTAATAGTGAAAAAACATTTCGATATTTTTTCAGAAGTTTGTACATATGGATGAGTGACCGGCCAAGCTGACGTCAGAATGGCCGGTCACCTTTAAAAGTGATTTATTTTGATAAATATGCAGGTAGCAAATATTTGACGTTAGGTAGCAAATAGTAGCAAATAGGTAGCAATTTCCTAAATCTTCATCAAAGTTAAATATGAACAGTGACCGGCGATTCTGACGCACACCACAATTTCAGTCACAACTCAATGTAATCTTTTCCTCACAAACTTAAGTTAACCAAAATATTCTGACAAATTATCTTCTAGACTAGACTACTAGAATATTAAGATGACGAGTCATTGGACAAGTTTTTATCAAATATTTTCATTCGAAGCATACAATGCATGCATCATTATCATATTTATTGGTGTGGTATGTGTGCTTGTTATGTTAAATAAAACAATTGTTATATTACAAAATACAAATACAAATAATTTATCTCATCATAAACTTACAAGTAGGTACATCAAATAGAAGGGTTGACTTCTTCTATTAAGTGCAAGGAACACTTTTTCCAGAAAAAGACATTTTTCCTCAACACACCTATAAGATAAAAGACGAAATAAGGTAATGAACAATGGGATTACAAATCAAATCAATTTGACGACCCCTTTGATGCAGTGGTCAGAGACCCTGGCTATAAAACCGATGGTCTCGGGTTCGAATCCCGCTAAGGGCAAATGTTTGTGTGATGAATATCGGCATTTGTAGTCGAGTTATGGATGTTTATAAAAGTATTTGTTAAATACAGATACACACTTAAAAACTATTTAAAATGGTTATCCGTTCCCTGGCATCCATAGTACAAGCTTCGAGCTTTGTTTGGGGCTAGGCAATTGGTGTGTAAGTCCAAGGCATTTATTTATTTAATTGATGTAATATTAATATAAGCATAATATTAATGTACTATTGTAACCACATAATCCACATTATACGCGGCCCACAAAGACCGACGAAAACTTAAAAACAATTGCCAACCAACTAGCGAGAGCGTGAACAACAACATAATAATATGTATTTATTTATTTGACTAATTATTAAATTCTATAAATTATAATTAAGTACTAAAAACTCCTATAATTTCTAAGCAAGTTTGCAAGTCATTCCCTCACTGCCTCACAGTATGTATAGTCCACAGCGTATCTTACTTAAAGAACTGTACATTTCTGTCGAAATAAGGGTGTTTGCGATTGAAAAATTCACTTGATGGCAATACGCAGGCGTGAGGTCAAACAGCTATGACATTGGTGAATTTTGGCATAGTGTAAATGTCATGTCCAAATTCACCAATCACATACCAGTTAGACCCTATGCCTATCTACTGACATCTAGCGGATATTTCATTTAAAAACCCTCATTGATGACATAAGCTTGCACATAATAGTGACTTATCTGTAATCCATACGATAGAAAAACATTAAAGTATAGTGCGATGTTTGTACAGAAATATTGCAAAATTTACAGGTATTGGTGATACTAATACTGAATATATTTGGCGCGGAAGTTGATACATTACACAACTTGAAATCATCTTGAATATGGAAAATTTAACTACAGTTACATTCAATAGATGTGATTTATTATGCAATTTTCAGTTTAGAAATGCAAGAGTCAATAAAACATACGAAAAATATTGCACTTAATTCTTTTTGACAGTGTGTAATAGAGTATAATAAAATAAAACATTCACAAAAGCAAACTTATCTTGTGACTTCCTGAAATGTGTTTTGAAATAAAAAAATTGCCGTCAAGCCTCCAGGCGGTATGCATGGTGATTTGACCAGAAAACAGAGACATTACAATTTAACACAAGCAAATGGTGCACCTTTCATAAGTGACATTATATTTCAAACAGGAGAAAATATGCAGGTTAAAAATGTAAATAATAATCTCTATCTACGACATAAATAGTGATCGTCATTTGAAACGAAACAAGTATAAATTAGCACTTTCCTCGAAGCACACACATCTTGAAGCAATCCTCACTGAAGCACACACATAAATCTTCCGACAAACGTATACATCTCAGGACGACTTCACTTGGCACTCACGTGTCGCCGAACGACGCAAACTAGACAGGCCTAGTGTGGCCTAGCGTGGCCTAGGCAGGCCTAGCGTGACCGGAGCAGGTCTAATGTGGCCTAGGCAGGCCTTACGTGGCCTAGGCTGGCCTACCGTGGCCTGGACAGGCCTCATGTGCAGTGCCGTAACTAGCCTTTTATGCGCCCGGTGCGAGCTTTCAAAACTGCGCCCCTAGTATCTACCGGTCTGGTCATTTCTGCGCCCCTCCAGGGTCTGCGCCCTGTGCCTGGGCAACGTTGGCACCGCCCTAGTTTCGGCACTGCTCATGTGGCCTAGACAGGCCTAACTTGGCCTAGGCAGGCCTAGCATGGCCTGGACAGGCCTAAGGCCGGCGGGAGCGCGGCGGCGGTCACATGCCGGGCTCGCTCGGCGCACCAACGTGGCAGTAGTCAGTCAAAGGGACTATCACTACTTGTATCTGCAAAGATAAACCGTAAATAATATTCTGTTAATTTATGACTCTTACGACGACAGGTAGATAGATGAATTATTTATTCCCAAAAACATACAACATACAGGCACACAATATACAACATTAAAAAGTACATAAAGAATTAACAATCAATTCGTAAGTCAATAAGGATCCGTTAATATCGGTAAAATAATCGTCAGAATGAGGTTGAAATCTACATTATCTTTAAACTAAAAAAAAAGTTTAGATATTTTTTACTTACCCTGAGTTGATCCCTATTCGGCCCGAGCAAGTGCCTAGGCTCGGCTTCTTCATCTGCCTCCGTGCACTTTGGGCACCGGCTGTAACAACGAGATATTTCATCTAAAACATGTATCAAAAATAAATTATCATAAGAGACTCCATCAAAGCGGAGATGTGCCCTAAGCAGCCAATATGATTTTTGCCTTAACACGTTACCTTCTCAGCATTGAAATCCTATTGGCTACTAACGGCACATCTCTGGTTTTGTGGAGCCTCACTCTAAGCCCCCAGCCTGCGGACCCTTCTTTCCCACTGGGCACAATGGGCACGTACCCAGAGTCTCGCGATCGATGAGGGTCCCCAGACCAGTTTACCAAACCAGAGGTTTAAAGTTAAAGGCCTATTTTGTTTTTGGTTAGTTACTTTAGAATGATGGTCTTTGTATTTATTATATTTTACTCCATCTTTGCTTCTGTTCATTGTTATTGTGTTTAAAATACATATAATATGTCAACGAACGTATCTAAATATTAATGTTATGTTTAAGTTTATGGTCTCATGTAAGTGACGCATGTCAAACTTAAACCTAACCCATGAGCACAGGACCCTGCTCACCCTGAATCCCCTGCCTGAATAGCCTATATCTCTATCTCAATAAATAAATGTGTTGTACTCACCCAGCGCTCTTGTACCCTACGGAGGGAGTAATATCCTGGTCGGGTCTTGGCGCGGTGCTCGACGTCAGCGGCGTGTAGAGAGGAGTGTTGAGCTCGTCGAAGTCCAGGGCTCCGTCGATGTTCAGAACTCTGCCAAGGAGGAGGAATTTAAGCTAGATACTTTAATGAGGGTTTTCGCAAATGAAAAATCCGCTAGATGGCAGTAGGTAGGCGTATATTAGTATATTTTATATATCACTATATATATGTATTCAGATGTATTGAATAACATTATTTTTATTTTCTTAGTTTTGACGATTCGAAAGTGCTTGTTTGTATGCCTACTTGATTAAAGATATTTTTATTTTGATTTTGTAGGGTCTACCTGGTATGTGATTGGTGAATGTTGACATGACATTGACAGATATGTCAATGTTATGTCACCTCACGTCTACAAATTGCCATCTAGCGGATTTTTCGATTGCAGACACCCTCATTGGGGATCAAATCAATGGTACATATGTCGGTCATTTAAAACTGAAATAATGTGAAACGAAAGAGATACGCTGTTACTCGTTTTTTTTATTTTAACGATAGTCAATAGATATAATTTTAAAAATGTACGTTTCTTTCTTCTGGTATGATGTCAAATATTTCTTTATTTATGTGAATTAACTTAGGAAACTACACAGTAAATATAAAGACTCACCTATTTTGCGATGAAAAGCGATGTACCCTTTCTACGACAGAAGTGACGTGCTCAACGCCTTTCTGTACGCCCCACACCAATATACCAATCTGAATGAAAAAAAGGACATTTTAAATTTTCATTTTTAGTACTTTTATTCACATTTGTTGGAGCAAGCCGGAGGCTCCTGGTGGACAAACTCCCAGTTGCTACTTGCGTCAATTTTATAAAAATAAATCATACAGAAAAAAGTTCCCAAGTGACAGCAAAAACAATGACCAACTTTTTTTTTCAATGCTTACACAGTTATACATAAATGGTTCACTATAATGTGATGGCCATTTGGTAAATTTTCGTGAATAAGGGGGTGTATGCGATTGAAAAATCCGCTAGATGGCAATACGTAAGCGTGAGGTCTAACTGTTATGTCATTGGTGAATTTTGACATATCTGTCAATGTCATGTTAAAATTCACCAATCACATACCAGTTAGACTCTACGCCTACCTACCACCTAGCGGATTTTTCATTTGCGAAAACCCTCATTGATAATTACACTTTTATTAATATTGCCTTGACCACGAATACCAGACCCCCCCTAGTGCTAAAGCTGGAGCCGTCGTTGCTACTGTACCTTGACGCGCACGTCGGGTTCAGCCAGGTCCTGGTCGTCGGCGTCGGGCCCGGCGGCGGCGGGGCAGTTCTGGCACGTGATGCTGATGCGCACCGTGCGCAGCACCACCTCCGGGACCTGCGCACACGATTGGATACTTGACTGTATTCTTAATTAATTATGATATTCTAACATTAAAGGATAACATCAAAAATTAACCACAAATCACTATGCCACAACAGTGAATTGAAACTAAAAAAGTATTGATTTATATACACAAAATTGCGACGTCACAGTTCAGTATTTCATTCAGTTTTTCATACAAGGTTAAATTTTTGACATTTAATAAAAGTAGGTGATGCGGGGCGACCCCGGGCAAGAGTTATCACTCATCATCCTAGCGCTTCTCCCGGTTGCATCCTCGGCCATTGCCTTGGAGCCCAGGGTACGCTGCGACTATGATCCTGAATTGACGTGCCTGGTTATTACAATGGAGCGACTGTCGTCTGACCTCCGTAACCACAAGGGAAACCAGACCAGTTGGATCATAGTCGGGACCAACGGCTTAACGTGCCTTCCGAAACACGGAATCATCATTCTTATCGGACAATCAGGTGATTCAAGCCTGCAATGTCCTAACCAAACTGGGAAAACCAACACAAAGTGAAAGTGTTCCCCGCGGGATTCGAACCCACGACCTCCGAGTTCGTAGTTTTTGAGCACAGCGCTCTAACCACTACACCACGGAGGCAGTTAAGAGAAAGTCCGGGCAAGAGTTGTCACCTAAGAACGCAATCTCGACTCGACATCGACAAATACAGATCGCCCCCTTTGAATCGTGATTGCATTCCCTAGTTGCCCCTGCCCAGATAGCATGTTAGGCAATTGTAACGAATCTAAGAGGGGTAGGCCCGAAACTGGTATTTTGTTACTTTGTCGTTTCCGTAGATTTTCTAAGAAAACATTTGCTCTGAAAATGGTCTACTATATTATTATTGGCCAAATCTTGAAAGGGCCTGGATATTTTTGGGCGACATCTAGTGGTGCGTGTGATGACGCAACAGCGCACGCACTTATGTTTGTGAGTTCAGAACTGTCTTTCCCACTGAGCATAACGGGCACGTGTCCAGGGCCCTGCAATCGATTGGGGCCCTCAGACCCCCTAATAGGTGAAAGACGGCCCTGTGCATCGGCATTCGCACTTATGTTCGTGATATATATGTCACTCACGTCGTACGTCCCGGCCCAGACGATGAGCAGGCTCTTGCGGAACCAAACGCCCTTGGGGTAGAGGTCCACCGTCCACTCGGTCAGCTTGTCCTGCTGCGACACGTCCGCGATCGACGATCTGCTGCAAACAGAACGTATTCAATTCCTGTAGTAGCTGTAGTTCGGTTGTTAGACCGGTTGACAGAACAGCTGCGACTATTAAGTGTCAGTAGTCCGGTTGATAGGAACCACCGAAGTAAGGATACTCTGTAATAGCAGAAGCAGCTTTGTATCATTGATTTTCTGTTTTTCTGTACTACGCAAAATAGCCACCAAGTATTGGAATGACTACTTGGCTAAAGGAATACTTTGCATAATGCATATTTGGCCAAAGAACTCCGTAAAATGGCCACTGCTTACCAAATTATTTCAAAGGCAAATATTTACCAAGTCAAGAGGGGATTATTTTAGGGTCACAATAACATAATATTGTACAGATTCTTTTTTTTTGTAATGTGAAACATACAATTTTCTCTAGATAGTTAGACTTACGAATAAATAAATAAAAAATAAATAAATATGTCTGGACATTATTTACACAGCGCCATCTAGCCCCAAACTAAGCAGAAGCTTGTACTATGGATGCCAGACAACGAATAAACATTACTTATATACTTGATTTTTTTTTAATTTGTAAATGTATACATATTATACATAGAAACACCCAGACCGATACAAAGAGACATGTTCATACACACAAATGTTTGTACCGTGCGGGGATCGAACCCGTGACCTTTGGTGTAATAGCCGACTTCTCGACCATTACACCAAACGGCTCGTCAAAAGTAAGTAAGTAAGACTAACGGATGGAGTGATATCATCCCCATCGATTGTCTTTCATTACTGTGAACATGTTAATCTATCATTATCTTTGTATCCCGACCTGGTGGAGAAGATGAATGTCCTCGTATGGTAGCAAGCCAGCGAGTGGAAGTTGTCGACGGCGAGCACGGAGCCCCAGGTGTCGTCGGTGTAGAGGCGCGGCGTGAACAATGCCCGGCCCCCCTCCGACTGCTGCACCTCGGCTACGCGCTCTAGCTGACCTGGAGACGAACGAACAAACAAACTCCATGAGGGTAGGTATTCGCAAATGAACAATCCGCTAGGTATTTAAAATTATAAACAAAGAAAATCATCTGATCACATGTGGCTCAGGCGGGAATCAAACCCAGCGCCTCTTGCAATCCGGGCAATAGTTAAAAGGCATAATAACAACGAGCATTTAAAAATGCTTAAATATATATACAAAATGTCAGCTAGATATAAGTAAGTAGGCGTAAAATCTAACTTAAATATTTTTTACATGCTACGGAACCCTAGGGGTCCATGGACCCCAGGAAAAGAACCTGTTTAGGCTCAAATTGTCAAGTAAGGGTATCTCTCTCTCTCAAAGTCTCTCACGCAAAGTATTCACTTTAGAAAAAAATTGTATAAGAAACCTCAATATTATTTTTAAAGACCTATCCATAGATACCCCACACGTATATATTCAATGAAAAAAAATATTTTCAGTTTCAGTTATAACTATGGGGACCCCCATCATTTTAATTTTTTTCTATTTTCGTGTGAAAACCTTGTTGCGGTTCACAGAATACATCTACTCTCCAAGTTTCAACAGTATAGTACTTATAGTTTCGGAAAAAAGTGGCTGTGACAGACTGGCGGACAGACAGACAGGCAGACGAATGACGAATCTATAAGGGTTCCGTTTTTTTGCCTTTTGGTTACGGAACCCTAAAAATGCTTATTTCGGAAGTAGAGTCCATAGTTAATTTTATTTATATATTTTAGTTTAATTTACATATTGTATCTAAATTAAAATCTGTATGTTTTACCAGATAAAATTGCCTCACCCGACTGGTAGCTCATGGCGATGGCCATCCTCTCCATGAAGAACTCCTTGTGCTCCTGAGTGAGCGGGCACAGCAGCAGGTTCGCGAGCTGGTTCGGACACATCATGGGAAACCTACAGTAAACCGTGGCTATTAATACAGATTACAACTATGTACTTGTGAAAACTAAATGTATATTTGAATATGAGCTCTATGTGTTGGCAGTTAAGTCGAAAGTTGTTCGAGGGAATTTTGCAGATTTGTGCATCGGTGTCACTTCTTTGTTCAAAGATACACTCAGTACTGTATATCTTTCTGTACCATTAACAAAAAGTTTTGTAGAAGGTAATAAAACTCGTCACGTAAAAAGAGCGCTGGAAAACACTAACGGTACTAATATTTGCGCTGAAAGACAAGATACTGTCAACAACGTTAAAAATGTATCAGTAAGGCATGGTGTTAAATGGATCACCATTAAACCGCTTAAAAGGGGAGCCTCCATGTAATTTAAGAGAAAAACAATGTAACTAATGAAATATTTTTTTTTTTGACGTGACAACGTCTTAAATTAGGTTGTGGCTCGGAGTCACTCATGAAAAAGTGTTACGCCCGCTCACGTCTGTTACGATGAGTCACCGAACGAGAGAGAGGCCCGTCGGACCGGCGAATGCCTTGCGTCTCTCTCCCACTCAAACATGATCGGTCCGCTGCGCGCGCAGCACTAGAGAATTAGGCGCGTTGAATTGCAATTTAATAATATTCATATCAATAAATATTCTACCGAGAAGAAGACGTTGTCACGTAAAATCTTCGCCCGTAAAACCGACTTTACAGGCAACTAATTTTTTTTTATTAAACACCATGCCTTACTCGATGGAAAAATATTCCGGATTGATACTTATGATGTTTTTCAATCATTAGTATGATTTTTTTCAAATTTTCAAATGTTTCGATTTTAAACCTAAAAGTCTCGTACATAGAGTTGAATGTCTATTGACCTGACGTGCGAGAAGACGGCGGCGACGAGCGACTCCCAGTGCAGCTTCATCTCCTGCTCGCCGAGCCCGCTCGCGTCCAGCCGCGAGCGCTGCTTGTTCAGCCATCGCACCACGAAGCTGCAAATATACAAACAAAGATTAAAACAAAATTTTTGTCTATTACCTCATTGGTCTATCAAATTAGATATTGTTTTAATGATCATTAAAAATATATACCTTATCATGATCAAGCAGACACAATCATGGGAATAGCAACACTGGGGCAAACTTATCTTTAAGGTGGTTAATTAAACAAAAATGTTTTTCTTCAAGTAAAAAAAACAGGATGAGTGGGGGGATAGCTTGACTGCTGCCACACCTTGAGCCCAAGGCTGGCTACGCCCATGACCCAATCAAGTAAGGGATTCTAAAACTTCTCACGAGTGTACTTCAGATCCGTCTTAGTTTTCAACCAGAGGAACGCATTTTCCCGCTGTTGTTACATAGCTAAACCTGCAGCCGTGTGTGAGGCTTGAGATATTGACATTGTACTGCTACCCACTAAGCCCCAGCGGCTTCCTTCACAACCATGACGAGATGAGTGATGGCCAGTTAAGAACGCCTCACTGGTAGAGGCTCATCTCGTTGTGCAGCACGAGGTCGCTCTGCTGCAGCAGCTGGCACAGCGTCTCGCCGTCCAGCTCGCCCAGGTCCCCGTCCGACCACACCCACTCCAGGTTCCACTTCACCAAGCTCTGGCAAGCCAGGATCTGCCTCGTCTGGCCTCACTTACCGGTAGAGGCTCATCTCGTTGTGCAGCACGAGGTCGCTCTGCTGCAGCAGCTGGCACAGCGTCTCGCCGTCCAGCTCGCCCAGGTCCCCGTCCGACCACACCCACTCCAGGTTCCACTTCACCAAGCTCTGGCAAGCCAGGATCTGCCTCGTCTGGCCTCACTTACCGGTAGAGGCTCATCTCGTTGTGCAGCACGAGGTCGCTCTGCTGCAGCAGCTGGCACAGCGTCTCGCCGTCCAGCTCGCCCAGGTCCCCGTCCGACCACACCCACTCCAGGTTCCACTTCACCAAGCTCTGGCAAGCCAGGATCTGCCTCGTCTGGCCTCACTTACCGGTAGAGGCTCATCTCGTTGTGCAGCACGAGGTCGCTCTGCTGCAGCAGCTGGCACAGCGTCTCGCCGTCCAGCTCGCCCAGGTCCCCGTCCGACCACACCCACTCCAGGTTCCACTTCACGAAGTTCTGGCACGCCTGGTGACGAAAACAGTATTTATAAGACATTATACAACTAGTAGGTCCAAACCAACTCTGTGGTTCCGATCCAGTAACAACCAAAGGGCCAACAATCCTGGTGAGACAGTGCCCGCATTTTAACGGGGTGGATGGGATAAAGTTGGTAGCATCCACCCTGGTCTTCCAGCCATGTTAACAGGAGTATTTTTTATTATTGACGCCCTCAAGTCTCAGATTAAAATATCAGATGACCCGTCTTTCCCACTGGGCACAATGGGCACGTAATACGCCCCGCGATCGATTAGGGCCCCTAGAGCAGGTACTGGGGGCTCTACGTTTACCAAACAAGAGGTTTAAAGGTCCATGTGCCCAGGGCCCCTAATAGGTAAAAGCCGGCCCTGGTTGGTCATTGTGTGAATTATAGAGAATCAAGCATCAAACTGACTGAAACATGCATGTAGGTTATTGAATGAATTACTATTCCTTGTCGTCTAACAAATAGCTCACCTTAGCAACATCGTTGTGCCCGCAGGCCATGGTGTACTGCATCCAGGAGATGAGCTGGCCGCGCTTGGCCGCGCCCGCGATGTGCTGCGACATGTAGCCCAGGCACAGCGTCACCAGGTCCTGGGGAAACACTTGGTGATAAGCACAGGACTACACTCTGTACATTTTATTAAACATCTTTTGACAGCCCCATTAAATATCAATTTTTCGAAACAATAATATTGTACTTCATGGACGATTATAGGCACCGTGCAGAAACTATAGAGAGTATGTGGTTTGACAGTAAAATTTGACATTTAGCGTAAAAGTTTCGAATATGAGTCACTACATGGCAGAATAAGGCACCGTGTTTTTCAATGGTTTGACAATAGAATTACCGACAGTGAGAGTAAAAGCTTTGAATATGAGTCACAAGATGGCATTGTCATCGCTACGCACGGTGCCTATACGGCACTCAGTGATGTGCTACAATAACAAACATTTGAGATACTTTTGGACATCACAAATTTCGTCAATTGTCGACCTGCCAAAATATGTTTAATTAAATGGACAGAGTATAGGGTAGCAAACAGTTATACAGGTCTATTATGTTCTTCTGACATTCGCATCTGACAAGAGAGAGGATCTACGGATCAGATGTGTCTTAGATGCGTGCTTTCTAAACCTTGTGTCCTGCAATTGAATCCTTGAGATCTAATTCACGGAGAGAAAGATAGCACTTGAGTTCATATTTCATATTACAAATAGTAACTTTCATTTAGCCAAAGCAAATTCAGGCAGGGCATTATGCTAAGTAACATAACATTACAATCTTCAACTATCCTTAAAGAACAAACCTTGACATTGTATTTATCAGCTAATGACAGCACAGGAAGAACGGTGTGATAAGATATTTTAATTTGTCCAGTGTAGAAGTACCTGAAACCAATGATGAAATTAAAATGTTTATGTTAGAAACAAGTCTAAAAGTAGATTATGTAAGAAATTGTAATTACTTTACTGCCCATAGGGCAATGTGGAGAGGGAAATAAGGCAGACCCCACCATCAGATGGGAGTAATAATGCCCTGGAGATATAAATACATAGATAGATAGATAGATAGAGAGAGAGAGAGTTGTCATTACTTTAAAAAGTGTGGAAAGACTGCAGAAGCTGTAGGCGTCTCCTGCAACACAATACGACTCTCGCGCCACTCGCTCCATTCACGGTTCATCAGCATCACCTATGCAAAGAAACATGTCTTATGAATCAAATGAATCAAATGTACTTCATATGTTACAGATAGTAGTTTAACAAGCTATTTTTACGATCACTTGATTTGACGGGTACAATGATTGAAGTTAGCCTTTAAATAGATTGTCTAGCCTTATTTGTAAAACAATCTAGGATAGAATGAATAAACTCTTGCCGGATGGCAATCTTGATCCAAATAAGAAAGCAAGGAGTCTTGGTAATGGGTTTATTCCTCACATTTTACACATAATTACACACAATTGACAATTCCACTATATAAACTATCAAAGCAACATAACGTCTAAACTCTCTAAGGTCTGCAGATGAAGTGCGTTACTTTTTGACGTCGCGCATGTGTACAGCAGATTGTCAAATCAAACTCCCTTTGAAATTAGAATTAACCATAAACAAACAACCACGGAGGTCTGCCTCTCTCAACACACCCCCTCAATCTGCTGCACATGCTAACCATCATGACTAAAACCATATTTGTATAACTAAAAGTACAACAATTAACTTGCCAACCTCATCTTCTTAACCTCCTACATCACATCTAAAAAAATCATACAAAGTTTACCTATCTACCTATCTCTCACATCCAATTGACCTATCCGATAATACCCCTGTCTACCCCTTAACATAATATAATATCACTACAAACTTTCTATCTGCCTCTCGATTCAACACGTTACACAACAAAACTCGTCATCTATCTCTCGCACTATTACTCCATTAAAAACACCTTCAACTCCGTCATCCCCTTCTCGATCTACCTTAATACAAAAACTTCAACTATCTTTGACTCCTACTCGACCTACCAATCATAAATTCCATCAGATCAATCAACAAAAAACAAATATACTATAAAATTCAAATTAGTTAACACATTACAAAATACAGCAACTAAAATAAATATGATATCAAAACTTAAGGCCAATCTCTCCAAACAATTGTGTATATTTTTTTCCTTAAAGTTTCTTTTCCTCTGCCGTTATGCTGTTATGTTATGCTCTTAAGTTCCATTTCTGTCAGATGATTCATTTATACTATTTCCACACCCCCTTAAATGAATCATTTTCTATGTCCCTTAATTAGTATACGCACCCCCTTAACTCTTTAACTGATACTGTGAAATGACTTTGCTCCTCGTATGTTAACATCGAAACTTCCGTATCATACTCCATGACATAATCTTTATATCTTTCTCGCAATACTCCATGACATAATCTTTATATCTTTCTCGCAACCCTCGTTCTCTCGCAGGTTGAATTCTTCAGCCATTATTTTCCACCGCTCGACTTCCCTCAATACCATTATTTTCCACCGCTCGACTTCCCTCAATACCATTATTTTCCACCGCTCGACTTCCCTCAATACCATTATTTTCCACCGCTCGACTTCCCTCAATATCATTATTTTCCACCGCTCGACTTCCCTCAATTTCTTCATTACTGTTTCTTCAGCTTCAATCTCCACTGCTCGACTCTGACTCTCTTCAACTAAATAAAATCACTTCCACATGTTTCTGCTACTTCCATTATTCTCATTCCCAAAAAAAAAACTTCATTTATTATTTCGACTTCATCATTTGTTCCACCGTCATTTATTCTGTCTTCATTTGTCTGACTGTCATTTATATTTTTCAACTTCTTCTAGATCACCGTCTATGTTGCTGATTCTTCTCATATCTTCACCTTCTCGACACGCTTCATTACCATCACTTATATGTTGCCTAATTTCATCTTGTTCTTCTTCAACCATCTGCCAGAGTCCATTTATGTTAACCACATTTTCTTCATCATCTAAATATATTCCTTGTTCTTCTTCGTTTATTCTGGCATCCGTCGGTCTTCGTATATCTGTCTCTTTTCACCTTGGATACGCTTTATCATAAACAAAAAATATATTCCTTGTTCTTCTTTGTTTATTCTTGTATCCCTCGGTCTTCTTGTATCTGTCTCTTTACACCTTGGATACGTTATAACATAAACAAACAGCCGGTTGCTATGGACTCTAAATTCTTCTCAAAAAATCATCTTTCACTATTTCTTTAATCCTTGGATCCTTATGGGATCTGGGCCCATAACCTCTTGCCGGATGGCAATCTTGATCCAAATAAGAAAGCAAGGAGTCTTGGTAATGGGTTTATTCCTCACATTTTACACATAATTACACACAATTGACAATTCCACTATATAAACTATCAAAGCAACATAACGTCTAAACTCTCTAAGGTCTGCAGATGAAGTGCGTTACTTTTTGACGTCGCGCATGTGTACAGCAGATTGTCAAATCAAACTCCCTTTGAAATTAGAATTAACCATAAACAAACAACCACGGAGGTCTGCCTCTCTCAACATAAACAACAAAGATTCCCAAATGTAAATATTGTAAAAAAAAATGTTAAATTAAATCAAAGGCAATTGTTTTATATTCAGTAGTTAAATTAAAATGCATCTAGTTAAATGGATAAGTGATTACCTGAAAGACCTCACTGCTAGCGCACAGTATGAGCCTGTGCGAGGGGTAGCCCACTCCGCCTACCTCGAGCGTGAGGTCGCTCATCAGCTGCTCCGCATACAAGTTTGCGATCTTGAGCAACACACTCATGGAATTGTCCACCTGTCAGAAATTAAAACTTTAACATACACACACTTAGCAATAGCTTTACGATTTTTCTGATTGGTATATTGATTCAATTTATCGAAAAATAAATGCATTGACATATGTACAAAGAAATATGTTAATTTAGATCACATCTGTAGATAAAAAAGTATGCTGTTATCATTGTTGACGCTTATTAATTGTGTCGATTTATTCATGGTCTTTATGTCATATGCAAAGCATAAAATACTTTCAATGCTTATCATTATCATTAATTATATAAATTAAGTAAACAAATTGTGAAATCAATGATATTAAAAACAAAAAAAATTACACAAACAGATAAAGTTAAAAGCAATTTTATCGAGAGTTTATTGTATAAAATTAGTACTGCATACCTCAAGATCCTCATTGTTGTCTTTTTCGTCACCAGAGCCAGATTTCTCTGCATTACTATTAGCATTAGCAGCCGAGGGCTGCCGGTCCACCGTTAGGTAACTCATTTTTACCAAGCGTTATTACAAATCCATTTCAAATAAACACGAATTATTAGGCTTTTAGCACGTACGCAAGAATTCCTTAAAAAATCTTATCAACACAAAAATAAATTCCTTCCATTACATTTACAGCACCTGTCAAGTATGCTGTCAAGTGTCACTCGGAAATTGACAGTTGTTGTTTTTCACTGGTATGTTGTGTTGAATATACAGCCACATGCCAAGATAAGTGACTTGTGTTGTTACCAATTTTTCTCCGAAGTTGGTTGAAATGTCAACATGGGTATAAAGAAACGTGTTTTCCAGTGTTTTTGTCGTGCGGTCGTGCGTGTTTTGAACCAAAATAACTCAAATAATATAAAATAATTAACAAATAAGATTGGAATTTATGAGGAAATAAAGGAGACAATTTGAGAAAACACAAACCAAAAAAAATTGTGTGCAATTAAATATTTGTCGAGTTGATAATACTTAACAAGAAAATATCAAGTATTTGATCAGAAAACAGATATCTATTTGGTGTATAATCAGACGTTATTTGTCGACGTGACCATGGGATTTAAAAAGAAGAAGAATATGATCGCTCTTACAATATGCATGGTTTTAAGTTTTATTCTATACCAGTTGTACTTCTTCCTTGCGATAAGTTCGGAGGCGGCGAGTGGGAATAAAATAATTCCAGTACTGGAACACTCCAAAATAAAGGCTATCAAGGAACACCTCCGGTCGGAGGCAGACAGATTTATCAATGAAAATGGTATTATCCGAGGTGTGCACTATTCTCTAATGCCCAAGTTTCGACCAGATCCAAAGAAACAATTTAAATGTTTGAATTCTCAGCAAAGGATACCATTCGAATTCTTAAACGATGATTACTGTGACTGTGATGATGCTACAGATGAACCAAGCACAAGTGCATGTGTAAATGGAACATTTTATTGTGATACTCAGTATCCCGGGAAACATATAGCTCCCAATGTTGTGCCATCGGGGAAAGTGAATGATGGGATCTGTGACTGTTGTGACGGATCTGATGAGTGGGTTCAGGCCCCTGGCCAGAAACTGCTATCCCAAAGTTCATCAAGACATTATAGACATTATGTAAATAAATGTCCTAGTAACTGTTTTAAATAGAAAATTATTCTTATTGAAGTTGCAATATTATTTGTGAATTTGGTAGCTGCTTTACTTATTATTGTTACTTTACAATTACAGCACAGTTTCAATGCATCTTAAACGAAATAGTAAAATTCCACCAGTTGAGCATTTAAAATAATAGTAATGTAGTCTTCCTAATCATGTACTTCTTTTCCTTTTCAACAACAAAACTTAATTAATAAAAATTGTGTAAATTCGTCAATTCTGTAAATATTGTAGCTCTCATAAATTGATTTTTATTTCGAGTACCTAATATTGTTTGTGTCTTTGATTTTTGAGAGATAAATGATATTTTAAATGTTTAATTAATGTACATAGTTTTTTGGAAAATAGTGTTGCAGTGAAGACTGAATAAAAATAATTTATTTCAAGTGATGACTGTGTTTTCTTTTCACATTTTTTAATTTATTATTATGTTTTATAAGAATAAGAATGCAAGAGGAAGATTATGATTAAGATCATGAATAAAAATGAAGTAAATGATGTTCTTATTTGGTACCTTTATCATAAATTAATTGATTAGTTAGCTCTTTTCTGTGGTTTAAGGTAACAGGCACTATTTAGGAATCAATACATACAAAAATAATAGTTATTACTATTTACAATATCACTTATAACGGAACGTGAATAATATTCCTGTCTCATAATTTGAAAAGCATTAGAAAGAAATAAAACATTGCATTGACATCTAGAAAATTCCATAGAGCCAACGACATACTTTTTAGTCTATGCCATCTTTTGTGTTGCAACTATTTAATTTTACCCTTCGAAACTGTAGTACAAAAGTAATGATAGAAAAATGATCCAATTTCAAAACAAATAAAATAAACATTGGAATTAGAAAATATTATTATTTTTACACATTTGAAGAAAATGTAAGCATTTACTGTTAATTTTTTTTAAAGTCAGAATTGTTTATTAGAAAAAATTGTTTTTGATAACATGTGGTCAAAAAAAAATCGTGTGGGTGGCACTACCAATCCAGTTTTTTTTTTATTATCTGGAAGCGAGGCGAAATACCGGCACGCAGTTTGAGTTTTCCGGAAATTTCAATTCTGCGAGGGCGAGAAACGTGCTAATTCTAATAAGATTATTACTTTACGTTTACCCTAATTAACACAATATCAGAAACAATGACTGTTGACGAGGGCGTCGACATTTCCAAGGCTGGAGACCGCGGAGTGCTGAAGAGAATCATCAAGGAGGGAGTCGGGACTGATACTCCTAATGCTGGTTGCCAGGTCACAGTGCACTACACGGGGACACTGCTCGACGGCACCAAGTTCGACTCCAGCAGAGACAGGAACGAACCCTTCGAATTCAATTTAGGAAAAGGTTAGAATTGTTCCACTGCTCCATCTAAAATGTGGTATGTTTCTAGATAAATCTTAAGTTTCCAATTGGGTTTTGATTTCTTGTCAAATCGTTTCTTCGCATATAATATTTCCCATTATATCATTTATTAATTTGTAGTATTTAGTTAGGAATTGTTTCAGATCACCAATTTAAAATTATGTGATAAAATAATTAAGACTTTCATACACTGATTAAATTGTACATAGGATAGCCTAATGGAACATCTTCACTTCTCAGTACAAATTATAACTGAGATAAGTTGTTTTTGTTATCAGCAATTTTTTAAAATTGGTGAAGGTAGGTTTATTTAATTTTTATTATAATTCTATAGGGTCATGGAAATTCAATCTGCATGGTTAATTAATTAGTGGAATAATATATTCACTGTACTCTGTTGTAATGAAGGTCAAAGCCACCTTAATTTGAATTGTTTAAAGTTTGAAGTTTAGTTAATTTATTAGAAGGGCATGATTTTTGGTGTTAAGTAAATATTTGTTTTTCAGATTTATGAAGATTTTAGGCAAGTGCCGTAGGAAAGTGGCATGAAGACAACTTTATGCAGTAATTCATTAAATATATAAATTCATAATATTCTTTATTCATTTAGGCTTCATAGAAGAACTTCTGAATTGTCAATTGTCATGCCATTATTATAACAATAATTATTACAATAATGGCATGACAATTGTTTAAAATGAAAATTATTACAATAATAATTATTTAACACTGAATTTTTTCACTGAATCAGTCGACTAGAAAGGTCAATACCAAATTAAAATCTAATTTGTTATCAACTGGTTGCATTCTTCTTGACCAGTCCCCAAAGGTGGTACTTCATCACAAGTATGATGTATGTGGCAGCCATCATCTCACTTAACCATCTTAAAGTGAAATGACAGGCCACACAGTACCTACCAACCAACCAAAAACGAACATGCAAAAAAATCATTAATTGACTTGACTGAAGCTAGCACTGTTCTAAATCTTTGCCCCTATCCTATAACTCATCAAATAATGCTATGTTTTCAATATCAGCAGGCTGAAATACAACTTTTGATATTTATAAATTTAAAGAGATATACTTTTATTTCACATTTTCACCCATAAAGGCCATGACTTGATTATTTTTTTGAGAAAACCATCCTGTTGTAATGTCTTTTTTGATTTCTGAGTTATTGCATATTATCCCTTATGTGAGTGACAAATAAAACACCTTTAAGAGAGTGATGTGGTACCCGGGTACCTTCATACAGTTTAGACGTAATGTAAACAATCAAAGTCTGTTTTAACGTTACCCTCACTTTGAATATTGTTATTTTAGTTCAGCTAAAAAGTTTACGATCTGAGGGGATTAAAGCGGGGGAGGGGTGGAGTACGTTACATGGTTATCGGCGCGCAAGAAACACTCGAATCCATTGCAGCTTTGGCATTTTTTATTTAATTTTTGTACCAAATTGTAAATACTTTTTGTAATAATCAAACAAGACACAAAGAGGTACCCGGGTACCTTGTCACTCTATTGTGACTTTCAAGCATGTTTTGGTTTCCACAAAACATTGTAAATAGTTGACTGGGTTAAAGGATTAAAAAATATAAATTTTATAAATAGTTAAGAGCTCCCAGGAACACACAGCTACCTACAGAGCGTAAAACATACTTTTTTTAAAATTTGAAAATGCAAAAGGTACCCTGGTACCTCGTCACTCACATAAGGGTTATGCATGTATGTATATCCTAGCTTGAAGATGATATGAATAGTTCATATCACTTTTGATACTCTGATTTGCCAAGGCCTTTTACCTGATAATAGAACTCCTAAAAATAGACCATACATTCACAGGGTCAGTAATCAAAGCATGGGACATCGGTGTAGCCACCATGAAGAAGGGCGAGGTGTGCGTGCTGACGTGCGCGCCGGAGTACGCGTACGGCGCCGCCGGCAGCCCGCCTAAGATCCCGCCCAACTCCACGCTACAGTTTGAGGTGAGAAAGGAGGCATATGATGGAGGCAGATATAATAATAATAATAATAATAATATAGCCTTCTTATTCCTAAACTTAGGGTTATAATATATCCCTTAGTTTGGTGTGCCTATCGGCATAGGCCTCCTCCAAGTCTTTCCATTGCTCTCTATCCCTTGCCACTCTCATCCAGGCAGATATACCAAGTTAATATTATCACTACATAGTTTTGACGGGCCTGTTGGTCTCGTGGTCGGAGACCCTGGCTACAAAACCGAGAGTCGCGGGTTCGAATCCCATTAGGGGCAAATGTTTGTGTGATGAACATCTGCATCTGCATTTGTACCAGAGTCATGGATGTTAATAAAAAGTATTTAGGTATGTTATCCATTCCCAAGCATCCATAGTACAAGCTTCGAGCTTTGTTTGGGGCTAGTCAATTCGTGTGTTAGTCCAATGAGTTTATTATTTATTTATTTTATTTATATTTTAAAACAAAGCCGCTGTCCGCCGTCTCGTCTGCTTCTATGTGTGCTCCGATCTTTAAAACATCGCAATGGATTTTGATTCTTAAAGGTCGTATGCGTATGAAAAAAAAATGCATTCATATTAGAGACGAACTTCTTAGCTATCCATGGATTCTCCGTGCGGGTGCCGGGTCCATCGCGTGGAACAGAGAGGAATGTCAGTCGGCGCCTGGGACTTGCGACCCAGCGTGTAGGTTTAAGGGGCCCCTTTATAGTATACTAACGATCACCTCCACCGATGACATTCCTCTCCCTTCCCAACCATATTTGGTATGAGCCGAGTAAAGCAGCTTTAGTTGCTCTTTCCAGTAACGAGCTAATATTAGATCTTGGTAATCCTAAGTCCTTCAGTAGGTTGTAGAGAGATTTCGCTGGTATACCTCTCGCACCCACTTCCACAGCATACAACCGTGCTATATAACCATTTTTAGTCATTTCGTTGGTTAGGTCATAATACTTATTTGTTTTAAACGCGTGATCTTTGGGAATGTTTGTCTCCCATGGAACAGTAAGTTCCACCAACAGTACGCGCTTAAGTTTTCTAGAATAAACGAAAAGGTCTGGTCTAGACGACGATAACACAATGTCTTCTGGAATAGTGTAGTGCTTTTCATACGTGTCCATCATGATCTTCCAATCTGGAGCTACACTAACAATGGAGTAAGGTTTGACTTTGGACTTCTTGGTAGATCCTTCCTTGACGAAGTTGATGTTCTTTGTATTCGTCGTCAAACCTTTTGCTGCTCTTGCTATTGAAAGGCTCACCGCTTCACGTATGATCTGCAACACTCCATCATGGCGGCGAGAGTAGTGACCTCTGTCTAGGAGTACTCTGCATCCCACCAACAAATGCCTCGCGGTACCTACGGCCTCGCCACAGAGTAAACATGTTTTGTCTACTGCCATTCCACACCTTACAAGGTTGCTCTGATCAGGTAGGGTCAACTGAAAAGCGTTCAGATAGAATTTAAGCAACGCCGGAGACCAATCGTACAGTATCGACCGCCACTTCAATGCTAAAGGGATACAAAACTCACCAAGGGACACCCACTCGTTTTGCATTTCGAGATTAAGCGCATGTACTCTATACTCGTTATCTTCATCCATTCGCAGAAAAGACTTAATGATGTTCCGGTCATCCTCTCTTTCTCGACATCCCAATCCTACCCTGTTTGTTTGCGCTCCCACCATAAACTGCTTATGGAACCGTAGCCTAGACTCTAACTCACTCATATTCTTATCTTTTGGGAGTGTTGCCACTGCGTTGTCTTTCGATTTACCCAGAATGTGCATCTTGGTGACTCTAAGATGTTTGTAAAGCTCCGATGGCTTGTTTAGGTTCATCCCAAAACTATTTTTGCCCCTAAATAGTGTAGAGGGGTCTGCCGAGTGGGCTAATCCAGTCCAAGACTTCAACGATTTCACAACAACGGCATCCAGTCGCGATAAAAGGGTTTTGCCGAAGTCGTACAAGAGGAAAGGCCAAGACAAGCGCGATGACAGGTAGTTGTTGTAGATCCATAGCTTCTTAATGTTCCCTATGGGCTGGTTCTCAACCCTACTTATGGAATCAATGAAATCCTCAACAATACCATCCAAAGATGGTGTGCGGCCTCTATAGTCTATCTTTCTGCCTAGAAATTTGAACGGGAGCGCTTCAGAAATTGTGGCAACATTCTGACCGCCAATCGTGAGTCCAGGGTCATAAGATGTAAATTTCGTATCTCGTCTACCCAGACATAAGCAATAGCATTTACTTGGTTTCACCTTCATGCCGTCAGTCCAAGCACAGAACTCATCCACCTTTTTCAATAACACTTGGCACTGTTTCGGGTTTCGTGTCAAGATTGCGAGATCGTCAGCAAAGGCTAGGATTGATTCTGTGTACTGATTATTGATTTTAAACCGATAACCCCATTTCTTCTCCTGAAAAATCAAAGTGTCAATTAAAATATTTATAACTACATTAAATACTATAGGGGATAAACAGCATCCCTGAAAAAGACCAATATTATAATTAAGAGGTTTTGTGTATCCATCTTTACAGCTAATTACAAAAGATAAATTAGAATAATATGACTTAATTAAATCTAAAACCAAAGGGGGGAAGTTATACCATTCTAACGCGAAAAACATCAGCTCGTGCTGAACTGAGCCAAATGCATTCTCTAGGTCAATCCAGCACACCGCTATTTGTCTTTCGTGTTTCCTGGCATCCTTCAAACTTTCCGCCAACAATGTGTTATGTTCTAAGCAACCAGAAACTCCTGGTAAAAACCCCTTCTGGTGCTTTGGCGTAAAGTATTCGTTGCTTAACATAAATTTTGACATTCTATCTTGCAAGATCGAGAAAAATATTTTTGATATCGTGTTTGTAAGAGCTATCGGTCTAGCGTCTTTTGGATCAGTGACTGTCTCCTTTTTAGGAATGAGCACGAAAACAGCTTTACCAAATACTTCCGGAATCTGCTTTTTCGACCAAATCTTACCAAATATATTTAAAAGATGACTACACACTGATGGGCATTTTTTATATACAATGTAAGGAATACCATCGGGCCCCGGAGATGAACTTGATGCTTTCCTTTTTATCTGTCGGTCTAGTTCTTCTAAGGTAGGAGCCGTACCCTGAAACTCCGACACAGGATTGCAAGGTCTCTTAGAGCTCGGATCATTGTAAATCTTCTGTTGCTTCGGTACTTCATATGTGCCCCTAAAATGGTCATATATTTGTTCATCTGTCAGTTGCAGTCTTCCGGGCGGTTGTTTAAAGATATTTTTGGAGTACAATTAATAAATAATTACATAAATAATAATACGTTAAAACTTATTGGCAAAATGGATTTGATTATGGCTTAATTTGTATTGGAAGTTGTGCCATTAGAAATATCCAGATAACACCCCCATAAACATAACTTTATTAATATTAGCATTATGCATTTATCAACACTTTTGGGACTGATTGTTATTTGTAAGTCACTTTCAAAACTGATTTTATGTGGTTACTGACCACATCCTATATTTATCTACATTTATTTTCTCACATTAAATTCCCACTGAATAATTGTCCTTATCTATATTTTTTCTTTGTATTCTATGTAAAAAGTAAACTATGTAATTATTGCTGCAGATTGAAATGATTGATTGGAAAGTAGAGGACTTGAGCCCCAACAAGAACAAAGGCATTCTTCGTCACATCATTGAGCAAGGCACAGGATTCGACAGCCCCAATGATGGAGCACTTGTTACTGGTAAGTCAGCTGGCTGGTTTTCCAAATGTAGTTGTGTATGTAAATAAGCAATTTTTTTTTATTATTTTGGACTGGGCATTTTTCAACTAATATAATTGCTAGAGTAATTACATAATGTGCTTCCTTTTGTCTTCAGTAATATAATAAAGCTGAAGAGTCTTTTTTACTGTTTGAACGCGCTATTCTTAAGAACAACTGGTTCGAATTGAAACAATATTTCTATATGGGATAGTCAATTTGACGAGAAAGGCTTTAAGCGATATTATAGGAACGCACTATGCGGAAAAACCGCGACCGATTTTGCGCGGTTTAATTTACGTTCTGTCGTGTTCATAATATGACACTTTTAAATGGGAGATGATATACTATGCCGAAATTACGTTACGTAATTTTGTGTAGAAAGTACATTGCCGCCGAACTTCGGATGCGTAATTTCACCCTAGTGTGTTCCTAACCCACGCGGACGAAGTCGAGAGCGGCCGCTAGTTAGGTATAATTGTTTTAAGCAAAATTCTGCTCCATAAATGACGAACGTTATACTGACAGCACCTGTTTTCGTTATCGTTATTTATAGGGACATGTTTCACGATGTAAATGTAGAACTTGCAAATTAGTTCTAGGCGTCTAATAATATGACCCAATTAAGAATTCTCTTCAATGTTACAACAAGTAAATTGTTTACTCGCGATGATCGATAAAGCAATAAGTTAAATTGAAGTTTTGTGACTATTATCTTGGTAGTCCTTGATATACAAAAACAAACTTCTATGTAGATAAAATTGAGTTAGATTTCGATTTGACTAAATTTATATCAATGTTTGAGCCCTCTCTGAAATATACATACATATTACATTTTATTCCTAGAAATCGTGAAAATCCTTCGGAAGCTAGGTAATTTAGTAAAAATATAACCCTTAATGAGATATAGGGAATTTAGTTCCCACATGAACGTACATTATGACATTACATTAGGGTTCAATATCAATAAAAAAAAAATGTTATGGCCGTTTAAGAGATAACTCATTACAAGCATGTAAAACAAAACTCTGCATACAATCTGAGAGAAATGTATGATGACTATTCTTTAGGTGTCATATGACGGGCTTTCTTCTTTATATTGTCAATGTAAACTGAGGATGCGATGGAACCCGACGCGATGAATTCAATTACACTAGTGAAAGCAGAGACCGAGCCAGTTAAGCCTATTGTAACAGACATTTTGTTTAAAACTATTATCTTGTAGTTTTACAGTTAAAACGCTAGTTTAGCTACCCATTAACTGTAAAATTTACTAAGATAAAGTTACATAATGTTTTCTTCAAATACAAATACAAATACTTTATTTGCCATTAAATAGGGAGGGTACATTGAGATGTGGATGTCATTATACAATAAAATTGTCAGGTATCTTTAAGCCTATTTAGCCATATACATACATAGCATGCAAACATTTTATTTAGTAATGGAGCAGTTAGTTCAGTTTGTTTCATGAGATAAGGGTATACATTTTGTACTTATCTATTTAAGTATATTTTGTATTTAGTCTACCGTATGAGTGTTCGTCGGCGCATGATATTGAACGAATTTTGTTTTAATATTACAATCAAACTGACTTTGTGATTACCTACGCCTTAAAAGAATCACTAAGAAAACTTTAAAGCTGTTTATATGATTTTCCATAGGGTCCTTAATGCTTTAGAATAGGGTGAAATCCCGAAAGTAACTCTATTTGTCTGTTTCGCTTTCCCGCTTAAACCTCTAAACCGATTTTGATGAAATTTGGAACAGACAATCTTTAGTCCCTGAAAAAAGACATAAGCTACCTTTTACCGCTAGTCTATAATATGAAAATGAATCGCAAGATGTGTTGGTAAGCGCATAACTCAGCAACGCCTGGACCAATTTGGCCAATTATTTTTTTTAAATGTTCGTTGAAGTCCAAGGATTGTTCTTAAAGTGAGAAAAAATCTAATAATTGCCGGGAAAACCCTAAAAACAACCCTGCCAGATTACATTTTTTTTTGACAGGACGACGTCTGTGGGTCAGCTAGTGGACTATAAAAATCAAAGTATCAAAACTCTAACTTGCAGTTGAACTCGAAGGCAGACTTGTAGCGGACGGCAAGGTGTTCGATACCCGGTCAGTGACCTTCAACCTGGGCGAGGGCAGCGAGAACAACATCTGCGAGGGAGTGGAGCGGGCTCTGGAGAAGTTCCTCAAGGGAGAGAAGTCCAGGATAACGATCCAGCCGAAGTATGCCTTCAAGTCGGAAGGTAGGACCAGTTGAACTTAGCATAAATGATTTGGAATAGTGAAAAATAATGTGTACGAGAGTTATTAGCTGTAATAAGAAGATGAAGGATTAGTAATACATTTTAAGTCGCAGCGTATCCTGGGTTCCTAGGCAATGACCGAGGATGCAACCTCGATAGGCGCTAGGTTGATGAGGGAGATATGTTTTTATTTTTTAACCTTGATCAAAATTGTATTTATTTACTTGTTCATGAACCAGTCAGTCCCTACTGAATCTAAAACCGTTGAATTATTGTCTTTACTTCTCCCGCAAGGCTTGTCGCCTGGCTAGCCTGTACACTTTGGTATATGTTCTTCCAGGTTATAAAAAATATTCTACCACAACATTATAGTGTATGGAGAATAATCTCTCACCATATTTTCATATTAAATATAGCTTTTTTTTTATGTGATAGTGAGGAAAATGAACCAGACGGTCACCTGATAGTAAGTGATCACCGCTGCTGTAGATGCGTCGCCTGCTTTTAAAAAACGCCATACCCTCCCCAATAGAGCTCTGGTGGCCTTATTTACCAGCAGACACATAGCACAACAGTTACGAAGTGCTATTTCACTGTGGTCTTATTTTTTTAAATTTTAAGGCCAATATTGAATTATCTCTTTTGTTTATTAGGTAACACAGAATTAGGTGTGCCTCCCAACTCAGCCGTAGAGTACATTGTGACGTTGTCGAACTTCGAGAAAGCTAAAGAATCATGGTCCATGGACGGTTCGGAGAAACTGGAGCAGGCCAAGATCTTCAAGGAGAAGGGCACCAACTACTTCAAGGCCAGCAAGTTCCAGCTGGCTATCAAAATGTATAAGAGAGTTGTCTCGTTACTTGAAGGTAAGATTCTCCAGAATATTATATTACCCTAAAATTTCGGGCCTAAATATTTTACTTTTTTTTTTTTTTTAATTTAGGACTAAGCTAGCACTTGACCACAAAGTTGCCTGATGTTAAACAACTATGTGGTCTACGATGGAGCGTGCTTGCTCAGGAAAAGCCCGTTTATTCTGGCCTTGAAGAGCCCCAAGTTGTAATGTGCAGGAAATACAGATCTCGGCAGAGAATTCCACTCCCGCGCAGTCCGTATCAAGAAGGATGAAGCAAATCGCTTCGTTCGTACGCGCGGAATCTCCACTGTATACGGATGAAGTCCCTGACCGAGTCTAGTAGTTCGATGATGGAACGGAGCTGGCGGAACCAAATCGTGCAGCTGAGCAGCACACTCACCAAAGTGGAGTCTGTAAAATACGGAGAGGCAAGCAATCTTTCTACGATGATCGAGGCTCTGCAAGCTCTCGATCAAAGTATCATCACCGATAAGCCTCATCGCACGCCGCTCAATAGAGTCCAAAGCAGCCAGCTGGTATCGAGCAGAACCATTCCAAAGATGGCAGCAATACTCCATGCAAGACCGAACTTGAGCTTTGTACAGGTTTAGAAGCTGTTCCGCAGTGAAGTAGCGCCTGACTCTAGAAAGGATCCCGAGCTTTTTAGAGGCAGATGCTGCCATAGACTCTATGTAGCTCCCAAAGTTAAGGTTGGAAGATAATTCCATACCAAGGAGCTGTAGTCGGTCAGATAGGGGAACAGATACGTCACGAAAAGCGGGAGTCATCCGAAATGTGCTCTTTTTGTACTGTACTTTACTACAGAAGTCGTAGGTATATTTCCTAAGAAATTGCTTTGTCTTGTAATTTATTTCGTTTGCTGGATAATTTCCAGACATCTAGCCTAACACACGCCTGTTTAGTTAACATAATTTCCTACTTAAATTTCATATTTACATTTTAAAATGGCAAACAAATATTTGAACAGTGCAACAAACGTTAACGCCTTAATGGTACAGTGGTTTAAGTACCGGGCTGTGGTCTCGACTCGAGGTCCTGGGTTCGATTTCCGGGTAAGGCAAATTTTTTTGCTGATGTGTCTGATCACAGCCTGGTTTTGTCATCACCAACCCGCCTTTGGCTTTGGTGATTAAGCCAAAACATACCACTATCATCTACTATCGAAAACATGATTTTATTTGATGGAGGCCTTTATAGTTGGACATTAATAGGTTAACTTTCTTACAAACGTTTCGCAGACATGCTCGAGGATAGCAGCGAGAGCGACGAAGCCAAAGCCTCAGCATCAGAACTCGTCCAGGCGTCGCACCTGAACCTGTCCCTCGTGTACCTGAAGGTGTCCCCGGCGCACCACCACGAGGCGCGCGAGCACGCGGGCAAAGCCCTGCGGCTGCGGGCGGGCTGCGTGAAGGCGCTGTTCCGGCGCGGGCAGGCGCTGCTGGGGTTGGGCGAGGCTGAGGCCGCGCTGGCAGACTTCCGCGCCGTCGTCGACCTCGAGCCCGCTAACAAGGTGAGAGTTGTATCAGTACAGTGGTGTAGTCCGCGTCAGACGGATAGTGAGACTCGGGCTGGATAGCGCAGTAGTAAGCGCGAACGGCCTGCGATTGCTAAGTTGAGCAACTTTCACAGAGGCCAGTAGCTGAAAAATTTAATCTTAAGCTCATCCGTGCTTCGGAAGGCACGTTAAGCCGTTGGATATCAGACGCAGCAGCGTCTGATCTCTCTACCGTCGTGTCAGATTTCTGTCCCACAGAAATATGAGAGAGAGGGAATATGGAGTGCACCTGTGCTTGCGCACGCGCTTGTGCACTATAATATATCCTGCGTGCCTGGCTGATTGTAAGATCGGCCGGCATGATCGAAAAACGGCTTGAAGGTATTAATATTATAATCAATTAAAAAAACGCAGCCAAGTCCAAATAGTCAATAATATTGGTACAAACAAAGTTCCCATATTGTTATTCGTTCAAAAAGTCGACACATTTAAAATGTCATAAAGATCAGTTCAGTCAAAACGCCATAAATATGGTTAAAGATTTATCTGACGCTGACTGTATGTAAGAACCATGCTTTTTTAATTTATATAGGACTAGCTTTCCGCCTGCGGTTTCACTCGCGCGCAATTTTTTTTGCGAACGGGAGGATGTTTCCCCCACATTTCCGGGATTAACAGTAGCCTATGTTTACCGGGGATAGTGTAGCTAGCCAACAGTGAAAGAATTATTCAAATCGGTCCAGTAGTTTTTGACTAATTTGTTACATACAAAATACAAATCTTGCCTCTTTTTAATATTAGTGTTGATTTATTTACGAAGAAAAGGTATCTGTTGAAGTGTGTTAACTTATGACAAGACTTGAAATAAATTGTACCTCCTTATTCCAGGCGGCAGCTAACCAGATACTGGTCTGCAACGCGACCATCAAGAAGCAGAAGGAGAAGGAGAAGCGTCTCTACGCGAACATGTTCGACAAGTTCGCCAAGCACGACTCGGAGGTAACAGGTTCGCTTCTCGCTCGCTTACTTCTTGTACACTAGGCTAGGCTTAAGCTATTTTTAAGTGCATGGCATGTCCCTCTTCCCACCGGACCGCGAAGCGTAAAGACGTCTATTCCTTGTTAAAAAAAATTTCAAATGTCTTTTAATTTATTTAAAATCAATTATTAGTAAGAAATTCTCGCCACGTACCACCAGGCGCATGGAGGAGGAATGCATGCCGTTCTGGTCTCGTATCGTCGCTTGCCTCTCTGAATGACGTATCATCTTGCAATGGAGATGGTATAGATAACACAGTTTCGAGAAAAAAAACAGATAATGCCACAGTTATTGCCACATGTCTTTATTCGACCTTCAAGGGTGCGTTAAAGCATCCAGCAATTGTATTTCCTTTTTATTAGTAACTATTTGCACTTAATAGAAACACACCGTGCCGAAAAAACGCGACCTACGTTCGGCCGAATTACGCCTGCAATGTATTATAATGATTGACGCCACACCATGCCGAAATTACGTCACGATTTTTGTAAAGAACATGCATTGACGCCGAACTCCGGTCGCGTATTTTCAGCCTGGTGTGTTTCTACACTAAATAATGACTGTTCGGCTTTTTTTTGTTTATGATCCATTTCTTCCTGAGAAACCTTCTTCAAAAGAAATTATATTCATTTAAACCATAGCATCGCTTGGTGTCCTGTAAAGAAACTGCATACTTAATAAGTAAGCAATTATCGAAGAGTTTCGGATGTCCATAAGCGATAAGCGGCGGTGATCACTTATACCACCTTACGATCATAACTATTCCTCGTATCCCACAGCTGGAGAAGCAAAGAGCTAAGGAGGAGGTTGACGTGATCGGCGAGAAGGTGGGAGAGTGGGGCGCGGGCGAGGGCGAGTGGACCGACGAGCAGCGCGACAGGAAGCCCACCGAGTTCGAGAAGGAGAACCCCAACATCCTCATGCTGGACAAGGACGGAAGGTTCCAGAACATGTGAAGACTTTACCAGCACGGTCGAGCGAGGGGAATGGTCTAAAGCCGGTAGGTTGAGTGTCGCGCGCGATATAGTTCGCGTCGAGTAAAAAGAGCGCTGGCGGTAAATCTTCGCAGTCGGCTATGTTTAAATTAATAAATTCTTTGGACTAACACACCAATTGCCTAGCCCCAAACTTATATGTTATCTGTGCCTAAACAAAGCTCGAATACTATGGAAGCCAAGGAACGGAGAGACATTCTTAAATACTTTTATGTATAAACATCCATGACTCGAGTACAAATGCCGATGTTCATCATACAAAAATTTGCCCCAGCGGGATTAAAATCCGCGACCATTGGTTATGTAGCCAGGGTCTCTGACCACTAGACCAACGGGCCCGTAAAGTATACATAGTCACAGTAAAAGAACAGTAGTTTATCTTCATACAAACGTGCCGCTCTCGGTTTGAATGTGTGCACATTACACGCACACGCTTGCATAAAGTAGACCGGAATAACCTGGCGGCAGTACGGGCTGTGCCGCGCTACTGTGACTGCGCGTACGTCACACGACCGCTCGCGATCGTCAACTCTCGCCGGCCACTTACCATAAGTATCATGACTTCAAAAAGGGGAAAAGCTTTTGTTGTGTTTTCGGGTGCCGGTGTGTTAAACTATTCAGTATATTCCTGGGCAGTGCCGTAAATAGGGCGGTGCCAGCGGTGCCCAGGCACAGGGCGCAGACCCTGGAGGGGCGCAGAAATGCAGAAATGACCGACTTTCAAGTAAAAAAAAAAAAAAAGGTCGCAGTTTTGTGAGCTCGCATCCTGGAGGGGCGCAGAAATGACCGACTTTCAAGTAAAAAAAAGTAAAAAAAAACAAAAAGGGGCGCAGTTTTGTGAACTCGCACCGGGTGCATATAAGGCTATTTACGGCACTGTTCCTGGGCTCTTTTTACGTGACGCGAATGATATAAGGATGAATTTCCCATGACTTTAACCTGCTCCATCAATTTAATCACACATAGACCACTTTCTTTGGTTATGCGATGAATTATGGTCTAAGGTTAAAAGTCATTCGCGCATCATTATGAAAAAGTCTGACAAATTCTACCGCCTATTGTCGTTTTACCTACAAATAGACCATTATCTTAGCCGACTTAACTATGCAAGGATCTCCAGTGACCGTTACACATCAAGCCAACAATAAATATTGTGTATAACGTATGTGACATAATAATCTCGCATAGTTTTACTTTGCTTGGTTAGCAATAGTACAAATCAATGGGCATAGCAGTGAGGCATAAGGATATCCAATATCTTTTATCTTTCAGACTTTCCACTGAATAATTTTATGTATAAATCAACCAAAATATATAATATAATAAGTTTTCCAGTTTAGTTAATTAAGACTCATTTTATGATGAATGAATTGTTTTAATGATTTTATTGCATTTAGCTTGTCTACATTTTACTGGCATCTGCTATTTTACTTTAAGTAACATAGGTTGTAAAATTTTTTTAATACTTACGAATATACATTTTTTTTTATTTAAATTATTGTAAGCTAATAATTTGGAAAATTTCATACAAACCCCCATTTTCTTGTATTCTCTGTTGACTTGATGTGTACGCTACGTTAATAACCAAATCAGTTAATTCTATATGTCTACTGCAAGTAGATTGTGATGTTCATATTTTCATGTTCTTGTATTATATTGGTGAGATCTCTAAAATTGTCAATGTGAAATCATTCCTGTGTGATGTGTGTTAAGGTCCACTTTTTACTTGTGTCGCGTTGGTGTGAGCTATTCCAGGAGCTTAGTTGTAAGATAGTCCAGAGTGATTTAAATGTACAATATTTTTTAAATATTGTTATCAAAAGATATACAATTTGTGTGAACTATGTACTTATAGCAATAAAGCCTTGCATGGCAAAATAATTTGAGTTAATTACAGGAATAAAAATTTAGTATTGGAACTTGTGTTCTAGAGATTTCCATACATACCATCTGGTATGTATGTGACTTACAGTCCGCCTCTATACTATCGAATCCTGTTAACTGGATACTCTTCACTGTCTTAAGAGCGGAGTAGAAAGTAAACGGGAAATATTTAAGGCATGACAATGCTCCTGGAATACGCAGTTAGCTCTTACGTAGTGGGAGCGTTCTGACCACTGATTCTAGAATGTATGGTTTAATTTTTTTTTCGCATATAAATCGTTACATGTGCCCTCGCCATACTTCGTCTAACCATAGCATGATTGACCAAACTTCAATCAAATTATGCCATTTTTCTGGTGTCGGGGCATATTTAACGATTTATATTTCAGTATTTTCAAGTAAACAAAGTAAATCTACCTAGGAACCGTGGCAGACGCTCGCCCGTGTGGATTGTACAATATTGATAGTAGTGTTCTTCGTTATAGACTAATTGCGGGTTTATTTTCTACATTTGGTTTATGAATTATCCAATAAACTGTTGATAAGGAAATATTTTCTTTATTTTTATCCCCCGCCACATAATTACTATTTCATTATAAATTACACATACTTACCCTTTGGTTATCTCATTGAAGGTTTGGTTAATACTAATACACTCAATAGAAACACATAATTTCGTTTGTCAAAGAACAGACAGACATGCTTACAATAATATAACTTGTAAGTAACAAACATAAATGGGTGACATGGTAAAATAAAACTCTCATTACATTCACATAGTATAATATTCATCATAATGTTTAAAAATCATTTAACACGATCCATGTCAGATTGAGTGGCATTCTACAATAATCGGAACGAAACATCATGCAAACATATTATTATGCAAAGTTGCAATATCTTATTATGTAAAACCTACTTCCCTTACAAATATCTGCTTTATAATAATAACATACAAAATATAAGTATATAATGTGTAAACTGTAAAGTTAAAATGTATTCATAACAAAAACTAAGTGTATCCATGGAGGCATGTGGAGGTAGTTCGGTATATTATAACTATTATTTACTGAGCTTATATAAATATAAAACATTACTATGTATATGCGCCCGGGGGCGGTGAACGACGCGACCAAGGATATATCACATATCAAACGTAATAAAAATGTAATTACTTATTGAATTATGTCATCCGATGTCTTAGAATAAGGTGGCTACTTTGTATCAATATATAACTCAAAAATCCTGTATAAATAGGTTTTACTGTGTTACTTTATTCATTCATCACGGTATACATAGCTTTATTTCTTGATTATTACCAATTACAGAAAAACCTAATTCACTATGTTATAATCCTTGGAAACACCTTGGTCACTATGGCAAAATATATATTTTTAATATTAACCAGATAAATGGCGAATACTCACTAGCAAGATGTGACAGTTAAAATAACGGAAATTAGCACGAGTTAATCTGCTCCCTACTGTATAATGGTAGGGTTCAAATTCGCTTGCACTAAATTATTGATAGAAAATCTTATTGTAGAAAGCTTGTTCAGAAAATCGTTACGGGAAAGGCAGTCAAAATCATATCTGTTGCGTGTACAGTAATACCCCGCTTTACGCGACCCCATTATGCGCGGTTTCACTATAACGCGAATTTCAAATTTCGCGCTCAAATGCCTCGCAATACGCGAAAAAGTGCGTATAAACATAATGTAGTCATCAACGTCTGTATGGTCGCGGAATTCCCGCTTCCTCTGAGCATTCTGTTTGAAGAATAGGGAATTCCCCGTCCTTCGACTTTGTTCTATGGGTATTCCCTCGTTCGTTTCGTTTGTTCCGTCATGTTTAGTTCGGCTGGCAGTCGTGTTTTAACATTTATTGGAGATACATAGATGTATTTTTCCGTAAAAAATAATTAATAGTAACTATGTAATGCATAAAGTGTTCTTAGAATTAAAGTGATTGATTAAAATGATTCGTGTTTTTTTTGTATTAAATTTTGACTATGTTTAATCATAAACCTCGATATACGCGAATTTCAGTTAACGCGTTTTTTTCTGGAACGCATCTCTCGCGTAAAACGGGGTATTACTGTATACTAAATATGTAATGGTCTGTCTATAAACGGTATTATATTGCACACTGAACTACACTGTAAAAGAAAGTAGGTATCGGTATTATAAATATGTAAATCAATGTAAATAACATGGAACTAATATATGTGACAATTCCAGCTGCCTCAGGGAAACAATTAATTAAACTTTATGTATAAATGTCAAAAACTCGCGTGTGAGTATTCGCCTACTACAACTTCTGTAATATAAAACGATGCGCTTATGAAGACCTAATTCTTAAAACATCCCAGTATTACTCAAGTGAGGAAACGTTTAACAGCAATTCTTATTTACAATTAAAAGCGTGACGCACAAAAATACGATATCTTAAAAGTATACTCATTTCAAACATGAAGCGACAGCTGTAAATTATCCTTCCCACCTACATCGGTCAGGTGTGCCCAACCTGCTCTCTACATTCAGGACATTTCCCAGGGGTGTACAACCTTTAACTATCTTAGATAGCACCATACCCAGAAAGTCGAAGTTCAACTTCAACAGAATGGACATTCCTCATTTCAGACCCCTGACCTACCTATGTATATAATTTGGCCCGCGAATTTAACAAGTCAGCTTAGGCCGATACCCTTCATTGGACACTTGTACCGTCAACGGCAAGACAGCCACTTCCAAACTTCCAAAGGAGAAATCCGTTTCTCATACAAACGGGGGCCTGGATGTGCACGGCTACAAATTGGTCACCGATTAGAACACTTCAAAAGATTACATTTGCCCAATTTTAATAGCTGAATACAACGGCCAAATATGTTAAAATCATGCATGAATATTCATTATTATTGCCATATCTATTAGCGATGAGTAGCTCATGAGCGAGTTGTTTAAAAGAGCCGGCTCACCTATTCTAGCTCAGCGTATATCTCGCTCAGTCTCGTTCAATTCATATCAGTAGTTCATTTAGCTCCGTGTCTCCAAACGACTCGATAGACAAAGAGAGACATAACGTTGTACAATATGAGCGATAGAAACAGATATATACACACACACCCAAACAAGCACGCCTATTGGAATACGTTCACAACAACAATTTACGAAAGAGTTTCGAGGAATTTCAGTTTCATTTTAGATACTCATATTTGTTTTGGTTGTCAGTCCTAAGCCTGACAAAGTATGAAGCACAATCGTGGCAAATTCGATGAATTAATTGTAAGCATAATAATTCTAAATCTAAAAATAGCTATAAATATGTTTTTTAATATTATCGAAAAAGTGCGTATAATAACTTCACTATTACAAATATAATGAAGTATGTATAGGTATTAAATAACTATTAATTAATCAATCTGTTCTTTTATATAATACAAAACCAATAGTTATTTCTATTTTATTAATGGTAGGAACTCAAACAATACTCTCAATCGAGCGAGTCAAGTCTGATCTTCTGTATACTCATTCAAACGACTCAATGAACGACTTTTTATCTCATGACTCTTGAATTTCGCTGAGCTAAATGAGCTACTGAGCTAGAAGAGCCGTATAGCTCTTGACTCGGGAAAGAGCTATATAGCTCTTATCTCTTCAAAGAGCTATATTTCTCATGACTAATATCTATATGGTGTGACATCAAGTGACAGGATTGACATTGACGTATGACGTAAAACCATAATGCACTGATCTATACATAGACAAGATATAGGTCAGTGCCAAAATGGCTCCATTTCAATTGACACTGATCGTTTAATCGATCAATTGTTTGATTTTATTACTATCTTTATTATGAAGACGTAAAAAGTAGATCATTATTAAGATATAACGAATATTACAAATAATAAATGATTGTAGTTTTTCAAAATGTAGCAAAAACACACTGGAACATGATGCATTTAATTTAATCTCCGCTTATCGATTTTCTCTAATCGATTATTTAATCTGTCATGTTATTAGGTGCATTTTTGAAGACAGTTTAAAAATTAAAAAATATAGTGCTATGTCGTTTATAAAGTATGTTTGATAATGTAAAATATATAATTATGCAATTAACTTAAGTTGGCCAAAGCCTATTCCGTTGTTATTTATAGAGGTTAATTAACAAAAATTTACAGTTTTTTTGGTATATAATTTATCCATGCACAATCAAGCCCAAAATGGATCGTCTCCTTTCATTCATCAATTTTGAATCTAATTCAGTACTGTATAAGATAGAAATTTGTTAAAAAGAAATTGACCGTCTGGATGAAGGCTGATACGCTGTTGACTGTACAATTGATTTATATTCATTTAATTTTATTAACTTAATTAAATTTCCCTCATTTTCATCTCACATGCAGTATTTTAACTGTGTGTGAGTAATGAGTGAAAATTATCACGCTTTATGCCCAATAGGGTTAATAAATGCATCAAGATCACAGTTCCTCGCGTTCTTTAAACACTACATTTGGCCACATTACTCTCCACGAGGTAGGCCATTCCATTACCCATGAAGTAGACCATTCATGTTCTTCATCTGAATGTTAACTTCTCACTCCATAATATAGCGATGGCAAGGATAATTTTAAGAAATAAAATGTATTTACACGTATCAAAAAATCCACAAAAATGTAATAAAAATGTATCGCCGTAACGTTTCTTTAAAATATAGCATAGTATTATTATTATTATGTATTTCAAAAGCGCTAAAATATTATGTTCCAATGAAAAGAAATTTAGATCACTACACGTAACATCGACCGGGTTTAGACATATTTTTTTTTGTATTTTTTTCTAGTTTTTATTTTTGACATCGATATGATGCGATTTGAACTTTCATGCCACTCGCATACAAGTGCTTTGAAAATACATATTTCAACTATTTCTAAAAATATCTTATTATGTGGCACTAAAGTAGATTTTCAAAAGTAAAATCATCGTAGAAAGCACAATACTCCCGCTCCAGAGTTGGGCGTCCGCACAATCACTCGGACTCGATACACTACTACAATATGAATAGTTATAGACTTTAAAGATACAACTAAAGAGATAAAACCCGGTCAAAAACCTTACATTTTAAAGACAGTTTTAGATGGAAACTATGTTACACGTTTCGGGTATTGGGGTAGTATTATGCAACCATCTGCTATGTCGGATGATGTGAATCACTTACTACTCGAGTTATAACGCTTCCGTTAAAATAGAACCACAATACCCTGTGCTCGTTCTAACCTAACACCTAAAAGCTAGGGACAAATACGGTCGCAAAGGGCACGACGACTATATTCCCATAATTATGTACTACAGTTCTTATAACTGCTGAGGTAGATGCGATCGCTACAAATTGTAAATAGATCGTTTTAAAATATTTAATACACACTTACCGTCTATTTAACATTCTCAATATACCCACATTGTACGTATCATCATTTAACGCTAACTTACTCTATTACTTGTATTTTATATTTTAAAATTTTATGAAAAATATGGTAACGGTCGTTCCCTTTGCGACGAAATTTACATCGAAATGGTATAATTTGAATTATTATGATTATAGAAGCTTGAATAAGTACTATTTACTGATAAATGAAAGCCTCTGCAGAGGTTAACAACATGATTAAATTATGCTATTTACTGTCACAAGCTATCCGCGCCGACAGCGTCGACCGGCGCAGCGGCGGCCGCGGGGCGTGGTCGTCACTGCGCAAGCCTCGGGTTATCAATCTAGCGTGATTGCTGGCAGTGGCCGGCGGGCGCGGGGCCAGCTCACCGGGCTCGCCCGACAGAGGAATAAGATGCTTTAGATGTCATTCCAGACTCGAATTACATTCAAATATCGATAATACATTTTTCGGCGATTAACATCTTCAGCGCGCAATACCAAACTCACAACTGACTCGAACATGATTTTCAACACGGTTCTCCTCCTCGGCGAGCCCGCCAACTGGCCCCGCCCCCTTGCATCTCGGCCACGCGGTCAGGCGCCGCCCGGGTCGTCCCGAGCCGGCGTACAATTTACAACGTTAATTTCGAAGCATGGAGTCCGAGACTCACCCATGCGACTCCAAATAGTCTGTCTCGTCTAGTGTTCGTTCTGCAACTGCCTGCTGTACCTCGTGTACGTGATCGAGGCGCCGATTTTGCACTTTCTTTTGTATTATTTTAATCGATTTCGTGTCGAAGCCTATGATTTTAATTAGCTACACCGTGGTCTATTACAATATTTGCTCGCGCATCTGACTTTATTCCGCATTATATCCCTGACTTATAAGTCGAATTCAAGTTCAAAGAACTTATAATACCTAACAGTCTTTGGATACGTTTATCACTAAGACCCTCGCCTCAACTTGTAAATATTTCTCTCCAAAATATATTTCGGAGTTTATATTCATATATTTTTCTTTCTTTTTTAACATATACATCAACTTTTAAAGACGTATTTTTTTTTTAACAAATCTCTTCGTTGAAGTGAATTGTCTCGTATAGCGGTGGCTAAGCACCTAGGTAGATTTAGAACGCATATGGACACACCGGAAGTATATCGTTTTTTATTCTGTGCACTACTATCTTATAACGTTTCGTTTCTGTACTTCCATATGCGTATTTGTGTTGTCGTGTCCTTATTCTGCGAAGCGGCTGGCCTCATGGAGGCGATTTGTTGGGAATTACGTCATTCAGGTATCTTTTACCGATTTTAGTAGTGGTGAAAATCAGTCAGACGACAATGTATTCATCACCAAGATCAGTTACGCTGAGATTTACAATTTTTTAATCTCGACAGTACAACTTTGATTACCCGTAATCTAGGTCCTGACTAATTAAGACAAGATACAAAGCAGTATATTTTGTCCCAAAAAAGAAAGTAATACTTTTTCTAAATTGAATTGAATTGAACATTTTAGAGAACAATAGGAAAAATGTCTTATTTCAGATGAAAATAAAATACCTAAGTACTTGTATGACATAATCCCCAGCAATGGCCGCCCGTGCCGTGGCTGGCCCGGGCGCCGCGCACGTCGCTGGGAGCGTGCGAGCCGCGTGACGCGCTCCAGAATCGGTACGACTCTAATCGTTGAATATTCCGAATTCCGTATATTTGTTCATCGTAAAATAACATTACCTTTGTACTCACTCTTTACGCTCACTAATCTTAAAACTAGATGTACATAAAAATATCACAGCACTATCGATTCACTTATTCTAAAACCGAGACGCTTGGCGTCCCGGCTCTCAATATAATAACATTAAAAGGAATCGAAATAGAAATGCAATAGTGCACTGTCGCTGGACGCAACGACGCTCTGCGCGTTGCCATGGCGACTGGCGCCTACCCCGTTCCTGTAGGCGACCAGACACCGCACACATCCGGAACAATTTTGAAAAGTTACACCCAAAGTGAAATTGAGTCTTATGGTGTAGGCGTAGGGCTCACAATGTGTTGGCAGTATTATCACTTAACATCATGTTGTATCAAGAAGTTTGTGTTACTTTTGTGTGCAATGAATCACTGCGTACTGCTATACCTTGGGAACCATACCTTAGGATGTTAACATTTATCATCATTTCACTTCTCAGCTTACAAAATTCTAAATTTATAAGAAATATCTCAAACAATTTGGCTTGTTAACTTTTACCATATAAAGTTCCTCGACAAAAATAGATCCAGACACAACTACTTATACTTAATTTAGGTAAATGCCTTCTCCAAAATAAAATGCCTTAAAGATCTGTATCCTGTAGTTATTACTTTAAAGATAATCTTACTTATTAAGATGGCTACCGAAAAAAGTATCATGGAAACATTTCTGATGATAGCGAAGTAGCCAACCGGTTCGTTCGTTACCTTATTTTACATAAAGGTGACGTCCAACGACAGCGTCAAAGTAAGCCGATTTGAAATGCAAAACTAAGTGCCGCAAAGTACCAAATATTTACAAAGCTCGTGATGCCGAAACTAAAAGAAACTTTGGATCGAATCTAATAAAAAAATCAAAGAACGCAGAAACTCTGAATGAAATTCCCTTCAAAACTACTAACTCCTAGTTCACCTGACGAATCCCGACGGTGATATAAAACATCTGCCGGTCGCATACACTGACATGGCACAAAACGTAAACGTCAAAATGTAAGCAAATAATAATAATAATAAAGTCTTAAACTAAAGTGAGGTAGCATTATTATGAATATTATTAATCATTAACCATCTAATGTTTGGTGGGATACACGTTAATAATGTATAATCAACAGTTACACTACAAAATAGCTCCTATGGATTACTGAGGTATATACTCGTTCCTGCCTGAGGTAGATGTGCGGCGGCGGGGCGGCGGCCGGCCGGGCCTTCGCCCCGTCGCGGGGACACGGGTCGCGGGGCGAGCCGAGACGAATCGAAAGTTTAATCGATATTGAATCGATTTAGAATTATTTTTAACTTTAAAAGTAGTCATTGTAACACGTAACATGCATTAATTTTCGAATAACAATCGAAACAATCAATCGACTTGACAAAATACATATTTCCGGAATCTATTCAAACGCAAGTGTAACTCAAAAGTCCCGTCGCATCGCCGCGCGACCGTCAAAAATACTTATAGGTCGGTTAACAAAAGCTGGCACGTTCACATTGGCGTATTAGCGTTTAAATCGAATACAAATTTTGTGAAAATAATGAGGGCTTCCGCGGTAAAAAAATCCGCTAGATGTCAATACGAGAAGTCGGGTCAAACTACTGTGTGATTGGTGAATTTTGACATATCTGTCAACATGACATTGACGGATGGGTCAAAATTGCTTGTTAAAAGAGTAACTACACCTGGGTATCGATTTTCTAGTCGTTTCTTCTCGAAGTATCGAAGAAGAATCCCTGCTGGATTACTGATAACTTTTTTCCGAAGCCGGTAGAATCAATTTGTATTTTATTAATTATTGACTATTTATGAGTGCACAGAAGCAAAGAAAAAAATAATATTCTAAATTTAAATTTCAAAAAACAAACATAATCCCACCATGGTGGGTGTGGATAAACGCGCCAGCTTAAGTTACCTGGTGGTGTAGCCTGACGTTCAGCGGTGTTCAGAAGACGTCCGCGTCGAGGAAGCTGTAGCGGTCGAGGTCGAGCTGGTCCGGGCACAGCTTGGCCAGGATGGGCGGCTCCCACGCGGGCAGGGCGGCGGCTGGGCGCTGGAAGTTACAAGATGTACTTTACACTTTGATTTACCACATACAGATAAGGCACTGTATTTTTTTTTCAAAATATCTAGTCCGTAGCAGTACCTCCATCGTAAAATAGAGAAGCACTTCGTACCTGTTGTGTTATGTTTCTGCTAGTGAGAAAGGTCGCCAGAGCTCAGATGGAGGGTATGGGGTAGTTACAAGTAAACTGTAAACGTTATTAGGCAACCATCCATTACTTTTGACTAAGATATATTCAGCAGCATTCAAAGATTTTGGAAAAAAGTTACAGTCAAAAAAAATATGCCGAAACAGGCAATTTTTTTTTATGCCTAACCTAACCTAACCTGTTTCAGGTAAGGATCAAATTACTCTTTGGGATCATTTGAGAGAAATTCTGAAATCGCAAAAAACTTTTCTAAAAAAACAAATTCTTGCCATTCGATCCTATTGCAAATAAAATAATGATTTATAACTCGGTTCGCACGTTCGTAATGACCCGACTGTCAATACTGACCTCGCAGTGGGCGTGCAGCACCGGCCTGGCGGCGGGCGTGAGCGTGAGCAGCGGGTCGATGTGCGGCAGCGGCAGGTCGTCCAGCTGGATGTACTGCGCGCCCGCCGCCGCGCCCGCCTCCGCCGCGAAGTTCACGAACTCCGGCCCGTACTCGCACGGCACGGTGGCTGCCATCGTCGTCGCCGGCGCCGGACCTGCCGCCGACAGGAACGACAGCGGTGAAGCTGGAAGTATAACGTCGGGACTTTGTAGCAGTCGACGAGTAAATTACGTATGAAGAACGGGCGTTGAAAAAATACTAGTTATTGGAGCGATTGATAGATAGATAGATAGTTATCTATCTAAATACATAAATGTATACTTGTAGAGCCAATAATACTATTTGAGAGTCTCCGAGGATCGGGCTAAATGGAGAGCCCTAGGAGAGGCCTATGTCTAGCAGTGAACTGCGATAGGCTGATGATAATGATGAGATTGAAATACCGAGCGAAATAAAAATCTTACAATTTTTTTTACTAAAAAGTCGTCAAACTTCATAAGCACCATGTTAATGATGTTTAGTAATTTAAAAAAAAAGCTCACCTGAAATCGTCTGACTCGGCGCCCACAGGGCGTTTTCTAATTCGGTGATATCAGTTGCGGCGGCGGCGGCGTCCATGCTGCCCAGGTTCTCCTCGAGCATGTCCAGCACGCTGGGGTCGATCCCGTCCGACCGCCAGCCGGACTCGTCCGAGTCGTCGAAACTCGGCGTCTCGTAATTCAAAACATCTTCAGAGGCTATTTTCGCTGAATCCAATTCGATACTGGCGTTGTTGTTATCGAGAGTAACATTGGGACTGTCTCTTGGACCGTTGTGATCATTGGCGATGCTCGACATCTTCTCGATTTTAGCGTTCGGGTTCGGCTTTGTTTTCTCGGGGTTGCTGGTCATCTTCACGGTGATGTTGTGCATGCACTTCATGTGTTTCGTCATGTTGGGCTGGCTGTTGAAGGACTTGGAGCAGACGGTGCAGCTGTACGGCCGGAGACCGGTGTGGATGTTGACGTGCTGCTGGAGGAGGTACTTCTTGGTGAAGCCCTTGCCGCAGTGCGGGCACTTGTAATCTCTTTCGGGCATGTGGACCTTCATGTGGAAGTTGAGACGACTCCGCGCGTTGTACGCCTGGAAATCCAATGGAATCAAACTTGTACTGTATTATTATATTTTTATTTATATTTGATGAAAGTTTTGGGGCCCTCAATTATCCTTCACTTCACGCAGTCTACCGGGCGCACGACAATAGATCACGTCTGGTTTAAATTTATAAATGAAATTTATTTCACAACATCACATACATTGATCTGACTTTGTGGTAAGTAGCATAAGCATTTGTGTTACTGACATCAGAATCAACAATGGTATTACAAATATACTTAAATAGATACATATAACACCCAGACCACGACAAACATACATGTTCATGCACACAAATGTTTGTCTTGTGCGGGAATCGAACCCGCGACCTCTTGTATACTAGGCAACATGTTGACTATTACATCAAGCGGGTCGTCAAATTATAAGTACATTATTTTATACGGAGCGGTCGTACCTTGCCGCAGACGGTGCAGACGTGCAGCACTTTGCAGAAGTGCGTGGGCACGTGGCGCAGCACCAGGTACTTGTCGGCGTAGGGGCGCGCGCACACGGGGCAGGCCCAGGCGGCGCGGCGGTGCAGCGGCGCGTGGCGCGCGGCGGCGGCGGCCGAGCGCAGGCGCAGCCCGCACAGCCCGCAGCGCCGCCCGCCGCGCGCGTGCAGCGCCCGGTGCGAGGCCAGCTCGCGCGCGCTACCGAACCTGCAAAGTGCGCGACAGTGTTTGTATGATCCGAGCCTCCCGACTAAGGGAACGTCATCTGACGAATCGGTTGACAACAGTTTCTTACAATGTATATGTTGAGTATTCATACAATACATCTTTGGCGTGAACCCACCTCACTGTACAGATCAGCTTAAGTTTCACGACTGACTGCAGATATGACACAATAAAATAAAAAAACTTGGCGGAGCTCACTTAAAAACTATCTCAACAGAGTCTAAAACTGTAATAGATTCAAGATTTATATTTTTTTTACTTTCTTGAGTAAGCTGTTTTTTACACTAACATAATTCTAAGATCCTATGTACACTTACACAGCTTTGACAATAAATGATTTCTGAATAATTTTGCACAGCACTTCAAGGTAATACTTTCGCTGAGCCAATTGAAGTAGACAAGCTACTGACTTACAGCTTCATGCACTTCTTGTCCGGACACTGGTGGTAGGAGATGTTGTGCGCGGCCCGCTGGTGGTCCTTCAGACGGCGCTGGCTCTTGTAAACCGCCCCGCACTCGCGGCAGGTGAAAGTCGGCTCCGCGTCGGAGTCCATCTCGGCGTGGTGGGCCTCCATGTGAGACACTAGGAGCGACAGGCGCGGGAAGCATTTGGAACACGCCTCGCATCTGAAAGAAGTTGACTCAATTAATTTTCTTCACCCTTGCTTTTATGGCAGTCGCTTCACTGCAATAACCAGACTCGACAAATCCTGGATCATGGTCAAAGCGGACCCGCACTGAAACGGGATAAACACTGGGAAGAAAAAGACCCTTGCTTTTATGGATGTTCAAAATGTCATTTTGATTCACCCGCTTATTACAATGAGAGCTTTCTAATTTCTATACAATAAACTCCAAATAAAATAGGGATGATGACACCACCAGTCATGTGACGTTCTTTTATTAACTGTCAAAACGATTCCGAAGTATGAAGCTTGTATGGAAATACTCTATTATGACGTCACAATTTTTGTAGTCAATTGAGAAACTAATAACTGTTTTTATGTGATTTAAAAATACAAATCTTATGAATGACAGAATACAAACCAACTCATTAGATAACTAAAAGCGTCTTCTTTTAGCAAAATAGTACTGTAAAATTAATAGTGATATGAGCCATCATCCCTATTATATTATAGAATCATATTATGCACTATGAATATAAATGTATAATACATGTTAAAGACACTCACTGGAATCGACCCTTGGCATAATGATTGTAGCAATGATTGGCAAAAATTTGGTACTTCTCAAAATCCTTTCCACAAATGTTGCAGGCATAAACAATAGGTTCACCTATATGGTCTAACATGTAATGGTTATCAAATTCAGATCTGGTCTTGTAAGTGTCGTCACAGATGCAGCAGAAAATTCCACCCAAAAGATCTAGTGTACTGTCATTCTTAATTTCAGTTGGTTCTTCGTCATCATCACCCTGGTCTTTAGTAAGTACATCGCCAAAATGTTTTATCATGTGACTAGTTATTTCTTTAATATCGGGGATTGTCTCCTCGCAGATGGGGCACGCGTAAGTCATGTTGCAGTGGTCCTCGATGTGTTGCTCGCAGTCGTCAGTGCTGTTTAGTTTCTCGCCACATGTTTCACAATCATATGGACCTTGGCGTTTATGCACAACATTTTGATGAATACTAAGTTCTTTCTTATTTTTGAATCTGAAAGGTTTAAATCAACTGTTAGAAATCAAGTCAAATATATGTCCTTTGTGGTCCTTAAGAAGATTGTTTCCAATTATTTATAACATGAGGCAATATTTCCATATTAAAAACGGCCACACAAGTTGCCAACAGATGGAACAAAATACTGGAAAATAACTTACTGCATGTTGCAGGTAACACATTCATGTGGTATGTACTTGTGCATGGTTTCAATATGGGTTTTGAGGACACAAAGTTTGGAGAATACTTTTTCACAGTGTTCACATCTGAAAAAAGAACAGCAACATAATAATATGTATGTAAAAAAATTATTGTACAAAAAATAACAATTAGTTATACTGACTTGAATTTATCCTTCATGACATGTTTCAGGTAGCAATGTCCACGGAAGCTTGGATAGCCAGCTATCTCTTTGTGGCACACCACGCAAGTGTACATTATGGTTGCGTTGCCCTGGCCGTGCTCAATGTAATGACTGTCGTAACTCTTTTTATTTCCAAATGTTAGTTTACAGATACTGCAGTATATTCCACCAATTTTGTCAATTGTAGTAAGTTTTACAGGCTTAGATTTATTTAACTCCAACGGGCTGGGATCACCCCCTACAGGGACCCAATTAGACAGAGCGGCCATGGTATTGTTTGCTATGTATGATCCATGAGTTTCTATTTCATGTCAAGTGGAAGTTGGTTGAGTTGTTATTGTAGAAATCATAATAGCGTGCGGTTTTACTGGAAGCTACATGTTTATGATTTATTTATTGCCTGAAAAGAAAATTAAATAAATTTTTAGCATAACAAATCTATTTGCCTCCTTAGATAAATTAAGTGCAACGTCCAAAAAGATAAAAATCGTGTACCTTAGGGGGCAAATGGAGGAGTGGAAATGGCATTGTGTCTACCAGAAACCACCTCTTGTTTTATATCCACATCTTTCAATGTAAGCACACATGCATGCCGGTTTTTTAGTTTTTACGTTTCGCAGCTGTTCACAATGCACATAAACGCAACAAACATATCAAACGGAACTTCATTTTTCTATATATGCGTTATCGAACACGTACTAATTACAGCACCTCCTTGTCATAGATAAATTCGTAGGTTGTTCAGCCATTATCCGAAAGCGAACCCAATGCTCTGCAACAATCGATCTAGATACTTACGAAACCAGACGAAAACTTGAAGATGCACATCAGACAAATGTATCACTACATTTTACATAACAACACGAAACTAATGATAAACTTTAATAAAAATGCAATACCGGATAACAAACAACGCCAAGAAAACGTGTGAATTTTGATTTTGACAGATAACTAAAAATCGATAAAAATAATTGCCATACTCATAAAATCTCAGTAGATAGTGCCATGGACATTGAAGCGACTATCATCTCAACATCATCAAACAAAAAACCGCCGCGCCGTTGCGGCTCGTAGTATTAAAATATTTGACATTTCGTTCTTCGTGTATTTCCCCTTGATTTCCCCGTTATGTTTTGTGGACTGAAAAACTGTGTTTTTGTCAAGTTTTTGTGCGAGTGCTATTTAAATGAAGAAGGTTTTCTGGTATTAATAAAATAAAATACAAAACATTATCTGGAAGAAGCGCTGTAAATAAACATTGTTGTATTTCACAAAACATGAAAGAGAAATTGTAAAGAAAGCTTTGGTTGGACAAACTATTCAAGAATATTCAATTAAGAATTGATTTGTTCATGGAATTGGTGAGTACAATAAATAATTAATTATTGTGTTTGTTTCCTCCAAAGTATATGATAGTTACATTAAATAATTGCATAAAATCAAAGCTTAAAAGCGACAGTATAAGCGAAAATCTTATTAAAAACATCGCAAATTCGTCGACTGCACACTTAACTATTATCAACTACTTATGCCCGAATGAAAATCTTCGTTGTTGTGAGTAAAAGTTATGTTTTGTAATCAAAACCTCAGTTGGCGTCGTGCCAAAAGATTTCCAGAAATAGTGCGCGTCTATGAGTAGTTTACGTTATTTCATTTGATTGAGCGTCTTGCCTGCTACGAGCGTGTCACCTGCGATGGAGCGACGCCACCCCCTGCACTCGAGCTTCCACGGCTCAATGCGGAGTAGGGACTCCTCGTCCACAGCCGGCAGCGAGGATCCAAGAGAAAAAATAAAAGATTGCTTCAGGAAATTCATAGCTTTTATGTTTACACAAGTGGGCGTTGGTGCACTAGTTGTCTGCTACGCTATACTGGGAGCGGCAAGCTTCATGCACATCGAGAAGGACAACCCAGACAAACAGCTGAATGATGTTAGGGAGTGGAGACAGAAGTGTGCAGAAAAACTGTGGAATATAACAGTGTCCATGAATGTTTTCAATGAGACAGCCTTTGTTAAAAAGGCTGATGAAGTTCTGAAGGTGTTTCAAAGTAATATCACAGCCGCAATTCACACAGGGTACAGCGGCAGGTCAGCGGAAGATATCTGGTCATTCCCGGCTGCGCTCATGTACTCATTATCAGTATTCACTATGATAGGCTATGGTAATGTTTTTCCAAAGACAGTTTGGGGTAAGCTTGTCACTGTGGCATATGCTTGCTTTGGCATACCAATATACATCTTGTACTTTTGCAATATGGGAAAGGTACTGGCCAAATCTTTCAAATGGCTGTACATAACTGCCCACGAGTGCAGTCGTCGAGATGATGCATTATTTGAAGATGGAGAAATACCCATAAAGAGAAAAATAACAGTCCCCTCTACTGCCTGTCTATGGGTCATATCATTTTACATACTGACCGGTACCATAATGTTCGGTGCTTGGGAGAAGTGGAACTACCTAGACTCAACATATTTCTGTGTTATCAGCTTGTGTAAGATTGGCTTTGGTGACTTTGTACCAGGAGCAAATATAGCTGACTCAGCGGGTGGTTCACACTTGAAGCTAGTCATTAATTTTATCTATGTCCTCCTCGGCATGGGTTTGGTTGCAATGTGCTATAATTTGATGCGTGAAGATGTCAGAGTCAAAGTGAGGGAGCTGAGAGAGGATCTGAAGAACTGCCTTGATGACATCACACTGAAAATAACAGTGTGCATGAATGATACAAAATATTACCACCACAAACAAACCAGGAACATAAAATAATTCATACTCATGAATAGTGAAACTTGGTATACATTTAATTTATAATATTTTTAACATATAAAACCTCAAGCTTTATTGTTATTTTTTGTATTAATATTATAAATAAATAACATTTTATTGATAAGTAAAAATAAGTACTCAAGAAAATGTATTGTATTGCAATGAATACATAATTTTTATTTAAAATATTTCGTTGTTTTATTATATCCCATCATGATTTTAATGTGAGTAACTAGATTCTTTGAGTTTTGATTTGATATTTGAAAATAGTACCTACAATTTCTTGGTGTCAAACTAGGCATCCAATTAATGGTTGTTAGAATTAGATATCAAAACCTACCAAAATTGAAAAAAAAAACTTTAAGAATAATTATAACTGTGTGAGCAAATTTTTTGGGTGTGAATAAGGCTAAGATCTAGTGTGTGTAATTCAGTAAGTAGAACATCAACAACATCGCTTCTTAAAGGCGTCTTCTGGCGTCGTCTCATAGCATAATATGCTATGGCTTATTGCATGCAACTAGCATGCAATAAGCCATAGCATATTATGCTGAGCGGTGGCCTTTTTGGTGCAGAACAACATAATATTATATACCTTTTGTATGTTGTGTAGTTTCTGTGCCAAATGAAAGACTTTTTCTTTCTTTCCTTCTTTACAAATCATGGATAATGTTTTCAGCAGATTTTTCGGGTGTGAATAAGGCCAGGATCTAGTGTATGTAATTCAGTAAGTAGAACATCAACAACAGGCGTCTTCTTCAGTTGAATGTAATAAGCCATAGCATATTATGCTGATGATGATGATGATTATGGTGAGGGGTGGCCTATTTGGTGCAGAAAACAACATAATGTTATATACCTTTTGTATTTTGTGTTTTTTCTGTGCTAAATAAAAACTTTTTCTTTCTTTATTTGTAATGGATAACGTTGTCGTCCACAGCGTAGGCAATGAAAGGCGGGTCTCCGCTAGTCCGGGCGTGGTGAGGCGCCGCGATGCCCGCGGGCCCGCTGCGGCTGCGGCGCGTGGCGGGGCACGAGGGCCGCGCCAACGACGCCGTGTTCCAGCCCGCCGCGCGCCCGCCGCCCGCCGAGCCCGCCGACCCAGCACCGCCCATGCCGGGCACGCTCGTTTACTTTGGTGGAGATGTGCAGGTAGGCTAGCCAACATGCCACTTTAACGAATTCGCCATACGCTTTCGTAACGACTTATATCTCCATCCCACTCACATGAATAGTTCGTGTGCGGGATGGCAATATAGGTCGCGACGAAAACGTATGGCGAATTCGTCAAAGTGGCATCTTGGCTACGGGCCCAGGTATACTTACCATTTTTCTTTTTTTCTTTGCGGGGAAAGAAGATAACTCTCTTTGCATAACTTCCTTTAAAGGAGTAGAGATTTATGAAACTTCCACATGAATGTGCCGCTCGTCTGGGGAAGTACCTTCACCTTACAGATGACCACAGTGAAAGGCAGCAGCTTTCCATTGTGTTTTATAATTAACTTTGCAATAACCAAACCAACCAGCCTAGCGTAGTGACTATGGGTATAACCAGTAGCGGTTTTCGGGTAGGGCGCGGTTGGGCGACGGGCGCCTGATAACATGGCGCGCCACATGCGCCCCCAACTTATCCTTATAGTTCGAAGTTTACTTAGACGTAGAGGGTTCTACAGAAATCTCGCCCAAGGCTCTGTCATAGTTAAAACTGGCACTTAGAATAGCCTCCAAACTGGAGAGGTCACGTCCAGCAGTTGACTGCAAGATGATGTGATGATGATGATGATGATGAAGTTTTGTTAATTTCCAGGACTATCCCGAGGTGATGCAAGCCCACCGGGACAACAGGAACTACTTGAAGTGGAACCTGGAGAACACGGCGCGCATGCTCGGACACAACTTCCCGCACAAACACATACTCGTCGTCAGGCCTTCCAGGTAAAAACTATTATTTAGTTGTCCTGTAAATTTTAATAACAATTAACATGACTTAATAACAACTAACACGATAAACAGGAACACCTGTTGACTTAGAACCACGGTGATTAATAAACCGTGTAGTGTGCGTAAAAATCAAAATAATTTATTGCCCCTCCCCGTGATCGAACATGCGACCTCGAGATCAGGGCACAGAACTAAAAGAACTATAATACGACCACCTTACTCAGTCCTCTCCTGCGAGACACAACCACGAATCGGATTAAGTAGTAGTTATAAAAGCCGAAGACTTTTTATCAGAAATTCTAGTAAACTAATATTATGACCCAAATTTTCTGGTTTACGTGTAAGAGTTACGGAAGTCAGACGGCAGTCGCCAGTTATAACCTTACCAGGCTTCTCAATTCAGGATCACAGTCGTATGGAACCTGGGCTCCGAGGAAATGGCCGATGAGGCAACCGGGAGATGCGCCAGGATGATGATGACTGACAAACTAAAATGTCATTTATCTTGTGCAGGATAGAGTACAAGAGCTTCAGCTGCTACGACAACTTCGTGCCGAGCAACAACGCGGGCGTGCCCGACCACACGCCCACGCACAGCGCCTTGCATCACCTAGAGAGGTAGCGTACATTGCTTGTTTGTTTGAGTGAGCTGTTTCTCCAAAACACAGAAGTGTGCAGTTTTATTTCACCGCCCATTCATATAATACACTAATTATTCAATTGACCGTGATAAGGGATGACAGACAAGGTATCTGCAATTTATGTGACGATATTGCGGGAAAAAAAATCCTTGGACTAACACACCAATTGCCTAGCCCCAAACTAAGCTTGTTTTATGGATGCTAGGGAACGATATACAAAATTAAACATATAATACCCAGACCAGGGCTAACAGATATGTTCATGAACACAAATGTTTGTCCAGCGCGGGGATCAAACCCGCGACCTCTTGGTCTAATAGTCAACTTCCTGACCACTCATCAGCGAGTCGTCATTGCAAAATACATATTACCTTATATTTATAGAGTATTAATGTTGTTTACCAGGTTGCTGCAAGGAGTGACCGCTAGATTAAAATCGCTCCCTACGTCGGAATTACTGGAAGCATTCTCCTCAGTGTCCCTGCCGGAAGATATCGACATTGAAGATTTACACGTAAGAACATTTCATTATAGGACATTTACACGTTTGTATTGATGGTACACGGTCACGTTAGTGCATGTCTTTCTTAGATTATGGAATAGTTGAAAAATGTCGCTAAGAGAACAGTTTTTTAAACATATTTCAAACGGCAATAACAAATTATTTCGTAATTTTTGATTAAATATATCGTCTTATAAGCAGGCTTCGGGGATAAATAATCTAACCAATGAGGTGAAAGTTAACGTTTCACAAAACTTCCGTTTATCACTTAATTTAGACAGAAAAAAAAACATGTTCTATGTACTTATATAAGTATATGTATTTACTATCTCGGTTCTGATTTGTAACTCGTGTTTCAGCTACTTAACACTAAGTCAGAATTAAATAGGTATATGGTGTTCCCAGAACGCGTCGCAGACGACGGCGGGCGCGACGGAGGAGGGCGCGGGGGGGCGGCAGGAGACCAACGGCGCCACCAAGCCGCACAAGCCGTGAGTAGGTTTTGTTCCAATGGATGTCGTGATACAACTCCTCCTTATGTCCTGTTATCTTATTCCAATCGGTTCGGATGTATTGTATACTGTATCAATTGCCTAGCCCCAAACTAAACTCAAAGCTTGCTATGGGTGCTAGGGAATGGATAGACATACATACTTAAATACATGTATTGGACGTTACACTCGGGTACAAATGCCGATGTACATCACACAAACATTTGCCCCTAGTGGGATTCGAACCCGCGACCTTTGGTTTTGTAGCCAGCGTATCTGACCACTCACAACGGGCCTGTCAAAGAAACGTACTATTTATAAAATATGATAGGGAGGCAAACGAAGAAGCGGGTCATCTGATGGTAAGTGATCACCGCTGCTCATGTACATCATAAACCGTACAAGGGTCGCAGATGCGTAGCCTGCCTTTATACCCCATACCCTCCCCAACTGATCTCTGGCGACCTATAAGAACTCATGAATGATCTGTGCGGTTCCGTTCCGCAGGCCGGCGGACCCGCTGTGGTGGGTGGCGGGGCTGGCGCTGGACGAGGCGGCGCTGGCGCTGGCGGGCTTCAGCAAGGGCTGCGTCGTGCTCAACCAGCTCATCTACGAGTTCCACTACACCAAGACGCTCACGCCCGGCGACGCGCACATGATGAGGTACCGACAACTACTATTGCGTACTTGACTGCATTCTAAATTAATTGTAAAACTCTCACATTAAATGAGACTAAACTGCCTAACTAGGTATTAAATCTATAATCTAAGATAGCCGTAAGGGAAGTTGCGAGTCATACCCCACACAAGTGTCTTCTTTAGACTACTTACTGGGTAGTCTCGGCCACAGTTTGTAACGTTGATTATAGAAATAAATGATTTTTATTATTTATTTATTTACATTAAATAAGAAATTGAAAAATAAGCACTAATTATTATGACATTGTTACCGTTGCGGTTTGAACAAATTACTATAGTTAATCGGAACTAAAAAGAGTATTGATTTGACAATACTTCCTGGTGATGTCATATCATAGTATTTCATACAGTTTTTCTACAGGCTTACGTTTTCGACGTTTAATAAAAGTGAGGTCTTTGACCTGTCAGTCAAACACCGTTTAATTAAGAGTGGGCAGAGATGTAAGAGAGCTTCGTTACCGTAACCTAAACTATCGGTAACCGATATAAACAATATTATCCGTAACCGTACCGAATCTAAAATAATTGAGTTGCTTTGATCGTCCCGCCGCTACCGAATCACAAGGCAGTGATATGAAAAAAAGAAACATATTTTCGTCTTATGAATAGTTAAAACAGTTATAACACTGGTAACGTGATGGTCCACCATGCAGCTGGTAAGCAAGGGTCACATCAGTGTCATAATTAAAATATATTGTGTAATGTGTTGGCAGGTTCATGTCTCGCATCACGGACATGTACTGGCTGGACGGCGGGCACGCGGGCGGCAAGAACACCTGGATCACCTCGCGCAGCCTGCTCGAGACGCTCACCAGGCTCGGTAAGATACAAAGAAAAAAATTAAATTACTTACACTTTCCACGGATTTTTTTGAACCATAAACAACCTTTTCTGTTCAATCCTAGACTTCCACTGGCTCAAGTAAGATCACATAAAACAATTGTTTTTCTTGTACACCTGCATCTAATGCTGGATATGTCCTCTCCAAATATTCAAATTATTGCCCGAAACCTTTACTAATATAATAAAGCTGAAGAGTTTGTTAGTTTGAACGTGCTAACCTCAGAGGAACTACAGGTTCGAATTGTAAAATTATTTTTGTGTTGGTAGTGAATGCGACGAGGAAAGCTTTAAGCTAGAGTATATCACTATGTGTGCGGAGGCCGTAATCCACGCGGATGGAGGCACGCGTCGGCTAGTTAACAACACAAGAGTAGAACTTATAAACATTCCTCAAATATATATAAATATTTTTCTCATCGTGTTACTCGTCGTAGTCTTGACTCGTTTACTCGAATCAGTATTATTTTCTAAAATGTGAAATAATCGTCTCTATGTGTATTTGTCAGATGTGAACATCTGGGTGCACGTGAGCCCGTACCAGGTGCAGGACGAGGGCCGGCCGTGGATCGGACGGGAGGAGAAAGCTTTCACAAGTTTACTTAAGAAACTTGGAGCCAAGGTATGAAATTCAGCAATTGTGTACTGATTCTAAAATCTCTATGATTTTATTAAAGTGTCTGTTATGTAAATAGGATGTACATGTGGATGTACTCTTATTAGGTTATTTTTGCTATTGTTACGCCATCTAGCGAAAATTTATTACAGAAATAACAATTGATTCCTGTTTATTGAAAGCCAGAACGAGTACGTCAACCAAACATATTTTTTTATTTTGTTAAAGGTGCTACTTCACCATTATCGGTGAAAGTACTCCCCCAGACGGATGCGAGTGCTAGACTCGTATTAATAAATCGCTTTCAACTCTGAGATCAATCTTGAGGGCGAACTTGAGATGCTGTTTTATATAAGAACTAGCGGCCGCCCGCGACTCCGTCCGCGTGGATTTCGACTATCCAACACAAGATTTTTTCAAATCGGTCCAGTAGTTCCTGAGATTAGCGCGTTCAAACAAACAAACATACAAACAAACTCTTCAGCTCTATATATTAGTATGGATAGCGTCTCAAGTTCGCTCTCAAGATTTATTAATACGAGCCCTAGTTCCACTTCTCACCTGTTTCTGTGCAGATCCACCGCTACCTGCACGTGGGCGGCAGCGCGGGCGCGGCGCAGTCGCTGCAGACGCACTTCGACGTGCTCGCCGCCTTCACGCGCCTGCCCGCGCCCGCACATGCGCACGCACACGCCTCGCCCACAGACACAGACGATGACGACTGTTGAACACCGACTCGACGAATACTATGGTCTCGGCCATATCGGCCTCTTGCAGTCTCCTGCTAGATGCAGGAGTCTTCACCCGCGCTCGCACACGCGCACGCCCACAGACACAGACGACGACGACTGCTGAGCACTGACTCGACGAATATCAAGTAGTCATCAGCCTAGTGCAGTATCCTGCTGGACGCAGGAGTCGTGAGCCTGCCCGCGCCCGCGCACGCCACGCCCACAGGCACAGACGACGACGACTGTTGAGCACCGACTCGACGAATGCTATGGTCTCAGCTATATCGGCCTCTTGCAGTCTCCTGCTAGATGCAGGAGTCGTCGCCCTCGCACGCCCACGCGCACGCCACGCCCACCGACACAGACGACGACGACTGTTGAGCATCGACTCAAGGAATACTTTGGTCAAGCATCGGCCTGTTGCAGTCTCCTACTGGACGCAGGAGTCGTGACCCCGAAGACGCCGAGCGGGCGAGTTGGTGACCGATAAAACTGCTATCCATCCCTTAGTCGCTTTTTACGATACATACGGTAAGAGATGAAGGTATCATCAGTGATGGATTAACCCTTACTCAAATTAAATCTGGGGGGTACCAGAAGCACAAAATTCTAGTTAACATACGGATAGGGGGGCAACAGGCGTGGATTGCTTAGGGCATCAAGCAGTCATAATCCGTCACTAGGTATGATGAGCTGTAGGCAACGGCTCCGAGAAGATGCGTTAGGTTTATGTGTATGGTATTATTACAGATGTTTGAAACATCATATTTGTATTAGGTAACAGTGTACGGTTGCGAAATCTTGCAACGCATTCCCGCAGCTATGTTGAAAATTGAAAATGTAGCTACACGGCTTTTATCGAATGAAGATATCATCATCATCATGTAGTACATTATATATGCTATTTGATCAGAAAATGTATTACATAAGATTAAGAATGTCAACTTTGGACTAGACTACGGTTGAGACTGAGGAATTAAAACAACGACGCAGCGAGACTGCGACTTTATTTTAACGCCAACGTCCGGATATGCCTTCCAAAGTTCGAGGGGAATATAATGGTAACCCCAAGGAGTTACTAATTTTAATAATTTTACTATCCTTCACTTGCATCACACATATAATTAAAAAAAATGAAATGTGTGTACATCCAGAGAAATTAGATTTAATGTGAAAGAAAAAACAATTAAATTAGTTCTAATGTACGTTTATAACAATTCATCATTGGCTCATTGTAGAGTCAGATAGACAGGGGACCCAGACCCCTGGGGATTCGTAGATTTTTTTAAAGCAATACCGTTATCACAACCTTTATTTAGAGGATATTTTCTCTAAGTTTTAATAATAGGTAAAAGTTACATTTTAACTTAAAATCAACAACAACTTATCACACGATCAGGAGTTTCATTTAGTTGTAGTGCTCAACAAACCTAGTTCTGGTGTCTATCAGTATTCATCATAATATAATGGTGTTTAGCTTGATGTTAAACTTAACATTTTGTGTGGAAATAAAAAATATCATGAAATAGCTTGTAAATTATGACAAATTAATTATGTAGGCTGTTAGTTGATAAATTAAAAGTTAATATTTTTATATAGGTTTTAAGTAGTTATTAGTAATTTGAGATTCTACAGCATTTGTTTTTGTGCTTGATCTCAATGTTGCTATAAAAGGTTTGGAAAATACATAAAATACTGTTGTCCTAGAATTAGCTTTTGACCGATTCAAGAATTATCCTCAGATTAATTAACTTCGTATTTTTTATGGTTGTATTCTATTATCGAGTCAAAATTTTATATTCGTTGTAAATATATAGTGCGTTAGAAGAGAATACTGTTAAAACCTATCGGAATATCGTTACTGGATCCACTACCTAACCAAACATGAATGAAATTGATGATAAAATATTACATTAACTTACCATACATACATATATTATAATGACGCGTATGGCAAGAGAAGAATGGGACATAGAAGTCTTTTCAAAATTTCTTCACTATACCTTTAGTAAATCTGTGGAATTATAACTAAATATGTCTATTTTAAAATGCTGTGGCATTTAGGATGTCTTTAGTTTTAATAATTTGCTTGCTACAATTGTGTACTTTTCTGACGCACTGTACACATAAATATTTTTAAAATAAATCATTGTGTTGTGAAATATTGTAAGATTATCTTCAATTTTGATCACATGTATGTACAAATAGGCCTAATGAGTTATTTTATAATGGAAGTGTTGATATACGGTTTTATTTATTTTTTACATTTATCGTAGAATACTTGGTTTTTACATGTATCAAAATATACGTGTATAGTGTAAATAATATGGTGGCTTGACAAAATCCATTGAAATGATTATAAATTATTGATCTCATGTTTTATCGATATGTATTTTCGTAATAAATATATTTTGAATGTATTTCTGTGATTTCATTTGATAGAACAATAGTTTTTCCGTGATAAAATAATGAATTTGGTTTCTTACAAATAAGTAACATTCTAAAATAAAACTTCCATAGTTGAGGTAAGTATCATTTATTACCATCAAATTGCGTACCTTACAACTATTTATATATATTTTATTTAACTAAAACTGGCTTTTAACATGAAATAATGGCGATCTAACTTCATCAGTGTTTAGGATAGTGTCACTTACGTCACAAAAAGAGTTAGCATTAGGAAGTTACAAAACATTTGTTTTACTTATCAACAGTTTATCGTCACGCAATTCTCAAGGGGTCCCTACAGGTAGAAACGTCACTCCTTTGTTTCATGCCCATTTTTTTGTGGAACATATAATAAGACAATAATGCGATGTTCACTGTTATCCTTTAGTCCATGTCCAGCTGATATCTAAACATCCGGACGTCGCGCGTCGGTCTTAATCTAATTTTATAAATAAATCTGTCCTAGTTGATTGTGACATATTCGATGCAAGCTAATACTTAAATTACAAAATAACTGGTACAAACGCACAATAAAACGTTTAGGTTGCGTTACTGCAGTGACTACACCGTCTCGCATTTTTCGAAGGAACCATTATCTTAGTACTTCGCAAAAATAACCTACGCGACATTGTTAAAATTATTAGAGAAAAGTACATATTATATTTCAAATAAATTTTGCTCATGTAGAAAAATGCTGGATTGGAAGTACAACTAGAGGAAGCCAGCTAAACCTACAGATTTATTGAACTGGTATAACCGTTACGCTCCGTTTTTGTAAAAATTACTCTTCTTAGCCGATATTTTACTATGAATCCCGCTTATCCATACACTGACTAGACGTAAAAAATTAGGACATACACTCAGGTATGCCAGCAGTTTTACTCGGAAGCGATGCGACATTCCTTTAACTATATCGATATAATTATGAAAAATATACAAATTGTATTATGGTAACCTTACTTACTAGGATTATCGAGTGAAATATTTACAATGAAAGATGGGAGTGCACGACTACATTATAATTTTCAGCAAGAATTATACAACATTCTTGACCGAAGATTGCTCGTAGCGGGAATGCAACTCGCCACGACAAACCATGCGGCTTGTTAAATATTTTAATTGTTGTATTCATTGACATTATTGTACTACAGTCGTTAACTTTTAAGGATGGACAAATGTAACTGAACGCGGTATAAAGTGATAGGTTATGAAAAGTTTCACTATTTAAATTTTTAATTAACTTCGAGCATAGATAGAACATACCAATGATTAGTACCTCGAGACGGTTGTTCACACTCGTACAATCTCAAATCTGCATGTTGATTAATTTATACTTGTTCTTACTTTTTACAAATCGTTACACAGATATAAAAATAATATTATGCCAGTTTTGTTAAAGTTTGAGGAAATGTCTTTATATCAATAGAACATGCCTATTAAAACTAAAATAGCAGTCAATATGAAAAGACTAAGAAATATTTTGTAGACAATATATAAAGTTTAGTCCTATATGAATAAATGCAACAAATATACAATAAAACTACTACAAATAATATAAAATCATAAGGAATCACTAACATGGTTTCACTCAAACATCTACTAAAGTACAACATCAAGGGCCAGTTTCGGAACTCAGATAATAATGCCGTCTATAAATATATCTGATATTCCATTAAAATAAGTATGAGAGTTATAAAGCCCGCCTTAAACTGAATAAACAAATATAATAAAGTAGGTATAATTTAGAAAATATTTAACTTGTGTATTTAAGGATAATGAACGGTAAGCCTTACAGATTAAGTTAACTTTTCTTTTAACGAAAGTTTTGTTTTTTTCATGGGAGGATAGCAATAAGTAGCGACATCTTTATGATACTTGTAATGCGCACTTATTGACATTCATTATTTATTGATTCAACCATAAATCATCTTGCTAATCAACTTTTTCCAATCAACAGTTATTATGACACAAATTTAAACGAATAAATTACGAAGACATATTTCAGTCAATAATTAATTCAACATAAAATATTAAGAAAGTTAAATTCGATAGATCACTCCATTGCGAAGTCCATCAAAGTATTGCATGTCAGCTTTTGCTGGAGTCCATTCTTATCCTAAGAGTTCATTTGACCGTTTACTTGTTTCCTGGCGAACACCCTCGTGTTGGTGGGTTTCTTCGATGAGCTGGGGGCCTGGCTGCCGACCCTCGCGGGGGTGGACTTGGGCCGCAAGCTGGGGATCTGCGACACCCTGATGCCGATAGCGGACTTCTGCTTCTGAGCGCTCGACACTTGACTCTGCTTCGGCTGCCCCTCGAAGGTGGAACTTCGGATCAGCTTCGGAGTCTCGGGTTTATCGCTCTCGATCCAGACTCGCTTGTCCGGCTTGGTCGGCTGCTTCTTGGTCTGTTCGACCCGCTTCCAGAGGTTGGCTATCTTGCTCTCCACGTCCTTGGTGGCCTTCGACGACTGGACCGAGTTGACACTGGACGTGCTGCCCTGCCGCGAGCCGCGCGACGCCAGCGTCACCGTCTTGCCGCTGTCGTTGCTCTGCAAGCTGTGGTTCGACGGCGAGTTCTTCATCGGAGTCTCGGCCGGTCGCTTAGTGGCTTTAGCGGCCGGTTTCGCCGGGGCGGACTGACCGGCCTTCGCCGCAGGACGCGAGTAGCGGTTCAGTTGAGGTAACCTCGACGGAGACGTGTTTGCAGTCGATTTGGTGGGCGAGGTTGCCTTGCCATACTGAGGGGCGCTAGTCTTCCCGCTCGGAACGGGCAAGTCTTTCGGAGGAACCGTGCTCTCCTCTTTGGTAAATGTCCCCTGGCGCTCGAGAGGCAGGGGCGCGGGTTTAGTTCCCGATAACGGAATGGTAACAGGTTTCTGCTGCGCCATCTTAGTCGGCGACCTGTTCGGTATAGATTTCTTGGGAGACGTATTAGCGCTTGGATTCTTCGAGGCAGTGGGAGTTTTGTTTGGCATTTTGGCACCGACGGTGGCTTTGGCCGAGTTCGCCGTCGTCTTCGGAGGTTGAATGGCTTTTGGAGTAGCTTTAGCAGGAGCCGTCGCGGGCTTCTTGGCAGGCGCAGTGGTCCGCCTGTAGGGGGACACGTACAACGCCTTCTTCCTGCCCCTTATGGCCTTAGGAGCCTCCTCCTTGTCCAGAGACTCGTTGCTGTCGAGGCTCTCGTCCCGCCGGGCGGCGGTGGGCTTGATGATCTTGGGCTTGGGTCGCGGCGAGTCCCGGTCGGACTCGGAGTGCGCGCGATCCTCGGAGTTGCTGTCGCCCTCGTAGCTGGCGAAGTCGCTGCTGCTCGGGTGGTTCTTTTCGGCCTGCATCGTGCGCCGGTACGAGGCGGTCATCTCGATGTTCTTCAGGTTGTTGACGACGCACATGTCGACGGCCGCCGGGCTCTCGATGACGGGCAGGTAGTTGCGGAAGCTCCGGGTGTACGTCTGCATCTGCGTGGAGTTGAGCTCGAAGTCGTCCTCGTTGTGGCCGCTGTCCGCGTCTCGCGAGAACACGTCGTCGTCGTCCCGCGGCCGGTCGTCGAGGATCTGCTGGTGGGTCATTTCGGTGGACGACAGGCTGTCATACCCGGTCGTGGTCTCGACGTTCTCGAAGTTAGCGTCCTTGGTGACGAAAGTCGGCGAGGGAGGAATGTCCTCGCTGAGCGTCCTGGTCCGGAACCTCTCCGCATCCTCTATTCTCTTCTGTTTCATAGTCTTCTTTGCCGCCAATCGCTGTTTCAAGCTTTCTATATGAGGATCGGGATGCGGGGCGTGCTCCATAATGTTCTGAATGTTAACGGTCTGCGTCTGGTACCTAGCTCGGTCCTCCAACCTCCTCTGCTTCGCGCTAACTTTCCTCTTCGATTTGGAATCGGAGCTCATCGGGACGGAGCCCTCGGACCGGTCGCTCTCCGACTTCGTCCACGTCACGAACTCCTCGTCGACCTCAAGAGTGATCTCACTTTCGGCCACGGGGTCGGTGATTGTGTAAGTCTGGTATCGGTCCTTCGAGTAGTACCTCTTCTCCTTCGGCGTCAGGTAGGTGGGATTTCGCTGCCGCTTGGGCGTCGACTCGACGCTGCTGATATCGGAGGGCAGCGGCGTGCACGTCTCCGACCCGGACGGAATGTCGGTCACGACGTTCAGAGTGTTCGACGCGCAGTCGTCGAAGACCTGCTGCGCCGTCGTCGGCTCGAGCTCGACCGTCGACTCGGCCATCTCGTCGAACAGCGAGGGCGGGTTCACCTTGTCGAGGTCGGGGAACGCGGCGAAGGCGCTGCACAGCGGGAAGTCCTGCACCGGCTGGCGCAGGTCGAACACGACCGGCGTCCGCTCGCGCGCCTCCGCCACCTCCGACACGATGCTCGACACCGAGACCATGCTGCCCTCCATGTCGATGTTCTCCATCTCCGACGGCGGCTTCACGTTGTCGAGGAAGCTGACGGGGCCGCTCTCCAGGTGCTCGGAGCTGCCCTGGTGCATGGAGTTGCCGAGGGCGCGCTTGACCATGAGCGCCACCGGCAGCGACTTCTTGCGGCTCCGCTGCGTCTTCCGGCCCGGGGCCGCCGTCGCCGTCGCGGCCGAGTCGTCCCACTGGCCGGACGCGCTCAGCGACAGCAGGCTGCCGAGGTCGGAGGGCGGGCGGACGTGGTCGAGGTCGAGCGACGCCAGCGACGTGACGCTCGCCTCCATGGTGTACTGCGAGCAGCGCAGCTGGGCGGCGAGGCGCGCGGCCTCCTTCTCGATGGCGGCCGCCAGGATCGAGTCGAAGCGGCTCTCGTCGTCGGCGAGCGACGCGAGGCTCGGCTCGGCGACGTCGTCGAGCGCGGCCCGCGGCTCCAACTGGTCCGTGAGGTCGACGCGCGACAGGGAGACCGCGGCGCCGTCGCTCGTCTCGAGCAGGTCCGGCAGCGCGGCGGCGGCGTCGGCCACCTCGCTGCGGATCGAGGAGGCGAGGTGCACGGAGCCGCTGATGGTGGGGAAGGTGACGTCGTCGGGGCAGGTGTCGTCGTTCCAGGTGTCGGGCGCGCGGCCGGCGCCGACGTCCACCCACTCGAGGCCCCGGCGGGTCCTGCGCGTGAGGGTGCCCGAGTCGACGACCCGGGGCGAGCCGGGCTCGCTCCAGGAGCCGTCGGTGACGTCGGCGTAGGACTCGTTGGAGCGGTCGAGGTCGTCGGCGTGCAGCGAGTCGGCCGTGGTGTTGCCGGAGCGCGGCGCGAGGCACTCGTTGGAGCCGCGCGACGCGGACGCGGGCTCCAGCGACGGCGCCAGCGACGTCTCCAGCGGCGCCGCCTCCTCGAGGATGCGCAGGAGGTCGGCCGCGTCGCTGAGGCGGGTCGGCGCCGCGTCGAAGTCGACGTCGGTGATGTTCACCGTCAGGTCCTTCGCCTCGCCGTCGATGCTGATCGTGAACGACTCCCGGCGGATTCGGGGCAGACCTAGGTCCCGGTTTTCGGAGTCGCCGTGCTCGGTTTTGGCTGAATCCTCGAGTAGGTGCTTCTCGGTGACTTGCTCGGTCTCGCTCGACGTCGAATCGGGGGTGAATTCGACGGAGGCGGGGGGCGCGTTTTCCTCCGCCGGAAGGTCGGGTTGGGCCGAGGTCGAAGTAAGGCCGGAGAGAATTTGCTCAGCGTCCTCGTCGACATTCGGGACGCGAGCAGGTTTACTTGTGATTTCCTCGCTAATCGGGATCGGGCTCGAAACGTCCTCGACGGGGGATTGCTCGGAGACTTCAGGGGGTAGGCTGAAAATAAAAATAAAATTAATATACATACCTGCATCATTTGATTGATGGATTATGTGAAGTATGATATAATCGTGAAATTAGTGAATGAAGAATTGAAGGCTGTCAGGAGTGTGTTGCGCCTACCCGAAGAAATCAATTGGCGCAGACCCTGACTTGTGCGGGATAAGGGCAGAAGAGTGATGATGATGATTATTTCTTCGCTCGAAGATTAGATGCGGCTATGGCGCAATATATGTCATTTTCTGTTTAAGCGATGTTTCTAAGGGGATCAAGTTATAAGGGCACACATAAGGTTCGTATTAGTATCACTCTCAACTCTGACTCAACTCGATCTTGAGAGAGACCTTGAGATGCTGTTCTATATGATAATAGCAATTCAATAGATCGATCTCAGAGTTAAGAGCGATTTATTAATACGAGCCTTGTTATTAAAGGAAACTCTTATGAATAATACGGTATTTGACTAACAGGTCAAATCACCTACTTTTTTAAAATGTCAAAAACGTAACCTTGCAGAAAAAAAATTATGAAATATTGAATCGTGACGTCACGATGCTGTACTGGCAAATCAATACTCTTTTTACTTCAATTAGCTGTAACAATTTGTTAAAAGCTCAATAGTACTGATTTGTACAGATTTGAAATTGTGCCTAATTTTTGATTTCGTCTTTAATCTTAGAATGTCATGATTTATTTCGTATGCAGTCAAATACCCAATTAGGGCTGTAAATGAATGAAGTGTGAGCATACCCGCTAGAGCCAGGCGTGCGGCGCGCGTCGGTCCCGCCGCCTGCGGGCGCGCGGGCAGGCGGCGGGGCGCAGTTTTTTGTCGCGCGCACGGCGGCGCCGCGCTCGATGACGTCACGCAGCAGCGCGCGGTCGGCCGACGCGCGGCGGGCGCGGGCGTCGCGCGCGCGTGGGCGCCGGTCCGCCGAGCGCGGGCGCCGGCTGCGGCGAGTGTCCGAGGTGGCGCCGCCCATGCCGGCCCGCACGCAGCGCTCGAACACCTAGGGGATAAGGCACGTCATACCGGTGATACTAATCACTAGAGCTGCAATTCACAAAGCGCAAAATCTCACGACTGTGTAATCGGTGACTAAATTCCCACTATCACTAATTACGCAGTCGTGAGATTATTTATGATATTTGCGCTTAGTGAATCACACCTCAGATCATATTTTGAGATTCTCAACTCCTGATGATTCATAACCATTGACTTCTACCCTTTGATGTATGTGTATGTGGTTGTCTTGATGATACCTTAATTTGATTACTTGATCATTCATATGTGAACATTTGTAACTGGTACTGTTTATTAAGATTATTGTTGATACACTATGACATAGTTAAAACTATTAATTTTCCATAAAATAACAAAATACTCTTAGAGTATGTACAGTCACGAGCACCAACATGTATACACATTTAATACTCATTGACTCTTATGTCAAAGCAATAAAGTTCACATTTGAATGTGTTTGTATAAATGTTGGTGCTCATGACTATGCGATTAGTTGGAATTTTTATTAAATTAGTATTTTTTTATCATGAGGCTGCAGCTCAACTAATGGTTAACCGGACGGAGGGCAGCATTCCGGCTAACCACATATTTGTTTCAAACAATTAAATCAGTCCGAAAAGAAAACCACCGACCTCCTTATCCGTAGATCCGAAAGAGTCGTTGCTAAGCGAGCTGAGCGAGTCGTCGCGCGGCGGCCGGGTCACGTCCGACTGCCGGGTCGCGTCCGACTGACGGGTCACGTCCGACTGTCGCGTTGCGTCCGACTGTCTCGTCGCGTCCGGTCGGGTCGCGTCGGCGTGGTGCGGGCGACCGGGCATGCCCGCCTTCACCGTCTCCTCGAACAGCTCGCGGTCGGTGGAGCCGAACGAGTCGAGGCTGAGCGAGCTGGCCGAGTCGTTGCGCGCGAGGGAACCGCGCGACTCGCGACGCGCGCGCTCCACCTGCCGGCTCTCGCGACGACCTGCTGAGAGGGCTTACGTTTAGTTTCATGAAGCAGAAGTAACTGAGGACATACATTTAATTAGCTCTAAAAACATTATTAGAAACATCTATATGCACTTTTATTGATTTATGAATAAATAGGCATTACGAAACATTAAGTTGGCATACAAATATTTAACCTCAAATTAAGTAGTGATGTGCCGGATCGCTAAAAATGTAGATCCGCCGATACGGATACGGTTATTCGGTGTCAAGGTCCGCGGATACGAATACGGATCTGACATTGCATTTATTTCTCTCCGTTTAACCCATTTTTACGACCGGAGTTTTAATCACTATCGCACTTTGATATACTCAACGTAGTTCAATTAACAACTAAGGCTCAAATCCTTCGACATATATTAGTTGTTAAGTCACCTGTTGACGACCCGCTTAGTGTAATGGTCAAGATGTTGCCTATTACGCAAGAGGTCGCGGGTTCGATCCCCGCACAGGACAAACATTTGTATGCATGAACATGTCTGTTTGTCCTGGTCTGGGTGTTCTTTCAATTTCTATTTAAGTATATTCGTAATACCACTGTTGATTCTGATGTCTGTAACACAAGTGCTTAAGCTACTTAAAACGGGGTCAGATCAATGTATGTGATGTTGTGAAATATTTATTTATTATTTATTTTATTACCTGTGGGTAGCGGGTTGTCGTCGGGCGGCGGCGGGCGCGGCGGCGGGCCGCTGCGGCTGGCCTTGGGCGGCAGCGGCGGCGCCACTCCGCGCTCCGAGCTGCAGCTGCGGCTGCGGACCAAACACTTGATATAAATACAATGAATAAATATTTCAAAAATCACATACATTGATTTGTCTCCGTCTTAAACAGTGGTATAACAAATATACTAAAATAGATAGTTACATAATACCCCAGACCGGGACAAACAGACATGTTCATGCACAATAATTTAATTTTAACATTAAAACCATGCCTATGAAATTACACTCGAAGACTTAAACTTACCTGTCTCGAACGTTTCTGGAAAACTCGTGTGACATTTTCACAGTCTCAGTAGAAGACCGCAGGTACGGTGGCAGAGATCGCTGCAACAACATATGATTTAACATATATTAGCATACCAAAATCACAATACCAACGATGGCGACAACGGAAGTGGGTATATAAGCTACTTACGTATACATCACCTCTCACTGTGTACGGGGCGGATGAGACGTCCGATGGAGGACCTTTGTTCTTCACGACCTGAAAATGCCATTAAGAAATAAGTATTGACTAATTGACAAAATTATAGGAATTCGAATGAGTCGCTTTTTTTAGATAAGATGCTCATCCTTTTATTAGACATTTGTTGACGACTAAAATGGTTTAGCCACTTGGCTAGACCACCTTAGTGTCCACTTGGCCACTTAAATTATTTGTCACTATCGTCGCGATCTATATCTCCATCCCGCTCACACAGATACTTAGTGTGCGGGGTGGCAATATTATCGAAGCGATGGCGAGTACGATAGAGGTCGAAGTGGCAACTTGGCTAGGCCACAAGGTCTTCAGACTTCTACTTAAGCAGTTCTTAAAGTTGGTACCCTTCAGATAAGTTTTATTTGTTTCGGTCTGAAAGCCATAGTTTCCTAGGGGCTCTAGTTACTTTAGCGTCAAGCTTCACACGTTTTCACGTGCGCAGCTCATGCGTAGCTCGAGAGCTCCGCATTCGTCAGATGCGGACGCCCACTTGGAGTGAGTGTGTGGTCTCGTACTCGCCTTAGCGATGCCCTTCTGGATGCACTCCTCGAGCAGGTCGGTGGCGTCGCTGAGGCAGGAGCTGTCGGAGGAGTCGGGCGCGCGGTCCAGCGACAGCGCGGACAGGCCGCTGCGCCCGCTGCGCGCGCCCGGCGAGCGCGCCGGCGTGTCCTCCGTCATGTACACCTGGCACACGTCGCGCGGCGTGCACGACCCTGCCACACACATCAGACACGTTTTAACCATGTATTTTCTTTTATTTTTTTCACCAAGGAACTGGACCCAAGGAACGTCGGCGCCAATGGGCTGAAAACTTAAAGCATGGGGCCGGGAGCGAACGGATTATAAGGGGGCTTAAGAAACAACCACTGAAAACCTCCGAAGTAGATTCATCATCATCCTAGCGCTTGTCCCGGTCGCATCCTCGGCAATTGCCTTGGAGTCCAGGGTCCGCTAATTAACCCTCCGAAGTAGATTAAGTCTTCTATCATATCACATTTATGTGTCGTTCAAATATTCATACTACAAGTATGAGTTTTGTCATCATTAACCAAAGTGACATTTTGACTGACAATCGACAGTCTCCGAATTTTAAAGTAATGTAAAAGACGTATTAATATATTTCTCACAATATGACATACTAAAATTAAAATAATTCTATTGAAAATATACCTTTGTATACAGCGTTAGGTGTGGAACTCGACGGTGGTAAATGATGGACGTGATCCCTGTAAAGAACAAAGAAGTTTTAACATAGGCATCAAATATGTATTTATCATCAATCTATCATTATATCATGTACTAAATAACTAAGTTTATAAATACGTTGGATAAAAATTATCACCTCATTTCATCTGATTCTGTATCCAGCGGCTCCTGGTTGTGGACTGGTAATAGCGACTGCTCTTGTGGTCTCTCGCTTATGAGCTTGAGAGAGGGCTGAAACAAAAATAAATGTTAAAAATGGTGGCTCAGCCGGATATGCAGAAGGTTTTAATAATATATTCCCCGCAATTTTCATCCATAACATTTACTAAATATACATTTTAGAATAATAAACGGGCTTTTCCTAAGCAAGCACACTCCATCGTAAACCGCATAGTTGTTTAACATCAGGCAACTTTGTGGTCAAGTGCTAGCTTAGTTCTAAATAAAAAATAAAAAAAACTTTATGTAGGTAATCGTGAAAACGTCTTGCCATCGCGAATTAGATTTTCCTCTAAACGCCATCTATTAGTCGAACTTTGTACTATTTATTAATTGTTGTAAAAATACTTTATTTCATAGGTTGACTTGCAGTTCAATATTAGTCCTTATGCCTTTGACATAAGGGCTTTGTAAATTAACGTGTTTCTTATGATGCGATGTTGCCTGTACCTTCTCCCTCGGCTCGTCGTCGATGGTGAGGCTGCTGAGGCTGGTGGCGGCGGAGAACTGCGCCGGCGTGTGCTCCACCACGAACCGCGACACGCGCTCCTCGAACACCGACACGGTCTGGCCCGGCTCTGGAACATAGGTTATGTGTTGAAGAAGACTTGTGAAAGTGTTTACTTTTACAACGATACGAATATTTATTTACTAGCTGAACCGACAGACTTCGTCCTGTCAAAAAAAAAATGAAATCTGGCAGGTCTGTTTTTAGGGTTTTCCCGGCAATAATTCGATTTTTTCTCGCCGTAAGAACCATCCTTGGACTTTAACGAACATTTTAAAAAAGAATTAGCCAAATTGGTCCAGGCGTTGTTGAGTTATGCGCTTACCAACACATTTTGCGATTCTTTTTTATATTATAGATACGAATACTAGCCGCACGCGACTTCGTCCGTGTGGATTTCAGATTCCTTTTTTCGCAATAAAAGGTAGCTTATGTTCTTTCTCGGCATCTAAAGATTGTCTGTGCCAAATTTCATCATAAACGGTTGCGAGGTTGAAGTCCAAAAGCGAAACAGATCGACAGAGTTACTTTCTCATTTACGATTTTTGTAGGAATTTGCGCTAGGAGGTATTACTGGCGTTTCAATACATAGCGTGTAATAAAACGGTACTGAATATTCAGGGCCGTTACATAGCATTTTATGGGCAGAATCATAGAACCCTTGGTACTGCTAATGCTTTGAGGTGAGACGAAACAGCGAGCTACTAATACTTAAACAGACAAAATTTCTTGGCTTCGTCACGGATGGTCGGGAGTCGAATGAACAAGTCAATTACTATATTTCTTCAAATTATTAGTTTATTTACCTATTTAGTTTGCGTCTTCGAATATCGAAGTGATTACTTACCGGGTGGCGGCGTGGACGGTTCTGGCGGCAGCGGCGCGCGTTCCGGATGCGGAGAGTGCGGCACGCTCTGCCCCGGGGAGTCCGGGATCTCGCTGGGCGATATGCACCCAGATGGAAGTCGGCTGTAAGACAAGATGAGTTATTTTAACCTTGCACATATTATAGTTAAAGACATAGATGAAAATCTAGTCAGTTATTGGGAATTGACCGATTAAAGGTATTATCATTTGGCAAACCCACAAATAAAGAAGGCAGTTGCCTACAGCACTGAGAAATCCAGTAACAAGAAAGCGTTGTTCTTTCATTAGGCTAGGCTTCTTTGTATTTTAAGTGTTTACTTCGAGTGTATTAACTATTTTATCAACATGAGCATTGCTTTTTAATTCATTAACTGAGTGGGTTAACTATTAACGTCTTTCGAAGTAAAAATATTCGAATGTTAAATTTTTCTTTACTTGCAAATATAATAACATGAATTCACCTGAACTCAGACAGCACGGATCCCTGGTCGTCGTGCGAGCAGTCCGGCAGCGAGCCGAGCGAGCTCGACCGCGAGAACATGAGCGGCGTCTCCTGCACGAAGCCGGGCGACGCGCCGCCCGACGCCGCCGCTGACGCGACCGCCGACGCGCTCGCCGACGCACCTGCCGACGCGCCGACCGATATCGGCGAGCGCGCGAACGTCACCGCCTTCGACCCTGTACGTAACTACAGTTTATATCACGAGCATAGGTATATAGAAAATATAGATAACTAAGGGCCTTGTTAAACAGAAATTAGTTTTTGGTCTTAAGAATTTAGCGAAGAAAATAAGAATTGTAAATGTATTTGTGTCTGATATTCTGAGTAGGTTGGACAATCCACAACTCGTAATCAAGTATAATAAATATCAATTTTTAGTAGCTTTAGTCAGTCTAACAATACATTATCATGTAAACGATTAAATTTTATCAGATTAAGATACTGACCTTCCTTGTCTTTAGCTGAAATGCTAATGTTTGGTTCCTCCGGGCTAGGCTCGACGTTGATAGTGGCCATCGCGTTCTTCTTGGCCAGGCAGTCCTCCTCCGTGGGCTCGCCCACGCTGCTGAGCGAGCTGACGCGCGAGAAGTACCCCGGCGTGCCCTCGTCGCAGTAGTTCACGGGCTTCTCCGGGCTCACCATGCCCGAGCTGAACTTCGTGTCGAACATACGCTTCTCCTCCGACTCCGACAACTGCGCCTGTGGAGTAGTGGCCGCCAGGTCGTTGTCGTGCCGCGGCGGGTCCTCGATCGAGCACGTATCTTTCTCGTCCGAGTGTGTCATCACCTCAGGATTCTCCTTCGCACTCGGCGTCTTCGGCTTGCCGTCTTTACCGATCACGCGGAGATCGGACATCGACGTTGCCGTCGAGAAGATGATCGGTGTTTCGTAAGGCGTTCCCTCAGTCGCGAAGTGTTTGATGGTGTCCGAAGGCCCGGGAGGCTCGGACAGATCTGACCCGGTCTCCGACTGATGTTCCGCGTAACGCAACGAGTAGTCGGTCGGCTGGTCCAGATCGGTCTCCTGGTAATCTCCGAAGGTGCTCGAGCTGTCCTTCTTAGAATACTTCTTCGAACCCTCTGATGGTTTCGCCTTCTCTATCAACGGCTCGGTGTCGGCCGCTTTTGTTTCCGAATACTTCCTACTATAGTCCACGGGCTGGTCACAGGAATCCTGGTCGACGTCATAACCAGATTCCGGGAAGTTGGTTCTTATATCGGTGGTACTTCTAGGAGGAGGTATGGGCGGTTGACTGGGGTAACGGAGGTAGCCGTCCTTGGCGAGCGGCTTCGACAACTTAAACGCATCGCTCCCGGTCTCGCTCTTCATCAAGTCTTTACTCCTGGGCGTCGGCACGGGCACTTTGCCGGTGCGCATGACCCGCTCGAACACAGAATCTGAATGTGTACTCGTGACGGAATCCTTGCTCTCCGATCTGTTGACGGTATTCGAGCTACCGCCGGTGGCAGATCGCGTCACTAATGCGCCTTTTAGTAATGTGTTACTGCAGCTTAAATAGCTCGCCAAATGTGCGCTATGGCTTAATGATATTTGTGAAGTCAGAGTTCCCATGAGAGGCGAACTCGATGTCATTCTATGCCTTTCGAGGTTCATGGCAATTTGCCTTTCGGTTGCCGTAAAAAGATTCTTCTCATCTCGATTGCTAGTTGTTGGCGAGGTGGCTGGTTCAATGTTATCACACGTTTCGGCTAAGTTTTGGTCCAATTCTTGTTCTAACGCTTTCTGTTTTCGTGCCCCCAATGTGGGGAGGGCTGGCAAGTTCATACTTCTCGCCGTCGTGTCAAGGGAAATGATGTGCGTTTTGCCGGGTTTTGAATTGAGCAAGTTTTTAAGGGCAGCGCTTGAGCCCATCGCTATCATCTTATGTTTGGAATGGATTAAGCTTCTGAGCATCGGCACCGCTCCGTGATCCCAAAGAAACTCTTGGTCCAGTGGGCATCTCGCGGAAAGATTCCACAGAGTGCCGCACGAGTTGCTGACCACTGTCAAACTTGGGGATTTTAAGTGCTGCAGTAAGACACTAAGGCAATTTCTCTCCCGGAGAATTTGTCTGTAATCTTCTCTGACCGCGATGTGACTAGACACATTTCGCATAATGCCACCTGCATTTTCCACGATTGCTAGTGTTTTTGTCGGCGAGTTGTAGCTGAGCATGTCGACTAAAAATCCTAGAGCTCCGTCGACAGAACACAATGCCACTTTGTTCATAGAACAGTGAGCTGTCAAGTTCCAAAGTGCAGAAAGGACAGATTTGAGCGTCGCTTCCTTTTGACAGGTCATGGCGGCTTTTGTTAAACCTTTGACAGCTCCTACTTCTCTTAGTACTTGTTTACTGTTGGTGTCCGCTCTCCAGGAGAGGTTTCTGAGTACTGCTGCAGTGACCTGGAATGAATTACAAAAAATATTAACTTTGGTAAACTGCTATACATATTACTAAAAGGAAATTATATAAGTAATAAAAAAAATATGATGTAGATATGTACCTGTCGCATGTCATCATTAGGCGATTCCAATTGCTCCACCAACGCTAACATGAAATCCTTAAACGAGCATAGCAGTGATTTATTGTTTCCGTCACCAAATGTGAGGTTTGTCAATGTCATGCCTGCGTACTTCCTCATCGTCAGGCACGTGTTGTCATCAGTTCTGCTCCCGTGCGCCGCCTGGTCGCCGCTGACTAGCGCAGCCAGCGCTTGCAAGCCGCCTAGTTGGCAGACCACATGCCTATGCTCTTCATCGAAAGACAACTTCATCAGCGCAGCGACGCTCTGACTTGGATGCTTGGTGGCGTCATCTTCAATTACTTCCTTTCCATCCTTTCTGGCTTCGACAACATCTTCCAAAACGTAACAGTATTCTCTAACTTGTTCTAATAACCTCCAGACTCTCGCTTCTCTCCTCCCTGCTTTGTCGTCGGTTTGGGTGTGAATGATATTCCGTAATGCTTTTGCAGCCCGGTCCCGCGTGTCTCTTGGCACCTTGGAATGAATGAGTTGCACCAATAAAGGGATACAGCCAGCTTGTCGCATCGCAATGCAACTTTCTACTGATCGACTCATGTCTAACAAAGGTGCACTAAGGTCTGCGTTGTTCTCGGGAGACAAACTCAATAGAGAGATCAGAGAGAAAACACAGTCCATTTTATTGTCCAAGTTGGAAGATGGTCTTGGGCAATCGGAAGATCCGTTGCTGGAGAAACTTCGAACGCTAGACGAGTCATGACCTGTCCAGACGTCGCGTTCTCCTGGCCAGGTCCCCCGGTAGAGTTGGGAAGCCCGCTTGTCTCGCTCACTAGATCGCGCTGCACTCTCAAGTCCATAATGCAGAGAGCTTCTATAACTGGTCCTGTGCGGCCGATCTTCGTGAGTAGAGTAGGTGGACGTCTGTGGCTTATTGGGCCGCTTGGGAAGTGCCCCAGCTTTCTTTTGTGCTATATTATCATCGCCATCGACTTCATCATCCAGGAAATTCGGATTGGTGATATCGCTACGTTCGTCAAACTCGTCAGGCGACGGCGAATGATCTAAGAAGTGTGGTTTTGGAATGCGGCACTCGATGTTCGACTTGGACGGGGGTTGGTAGTCTTCGTCGAGGAAGTGCGGCCGGCGAGGGAGTGGGTCGGGTTCCAAAGTCTCCAGTTCGAGCGTGAGGTCTCGAGACCGCGCCTTGTCTGCGTTCTTCGGGGGAACATTTCTACAGGGTATTGTTTTGGCATCTTTAGGGTTGGGTAAGCGGCGCGCATCTGGAGATAGTGGAGACGTATCTAGAGGTCCTCGGGGGGGTTCACTCGACGTGGAAGGGGTGCAGTCTTCGCTGGCAGAGGGTCCGGAGTCAGTCAACGGTGAATTCGAGGAGTCCATGCTGCTCCAAGGATCAACCATCACTTCGTTCTCCAACTGCAACAAGTTGAAAGAAAGCATTTTAAATCATGAACGTTTATGGCAATGCGAGTCAAGGTTAAGGTCTACTAGTGACATGAGGTAATCAGCTGGAGAGTGCAGGCCGAAATGAGTAAGCGTAGTTAATCGCCTGGTCAAGGTTAGTAAGTAACCGCATGCACGTAATGTCGTTTATTTTTGGATGTTTGTAAAAATTTACGTGATACGCGAGTTTTGTGAGTGCATAATACAAAACAAACAAATTATAATATCGTCATGGATACATTTTTATAAAAAGATTCCGTTACACGTTATCTCTAATTCACATATGGTTAACACATAGCGGTACAAGTGTGCGATGCATTTTAATGTGTCTGGTGTCATCGAAAGTGACTCATCGATTTCAAGAAAACTAAAATTTTAAGTGAATACTGTTTCTCGGAAAACTTAGTAACTGTTTTTACCAAGCTATTGTATCAACTGAACGACAACTATTTATAGTGACACAAGCTTTAACTTAATTTTCGACACTATAATTTAATAAAGGTAACATTAACGCTGAGATCACAAGGCTCTGGGCCTATTATATTCTCCCAGGGCTCACCGAGTTCAGGCTATAATTAGGCCTATACGTAATTTCGTATTAGCTAAGCGTAGTGTTAGGCAGGCAGGAGGCAGTGAGTCACTCTTAGGAGCTAACCGCAGATGTTAGGCCCGGCATACACGGTCAGCTTCAGGAAGCAGTCAGGACAAGTAGGTAGTTTATTTTGCAATTTGACAATCATAGAAACTACTATGGCGTGATATGACGTGAATGCTACAGCTTCTGCAAAAGCTGTCCTTGTATGCTGATGATCACTAGCTAAGGGTGAGACTCCACCAAAGCTAAGATGTGTGATTTGTGCTGTGTCGTAAGTAGCCAAAGAATTTCAAGCTGTGATTGATTACGTGTTCCGTCAAAATCTTATTGGCTGCTTACGACACATCCTCGCTCCACAGCACACATCTTAGCTGGTGTCTCACCCTAACTCCTCAACGCGTGTTTAGGCCAAAATACTATTGGCTGCTTACGACACATCTCCGCTCCTAAGCACACATCTTAGCTGGAGTCTTACCGTAACTCCTCGAACTGTTCGTGTATGGCCTTACAGTTACACTCTTACGTAAAGCGACGCCATTAGTTCAATTCGCGCGTCCCCTTGCGTGGCAGGAGTGCGGCCCACATGGCCGTGGCAGGGATTAATTAAGGGGCCTTGCTATGGGAGTGACATTTTTAATTAAATGCTTTGTTCAACTTTTGCTATAGTTGATATTATTTCAGGAATTGTAGATAACACAAATCATATCCAATTTCTAGGCAAATGCGTTTTTTATAATTAAATTTTTTTTTTTTTATGTTATATAATTTTATGACAATTTTTACATAAATAGTTTAACGCCTGTAATTTAGAATTTGAACACTAATGAACCTTCCCGAAAAGTATTGTCTATGATACTGACTTAAGTTATGTATTATGTAGATAGACAAACATCACATAAGACTTCTTAGATCTTGGAATACTACAATCCAAGAACGATTTATCAAAGACCTCCTGCGTATAATTTATTGACATAACTACGTCTTGTGATCAAAGGCGACCAATTGTCAACAGTATATTAGCTGTCTGACGCACATTGTGCGGCGGTTCTTCGGAAACAGTCAATTCACCGCGCAGAATAGACAATGGCTGTTGTTCTTCTGTAAGAAAGATGCCACTAGCTTCTGTCATAGTCAGGGTTGCCACACGGAAAGGACAGATTTTTAAGTAAGTACTGTACAAGAGCTGGAAGGGCATTTCTGTACTTAACGAATAAAAAATATGCAGTAAGAATACGAGCTGGCAAAGAAAATTACAGCAAAGCCGTCCGTAATTAGAGAAAATGAGAAAATTTATATGTTGGTATTTATAGGATTCCAAATAACTATACTCAGTTATATAACTAATTTTGTATATAAGTGTTCCGCAACGCTGGTTTCGCCGTAATACGGTCAAAATATTCTTTATCCTAAGCGTGTTGTGCCCACGTTTGATCAGGAGATTTACACTTGGCGTAATATTTTCCTTTGCAGGGAGGGTCGACGAACTGTGCCCAAACACATTACGCCCAAATTGGGCAATATTTCTTTTACATTAATGCGCCTTAAATTGGAGGTAATGGACGCATAGAGACTCGCCTTGGCTTTAAGTATTTAACCAGAATATGTTGTAATTACCATAAGGCACAGAAGGTTTGTTCCGTGTTTTGGATGTAAAACAACAAAAAAAACTGTCATTATGAAAGAACACATTTGACTGTTTTGTAGGAAAAAAATATTAATTAATTAAAAACCATACAAATGGAACTAAATTGAAACAACCAGAAACACTTCGGACTACTGTAATGTTTACAAACGGATGTTATGAAATGCTTCACACATTATTTTTATTCGTCATTGAATAACCATTAGTGTCGCGCCTGCTCTAAACAAACTTTTTAGTTAAGAATACATAAAAATATTCACCTAATATAGCGGAACATAACCAAAAACGGCACTCTAGAAGAAGAAACACCGTCGCAGTTAATTAGTTTAGAATACTATGAAAGGAAAAAGCTAGCATAACGAATATCTAAAATGACTGAAACAATTCCTGTCTCGAAAGTATTAAAAATGCAATTTCATAGTCTGACAGATAACAACTTGCGGCGCCCATTTTATTTACAGTTATGCGTCCCTGATTACATTCTACACTTACCAAGTCGGTATCATTAGAGGCGGTTACGTCATCGAGAGGGTTCCCGTTTTCCATGTCCACGCCCGAATCGTTGGGGTCGCCGATTCTCCTCCTTGTTTCCTTCCTAGTTAGTTCTTGGAAGTTGTTCCTGATCGGGTTGAAGTTCATTCGCAGGTCCGTGGTGAAGTCGTCGTACAGTTTGAACTGGTTGGCGTTGAACTCCGTGTCGTTGTCGAGCACGCAGTCCAGGGTGGACATGTTGGACATGTTGGATATGTTGGACATGTTGGAACGGTCAGAGTCTTTGTTCGTGAACGTCACTTTATAATAATCGCGGGAATTCATTTTCGATGATGTCACTATCTCTCTTGATCACTTTTCGAATTTACATTGTATTATTTAGTTAACTGCAAATGGGGTAAATACAAGATCATGTTGGAGGTCTGAGCTTTGCGCTAGGCTAGGCACGGAGGCGTATTGGATACCGTCATAATTCGCGTAAGTGTCAGTTATCTGTTTGGATCAGTTGCAGCTGTTTCAACCCAAACAAACAATCTGTATTTGTTACAAGTATAAAGCGATCCCAGTTAAACTTCTAAAATAACTCTCCGAACGCTTTATATTATCTCGCTCCAGATTACGTTTGCAAAATAGGTCGGTAATAAACAAAAATAATTTTAGAACACCGAAGGGTTCTTCTTACGTGTGATAGGAATTTTATTTATTACTTACACTCGGTAGCGAAACATCAATTCTGCGCTGGAACAATGCCAGCGGCCGATGAAAAATTACCCAAAACTATGAAAGTTTAAATTTTTACAGAGCTTTTAGAATAATGAGACGATGTTTACACGAAATTTATGAATGAAACGCAGTGCAGTAGACGAAACTGGCATTTTCGTATGAATGAGTAATTTTCATGCAGTTTAAGTAATTGGACGCATGACAAATGTATAAATGCTGTTGCAGGGAAATTGAAACAAAATGACTTTATAAACACAAAGTCAACTACGCTTAATTCATGTGTTGTTTCTAAGTTTCGTTTAATTTGAATAATGAAATATCTGTATAGTTATAAAGTTTTAGATATCAAAAGCTATTTATAGAACAGTCTAAATGTGATCTATTAATAAAAATGCGATAGTCAGAACACTGAGAACAAAAGTTTGACTCTGAACTCTGAACACGATCTGTCATAGAACGCCAAAACAGATTTTAAACGCAATGGTTCACTGCGGAACCAGTCAGCAGTTAGCGAACGTACTTAATGTCTATAGTTGTTAACCGTAATTAAAATGACAAAGTTAATATAGAGACAAATATGTCGCGTTCTCTTCTTGCATAACCAAGGGATTGTACTGAACAGCACCACATGTCGAGCACGTTAGTGGGACCGAAATACCGGCTTTACACACGACAGCGATCGTTAGTGTAATGTCTGGAATAAACTCTGTTTATTTGTACTTCACATGTGCAAGGTTGAATTTTATTTTATATCGTAATCGTAAATTAACGTGCCTACAATTTTTATTACTCGTGCTTTTACTTTTATCCGGATAGATCCTGTTTCATTATAAAAATACATTGTGAACTGAGGTACTCATGGTTTAATAAGTAGTTTATGAGAAAAAAAAACTATCTTTGTTTTTTGAAATTAATTTCAGAACTTCTCATTTACATCAAGAATTTTAATTCAATTCGACTTAGAACAAATTCAGTGATATATACGTTTTACAGACATTGCAAAGAAATGACGTCAAGTAAAACTTAGATGCGGTAAAGTTTCAAAGGTCTTCCATACTGTATCTAGTTATTTAGGTCTCTTGACCTGCATCCCGAGCGGGCTTTGAGATATTTCGATGGCACTTTACACCCTGCCTCTTGACTTCGAAGCCCTAATTATGCGATTTATTAACACGAATACCATAATCAATAACAGTCTTAAGAACATCTCGAGGACGGGTCTTAGGCATTTTATTAGAAAACTCTTATAAATCTGATAATATATAATACCCTCCGGCCGTATTCGGCCATGGCGGCCGACCTTACGATCAGCCAGGTACGCAGGATATATTATAGTGCACAAGTGAGTGCGCAAGCACAGGTGCACTCCCTATTCCTTCACTCTCATAATTCGGTGGGACAGCAATCTGACACGACCGTAGAGAGATCAGGTGCAGGACCAACGGCTTAACGTGCCTTCCGAAGCACGGAGGAGCTCGAGATGAATTTTTTCGGTCACCCATCCGATGACTGGCATCTGCGAACGTTGCTTAACTTTAGCAACCGCAGGCCGGGTGCGCTAACCACTGCGCCATCGAGCTCCTCATAAATCTAAATCATAAATCTGATACTGTGGCATGAACGTAATACTACAAAAAACTATTCATAATCGAAGAAATTAGGCCAACAAACCGACTCACATTAGAAACAATGAAACAAGAGATTCAACAATTAATTAAAACGATTAAACAACTTCATCCAATGATCATAATTCAAATGTGGCGTGACTAATTGGGTCACCCGAGGAGACTGAAACAAGTCTTGTGTCAACGAACTATTACGCAAATGAAAACTATAGCAAAAAGGTCGCACCGGTGGTTTCGTGCTTGTGCGAGTATGAGTATAAATGGCCAGTATATTCAGGCACTCCGTTCCTTCGTAAAGTCAATGTGGAAATGGTTCAACAATATTGGACGTATCGCAAGGTGGTCGTTACGGAATTAGGCCATCCTTACCGCAAGTTGCGGTGCCGTAATTGATGCTTTCGAAGCTTTAAAGAAAGTTTAAAACTGTTAGAAGGTGTGCAAGAAGTATTTTAAAGGGAAATTGCCTTTCTAGTTAAAAACGGTACGTTTTTGTAAGGCTGATTTATAGTGCCCATTATTTAGGATATAAAGACAATACCATAATGCATATGCCAGTGTAAGTTTAGAATGTCACAAAAGTAAATTTATTGCTTACATTTTGGTGTGATCCGCAATAAATTTCCGTCATAATCATACCCACGGCCACGACTATCTATTTAAGGTGTAGCGTGACAAGAATCATGCAAACGTAGAACATTATGGTGATATTACGGCTGACATAAACAGACAGATTGTTATGTTTGTATTTTCAACCTTCAAAGTAACAAAGTTTTGCAAAATGGCAATGAATTTATTTTCTTATAATTGCGTTTAGCAAATATTACCATAGTTAATCTATATATAATATAAATCCTAGATAGAGCTTTCTAGAATAACTTGGCTTTTAAATTGCATCCGCACTACTCTATGCGCCAGCAGAGGTCGTAATCTCGTACACCAAGAAAAAAATTATCGTTTTCAAACAAAATAATTTGAGAATAGAAAATAGTAATTTCACTGCTTTCAACAAGTGGACAGTTTTGGAGCCGTGACAAAACCCTTGTTGTGCAGGAAGTGACGAGTATAAATATAACCGATGTTTTTGAACGAAGTGCACGGTTCAGAGGTACGACCGCTTTCATGGTGGTCACGGGTAATATGGGCTAGGATACACATGGCTGGGAAGATTAAGCAATTTCAACCTTTTTAGGGTTCCGTAGCCAAAATGGCAAAAAAACGGAACCCTTATAGATTCGTCATGTCTGTCTGTCTGTCTGTCTGTCCGCCAGTCTGTCACAGCCACTTTTTTCCGAAACTATAAGTACTATACTATTGAAACTTGGTGAGTAGATGTATTCTGTGAACCGCAACAAGGTTTCCACACGAAAATAGAAAAAAAAATACAAAAATGGGGGGTCCCCATAGTTAGAACTGAAACTGAAAATATTTTTTTTCATTGAACATATACGTGTGGGGTATCTATGGATAGGTGTTTAAAAATTATATTGAGGTTTCTAAGCTCATTTTTTTCTTAAGTGAATACTTTGCGTGACAGACTCTTTCAAAGTGGAAAAAAGTGTGTCCCCCCCCCTCTAACTTCTAAAGTAAGAGGATGATAAATCTGAAATAAATATATAATGTACATTACCATAAAAACTACCAACGAAAATTGGTTCGAACGAAATCTATTCAGTACTTTTTTTAATACGTCAAAAATAGAATTTGTACGGAACCCTCAGTGCGGGAGTCCGACTCGCACTTGGCCAATTTTTGATCTTGTAGTTAAAGCTTATAAGCAATATTTCAATAATAAAACCGTGAAGGCTAAACATAATACGTTTTGATATATAACTTCAGTTGACAAACAGACAAGCAGCTAGATAGTATGCGGCAACTATGTTGCTTAGAGTAATGCACCGTTAGAGCGATAACGATGACATTCAAAGTCAAAACGTTATGTACGATGTTATCTTTATCACACGACAGCAGACGTAAATCGTTATAGGCCTTTTCACTTTAATAGTTATGACAGGAATTCTCATGAAACTCTTGTCATGCAATGTCATAATGATCTTTCAGTGTCCTAAAAAAATTATGAAGCCGTGCATACGGTCCAGATGGTAATATTTAGGTACACGTATATCAATCCACAACCTGATCAAGACGATTGAAAAATTACAACAACAAATAAGCGATCAATAATAAAAGCCAACCAGCTGATATATTCACATCGAACTTGTATTAAAAATGCTCAGTTGCCACCTTGTACATAAGTAAAATGCTTATGCCGTGTGTAAATGCAGACAATCATAAAGCGGCTGTAAAAATCTCTGCACTCAAAGCTGGCATGAAAAGCCAAAACGTAAAGCATATACTCTCCACCCATTAGCTGCATGAAAGCAAAGCGGGCACTCGCAGCGGTGAAAGTGTACGTGTGGTTATGGAATTTCGCGATGCACCCGACTATTACGGTAATTGGAGTGAGACGTCGGCTAGACGACATCACGCGGTGATGGATGAGCCAAGTCGTCTGCATCTGCAGCAGGACCATGCCGATGACTTACACTAATGCCAATTACATTAACGTTGACGGAACTAGCGTTAACTGCATAAATTGATTAATTATGAGGAGTTCATCAAATTCAGCTAGATTCGTTAAGTCAGTAGAGCCAGTTAAGCAGGTGCAAATACTCATATTCAGGGTATGGATTTGCAGCATAAGTTAGTTAAAAATACAGTAGTTATGCAAAATAGCAGTAAGGCGGGTTAATACCCTTGCAAAATAATACTCGCTACAAAAGCAGGGTGGCGGTGAGTCTCGACGAATCGTTGTTGTGAATAATAAACGAAAACGGTATATTGTATTAATTTTCAAATAGATTCTCATATTAACTTTTATTGCTTTGAAAATAGGAGATATAAAATATGACGAATACAAACTAATTTAAAACATTGGCATCGGACCAAGGCTTTGCCTAAAGTTCCCCGGTTTTATATGCGAATGGAAACAATATTGACCAATGTTACAGTGACCTCCGTTGAAAACCAGCATCATTAATCCGTACAAAGTTGTTCGCAAAGATTATTCCTTATTCGGAGATAATGCCGACCCTGGACGACAAAAATACAAAAACCTTTATGTTGACAACCAATAATTCAATGTGGGACAGTGTAAACTGATGTATAGTGGATAAAATGTTTTTTTCTTATTCATGACTCAAGTCAACAAGAAGAAAGTGTAAATACAAAAACTTATCTCAAAGTTCTCAAACCATATGTTCCATATACAAAATATGTTTAAGATTACGATGCAGCACTTAAAGCGCAAGTCAATAATAACAATATTAAGTGAAGATGAAGAGGTATAAATAAACCCATCAGTTACTGTTCAAAAACTGCAAAGAACAGTACGAGGAGAAAGTAAATTGCATGGCAAGTGATGACATGAACGAAGCGCATACATCAATTGATGTAACAATGAAATGTTATAATAGCCCAACGTAGCGAAATGATGAAACGACTAGAGAGAAACCAAGGGTTCATAGCGTTGATGTAATTGTTTCCGAACGGAAAGAATCAGTGATATTCGTAACAATGAAGATGTTTTTAAACATGATGTAGATAGACGATATTAGCAATTGATTTATTTTATTGTTTAGGACTTACAGTAAAAACCACTTTCAGGCTTTAGGCGTGTCTAGAATTTTTTACACTAAAAGCTGCAAAAGCTGTTAATTTCTTATGATTAGGAAGTAGAGTTAAGAAAGTTTTTCGTTTATTTTAACCATTTTCATCACTTTTAGTTGCTTGCATGTCCATATTTTGCATGTACTATAAAATCCAGGAAAAGTATTTGAAGCTTTGGTTCAAGACTACTTATTTTTCATAGGCAACCTAGAAATGTGGAGCAGAAAGTGCAACCGGTTCGGAGCCCGGATGAAGGGCGGGTCAGCGAGCTGCCTTGCGGCATGCCTGTCGCATTCTTGGCGACTCGTCCTTGGCACTAGACATCTCGGGTTGCGCATACGGTCCATCCTACTCAGAACTATTTGCTCTTGTATAATCTACGTGACTCACACACACGGTAAAATCTGAATGCGGAGCAAACTAATCAGAAACTAAAATAACAATTAAATGTCGTCGGGATGAGTGCGGACAAAAAACTATAAACGCAATTTACATCATTCCAGTCTATTAAATCTGTGATGGCATATCTATTAATATGTTAAACTTGACGATATAAAAAACTGTCAGCAGCTTCAATATTATTCAATAGGTTCTTGCATATCCAAGAAATTATCATGTTTTCTTTTTGATAACTGACCACTGCACTGACCATCCACGCATAATTTATTTTAAAAAAGCCATTAATTTAGACCAGAAAAAAATACGCGACGACAATCTTAATTTAAATATTGATAGCTTAATAATAACCATGATTGATTTAAGAGACAACATAATTGTAATCTCTACGGCACAACGAAAGACATGCGATGATGCGGTGATATTCACGCAATCTATTACTAGAATGAATAAATAATTCGATCATAATGCAATGATGAAAATGATAAAAAAATATTTGCATACTGGGGAAAACTTCACGATCCAGCTTTTACGAGCCATTAGAAAAGGATGCAGCAGTCAGTGTCAATTGTTTCAAGGTCAAACTGATAAACAAACGAGATGACTAGTCATCAAAACTGTAACAAATTTTCTCACGTACAAAATAGCACTTAACTTAAACTAAAAACCTGAATAAAGCTTGAAATAACATTTAGCAGTGATCATTACATTGTAGGAGCAAACACGGTTACAATGAAAAAACTCAAATAGCTCGCAACCACAAGTCAGATAGCAAACACTGCTCTATAATTTTACTAGAAATTTGCATACCACTCAAATGCAAAATTATAACGCGATAATATGCAATTATTTGTTGCACAATGAGGAAATTGAAGAGACGAGTTAAGTTTACACACGCGTAAATTACATTGAGGAAAAAGTTCATCCATTTAACCTTTACAAAGATAAGACTAATTACATGAACAACAAATCAAAAGGGAGGAACCTTGCACGATAAGTATGTAAACAATGTTGACAATAAATAATTACCTAACGCAGACTGAGTTCACTGAACTCTGCAACTAGCCATTCTTTTACGCTAGACTTTACGTTAAAACAATAGCTAGCTGTCGCTTTTATTTTAGCCAACAGGCTAGCAAACAATATAGTGCTCCTTTAAGCGTGGAAAAAGCATTTGCGTTCTTTATTGAGAAAGTGTATGTGCGGCTCTCGAAGGACTAGCCAATCAATATCAATAGTACTAAGTGCATTTCAAGTATTAAAGCACTCATGGTTAAAACACAGTTATTTGCATTTATGAGATGGTGAATTTTGAAAACGAACAAATAGATAGATTAGATTAAACTCTTTGAACTTAAACCTGGTAGTCCTTACTACGTACCTACTCCGTTTCAAAAGGAAATATCCTGGGCTAATCATGTTATTATAGAAGTAATAAAAGTTTTTATCAAGAAGATGGCCGGCGAGTCCATGTCATTGAACTCTTATGCAACTGTTGTAGTAATGAAAGCAATTACTACTAATTAACAAGACGACACGAAAGGGAAAAAAGTCTGCGGAACGAAAAATGTAATAGAAAGTGAATACGCAGACGAAGTAACGTTATATTAGAATAAATTCAGCGAATTTACGCATATTTAAGAAGATAATGCCACAATTAATGAGGAGACAGTAAGAAGGAACCGCCTCTTGTTAAAAAATAATATTAAACATTGTAAAGATAAGACTATTTTAGGAACTGAAACAATCTAAAAGCACATTGTGTGACTATACACACATAATAAGTATTGATTTATGGTTGGATTCAAAATTGTGGTGTTTCCAATAATGATTCATGGGGAACTTTTAAGCCATCCCCACATTGAATAGTTTCCTACAATACAACAGTTTCGATATGTTATCAATAGGAAAAACAGAATTTTATATTAAGTTTAATGTGACAAAAGTCTCATGTGAAATTAGATTCTAGAAAAAAAATTGTATTACCATTAACTTACTGTGTCGGCTATTTAATTGAAAGTTACTGCATTCTGACTATACTGTTGGTAAAGGTATAAAAATCTAGTAATAATAGTAATAAATCGTTAAAAAAAAGTATCCAACTAGGGAAATGAACGTCACGTGAGAATTATCTAATAACACAACAAAGAGGTTACCGCAGATGAAGGAACAAACGATACAATACATAATTGAGTCAAAACAATGAAGTAACGTAACGTGTGCACAATTACTCTATCTCGGTTTTTAGGTGACAATAAGTCATTTCGATGGGAATATCGGATGAAAACACGGAACACACATGCAACAAAAGAGTCGAGAAAAATGAACATATCATTATAACCAGTTGACACTAACGATAAAAAATTGGCCAAGTGCGAGTCGGACTCCCGCACTGAGGGTTCCGTACAAATTCTATTTTGACGAATTAAAAAAACTACTGAAGAGATTTCGTTCGAACCAATTTTCGTTGGTAGTTTTTATGGTAATGTACATTATATAATTATATCAGTTTTATCATTTTCTTATTTTAGAAGTTAGAGGGCGGGGGGGACACACACTTTTTTCCACTTTGGAAGGGTCTGTCACGCAAAGTATTCACTTAAGAAAAAAGTGATATTAGAAACCTTAATATAATTTTTAAAGACCTATCCATAGATACCCCACACGTATATGTTCAATGAAAAAAAATATTTCGAGTTTCAGTTCTGACTATGGGGACCCCCTACTTTTTTTTTCTATTTTCGTGTGAAAACCTTGTTGCGGTTCACAGAATACATCCACTCACTAAGTTTCAACGGTATAGTACTTATAGTTTCGGAAAAAAGTGGCTGTGACAGACTGGCGGACAGACAGACAGACAGACATGACGAATCTATAAGAGTTCCGTTTTTTTGCCATTTTGGCTACGGAACCCTAAAAACGTTCCGATATACAATATCAAATACTGAGATCAAACATCATTCAATTATTCAGTTGAAGGCGAAACAAATAGAAAGTGAAAACAATTGTATTCGATTTTGTAGTAAGTCTTAAATTATATGTATTTACTAATTACAGTAATACTTGATTTTCTCAAAACATCTACTTAAATGTAGGTTCGAAGCTAGGATAGCATATTTTTTACAATGATAATTACGCTTCCCACGTCTCTAAACCGTGCTAGAAACTATCTCACGTTCGCTTTATTTTAAAAGGTCTATCTGCCTACGTCTGGGAATCTGTAGTAAATAACTTTATAAAATATAAAAAGCCGAACATACTCAAGCTAAGTGAAAGAAAATAGGTACTTGTCATTAGGTATTTATAATTAGGCTATTTCTATGCTGAATGTATTAATTTCATATAACGCTTTAAACAATTGAAGTCATGATGTGTACAAATATGCGATTTCAGTGTAGGCCGATGACATTGGCCATCATCGATAATAATACTGGCAATGACAGTTGTACATATCTACGAAAAATATAACGTAATACTGTATGAGAATCTGTACATACAAAAAACATTCGAAGGTTAAGCTAGCCAGTGCAACGCAATACCCATAAATCGATGTGCATTTAAATTGTCCCGTACCAATTAGCCAATATACATTTATTATAATTCGAAATATTTTCTAAACTGACAATTCAATCAGAGTCGAAACTAAAAGTAGTTACTGCAGTGTTGCCAAAATCGTTAAAAGCGGTGTAATTGCAGCAACAAATCAACAACTTAAAGACATAATGATCCATAATTTGCTTCGCTCGAAGACGGTGGAAGTGATCGGAGGTAATTTCAACCACGCCATAAACCATTTCGCCGTGCAAAAACCGTATTAGAAGACAATACCAGCGAGACAAAAACGAAATGAAAAATGCAAGTGAACGAGCGTTAAATAAATGAGTCCGTCTAGAGATAATTACTCGTAGATGCGATAATACGAAAGTGAGAGTGCTGATACACATCACGACCTCTCGCTGGCCGAAATGTGGATAGTGAAACTGTGGAGTACGACTGATCTTCTAAGACATAGATTGTGTATAATTTTTCATACATTTTTAATTTATTTAGCTAAGTTCTTTCATGAAAGAGGGAGGTAAGTGAGCAAGAGCGTCAACTGATGGTAAGTGATCACTGCTATTCATGAAGAACTATTACACAGGCCTTGAGATTTTATATTAACCTTGTGTACTGATGCCAGAAAACTCGTAAGCCATCTCATGATTAGGAAGCAATAGTTAACTGTTGATATTGTAAGCTTCCCGAATTAAATTCAAGGTGTGCAGCAAAATAATAAATCTCAGACAAATGGTATTCTTAAATATGCTAGGGTGTGTACTGTACAACATTTACTATATCGCAATGGACGTTGATAACAGATCTTTAAAGTAATGCTTTATCTCATAAGTAAATTAACACCATACATCGGAAGTTTAATTATGTAACCACATATAAAATATGTTACGAGCATTGAATACTGTTACATCACAGTTAATGTTTTTCGTGTGACCATAATTAATGTGGAACACTCTATTCCTACAATGCGTCGTTATTTGATAAATCTAATGTTTTAGGCGTTAACATTTACCTAGTTATAACTATAATCGTATCTCATCACGCGATTCTCACGTAGCAGTGGCCTGTTGGAATTCAATTATTTGGCGCTAAAAATACTAAAACGTAGTTTTTTTTTGATGCAAGCGTTTTTCTATTACACATAAGTTTATAACTTGTACCTGTAAAAAAATAATTCTTATTCGTCCGTTAATGAACGTCTACGTTGACAGTAAGGCGTTTTCGGCGACTGAGACTGCAATGAAATGGAGCCGCGGTATCGTACACGCGTTACCTAAGAACACATCTATAACTTAACTAGTATTGGGTAAAGCTGCCGATTAGGCTACGAAGCTATCACTGTAAAATTGCTTCCACGGACAGACGCCTTTGTCCAGCCAGACACAAATAAGCCACCACCTTAACAGAACGTTCTCAAGCATATTACCCCATGGTTCCTGGCATTAGCCAAGTGAATAGCAATTTCCCGTCGACGAAGCCTTGGACTATGGTGGTGATGACGAGGCGTAAAGTCGGGAAGGAAGTGGCGACCCGGCGGGCGAGGCTTCCACGCCGATCTGAGATATTGATGCTAATGGACTAGCCGAGTGGATGAGCGAATTTATCAAGTGGAAACTCATTTCCCGAGCTATTATGTAAGACCAATGTGTTTTACTTAACCAGATTAATCGTTCTAATATTGTTTCATTATGATAGAGAAGGCAATGGAAAACCACTCCAATATGATTGATAAATAAATATTGCTGTATGTTTTATTTCAAACCATGATCACGGGTCTCTAATGAGGGATAAAATAACGACTCATGGACCTTAAATTATTTGGACGAAATTGTCTTACCAAATAATTAACTCTGTTCAGGACATTGGCGTTATAATCGAACCGTTTCTGTCCCAGTTTCGGTCCAATCTCGGTCAAAGGATGTTTCGGTTTCCCGAACACAGTCCGGCGGATTTGCGTTAAGCGTGTGGTAAGCAAGTTAGCTATGCTGAAGCTAGGCCTTGAGTTTAATGACCGAGGGCTTTGCCCGGCATAGAAGCATTAATTGTGCAAAATACAGAACACGTTCGTAATGGAGCTTTTCATATGAGAGCCGTATTATACACTTAAAACAGTCATGCTAATGCTAATTCCGTTGTACTATTAACCTTCATTCCTAGCAAAGCCTAATGTTATTCAAACAAAATAGCATACCAGCAACAAGTACTTATTACACTCGCGTTCTCGTACCCACTCCAAACATCCTCCCAATATGCGTCGTCAATCAAATTCAATCACAACATTGATATGCAAATGTCGATAAGAAGCAACGGCGAAGACGACCTATAAGGTGTCGAATATTTCAATGTTGAATATAAATGAGCGCGTAGGCTGAACGCAATGTGGGACTGCAGTGGATACCAAAACTGTTTAGAGCAGGGTTCGCATCTCTAAGTTCATCATGCTAGGAAAGGAAGTTGGAAATGTCAGGACGTATTGCAAAGTAAACTTAATATTCAGTGCAATAACAATTCATGTGTTCTTTTTTTGGATGTGGACCGGTCTTTGATAAACAATATTATTCATACTACCAAAACGTAGCATCAGGTTTAGCGAGCTTAACATGAGAATAAAGAAGCTGTTAGAAACATAACAAACATCATACTTGAGTAAGTAAAGTAATAAATTTAAAGTAATGAAGACAAAACAACCTAATAAAAACAAAAAATACAGTAACAAATTTTATAACAGTGGCATACACAAGCTTTTAAGCTTACCATACACACTAAAATAATATCCTAGAAACCGTCAGTAACCCTAGTAATCATGGCAGATGAAATGTATGGCGTGGGCGCAAAGGAGTGGAGCTTGAAACCATTAACTAAATAGAACGGATTAAAGGGAATTACGCAATTAGGGTTAAATCCCAATTTAAACACAACAGGGACAATAGAAAGTTAGGATAAATTATACTTTTAAAAGTACTATAGTGACTTCTATTAGGAAATACTACCTATGTCGTTTCAACTCATTGTATGTGATTCATATTAACTTCTATATTTAAGTTGGAAGCAAATAATACATACATAATAACGTACGTACATAAACAATTACTCGTATCTATGTCCGCTCCATACTGTAGTTTTGAATTTTGTGTTCAATTTAATTTATGGATCGAAACTTTTACTTCAGCCAAAATAAAATAACCCAATATGATCCTAGACAATTGAAATAAATTGCTACTACTTTAGACAGCGGCGATCTTAAACAATTCGTTCCATAGAATTGATTATATCGATCAGTGAAAGTAAAGTTATTATGTCAGCCACTGCTTTAATGAAGAATTTGAACCAATACTGATAAACATCTTTTCAACAGCCGACTCAAGTTTCCTTTCGAGGCTGAATGTTGAATATTATGAAATTGAGCAAGTTTTTGAAACATTCGAAGTTGTTGAAACAGGTATCCAATTCACAAGTACGACAATTAATATTTATAATCAATTGTAGCAAATGTTATTATGAATATTTTATATAATAATTAAACTTTGTTAACTATTTCAATAATATCGTAAAAGTTTGTTGGACGTTTGAATTAATTTCACAAAGAGTTCACTCTCTTAACGAGACTGAGAAAACAAAATATGACATAAAACAAAACGTTTCATTTAGAAACTGCAACCCTTGTATACCATTGCCTTCACTTGCATGATGTGCAAAAAAGTTTCCTGAATAGAGAAAATTAAAATGGAGAAGCTTAGTAGATAAACCTTCATTTTCAGAGTTTCTGTCAACTTCACAAGAACCAAAATTTACTACCGTAATTGTACACATGTATAAAGCTCTGTACAACGATGTCGAAACGTATCACGGCAGTACGCAAGATAATCCGATACAAGTGTTACGTATCGTGCGCCGAATGGCATAATTTCGCATCGCATTCGCTGCATAGTCCCGACGAGAAGAACCGGTCGCCGCCCACCGCCCTGACTCACTCCGGTAAGGCGTGATGCAATCGGAAAGGTCGACAGACAGACGGACAGACACGCCGCATTGCACCAACGAGATCGTGAACAGGCGATGAAAGATGAAAAGGAAATTTAAAAATGCAATTGAAGCTATTGTTCTACTTCATCATTTATATCTTGGACTAGATACGGTAGTGCCAAATTATCTTAAAGTAGGACTATCTACCTATTGATAAACGAAGAAGGGGCTGAAATTAAATTGATTAAAATGAAAATCAAATAAATCAGTGAAATGATATCTTTCATCAAATGAAAAGTCGATCATTCAATTTTTCATCCCGCTACATACCTTTCTATTACACAAAATAAATTAAATAAAAGGAATATGACAGAACATATTGAAAAGCCAACCATGTAAATATATCCGTTTTCACAATTGAGTGCTCACACAAATAAATTAGAATCAACATATATTCTGATACCAATGATTTATATGACAGGTTATTCAAATAAAATTCTCTCATGAGTCGTTACGTAGTTACTCTCATATTACAGCCAGCATTTTCTTGGCCATTGTACAAAACATGAAAATCGTATTTGGTGAAATCGGATATTATAGGTAATCTTAGAGTAGTTACGCAATATTGTGGGGTATTGTTATCAGAACTTGTATTACGCAGAATTTGGATCACGTCCAACAATAATGTTTGACTCAATGATTAATTAAGAAATAAGCAATTTATCTGTATTTATACACCATCAAGGTGGCGATAGATCAAATCAAAATTCTCCATTGTCAGCACAATCATCGTCTTTATAATTTAGTCAACAATTTGAAAAGAGGTTTGCAGATTTATTTAAGAACTAGCGGGCGCCCGCGACTTCGTCCGCGTGGATTTCGGTTTCTTTATCACCTATTTTTCCCGTTAGTGGTGGAATTTTGAAATAATCTTTAAAAGGGGATGCCTACGTCATATTATCTTCATGAATGCAAAGTCTCAGCCCGATCGGTTTAAAAATGACAAAGTTTCATACTAACGTGCATCCCCTATTTTACCCCCTTGGGGGTTGAAATTTATCAATATGATTGCTTATGCGATTTCTACGTCATAGTAGCTTTATGTATGCAAAGTCTCAGCCCGATCGGTTTAAAATTGACAAAGTTTCATACTACCGTTCATCCCCTATTTTACCCCGTTGGGGGTTGGAATTTATCAATCTCATTAATTAGGCGATGCCTACGTCATAGTAGCTTTATGTATGCAAAATCTCAGCCTGATAGGTTTAAAATTGACAAAGTTTCATACTACCGTTCATCCCCTATTTTACCCCCTTAGGGGTTGAATTAATCAAAATCCGTTCTTAGCGGACGCCTACGTCATAACATCTACCTGCATACCAAATTTCAGCCCGATCCGTCCAGTGGTTTGGGCTGTGCGTTGATAGATCACTATGTCAGTCAGTCACCTTTGAGTTTTATAGATATAGATGAACCAGGATTAGACTATTGTATTTAACCACATACACGATGAGAACTCAAAGCTTAACAATAACATCATATGAATTCTTTGAAGATGACGAATGGTCATACCAAAACAAAGTCATTGAAATTAAAAGTTATATTCCACAATATGTTTCTGTAACACAAAAACTGTACAAAATGATCATTGTTCGAGACTGAGTCAGACACTTACAGTGGTAGTTACTTCGAGAATTTTACATAACTTATGTACTTTTCAATTGAACATTCTGTCAAAGTGCTTAATAACTTCCAAGTGTCTTAGCTTTTCTTCGACAGACTATTTTGGAAAGAACGCGAACGTCATCTGATAAAGAAAATTCGTACAAATAATAATAAACATTATATCAAACCACTTAGTGAATGCCGACAAAAAGAGGAAGTGTTGATTATTTTAGAAATTGTACCATTTATTTATATTCAAACGAGAGTCGAGCAATAACAAAATCTGTATTTTTGATTTTTGACTAATCTTAAAATAAGCCTGACTCTTCATTGCGTGGGGTATGTAATAAAGTGGTATTTGAATGTTCCGGTTGCTTTCAAATGATTTTACGACATTTTTATCTCTTGTCTTATTTTAGTTTTTATTGGGTTTTTAACAATAGTGCTTTATTTAGGTAGGTACAGGGGGGCGCGAAGTCCTGTTTTGTTTTCTCTACTATGAACAAGCATTTCACGTTCTACATATTATTTTAGAGCACACACAATAGAGTTGCTATTGATGACATAATTTAACAAGAGAGTTTCTAAAATATTTTGGATCAACACATTAGGAACTTTACGAAAAGTTTTCTTAAACAAGCTCTAATGAAAGCTGCTCTAGTGATCTATATGATTCCAGCTGGCAAAGATGAGTCACCGCCCGGGGCAGACGCCCGGCCGCCATTTGTGGACCACCCGTTCACCTGCGCATGATTCACTGCGCCACAATAGAGGTAATGGCAGAGAGGTACACAGTCTCTATGACCTGATTGCTTCATCCACTAAAGATTTACTGGTGGAAACACACTCTGATGTTGTAAAACAGAAAACTAAAAACTAAGTGATCCGAATGGAGAACAAAAGGGGAAGGTGTGATCTTCTTGTGACAAGACATTGACAGTGACTAGATGTATCATGTTTAAGGGTGAGACTTCACCGAAGCGGAGAAGTGCCGAAAGTAGTCAATAGGATTTCAATGGTGAGATTGTTGTGTGTTATAGCAAAAATCATATTGGCTGCTTACGATACATTTCCGCTTTGGTGGAATCTAACCCCTAAACCATAAAATAAGCAACTAATGCGCTTTAAGCATCACTATTTCTATGTAAATTGTATGAAAGCGATTAAACCAAACAATGTAACTTAAAGTTGACTTGCTGCTATTTACTGTCCTTCTCCTTAATGTGATTGCGCAGGCGCCTGCCGGCCGGTGTTAGCCAGAGGTTTTCAAACTTAGATCAGATAATGGGTGTTGATATGTAAATGCAGGCAAATGTGTACTACATATACTTGTAATATTGCGTTATTGTGATAAAACATTTGTGATTGCTCTAAGATTTTATTTGAAGAAGAATCTTTATTTTTTTTTGGTACCAAAATTAGAAGACCCGGATTTATTTATTTATATACATTGTAAACAGTAATTTATACAAGTTGAGTATTCGGTTGACTTGAACAGGACTTTGCAAACTTTCTCTTCTAAATTACTACGGTTATTGGCAATAATACTTCTGCAAAAATGAAAGCGCACTATAAGACGTCAATACTGCTGAGATTCATTTACTCGTCAGACAACGTTAATTTGTCGAAAGCGAATGTAATAAATAATTATTCTATCTAATGTGGTCACTTTTGTTATACTAATAAATATTGTAAATATTAACTTCCTTAATCCAGTAAAGGCCAGCTAGTGTGCGTCAATGATAGAATGTATGAAATATTCGCTTTCAGTAGTCTAATGGCTCAGATAATTCACAGACACTAGTGGGAATGATCAACAATTCATACACTGTTTAAATTGTAAAATTCACAAAGGACAGTCATTATAATATATTATGAGCTTTAATTACCTAATCGAAACTGCAAGTGAGTCATTAAATTACTTGAATAAGATTACCAGTATTACCGTTCAACGTTCGCGCTAATACGTAAGATAATTGAGAGTACGTTATTTTTAAACGTAGGTCAAGATCGTGAGCGCCCGCTTTCCTCTGATCACGAAGAAAGTCATTACAATTAAATACATACTTAGTATAGAAGAGTACATGGTAGTTAAGTGCTTTAAATGACTTGATTGCTGTGGCATTTTGTAGTATTGCACAGTGCGGCGACATAGGTTGAAATAATGAAGAAAGATTTATGCTACTCTAATATCATTAGATAAGTATTGTGCCTTTCTTATTTTGTCATTACATCAGCATAATTACACTTGAATTACTTCTGCGTTGCTAAAAATCCATCTTTACTGCCGAAGGGGTTCATAAAAAGTTATGTTGATTTTTTGCCACTTTATGTTAAAGTAATAAAGATTCGAATTAATTCCGCTAACCCCATCCTTAAAAGCAAGAACCGTCAAATGGAACAACAAAAGCAAAACATATGTTTGGTCTGCGACTTGATACCAAGACTACATTATACAGACGTTTTCATTCAAAGGGCTGTTACATGTCGCAGATAAGTATTCGTGGTCATGAATAAATGTATGATGAAGCCAACCAGTGGCCAGTTAGTAGCGCTGACATGCATGCCCAGCTTGGTAAGTCGTATGTCTTCACGTTAAGGCTTCACGAGCGGTATATTTGCATAATAACTATCTAAGCGTTTCGTATCATCCTACATAACAACTTTATATTAACTGGGAGTATGGCTATATTAACAGCTCTCCATTTTCACCCTTTACAAAACTTTATGTACAGAAAACCATAAAAGCCCCATGATACGATAAAATTATATCGGAACCCAATCGCATAGTAACCAAATAAGTAATTCATCTGTTTATTCTCGTTATCATTTCTAATTAAGATTTTTCTATCTAAATCCCCTGCCCGAGAGAGCTTGTATACAGCTAGAATTCGCACTTCCAGTATTTAAAGGTGTATAAAACATGCAAGGTCTACCTTGAGCTGTGTTTAGCAAATATACACTGCAGATAATATCATCGAGACAAGATTCGTTTTAATAAAGGATAGAAGTATTTTGAGCAAACTTGATACACATCGGGAAAAGTAATCAAAACCAGTCGACTGTAAAACACATATTAAGACCTGATTCAGTACAAGGTTACAAGGTTATTGCGGTCCTGACCCATTAAATCTGGTGCCGCTTTAGTATGTAGCTCCGAGGAGGATCACGTATTTCAATTTACTGTAGGAATATTATCTGATTCTCTGTCAGAAACAACAGAGGCACATCATTTCGTAATGTTTGTAAAATTTGTGCTTTTGAATTGTTTTGAGGTATTCTACAAACGCACACCCAAAAGATGCAGACATTCCAATTAGCACTCGAAATTTCGTGAATATGGATTATTTCTATTGCTACATGATCATGTTCTAGCTTTTATAATTTATCAAAGCGAAAAGACTATTCTACTCTAAACCTCTTTACAGTGTAATAAGCATAAACTACACCGTACATCATTCTTAGTGCAGGTTGCTTCGACCGCAATCGGATCAGCTGAAACTTTCTAAAATGCAGTCGTTCCAAAGTAAGTAAAGGACTTTTTAATGAAGAGTAATCTCTTTATCTGCAGTTGTATCTGTATAAGTCGCACTATTGTTACTCTAATGTAAAAAGATTTTAAAGTGCACTCGGTATCATTATTTCCATTATATCATTCTCTATGTTCGATATTGCCACTAAAGACAATAAGTTGTAGAGTTGATAAGTGTCATTTTATCTTGAATTTAGTCCGGCATCAACGTAATTTGTGGCGCACTCTAGTTGCAACAATAGAACATACCCCAGACAAAGAGAGCTACATCGCGCCATTTGCAGCTTGTGAGCGGCGTCGTTTAAGGGGCCGTACTAGTCCAAATTGCGTTAGATAGTTGGCTGTAATTTCTATATTATTGAAAGCAAGAGTTTGAAATTCAGACATAGCAAAGTTCAGGACTTACACTAGGGCCCATATTCAACGAAAACACGATTGCATTAAATTTTCTCGATAGAAAAAAATTGCAAAGTTGCCTCTAAATCACCAAAAGAATCGTCATTATTCAGGTGATACAGTAAAACAAAGCTTGAAACTTTTAAATATAAATAATCATCACATAAAGCGAGGTTTATATTTCTTTGTTTTTCAATTACTAATAAAATCATTAAAAAAAGACTAAAAACTATAAATATTTTGCACGCTCGGCCATTTTCATTTAATTTTCAGTCCGGCTTCGGCCTTCGGACGGGGGGGCTGTGTCGCTCGTCTTCGAGTGAAACAAAAGACGATCACATGCCATTTTTCAAATCTACGTTCGAATGTCTCACCAGGGTTGTCGATTTAGACAATACTATCGTGGTAGTAATATAATATGTATGTAGATGCTCTGATGTTTCAAATATTATAATTTTATGTTTGGATGATAATCAAATACAATAAAATTATAAACAACAAATTGGTTTCATAGAGAGAACATAACATTCTACGATTTCGAAATTAGTGAACGTATGGATATTATTTTATTTTAAAGTAGGCATAATCTCTAGCTTTCGAGGTGCAAGGTTTGATTCCAGGTTAGGGCAACTTTGTGTCGGTTTTTCCGAACACTGCCCGGTTTTTTGATCACGAATCTTTGTGAGCAAGCGTGTTGACTAAGCCAAAACCCATCTTTGTATGAATAATATTTTTCAAGCTTAATCAGGAATACTACTGAGTGGAAATAAAATATAGGGATTAAAAGAATATTGCTGTAAATCTCAAATGCCTAATGTAGAACACTTATTTATTATGCGTTGATTTAAATCCAAGCCTGTCCAGGCCAAAAATGTTGTCTTTTTCATTTATAAAAATTGCTTGAATGGCAGAACAGCAGATCATTGTTGCCAAAATTTACAGTAGGTTAAATTAAAAGAAGAGCAATCAATAAAGATTCTGATTCTGATTCTGATTCTGAAAAAGAAAACATTGTCCAAGTACCAGAACTAAAAAAAGTAAAGCACCCATTTTGTGGTTAAAATAAAAATACTTATCAGTTACATCTTATCAAGATTACATGAAACTATAATAAAACGAATTGATTCATCAGCCGATTTAGAATTTCTTTTGCAATACTTAAAAATATGTTGTTGCCTAACATTGGCCAAGAGTTGTCCAATCTGATAATGCTGGTTCAAAAACGGGACTCGAGGTGAGCCTCGTTAAATGTTCCAATTTAATTACTGAATATTAAAGCACCGTTTTTTCTGTGTCCAAAGTTTAGTCCCTCATTCAAATTAATGTTGTTAATTACCTCTTTTCACCAATTGGTAGACTGTTGAACATCGAATGTAAACAACCGCTCACAGGACAGCACGTAACATTATATTTCACAACATCCCAGACATTGATCTAACTCCGCGTTAATTAGTTTTTTTAAAGGATTGATTGTTTAAAATTATCTTTTGTAACAATAATATAAGTATAGTCATATATTTGAAATGCAGCAAGCTTCAGGACTAGTGACTATATTACTCAAAAACACGATTGCGTGAAAACATGCAAAGTTGACGACAATTTATCTTAGACTATTTTATGGATATAGGTAAGGGATGTTTTTTGTGACCAGCCAGAGCCTTAACAGATTGGCAGTTTGCAAATTTGACAAATTATACCTCAACCAACTCACGTATATGAGATGGGTCGTAGGTAATAAGTACTTATCATTCATATTTGAAATATTTAAACGTACATTCACTGGGTAATGATGGCGATAAAAGGCGGTGTTATGAATTTCTGATTGCACCTTCGGCCTTCTACCAATAAGAGGTGGCAAGTGAAGACTTGCCACCTCTTATTGGTAGTATCTTCATACTAACAGCAAATTTGAGGATTTGCAGCACTCAGGATTTATTAGCCTTTTACTGTAGGTAGGCAGGTAGATTACACTATTTTCTTTGGTAGTCTGGTAAAGAAGGGTTTGTTCATGGATCACTCCGAAACTTGGGTATTTGTATGCATATTATACATTAAAATATCGAGTTTCAAATTTGAAATACCATACACATACGATTATAACATCCAGACTAGGACAAGCAGACATGTTCATGCACTCAATTTTTTGTCCTGTGCGGGAATCGAACCCGCGACCACTTGTATGAAAGGCAACATCTTGCTTGGCTATAACTACCAAGCGGGTCGTATACTAGCGGCACGTCCCGGCTTCGCACGGGGAGATAAAAGTGTACTTAATAGAACTAATTATGGCCTATGTAATCCTATCTGAGTAAGTAACAATAAAGCTCTCTAATGTAAAAACAAGTTTTGAAATCGGTCTATTAGTTTTTTAGTTTCCTCGTTGCATACAAAAATACAAATCTCTGCTCTTTATAATATTAGTATAGAAAATATGATTGCATTCTATTCTTTTTAAAAGTTTAAAAGAGATGTTCACTAAATTCGTACAAAACCATATTTTTGGGAACCCTATGTGTTTGGAGATAAAATATGTTGAATTTCAAATTTCGAATATAATTCCGCGCGATCATTGACTTCGCGAAATATTTGTGCGGGGCATGAGGAAGTGGGGGCAAAATCGAACTTGTCATTGGCCTAGTACGGGGCCTTAATGCTATTGCTCTTGTTTGCCCGCGCCCGTTATGCTATAACTCCGAGTATTAGCCTCAATGCACTCTGGTCAGGTTTCTAAATGACACTTGAGCGAGTTACGACGTCTTAGAAAAGTGGGATTTCACCCGTTTTTCAAGTGAGATATCGAGAGAAAACGATCGTTACAAATCAATCAGGAGTAATAGTAATGAGGGCAACATGTTGTAGTGCCATCTCCAGATACATATCGATTAGGTATGAAAAGATAGCACTTAAGATAAACTAAGTTTCTCTGAAAATATGCGGTGGTTACATGTACGAAGGGTCTAAAACAAGTTCGGTTTGCTTTGCTTTTAGAAACTTTGACAAACAAAGTAGTATATTCGCTGTGGAATCCAAACTTATTTCCTCGCTGAATTTAGTATTCGAAGTATTCAGGACATTCATTTATTGCCTTTTGAATTTGGCCACTGAAGACTAGGGACATTTTAATTTATGCTCTTCAAATTCCACATTAAGCTTATTTAATGTCATTATAAAGTTTGGCATTAAATTAAAATTCCGGCTCATCAAATCAGATTGGCTAGATAACTCACTGCCATTAAGCACATAGCAAGCGACATTATGTCTCTAACTATATAGCTTAGTAAGCTTGCACTAAGCTAATGATAGAATGATGAATGGCCTAATCACGGCATCAGATTAAAGTATATAATTAAACACTCTTTATCAAGCTACGCCACTTAATAATTAAAGAGTTTATATTAACCTGAATAGCCTAGCCTTTAAACAGAAGTTAAAACCTGAGACAGCCACTTAATCAAATGACGCGGATGATCAAATATTTGCACGAGCAGGCACCGAACTCGTGTCGTACGCTGCTTGGTATTCCGAATACACTCATTCGGGGAACCGTTAGACAATGCATTGCCTGCCGGAGTTCGTTTAGCGCAATTGAAATGCTAACACAGGAATAATTCCCGAAGTTAATTCACTAATGGGTCTTATTAAAATGTATTGTCTCTAGAATGCAATGAATTTTTATTCAATGTGTACTTTTATATCCCTTAGAGATTATCAACAAGTCAAAAAACGTCAACGACATTGCAAAAACAGTTTAATTTAACTATCTGACGGACGATTTGGTAAGAAGGTTAAGAGTATGAGGTAGGTATATGTATTACGATATCTTACTCATATACTCTTACTATTAGATTTCATTTGATAGAATATCAAATCTAGAACAGAACAGATCTAGAACTAACAGCTAAAAGTGAGATTGATCCCGAAAAAAATATTTCGATAACATCAATATGTGTAGCATCTTAAGTGAAATTAAACTATTTAGTTTTCGTATCATTCTAAATAGGTTATATCAACAGAGTGGCAGGCGATTGGATAAAATACAAGCATTATTTTATATGGGATACTTTAAACATAAAAGACTTCGAAGAGAGGAAGGGAATTTCCTCTGAGAGCAATATTCTAAATAATGTCTTAATCGTAAACCACTAGAACTAGAGATTAACCGTCAACCCATAACCACATTCATCAACTCAAAATATAAATAGAAGCGTTAAACCCACTGCTCATTTTCAAACTGCTTCAAAAATACATTCGTGTTCTTAGAAAAAAAAAAATACAAATTTGGACTTTATCACCGTGACTTAAGACTAGAAGGGTTCATCCGAAACCATTAAACTTGTTAAAGTGCAAATCTCGACTCTATCACATGGACTTAAGAGCGGAGATGTAGGGGTGCATCAGGGTGCAACAATAACTCCGGTATAATATAAACATCCGGTAGTTAAACTGGCGTTTTCATTTGACAGAGTGTCTTTTCTTGTAGGAACTAGCTGCTTGGAATGAGTTTCCGGATTTCTTTAGAGGTAAAAGTGTTTAACTTTACACGTTAAGTGCTTACACGTAGTGCATTTCGTGATACCATTTAGTTAGGAATGTTAAATACATGGTGGTAATCTTATGTCACATTTTCGCACTGCGTATGCGTTGTGTCACCCGGTCTAGTTAATTGTAGGATAGGATTAGCATTACGCAGTAGAGTGCCTGGTAAACTTGGTACATACCCCCTAGTTTAGATGCGCGAGGAAAACTGCTTTCGTATAACCATTGCAATCACATTTTTAAGTTTATGAGAATCTATAAACCATGATCACTTCATATGCTGCTAGTTATTCAAGGTTTAATTCATGAAATAAGTTTCGACGCCCTTGTAAATTAATTCAGGTGCCTGTAAACTGCCAAATCTAACTAGTATATTTCAGCCTGAAGGCAAACGTGTTTCCAATTCATTCATGAATCAAGCTGCTTTACAACTTGTAGATTTTAAAGTACAACCAAACGTAATTATAACGGTATATCAATCGGGTGCAGCCGCCGTAAAACAAAAGGCGGTGAGGCCTGAAATTGACAGATGTACCCACAACCAGCGGTCAGTCCTCCACGATGGTCTTGTGCCGAATCGGTGGTGCGAAACGATTTCTACGCATTCCGCCGATAAGCTGATTGTTTATTCAATTAATTAACCCCTATACTTTTTTTTGGATTAAGAAGAGCACTGTCACTCATTTGTCACTGGTTGGTGCAGCACTGAGTTTGTTTAGGAAAATAAAAAAAGTAATAAATCACAATCCATGAGTTTTTTTTTAGTTTGTTGGTAGGAATCGCGTCGCGATGTGCGATCGGCGCGGGAGTCGGTACGGGGCCGGCGCGCGCGGGGCTGTGGCGGAGACTGGCGCACGCACGGAGCGGCGCAGGCGCAGGCAACAGACACTGGTGGGATATTGTTTCGAAGCACCGCGAGATAATCAAGAAGTTCATTTGCACCGCATCTGGTTAATATTTGACTTTCGAATATGGATCATCACAATTTTATTGTCTACATTATTCAATCCGCCGGATGACTGAGAACTGCGAACGCAATGCCAAACGGAAGCCAATGGAAATCGCGTGTTTGGATTATATTAATTTCGTTTCCAAGAATTGCTTATGAAACAATTTCATTTATGCTGTTAACTCGTTTGGATTTAACGAATATTTTCAGTAATCACGTGATTTAATTGCAAAATTATAATTCCTGATCTGAATGTAATCTTGTGTTTGCAAGTTAATACGAATATTTTCTTCAACAGATTTTATAACTGCAACTTTCTTGTAACATGCTGCAACTAAGGGGCCATCCATAAAGTACGTCACACGTAAAGGGGGGGGGGGAGGGGGTCGACAAAGTGTGACATGGTGTGACAAGGGGCGGGAGGGGTCCTAAGTTTCGTGACATCACATTTCAAAATCTAGAGGTACCAATCGCGTTGGATGAAAAAGATGTTGACACCACAAATGTTCTTGACGTGAAAAACGAAGTGAACTGTGAAGTGACTGCCATGCCAGTTATAAATAATTTAAAGGACTGGGTTCAAAGTCCATGGACTGAAGATGATTGAGTTTCTTTTTCTTTATATTCATTAGTTTATTTTTTTGTTATTGTTTCAAATATTTGATACTATGTTGATTTCATAAAAAGTACTTAATTTAAATGGTAATAAAACTAATTTCGGAACTGCTGTTTTAATTTAATAATTTTTCGATGTTAAATTGCAAAACATGTGACGTCACACTAGGGAGGGGGGGGGGTCTCAGAAATGTGACCAACTGTGACAAGGACGGGGGAGGGCTCAAAAACTCATGAAATTAGTGTGACGTACTTTATGGATGGCCCCTAAGGTCAACATACAATATCGAGCAGTACCGATGCGTGAACGCAGCTCAAACGCACCACACGCAAGAAAGCGCATAAACAGTCGCTGCAGTCGGCGACGCGTGCGCCAGCCATCAGTCCCAGATGCGATGAGCCATCATCGATTACAAATCGCATTGTAATCGATTCACGATTATCGATTATCTCTGCGGTGACATAAGGTCTAGTAAATAAATAACAACAGTTAATTGAATATGGCTGTAGTGTAGAAACTTATATTGAATAAGCAATGCGTGCGATGAAACAAAAGGCTTATATTAGAAACAAACATCGAAAAAGTACAATGAAACAATGAACGTCAAAATCAACAACTCATTATTGTCTTGCTTAAATGAAGAATATTAAATTCTACAAATACCAGTAGGTACTTCCGTAAGTGACAAAAACCTAAAGAATAGATAAAAGTTCATATAAAAAGACATTTTTCAATATCGACCCAGTGCTTATTTACGTTTTAACTTACGATTATTTTTAATCAGTACTGTCAGCCAACATGTAGGTGACAGACACCGAGGACTTGCCGTTCTGACGCCAGAGCAGAAAACTAATTAACACTCGATAATTAAAACATCCTCATTTCCGGTACTCGTTATGTAATTTAAATGTGTCCTTGACAATACAGCTTAAACCAAACATCGTGGACAATGTCTAGAGCAAGTTAATCTTTGAATACATATGGACATTGTATGCAAATATAATTCTTCAAAATTGTATTTGGTCAGAAAGTAATTCATGAGAGTTGCACTCTAAAAATTACTTTCCAGCCAATATCGCATGAAACAAAAATATAAGGATGGTTAAATGAAACGTACGAAATAAATAAACAGAAAAGAATTTAAGAGACCAAAAATTAAATGAAGAAGAGAGATCACCAGATTATCCAATATAATCATGCGATGAAAGAGAAACCAATTGACTTTCAAGAATGTCTGTTGATGTCTATGAAGTAGAACCATCGCACATCGGGGTTGCGGCGACAAGACATGCTCTAAATAACCCGGTGAACAATACACGACTGAGGCATGGGAAGTGCTGTTTGTCAACTTTGAAGTGGGCGAATGTTTCCTGCTAATAAGCTGTGGCTGGCAGCATTCAAACGATTCATTTGAATACACAATTTCCTTCTACCAATGCAACTGCAATTTGCGAAATGGAAGAAATACTAAACATGCTAAAAGCCTGTAGAGCCATTGAAGAGATACTCGTATGTCCAGCAAAAGGCTGCAACAGAATGAATAGTAAGTACTAAAAATGATTTATTTAATAATTTGTTGAATAGATAATATTCAATGTTTGTATAGCTTAATAAGAAAGTTACTACATTGCAGATTATACATACACAAAAAGAAACGTCACTCGAAGTCAGTGAAGCACATAACCATTTAGTAAGGCAATATGTTTTACCCTCGCAGGATATTAAAAGCGGCAGTCGGGAACCGAAGAACATTAAATAAATTAGAAGGTTCGGTCACCCACCGGCTCACCGATCGCCGGCGCTAATGGGCGTCGCGACATTACGACGATAGCTTTAGTAAAGTTAAATCGATTAAAACTGGGGTTACATAGCTAGCTGTATGTTGTAAAGTTATAATTCAGGAAGAGTAATAACTCTTTCAATATTATGTTTTTCTAATTAAGTTCAGTAACCGCATAATAGTACCTACGCTAATTGAATGTCTTTGAGAACTTTCAGGCGCAAATGCTATTAACCATATTTTTATGCATTCCATGCACGTTTTAGAACAGACGAAAATTTATTAAAAACTTTAAGCGTTATTTTTGCCACAAATTAAGCCAATTTAATGGAAAAACTAACATTGAAACTACAGCCAACATTGTTTATGGAAGGTTACTATCAAGAAAGGTGTGTCCTTGTCAGTTAATGACATGTCATCGCACCCTTCAGAAATGTCCCTACTGTAATAATAATATTTATAGATCTATACGTAATCGAAAGTTCATTCCAGACGAATTCACAGAAAGGGCAAGGTTTTGCGTCTGTTGAAGACATTCAAGTTTGCGAAGGTTTTCTTTTAAAATATTAACATTCGCCATTCTATAAAGAGTATTTGCGAAGAAGCCTAGTCAGCTTTCAATCTGTGCGCAATCATTCGAATAGTGTGGATTCCAATCATATTGAAAATGAAATGAAATACTGTGTCCTCATTTTACAAATGTCACATTTGTCACGTTCAGTTGGCAGACAGGCAGCTATAAAGTACTAGTAGCTCGCATACGCAAGTTTGCAAGCGAATCTCACCCAGAGCTTTTCGACAGGCGTACGGCTTATATCAAAAGTTTATTAAAATTCGAATATTTATGTTACAAAAGTCTTGTCTTAACGCCTACTAGACTTATCCATAAGTCAGTCTCCATTTAAACTAACTTTAACACAAGCACAGTATTATCAATTTATCTGAACCCTTTATTCATGCAGCAGACGACTTCATAAAATCCTTACACGGAAGAGATTTAAATAAATCAGTAGTGAGCCCTTCCTGGCATAGAAATGTCTATCATGTAGTGAAGAAATTACTGAGAATGGCGCCTCGATGCTCCGCTAGCTAAATGCTGATTACCTGCAGAGCATTTTGCAGTAAATCGCTGCAAAATGCTTCCCTCGGCATAAGTTGAACTTTAATTGACTGCACTTGGCTAAACACCTAATTATAGAAGATGTGGGGTGTATTCTTGCTATAATGAGCGAGCAACTATGTAGAAAGACTATTTCCTGACTAAAGACATATTACCGGAGCTAATGACGTTATGTTCGCTTCCGCACAGCACAGTTCAACTACTTTTTACTAGGTTTAGGTTTAAAGACATTTATTCTCATAAGAAATTTACATTTCACTTATAATGAGATACAGCATAAATCAATAAATTAAATACAGCAATAAAAACATTAGTTTGAGATACAAAATCACTAAATCAATTTCAATAAACACAACATAAAATAAAATTTAATTAAAATTTTTCTATAATAAAACTAGATAAACCCTTACATTTCAACAAAAGCACAACAGAATAAATAAATTAAATTAATAAATTCACAACACAACATAAATAATTAAATAAATCTTCTAAATTTAGATATAGGAAAAGCCGAGTTACATTGTATTGACTTTAAATAGAATCAAATAAATCAAACCCGTGTCTCTAATATGTGAAGCTTGAGCTTCTTTTTAAATACGTTGACGCTTTCACAGCACTTTAAATCATTTGGCAAATTGTTATACAGCTGTGCTCCCTCAAACAGTATTGTCTTTGATCCATACGTAGTTCGTGGCGTTATCAGTTCAAGTTTATGCTTGCTTCGTAGACTGTGCTTAGTATTTTTAATGTTTAATTCAATATTTGACCTAATTGACTTGTTGACTATCCCATTGATTAGTAGGCAAGTGTTATATTTATATAATTCGTATATATTGAAAATTCCTGTTTTTTGGTAAAGTTGTTTAGTTGGCATACGGAATGGATAATGGAACAGTACCTTAATTACTTTATTTTGCGACCTCTGGAGCGGGTTTAAGTTAGTAGTTGCGGCAGAACCCCAAATTTCAACTAGGTATTCGAGATGAGATTTTACTAAAGAGTTATATATCATTTGCTTCGCTTGTTTAGGTATTAAATGTGATATTTTTCTTAGTGCTCCTAGTAGTGATGATAATTTAGATCTGACGTGGTCAATGTGGGGCTTCCATGTAAGTTTATCGTCTATTAGCAACCCTAAGTATTTTTCTACGTGAGATCTTTCAACTATTTCATTATTTATTTTGAGTGGTTCAAAATCAGTTATAATTTTGTTTTTGGCTGCGAAAATCATGTATGCGGTTTTAGAAATATTAATAGTCAACAAATTACAGAGCAATTTACTATATTTACGAACCTAAGGATAGTTTAGTTTTTGCAAGAAGAGACTCAGGTAAATGTAAGTAGATTTTTCTTAGTATGAATCCTTGCGCTTCTTAGGTCCAATGAAAAAAAAACTGTAATAGAGAATAAATCAGTGACGTACCCATTCATCTACGTACAGGGTATAATATCGTTGTTGGTGTTAATCGGATTACATTTCAGAAGGCAATACATTCGACCTTGTGCTATATAAAGGCCACGGTCGCGAGTTCAGTATAACATACGAAGCAATATAAGGTAGGTTTCTTGTTTTCAATATAAATAAATGTTTCTACATGCGAATTCGAAGAGAAGGCCTGCCGATTCCGCAGTTTTAATATCTACGTAACTGGTTACAACTTGCAATAACTTAAGATTGTTGGTACCATATAAGTAAAGAAAAATGGTATTATTAAAACAACTTTAATTTAACACCAGTTGAGACTTTGTCAAGGAAATATTTGATGATATCAAAATGTCGTCAAATTAAATGTCAAACAACCCCGGTACCAACCTAAACTCCTACCGAAATGAAGGCGAAATAAGTTTGCGACCAAATTGTGCCACCGGCAAATTTTGCGTAAAAATAGAACTTTGCAATCACAGGCAAACGAAAGCGACTTCTCAAGTATGTCTAGGGTAATAGAAAACATAATTAGTAAATTAGTAAATTTTCGTCGAAGAAATTCATTCTATTTTATAATGTGACTTTTTGAGTAAAACAGGAAAACTTAAAAGCATTTCGAACATCGCAACTGCACATTTTACAGCTTTTGGTTTGATTAAATATTATTTATCTCTACGCCCCATGATTTCTAGCATAAATATAATTTATAGCTGAAACAAAAGAGAAAAAAACGTGGGGACAAGTTTATTAGCAAAATAAAACAACATAAGCCTCACATTCAGTTCGGGTGAGGCAAAAGGCCCTTCCCTGCGTTAAAAATTTACGAAGATAACATCGAATGGTTATTGGCTCCCTCCCCTTGCATACTAAAAAATAGGTTACACTTGATGTACAACTTCACAAAACAGGTCAGTCACAAGTAAAATGTTATTTAGTTAATTAACTTTTTTGGTTCATAAGCTAGGAAAAAATTCGCAACTTTTTAGTGTATAAGCACAACCGAAAGTCATTACAAAGAAATTCAATATTGATATTTTTGTCCCACGTACTGGGGTGACGCTGCTTACCTAATTTGCAATTATAATCAAAACCATACATTCATAAACTTAACACGAACTTTGTTACATCCAAGCCATTGTTATCTGAGCAGAAAAATAAATAAGCCATAACAGCTGACAATCTGGCTGGAAGCCAGGGTCGAGCGGGGCAGCACGCGGCAGACTTGCGCATTGCGCCTGTAAACATGGCCGTATTGACAACTCACCGCTCGCCTTCCACGCGAATGCAGATATCGACAAACATATTGATGATATTCACACAATCGCTGATTCTATTGTTGGAGGACTACGCGATAACAAGGCCACTTCCGATAGCCGCAATCGCAGCGCTCCAAACGCAAACTTAACAGGATATCTAATAATAATGTTACTGCACTGGTGCAAGGTGCGCACTACCTATAACTAGTATGCACTAATAAAACAATTGACAGAGAAATTGCACGTGCCGTCATACGGGGAAGACGGTCATCTGTTATTGAGGGTGACAGGATTACGTCAGCATGACAAATTGTAACAACTTTCATTGTAATAGATTATCTTTTCGACCAGCCGTTAATGGTAGTGGATTTGCATTTAATACACCAAGTCACGCAATTTTGCAAGGGCCGGTCATCGGTCCATTTCTTTTAAATGTATCTTACTAGTGAACTATATTGTGCACTTTGCAGTTCTGCATTGTTCCCTGCCTGGTCGAAACCTGCAGTTCCAATCATCAAAGACAAAAGCGTTTTGCATTTTGCATATTGCGAACCTAACTACAAGCGAACACACGACGATATCCAATACATCAAAATTTCCAAACAATACCTCTTTATAAAAGTCTCCTGACTACAATAATACTGTAAATACCTATCGACTAAGCTGGAAAACTAAGCACGCTCCAAATGTTTGCAGAATGATCGCGAAAACGGAAGCGGTAATACGTCACTAAGTTCCAATTTCAATATTTATATAACAAGCTCATAGAACCACTGAAAACATCACTGTTGATATATCACTTCCTTGACAGTCCGATAGTATCCACAAATCGAGGAATTTTCTATCTCCGCCAATAAATGAACACAAAATGAATCTCAACGAAATTAACCACTCGAGTTAAGAACGAGAAATTATTTTACAAAACGCCACCGTGTCTCCTTGCTCGGGGAAGGAGGTGGTGGATATTTTTCTTTTCCGTTTTATTTTTAGTTCGGTCGGGTATAGGAACGCGCCCGGGCCGCGCCGGCGAGCGACTGGAAGGATCGACCGTGCCAACCCTAGGGGAGGCTGCGTATTGGTGCGCAACCACCTTCACGTTATCGACTTTGCCCACTTCACATTACGGTTTCATTTGCCTTGAACAGCTTCGAGGAATAAAATATTTGCTGCCATATTCTATAACAGCCTAAGCAATGAGGAGTTTGACAAAATGCGTCCGTATGTGTTTGAGTGAAGGTAGATTTTGGCATAATTTTGATGTAGAAACAAAGTTAGGGATGAGGCGCGGTCGCTGAGTGAATGGGGGTGTAAGCGCCACGGAGGGATAGAGGGCGTTGTTTCCCGTAGAGAGCTGTTACCGGGCGCTTTCATTAAACTCACTTTGTTAGCTAGCCAATATAACCGGGTATGCGAATACCGGCATAGCTCCACTGAGTCAAATGCAGTACATATTCATTGCTAAGTAATTTGTTATTTCCCCGAAGCGTTCCTGAAGGGACCAACGAAGTAATTTTTTGGTCGTGCTGTTACTGCTCCCTAGTTCGTCATAACGCAAACTGATTTAGGCTTCTTAACGGAATGCTTCTAACGTATACATCATTTTTTGTATTTGTACTAATTATTTTGTTGCGTGTCGAAATACTTGTTTGTTCAACATGTTAGAACCTTATCGAAAACATTTCGTAATCTGAAACTAATGAAGGAGGTAGATATTGTTAGCTCTTGAAGAAAAAAAACAAAGTAGACAAGTATAATAATATCCTATATGTGCAGAAAAGATCATCGTGCTTGCAAATTGAACTATCTCGATAAAGAGAACCAAAACCAAAGATATGCGCGTAGATGTTTGTCTAAGATTTGTTTTAATTAAATTTCATAACAGCAACAAACATGGCTCTTTAATTGGCTTGTTTTTCTATAAATATTATTGAATACGTCATCGTCACGACGAGACAATGAATTCCTGTCACGTAACTGCGAAGGAAACCGCCGCAGACGAATATGAATGGCAGGAAAAATAATAAGAACGGAAGGTACGAAACTGACCCAACCGATATTGGAGACGATAGTGAAATAATGCATAAGAAATTTTAACTCGAGGTTCCGATTTCATCTAATCACATTAATGTGTAAGATTTGCTCAGATAACGCTTTTAAAATGAATGTCATGTCTGTCTGTCTGTCTGTCTGTCTGTCTGTCCGCCAGTCTGTCACAGCCACTTTTTTCCGAAACTAATTTGTTAATAAATATTTATTCATATTATCTTATTTTAAGTGAAATGTAAATTTCTTATAAGAATAAATTCTTTAAACCTTAATGAAAAAGTACTGCACTATAATCGATTAGAGAAAATCTATAACAGAACCATTATACCGCTGTGGAAAAGAAAAACAATGAGGAAAAGAAAAAGCGACACAGAAAATGGCTACTATCGATAATTCCGAAGAAAGTAACGAGATTTTTCTCTGGCTTAGCTGACACAATGAAACAATTCTACACCGAAGTAAATGTGGCCTTTATCTGTTCTGTCACGCCTTAGCAGATCAGCTCTATTTTAACCCTTTATAACCTTCTTATCAATATATCAACTAAGCATCTCGGCAAATCTAGCATAATTCCAACATCCGAAGCCGCATAAAGTTATGTGCATTGCACACATTCACGTGAATCTTGCCCACGTGTCTTATCGATCCAGTAAATGCAATGGATATCTGAACTCTTAACATAGTGATAATAGAGCTCATTATCACAACGACCACTTCAGACGTGGTAGTGGAAGCTGATGTACGACGCGGCGGGAATAAGCTTTAAAATATTTATGATTCTGGGAGTTGGTTGGAAGGTTTGACCGGATAGATAACATAGAATAACTATGCCTAGCAAGCTAGATAGAAAGCAAGTTAGATCGTAAGAGAAAATAATACGAGTAAACAATTCGACAACTTCTCTACAGAACAGTATGTGATAATTCTTTAACGCGTTTACAAATAAGTTTCTTTCAAAATAAGTTAACGCCTTTCAAATAAAGACCACCTTGAAAAATTGCTTTCGACACAAATAGAACAATTCTTCTTCGAATAGGGAGGGTCGTCATCGCGAAATTATTTGATAAGTCAAATCTGAGGGGCACCGGGATTACAACGTATTGCACGGGGATGACTGCCAGTTAATCTCGCACCCCGAACTGTGAAATCCCGTGCTATTAACGTCACTGGATAACTTTGTTACTTTCATATTCGATAGGACTGTTCGTGGCAAGGAATTTATGAATGGGGTGGTTGGTCTCAATAACTTGTTCAGTATTCATTGCTTCTAATTTGAAAGTGGTAGTCGAACGCGCTGGCAAGGAAATTTATTGCTACTTTATGTTGTTCTTATCTACTCGTATTAATGTGTCTAGACGGTGTTTAGGTTCTGTAAAGTGTAGTATGCGAAAAAGTGCAAAGAGAGCGGACGAATATGAAATGAGCAATTTTTAAGAGGCTGTCAATAACCTACTTGTACTCGAGGCCTAAAAATCTCTTTAATATGTACACCTTCATATTAATGCATGAATCACGATCAATATAAAACAATCGTCCCACTTGTCTATCACTGTATTATAATGCATCTAGGACGTTGCCATTGATTGATTGCACATCAAGATGCCCATCCAATGAGACGGAGCATAGTAGAGGATATCAGTATGTACCTCTGCGTAATTATACATTTACTGGGCTTAAGTATGTTCCACTTGAATGAGTTAGCGCGAACCTGTACCGTTGAGCGTAGAAGGTGCACTGATGAGTCGAGAGATATAAAAGTAAAATGGGAGCCCATTTTATGTCCCATTGCATGGAAAAGGCCTCCATCATTCAAAATCTTGTCCCAGCTACATAAATGTGTTTAATCTGTGTATATCTTAGTAGGCTTAGTGTTTATAGGAAAGGTACCTAAATCATGATACTGAGAAGGTATGGCAGTCCTCGTGTTTTGCCTCAATCATGTCAGCATACAAAAATAAGTTGTACAATATAGGGTGCAGTGGGCTCCTACATCATAACATCAAATGAACACGTGTATTAGTTTCATGTTTTAACGATTCCGATTGTGTATCGATCCCGGCGTTTGCACCCTATTCGATATATCGATTGAGTACAGCGTTGTTGTGTGTATGGCTCTCACAACAACTACGTCTGGGCAAGTACACTCACAATGGGGTTGGGATATAGTGAATGCAACGTGACTATAGGGCTAGCAATTTGTATTGGAGTATTTTGAACGGTGCTTACGTTTGGTTTCGTAAAGAATTTCAGTTGTCGACTTTTGCCTAAATAACCTTCAAACATGTTTATTGTTTATATTGCACTTTGATAATATCATGCTCTGTATAAAAATTACAACGGTTTTTATAATTATTCTTTTTTGAATATATCTAGATCTCCCTCAAAATTTTAACATTCTAGTTGAAAGAAACATATCGTCAGACCTATGATTAAAACAAAAGGAGGTTAATCAAAGTGTCAAACAAAGTATTTGTACAACCTTCGCAAGAAGCCGGACACTAAAATTACTGACAAGTAAAAAAATAACGCAAACGACACAGGGTGTGTTTCTACGACCCTATCATTAGCACCCCATGATATATGGGAACTATTAAGCGAGCCAGGCCACGCGCAGACAAATCACATGGGGACGTGTCGGGCACGTGACTTCAACACACCACCCGATCTGTGTTGACAGGTATTTGTTTACCATTATAGAGGTATTATTTGTGTATCGGTAGAGATGGTGAATAAACCGAATACAAGAGTAAATTATTGATTAAAATTGATATCCTTGACGATGTCGGAATAGTTTTTTTTTTATGTGATAGAGAGGAAAACGAACTAGAAGGTCACCTGATAGTAAGTAATCACCGCTGCCCATGGACGTGTAACGCATCTGCGTAACCTACCTACAAAAAACACGTAATACCCTGTTACCCACATAGACAGTTACGAAGTGCTACTTCACTGTGGTCTTTTGTAAGGTGGAGGTATTTCCCCTAGGCGAGCTGCTCATTCGGTTAAAGTTCCACAAAGCTTTACCACATCACTAACACACATAGTACACTGCGTAAACTTATATTTTTTTCTTATTGATTGGCTTGATGAATATTTATTTGTGACCCTGCCTTACAAACAAACATAATGGACATAATGCACATTAATTATTTTTAGGTGGTCGCAATACGGCTTAGAACAAAGGGCTAGACAGTCTGCAACGCTAGGGGAAGTACTAATTGCAGGGCCGACTATCTTGGATTGAAGCCTTTTTTCTTCGAGAGTGCTAATTTACTTTGGTTTCCTTTGAGTTCGTGGTATCTTTCCACCAGCTCATTTATGCCTAAGCTAAGCAGCAGCATAGCCCTCCCACTATATTTATGTTCAACTGAATTCATTATTTTTCAACGAAGGTTCATGATAGGTTTCATTTGTTTGGAAGACTTACTGTTGATTGACATTCAACCAACTTAGTTTATAAATTATTATGTAATTTAACGTTCCCGTTGCGGCAGACTGTAAACATTTTAATATTTGTTATTTAATATAAACCTTGACATTTACGGGAGAAAAGTTATATAGCTTCCTTTGTAAAACAACATTCCTATCGCGAGCTTTCGATAACATTACCCACATTATTTATGAGTCATTTCACCAACGTAAGAGGTGGGACGAAAAATAGATATCCCCATATTAATAATAGATTACCTTCAGGGTGAAAATACTTCCTTCCAGTTTAGTGAACTTTATTCAAATTTATCTTTCACTATAGGGACACCATCCCATAGCTATACATAACTTAACTCCAGGACAACAGGATTTAGTTAATATTCCTATAATCTATTATTATGAAACACTTCTTTAATGTCAAATCAGGTTATTATTAAGTCAGAATAACATTACGCACGAAATTGTGTGCGAAATAACCGATTTGCCCTGTAGTGACAAACTAGGCTGATACTTTATGAATATTTATTGTCCCAACAACAATACCGTGTTAGTCATAAACTTTGCACTAACATTACAAGCAGCAGGCACGTCAAACGAGACGTCTACATTCAATGTTAAATCAAAGGTCAACAAACTTAAAGCGAGTGCATCAAAAACCATAAAACAACCGACCGGGCACGGGAAAATATTCGCGGGTTGCGTCTGTGTGCGTTGGACAAGGATTAACCCCATGGGGTATTGATCCGGACTGCACACACACACACACTAACACACAAAAGTCTCAGAAAGCTCTTACTGCATACGAAATAGAGTTAAAAACGAGCAAGCATTTTCTGTCTTCGGGAATAGGGAAACAAACTTTCCGTGCTTTCGAAGATGCGTTCTGGGCGTATTCTAAGATAAATTTGTAAGCTGTTCTGTTAACTCTTAAACTTGGGGGATGCTTGTTTGTTTCTTAAGAGTTTGAAATGACTTTTTGTTAATATACATATAATATCTCGTTAAAAGAGGGACATTAATAGACTCAATTGAGCCCCTATACATTGGCTTAAAAGCCAATGTAAAGCAATATAATTATGATCGGGATAAAAGGTTGGTATTAAATGCTTCAGAATCAACGCGACTAATATTAGTATCGCTGGCATCGTAGTTTTTTTTTTTTATGACATACGAGAAATCCCGTACCATAGGCAATATGGTAACATGGATGATTTGTGTTGGTTAAGTCTAAAAGTCTGAGTTGGTTATAAAATAAGGCGTAATCCCAACTAATATTATAAATGCGAAAGTAACTCTGTCTGTCTGTCTGTTACGCTTTCCCGCTTAAACCTCGCAACCGATTTTGATGAAATTTGGTACAGACAATCTTTAGACCCTGAGACAGAACATAGGCTACTTTTTATTTCGAAAAAAAGAAATCCACGCGGACGGAGTCGCGGGCGGCCGCTAGTAATAAATATGTTCACACATTTAATAATTTGAAAATCATTAGTATATTAAAGCAACTTACCTTTCATAAAAGAGGTCCCTGTGGTATCCATCTGAACTGCTTGGATGATCCGACGCACAGGCAACACCTCTCTTGAGAGTAACCTGTAACAAAAACTTTGTAAGCCTCAAGATATCACAACTTCAAAACAAGTTAATGTCGCATCCCATTGCCTGATGTTTATCACTTTGTTCAATGTTCGGATATTATTCGCATCGAGCTTTTTTACCAGCACCATTAGGAAAGCGCCATACATGTTATGCGCGTTTTATGTTATTAGTAATTCAGTTTCTTTGAGGCGGGTTTTGTTTGGCTTAATCACTACGTTTGCCAAATGCTGGTTGGTAAAATTCATACTAAATATGAGCTCGATGGCGCTCGGCCTGCGGTTGCTAAAGTTTAGCAACGTTCGCAGAGGCCAGTCCGATAATTTTCATCTCGAGCTCCTCCGTGCTTCGGAAGGCACGTTAAGACGTTGATCCTTGCGCCTGATCTCTCTAAGGTCGTGTCAGATTGCTGTCCCACGGAATTATGAGTGAGGGAATAGGAAGTTCACCTGTGCTTGCGCACTTACTTGTGCACTATAATATACCTATCCTGCGTAACTGGCTGATCTTAAGATCGACCGCCATGGCCGAATACAGCCGGAGGGATTATTATTCTTATTAAATTCTGTTCTTACTTGCGGAGCAGAGCGGTGCTCGGGAGGGGGCGGGGAGCGGGCGCGCTCAGCGAGCCGCACCGACGCCGTCAGCCCCCGCCTGCAACGAACACGTCAGCTGTTAAATTGCATTCTAACCTCATCACAGACGTGAAGATTTTTAACTTGAAATATGGAATGAAGGTTACACGATCAGTCTTGCGAAGCCTGGGCTCCGAGGTAATGACCGAGGATGCAACCGGGATGGGCGCTAGGATGATGATGATGATGGAATGAAAGTTACACAGTTTTTAGGGTCTACATATTATTATTTCACTATTGTCCATTTCAGCTAATATGATATCTGTGACAAGTATACGTCTTATACAAAATTAAACTTTATTTCAAGGCAATAAGCTCAACAAGCTGTTCGTATGATTTTCCAAAGGGTTCTTAACGCTTGAGCTTATTGTCGATTTTCCTTTGGTCCGTGGACTGTCCCGAGAATCATCTTAGGTGAAATGGACTATAGAAGCTTGTTGCGGTGCGCTGGTGCTTTGCTTGCACGCAGAATATTACAAGTATAATTCTAACATCTATAGATCGTACATTGCTTCGATTTTCAAAGGTCGCCGGTTCAAGCAATTGAGTGTGTTACATAATTTACGTTAGCGTGTAATTAAACCACATTTCAAAGTATTCTTATTTTTATTTTAGTTACCCACGACATCCAAAAATATCTGAAAAGACACGCTTCCGCAGGATCAATCAAAGAGCTCATTTTTCATGCCATTCTAGCTCAGTTTCACCACACCATTCGTCACCGTGGGTAAATTAAGAACACATAACATCTTCAGAAATCTTCAAAAGTCACTTCGAAAGTTATTAATAGATTAAGGGCCGTAGCGAACAAACATTGTTGATGAAAAGCTACTTTCACCCAGAGTAACATAGGCTATATTTTATCCCGGTACGGGAAGTAGTTCCCCCGGGACGCGGGTGAAACCGGGTGACGGGCCGCTAGTATTAATTAAATAAGTAGGGTACCTAAGTAATTTCACTATTAATAAACCATAAGTTGGCATGCACCATAAATTTCGTATAAACTATTATAAAGGCGAAAGTTTGTATGTGTGGATGTATGGATGTATGGATGTATGGATGTTTGTTACTCTTTCACGTAAAAACTACTGAATGGATTTGAATGAAACTTTACCACAATATAGCTTATACATCAGAATAACACATAGGATATTGGAAATCGAAATCCACGCGGACGGAGTCGCGGGCGGCCGCTAGTATCTCATAAATACAAGTAAATTAAACTCGAACTAAAAGATTTAGGGGCATTCTGACAGCCCTATCTGGAGTCAAGTGGAGTATTTCCGTAGCCAGGTGACGCACGCGCCGAGGATAATTTATCGGCCTTCCACCTCAGCATGTTTACCATACAGGAGTGATTCGTGGCTCGCGATATAATGCCAAAGCTCAAGTGAAGTCAAGTGATTGACAGTAGGTATATCATGAATGTAACAATTATGAATTTAATCATATTCGGATCCAAGCAATAACAAGGATCTTATTTATTAAGAAAAATGCAGAATATTAAGTAAATAAATAAATACATTAGTATAAAACACCAATTGCCTAGCCCTAAACTAAGCTTGAAGCTTGTACTATGGATGCAAAGAAACAAATAGAAAATAATATTATATTTACTGTCAATAATATGAAAGTGATTTTTGTATATTTAATTATTTAAGCATTGTACATGCTAGGTTTTATTTTAATATATATAAAAAAATCACTTGATTTCAGGTTGGGTTCAAACCGAGCTCTTGAACTGATTAACCTACCAAGAACTGATTAAGCTACCAAGAACTGATTAAGATACCAAGAACTTATTAAGCTACATCATCATCAGTTTAGCGCTTGTCCCGGTCGCATCCTCGGACAACTTATTAAGCTACCAAGACCATTATTAGATGAATTCCTGCTTGTTATTTACTTAACAACACATGCTGCGCCACATCTTCAATGTTGTATAAAAATATTCTTCTTGCATACAATTTCTAAAATTCATTGATTAAGCACATATAAAATATATAGGTGCATAATAATATGCCAAAACAATACAATAAGGAAAATATCTGTGGTTGAGTGTAATACATAAAGGGGTTATACCAAAATGATAGTTTATGTAACAATTTAACTTGATCATAACCTCATTAGGCAAATTAAGTACCTAACAAGTGCAAAATAATTTTATATGATTTTAAACGAAATACTTAGATAAATGAGAATTCAAACTGCGATGTCAAACATTCTATTGTTCATGGTTAGTGAGTAGTAAAAAAAGAAACAAACATTTAATGTAAATTTAAAAGATATAATAAGTCATTTTTATTGGATTTTGGTGGGTAGATTTACAATTGCACATATTCATTAGTTAAGTAACTTCCCAAACATTGTATCATGGTGCCGAGCTTACTCCCAATGTAGAACATTAAAAACTTAGAGAGGTACCCTCCAAAAAAACTTATAATGTTTACTATATGAGTTACTAGCGGCCGTCCGCGACTCCGTCCGCGTGGATTTCGATTTCCAATATCCTATGTGTTATTCTGATGTATAAGCTATATTGTGGTAAAGTTTCATTCAAATCCATTCAGTAGTTGTTACGTGAAAGAGTAAAAAACATCCATACATCCATACATACAAACTTTCGCCATTATAATAGTAGTAGGATCTCAATAGGCGGCTTGGACTTTTCAAGATATAAAACTATTGTTATTGCCTATGTGATTCTAGTAAGATATATTCTAATAAGGAAATATTTCACAAAATAAAGCAACTGAATGTTCTATTAGAATGAGTTGGTAAAATAATTTTTATGAGCACACAATTTACCTGTTGTTGCGATTATGTCCAATAAGGATTGCATGGGGCAGAATGAGCGTTCTACTCTTAACTTAATTTGAAACAATGGATATTCATCCACAAATCTCTGAATGAGATAATTATAGACGATGTTCTAAGAACTATTACTTATTATAAATATTTAGATACCTGACAAGAATAGACAATGAGGAAATAGAGGGGTAGGAACTAAATAATATGATTTATTAGAATTGAAGTCTTATAAGACAACACAAGAGAATAACCTACAGACATCAAATACTAATAAGGTAGATACGATAAGATGCGATAAATAAATGCACAAGAGCAGAGCAGTTCAGAAGTCTCATAAAATATAGCTGAAGGTAGGTAAATATTTTTTATGTCACTAGTTCAAATGCTGTGTCCCTTCTCATAAATACAATGTAAATAGGTAAGAATTTATGTTCTTCACGCAAGAAATACTATATAAACAAAGAACAAATAAGATTTTTTTGTAGCAAAGCTTAAAATCGTTAACAGTCCACTGTCAAAATGCATTTCAAATTCACGAACGCCCCAAAGGGTTTTTCTGATATCTACTGGTAGATGATATATCTACATTAAATACTCACCATTGCAGGTAATAGAAAATCCTGTTTCAGTAAAATTACTAACAAAATAACACAAATCACAACAAATCTCCCACGCACAGCCGCTTTGCAAAATTCAAGAAATAGTGTTGCGACACTGTGCCTTGCTTGTCATGTGAATGTGCTCTTCTGAATCGAATATTTTGCAAGAATTATTTTCAATATATTAAATATAAAATATAAATAATTGGCATTTGTATTCAAAATGCAACTAATAATTAAATAAATATATATAAAAATTCTATCTTTTTGTGGAATGCAGTCTAATCGATAAAAGACAGCCCAATGTCGGTTTATCGATTTTTTTATCTTATATGTTTTCTTGAAGTATTAAAACTAGCCCGCAAATTAAAAATTCAGGACTTGCTTGGGTAAAATTCAGGATTTTATGTTATTTTCAATTAAATTGAAAATAATAATTTAAAAAAATACTTATAAGAAAGCGTTCCAAACGTTTTGTTCGCAATTTCGATTAACTCTTTCTTTTAAAAAAGGTAATGTCAAATTGTCATTTGTCAGCAGAAAGAAATTATATTTCTTTTTCAATTCAATGGTTCAAAAACATTAAATTTCAATAAACTTTGCAAAATAAGTTCAATTCGAAGGTAAATTTTAAGAAGTATTTCTAAGTTTCGTGCTCAACTTATTCATTTTATGAAAGATAAAGTCCCAATGTTGTGATGTAAGATGATGTGTTTTACGGAGTTTTAGCCGATTTCCTCTTTTAATAAACATGAATTAATATTGGTTATTATCATTTCGCCATTTTTTATTTGTGTGATAGTTATTTAAGTTATGGTGTTTGTTTTAGATGTTGAAATTCAGTGGTGCTGTGATTTGGAGGTTAGGTGCGAGAGCCACTATTCGTAAATACTCGGGTCCCGGGGCCACAGTGTTGAAAACTGACAAAACTGACTCCTCCAGAAGTCTGACTGACAAATCAGTTCCAGCCGGCTCTGAAGATAATACAGGTACAAACAAAGGTGGGCCATGGAAGATATTGGTAGTTAAAAATATATTTTTTAATAAGTATTTGCACCATGTAGACCTAAAAAAACACTTACTGATTATGCCACAATGAGTAAGATGAATATCTTTTGTGACTAAAATCATAAAGTACTCAATAGGTTGACTTTTAAGAGCTGAGTAGGTTGGTTCTTTGCCTAATACTAAAGTTGAAATAAAAAGTAAAATTAAATGTATGAGGTTTAAAAAGCACATCTCTATAAAAATCTTTTCAAATTGCTATAAAGTTATGTTACTGTTTTGGTATTAGAAGGTAACTATCAATGTTTTATTTATGTGCATAGTATATCGTATTTTTTCACATAACTGTATCTTAAAACTAAATGTAAGAGTAATAGAATACTCAAGTGTTAATATTTCTTTAGGGTTGGTGGCTGCAGCATTTGCATCATTAAGTTCGCCCGAGGTGGAGGACAAGAGGAAGCCCACGCACAAATCAGTCAAACAAAGCAAGACACAGATACTGGACAGCCAGATACAAAAAGCCAGTGACATTGACAGTCTACTTGTTGTTGCGGAGAATTCTATTATTTCCAGGAGACATGCTCTTAAGGTAAAATATTTTTTTAAGTTGCCAATGCAAATATTCCTACATTATTTTGTTTAGTATTTAGTTTAACAGAAAATAATGTAAGGTGTGTAAGTAGTTAATACATAAAAAGCTTTTTTTTAAATGGTTTGTGCTTTATTGAACAACAAGTTGTATTCAACAATGTCTTAATTCTATGATTCTTAAAAAGAAGATAATTTATTGATTAATTTAGTACTCTCTGCATTATACAATTATAATTAGTAATATAGGCATTTTATTGTTCCTAAATGAATATTGTCTATATGATATACAAATACAACTGACTTAAATTGAATTAAATGAAGACTCATTTTGTTTTCAGATGGTATCCATATTGTCGGACTGGTCAAACAGCAACAAAGTTAAACTGTCAGATTTTGAGAAAGACCCTCGCTTCCTTAAGCTATGCCGTATCTTGGCGAGGACCCCTGCCACTCAAGCTGTCAGCTCCTTGACCATGGCCGAGGATCTGAGCACTGTGCTCGGGATTACGGGAGATGATGAGGCTGCAAGGCTGATAACTAATTTGACATTACCACAAATGATTAAGGTATGGTTTTTTATATTTCACAATTTGTTCACAAAACAGATTCAAAGGAGTAGCTTGTAGTGAGGTTAAAATCAGACTAAGAACTATCCCCCTTTAATTGTATCATGAAAGAAGATGTACATGCAAAATTTAAAGAGTCCTGAATACTTATAGATACATAGTCCTCTATGTATCTATTTAAGTATATTTGTAACTAGCGGCCCGCCCCGGCTTCGCCCGTGGTACTTGTCCACTATTTAATGGATGATATTATACATAAAAACCTTCCTCATGAGTTACTCTATCTATTAAAAAAAAACCGCATCAAAATCCGTTGCGTAGTTTTAAAGATTTAAGCGTTCATAGGGACATACAACACACATAGGGACAGAAAGAGCGACTTTGTTTTATACTATGTAGTGATACCACTGTTGATTCTGATGTCTGTAACACAAGTGCTTAAGCCACTTAACACTTTAACACAAGGTCAGATCAATGTATTTGATGTTTTGAAATATTTATTTATTTATTTTATTTAGTATCTATGTGTGCGGAAACCGAAATCCACTCTAATGGAGTCGCCGCTAGTGAGCAGATATATTAGATCGTTAGTATACTATAAAGGGGCCCCTTAAACCTACACGCTGGGTCGCAAGTCCCAGGCGCCGACTGACATTCCTCTCTGTTCCACGCGATGGACCCGGCGAATCCATGGATAGCTAAGAAGTTCGTCTCATAAGGTTCATTTTCCTATGAACCAGGTGATGAAAGCTCTGCAGCAGAAGGGTCGCCGGAGCACGCCACTGCTGCGCGCTCTATCGCACAACATCACGCGCCAGGCGGAGGTGATCGACCTCAAGAAATCAGCCGACCTGCTCTTCTCCATGGCTTCACTGAACTTCCCCGACCCAGTGCTGTTGGATAGGATATGCAAGTGAGTTGTCATGGATGATGCAGTATATACACAATTACGAGGGCAGTTTGATAAGTTCGTGCAAAAATAAAAAGTATGTTACTTTTTGAGGTAAACCTTTTTTATTCTTCGACATAGACTCCTTAGAGGCTTATACACGTAATTTAACGCTTTTCGAATTAGTTAATCCTTTCCAAATAATAGGATTTGTAAAGGTCTAAAAAATAGCCAAATTTTTCAGCCATCACCTCCATGTTTGAACAAAATTTTATTCATGAAAATATTTTTTTTAATAAAACGACAGATTATAGTCAAAGGGAGTCAATTCTGTAGAATAACAAGGATATAAAACAAATTGGGAGCCTATTTCTACTAATTTTGGGACCACAACTTCTGGGGTGTGGGCTGGTACATTTCCATAATAAAAAATGACTTTTTCAGACAGCTTTCTCGTCTCTGAATGTTGGTGAATAATATTATGTACTCGTTGATTCGAGATGTCCATAGCACTAGTAATCTCATGCATCTTCACTTTTCTGTCATCTATCACTATGTCATGGATTTCAACCAACATTACTGCAGTAGTACCCTCTACAGGACGTCCAGATGGCTTAGCATCACTTGGACCCATAAGATCACTGCAATTATTTTAAAACACTTGATAATGTAAGGTGCAGAGTCTCTATAATGTTTGTCAATCATCACTTTTGTCTCCTGAGGAGTTTTACTTTTCAGACAGTAATGTGAAATCACCACACGAAAATCTGTTTCACAAAATGTTCTGAAAATCACTCGACTTCCTTTACGCGAATCAATGCCAAACACAAAGAAGTGGGCCGATCAAGCTGAAACTTTGCGTATGGTCCTCTAAAAGATGCTAGTAATCAAACATAAACTCAAAACGAAGCAATAGCATAAGCTCTCGGACTTTGCACGAACTTATCAAACCGCCTATGTATATTATTGTTCTTCTTTCCTACAAAAAATTAAACAAAAAAAAAGGGAGGCAAACTAATAAGAGGGTTACCTGAGTCCTAATGGTAAGTAATTACTGCTGCTCATGGACATCGACAACCTCAGCTTGTCAGCTTATCTATACTTATAATAAATCTTTAAAGAGGGCAATTCTGTACATTAAATATATTTTCAAAATAACTATCAGGGGGTGATTAGTGATCGATTCTGATGCCAAAAATGCAATTAGTAATTTTTTTGTCTGTCTGTCTGTCTGTATGTTCCTTATAGAAACAAAAACTACTGGACGGATTTTGACGAAAATTGGTACAGTTATTTTTCATACTCCTGGGCATATTATTGTGACGAGTAATGTCAAATATCAGTGTAACATGAGGGTGGTTGTCAACTTATTTTTATTAAACAGTCTGTCGCTTACTCCGGCCTTTCATTGACGTCTCATTGGCGACGAGGATGGGATTTTTTAATTATCTCGTAAACGGATAACGTGTTTTAATTTTCAAAATGCCAATCGGGAAAATAGAACCTTTTAATTTAGCTTCAAAGCTATGGCCTGCATATATTCGTCGGGTAAACCAGTACATTATGCTGAATTCAATAGAAGATAAATTGAAGGTGCCTATGTTGATAACTGTCGTGGGTGAAGAAACATACGCGTTGATGTGCGATCTGTGTTCACCGAGTTTTCCAGAGGATAAAACGTATGAAGAATTAGTGAAACTAGTGACGGAACACTTAGAACCACAGCGTTCCGAGATTGCCGAGCGCCACGTGTTCAGATTGCGCCGACAGCGTCCCGGCGAACCCCTCACGGAGTACTTGCAGGCGTTAAAACATCTCGCGGCCACGTGTAATTTTGGAAAATGTAAATCTTGTTCAACGCTAGAGGAGAACCTGCGTGACCAGTTTGTTTCGGGTCTCGCAAACGATACAATGCGATCCAGGATTTTTGCAGAAAAAAAAATACAATACAAAGAGGCAGTTGAACTAGCATTGGCATTAGAGGCGGCGGAAAAGCATGCGGAGGTAAGCGGGTCCACGGGGGCCGTGACAGACTCGTCTCGGGCTACGGGCGGCGAGGCGGGCGAAGGCCTGCATTACGCGCGCGGCGGGCCGGCGGGCTCGCGCGGGCGAGGGCCGCGGGCGCCCGACACCGGCGCAGGCGGCGCAGGAGCGGCCGGCAGCAGGGGCGGCGACGGCGCGGGCTCGCGCGCGAGGGCCTGCTGGCGCTGCGGCAAGGCTCACGCACCAGACAAGTGCAGGTTTAGGAATTACAACTGTGATGAGTGCGGGCAAAGAGGTCATTTACGTGTGATGTGTAAAAGAGTGCGTGTGAGTGGCGGCCAACAAAACTACGTAAGTGACGAATTGGATGATGGAATGTTCAATATTGCAGTCGCAGCTCAAGGTAACAAACCATACTTCATTAAGGTTAGGATCGACGGAAATAGTTTAGAGTGTGAAGTGGACACTGGCAGCAAAATTTCCGCGATTAGTGAGGACACCTACCGACGTATGTTTTCGAATAAAAAAATAGTAGCCGATAATTTAATATTAAGATGTTATTCTGGTTTGCAAATCGAGTCGCTGGGTTACATTGAGGTGGAAGTGTGTCTAGGGGATAAAATAGCCAAATCACTCCCACTTTATGTTATTAAAGGTGGTGCTCGACCTTTATTAGGAAGACAATGGATGCGCGCTTTAAAAATAACACAAATAAACCTAAATGAAATCGCAGATGACGGATTTGTAAACCGGTTATGCGAGAAATTCCCCGAAGTGTTTTGTGACAAATTAGGTACATGTAAGCGATCTATTCGACTACAGCTGATAGATAACGAACCGGTGTATGTGCGAGCGAGACCGATGCCGCTGGCGCTGCGCTCGCGCGTCGAGGCGGAGCTGGCGCGGCTCGAGGCGGACGGCTCGATATACCGTGTAGATTACTCAGATTATGGCACCCCAATTGTCCCCGTCGTTAAAGCAAATGGTGACATACGCATTTGCGGTGATTATAAAATTACCATAAACCCAAAGTTAAAAAGGGATTATTACCCACTGCCACGCATCGAGGAGATGTTTGCAAATCTAAGCGGGGGGGAGAAATTTAGTAAAATCGATTTGAGACACGCGTATGAGCAATGTCTTATAACTGAGGACTCGCAGAAGTATACGGCGATAACTACGCATGTAGGTACGTTTGCGTATCGTCGCACCCCTTACGGCCTTTCTTGTATACCAGAAAAATTCCAAAAAATAATGGAGGAGACATTGCGCGGGGTGCCAGGCTGCGTCGTATTTTTGGATGACATATGCGTAACAGGGTCAAACAACACTGAACATATTAAAAATCTGACAGCTGTACTCGAAAGATTACGCAATATGGGGCTTACTGTTAAATTAAGTAAATGTACTTTTCTACAAGATGATGTTAAGTATTTAGGATTTATAATTAACAAAGACGGCCTGCGTCCCGATCCGGAAAAACTTGAGGCCATTTCCAATGCACCAGTTCCTGGGAACGTATCACAACTTAAAAGCTTTTTAGGGATGTTAAATTATTACGGGCGGTTTATTCCCAATTTAAGCACCATCTTGCAACCCTTACATAATTTGTTAAAAAAAGGCGTGGATTGGAAGTGGGACTCAAAATGTGCTAAAGTGTTTTGTGAGGCGAAGCGATTACTCCTGAGCGACCGCGTGTTAGCGCACTATGAAGAGGGGCGCGAGATGGTGGTGTCGGTGGACAGCAGCGCGTACGGGCTGGGCGCGGTGCTGGCGCACCGCTACGCGGACGGCGCCGAGCGGCCGGTCAGCTGCGTCTCGCGCACGCTCAGCGCGCCCGAGCGCAACTACAGCCAGCTCGATAAAGAAGCGCTCGCTATCTTATTTGGTGTCACAAAACACCACCAGTACCTATTCGGAAGGCGTTTTGTGTTACGCACTGACCACCAACCGTTAACGTATATTTTTGGTGAAAAGGGGGGCATCCCGCAAACTGCAGCCAGTCGGCTGCAAAGGTGGGCGGCGCGTCTGGCTGCATACGATTTTTCGATAGAATTCGTTCGTTCGGCGGACAATGGTCCGGCTGATGCACTTTCACGATTACCGTTACCTCGGGAGGGTCGTTTCGTAGACACTGTAGATTATATTAATTTAATGGAAGAAATATTGCCGGTCAATTTCAAAGATATTGCGAGAGAGACGGAACGTGACCCATTACTGTGCAAAATTAAAGGGTTCATTAATTTTGGTTGGCCGGCGAGTCCGAGTTGTGACGCGGAAAGACCATACTTTTTAAGGAAAAATGATTTGTCTGTTAGTCAGGGATGTGTTATTTATAAATATAGAATCGTAGTGCCACAAGTATGCCAAAAACAAGTTTTAAGTGAAATTCACGAAGGGCATTTAGGCATGAATAAAATGAAAAGTTTATCACGTAGCTACATATATTGGGCAAATTTAGATCGCGACATTGAAGAGGTGTGCAGGTCGTGCAGCGCATGCCGCAGCGTGCGCGACGCGCCGCCGCGGGCGCAGCTGCACCCCTGGGAGTTCCCGCTGCACCCGTGGCAGCGCGTCCACGCCGACTTTGCCGACTGTCAAGGGGTTCGGTGCTTAATAATAGTAGATGCTCATTCAAAGTGGATCGAGGCAGTTCCGATGAAAAGTACAAATACAGAATCCACTACTAAAGTATTCAGAAGCATTTTTTCCACGTTTTGGACTACCGTCACAGCTCGTGACCGACAACGGGCCACCGTTTTCTTCGCACGATTTCAAATTATACTGTGAAAACAATTGTATTAAACATTCAACCTCGGCTCCTTATAGACCTCAGGGAAACGGCGCAGCCGAAAATGCCGTGAAAACGGTAAAGAAAGCAATTAAAAGAGCATTATATGAAGGTGAGGACGTAAACAACGCACTTAGTAAATTTCTTTTACAATATCGGAACTGTGAGCACGCAACCACTGGCATCTCGCCAGCGGTAGCTCTGCTGGGGCGGCGGCTGCGCAGCCGGCTGGACGCGCTGCGGCCGGACGTGGCGGCCGCCGTGCGCGACCAGCAGCAGCGCCGGGCCGAGCGCGCGGGCGGCGCGCACAGGGACTTCCGTGAAGGGGACGCGGTGCTCGCGCGCGACTACACGCCGAGGGGGGACAAGTGGGCCGAAGCCACGGTTATAAAGAAAACGGGGCCAGTCTCGTACAAGTTAGGTCTAGGTAACGGAATGGTGTGGCGCAGACATACCGACCAAATCATTCCGAAGACTCGTTCCGATCTGAACAGGTATTCACTATCCAGATTAAGCACAGCCGCTGAGGCAGAGGGCACAGGTTCCGAGGGCGAAGTAGAGGTCGATAACAGAGCCGAGGGTGATGTATTCGAAGACGCGTCAAGTGGCGACGGTGAGGGCCCGAGGGCGCCGTCGAAGGCACCGCAGGAGTCGCCGCGGCCCACCGCGGAACCGACCCCGCCCCAGGCCGGCCTGGAGGCAACGCCGGCGCCACTTGGCGCCTCCGCTCGAGCACTGCGTGCATGGAATCGAGCTAAAAGGAACCCCAACTAAATAAGGGGATTATTTAAGATTGTAGACTGTAATTAATGCACATTTAGGCGTTTTCTTTGTATTTAAGATGTATAGTTTAAAAATTAGGTTTAAGCGATAACATTTAATTAAAGAATTAATTGTTAACTTGGTGGGGAGATATGTGACGAGTAATGTCAAATATCAGTGTAACATGAGGGTGGTTGTCAACTTATTTTTATTAAACAGTCTGTCGCTTACTCCGGCCTTTCATTGACGTCTCAATTATAGGATACTTTTCATCACGCTATAATCAACAGGAGCAGCGTAGTGAAGGGAAATGTGGGGAAAACGGGGGAATTTACTCCATTTCATAAGCTTCAGTCACCTATGCAGCCTTAATGGTTAAAGTCACATAGAAATCATGTATGACGGAAATATTCTACATAAAATTGCCTAAAAAATATCTCCCAGCAGCATATGTCTATCTTTTATGGTGGACTCACAATAACACGTGTAACTCAGGATCCAAATTGGTTTGAACACGCTAAGCTCAGCAACTACTGGTTCGAATTGACAAAATATTTTGTGTTGGATAGTCCACTTACCATTTGTCGAGGTAGGCGTTAAGCTATCTATAGTAACAATTTGTGCGGAAACCGTAACCCACGCGGACGGAGTCGCTGGCGGCCGCTAGTCTTACATAATATTACCAATTGTACTGTTACTCTAACCAGTGTTCATATTTAATTATTACGTCAGCAATTGGGGATTTGACTGCAAATGCGGGTTGGTGATCTGATCACAAACCCGGTCTGTGTTCAGAAAAATCAACCCAATTTTTGACCAACCTAGGAATCGAACCCAGGACCTCGAGACCATGGCTCGGTGCCTAGAATAAATTCATTGGACTAACACACCAATTGTCTAACCCCAAACTATCCATTCATCCATTGTACAAACTGCGAGCTTAGTGCCCTAGGGAAGGTATAGACATACTTAAATACTTTTATGAACATCTATGTGACGAGTATATAATATAAATTATTATCATCTTCCAGGGACGTAATAGACACTCTCCCGGCCAATCAGGACCGTCCGTCCGTAGTCACGTCCATAGTCGTGTCTCTGGGCCTGCTGAAGTACCGTCACGAGGCGGCTCTGACCGCCCTGGCGCACTGGCTGCAGTCTCACGCGGCGGTCGTCCGCGCCGGCGACGTCGCGTCTGCTGTAGTTACCTACGCTACGTTGGACTTCGTGCCGCCTGACAGCGAGAAGCTGTTTGAGGTGAGATATGAAGAGTCTCTCTGTTTCTCTCTCTCTCTGTTTTGCCCTAAGGTTGACTGGTAGAGAATGCCATGAGGCATTAAGTCCGCCTTTTTTACCAATTCTATTTCGTGCAATAAAGTTTAAATATATAAATAAATAAGAGTAGATCAACATTATTAACATCAGCCTATCGCAGTACACTCCTAGACATAGGCCTCTTCATTTAGCCCGATTTTCGGCGACTCAAGCCGAAGGGTAGATAAACTTTATAAAAGACTTTTCAAGAACTGTTCGACTACCGGTTTGGTGTACCTAATGGTTTAGAAGTGACTGTAATGGCCTAGGCTAGGTCATTGGCGAAGTGATTGAACGACGTCGGTGCGCCCCGCTGGCTTCGGCCGAAGTTGCCGAATGCAGCCGAACGCTGCCGAAGGAACACCTCCAACAGTGACTGTTACTACAAGAGGTTAAGGGAGAGCCAAGATCTTATTCTCCTTTTTTGTCGGGCGGGTGTCAATTATTGTTTTGGTCATAGTTTGATGTTGATAATTCTTAGAAGCTTTTAGACTTGCGCGTTACATTATACCACTAATATTATTTTACGGGACTAATCAATAAAAAATATGTATAATATACTTACTGTTTGACGTTTTGGGTGCGTTACAACAACTGTGGTCGCAAGCGGAATGTACTAAGTAGTATACATATTCTACTTTACTAATGACGCGTTAAATAATATTTGAGGTGATTATTCTTATTTGGCTGATGTTCCAGACGGCGACAGCGCTCAAAGAGGAGGAGATGTCAAAGTCTTTAGCATGGTTGGACCTCGTGTTCTCGCTGCTGACGCTCGACAAGGCGGAGAAGCACCAGCTCGAGTCCACGCTGCAGCCGGAGTTCATAGACAAACTGCTCACGGCTGGAGGTAAGTCGTGTGTTGCTTCCGTCATTAATAACATCAATTTGGCAGTAAGAATGAGTAACTTGACATTAATTAATATGGATTGCGTCGGTGCCTTAACTAGTGATTACGTGACATCCCGGGTTGACGGACATCAGCAGTCCCAGTAATACACTGGGTAACGTAATGGTATCAATTACTGCCGTGGTGTCTATGGAGATCTGAGGGAGGTTAATACCCCCAGTATTGGATTTCAATTACAATTTGTAGCAACCACGTCTTCATAGTATTTTTTCTTACGTTGCTTAAACTAGTCTTTTCTTTACTCATACATCACTATGCCGCACTCTTGTTCATCGTTCAAGTATTATGTAGAGCAACTTGGAGGAAACAGTGTACTGTACGGTGCGTTACAGGAGGTACGGGGGGAGGGGCAAAAATCTTCAAAGATTCAAATTTTCGTGACGTAATACTAGAACGCTCCCTATCCGGCTCGAAGGACCATTGTTGGTAAATTACTCATTTCTAATTCGCTCATATGATGTGACGATATCCCCCGCAGAGATCCCGATCCCGTCCCGCCGCAAGCTAGTAATGATCGACGCGTGGCTGCGCCTGTCGGGCGCGTCGTCAGTGCGGCTGGCCGAGCACGTGGCGGCGGCGCTGCCGGTGACGCGCGCGCGCGACAAGGACCTGTACGTGCAGTGCGTCATGGACACCTTCCGGACTATTGTCTCCGCCGACGCTTTTCTAAGGAAGGACTGCAACTCCGGCATGGGGTTTATGTTCGGTGAGTGTTAGGGCGTACTCTTGAATATCTAAAAACTACCAGTGCGTGAGCTCCCAACAACTAAAACACACTTTCGGTTTAAAAGATGTTGATTGTAAGATTTGTAAGCTTGGACAATTAAGAATGAAAAAATATGACATTCGTTTTTTTAATATTCGTGCTTTCATAAACTGCTAGCATTAAAAAAAATGAAAATAAGAAATGATTTTTACCACAGAGGTTTTACTTTACAATATTCAAGTGTTCACTGACCTGTACATAAGAGAAGAATGAAAACAGTCAAAATAAGAGCCAGATTCTGTAATTTTTTTTTTATGTCAGAGGCGGCAAATGAAAGACAAGGTCACAAACTTAATGATTCAGTTAAAATATAGGCTAAGCATGTTACCCAGGCATCGCCCACGACGTAGCATCACACATCGCGCGCTATCGCCCGCTCCTCCCCCACTCCTCGCCTGTTTGCGCCCCGCCACCCCGCGACCTGACAGTTGCACTGGCACATTGATAAATTGGTTGATCTCTCGCCTGTAATATTCTGTTTTGACACTTATAATAACTTCTATGCTTATGGTTGTCTACAGACGCAGAGTTTGCTGTAGATGAAAAGTGTCATCCAGTTCCATTAGAAAAAGCTGCAAATGACAAGAGGTAAATTATGCGTGTTTTGTTAAAATAGTGTTTCATTGAAAAGTTTTTTGAAGTTTTGTATCTAAACCACAATTTGAATTTTCCGCTTAAATAATTTTATTTAATTTGATTATGTACGCTATTGTGCAGCAAGTTCCGGATAGCAGTGCTGGGGCTGGACTACCACGACATGTCGCGCCGCGCCGCCGCGCCGCTGGGCCTGCTCCAGCTCTGCACGCGCCTGCTGCAGCTGCAGGTAACATGCCTCTTGCTTTCATTGCTTTAAATTTTTACCCTGAAGTTGCCTTGAGAACAAACATATTTTTAGGTTATCGACTCTTAGGCTCGTATTAATAAATCGCACTCAACTCGGAGCTCAATCTTGAGCGCGAACTTGAGATGCTGTTTTGTATGAGATTGACATATCTAATTCGCACTCAAGATCGAGCTCAGAGTTGAGTGCGATTTATTATTTATTAATACGAGCCTAAGTTAAGGATCAATTTTAAGACGGAGCTTTGTAGTACCGGCCTAGAATAGTTATCCTATTGTTTCGTGTGTCTTAGAAGCGAGTTAAACCATTCCGGGAATATAGCTGACCAGCGTGCACTGAGCAAGATCCCCCCATCTGGAGGAGACCTACTTCCAGCAGTGCACTGCAACAGGCTGATGATGATGATACAGATGAAATGTTTGAGATGACTTCTAAGTATTTTTATTCCTCACTGTTTAACTATTTCTTCTAGGGTTACAAAGTGCTCCAGATCCCGTACACAGAGTTCAACCCTAAAGACAAGCTGGTGACCAGGGTCCAGTACATCAACAACCGGTTGAAACAGTTGGTAGGAGTCAAGCCATCCTCGTAGTCCACTCGTGATCATGCTTTGTACAGTAAGTCCACGATAGTCAACTAGTATTGGACCTACAACCATTCAACTGGTGGAAGGTAGTCCCACCTTGGAGTCCACTTGTGATCGTCATGCTTTGTAAAGTAAGTTCACAATAGTCAACTAAACACCTGAAGGTGGAATGATCGCATCTGCGGCCCTTATTGACGACTATGGGCGGCCGTGATCATTTACCATCAGGTGGTCCACTTGCTCCTTTGATTTTCTCTTGCATATAATGATCAATGAGAGTGAACTCACTTTTTTTAGTCTTGACATTAGCAGATACAGTACGGGATTTTATTATTATATTCAACAGTGGATGATCTTCCACAGTTATGGAGTTACTTGTGTACTTGACGAGACTTGGTACGACAGTTCTTGCACTATTATGATGTATGAATTTGTAAAGTAGATGCTAGAACGATATACTTAGCCTGGTCTTGGGCTAGGAAGGTACATAGTAAACAAATGAATGTATGATATATTCAATAACCGGTACTAAATTTTGCACATCTATCAGTCTTATAAAGGATTAACAGCCATCTTATAATTACTATAGTCCATTTCAGCATATATGATTCCTGTGACAGGTGTACTTCTATTACGAAATTAAACTTTATTTCAAGGTAATAAGTTTCACGAGGTGGTTTTATTATCATCTTGGCTGGAATAGACTATAGTAAATATTATTATGTATGTACTTATGTCTATTGGTGGACTGCACTAAGCTGATGATGATGATTGATGATAAATAGTTATATGTGTTTGAATTTAGCCAATTATGTATATATGCAACTTTGTGACTTATAAGTACCGATTTGCAATGTTTATTGATTGGTACTTGAAGGTAGGTTTCAGATGGCAGTATGTATGAGATTATACATTTGTAGATCCTCTTAACAACATGGTATAAAAACATTTAATTATTGTATTCTGCTTCAGTCTTAAATTAGTTTTGTATTATATTATGTACGTAAATGCCAGTTTAGTATCTAATATACTGTTTATTTATGTGAATAACCAGGATAGTTCAAATGTATTATTTACGATGCAAATACTGGGCGGAGCAGTTTGTGGAATAGCTTGCTTTTTTGTGATCATGTAAAAATATTTTCACATTTGACACTATGTTTTATGATGAATGTCTTGGTCAAGGCAAGTTCATATCACATAATAACATTTTCTAAAGAAAATAAGTGGCATCGCTTTGTATTATCTCTATGATTTGTACTTTAACATAACATACAGTGATAATCGATCATTTTACTTACTTGGATTCATTACACAAACAGATTTTAGCAAATGCTAATATTAATGGGAACTATTCATTTAGTTTTTTTTGACTGCTAAATGTAGCAGTGTGGGGTAAAAACTGAGTTGTAATGATATTTTATACCAATTGTAGTAAATATACACGACATCCACGCGAGGGCTTTGAAAAATTGTGATATTTCGTTGTCCTATAGTTATCGAGTGTAACAATATAGTATTTTAATTGTATTGTATCTAAATGCAAGCAGTTTTAATTTGGTTTCGTAGGTATTGCAGCTGACCACGACCAATCGGCATTTGCAGTTGGAGAAATTATTTTTATCTTTCTGTTGTGTTGTCTGTTACTTTTCCAAGATCCTTGTTAAAATTAAATCTTTAGATGTTTTTTTATAAAAAGCTGTTTGTATGTTCTACATTGGAATCATGTCATGTCAAAATATTCCTAGGCTCCTTAAAACCAAGAATTTGACAAAAATGCCCATGTAAATTAATTTATACAAAATGTGTGTTGAGATTGTGTAAATGGGGTATGTATAGTTGTTAATATTATTTAAATAAAAGATAATGACTAAAATTTGATTTATTATTTAATTAATTAACAATATTCTATCTTTATGTACAATGCCAGAGCTGATATTTGAACCAAAGGGACCCCTTTGATTCAGATATCGAATACTAGAGATTTATTGGACATCCAGGCCATCCGAAAACCTTAGAAGGATTCGCTCTGGTAATCTTAGTTATAACGTTAATTGCATTATTAGTTCAAACTCCTTCCGATCTTTGCCTTATTATCTCCTGTCCGATTTAAGACCATGTGTCACGAATCTGCAAAACAGAAAATGAAAATGCATATTTTGAAAGTGCTGATAAGGTTGATGTGGAACGCCTGTATATACTCGTATACGAATTTTATGTATGTCAAAGGGAACGAGTGAAGGGACAAAATGACTGAAGGAATTGAGGTCGGATTTGTTGCTAGTCCGATGCTATGGGAGTTTAACATAATCCACCGTAGCCTCACAACTGCAAATGGTATGCGTAAAAACATAATCTCATGAAAAGTCCCACTTACCATCAGGTGAACCTCTAGCTCGTTTGCCTCCTACGTTGTTGAGCTTTGTCTACGTCCAGAGGTGTTATGCGACAGACTGGTGATGATGATGATGCTGCTGCTGCTGCTGATGATGATGATGATGGTGGTGATGATGATGATGATGTTAACTCACGTGGTGACATTCTTGAAGAAGCCGGCGACGAGGCTGATGACGTCGTCGAAGAAGTGCACGATCTGCGGCGTGTAGAAGTGTGTCGTGCCCGGTCGGAAGACCAGGTGGTGGTTCAACTTCTGCAGGCTCCTGAAGTTGTGCCTTCCTACACCCACTTTGCCGAATACGCGGTACTGCGGACAAGCGGTGAGACGAATATTCGTAAGACCTTGAAAGCTAAGAATTTGAGAATTTGAGAAAATGCAGACTGAACAAGTGATGGTTTTCGTAAGAGGTTTGAGGAAGATGGTAACTACCATTTAGTAAGATCTTGAGGCTAAGAATTTGACAAAAAATACTGACTGATAAATTAATGATATTCGTAAGAGGTTTGAAGAAGATGGTGAAATTCGTATGATCTTATAAGCTGTGACTTTGACGAAAAATACTGTATAAGGGAAGTTATTAAGGATTCATTAGAGGTTTGAGGATATCGATTTTTTTCCTGAAGTTTCGACAATACGTCGGTATTTTTACATAGCGGGAAGAACCTAGTAGATTTATTTAAATCTTTTGAAGGCTTGAATTTTGCACTTATAGCAATTGACGTCAAAGGTATCATAGTACATTAAATAATGCACCTGATGATGTGTGGATCTAGTGCTTTGTAATGGAATAGCATTGGTCGCTTGCTTCTTCTGTGGTTGTCTGCTAACTCAACTGACATAAAAACCGCGTCTTCATTCGCGTAAACAACTCACGTCAGCATCAGAGAGGTAGATGGGTGTGTCGAATATGATCCATATGACGGCCTCGTTGCACTCCGGCGAGGTCAGCGACCCCGCGTACGCGAAATATGATTCTCGGTTGGTGCTCAGCAGTTTTCTGGAATTAAAAGATTGAGTTGAATCGCATCCTATATGAGTGAGTAAGAATTACAATATTTTCAAAATTATTTACAAAGAAATATTCATCTCATCTCAGGCGGCGATTGAACCCAGCACCTCTTGCGATCCGGGGAAGCGCTCTTCATTGTAAATTGAAAATGAGCATGTGCCTTCTGCTCGACTTCATTATTTCTGCAATTACGAATACCTATGTACTTAAGTAGGAATGTTTTTCAATATCAAATATTAGGCCACCCTAAGAATATCACGTTACCTACTTCGTATTTGATGCAAGCTTGACATTGACCTACTCTCAAATGTACCTTTACCCAAATAACCTACACCCACGCATTTTTAGACGTCCTAATATGAACAAAATGAACATTTCTTAAGTGGCTTTCCTGATTAGGAGGAAATTGACGAACCGCGTACGAAGAGAGGCCGCGTCAATTTGTGTCTCATTAACTCTTGTCGGGTCGAGATTAAAGGTACGCAAGATTTAACCTACATTATAAGGGTTGTAGTAAGCAACTCAGTTAGCGTTTTAGCGTTAGTATTTTATTATCTGTGGCTTAAATAAGATGTTACACCTTCAGAAAAGAGGTGGAGTGAACGAAACGTGGCGTACCTACGCCTAACACAATTAGTAGATCCTGAGATAAGCCCGTTCAAACAAACAAACAAACTGTTAAGCTTTATTATATTAGTATAGATGTAAAGATTGCTTTCCTTATTTTTATCCGCTATTATGACCAGATTTCTATCAAATAATTGATGATCAACCAAAATAATTCTTGTGGTTCCGACTTTATTCTAAGTATTAAGATAAAAATTGTAATTATAAAATAACAGTACCAAGATAAAAATAAGTAAATCAGAAATACATATAAATAATCCTGATATACAAGCGCAAAATTTTGATTTAATTGTTTTGTAAACTCTCTAATTATTCGATCTTTTATAAACTTGAAAAAGTATCATTCGTTGAGTTACAAACTTAAAACAGAAGATTCATATAAGAAGTACATGTAAATTAAAGTTCGAAGCTTGTACTTTAGATGATAGGGAACGGATAGACAAAGCCATACTTACATATCCTTATAAAAAATCCATGACTCGAGTACAAATGCCGACTGATCACACAAACATTTGTCCTTAGCGGGACACGAAACGAGACCCTTGGTTTTTTAGCCAGGGTCCCTGATCACTAGACCAACGGGATGTGAAAGTTTGTTTGTTTGGATGTTTGTACGTCAATCACGCTGAAAATACTGGACGGATTTTGATGAATTTCTTTTTATCCCGATTAAATGCTCCCACGGGATGAACCAAAATCCGCGCGAACGAAATCGCGGGCGGCCGCTAGTAAGTTAATAATTAGGCGTAACTGCCTCCGTGGCGCAGTGGCTAGTGTGTCGCACTTTAATGCGGCGGCCGCGCCGGAGGTCCTGGGTTCGAATCCCGGGTCGGACCGATGAAATTGTGTCTATGTTTTCATGATGTGATAACACAGATACAGTCCGGAGTTTGGAAGTTGGCGGTGTTACTACACCCCCGTGCCTCGGAAAGCACGTTAAGCCGTTGGTCCTGCGCCTGATCTCTCTACGGTCGTGTCAGATTGCTGTCCCACCGAATTATGGGAGTGAGGGAATAGGGAGTGCACCTGTGCTTGCGCACGCGCTTGTGCACTATAATATATCCCGCGCCAGTGGCTAATCGTAAGATTGGCCGCCGTGGCCGAATTCGGCTAGGAGGGTATTATTATTAATTAGGCGTGCACTCACGTCATGTCAAGCAGGACTCCGCTGATCCTGTCCCCGGTCTCCAGCAGCTTGGGGATGTACTCCATGATCTCGTCTGACGCCGCGCGCTGCCCTTCGTTCAGATCGGCTTGCACCTGGACAGCAGATTTCAGTATTCAAAACTCACACACGAACTCGTAATATTCTTCATTAAATTAGGCTTCATAGAAGCACTTTGAATCGTCAAAAAAGCCACAACATGATGAATCTATCACCGCACCGATTCGGATATTTATAATGAAAGCTAAATGTCTAATTGCACACATACTTAATATCAAATTATAGGCTGTAAATTATTAGTATAGTACATTTTTATAAAATACATGATTAAAAGGATTTATAAACACATCAAAGCACCATCAAAGTCAAGGACTGGATAACTATGTTTACGTTATGTCATATAGTGAAAACATAATTACAGAAACACCTTCATAGTAATGATGGGACATTTATTATCATAGGTAATGTTGTTAACGACGCCTAAGGTCACACAGAACAGTGGCTTCACATATTATCATTATGCTTCCCGAGCGCCTAAGAAATAAGTGACCGGTGTTCCCCTGTCGTTCTTCTTATTGCGGTCACCAATCGGCATGGTCAGCGTGATGACTGGACCATTTGGTCCAGTCATTCTAAAACCAACGAACCTGTACTATCAATCGCTTATTCCCAGTCTTCACGAGTGGATGAATGGGCATTACCTTCAAGGGCGGATCCAGCTTTGTGGCGTAAGGGGGGCGTGGCACATACTCATAGTAGGTACATATAAATTAATTAATTATGTTTAATAAATGGTTAAGTCCAGCTCAGGGGGGGGGGGGTGGGGTACGCCCCTAGTTGCTGGGGTACGCCCCTAGTTGCTAGCTCCACGTGCTGTACCCCGGGCAACGCTGTCCCTGACCACCGTAACGGAGTGGCAGGGCGGCGGCTAAGAGCAACTAGACCATCGCTGTTTCCGAAGTTGAATTCTGTGACTTGTTTGAGTTTGCGATGCATTCCGCGACGAATCCCTCGTCTACTGGTGGGGCCAGTCCTTCTAAGGATAGGCCTGCCAACACGGCGCCTCAGGGTGGGTCCAGTCTTTCTCAAGATAGGCCTGCCAACGACTCGGCTATCCAAAAGGACTCTGTTTTGTCACACGATTTGGATGTTGTAGAAATGGCAGTGGAGACGGCGGCCCCTATGGTCGGCGCCTCTACTGATAACTTGGCTGTTCGCAAGGACTCTGAACCCGCACGCGATTTGGTTGCTGGTGAATTGGAAGCGGAGATGTCGACCCTGAAGGTCGCCACCTCTGCTGGACGACTAGGCTTGTTAAAGGAAACCGCTAAGGCAACACCAGCGAAAGCTGTGAGAAAGAAAGGAGGCAAGAAGGCTGGTGACTCATTAGTCACTGGCAGCAAGTTTTTCTGCGATGCAGACTTGGAGGTCATGTCTTTAAGTGACACTGATGATACGCTCAAAGGCATATCGGACGCGGACTCGCTGGCAAGTGAGAGGTTACCGAGCCAGCGATCTAAATATTTGCGGTCGGCACGCAAGCGCACTGCGGACGAGAAGTCGCAAGAATCTTCTGACTCTTGCAAGTCGGATGTTAGTAGGGCTTCCACAGCTAAGCGTGGACCTGGACGTGGACGTCCGCATGCTTCAGGCCGAACTATGGCTGAACCTAAGTTGAAAGGGGGAGCGGCCAAGCGAGAGCAGCAAGCAGGGATTGAGGCTCAGTCCACAACAAAACAGCTGCTTGCTGGCAGCTCAAATGTCAAAACTGGCAACGTTCAAGGAAACACCCTTGATTATTCTGACCAGTCCTTAGTTGACCTCCAGGCCACAGCCAGGTGGGATGCGGAAGAGATCATCTCTATCGCCCAAAAGTCGAGCAACCTTAAGGGCGATCTGCAGAAGGCCCTTAAAGAACATGCTCTGTCCTTCCTGGCTGTGGCCTCAGAAATGGGCAGACGGAATACCTCTGAGAAGGTGTTAGAGGCAAAGGTTAAGTTACTTTCGGAGGAGTTGAAGAAAGTTCGAGAGGAGTTATCTGCACTTCGGACGAGTCAGACTGGTTCTTCAACCTCTTATTTCCCGGTTCAAACAGCGGAATTGGAGCCACGTCAGGAACATTCTTCTAACCCGACTGTGCCATCAGATCTCATGGCACAATTTGAGGTGCGCATGGAAGCTATGCTGTCCAAGCATGCCGAACAGGAGAGGTTTTTCACCCGGGCTTGTCTCGCAGGTTTCGAAAGCCGCCTCCTCCCTGAAGTAAGAGTACGGCCGCCTTTGGCAGCAGATAGAAAGAAGGTCGCAAACTCTGAGTCGGATGTTTTTAAAGTCCCTCCGCCTCCCAAGAAGGTAGGAAAACAATCGGGTGTTCCAAAAATCTCCACCTTAGAGACGAAAAACGCCGCGGTTGCTTGCAGCTCGACCTCTTTCCCGGAGGAGAATCTCTTCCTTCCATCGACAACACCGGCCAACGAAGGCTGGAGTACGGTCGTCAGGAAGAAGACCAAAAAGGCGAAAGGGGCCCTGCTGGACCCCACTGCGTCAACATCCGTGCCCACTTCAGGGAGCCTAAGAAATAAGGGGAAGAAAAATAAAAAAACAGCTTTGACTGCTTCTGCCACAGCAGCGGTCAAAAGCGATTCCAGAGGTGCTAAAAAGAAACTGGTTTCTCCCAGGTCCGCTGCTGTCGTGGTCACTCTGACGGAGGAGGCTGTTGAAAAGGGCGAAACATACGAGTCTGTCCTCAAAAAGGCTCGTGCTGCTATCGGTGACGCTACAACCTTGGGCGTAGCCCCAAAAAGATGTCGCACGACGCAAACGGGAGCTCGTCTATTTGAGTTCCCGGTAGCGCAAAATGGTGCCCAAGAGGCAGACACGTTTGCGGCAAGATTGCGGCAAGCAGTAGAGGGCGTAGCAAATGTTACACGCCCAGTAAAATGCACGTCTCTGCAGGTGTCAGACATTGACGACTCCGTTTCCAAACAGGAGGTTGCGGAGAAGTTGGCAGAGATTGGTGGCTGCGCAGTGGAGGCAATAAAGATCGGTGCAATCCGCACCGGTCGAGGAGGAGTTGGGACTGTCCGTCTGCAATGTCCCACCACAGCTGCCAAAACGGTATTGACAGCTGGTCGAATTCTTGTCGGTTGGAGCTCGGTCACTATCCGCGCTCTTGAAGATGAGCCGCTCAGATGTTTCCGATGCCTGGGCACGGGTCACACTCGGGTGCGCTGCCCATCTTCGGTAGACCGCACGGAACTTTGTTTCCGATGTGGAGCGGAAGGGCACAAAGCGACTGGATGCACTGCGAAGCCCAATTGTGCTGTTTGTGCAGCAAGCGGGAAGCCATCTGGGCATATCATGCGGGGGAGAAACTGCAATCCTCCCCCTAAGAAGGGAAAGCAACCGTCGCCTGCCCAGGCTGCTGTTGCTGCCGCCAGTCAATCGGCCGCGCGTGATGGTACGATGTCTGAATAATGGATCAGCTTGGACATCGTACCATACTCCAGGTGAATTTAAATCACTGCCGCTCTGCTCAAGACTTAATGTTCCAGGTGTTGGCAGAGTGGCAGGTAGATCTAGGTATAATCGCGGAACCATACTACATACCGGATGGCCGTTGGCTAGGTGATCTAGATGGTCTGGTGGCTGTCTTCACAAGAACCTCTCCTAGTTTTCCCCCCCTCACCCTGTTTGAAAGGGGGTCTGGCTATGTGGCGGCATTGTGGGGTCCCATTGCGGTAGTGGGAGTTTATTTCTCTCCGAACAAGCCCTTCGGAGAGTTTGAAGATTTCTTGAATACGCTGTCTGCATTGTCGGGTCGATTAGCTCCACGGCAAGTTGTCGTGGCAGGTGATTTTAATGCAAAGTCGACGGAATGGGGAAATCCCGCCACTAATATTCGTGGTCGGGCTGTTGAAACTTGGGTGGTCGCCTGTGGCTTGTCCCTCATTAACAGAGGTACGGAGCAAACATGTGTTCGGCAACAAGGCGGGTCCATTGTCGACCTAACTTTCGCGACGCCTGCGCTTGCCGCCCTTATCAGAGACTGGCGTGTGGACCCGGTAGAGACTCTTTCTGACCATAAATATGTCAGATTTGAGATTTCTAACCGGGCTCCACAGAATGTGGCTTCGCAGAGGTCGTCTCCCTTCCCGCGGTGGGCAATCTCACGCCTCGACCGCGGCTTGGCTAAAGAGGCCGCATTTGTACAAGGGTGGTTCTGTCCACCTCAAAATGATGTGGATATTGATGCGGCGGCTTCCCAGCTCCGGGACTCCCTGACCGAGGTATGTGATTTTTCAATGCCTCGGTCCAGGCGCCCTGATCCCCGTCACGCCGTATATTGGTGGTCCGACGAGATCGCGGGTTTCCGTGCAGCGTGTATTACAGCCCGAAGGGCATACACATACTGCAGACGCCGGAGGAGGAGAAATGACCCGGACGAGGAAGTCCGCCTTTACGAAGCTTATCGAGCATCACAAGGTACGCTCAAGCATGCGATCAGCCAGGCCAAAGACCGAGCAAGGGCCGAGATGTTAGAAGGACTCGACCAAAATCCATGGGGCAGACCTTACAAGATGGCGCGCACCCAGTTGCACCCCATTGGTCCCCCATTGACGGAGACCCTCGAGCCAGCCTTGTTGGAGCGGGTGATACGGGTTCTTTTTCCTGCCCGTCAAGAGGATTTCTCACCCCCAGCGATGGTCCCTCCCCAAAATCTCGTCCTTCCAATGGAAGATGAAATTCCTCCCGCTGTCTCGACTGAGGAGTATGAAGTAGTGAAGCTTCGACTTCGGGGGAAAAAGACCGCCCCAGGGCCTGATGGCGTGCCAGCCAAGATCGTAGCTATAGCGGCCATTGAAATGGAAGACAATTTAAGGAACCTCTTTGACCGGTGCTTCCGGGAAAGAAGGTTCCCCACAATATGGAAAGAAGGGCAATTATGCCTCCTCCAGAAAGCTGGGCGTCCAGCCGACACACCGTCAGCTTACCGACCAATTGTTTTACTAGATGAGATGGGGAAGATATTGGAAAAGATCGTGTCTTCCCGCCTCCTTGAACATCTGGCAAATATTGGTCCGGGTCTGTCGGACGCCCAATACGGGTTTCGATCGGGGCGGTCCACGATAGACGCTTTGACTCTCCTCCGGAAGTCAGTGTTAGAGGCTGAAGAACAGGGTGAGGTAGTCATTGCAATATCATTTGATATTCGGAACGCCTTTAACTCTCTTCCCCATGCGACTATTCTGGCCGCCTTGCGGTATTTTCAAGTGCCGAGATACCTCCTGGAGCTCATTACTGATTACCTTTCTAATCGGGCGATAGTCTTTGCTAACAAAGAGGGTGAGGTGGTGCGCCACACAGTCGAGTCTGGGGTTCCACAGGGGTCAGTCTTGGGTCCGCTCCTGTGGAACATTGGCTACGACTGGCTCCTCCGAGGTGACGTTCCCCCGGGCATGGGTGTCATTTGCTATGCAGATGACACTCTTGTTACTGCCCGCGGGAAGACATTTAGGGACGCGGCCAACCTAGCTTCAGTCGGGGGAGACTTGGTCGTAGAAAGAATTCGCAGACTAGGACTTGACGTTGCTCTAGAAAAGACCGAGGCCATTTACTTCCGTGGTCCTCGGCAACAGCGCGCACCGCTAAATGCACACTTCACCCTAGGGGGCGTTAGAACACCTGTTAGGGCCGAGATGAAATATCTCGGCCTTATTTTGGATACGCGATGGCAATTTGGTCCTCATTTTCGAGAGCTGTCACCGAAGCTTCTGAAGGCGGCAAATAGCCTCAGGTGGCTAATGCCTAATCTGGGAGGGCCAGGTTCAAAATGCCGGCGGCTTTACTCCGGTATTCTCAAGAGCATGGCACTATATGGTGCACCCATCTGGGCAGAAACGCTCTCTAAGAAGAAGAACGTTCGTCTCATTCGGGCTCCCCAGCGTGCAATCGCTCAGCGGGTCGTGAGATCTTACCGTACGGTAGGATTCTCTGCGGCTTGCGCGCTAGCAGGTACAGCTCCATGGGAGCTAGAGGCAAAGGTACAGGCTGCGGTATATCGGTGGACGTCTTCTAAACGTGCAGCGGGAGAGTTGTTTTGCCCCATCGAGCGAGAGGCTGTCCGCAAAGAAGCTCATGAGAGTCTCGTCCATCTCTGGGGTTCGGATCTTAATGATGAGGAGTTTGGTCGCCGAACATTGGACGCACTCGCCCCAGTACTAGACCGGTGGCTTGAGCGGCGACATGGGTCCCTCTCGTATAGGATGGTACAGGTGATGACCGGGCATGGCTGCTTTGGATCTTACCTGCACCGTATCCGCCGAGAGGAGACCCCTACCTGCCATGAGTGTGGCGCAGCGGAGGACACGGCGTACCACACCCTTGCGGTGTGTCAAACCTGGGCTCCGCAGCGCAGCACACTGGTGGCGAAGGTGGGACAGGACCTCACTCTCCCTAGCATAGTTTTGTCTATGCTTGCGGGGAGAGAGAATTGGAAAGCTTTCGCTACTTTTTGTGAAGAGGTGATGGCAGGAAAGGAAGCGGCGGAGCGCGCGCGGGAGGTTAATCCTTCTGCCAATGCGCTCCGAAGGGCAAGAAGGGGCAGAAGACAACGAGCTATTGCACGTCGTGAGCAGCCTCTTCATGGAGGAGGCCAGTCGGTGCAAGGTGCGGGGGTACCAACACCGACGATCCAACAGCCTCCCCCACTGCCTGTTAGGGACAGCTCGGCGCTCACGGTTGTCCCTATCGCCCCCTCCAACCTACCAGGTGGGGGCAGCGTCCTGCCCGCCGTGTAGGTGGGCTTTGTCCGGGGAGGATCGCGTAGAAGGCTTCGTGCTAATTACCGTGATTCCTCCCAATAATGGACGATGAGGGAGCGCCGCAGGGGTTTTAGTGGGTATGCCTAGTTGGAGAGCCCCACATAACCCGTCTGTCCCCCGGCAACGGGTATGCATCAGGTAGCATTTCCCCTGCGACAAAAAAAAAAAAAAAAAAAAAAAAAAAAAAAAAAAAAAAAAAAAAAAAAAAAAAGGGGGGGGGGGGTGGTCATGGTGGTGGTGATGACGTACAAGTCAATGAATGAAGGAGATAAGAATAATGTATGACGCGTACCAAATAAAACAGATCAATAGAGACATTATGTACGGTATACGGACACATTTGGTACTTAACAATGGCTAATTATAAATTATACGGTTGGTGTTAATGTGTTAAGAAGTGACTGACGGTGATTATTATGCAAACGTGGGGAAAATACAAATTGTAGATGAAAGATTTACGATATTGGACACACACTTATTAGCTTCAGCGTTACACTAATGAATTAAGTAAGTAAATGCAAGTACCTAAGCGACATTTATAAGACAAACTCTAATTAAGAAAGTGTTATATTATTCTACCGTTTACGTAGGTACTTTAATAAGTATTTAATTGTTTGTCTGAAGTAGTGACCAACAAATTAAATAAAATAGTTTATTAACAACTTTAGCATGAAATGACAAAAGGTTACTGTGGCTACATAAAAAGTAAAATTGTGGAGAAACCGCGTCATGTGCACAAGTCGCCATGATTTCTACACTATGCTAGGCCTGTCACGCTGACAATCATTAAACCTAATGCGCCTTATATCAACTATTGATAGGTTCTTTAATATTATTACGACGTATAGAACCTGCCAGTAGGTAAGGAGACTTGTTATAGCGTAAATTAAAATTTTAAATTGAATATTGAAATGAGCCTGCGATGGGCTAAGAGCAGAACTTGCCATCTCCTGTTGTGTACGTCGATTTAAACGTTTAACAACGCCAAATGTCATCAACTCACGTTGCAGAAGACTGACACGATGGCCAGTCCGTCCTTGCTGGTGAGCGCGTCGCCCACAGACAGGTCCGAACGCACGTGCACGAAGTGGATCTCCATCGGGTACCTGCAGATATCATCAGAACATTTTGTGTTAAAGAGTACATATCTTGTCGCCGAGGAACCGTTTTAACGGACGTCGATGTTCACGATGAACACCATCCCGCACTTAGCTACTAATGTTAATTATATCGCCGCATGGAATGGGTAAATCGCCATATTGTGTTAGGATGGCTTAGATCTGCTTATAGGTTTGTGTAGGATTTGTAGGATCCCTGCGACTTCTATTGCACACAAGTTGGGGGAGTCCAATATCTGCTGTTAAGAGAAGGAACGCTTCGTGCATCTTTCCATCCATCCATCATCCATGTCAGCCATTTTCTATCTGTTCATAGAACAACTCCAACTAACATACCAAACTAGACTAAGTAGTAAGTTATCCTAGAGATACTCCATGCTGGAAAGGACTCTTTCCTCCACTAAAAAAATTATGGAAGGAAAAAATATATTATGTGTAAAAGAATAAATATGTATAGAAGTTATTACTTGAACCCGTCGACAGAGTGCTCGGACAGCCAGTGGAAGTGCAGCTGTTCCAATCGGTAGCGGTGCTCCAGCGGGCCGCCGGTCAGGGTGGGGTGAATGGCCTCCTCCCCTTCTGTGCTGAATTGCACTGGAACAATTCTTAGTCTTTACCAGCCTGCAACCACCGTTGGACGTGAATACCTCCTAAATGTTCATGGGATTGAGGGTTTTCGCAAATGAAAAATCCGTTTAATGGCAGTAGGTAGGCGTGCGTTCTAACAGATATGTCAAAATTTACTAATGGCATATCAGTAACACCTCACGCCTACGTATTGCCACCTAGCGAATTTTTCAATCTCAAACACCCTCATTGAAATGGCATTACGGCCTGTTGAACAACATCTACGCATAGATGTACAAAATCAAATTTCAAGGTGGCATAGCTTAACCAATGTGAATTATGAGTATTTATTGGATAATTAGCTTGTTAGTTAGAAACTGAATCTTAACATCCTATCTTGATTACTGATACAAAATGTTATGATTCAGTAACTTTGAAGAGCTACGTGCATTAGAATGCAAATTCAGTTCTGCACCAAACGCAAGGTTCATATTTGCTTGAGCTCGTATTATCTCATCAATCAACATCATCATCATCGACAACAGGTGTTCTTTGTAAGTAATTAGAGAGATTCGATTATTGCAAAAAATTTGTTTCGAGGCTAGCAGTACATCGAGTCTCATTAGCTGTTACGAATATTTCCCAAATTTCATTGTAATTAGTAGTATGTCGAAGAGATAACAAAATTAGAACGTCAACAAACAACTGCTGCTTGACTCCTTTGGTAGGCCCGGTGCCAACAAAACGTTGTGACAACACAATGTTTGCCAAGTCCTCAGTGGGGATAAAATTGGTGAAACTCTTCACCAATCCCAATGTGTAGGCACACAGAGTATTCGGTTCGGTAATATGCTCTCGGGAACAGTCCTATCGATTTGTCCAATTTCCGTTTTTCCATTTCTCGGTGTTTTATGCCCGAGATAAGTCCTTCCCATTTCCTCTGCACCTACCAGTGTGTCCATTATTGATCCCAGAGACCAGCACGCGGTGGTAGCCGCTGAACTGCAGAGCTCCGTGCCTGATGAACTGCTTGGCGTAGTCCTTGATCACGTCTGCCGTGCGGATGTCGATGGGCGACTGCCGCTTGCCGCCCTCCCGGCAGTTCATCCCGGGCCAGTTGGCTTCATCTAGGAAACATTCATAGAATATAGCAGCAGAATATGAAATATGTAAATAAATTCTCCTTGGACTAACACACCAATTGCCTAGCTCCAAGCTGAGCCGAAGCTTGTACTATGGAAGCTAGGGAACGGATAAAAATACTTATATACTACTATAAACATCAATAACTCGAGTACAAATACCGATGTTCATCACTTCTATGTAATGGCTCGAAACATAATATGAGACAAATCACATAAGAACAAGGTAAATAAATACCAAGCATTTATTTCAATTTGTCAAGTGTGTAAAATGCTAATGAATGTAATACAACGTTCCTTACAATTCTCTAGACATTGTAGTGCTCATGTCAGAAAAAAAATGTGGGTCCATGTTTGTCTTATTTAAAGACAAAGGGACAAACTAATGGATTGTTATCAAACTTACCGTCGTAGGTCCAAAGAGGTTCTTTGTACGTTATGGAGACGACGATTTCTGTAATAACAAAAGAAAAATAATAATTATTTTATCCGTATGATTTCGATAAATAACTAAATGTGTTAAAACAGTTGATAAGCCGCTGCATTCTAAGTCTGGATGTCATTAGTTTGGTTCTCATCTTTAATCTCTTCCGAAACATGATCATACAGATTGCTTAGATCACTTATAAATGCGTCATTAATTATATCGGTGGAACAAACATTCGATGTATGTTTTTGTTTTTGTGCAATGTTTAATATGATCTAGATCACATCACTGATCTATATATTGATGGATTCAGACACAGACTGTAATTGAAATTGTTTCTCTATCACTGGATAATCAATTCAATTAGAGTTCAATTACTGAATCCTTAGGTAAAGCAAACGTGTCAATAATACCTCCAAATTATTCCAGGTATGGAAATTAATTAAGGGAATATCTTGTTTCAGGAAACAAGATATCCTAGGTTGGTTTAATTAAGATTGATGAGGATACCGAATGTATGTATGTATGTTCTTTTCACCGGCAGCTTTCGGTTTGCAAAGTCTATTAAATCTTTGTAGATATTCGCTCGTAGTCAGAACCCACTTTTCCATTGGGCACAATAGGCACGGGCCCAGAACCCCGCGATCGTTTACGCCCCTTAGAACAGGGTCGGAACGGGGTCTTGGGCCCCACGACTACCAAACCAGAGGCTTTAAAGACCCATGTACCTAGGGCCTCTAATAGGTGGAAACGGATTTAAGCGAATGCAATACAGCCGGTACCTACCAAATGTCACAGCGTAGATGATGTATCTGGTCATATTTCACTGAACCCACTTCACCAGCACACCTCGAGAGACGACTGAAACACGAACAATGGTCATAACTCATTTATAACGAGTAAGAAATAAAATGATCTGTTTAATAAACAACGGTATTGTTTGCTGTGTATTGTTAAGAAGCGGTCATTGCGGAAATAAACACATTTTGCCATGCTCTCACACAGATGTTCCGGAATTCTACATAGCAGGTCATTGAAACAATGTTATACTTTGTACAACATTATTATGCTGAAGAACTGTTTTATGATTTCAGACGACTTTAATATTCCAGTCACCAAGAAGTCTTATTTTTTTAAGTCAGAGTTGACTACTCGTTCTAGACCAAGAGATTGCGGCTTTGATCCCTTCACTGTACAATATTTTGTGTGCACGAACAGGGCCCGTAGCCAAGATGCCACTTTGACGAATTCGCCATAAGCGTTCGTTGCGACTTATACTTATTGCCCTCCCGCACACGAACTATTTATGTGAGCGGGATGGAGATATAAGTCGCTACGAAAGAGTCTGGCGAATTCGTCAAAGTGGCATCTTGGCTAGCCTACCTGGCCTGGTCTGTTTTGATTTTGGTCTGGGTATTAGTATATCTATCTAAGCAACAATGTATATTTGTGATACCACTGCACCTGTTGATTCTGATATCTGTAACAAAAGCGCATAAGCTACATATCAATAAATGAGATCAGTGATTGTGTTGTCCTGAGATATTTTTTATCAATTAATTACCTTTAATGATCTTAGTGATTACATTACATACAACAGATGGTTCTGATGCCACCCAACTGATTTGTATAGGTGTCATAAAAATTTTAAACTGATTATTTACCTACACTAATATTGTAAAGATGAAAGATTTGTATTTTTGTATGTAACGAATAAACCCAAAAACTACAGGACCTATTTGAATAATTCTTTCACTGTTAGCTAACTACGCTATCCCTGGTGAACATAGAGTACTTTTAAAACCTGAAATGTGGGGGGAAGAGGGGAAAATTTGAAAAAAGAAATTACGCGCGGGTGAAACCGTGACGTAAGGCTAGTTCATAGATATAGAGAGGATAGAGGTATTTCCTTTGTGCCAAGGTCTTGAACTAGAATGCACCAGCGATCATTGAGACACGCGGATTGATGGAGTGGATCTCTATTGTGTAGGGACCGTGATAACCTATTATCTACTTGAGCGTAGCGCGCGTCTTGGCAGGATAGGTATTTATATCTTGTTAGTGGTATGATATGTCTTCGTAGTGCTGCCTAAATAGAATCGCTGTCCGAGCTAAAATATAAATACTTACTAGGCAAAATATTTCAAATCTGCTGCATTTTTTTTCCTTTCGCAGATATGCTTTAACTGCAGACCTAGCGTAGCAACGGCGACCTTTCCTTTTTATGACTGACTGGTCCGCCCATCGGCTGCGTTTGTTTCTGATATTTAAGCCCTTGTCTTTACGTCATTTTCATTATTACGCTGTCAAAACATAGCTGAATTTGATGGGTAACACAAACAAATACATGAATTTCTTGCAATGAGGGTCTCTGGAAATAACGCCCCTTCTCGTAGACAAGATGAACAACCTGTATAAATCCTAGACCAATCTGCGCGTCCGTACGGACCGGTCTAGAAACAATCAGGTCCTCAGGCGTCTAAAGTAGTATTTTATTGGGATATCCTTTGAGCTCGACGCAGGAAATTGTGGCTATTTGCATTTCCCGACGCCGAATTTAGCAATGTCGCCGTTCGGCGTTCCGAAGACGATTGACCGCTTTCGGCTGAATAATTTAAATGAGCGGCACTTCTTCTCAGCAAGCCATTCACGTCGAAGAGCTAGTAGGGTAAAAGAATATTTGACGTGCAAAAGAATTTGAGTGTAAATCAAGTTGCAAAATGAACCCGCCGCGTGGGTGTTGTCCCTGATCCTAAAGAACTAACATTTGGAAATTACTTGCGATGATCCACAGTAGGTACTTTTACTACAGGATCATTGAAACTAATTATTATCCTCCTAAAATGTGCATGATTGTGTTTGCGATATATTTTCTCAGATAATAACACACAATGCTGAAATAAGACGACTGAATTTCGGCGGCAATGCATTTTCAATACAAAATTGGGCGACGTAATTTCGGCATATCCCATTTAAAAGTGTGTCTGATCATACACACGACGGAACGTAAATCCCGCATAGTGTTTTCCTACACTTAGCCTTCTGTTACATTGAATATTCTCAAAACAAATAAATATATTATCTTAGTGGAAATTTAGGAATTTCCACATATCAAAGTTGCAACAAAAACAGCACGCGTCGTTTCATTCGCATTATTCGATAAAAGTGCAATAAACGTGGCAAAGATTGTCACGTGTCAAAAAATGCACAAGAATGTTAATAACCTCTAAAATACTTTTTATTATATATCGTATATATCAATTAAATAACTCCCTGCTATCACATGGGAGGTTTATAATATCAAATTATTATGCCTTTATGACTTAAGTTCAAATATCTAGTAGGTATGATGTCATCATGATTTTTGATTGTAATTATTATCCTTATTAGGTAGTTTTTAATATCGGCGACTGTTCAATGTGCATAAATCTCACAACATTATGAAGATAAAGAGTATTTGAGTTAAACAGGCTTAAAAATTGCACTTATTAAATGATAATTATGATTTCCGTTCTTTAATCTGGTTGAACTAAGCTGCCGATTTTGTCCACATGGATAAGAGTTTAGATACCAATTTACTAGGGTAAATTGGAATGAAAATGGTCTGTCATTACACGAAGAGAAGGCCCTGATCAATTTAGGTATGGTACCTATTTGTGAATGATATAAGGTGAGCTAAAAAATATATTTGTAGATAGGTATGTAGGTAATGTATTTGTATACGTAGAACCCACCTACATATATGTGTAGTTGTCAAAACATTTATATTGAATAGCATTAAAATACGATATAAAGTTATCATTAAAAATTACGTCATTCTCTCTCATTCTCTCTCTCAGAAGTAGTATTAAGTAATAAAATTCAGTAATTTTAAATAACATTTATTCCAACTAAAACGTGAGCCAAGATGTTTTATTTTAAATGATATACAAAAATAGACATTCGTAATGATTAGCTAAAAATAATAAAAGTTACAGCACATAGGTACTTCATTTCGAAATAAATACAAAGCTTAATTTAATATAGGAACAATTTAATTTATTACTTCCTTAAACGAAAATAACAAAAAATACAATATTTATTATGTAATATCAATATTTTTACGACAAAATAATTATAGGGAATGTCTTGTAACGAAGCATAAAATTATGAAATAACGACTTACCTACATTTAATTACCATAACTTAAAATATGCTATTTACAAGTGGCTACAGCTATTTCAAAACTACATAATATATAACTTATTGACTAGTACAATAAAAGGATTTTTAACATTTTAATTACTAAGTAGAATTGAACATTATGAAAACATTTTATGAAAAAAAATGTTTTTATTTAACATCTTGGTAATAAGTTGGTAAGGCTTTGTATATAGACAGGTGAGTATCCAAAGATCTACAATGATTATGCATAACAGCCTTCGATCAGAAAAGATAACAGCTATATTACTTTATTGATGCAATTCTCTATTTAATAGTAAACCGTAAATGCTAATACTAGATAAAACAAATAGAGTCATTCACCTAATTTACAATCCGATAATTTTATCTATAGATTGTATTACTTTCTAAGGTGAACCTATATCGTAAGTCCAATACCTACACGTTGACGTATTTTATTATAGTCTAGACAATACATGCCTATTGTTTTAAGATATAATATTAGTCAAGGAAGAATTTCGTGTTGACTGATAAGATTAAATTGTCCAGTGAAATATTAAGTGGAAATTATCATTGATAACTGCAATATTCCATAGTTATTAACTGAAACGTGATTTTTATCTGAATGTAGGTACTGTCTTTTAAATGTAGGTTCGTGTGACGTGTTCTCTATTTATAAGATTTAAGATTCTTAGGCATACTTTAAGATTAGCTAATTTGGCAATGAAATATGTACTAAAACATTTTACGGTTAACTAGCTTCAATCAAAACTAGACAATTGCCGAAGGCCCTTGTCGCTTAACGAAGTTAAGCAGGCGATTAACGAGTACATATAAAAATTTCCACTAAACAGCTGTATAGGTACTCGAAATCGTATCTAATAATAATAATAATATCATATAGGTACTACTCTCCAACTACTACCTACTTTATCTATCAAATGTAACAAATGAAATTGTGAAAGATTTTTGTAAAACATTCCAAATTTCTACGTGTCACGAAAGTTTGATTTAGACATATTTATAATAAAATATGTAATTAATAAACCGTCCGTAAATTTTGCGTTCGCTGTGACTTTAACCAAACATTTATAACAATAACAATATCGTCAAATGCACACGAATGTACTAAAATTAATATTATCACAGCCATGATTTGTAGAAATAATAAAAATATTTTGTTAAATACCTACATACATATTCTAGGTACTCAATGAAATAATATCTGAATACATATCTGAAACTCTATATTGCTGGTATTAACAAATTCAGTTGAGCATTACGAGTACACTTCTTACAAGCATTACAATGACTTTTGGCTTCAATTTGCCAGTTCCTGTAGCTTGGCAGTGTCATTTGAATATTAAATATTCACAGGTAGTTGCGTGTCCTCAACAAACAATAAGCAAGTCTGAATATTATAGATCCTGTATTGCAAAACTGCTGTCGTGGTTTCTCCTACGAACGCATCATAAAAGCTGTAATCATCGCAAGATACAAATCTCCAATATCAGATCAACTTTTATTAACCTCAGGAAATTAAACCGCTTCAATATCGCACTGTTCACAAGTAGCACTTTTTCTTGTATACCCAATCAACTGTGCTTTCTGAAGCAGTGGTCAAATTAAGGAATTTTACCGCTACTCTATCGTCCTTTTGGAAGATTTGACGCAATATCTATTAGAAATCCAATGGAAACAATCTAGAGTCTTACATTAATCTTCTCTCTTCTTTCCGAAAAGCCGCTCCTTAGCGTCAAACAGGTTGCTAAGTCCGTTGAGCAGTGTGGAAGAAGCCTTCGATCCGACGCAAGCCAAGATGGCGGCGAGGGAGCTGAGGAGTGACGCGGAGGGTGCGCGGGCGCAGGCAATTGCAGTGGAGAGTTGTTGGAGAATTATAAGTTGTTGTGGGTCTGATTACTAGTACCATTAATTGTATAAATGGCACTAACTTATCCCAGTTTACCCAAGGTACTTTGCTTTCTGAAGCAGTGGTCAAATGAAGGAGTTTTAACCGCTACTTTATCGTCCTTTTGGAAGATTTGACGTAATATCTTTTTGAAATCCTATGATCCAATGGATATAAATCTAGAGTCTTACATTAATCATCTCTCTTCTTTCCGAAAAGCCGTTTCTTAGCATCGAATAGGTTGCAAAGTCCGTTGAGCAGTGTCGAGGATGCTTTGGACCCGACGCAAGCCAAGATAGCGGCAAGTGAGCCGAGGAGTGACGCGGAGGGTGCGCGGGCGCAGGCAGCTAACGCGGTGGGGGAGTTGTTGGAGACTTATAAGTTGTTGGGGATTGGATTACTAGTGCCATTAATTGTCCAAATGGCACTAACTCATCCCTGTTTACCCAAGGTACTTTGCTTCTTGAAGCAATGTTCATATTAAGGAGTTATAACCGCTACTTTTTATCGTCTTTTTGGCAGATTTGACGCAATATCTTTTTGAAATCCTATGACCCAATGGATATAAATCCAGAGTCTTACATTAATCTTCTCTCTTCTTTCCGAAAAGCCGTTTCTTGGCATCAAACAGGTTGCTAAGTCCGTTGAGCAGTGTCGAGGATGCTTTGGATCCGACGCAAGCCAAGATGGCGGCGAGGGAGCCGAGCAGTGAGGCGGAGGGTGCGCGAGCGCAGGCGGCAGACGCGGTGGGGGAGCGGTACACCACGCGCTGGCCCAGGGGCTGCACGGCGCGGTCGTTGTTGATGCCGCTGAGGTCGGCTCGGGTCAGGTTCTTGTACTGTTGGAAAGGAGATAGTAAAGTAAAGTATTTAGCCTATGAATGTCCAACTGCAGGGCAAAGGCCTCAAGAATGGATGGTGGGTGTTATAGATACATTTAACAATGGAATAGATGGATCAACGTTTATGACTATATCAGCGTAATCTATACTAATATTATAAAGAGGAAAGGTTTGATTTTTTGTTTGTTTTTATGAATTGAATAGGCTCCGAAACTACTAGGCAGATTTGAAAAATTCTTTCACTGTTGGAAAGCTACATTCACCCAGAGTAACATAGGCTATATTTTATCCCGGTACGGGAAGTACTTCACCCGGGACGAGGGTGAAACCGCGTGACGGGCCGCTATCTATACTTATATACTTATGACGTGCAAAAGAATTTCTATGTAAATCAAATTGCAAAATAAACCACTTTGACTTTGACTTTGACTTTGACTTATAATAAATCTGTAGAGAGGTCAATTCTGTACATTAAATATTTTTCCAAAATAACTATCAGGGGGTGTTTAGTGATCGATACTGATACCAAAAATGCAATCAGTAAAATTTTTGTCTGTCTGTCTGTCTGTCTGTCTGTCTGTCTGTCTGTCTGTCTGTCTGTCTGTCTGTCTGTCTGTCTGTCTGTCTGTCTGTCTGTCTGTATGTTCCTTATAGAAACAAAAACTACTGGACGGATTTTGACGAAACTTGGTAACATTATTCTTCATACTCCTGGGCATATTATAGGATACTTTTCATCACGCTACAATCAACAGGAGTAGCGTAGTGAAGGGAAATGTGGGGAAAACGGGAGAATTTACTCCATTTCTTAAGCTTCAGTCGCGTGTGCAGCCTTAATGGATAAAGTCACATAGAAATCATGTATCACGGAAATATTCTACATAAAATTGCCTAAAAAATATCCCTCAACAGCATATGTCTATCTTTTATGGTTGACTCACAATAACACGTGCAACTCAAGATCCAAATTGGTTTGAACGCGCTAAGCTCAGGACCTACTGGTTCGAATTGACAAAACATTTTGTGTTGGATAGTCCACTTACCACTTACCATTTGTCGAGGTAGGCTTTAAGCTATTGTATATTCCTTTATTTTATCATTGCAAATTGTGCTAGCGAACTATTTAGTTCTAAAATGTGCCGATAGATGGCGCACCTCGCTAGAGACGCGGCCGCGGATCTGAATCGCGGTGAACAGATGATTTCTCAAATGTATAAGGTCTACAGATTATTGTTACTAATGATAAGCGTTCTCCGATACTTAATTTGACTGTTATTTCTATCCTGAGTGATGACTGATGAGTGATTAGTAGTCCCATAAAAGTGTGTATGCAAGTTGACTGCGTGCATATAGACCGTTGTTATATTCAGCTATTTTTAGTAAGACTGTGTGTTGGCGGAAATCGTAATCCACGCGGACGGAGTCGCTGGCGGCCGCTAGTCTTGAATAAATCCCTAACTTCTTTGACTCAGTAAGGATAAAAGTAGGGGACATATAGACACATTAGTAGATTAGTAGAAATAGAAAACTATTTAAAGAGCAGCTCTTGAATGTTGGAGATCAAAGCAACTAACTTTACTTTGTATAAATGCGCTTACAAAATTACAGAAATAATCTTTTAGAAATCACAACCCTAGTTTTATGGAGGTGGGTGGGCGAAAATGTCATCTTTTTATTTAGCCGTGAAGAGAACATCTTCAATTACTTACAAGACCTTTTCAACTATGTCAGTCGTATTTGGGTCATTCCATTCAGAGGAAAGGCCACATTGAGCAGTGACGCTTGTAAAGAAGTGACCTGTATAACCCATTTCACTTTATAAAAGAGTCCGAATAGTACTTACAAATCTTTTATGCTATTACTACTAATATAATTATAATTTCTCATGATCAGATAGAATCAAACAACATCCTTTATCAAGGGATTAATAACTCATTCATTTACGTACATTATTTATTTATCATTCAATAATAAATACATTGGTTTATTAGCTGACAACTGCTGACAACACATTCTTCGAAATCAAGATCTTTGAAATATTTTCAATACGATGACGTCAGTCAATATGTTATTGAAAACCAGCTAGCTACCTCTGTAAAAATGTCACTTTTATTACTTTGTTACATGTTACCTATATTTTATGATGCTTTTTGGGCAAATAATAATATATTCATGCATTTCAGGTAACGGTTTTTTTGATCTCGTTAAACACTTAATGTCACCTATTTCATTACTTCGCACAAAATGTGGTGGGCCTTATTCATAATGGTCGGGAAAAGTGATGAAAATCCCATTGCCCGCTTCAGTCACGCATTATTTATACATACCGGGCATTATGAATAGTGCCCGGACTTATCAAATTATCCGTATGTAACATCTACCTACATCTCTCCCTCATACATAACATCTCATCTGCTTGCAGTCAATCTTTGTCTGATACTCACATGTGCGTGGGAGACGGTGGTGGGTTTGTCCATGACGATCCACGTGACCACTTCGGGGCAGAGCGGCACGGTCAGCGACCCGTGGTACGTGAAGTACGCCTGGGGGGTCGGGCTGAACAGCCGCCTGTGGGGGAAAAGAGATTTCTTACTACTTTTTTACAGAAAGAAGTCGCTTTTCCATTCGAATGTATTGGTTTGTTTTCTTTCATTATAAGATGAGGATTTTTTATAATTAAAAATTTCTAGTTACCTAATTACTCAGTTGGCTTCAAAAATAATGAAGTTATTGTGTGTAAATCCCATACAATCTTCATAGTTTTGAATCGTTTTGACAGTTAATACAATAAATTCAAATGGCTGGTGGTGTCAACATCCCCATTTGAAAGTTGGTCGGGAAGAGTTTAATTCTAGCCTGGGAATATCAGCGAATAGTTGACTATCGCTTTCGAAATGTCCCTTCGATTTCATAAAAATGATATCATCAATGAGATCCTGGTTTCCTGTGACCACTCTGAAAATAGCTCCATAATATACGATCGAATTGTGAATTTCCTTCTTTTTTGAAGTCAGTTTAAATTTATTACCTTAGTCGTTAATATTCTGATTTAGCAATATTGATAAATATTAAACCTTCGCGACAATGCTGAAGAGGCACTAACAAGATTCCCTATCATATATTTATTGAGGATGCATTTACGAAACAATCTCGAATCATAGGTACTTCTATACATATCATTTATTTCGACAGCAGTTTAAAATCAAAATTCAAAATTCAAAATTGTTTAATGGATCAATTATTAAAAATAGCTTCGCGAATCATTTTATGCTAGCATCATCAAATTAGGTTGTGAGTGACCAAACGCGTGGAAACTGCTGATTAACAGACCATTATGTAGCGTGTCTGGTCGGCTGACTTCCGCGAATAATTCATCAATGGGCTGACAAACGCGCCTATACCGCCTCTATGGAACAATCATAGCGCCATGGCTATTGAGCGTTGCTACTCAAGCATGGAGAAAGATCATTGTGTCTCCTCGATTCGATATAGACTCCCAAAGTACCATTCGGATACATAATAGTCTGACGGAGCTACCAGATTGTCTAAAGGCGTGAGCCACGCCGCGCCGGATCGGTGTAATTCGCCGTACTATCTTTGTGTTAAGTCCTTGTCCTATTAGCAATGACATTGGATGGATGTTATAGAGCTTCTCAACATTTCCTCCACTAATTGTCAGCCTTGATAAAGAAGGATTTTTGATGCGGGCGGGGACAAAGTTCACAACAAAACTAAGGTCGATTTTCCTAAGCGATTTTTTATAAAGTTAACATTGAGCAAAGTTATTGCGACGAGTTTTTTTAAGACTGCACAAGTTAGTGAGTGTGCACTTATATTCCTGATACAACAATAGAGAGTTAGTTAGCCGTAAGACCTATTAAAGGTACAAGGAGTAGGTAGGTTATGTAAGTACTGCAAATTTTCTAACCACTGAAAACATTTTTCAGCTGTATTATGCATTAGTTAGACCATATCTTCTATACTAATCTAAGATGTCATCATCATAGATTAGTATAGATTCATATTCCACGCGGGCGGTGACAGAGTCGCGGGCGGCCGCTAGTTAGTTTTAAAATGCAGCGAAAATCTAAAATCGTATACTCACGTAAGGTCGACTTCGAAGGGAGCGGATTCTTCCGTGGTCCTGGTCTTGATGAAGTCCACGGCAGGCAGGAGCTCGTCTAGCACATTGCTCTTGTTGTTAGATGCCACCTAAACACAACAGTATGAAGTTGAGAGACCTACTCGTACATGGCTCTTGTTGTTAGATGCCACCTAAACACAACAGTAGTTATAAAGTTGAGAGACCTACATAGCTCTTGTTGTTAGATGCCACCTAAACACACCAGTATGAATTGTGAGACCTAGATAAATGGTATACCTAGTGACGTTTGTAGGTATGTGAAAGAAGAAGTCGTATAAAGGGCACCAAAATTTTTTTATTATATCCCTATTTTCTGTACAAGAAATCACGGGTGAGCAGATGCTCACGGGTTGGCTTGGTTGTCAGATATGTTTGTTTTTCAAAACACTGCTTTGTATGAAGTTTTTATGTTTGGCTAGTAGCTATCTATGTGATTAAAGCTATTTACCTCAGCAAGAACTCCAACTACAGCCACGCCATCCCTTTGCAGCAGGGCTTCGTCAAATGTCAACCCATACTTGAGATGCACCATGTGGATCTCCAGGGGGTACCTGAGGATATTCACATTTATTTAGAGACCGTAAGAGAATAGGTAGTGACGCTTAGTCACTCGCGGTTAATACAAGAGTGTAATTATTTAACTGATAAAAGTGTTTGCACATGTTATGCTTAACTGCGCTGAATTTGTAATTAAAAATTGAATTATTGTAATATTTAGAAAGGCATAACTGCTGAGTGTCTATCAGCGTATCTTCTGAGGAGGCTATTCGGGGCGCTGATATGGCGAAAAAAGATTTGAATGAAATTCTTAAAATTAATTGTTCCTATTTTTCTTTCCGTTTTGTGTCTGTTGAAATCCAAAGAATGTTACTTAGTTTATTGCATTCTTTGTTTGTTCATACGATGTAAAATGAATTGATCTCATTCAGGTATTACTTAGCAATTTCTATCGTTTCTGTCTTTATGTGCTTTTTAGTGTTCTTAGTTTTAGCAAGGAGGAATACGTACAATATGTTACGGAATAAATATTGTTATTAAATTGTCATCGCAACTCACTTGATACCGTTGACGCTGTGCTCCGACAGCCAATGGAAGTGGAGCTCGGCGAAGGAGTAGTTCCCTCTGAGGGGTCCTCCGGAGAGCGTTGGTGTCGGCTGGCCCGGGATCGCCGCCCAACGGACTAAAGGAAAAAACACTCGTTATAAGATTTTTAAACCTTCTCATTTAATTGTTACATGTCAAACTATCGGATAACATTGCTGCCTCTATTTCCGGAATATCTCGTAGTCGTATCTTACGACATCCATAGGAAGCGATGGGGTTGAACTATAATAGTCCATTTCACGTAGGATTATCTCTGTGACAGGTGGACCTACTTATACAAAATTAAACCTTATTTCAAGGTAATAAGTTCCACGAGCTATTTTAATGATTTCCCGTAGGGCCTTATTACTTGAGAATAGTGTCAATTTTCCTTTGAAGGCGAACTGTCACCGAAATCATCTTAGCTGAAATAGGCTATAACTATAAACTATAGCAACAATGTAAACATAGGTGAGTTGAACCATAACTATAAAACTACCGTACATTTGGTAAGAAAAGAGATTGTTTGAGGTAATGGTTTGTATGCGGTAACATACTTTTTATAAAAACCTAGTTTAAATGACTGAATACTTTTCAATTGTGCGTAATCTAGAGCAAGACAAGTGCTAACGTTAGTAAGTAAACAGGTTTGAAATACATTCTATGTAAGAAAATACGTCGTTGGTGTATGTAACTGTCGTTATACAATGAGGAAGTGTTATAAAATCAGTATATAATGTCATCCACCTGTCATACACCATTGACCCAATCCAACAATTTCTTAGCAAATGAATTACCTCACTACTTACGCCGGACACCAATAATAAGAGGAGTTTGCTGGCCTATCCAATTGAGTTCAAATTCCTCTCAGTGTGATCATAGTTTAACCTCCTTTAAGACATTTAATTTAGTGCAAGACAGAAATGTCATCTTCCGCATATGAGTGTAGAAACACACCAGGCTGAAAATACGCGACCGAAGTTCGGCGGCAATGCATTTTCTATACAAAATAACGACGTTATTTCGGCATGATGTGCCATCTTTCATTTGAAGTCAATAGAGGCTTAATCAAGATGAACTTCAGTCGCGTTTTTTCCGCCTAGTGTGTTTCTGTACGGATTGTTTTTTATATGTGTTCATTGGTAAGACGTGTTAGCCATGACTATCATTGGCCTCAAGCATTTCTGATGTCAAGAGATAAAACAAAAAAACAATTTTAACAGGTAAATTGCTATTTTGATTTCATTTTTGAAGTGCAATTTTCTCTGGTTTCTGACTTTCTAATTTTTCTCATTTTGTTAGTATTTCTTGGAAGTAAATGTTGTCTTACATACAGTAGAAAATAACGCAATAAACATACGCTTATATCCAGTGTTGCTCGCAGTGACCGCCACGTTGGAGTAGCCTCGGTAGACCAGGTCGCCCCTGATGTGCGCTCCGTGGGCGTCGGCGATGGTCTCGTGCGGCCTGATGTCGATGGGGGACTGCTCCACGCCTACGTGGCACTGGCCTGGCCATGCCGCCTCGTCTGGAAGAAATGGAAAGGTTTAGGAATTTGCGATGTATCGATGTATTTTCGCAAAGTTAAGCAACTTTCACAGTGGCCAGTCCCGTGGGTGACCGAAATATGCCATCTCGAGCTCTTCCGTGCTTCGTAGGCACGTTTCGCCGTTGGTCCTGCGCCTGATCTCTTAACGTTCGTGTCAGATTGCTGTCCCACCGCACTATAAGGGTGAGGGAATAGGGAGTGCACCTGTGCTTGCGCACTCACTTGTGCTCTATAATATATCCTGGATACCTGGCTGATTGTAAGATCGGCCGCCATTGTGGAAAAACGGCCGGAGGGGTATTATTATTATTATTCATTATTATTATTAAACAATAGGCGGCAAACGACCAACAAAATAATCAGACTGGTAAATTGCGAACCATAGACATAGCGCACCTTAAGCTTCGAGGCAATGACCTAGGAGGAGAATAAGACATTCACTAGAATGATGATGTCAAGAGGCGGTAAACGAGCAATCGAGTCACCTGAACCATCATTATAACCATCAGGTGACTTACCAAAGTGAAAATCACCACCCAAATGCTAATGCCAGGCCTTTTCTCAGTCAAAGTCAGCAAGAAATACTGCCACAGCCAGGGCCGCGCCAACACCCGGCAGCGCCTGTGTGCGAAACTTATGAAGCGCCTCATTTTTAACGAATCTTCATAAAAAAACCAATGGGCTTTATATCTTAGAAACCGTATCACTTAGAGCTTTGATTACTTAACTCTTTTTTTTAATTACTTCCTCTGTCGATTGACATGAGTCCATGACTGGCCGCCGAAACTCGATTTTTACAATATTATTAATTGTTAATTTTGACCGAAGGAAATGTTTTCTGATAACACTACTTATATAATATTATCATTAATATATCAAAGTGCACAAAACTGGAGAACATTTGGGAATTAAGATACTAAATAGGTAAATCCCGTTCGCTTCTGCTTGTCCATTACTACGAAAAATATAAAGTCGAACATTGCTTTAAATTGGCGTCTTTATTTTTTCCAACGTCCACCAACCAAACGTGGTAATATCTTCTTGAGGGCATTACAAACGATATTTGATATGGCAGTGTAGCTGTAAACTCAGTCCAAACTGAGTGAGACATTTTTCTATGGGAAATTGCATCTTTTTTGTCTCGCGTCCATCGACCAAACATAAAAATCTATTTTGTCTAGGACGTGGTGTCCTTTCTTTTTCCAACGGCCATCAACCAAACATGGAAATATTATATCACCGGAATTAAATATAATCCGATCCGCTATTTTATAAATATCCTAGTAAGTTTATAAACTGACGTAAGATTCTAAACTGGATAAAAAAAATATTATTTCGTAAGTTTAAAAATTTGCGACGTCTCGCGGTAAGTTTATAAAGTAACAGACGGTTATCCAATCGTAAGATAATAAACGGTTCGAACAATCGCAGAGCAGCTTTTAATTTTACGCTTCGTCATAACACGGAAAATAACACATCGCGCTCTGATTAGTCAATGTTGACGTGATGTTGATATTGCCCATAGACTTAGGTGCAAAAAGACCAGCCAAACTATGTATAATCTTCTAATGTAACGCGTATGGCAAACACGAATTTTTAAAGGTTTACAAAAAAAAATCACCCTACAACCTTTGTCACGAAAGAGTGATGAAATTGATGAAGGTTATTTATTTTTTTGCGAACCCTTAAAAATCTTAGATATATTACATTATTTTAGTCATAGTCATTATAAAACTTTTATGTCTAACAGGGATTTTTAAAGGTTTACAACAAAAAAAACCTTTACCTACCTACAAATATTGTGACAAAACAGTTTTACATTTTTCTATCATGGCCGCTATAATACATCTTAGCTCTATGGAAAACTTAAGAAAGAGAAGGGACACGTTGCCTTATCAACCAATCGAAGTGCACATGGCACTTACTTGTAATTTTCCGTATGGGTTTGGTAAGTTTATAAACTTATGAAAATGTAGGCGTAAAATAATACAATTTATCTAAAGTTTAATATCTTACAAAAGTTTATAAATTTACTGAAAAAAATACGTAAATTTATTAACTTACGGTTTCATATATTCTTAAGAGCATTGCGAATGATATTTGCTAAGTAAGTATGGTTGTAAACTCAGTCCGAACTGAGTAAGACAGGTTAGAACTTTTAAACACAGACTGGACCTTAGCTTCCTACATTTTTCTAAGGAAAGTGTTTGTTTTTTTTCACTTCCATCGACCAAACATGGAAAAATATATTCTTGAGACTATTACAAACGATATTTACAAAGACAGTATAGCTGTAAACTAAGTCAGAACTGAGTAAGGCAGGCTCGAACTGTGAACAATGAACCCTGGCTTCAACATTTTTAATGGAAGTTAGTGTCCTTTCTTTTTCCACCGGCCATCAACCATACATGGAAATATATATTACTAGCGGCCGCCCGTGACTTCGTTCGCGAGGATATTGATTTATACCATGGGAGCATTTAATCGGGATGGAAAGGATCCTCTCACCTAAGTCAGCCCGTACCCTGCCTGTATACTAAATTTTATCAAAACCCGTCCAGTAGTTTCAGCATGATTGACGGACAAACATCCAAAAAATCAAACTTTCACATTTATAATATTCATAAGGAACAAGACTAAGAGCATTGCGAACGATATTTTCAAGGCAGTATGGCTGTAAACTCAGTCCGACCAGAGTAAGACAGGTTAGAACTTTGACACACTGCCAGTGTAAAAGTTCGAGTCTGTCTCACTCAGTTCGGACTGAGTTTACAGCTGTACTGTCTTTGAAAATATCGTTTGTAAATAGTCTCAAGAATATATTTTTTTATGTTTGGTCGTCAAAAACAGGCCCCACCTTAGGGGTATAAAAAAAAGGTGGCAGTGGCGGCGCGGCGCCCCTATTGCCTTGGCGCCTGTGTGCGCCGCGCACTTCGCACACAGGGGCGGCGCGGCCCTGGCCACAGCCAAAACGTTCCACCAAAAAATTTCTTACAAAATGCACAGTACTTGACCGCCATCCATTTAGTTACGAGTAGGTATACAGAACAAATAATGCATGTATCATAAGCTATGCGTTTACATTAATTCCTGTCGAAATATCAATACCAAGGGTAGAAACAAAGTACAGGCGATTATTGATGGTTTAAGTTGATTAGTTTCTGTTGGAGGGACGGCTCACGAAATTATGGTAATAATGCACTATGACAATTACGCAATTCACCTGCCTTTGTCACTAAAATAAATAAATAAAACCTTCTGAATTTGAATGAATCAAACGATTTATGAGTAAACAGTTCGATACAACTCGTAATAAACATTTTGTACCGCACCAACATACGGATAGACGCTTTGAAAATATTATTATAAAAAAGTGAATTACAGTATAAAGCGGATTATCTGAATTGTTTGGGACCGGGGTTGATTGGGATAATCGAAAAATCGGATAATCGGACATGGCCTGGTTGATAAGAAAAACAAACTCTTACACATAGAATATGAAAACTTAACAAAGTTTAACGAAGGCTTAAGTTATACTACAATATATTTTTATTCCAATATCTTTCTTTATATTACTTGTAACTCGGAGTATGATGCAACATTATAAGGCCTTTACATACATAGTTTAAATTCACAGCGATAATAGAGGAAAATAATATTTGTTTTTAATTTTTCATTTCACGTTTAGAACCGATTCGGTTAATCGGCGTTCTACTGTAATAAAAAAGTAAATCGCACTTCTAACATCTTGATCTTGAGATGAAGTGCAGTTTTAATGAGATCTCGTAGCTTTATTACCAGTCCGTAGACGTATAGTTAATAGGTAGTTGAAGTAAAGTTACTGATAGACTTGTTTTATTTCACTGTTATTTGCCACTATTTCGTGGTTTCAGATGAATTTTATTAATATTGAATAGTATTCACCTAATGAGAGCTGTTTCTAGCTCCGCGGTAGCTGTAGAACTCCGAACAAAAGCGAAAACAGAACGTATGAACAATTTTTGAATTTTGAATTTAGAAAGTACAATAAATAAAAATGTAGCAGCCTGTGCGTGCGCTGATTAGAATTTCTAGCCATCACGGAGACCTGAACAACCATGAAGGCTGGAAGGGAACGGCACCTTTACAAATTCAAAGTAAACTTCTTATTCATAACACCAATTCGGTTACCAAGTTGTAAATAACTTTTGATTTAACTAAATAAATGTGGTCGTCATATATCTTGGAGGCGTGCCTGGTTCGTCACTGACTGATAACTAGGTGTAAAAGAACAGTTTACCATGCAAATGACATAATTTATTGTTATACAATAGTCGAGAAGTGGAAAAAATTACCCAGACATCCGTTTGTTGGAAGCAAATAATTGTTTTTAGAGTTCGTCGTTCGAACCAATTAACTCGAACGAATCAGAAAACACATTGGTTATGCAAAAAACAATATTTTTAAAGCGTGTAAGGAGATGATAATTTTAAAATTACTATTTATTATACCTATCCTTTTTTTTCATGATTGTTTCTTTGCACCAACGTTTTAATTAAAAATGATACGGAACCCGTACAAGATAAAATTGAGACAAACTTGGTTCTTTTTATCTCGGTGCAGATAATGTAATAATTTTGGTACTACTCTTGCAAAAATTCCAGTTAATATTTAAGATAAATATTTTAATAATACAAATATTTTATGATGATATGAAAGTTTCACAATATGCATAAGAGTTTTTCCACAATTACACAGTGTATAAAAGATATGGTCAATCAGCCACTAAAAAGTATCTGTCAATCTATCAAATCTCTTTGTTGGTTTGTCATGTATTGGTCGCCATGAGAAGTAATTAAACCACAAAATAAGTAATTAAAGTGAACAGAGTAGCCTTGTAAAGTTACTTTTTTAATCAATTTGGACATTTTCTAGATACCTATAGCAATGGTCCAATGTCGGTCCAATTGACCAGTGCTTGGTATGCGAGGGTCGTTGTTAATGTATTTTTTCAAAGGCAAATTTTTTGTACGTCTCATTTATTTAACTTAAATACTTCACACTGGCTTGAATGGCCTGCTGCACAAAATACTTAACAGTTAGCCTATAAATGTCAAAGAATTTTCTTTACACAACAAAATAGATTATTACTGCAAGGGGATCATAGAGTAATTGTAATTAAATAACACGAAATCTTATTAAGCACTCTTAATTGAATATCTTGGCTAACGTCATGCAATTAATCGATCCAATTATTTATCGATACATAGTTACAACTATATAACTATGACATCCTCATATTGATTAGGTACTACGGTAGGACTAGAGATTAAGTGCTAATAATCAGATTAATATAATTTGGCTACTAAATATTAGCCTTTTATCCATTATAATGGATAAAAAGCAGTTGATGTCCATTAATAGCCAATAATAGCCGATAACTAGTGGAGTAAAAGTAAATAAGTGTAAATCAATTTGCTAAATAAACGCTTCGACTTTGAGTATGCTGAATGAAGGTTCGTGAGGTTCGAGTCTCAAGTAGTATCAATTTCGTGCTTTAAAAAATGATAATATTTTAAGTATCATGTGGTACTTCTTTGCAGCAGGCTACATATATTAATATAATCTATAAAATGTATATTGCAAGCTCATCATCGAGCAGGTCTCGGAGGATGTATGTAATGTGAAAATATGGACTTGTCACCTCTAAAGTACCCATTTCCGCAATAAAGAATTACTTTACTTACTTAACATAGATGTGCTCATAGGCTTATGAGTTTGCAGCAATAAATTGAGTTGTATCAAAATATATGAGTTTTGAAATAATCGATTTTATTGTTGACAGTAAACTCTGAGTACCGTGGATACAATTTAAAAGTTTGTAATACTTTGAAACTTTGCCAAATCCGACCATATTGAAGGCAAAATGTATAAGCAAAAAGTTTCGGTCTTAGTTATCAGGTATGTTCAAACTTTACGCCTAAATCAGATCAAGTATGATTCAACTTGTTCTTACAATTTTATAAACTGTTACTATCGGTTTGCGGTCACAATAATATTTACCGAACATTTTAAATCACATGTTTTCGCTTCATTTTACAAATCATAATAATGTAGGTTGATTCTGAATTGTTCCAATCCTTTGAAAGAAAGAGTATCCATACCAATTTTTTAAACTCATAATATGTTCATTTAATTCACATCAAATGGATATAAACAAGTACCATGCGGTCTGGTATTAGTTACAAAACTAAAAAAATGGCCAAGTGCGAGTCGGACTCCCGCACTGAGGGTTCCGTACAAATTATATTTTTGACGTATTAAAAAAACTACTGAATAGATTTCGTTCGAACCAATTTTCGTTGGTAGTTTTTATGGTAATGTACATTATATAATTATTTCAGTTTTATCATCCCCTTATTTTAGAAGTTAGAGGGGGGGGGACAAACTTTTTTCCACTTTGGAAGGGTCTGTCACGCAAAGTATTCACTTTAGAAAAAAGTGATATTAGAAACCTTAATATAATTTTTAAAGACCTATCCATAGATACCCCACACGTATATGTGCAATGAAAAAAAATATTTCGAGTTTCAGTTCTGACTATGGGGACCCCCCACATTTTTTATTTTTTTTCTATTTTCGTGTAAAAACCTTGTTGCGGTTCACAGAATACATCCACTCACAAAGTTTCAACAGTATTGAACAATCCCCTGACGCCCCTCGACGCTCACCAAATAAATAAAACCTGGGGCCGGGTGATTGTATAAATGAAACACTTAGATTTCAGTACAAATATGAGCGCATTTAATAATAATACCAGCTGAGCCTATATACAATCGGAAAAACACAACGCCACCGGTGGATAACTCGGCATAGTGCCATCTACCGGTAGAAAAGTGAACTAATAAATCATTTGCTTATTGCAAGATGGCTACCTGCTGTCATATGATAGAAATGTCAACAATAGATTATACAAGTATAGTACTTATAGTTTCGGAATAAAGTGGCTGTGACAGACTGGCGGACAGACAGACAGACAGACAGACAGACATGACGAATCTATAAGGGTTCCGTTTTTTTGCCATTTTGGCTACGGAACCCTAAAAATGTTATAGTTTTGTAGCGATTTGATTCATTTTTTAATTTAATTTAATAATTTCTTTATCAAAAAGAATATTGTTACTCATATTTGGGAATAAAGCAAACAATTTGAATATAACTTGAAAGGAATACGCATAAATCAGTATTTTTTTCCACAATGATTTATTATTTTAATTCATGCTGAGTGCCAACTATAGATGCGACGCCGGTTATTAACGATTTTAACCGTGCGGGTAAATATGCATTTTTCGTTAGAAACGGTTAATAACCCGCATTTTATGCATTTTACGGTTAAATTCCACTAGATTCCGCTAGATGTAAATAAGTGTTTGTATAATAATAATAGTAATAGATTGTATATTAGACGCAATTATAAATTAAAGCAACATATAATTTAACATTTACGTTTCGTAGTATTTGCGTGAAAGAGTAACAGACATCTATCCATCCATCTATTCTTACAAACTTTCGCATTTATAATCTTAGTAGGATTAGGTAGTAGGATAACATCTAAAATGAATTTTATTTATCTTTTGAATATCGATTTTCTCTTCACAAAGGAAAAAAACTATACCCTTTTTAGCTGTCACTGTCAGATAACTAACCGTTAACAACTGCATTTTATCGGTAGCTAACCAAAAATTTGGTTATTTAACGGTAGCTAACGGGTTTTTTACAACTATAGTGCCAACCATAGTTTTGCCTGTCTTTGAATTATGCATCTTTTTTGGTGCAGTTAACTTGTTTTTTTATGGACATTATGTTTAGTATTTTTTTTATTTTCCTTGTACTGTTCTATTCTATACTATGTGTTTTACTAAAGCAACATCTCGCGGTCGACAGGGATGGTAGTAAACATGCTTACATGGAACTTTTAACGGTCAATTTATATGCAAGGGTCGGGCCACGTGGTCGTTAACTCAAACTTTCATGAGATACGGACGCTGAATTTTAATACTGTTTTTGATTTAGTTCAGGACCGGAGATTTAGTTTCGGGATAAACACAGTTCGTGACTGTCAATGTACTTGATATTCTAGCCACAGTATCGTATAAAGTAGTTTTAAATTAAGTCATGTTGTCGAAATTCTGGGTTGTTTCAGTTTCAGATCAAAATACTCTATTCAGAATTCAGAATCAAAATTTAAATTAAGACGGGCCCCGTTGGTATGGTGGTCAGAGACCTACAAAACCAAGGGTCGCGGGTACGAAGTCCGCTGGGAGAAAATATTTGTGTAATGAAATACTCGAGTATTAATGCCGATTATTGCCGATGTTGTATCAGTTTCCAAGCATCCATATTACAAGCTTCGAGCTTAGTTTGGTGCTAGGCAATTGGTGTGTTAGTCCAATGAATTTATTTATTATTTATAAATGTAACCACTCTTACAATTACGAGTAGTTCTTGGTAAGCTATCTGGCTCGAGAGCTCTTCTAACTTGTATGAACTATCTTTTTGATGGCCTATCAGAAACAAAACTTTAAGTGGCGAATCACAAGTTTCATTTGTAGCAATTGTTTCTATTTCTCGATGAATTAACATTATAAGTTAGTCAGCAAATCCAATATAATTTACATACATACATTTAATTTTCCGTAAACCCTTAAAGTAAAGTAAATAAATAATAAATAAATATTTCACAACATCACATACATTGATTTAACCCCGTGTTAAGTAGCTTAAGCACTTGTGTTACAGACATCAGAATCAACAGTGGTATTACAAATATACATAAATAGATACATATAACACCCAGACCAGGACAAACAGACATGTTCATGCACACAAATGTTTGTCCTGTGCGGGGATCGAACCCGCGACCTCTTGCGTAATAGGCAACATCATGACCATTACCCCAAGCGGATCGTCATCAGCCCAAAGTATATCAGCCTATTAATGTCCCAATGCAGGGAAAATCCTCCATCATTTGAAATCATGTTTTCGTTACAAAGTTGGGTAAACCCTTAGTTTTTATTAACCCCAAACACGGGTTCACTTGTTGGAAATGTATACAGAAAAGTCTGACTCAGCTTAACGACCCTCCAAATATTTACTTTCAAAGAAAAAGTAACAAAATACTTTCCGTAACGACGTTAATTAAAATATGTTAACAACATTTTTTTAAGTGCAGCTTTCGTTTTGTACTTTTTAAGCATTGCTCTTGGGAATACTATCAGTACGGATTTTATATAAATTTTTCGAATAAATATTAATTGCTACCCCTTTAATGAGACTGAACAAGATAAAAGGACAATGATGTGTTTATTTCACATAATAAAAATGGTTGGCATTAAGCCAGTTAGAGTGAATTGCGTATAAAAAAGGCTGTCTTGATATGAATTACCTACGTGGTGAATTTCGAAGACGATGTTAGATCGCACTTTTTGCTTGATTTAAGTCATTCGTTTGTAGTCTATTCCGATAGTGTCTTGAAACCGATGCATGTGCGTAAAAACAAGAGTGCAGTGACATGGTCTACTGATGAGAGCAGTAGACACCTCAGATCAATGAATATATCAATAGATACAGCGAACAGTTTGATAGTTATGGTATTCGTTTTCTCCTTATTATGAATCCCGCCTAAACTGTCAAGTGAGATGACGTCATTATCGTGTGGCCGTCGTCTTATGTTGAGAGAGAAACAGACCTAGGTGCAAAGTTGGTGAATTTTTGACGTTTTGGTGAAGACACTCAAACGTGTCATAGAGAGCTTCCCTGGTATTGAATATTATGAGGTTGAAACCGATGCTTGTGCGTCAAAACAAGAGTGCAGTGACATAGTCTACTGATGACAGCGGTAGACGGTGCGTCAATTATTATCGCCTCTGCTCAGTGGCGGATTTACCAATAGGCTGAGTAGGCTAGAGCCTAGAGCGGCAGATTTAGAGGGGCGGCAAAATTTAGCTATTTTGTTTATACAGAAAAAAATATATAATTATACGTACCTATACACAATCCATATATACATTATAAATAAATGCACTGTTATTTAGACTTAGGTACTTATGAGATCATGATTTTCGTTTCAATAAAGATAAAATAAAAAATCTCGTGACACAGGATCTTCGGAGCCTAGCACGAGCACCGTCTCTCCACAACTTCGTGTATATGTTTTACCACCAAACCTTGGTCTAATTATCTTCAGTTATCTGACTTTTTTTGTAAACTCGACACAATGCTGGTTAATATAATGAGTGAAATCGGGAAAGGCAACACCCTGAACAGAGTGAATTCGCAAGGAGGTCAGCCAGAGAGGCCGCTTGTAAAAGTTGAAGGGATTCTTTGCACGCACTGGCACTTATTCAGACTTTGAAATCAATCAAAGATGATTGTACTGAAAAGCTTAATGCGACAAGAAGCGGCGGGAATACTTTCGAATTTGGAGAAACTGGAAAAGGTAGTGATGGTTGTTGTGTGGGATATTTTTTTGGAAAGAATAAACAAATTAGTCTTCAAATTACTGATAGAACCGATCGATATATTTAAAACGGCGGGTAAGACCTGGTCGAGACTGGCGCAGGACCGTCGTACATGGCGTTCCTTGGAGGAGGCCTATACCCTGCAGTGGGATCATTTTTAAAGGCTGATGATGATGATGAGTCTTCAAATTCAGGTCTCTTTACGAATCACTCCGTAAGTATTTGAGAACGAGAGAATTAATTAATTAATTATTTCGAAGAAAAAGCGATGGAATTAAGACTGCAAGTGATTCTTTTAGGGTTAAAACGTTTCTCCTCCTTGTAGATCGGCTTGTTTCCGAGTTAGAAAAACGGAGATACGAAAGACCTACCACGAGTTTAACGAGAAGTTTTACGTTTTTCTAACCAAAATTAGTACTCCATTTTTCCATATGCGAATACCTGTGAATGGCTATGTCGTTATAATTTAAGTTATTTTTTACTTGTATTACTTGCTGTTGGTTTTCCAAATAAAAATGAATAAATAAAATTGTTTGTTACCATCGACCCTAACGGAATGGCCATTTTATTGGAAAAAATGGGAAGTAGGGATACGGTACGGGATGGCGATGGTGGCCTAGTGGTACGGACGGCGCCTCTGGATTTTTTGAAATCTATGGATTTGTGCCATCAGCTCGGCGGTGAGGAAAACACCGTGATGAAACCTGCACATTGAGTGATTTCTGACTTTAGTTCAGTTAGATCTGAATGTGTAACCATGATCCAATCTGTCTGGTTCCCCTCTATCGGTTACGAAGGTCTGATGGCAGTCGCTTCACTGTTCTGTTCACCTAATCAGACTTGCCTAATCCCGGATCATGGTCAAAGCGGACCCCGCAGAGAAACGGGATAAACGCTAGGAAGAAGGATACGGTACGGGAATACAGTTCTTCAGAACTTTCACCATGGTAAATGCGGCAGAAGACACTCAGTGAACCTATGTCCCTCCGCAACTGAAGAGGTTCAAGGTGCCTGGTGTCCTCTACGTCCCTACTTATACGTAAAGCCCGTCGCTGCAATCTGTCGAGCGCGTCCATGTAAGTAATGCATGGCAGATCCATTCCAGAGGTGCGAGCAATATTCCAAGCAAGACTGAACTTGCGTCTTATATAAAAGAACAAGCTGGTCCGGGGTGAAAAACCGCCGCACCCTGTTCAGGATCCCCAGCTTTATCGACGCCGTCAAAAGCAAGCTTTCGGCCCTGATTAAGATTGCAATCATGCTTAGGCTAGTACGCAAACTGAAGGGAGTGTCCTGAAGAACGGGAATGGGAAGGAATGGTGATTTTTTTAGCTGTGAACGCGCATACCTGTGTTTTTTTTTGGTATTAAACTCAACCAAGTTGTTGGAACCCCATTTACTTATGAGGTTCAAAACCTGGTTCAGTTCAACTACAAGATTCATTCATTAATCATATCCTGGACTGAAATTTACTAGGCAACCCATACGCAATAATATAATTGTTGGCATGTCAAATAGTGTGTAAAATATGTTTCATCCAATAACCATCTCGATGAAGGTCGTTGTATGGCGGGATCTTAGACTATACAGAGATATAATCGCCCTAATAACGGGACGAACGGGGAAAATCATTCTAATAACGGGATTAAACTCATCATCATCATCCTAGCGTTTGTCCCGGTCGCATCCTCGGCTGTTGCCTCGGAGTCCAGGGTCCGCTTTCCTGCTGCACCTACTCCACTTCGCACGGTCTTGGGCATCCTGGGTGGAAAGACCATTGGCACGCATGTCATCTTCAACGACGCCAAGCCAGCACTTCTTGGGCCTGCCCCTTCTTCCGGGACCCGGCGGTGGTGGCATGGTGAGACATTTGTTTCCCACGTAGCTGGCCGGTTTCCGTAAAACATGGCCGTACCAACGTAGGCGACACTCCTGCAGTTTATCTGCAATATCACGGACACGAAGGCTACCCCGGATGCGTGAGTTCTTAATGCGGTCTTTCCGCGTCACTCCACACATCCAGCGCAGCATCTTCATCTCCGTGACACGCAGCATCTGCTTGTGTCGCTCAAGTACAGGCCACGTTTCACTGCCGTACAAAAGGACGGGCCTAATGATGGTCTTATAAACCTGTCCCTTCAACTTAACCGGCATTTTGGGGTCACAAATGACACCAGTCACCTCACGCCACTTGGCCCAGGCTGCTGAAATGCGGGCTTTGACGTCGCAATCGATGTCGCTAGACGCGTGAAGTACAGATCCCAGGTATTTAAACTGGTCCGTACGCTCGACCAAGTCACCGTCTATGCGTACGGGTGGGGGATCTGTATTGCAGGCCATGTATTCAGTCTTCACCACGTTTAGTTTTAGACCGCCGTTCTCAAGTGCCATCTTCCACTTACCCGCTCGTCGCACCAGTCGTCCCCTGTCCGAATCCGTCAGCGCGATATCATCAGCATACATGAGCGGCCACGGGGGTTTCTCATGTGCGTCTATGATGCTGGTTGACAGCGGGGCGTTAATAACGGGATTAAACTAACGTATTAAATTTCAAAGGTCAGTAGGGGCGGCAAAAATTGAATAGCCTACTAGCGGCAAATTTGTAAATCCGCCACTGCCTCTGCTACGTCGTAGCATAAACAAGAGACGACAGTGGTGCCGCATAGAAAAACATTATCGTAATCTGATTGTTAAAATCGATTAGTGAAATTTTATGATGAGATTTATAGCCGATAGATTGTTTATCGATACGACGTCACATTCTAGTCGGTCCCTTGTGTCTGAGGATCGTGGTTGCATCGGAGCAGATATGGAGCGGATGATCCACCGGTTACGATCCAGTGCGTCTCTCAAGATGTCATAGGTGAAGTTTAAGTAAATAAAAAATATTTTTTTATATTTTAAAATTATAGATAAAGGTATAATAATAAATTGCATGTCAATATGCTTAAAACGAATATACAAAAATTATTATTATAATTGATATGATACTGACCTTTATGAGACCACTGGACATCGGCAGCGGTGATGACACCTGAAAATAAGAAGATTAAATGAAATCAAATGATTTACTTTTACTTAGATATTAGAGTAACGAGTTTGCTAGATATATATAAATATCGTTTTTTTTTTCGATCTAGGATGTCATCTGTGTCAAATACATAGATTTTTCAAAAATGGGTATCAGTTACCAATTTAGCTCAAGCTTGCTTAATAAATGGCTAAGTGACGCTCTGCGGTAAATTCCCAAAAATATCACTTATTATAATTTTCATTTATATGGCTTGGTAGTCCTCATATTATAGATTTAAAATCTATGGTTAGTAGGTATGCTATGTTTTTCCACAACTGCACACGTGCGTATAACGAATGCTAGCGTTTGTTTGTAAATAGCAATGGCCAGATATCGTCCTGCTTAGAAAGCATTGCTAGAATGTTCTCCAAAAAATAATGCTTATACATTTTATACATATAAAATTACCGGTGTCGTTGACTATCAAAATATTATTAAAAAATATTTGTAAATAGGTATGGACACGTACAAACTTTACTATAATAACTGATATATCAATCCTTGTGCTTTTTAGGGTTCCGTAGCCAAAATGGCAAAAAAACGGAACCCTTATAGATTCGTCATGTCTGTCTGTCTGTCTGTCTGTCTGTCTGTCTGTCTGTCTGTCCGCCAGTCTGTCACAGCCACTTTTTTCGGAAACTATAAGTGTTATACTGTTGAAACTTAGTGAGTAGATGTATTCTGTGAACCGCAACAAGGTTTTCCTACGAAAATAGAAAAAAAATAAAAAAAGTGGGGGGTCCCCATAGTCAGAACTGAAACTCAAAATATTTTTTTTGATTGAACATATACGTGTGGGGTATCTATGGATAGGTCTTTAAAAATTATATTAAGGTTTCTAACATCACTTTTTTCTGAAGTGAATACTTTGCGTGACAGACCCTTCCAAAGTGGAAAAAAGTGTGTCCCCCCCCTCCAACTTCTAAAATAAGAGGATGATAAAACTGAAATAATTATATAATGTACATTACCATAAAAACTACCAACGAAAATTGGTTCGAACGAAATCTATTCAGTAGTTTTTTTTTAATACGTCAAAAATAAAATTTGTACGGAACCCTCAGTGCGGGAGTCCGACTCGCACTTGGCCAATTTTTTGTTAGTTGTTTACCTAAGCTCATCCTCGACCGACTCAATGATGTTACAAGTGTTTCAAAAACATCATAATATTAGTGCGATTCGTACATAATTTATTTTAAGTGATCTTCACTCCTTCTTTACTTTTTTAGACACTGGTTTTTGCAAAAAATATAATACTATTTTTTATGACTAGTGGAAATTATTACACTTGCGTCATTGTACTTATAATTCCACTTCAAACGAGTGGGATGGTGACTTTAAGAAGGCTAGTAATGAGTTACTTACTTTTGGCACTTAAAAGGTCAATATAAATATGGTAATGGTGAAAGAATTGAATAATCGGTCCAGTAGTTTTGAGCCTTTTCATTACAACCAAGCAAACAAAGTTTTCCTCTTTATAATATTAGTAAAGATTACCGTTTTTTTTAAATACTTAGTACTTCAGTATTAGCTTCGTAAGTGCATTATTAACTGTCGTTGGTACAGCTTTTTGAAAGCATTAAGTACCTATGCCATTTTAAATATCTTAAGTTTTTTTTTGTTTTATACATAATTTCTAGTGACGTGTCAGATTTCAGAGCCGTTTTTGGCATTATTATTTCCGAAATGTAATGAATTGCTGTTGCTAGAGATTTATTATTTGCGGCCAAACCATATTCACTTATAAGAAAATGGTTATTAAAATTATACATATTATTTAAATTATGCGAGTTCAAAAATTATTATTGTTTACACAATTTTTTTGTGAAAAAAGAAATTAAATCCAAAAAAATGTTATCTTAGAAAGCCTTTTGAGAACCCTGTCGAAGTGTCGAAGCCTAAATGTAAAGCTTTCAGTTGTTATTTGCGGTCACCCAATAATAATTCATATTCATGTTCTATAATGCTTTCTTGTTGTCATACATGGCTTTAAGGTCTATAATTAACACTTTATTGTTCTTACCTGCCAAACTAATTAACACTGTCACAATTGCAATCATGTTTTATTAAATTAATTAGTTCACTTTTGTTATTTTTATTAGGTATTTTATTTTAGTTATAATTATTAATTTTATTATTTTTAAAAAAGACCGGCACTGGTGCTCTCTCTGTTCACAACTGCGTCCTGGCCACTAACTGTCAACTTTTTATACATTTTTTTATTTTAAAAAATGCCAAGTATTTCGCGCCGAGTCGCGTGGCTGTCAGCGCGGACGATACATTGGGGGCGTTTGGGCGAAAAAAGCGTTTGCAAACGTTTGTAAACAAAATGGCGATTGTTAGCGCAAACTGTACAGTTTTCGCCCAGGACGCGTTTGCTAACTGTCAGTTTACTGTGTTACCGCTAAACAATCGCCATTTTGCGCTAACAATCGCCATTTTGTTTACAAACGTTTGCAAACGCTTTTTTCGCCCAAACGCCCCCATTATAACCTGTGGTATCGCGGTTCGCGCCAACCGCGGCGAGTAATGGCGGGAAGGATGGCGAACAATTACTACAAAGGACGGCCATTTCCGAGAGTTTTTCAATGAACGTGAAAAAAATTTGGGTTACTCGTAAAGTAACTTATGTAAATCTTGTAATTACGTAAAATAGTAATTGACGTATTGATTGATGGTGCGTTTAGGTCAGAGGTCGCAGGTTCGACTCTCGCGTAAAATGACATTGTATTTTTTTGGTTTTGTCGTTTTTCATGCTTAAGATGTAGGTATTTACGAAACAAACTCAGTACAAATAGTAACAAATAGTTTACAGTAATAGGATGTGATGTATTTTTCTATTATGTTTTCTACATAATGACACTGCAGCAAGTGAAACAGTGAATGATTTTAATTTGTACAGTTGCTTAGTTTGTCAGTTTCAGTTTATATAGAAGCCCATTACCTATTACACATATCCACGGGAATCTACTACAAATACAATTACACAGATTATCATTAAAATCATTATTTGTACTGTGTAGTGTATTGAAATTAGTCTGGTGGTCGTCTTTAACTCATTGTATTGTAGCGGATATTATTTTATTGATTGGGTTAATTAGGACTAGTAGGGTCGATGAATCTGTGACTTATGTTAATTATACGTACAACACATAAAAAAAACTCAAACTCATTCATAAACGGTACTTTCTTCTGAAAATGAACTGAAACTTGAAAAGTTATTTTTATTTCTTTATCAATTCATTTCGGACGGCTTTACACTGGTCAAAGAATTAGGCGAAACATATTTATTTAATGATTACCAATGTTTGTACTCTCCTGTGTGTAATTGTATATTGTATATTTATTAATATCACGGACTGAATTATAATGTGATACGATCTAATTGTACTTTTTTCCTTATAAGTAATTGATGTTTAATCAACGATTCCAAGAAAAGATTCAGATATTTTGAAGTTAAAAATAGAATTCTGAAGGTTATCGCTTAGAAATCATCTATACATTATACTGGATAATTACTACTGGATAATTGAATATGAAAAGAAATACTTATGTAAATTTTTATGAAAATTGGAATGGCGATTTGAAAAATTGGCTACTGAATGTGGGTACTATGTTACTACTATGGTCTCTGGAGAGTTAGCCTAAAGGGGCTATAACATCAAAATGTTTATGAGCCAAATAGACATTATTTTTACCGTTTGATGTAAAGAGTTATTCGTTTGCACATCACATTTTTAACCTACCTACGCACTATATCCTCATTTCTATAGTTAAGTGTTCAAGACATCTTGCCACTTATAATTATAATACATATTAGGATCACACTTATAGCTTTTATGTAGATAAATCTACTGTTAGTTAGCAAGTACCTACATTTAATACAATATATAAGCCGACATCTTGTAGCTGGCTCCGTGGTGTAGTGGTTAGAGCGTTGTTCTCAAAAACATCGGAGGTCACGGGTTAAAATCCAGCGGGGAACGCTTTCACATTGTATTGATTTTCTCAGTCTGGTTTGGACATTGCATGCTGAATCACCTGATTGTCCGATGAGAATGATGATTCCGTGCTTCAGAAGGCACGTTTAGCCGTCAGTCCCCACTATGTTCCTAATGGTCTAGTTTCCCTGGTAAAGACTACGGAGGTCAGACGACAGTCGCTCCATTGTAATAACCTGGCTTGTCAATTCAGGGGCATAGTCGCAGCGTGCCCTTGGCTATGAGGCAATGGCCGAGGATGCAACCAGGAGAAATGAGGGTGATGATTATAGTAACATAATAATATGTAGATGTATGTAAGTGCTGCAACTGATTATTGCTTTCCTACATAGACCATGACATTGTAAATATTAACATTGCACCAGATATTATTTTTCAAGCTATCACTTACCTTATATGCTTATCGGTGACGATGACATTGTAAATCATTAGTAAATACATTATATGCCACTTCGATGATAACTTCAAATTATCAGCAATCAAATTATTAAGATAAAGTATATGAGTCTGATTAGAAGTTTTAAAGATTGCAATTGCGCTCCCTCAAATGTTAAGTGGTGAAAATAAATATTTTTATATGTACCTATTTTTAAATAAAGCAATATGCAAATATTTTCAGCGCAATCAATGGCCAAATGTTTTGTTGTATTCACGGAACGACATAAAATTCATTTTAAAATTACTCATTCCCAAATATTCTATAATATCACTTAACTATTATTTTACAACAAAACAGCAACTACTGGTGTTCTTCTTCATAAAATGCTCAATTGACAACATTTAAATTTTTTCATGTGCTGTTTTTATTTTCTATTCTGAAAGATTTTCAAAAACTAAAACTTACGTATTTTTTCTTTTTCGTTTCTTTTCTTTCCTTTTTGCAAAATAAATTATTTAAAAACGACTAATTCTAAAAGAGCGTAAGTCAATGTCATGGGATGAACGAACATTTTATCTTTGCTATTTTAAAAAATAAACTTGAATGACGGAAGTTCATACAAATGTTGCCAGGAGACTCTAGGGTAAATTCATGAAAAATGTTGTCCAAGTACCTAAAGTGCCACTTAAGTACCCAGTTCGTACTTTAAACTAACGTAAATAATGTTTTAGTAAGATTTCATAAAGCTATAAAATTAAATCTGGTACATCAACTGAGTTATAATTTTTTCGAAATATTTAAAATCATGGGTTTTCCCCGATTGGCCAGGAGTTTTGCCAATCCGGCAACACTCTACGATAAATGTACACACACATGCACAGTTTTCTGTCAGTTTGACAAGAAACAGTGTCAAACTTCCGTTGCTTTTTTTTTAATTCACGATGGCCAAAGCGAGGCCAAGATTGAATGTGTGTGGATTGAATTTGGAAACTTTTCAAAATTTCTTTTTAGTTACTGAATGAAAAAAATCAAAAACATTTTTTCTGTGTCAATTTAGCGAAAATCTCGAAATGGTTTTTGAATTATAGTACCTTATAAAAAATTAAATGTTGTCAATTATAGTCTAAAGTTTCCACAATTTTGTAAATCCTGCGTTCTGTTACTCGAGTCGAGTGCCATTCGCTCGCCATTCCTTCTACCAGTGTGTCCCCCTAACTTGGTCAAGTAGCGTTGTGCGCAGGTCTCCTAATTTACTAATAAAAATCACACTAGGGAAGCTGATAGATAAGGCTATTTATAGATGGGATGTTGCACTTATCCCATTTAGATTAACTGCAACTAATGCACTCCGCGCAGTATGTGGGTCAGTGGAGGCGCATTGTTTTATCCGCTTGCTGATCCGATTGGGTGGAATGATTTTGATTATTTGTTTCTCGAGGGATTATATTCCTCATTTATATTTTGAATTTGAGTATTGTTTTGGTTTTAGCGAGGAATGACAAGCTGCGCGGGCTGTTAAATAGGTTCATCTTTCTGTATAAATTGTTTGTTTTATAATTCAAGCAGCCTGTACTAGAATAAACGCGGTTTTATTTTTTATATATTTTTTTCATTGTTTGTAAATTCTTTTGGGTGAGTGGTTTACGAAAGAGCTGATGATGTTTGTTGGTACAGTTTAAGATGCATGCCGTTTTGAAATTTTGGTAGGACATTAATAACATTTGTTTTGTAATATTGGACCTCTTCTCCTTCTGAGATACAAAAATACTTGCCATTTATGACTTAAAATATGAGTAGTTGTGCCTGGGAAAGTCCTAAACTCTGACAAACTAAACTTAATATTTTTAAACTTTTTCCCATTAACTTTTAATGCAGTCGCAAGCATAACAACTGCGTTAAGGCATTCGTAACTGTCACAACTGTCGAGAACATTGCCAGGATCGTCTTCAAAAAACTTTCCGAACCGCTTAAGGAAACGTATTCAATTAATTTAGGTAAGTTGTACTTGACCTTACCCAACTGTTTGACATCTGTTTACAATAAAATTCATAAGAGGTCATGGTGGATCGGTTTAATAACTTTGAAATGTTTATTGTCTTTCTGTAATGAATGATGTATAAAAACTTTAAGTTACTGCTGCTTAATATTTCAGGCAGTGCAGTAATAGGCAGAAATAGGAACACATTTTTTAAAAAGATACTTAAGAGAGAGCACACATTAAATTGATTTATAGCACTTTCTGATAAGATTATTTATAGTTATATAAGTTATAATATGAATTTATGAGTTAGGTACCGGAATGAAACGTGCACGATTGCACGATAGTTGATTTATCATATGCACTGTTCCTACCATACATTACCCTTAGACGCCCTTTCCAAGGCAACCAAGATCAATCTACCTTCCTATACATGTGAACAATTGCAATGTCACCCACAGGTCGTGGCAGTAAGAATTAATGTCCGGAACTCACGGGGGAGTTTGTAAATGGAGTCATTGTAAGCCCGCTTTTAAAGGGTTAAACGGGAACATTTGTAAAGGGAAACGTTTTTACACAGTAAGATTTGTGAAAAATGCGCATGAACATTGATGTAGAATGACCAAAATAATCATGGCGAGGTGTCAACTCGTGTTGGAGACCAGATCCACTTCGGGTCACTGAGCCAGTGGAGTAAGTAACATGTGGCTTCTGACTAAAATCTATAAATAGTAAATTAAAGTAAAGTATCAGCCTATTAATGTCCCACTGCAGGGCAAAGGCCTCCATCATTTGGAATCATGTTTTCGTTACAAAGATGGGTTTTGGCTTAATCACCACGCTTGCCAAATGCGGGTTGGTGATCACAAACCCGGGCTGTGTTCAGAAAAATCAACACGAATTTTGCCCGACTCGGGAATCGAACCCAGAACCTTCAAACCACGGCCCTGGACTTAAACCACTAGACCGCCGAGGCGTTTATTAATAGTAAATAAGAAAATATAATGCCTCTATGTTTTATTTAATAAACGGACATGCATATTTCCTCTAATACTCTGTGGCGATTGCCGTGATAAAGACCATTAATTTCGTCTCCAATAAGTAAATACCTGACAACATTAAATAAATTGATCTGACTCCGTGTTAACTATCTTAAACACTAGTGTTACAGATATCAGAATCGACAGTGGTATTACAAATATACTGAAATAGATATGTACATATAACACCCAGACCAAGACAAATAGACATGTTCATGCACACAAATGTATATCCTGTGCGGGGATATAACCCGCGACTTCTTGGTCTAACAGTCATCTTCTTGACCACTTCACCAAGCGGTCAATAAGTCAGCAACCCTGGGTGACCCTGGCCTTCCTCGTTCAACTTGCGCGCGAGTTTAATGACACGCGTCACAAATATTGGTCCTGTGCGGGGATCTAACCCGCGACCTCTTGGTCTAACAGTCAACTTCTTGACCACTTCACCACTGTCCATGGCCTTCCACGGTGAACTTGCGCGTGTGTAATCACACGCGTCTATCGGTGGCCTTTCTTCTGCTCGACCTTGCTTCGTATCGAAATGTTCGATTAATTGATTGCGGTAACGTGTCTGATAAGAATTGGTTTGGGAGCGATGCACGTGGTGCAAGTTAGAGTGTGATAACTTCCAAAAATATAAGTCGAATTTCGAGGAAGTTGATTTGAGTACTTGAGCATCAGGTCTCGTGCACTTTGACTTTCGGTTTCCGCACACATAGTGTTTTATTTATACTACTTATAACTAAACTTAAAGCTATCTTCGACAAATGGACTATCGAACACAAAAAAAAACAGTTCGAGTCAGTAGTTCCAGAAATTAGCGCCTAGAAAAACCCACTTCAAATACGATAACATGAAAAACCGGAACGAAACATAAAAAAAGGTTTTTTGAATATTTGTTTTTCTTTAAAATTGTCACGATATTTTGGCTCCACTCTATCATAAGATAAGCAAAAGTGAAGCTCTGATTGCCAGGACAACGGATGGGGTACCAAGTGGCAACTTATCCGTTGGCATCGCTATACCGGCCCGCAAGATACATACGTCTTCACGCTGCTCTGGAAGGAACCCAGTATCATGCATATCAACCCTTTTCAATCATTGTCTCACAACCTCACAGGGCAAAATACTTTTGGATCCAAAGTAAAAAAAAAATGTAAACCTACAAACTATTTGATAATTTAATAGAGGCTCAGAAAATAGCCAGAATAAATCAGCACTTTAAAAACTGAACGAAAGTAGGTCATCATAATTATTGTATTAGCGAGTCAGCACCGTTTACGTTGCATCATTTGATTCAATCAACGAGTCTTTGTTATCAACAGGGATTTGCCAAAATTTGATGTTTTCTGCCCATAGTTATTCGAAATGTTGTGACCAGGGTAAGTAGAGTCTTCCAAAGACAGTGTGTCCGATCCTTCTTAGAGAGTGAAAAGACTCCTCCATAAGTCAAAGAGTAAAGGCTATTCATCACCTCATTATAACTGAACCGAAGGCATCATACTATGCCAAGGACTATATGGACCTCCACCTACCAAACAGGAGGCTGAAAGAATATGAAAAGTGTCTGTGTGCTGCTGTTCTCGTTTGAGCAAATACCTAAACTCAGCTTACTTGGAAAATGCATTGTCTATTGAAGCTAAGATTTGGATCAGAACAGTGTGTTCATATATTTAATACTAAACAAACAGATGAGTGGGGACCCTTATGTTGAGAGCAGGTGTAAATCAAATGTCGGGTCGGTCGAGTGTGAACCCACTTTAAATGGATTAAGAAGAGCAAGGAACGATGATTTGCGGATATGCTATATGGCTAGACTTATGTCTATTTTTAGTGCGATATTATTGTACTTTATATTAACTTTATAAATAATTTCATCAAATTATGGCTACTTTGCTAATCAGATCTTGTAGTTGAACACGCTTCTGGCTCGTGCCGATGATAACCGCATATAGAAATACTAGTGTCATTAATAAAGAGATGGAAAGCTTTGCCGCCGGTAGTTCCAGGTGTGAGGCTCGTTGTTGGGACTTACGTTATATTTGATACATATTATGTGTAGGATAGTCTATGCTAGGGACTGTTAATGAATAACGCATTCCATAGAAAACATAGAAAATTGATAATTTATATACAATTATTTATCGAGTTAGTGTGTGAAATGGAGAAGGCAATGGCAAACCACTTTATTACAATTGCCAAGACAGTTGTTGTGTGTTTAGTTTTATATAATGACACTGACTGACTGAATAAAATGCCGCATCCAATGCCCGACGTGTGACAGCTCCACGGTATAAACTAGACAGACTGAGTGCCGTTGCCCTAGTTATTGACAATGAGTGGTGCTGTGGCTAGAAGTTGAATTGCAAGCTAGACGCTTTTTCTAGCTGACTGGAACCCATAATTTTACAATAGTACATCAATCCCTTCTCGAAGTTAGATTTATCGCTAACCTATTTGAGAGTGGTAGGATAGGACTGGAATATTTTGTTAAGAGTCTTTATAGAACTTTGGTTGAGAATCACATAAAAAATATTAGCTTTATGTGTTTAAAAAAACCTACTCGAAAGTAAGAACTCTACCTACAATGCTGGCATAGGAAAGTGACGTTAATAGCAAGCCTATAAAATATGGAATGTGCAAGGATGTTAAAACGATGAAGGTCTTATTATAATGGGGTCAACCGTTTTTATACTTAGATAATTATAATGTTATTCATGTCAGTATGGCTATATAATATAAACCTACTCGTACAGAATACATTTGCGGCGATATGCAGTTTAACAATGACCGAAGAATGTAAGGCGATAACTTTTATGATTATCTAAGCACGTGCCAAGAAAGTGTTTAAAATATAAAAGTAATACTAGCACTTAATACTTGTAATATTGAGCGATAATAATGATTAGAATATCTGGTTACAACTGGTTTGATCACGTTTATAAAATGCGGATCGGTGACAAAGACTCAATGAAAGAAAACATCAAAGATCGGTGCTCATTTGATATTTAAGTTTGGGCAAAAGATCATCGTCATGCTTTTATCGACAATTTATAATTGATATTATCAATTTCTTTGTCAAGATAATTATAAACGTTCTCTTTGTACTTACCTACTACATTTATCATTGCATGCCGATATGAACCCTAAAAATAACAATCATTTGAGGGTTCCTCAGAAGCACCAGTAAAATATTCAGACGAAAATTCGCGTCACCTTGCCCTGAACTATGTAACGGTAACTAATTCCAACTTTTTTATGTGCGACTTTTGACTCATTCGTCAACTCGCTCGCTTGAAACTCGCTCGATCGAACGAGATGACACCTTTGAATTTGATTAGATTTTTTTGCCGCCAACTCGCTCTAACATTTGGCTATTTCAGCGTGGTCATTCTACGAGTAGTAGGGTTCCAAAGAAATTGATATCCCCATGGCCCAAATTTTTTTTAGGGGAAAACCGCATTTAAGCGTTAATACGATTTCCCCCTAAAAAAAATTTGTTTCCCCCTTAAAACAACAGCTGTCGCCTTCCGATCCTGCATTGGCTTGGGGGTCTTGCTTCCGCAGCCTTTCTGTGTTCTTTGGAGACGGAGATGGAGACGGCTGTCCAAAGTGTCTCACTGGCAATGATGGAACGTGCGACAGCTGCCAATGGGGCGTTATCCTCGTGGTCCTGTTCGACGAGCCGTTTGGTGTAATGGTCGAGAAGTCGGCTACTTCACCAAAGGTCGCGGGTTCGATCCCCGCACGGTACAGACATTTGTGTGCATGAACATGTCTGTTTGCATCGGTCTGGGTGTTTCTATGTATAATATGTATGTATTTACAAAAAAAAAAGTATTTAAGTAATGTTTATCCGTTGTCTGGCACCCATAGCACAAGCTAATGCTTAGTTTGGGGCTCGATGGCGCTGTGTGAATAATGTCTAGGGATATTTATTTATTTAGAAAGGGAAGACACTAATTCCCTTGGTCGTACTGGACCACGAGGAAACAGATGTAATTTCCACGTTTTTCCTTCACGTATGCGTGTATCAGTTGATTCCAATGAACCCTAAGCTAAGAAAGGAAATAAGTAGCGATAACGTGAATGCATTGTAAAGTAATTAATTCAGATCAACAATCTTTATCGTTCGATAAACAGCGTCGTGTTGCTAATTATAGACATATTGGTGACGTCACGAGATAAATGCTGATTTGCGATTAAGTCCGGCTTACGTTGATATCAGATCAAATGTAGTTCACATTTATAATATTATGGCAGAATAATGAGCGATGGTCCATGTGAAGTGTCACTCTAAATTAAAACTGAGTTCGGAAAAAAAAATAGTCAATTTCAGTCCACAGTAGATTGCGAAATGAATGAGTGCTTTCTGATAGAGCCTTCCTCAACTAATGGATTAACCAACGCAAAAAAAATTCCAACCAGTAGTTCTCGAGATTAGCGCGTTCAAAAAAATCAACTCTTCAGCTTTAATAGATATGTATATTAGTACCTGTCTATAGATTTTTGATTGATTAACATCTTCAGTTTTTTACAGTTCTGTTCACTGCTGGCCATTGGTCTACCAGATGGCTGTTGATGGATGTTATACATACCCAAGGTCGTCACGCCAGGCATGTCTGCGGTATGGTTACCTATCAGACAGGGGATCTCTCCTGCTTTAAAACAGATCTTATCTCATTTCCCCGGAGCGTCTCTTAGCACCTAGACCGGCAACATAGACGTTATAATACAGCACCGAGAGTATTGGTGTTAAAGTTGATATAGCACCGACAAATAGAGCACACACTTTAGTAGTGTCATCAAAATGTTGAATGGTCCTAGTACGGTAATCGGAAGTGCTTTGTAACGGAGTGTGTGCGACACGAGATCAGTCAGTGTCAATGGTTACTGGGCAAGGACTCTTAGGTAACTGGTTGAGCTAAAAATCGTAGTAATATAACTTTTAATATACCCATTGATATGGGAGTGATTGGCCGCGCGCGGATGAAATCCCAATAGGACCAAGCTATGTTAGTGTGATGAATAAACATAGGTATCCACGATCCATGGTTAGTTTAACTATGTTTATTGGTTTCATATCCGTCAAGTGAGCTTTAAAATTACAAAATGATGACAAACTTAGTTTGTAATATAGGTATAATAATTTATTTATTACATTACATTTAGTGATCGATTAAGAAGTGCAGCTGTGCTTGTGAGATGGGCCGCCATGGTATGAAACCGACGGAGGGGTATTATGATTTATACATTAATAAATTAAATTCTGGTTTCAATCGCGAATCAATCAGCTCATATTTTACGCTATTACTATAGTAAACGAAGGAACATCAATAACTAATAACCCCATTGCCTAGGTACTGACCTTCCATACCGTCCAAAACGCCTATGATTCTTTTTTGAGCAAAGTTTCACACAAAAGACTTATCTTACAATAAAGTACCAGTCCTTAGAATATCGAAAAACTGTTAATTTTCTTTTAAGCTTTGGCAATACTGTATTTTAATCAAATGTCATATACCTAATGTAGCTTACTTTAAAACCAAGGTAGCTTCACCCTCGTACAAAGGAAATACCAAACATAAAGAAGGATATCCCAAAAAATCGGTACGAGCCTTAAAAATATTATACTCGTAATACATATAGGTCAAAAACGAAAACATAATTATCTACAACTGCTTTTATATTCGTTTTTATTACGAATTTTTACATAGGAACTTGTAATACGGGTTGTTTTGTTAAAAACCCAAACGATGTTGACAAAGTAATGTTTTGAATAGCACATTAATACTTTCTAAAGAGGATATAAAGTGCGATACCTGGTCAAATGAAAAAATTTTACGTCGTCGGTAAAAAATATCATTATTTTTGCGTGAATTAGTACATAACGCAATTACTCACGCTCAATATTTTTTTGTTAATACGAGTATTAGGTGATGACGTATGTACATATGTAGGTACTAAGTATGTTAATACAATTTAGCTCATCCATGAAGGTATTATAATCGTGCGATTATATTGTGAAAAAACTTATTTTGTTGATCCCAAATACTCATTTCATAGGAACACTGAATTGAAACAGAAAAACAATGTAAAAGTTAAATAGTTATCTTTTATTTGCATTTTGCATATTGTAATGACTTTGATATAACATAAATTATATATATTTTTTTCAACCTTAAGGATCTTTTTAATAAAAATATGCAATACTAGCGGCCGCCCTCGACTTTGTTCGCGCGGTTTTGGTTTTTACCGTATGAGCATTTAATCGGGATGAAAAATATCCTATCACCTAAGTCAGCCCAAACCCTGTCTGTATACTAAACATCAAAACCGTTTAGTAGTTTTAGTGTTATTGACGGACAACCATCTAAACAAACAAATATTCACTTTTATAATATTAATAAATAAGATAAGACTTACAGCATTTACGTACCTTTTTTTTTAGTATGAGAACGCTTTTTTACGCTCTATATAAGTAGCGTATAGGCTTAGCAAGGCCTGGCAGCCGTTTGTAGGGCTTGAAGCGTAGGCAGATGACCCATCTGCTGGTAAATATGGACATCAACAACCGTACTAGGGTCGGAGATGCGTTGCCTGTCTATTAAAACCTATACCCTCAACTAAGCTCTGGCGACCAAACATGATATCGTTACATGCCGTTACTAATAAAATAAGTTCGCAGATGCTGGTACTTTGATATCATCGCATCAGTCTCCTGCCTTTATTATTCCATGCTAAGCAAGATTGGCGGCCGTCTGTTCTAAATTCACTCCTTTAATGTCCATATTACTTCGTAATCCATCTCTTCTTCGGTCTTGCTCTGCTGTTTCGCCATCTACGGTCAAATTAAAAACTCTGTTATAATAGTGACATTCCTAACTTTCCTTCTCTTGTCATGTTCATTTATACCAGACTCGTACTTCTTACCCTATTTACGAGTAGAATCGATGCAACTTTCAGGCTTGATTTCGTCAGCTCAGAAACAATGGGAATTCATTACATTATTATAGTATTATGAGTTATCTGTGACAGTCGCATGTCACGTTTTTGATACAGATATTGTGTGCGAAGTCTGTGTATTTAAGCTTATACTGATGCCTCCTGTGGTTTCTACGTAGTAAGACTATTTAGTATTCATTAGTAATAATCTTTACTAGAAGTTCTCAACCTTTTTGATTTAAAATCCCTTATGTTGGTGTAACTTATTTTGTATTGTAATTTTATTCACAACAAAATTATAACGTCATTATTTTACCAAATTCATTGAGCCCTAACTAAACATAACAAAAGTATTTTTTCTCATGTATGAGAGTGTTCTTTGGTAAGCTATCCAATCCAATCCGAATCCGATCCAATTTAAAGTTGTGGCTTGGATACAGTTAGAACCTCGTTTAGCTCTAAAAATGTAATTATCAACAATTGAAGATCACCCCCTCTGCTGCTAGTAAGGAAATTTTTGACCAAGCTGGATTAAACTATATAAAATACCAACTGTTTTTGAGTGAGCTCCCAATAAGACGGAGTTCATAGTATTTCATAATAAGATGTTTAAAGTATATCACCATAAATATGATATGAGCCTCAGCGAATCTATTCGCAAATACACCTTTTCAGTTTCATGCATTTTAAATGGCTCTTTATATGTCACTGACCTATCGCATAAGATATCAGGACCGTGCCATCCAAAAATAACTTTTGCAATAAATTGCTCGGTCTTTCATCCCAAGACTTATGCAAGGCATAGGCAATTAGCGTCTCAGATGTTTATCATTATTATTTAGTTTCGTCATCTCCAATGTAAACATTCAGTGATAAGATGTTCAATGTTTTATATAACTACATAGTTAACTAGATCAGTGTGAAGACGGCGTCATTTCTCTCATGGAGGTTGGTCCGGGCAGATGTTAATTTGGAAAGTGATTAATTTAGGTTGTGACAAAAATTAAAGGAAAATGTTAAAACAAGAAAAAGTGCCGTTCGAGGAGGCGATGAATATGACAGGTTATTTTATTTAATTTTCTGAAAGTTTACAAACCCACCTGAACCGAAAACATGATTTCAAACGTTAGAGGCTATGTCCTGAGTGGGACATTAATAGGCATAACAATAATAACTGAAAATAACTTAATTTACTTTTGTATTATTATAAATTCTATTTATAACAAATCGATGCAAGTTATCTGAATAAACATAAATAAAGGTTTGGTCGCTTGTTTTTTTTTCAATATGTAAATTATTGGACCATTGGATAAGTAAATTGTATCGATCCCTATATCATGTGAAGAATAAAGTTTAAAGAAGGAGCACAGACCTAGTAAAAAACATTTAACTAGTTTTTACCCGGGCGTTGCCCGCGTTATAAAGATTTCCGTTTTTACCCATGGGAGCATTAATATCTGGATAATTTCATTAAAATCCGTTCAGGAGTATTAGCGTGATTGATTGACAAACATCCAAACAAATACACTTTCACATTTCTACCAAATAGTACTACCTACCTATGATATAAGATCGCATATCGGGTTTCTTCTCTTTCTTTTGAAACTACGAGTATTGGGCAGTCATCATCGCTCTTACCAGCAAGTGAACTGACATGAAAATCTTTCTCGCAGGCTTCGGCATGTACAATGTCCTCACGTTCCTGCTCTGCAGCAGCATCATAGCTGGGATGGTGTTCGAGATCTTCTCCGTGGCCTTCCTGGTGCCGGCCAGCGCGTGCGAGCTGATGACCACCAGCAGCCAGCAGGGCCTCATGGCTGGAGTTCCACTTGTGGGTGAGGAAGATTTTCTGCTCATTTGTTGAGATCTTCTCCGTGGCCTTCCTGGTGCCGGCCAGCGCGTGCGAGCTGATGACCACCAGCAGCCAGCAGGGCCTCATGGCTGGAGTTCCACTTGTGGGTGAGGAAGATTTTCTGCTCATTTGTTGAGATCTTCTCCGTGGCGTTTCTGGTGCCGGCCAGCGGGTGCGAGCTGATGACCACCAGCAGCCAGCAGGGCCTCATGGCTGGAGTTCCACTTGTGGGTGAGGAAGATTTTCTGCTCATTTGTTGAGATCTTCTCCGTGGCGTTTCTGGTGCCGGCCAGCGCGTGCGAGCTGATGATCACCAGCAGCCAGCAGGGGCTCATGGCTGGAGTTCCACTTGTGGGTGAGGAACATTTTCTGCTCATTTGTTGAGATCTTCTCCGTGGCGTTCCTGGTGCCGGCCAGCGCGTGCGAGCTGATGACAACCAGCAGCCAGCAGGGCCTCATGGCTGGAGTTCCACTTGTGGGGAGGAAGATCTCTATCTTATGTTGATAGGCACTTGCGAGATATGGGCACGATGGACACGATATTCGGTCTAGTGATCAGGAACGTGGTGCAAAACCGAGGGTCGCGGCTTCGAATCCTGCTAGGTGCTAATGTTTCTGTGATTTGTACTCGAGTCATGGATGTTTATAAAGGCATTTAAGTATGTCTATCCGTTCCCTCGCATCCATAGTACAATTAAGCTTCGAGTTAATTTTGGGGCTAGGCAATAAACCAAAAAGACGCCTACAAATTGTCTACATCTAAGACTCTTAGTCTTAGTTCTTCATCTTTCAACACTATCACCACAACATAGTTTGAACAAAGTCGCTCTAGTGTATCTGTCCGCTTCTGAAGAGAAATGAGTAAATCTACGCAGCCGATTTTCATGCGGTTTGTTTATCATATAAAATGAATCAAGAGGAAGTTTAAGTATGCAGCATACTCGTAAAACTAAGAAAGGATGCAGAGCAAGGTTAATATGCATAACTAGAAAACACTGATAGGTAATTTTCAACCGAAGAAATAGTAATACAAAATGGGATATTTATCAAGGGGCCACATTTTTGGAAATATTTAGTAATGAAATTCAGCTTAAGTGAATAATGTTTCAGTAATAATGTCATCGTTCCCGCACCACACATACTGAAAACATAATTGAGTTAACAATTTTTTCAGTACCTCATATGGAGATATTTCAGTACCTTATATGGAGTATGGAGATAATGGTAGGCTTCAATTTAGATCCAAATATTATTATTTATTTATTTTAAGCTCATTATGTCAAATGTCTCCCTAATCTCCTCCCACTTCTTTCGTTCGTATCAAATGTGTACTACAAAAAAATCCTCTGTGAAAATTGCAATTTCTTTTCTATGAAAATCCTTGACTTTGGAAATAAATTCATACGCCTAACAATAAAATGTGCAAATGAAACCACAAACCAAACATACAAGTTAAACACGATATACTATTTTAAATAATAAAGGTGACATGTTTATAATAGTTGAGTCTTTGCTTGTTTTAATTTCATAAAGTGCTTTATTTTTGTTTGAATATGACTTACGATAATTAACGTTATAACGAATGTAATACTTATGTATGTAAGTTTTGTCAAGTCATTATTACTGGGACAAGTTTAAATTAAAAACAGATACGGGTATTGTACATAACATATTTAATTTTACTTATCTACTAGCGATGTAATGACGATTGTGTATGGGTTAGGTATTATGGAATATGGGTACAATTGCGCCATAATTATTGCGATTTTGCAATAATTGTATCTTAATTACGAAGGTCAAACATATAACGTAGTGAAATAAAGAACGCTTATGCCCATTCTCCAACACGAGAATTGCTGCGACTTGTGGCCAACGGGAATAAAAATTCCCATTCGCTACCACAGGCGACAGGAAATTTTTGTCCAATGTAAAAAGTATTGCCCACACTTTCGCTTCGCTGTACTGATAAATAATCCAGTCATGTGACTGGGGGCTTGTAATGTAACTAACCAGGATCATCAAATACAGATTATAGTCACAGCTTACCCTGGTGTCTACAATGAAGGTTGCTGCAATAATCGCATGGAAGAAGAAAAATGAGAAAAATTTGATGTTTAAAAAGCTAGTGCAAAAATATAGGTACTATTTCTAATACTATGTAAATCCTATACATAGTACAAATATACCTATCCTGCAAATCAGACCTCGACGATGATGATGATGATGATTATGATGATGATGATTCTGAAATTGATGATGATGATGTTCCCAGGCATAATAGCGACGTCGCACTTCTGGGGCTACCTGGCGGACACGCGCGGCCGCAAGAGGGTGCTCTGTTTCTCCATGATGCTCGCTTGCGTCTGCGGCTGCGTCTCAGCCCTCTCGCCCAACTGGATCTTCTTCAGCGCCTTCAAGTTCCTGTCTTCTAGCGCGTGAGTTGATTATCTGAAGCTCACAAGATTTGCTGTTGCAATTTTCTGCTGGGTGTATGTATTCCTTTCCTAGAATGTGTCGTGGTCCCCATTTCCACTACGACACGCGGGTGGGTTGGTATACGCAGTATGGTGAACGATAATACTGGAAAAGAATTTGATGCTGGGCATACAGGAAAATTAAATGTTTTGACAATGGTTTAATCTGAAAAGCCTTGTGTTTTTCCCTCCTATAATATAGATATGCAGTTTCATGGTGTCATTTGATTTTAGAAAACATACTTTTAAAGTAACATAACACATCGATAAATTATGTACAAACATATGTGCCAGCAGACCTGGTTGGGATAAAGGAAATAGTATGTTATCCCTACAACTTCTGGTACAGGCAAAAAATAATTATTTTGTTGATCAAAGGTGTCTTGATAGGAAGAGTCAGTATGATAACGCACTGAGTAGTCTTTTCTAGCGTACGCTATCATTAAAATTGAAGCTGGCTAGCATTTTCTTTCTAAATCTAAGTTTCTTACATATTTTGTTTTGAAAATCTCCGTTTGCTATATAATTTTTGGATTTATATTCCAGGGTTGCAGGGGCGTTCGCGTTGTCCATCACTTTGCTAAGTGAGTGCACTCCTGAAGAGAAGCGGTTCGCCTTCCTCGTCTTCACCACTACTGTCTTCTTCCTCTGCAACGGTCTGATGGCATGTGAGTGTCGTATTTTATTAATAACTAGTTTTTACCAGCGGCTTTGCCCGCGTTATCAATTGCTAATTTGTCCAATGATAGAATTTAATCGGAATAAAAAGGATCCTTTCACTGTCAGCCTACCCTGCTTATCCAAATTTCATCAAATTCCGTTCAGTAGTTGCAGCGTGGTTGATGGAAAGAAATCCAAACAAACAAACTTTCACATATAAAATATTAGTATGATTACCAAGATTGTGTGAGTTTCGTTATATTCTTTTTTTGTAATGAAAATCTTCGAAATTCTTTAAAGTAATTTGATTTCATTGAAACAATGAGTACGCAAAATATGTTGTGCGTGTAACACGACGCAAATACATTTTAGGTAGTAGTATCACTTTATTTATGTAAAGAAAGCTATGCATTTAAATTAATGCCTTATCTAGTCTAAAAGAAAAACAAAGGTTGAAAAATAAAGGACGAAATACATTTATCAACCAAAGAATGAACATTAACATATTTTTTGTGTCACTCCTTAAGTACTTTAGAACTATGCCGCTTGCGTCTTCCTTTTTTGTATGCTTCAATCTTTGAATTTATGCAACCGATTTTCTTAAGATTTTTAACAGATAAAGTGATTTATGAGAGTGTTTATACAATCATAATATGTAAATTAGAAAATACTTTAGTACCAACATTTCACCCGTTCAATTTCGGGACTGGTCGCCAATAACGTAGGTAATAAAAATTTTAAAATATTTTTCTCTTCCAGTGATTACAATCCCGACGCTGCCCCTGACTTTCTCCTACTACGTCCCAACCCTGGGCATCTACCTCAACTCCTGGCGTCTGCTGACGCTGATCTTCTGCGTGCCCAGCGCCGTCAGCTCCGTCGGCCTCATGTTCGCGTACGAGAGCCCCAAGTACCTCCTCAGTTCCGGACAAGATGAGAAGGCTTTGGAGACTCTCAGGGCAATATTTGTGATCAATACGCATAGGAGTGGTGATGAGTATCCGGTTAGTGCTATGTTAAGTTTTGTTTTTGTAAGAATGATTTAATAATTACAAGGTTTATTCCAAAGTTTGAAAAATTTATGACATTTTATGATACAAAAATCAAACGCATTATTTTGAGCTTCAAGGACTTAACTCGTAACTTTGACATTTTCTTTCATCTCTAATTATAATTAGAGATGAAGATAATTATCTTTACAAAATGCATATAGAACTAATTAATGAATCATTTGTTTTTCTTTTACAATTGGCGTTAACGATAGGTGGTTTAACTCGTGTGATAAATACATAAAATTATGCGCATGAACTCATGGAATTTTATTTTGTTTGTTGAATGAATTTCCAAATGCATCTGAACCCAGGTGAACTCAGTGACGCTGAACGAGGACAAGAACGCGTCAGCCAACGGTTTCTGGGCGTCGCTGGCTGCGCAGACGCTTCCCCTGTTCAAACCACCACTTCTGAGGAACACACTGCTACTCTCTGTGTTATATGTCATCGTTTACATTGGGTAAGATGTTCATTATGAGGAAGATCAAACTTGTGTCAGCTTTATCCATGTTGAATTTACTTTTGTGTCCTGGATCATCATAATGTAGGGTGCCAGAGGTACTAAGGAATTCTTAAATTTGATGCAGTAGTTTCGGAGCCCCTTCAATCCCCTTCAAATCTTTTGAATTCAATAATATTAAATTTGGTATTAGTAGATTAAAGTAGGTACCTACTATAGACAGATTTTGATTACGGAAACACTTTTGTTATCCCAACAAATATTATAAATGCGAAAGTAACTCTGTCTGTATGTCTGTCTGTCTGTTACGCTTTCCCGCTTAAACCTCGCAACCGATTTTAATGAAATTTGGTACAGACAATCTTTAGACCCTGAGACAGAACATAGGCTACTTTTTATTTCGAAAAAAGAAGTCCACGCGGACGGAGTCGCGGGCGGCCGCTAGTTTTAAATATTTCTACTCTGCTACAATTTCTAGTACCTTAACGATATCCATCAATTGTTTCAGCTTGAACCCTTTCATGACATGGTTGCCGTTCATCACTGACGGGCTCATGACATCGGTCGAGCGAGGAGACGAAGGCCTGACCTTCTGCCAGCGGATACAAGCATCACAGAATATCAGCAATCTTGATCAGGTGTGTACAATTGTACATAACTTCATCACTCCCTTTGTCGTATAGAGTTTAATTTGTGTCAACACCATGCAGAATGGCAAGTGTTTCGTGAGATACCTATACTTTAATTAATATGTTAATATTGTACCAATTACTTAATTACGTGTATGCTAAAAATTAATTATTCTCTTTCATCTACTTTCTTCAAGATTATTGGTAGGTTCTTAAAATTAGGATCCTTTGTTTCTAGAACGCTTTTTCCTATTCAATATTTTTTGTAAGACTTAATGTCAATGTTATTATTGGACTTTTTATCTTCACCATCCACAAGTATCTGCCAGACTAGTAAGAATGATGATTACTGTGTCCTTTTTAAATGGTTTTTGACTTTTTTTTAATAATGTCGACCCGCTTGGTGTAATGGTCAAGATGTTGCCTATTACGCTAGAGGTCGCGGGTTCGATCCCCGCACAGGACAAACATTTGTGTGCATGAACATGTCTGTTTGTCCTGGTCTGGGTGTTATATGTATCTATTTAAGTATATTTGTAATACCACTGTTGATTCTGATGTCTGTAACACAAGTGCTTAAGCTACTTAACACGGGGTCAGATCAATGTATGTGATGTTGTGAAATATTTATATTTATATTTATTTAATACTTAATGTTTCATTGGCTATTAACGAAGGTGCATCATAATTAGGTAAGGGATTTATAATCTCTTTAACTATTCTATCATTTTCTTGACCTATCCTCAGAGTGACAACGACTGTGCCCTGAACAAGTTCGCGATGACGATGACGTGCATGATCGGCGTGCTGCTGGCCACCATCAACGCTGTCATCACCTTCGTCGTCAAGTACGTCGGCAGGAAAACTCTTCTCATCACCATTCAGGTAATAGATTGGATTTTTTACCAGGTTTACTGTTATTACGAGTATAGTAACATCTCTTACTCAGTTTTTATTTTTACAGCAAGATTGGTATAATATGATATTTGTTTTTAGATTATAGATTAAGAATCCCGGGCTTATACCAAAAATGTATTGTCTCAAATACATCAGGATTGCAAACCACAGATATTTTGGTTGATAATTTTTTAACATTTAAAGCCAAGGATTCCTCAATAAAAACAACGGGTTGTAGTTCATTGGTCGACAAATTAATAAGCGTCGTGCTTATGATTAGAAAACAAAAGACGACAAAGAAATACAACGTTTGCACTGTCAGAACTTCTTTAGGCAAACTAATAGTGTGACTGTAGGAGTCAGACATCGATTTATTTGATATTTTATCATCATCATCTATTTCTTCAACTAGTTCGTGGCCGGTGTTGCCGGACTCTTGGTGAACGCGAGCACATCCTGGGTGCTGGGAGCCGTGTTCTTTATCACGTTCATCGCTGGCGTGCTCAACTTTGGCTTCCTTTCCACCTTCTCCGTCGATATCTTCCCCACATACGTCAAGTAAGTTAGCATTACAAATAATGAATGAATATCTCACAACACCAACTTCACACCACACTGACAGGCCCGTTGGTTGAGTGGCTAGAGACCCTGGCAACAAAACCAAAGGTCATGGGTTCGAATCCCGCTAGGGGCAAATGTTTGTGTGATGAACATCCGCATTTGTACTCGAGTCATGGATGTTTATGAAAGTATTTAAGTATGTCTATCCGTTTCCTGGCATCCATAGATAGTACAAGCTTCGTGCTTAGTTTGGGGCTAGGCAATTGGTGTGTTAGTCCAAGGAATTAATTTTATTTATTCATTGATTTAAGTCTAGGTTAAGCAGCTTAAGCATTCGTGTTACAGTTATCAGAAGCAACAGTGGTATTACAGAAATAATTACACCTATAACACCCAGAACGACGACAAACAGACTTGTTCATTCACACAAATTCTGTAGGATTCTTTCTAACAAACATTATGTCAATAAAATGGTTGGCTTCATTACTTGGTATTCTTTTTTCAGGGCCATGGCTGTGTGCATAACCTTGATGGTAGGTCGTGGCAGCGCATTCTTCGGAATCAATCTTCTCAAAGAGATGCTTCACTCCAACTGCGAAGCGTCATTCTACATTTTTGGCAGCATCACAGTCTGTTAGTATAATTTTATTGCTTGTTTTTGTTATCTATGCTAATATGATTTCATAGTTATATTTACTTGTAGATTACTGGACTAACTTTTCAGTCCCATTATCTAATCTTTTGTTACATATAGAAAACTATTGCTTCAGATAAATTGTTATTACATACTTCTTGTACCATAATTTTGTTTTTGAGTACTACTCGTATATTTGAAAAGTTCTATCTTTTATAGACTAAGTTCAGAGGAATTACTGTGAATTTTAGACTCCACACTGTAGAATTACCACAATTGATGGAAGCTATTTAAAATGGTTGTCAGTATATTTTATAGTACCTATGGTCTACCTACTTATATTTCAGTTTCTAATTTTCGTTCTTTCTTTACAGTGGGAGGTATCATAGGCTTTCTTCTTCCTGGAGAAAAGAAACCAACCCAGAAAAAGTGCCCAGAAACCTGAAACACTTACGTTGTAGCCTTAGCGTGGTTCAAATTGTATGCTTTACAGGTTTAGGAGTTAAGGTGTGAATTGTGATACTAATTTATTGAATAAAAGACATTGTTTTTACTTTCTACTTAAAAGACAGATAGATTATTTTATGAAGAATACAATTGACGATAAGACGTGAGACGACCATAATATCTATGATAAATAAAGCTTTGGAGCGGTAGCTTCCCTTACCCGTTATTTGAATAAAGCGGATCAAATAAACCGTAGTTTAATTTACAATCCCACATAGACCTCAATTTATCAAAATGTGTTTGTCTGTGATTGTATAGCTTCTTTCGTTAAAATGAAACGATAATATTTCATACCGATTCCGGTGACAGTTAACGACCTATTCTAATGCATTATGAACCTGACGAAAAATCCTGAAAAATCATAATAACAGCTCGTGGAGCTTATTGCCTTGAAATTAAGTTAAATGTAGGTATACGCCAATCACAGGGATCATCACAGATGAAAATTAAACTTACTATAAATAATCCGGATTTTGGATGACTAGTAACGTAACGCCATCTGTGCAAAACGTTGAACATTTGCACAGAAAACCGCTTTTACAGTTCACTCGCGTTGTAATGGTTTGTTACAAGATGGAACTAGACGAATTCATTTAAAAAATACTGATGGAGATATATTTTTTTTATTTATTCTATCAATTAAATCTCTAATGAAATTTTAAATATCCACGATGTCCCTGTTTAATAAAGATCAAGTTTTAAGGTTCACGCTACCTTTGCCTCCCAGAAACTTACCTAAGTATTGTTAGAATATTAAAATAGAAACACTTATAAGGCTGAAATAAATGAATTATTCTAAGTGAAATTTTATTCTTAAAAAAATAACATACAAAATTATTACCTTTGTTATGAAAAGATTATCATGTGTTTCAAGATAAATATAAAATGTCGGAGCAGTTTTTGAACGATTCCTGGGGGCTTACTGCCAGCCGTTATAGCAGGACGGATTCCAGTGAGTAAGAGAGATGCCGCTTTCATTCATGTAAAGCGGCATCCCTTTTACTCACTCGTTTAAAGATCGCTTTAAGACTTGATAGTAAGGCCCCTGACGACATTTTAAAACTACCCTCATCTAGCAAGAATTTAAATTCAACAAATGTCATGTTTGCTCTTTCATTTCGATAGAAGTCAGGCAGCAATCGACGCGTGCTCACAAAATTATGTCGTAATTATTAATTTAATAAAAAATATAATTTTATTTACAAAATAAAGTTCCGCGTTCGCCAATTCCGTCAAAATGAAGTACTTTCAATTAGTATTGCAAGTATTTGTGTACGTCGTCGTTGTTTGTCCTGTGGTCGAGGTCTTTTCTGAACCACATGGGAAATTGAGAAGTCGGCTTTTAGCTCGTAGTGAAGGTAATTATTACGTTATTTAATTAAAGTAACTAAAATTTGCGTATTTAAATGAACGGCAGATGGCTCCTATAAGCAACGCATTAAAATTGAAAGGCAAATACCTAGTGGGTTTGATTTGAACAGAAATTTATTAATTTTCATAACCTCCTAAGCAGTAGGGTAAAATTGTAATTAATTGACTGCTAACATTATAGCAAAATAAAAAACGAAATATAAATCAGCCTAACTTGGTATTACAAACCTCTTTCGATGATTGTAAACGAACCCAATTTTAATATAAAAATGTGACAGTGATTTGTTCTTGTGATGATTTTTTTTATGTAAGCTTAGTGTTTTATTTTTCTTCTTATTTCTTCCTTTTTTTGTTTAGTAAACTTCTTGACCTTTGCAATTGAATAAAAGGCTGACGACGACGATATTTTTCCTCAGGGCACGCACATGTACAAGAGCCTCCCTGCGCAGTGTGCCCCCGACAGGGCCGCTGCGTGCCCCTAGTGCAGTGCCCCGCGCGACTGAGGCCCGGCTCGCAGCACCCCGCCTGCCACCTGCCCGGTACCACCCTGCTCGGCGTCTGCTGTTCCACTGGTAGCCAGCATGCAGGTCAGTAGACTCTTTTCAGCGGCCATTGTAGTTTAGTGAGCAGCTCAGAATACAGAATAAACCAGAAACCGCCATCGCGCTCATGTCTGTGACTGTTCATACTACACTCAAAAGGTGTAGTCAATACTGTTGAAATCTGATTCAGCTGTCAGTTTTTAAATAATTATGCCGTTTTTAAATAAAAATACTGCCGAGCTTAAGAAGAAATCAGATGGGTTTACGTTTCATGTGTTAGTATTACATTTTGCAATTCATTCTATTCAAATAAGTATTGAATTTAATATGAATAATGACGCGCGAGGGGCGAGACGTTTTGGACACAACGCGTTCCATAGAAATTTGATTGAACGCTCTTTCTGGTTTATTCTGTATTCTGAGGTGAGCAGTAAAACCTCCGCGGACGGACTGGCAGCCATTTAAAAGCAAAATGTGTTAGAGCGCGGGCCGCGTTCTCATTTTGAATTACGCGCGTCAATTGTTTTTTATTTTATTAATTTTCCGAACATTGCCATTGTCCAACGTGAATCTGTTGCTTATTTTTAATTAATACTAACAACGAATGAACTTGACTTAAATAATTTATTTATACAAGTTGACTATTTCGCTCTGACGATGCTGCGCAACACCGTTTGAGTAGGTTGTTTTAATACAGCCGAAACATGAATCGGTAAGCAAACTAAATATCGCGTTCAGTTCCGTTTATGTTCATTGTTTAGCGGATATTTAACAAGTGAGGCACTACCAAGGTCAAGTTTAAATGAGCAGATAGCAAAAACATCTGTTCGGTGTGTAATTCCACCAATGCTATGGAAATCATAAAATATTTTTTTATGGATGGCATTTATAAAAATAGAAGGAGGTGACACTTGTATGCCTCCGACTCCAGAATATTGCATACACACTACTACATTACTATTTATTAAGGACAACCAACAAATCTTACACTAATGTAAACATAATTATATTCTAACTAATATATTTTATTTCCTCTCTAGCTGAATCGGACCGCAAAGCTCGCAAGGTCTCCACCCCCACCGCCGAGGTTGTGAAGTCGGTCCACCAGAAGTCGAGGGAGAAGCTGCAGCAGTGGCTGTCCAAGGCTCGGAAGATTCTTGACCAGTCTGACCATGTCGTGGTCAAGGCGAGTTCTCCGAGCTACGCGCATCATTTGGTACGTTTGTGACGTTTTTTTTTTTTTATTATAATAAATATTTCACAACGTTTATTTTATGTTTTTGTATGATTTATAGCCCTTCTATTCCAATGTTAAATCCATTGTTGTTATTAAATCATGAATGAAGTAAATGTGTTAAATTAAATATGATGAAGGCGAATTATAGAAAACTCATTAAAAATCATACTAATAATAAAAATTTGAAAATTCGTATTGTTTGGATGTTTGTCTGTCTATATAATAATAGTTAAATTGATAAAAAGTTTGCTTCGTATAAAATCAAGCCTTCAACATACAGATGAATGATGTCTGCAAAAGTCGTCTCCTATTTAAGTGTGTGCATTCATTTTTTTTAAAGTAGATTATTATTTTATATTATTTATTTAACCTTTCTTTTAGCTTTCAAATCATAATCACATGACAACTTTATCTCTTCCAGTCCATGGTGACCTACGACAAACGCGCAGAGGAACTCGGCAAAGGTGGTCTCCTGAACCTGTTCGCAGCCCAAGAGCTGCGGGCCCGCGACGCGCTGACTGACAACGAACTGACCCTGGGCCTGACGGATCATACTGATGGTGAGTTTGACAATAGGGATGATGACACCACCAGTCATGTGACTTTCTTTTATTAACTGTCAAAACGATTTCTAACTATGAAGCTTGTATGGAAATACCAAAGATTTTGGAAGTACTAGATGGAGAGTATGATTTGACAGATTTTTTGTCCTTTTTCTCCTTATTAGGAATCATGTGTGATAGAGCAAGATACCAGACACCCGACAAAAATCGTCTAAACGTCATGGAACTAGGGATTCCAGTACATGCGTACCGATTTTCATCGATATCGACTCTCCGTTTATATGTGTAGTTTATGATCTACTGCACGTAAAATTTTGATACAGAATATTTTTTTGATAATAGAGGTGGTATTATAAAATAACTTTAATGACGACATCATTTATAAAAGTGGCTATTTCAATAATGTATATGGGTAAAGCTGGTGTGGCTATTATGACGGTAATTTTTTAACGGGAATCGAATCCAGTGTTATTCGTACTTCGAGCGCAATATTGTAAGTAGTAAAAAGTGCCGTAAATATTGTAAGAATATTGAATGATAACCTCGAACAGTTACTTTATAACATTGCATTACACTCAGATAAACGGATAATACTTTCCTTTCCTCTTTCTCGCGATATGAATCCACGCACAATGCATTGCATTGTTATTAGATATGCATCTGTCTGTAAAGAACTTGCACTCAATCTATGAATTAATAATTTTAATCGACTTCTGTTGAGAGAAACAAACCTCGACTTCTGTTGGACTAACACACCAATTGCCTAGCCCCAAACTAAGCTCGAAGCTTGTACTATGGATGCTAGGGAACGGATAGACATACTTAAATACATTTATAAACATCCATGACTCGAGTACAAATGCCAATGTTCATCACACAAACATTTGCCCCTACCGGGATTCGAACCCGCGACCTTTGGTTTTGTAGCCAGGGTCTCTAGCCACTCGACCAACAGGCCTGTCACGTACGGGTCGACTTAAAGGTAGGTAATATAAATTTAAATTACCTTTGTTAAACTGAATCGGGTAATATTGTATCTTTTCTTTACACTTTTTCGCTTAATGATGAACATTTTCAATGATTATTATTTATGTTGAGTATTTTCATATTAGTAAATAAAAAAATCTCTTAGTAGAAAAACGTCTTGTTGGCTCGAGGACTTTATCGATAGGCACGGCACTATAGGTGTAAAAATAGGTGAATTTTTGAAGTTTTGGTGGCTTCACTCAAACCTGACATATGGATTATCTATTGATTTTTCCAAAATCTTTGGGAAATACTCTATTATGACGTCACTATTTTTGTTGTCAATTGAGAAACTAATATCTGATTTTATGTGATTTAAAAATACATATCTTATGAATTACAGAATACAAACCAACTCATTAGATAACTAAACGCATCTTCTTTTAGCAAAATAGTATTGTAAAATTAATAGTGATATGAGTCATCATCCCTATTAGGTTGTATAACTGTGAAGCTATTTGTCGTGTAGTTTCGGTCTCGAATAGTTATATCTCACCCCGGGCGAGGTAAGCTAGCCAAGATGCTACTTTGACCATTATTCGCCAACGCTTTCGTAGCGACTTAAATCTCCATCCCGCTTACATGGCATCTCGGCTGTGCTACCTGATCTTGTCGGTTAGGTCAGACAGCTATCCAATAAAGTTTTTGGAATAAAGAAGAAATAATACAAGTATGAGTCGCCTGAGGAATTTGAGCAGCTAACAATAAAAAAATGCTTGTATCTTAGCCAAGTTTTCTCTGTCTTGTGATTTCATCATTGGCAAGATCCAAACACAGATTGCTTAACAAAAGCATAGTTTTTAACATTACAACGGGACTAAACGCGATATTATTTTTATAAGTACCTGAGTACTTACTGCTTGACGTTTATCGCAGCCGAAACGTCAAGCAGCAGTACTCAGGTACTTAAATAATTGTAATGCAACGCGAAAGTTTAAAGTTATAAAAGCATAGTTTAATAATTGTTTGTATAATTTATTCAGGCCCATTCTGCCCACCGCCGCCCGTCTGCCCGAGCCATCCCAGCAAGTACCGCAGCATTGGCGGGGAGTGCAACAACCCCAAGTCTCCCAGCTGGGGCGCCGTCAACACTGGGTACGAGCGACTGCTGCCCCCGGACTATAGTGATGGTAGGGGATGTTTTTGTATTCATTACTAAGTAGACACACTTCTCCAGACAGAGTGATGGCCGATGGAGCCGTGAAGTACTGGAGTGGAGTGGCCGTCGTGTGGCAAGCGCAGTGTGGGACGTCCTGCGGCACATTGGGAGGAGAACTGAGAAAACTGGCGGGAATGGCGTGATGTGTCCCTCACTCTTATAGTTCGGTGGGACAGCAATCTGACATCTATATCTGAATACTAGTGATCGCATGCGACTCCGTTCGCGTGGATTACGGTTATTCTGGAGCCGAAAGCCTAAAGTCATATGACATATCCAACACATTTTTTTTTTTCAAAACCAACCAGTAGTTCCTGAGATTAACGCGTTCAAACAAACAAACAAACAACCAAAAATACAAATAAACATACAAACAAACAAACTCTTCAGCTTTATTATATTAGTAAAGATCTATAATAGTAGGGTAGCAAGGACCCACTTATACATTAACTACACGTATGTTCAACCACCTCTGTCCAGGAACATGGGCTATGCGCGTGTCCAGCACCGGGCTGCCGCTGCCCAGCGCGCGCGCAGTCAGCAGCGCGCTCGTCCTCGACGGGAACCACCCCAGCCCCATCCACAACCTGCTCTTCATGCAGTTCGGACAGTTCATTACGCACGATACCACCGCTGGAGTTGTGTTTACTATTGGTGAGAGCCTTTTACTGTAGTTAGTATTACTATAGCTTAAAGCTTTCCTTGACAAATGGACTATCAATACAGAAATAATTTATCAATTCAAACCAGTAGTTCTTGAGATTGCCTCAAACAAATAAACTCTTCAGCTTTATTATATATAGATAAGTAAGTATAGATGTAGACGGGGAACCGGACACTCGCCACGCAAGAAATCAAATCCATCCATTGATAATATAATGGGACGGTGTCCCGAACGCCACACGCATGGCAAGGTTAGGGTACATCTTCACCCTGCGTCAAACTAAAATATGTGGACACGGTTGATTTGGACGTCCTATCAACATTCAGAAGTAGATTATAGACAAAGGTGAGGACTGTAGCATTCTAAAGCACAAAGATTCAGTCAGTGGCCATGATATATTTGTTTCCATTTTTGTGCGAAAATTGTAAACAAAAGATATAGTATAGATATAGTATAATAGGCGTATCAACTCCGTGCGATATATTTTTTTTAACTTTCCTCATTTCATCTCATGATAACTTTAAAGGTACTTTATAACTTCGAGTAATTAAGAAATATGTTCCACCTTGCGAGAAAGTGGTCAGCAAATTGCAGTGATCATTTTCCTTGTGAAATGTTAACAAGTGCTTAACGCTGTTTCCTAGAAGTGATTCTGTAAGTCTTAATACAGGTTTCCTAGAGTTGTCTAATTAATACTAAGCGTAAGGTGTAATGGTGGGTCATACGACTATAAATCATATTTTATGTAACGAAATGATAAGGTTTTATATCACAGTACAAGCAAGAAAAATATTAAACTTTTTAATTTTCCTTCCTGATATTGATATACAAAAAAGCTTCTTGATGAGAGATGTTGAAAGGTTTATGAGTATTGAAGAACAGAGAATTAAAATATTGGCATAATAATTTCCTACTGCAGGGCAAATACATTCTCTGTTTAAAATCAGTTGCAATAATTTATTTTAATTGCCGAAAGCGGATTTACCTTCACAAGCTCGAGCCCCACAAACATTGGCGGACCCGGGAATCGAAGTCAAGACCACAGGATTACTCGGTTCTTGACGACAATCCTTACTTCTTCAATCACCATAATTATTAAAATTTCTATCCAGGCAATGGCAGCGCTATATCCTGCTGCACTCCGAATGGCGAGGAGTTCCTCCCACCAGACCTTCAGCATTGGGCCTGCGCCCCCATCCCAACCGGACCTGCGGACGAGTTCTACGGCCAGTTCCGACACCAGTGCCTCAACATGGTGCGGACTCAGTTGGCTCCGTCTAGTGATTGCTCTGTGGGATATGCTAAGCAGGTGAGGTATCCTTTTCGGTATTGTGGATTCACTACTTACGTAAGCCTGCTTGTCCTAGTTGATAACGCCGCCAGAGTTCAATACGACTGGACGGCATTGGTTTCTAAATTCAGTTGATGTCTGTGGACGGCGGTTGTTACATACTGTCTTGATGAGACCTTAATTTGAATGCTTGATAATTAATAAGTGGAGATTTGTAACTGGTACTGTTTTCTAAGACTATTGTTGTTGATACTTACACTATGGGTTTGTTGAAACTGTTAATCATCCAACAAATAAATAAAGGGAGTTTCAAATCATTACCTCAATTAAAATATGAAAATATGGTTTAGATTTCAGAGGGACTACTAATTGAGACTGGTTGAAATTATAATTGAAAACTCAAGAATCTTCTCATCTCACAATTTTGAAATTCAGAGATTTTTAACAAGTTTTCAACTCCATATAGAACAATATGAACTAACCTGATTCATTCTTTCAATGGTAATCTTTTCTCATAATTAGATGAATGGCGTCACTCACTTCGTCGACCTCTCTCAACTGTACGGTAGTTCACAAGAGAGAGTGTCTGAACTACGAGCTCCTGGAGGCTTGCTGAAGACATTCAACGATTATGGAAGGGATTTACCCCCTCTGACGGAGAGGAAGGAGTGCCTCACGGAGAAAGAAGGAGCCGTTTGTTTTGATTCAGGTTTGTATGAGCAGAACGTTATTACCAGTTTTTGGATCAACACATTTTTGGACTAGTTTAGCTGATCCATTGAAAGTTTGGATTTAAAAATGGATTTCTCACGGATTTGTTTGAGATACATAGATATCATTAAATCAGAGAGAGCCTAAGGATGGAAGAATATTCGTTCTTCCACTCACAAGTAAAATATTTAAAAGGATAAAAGATAAAAAGTATTGACAACAGCTAATTGAACAATGATCTCTTACCATCATACGATTTTAATAAACTACTCAGTGAAATTATCATGGAACCTGTCGTCTTTATATGACAGAACCGAGTGTAAGAAGCGTGGTAAAACATGGCGCCTAGGTATAATGATAAAAATGATAAAATTATTTACAGGGGACAGCCACGGCAACCAGATCATATCCCTCACGGTGTTCCACACGCTCTGGACTCGGGAGCACAATCGCGTCGCTCGCGCGCTCGCACGCCTCAATCCAACCTGGGATGAAGACAAGGTCTACTGGGAGACCAGGAGGATCCTGCAGGCCGAGTTCCAGAATATCGTGTTCAGTGAATGGCTTCCGTTGGTGCTAGGTAAGCACTTATGATAGGATTGATCGTAATGTCTCAAGGAAACCTCGCATGTAATTATGGATGCCTCGTGTAGGAGACTTATGTGAGGACAACCAAGACGCCAGCCTCAACTCGGTCAGGGACGAGGATTAGGTCTACTGGGAGATCAGGAAGATGCTGCAGGCCAAGTTCCAGAACATCCTGCATAGCGAATGACTGGCCTTGCAGATGTGAGCGTAAAAGTTTTGAGCGCCTGTTTGGTGGAAAGAGGAAAAGCTATGTTGTTGCTGTTGATGCTGATTAAATAGGCTCGTTATAAGAAAATAAATCTATGACAATTTAGGTCATTAGTGTAAAATACTAGTTTTTTGAGTGTTGTACCATGGCAGTGCAAGCCTACCGTTATAATCAAATCTTGGTGTTGGTAAAATATTTAATTAAATATTTATAACGTAGATATTAATTTATGTCCTTCCTTTACGGAGATCGGGAAATCATGTCCTCAAGTTTTATAAAAAAAGCCATAAAACAAAATCTCCAGGTCCACCAACGATGCAAGCATTCGGCCTTATTCCGTCACCGGGCTACTCCAGGTCTTACGACCCTCACGTTAATCCTTCCCTCACTTCGGAATTCGCTACTGCTGCCATGAGGTTCGGTCACTCTGTCGTCGATGGAAAGATGATGTAAGTTCAAACTATATATTTAGAACTTCAATTAGTTTTATTTAAGTAACTCTACAAATAGTGGTTTCAATAAATTGAAACATGCAACCCGTTTCTTACTTACTTCAATAATTTAATAGCGAACAAAATAGAGTAAGTAGTCTAGATGAAAATTATTTCCACTACCTACTAATCTGAACCTCAACTTTTGTAAGTACTATATCTGTCTTAGACAAAAATAATTCGTCCCTATATAATGTGCAAGTGTGCATTTATTTACCTATCTATCTTTAAAACGCGTATCGATGTGTTGAATGGACAGAATAAATTCAGATGTGAGGTTTTATAATGACTGTGTTCACATGCACAATTCGGGTGCGAAACATAAATCATTTTCCTACAAAGCCTGAGTGCGGCTTAATAGTGACATGTAACATTTCCAGGGTTCCAAATCCGAAAACAGGGGATATATACGAAACGATCTCGATCCCCGAGGTGATGTTCCAGCCTTCACGGATGCGTCTCAAGCCGTTCCTCGACCGGCTGATCTTCGGCCTGTCCTGGCAGCCCATGCAATCTGTCGATCCTTTCGTCACGGAAGGGGTGAGTATCCAAAGATGTATACACACAGGTGACTTATACGAGAGTATTTCGATGCCCGTGATGATGTTCTAGTTGTGTTTTGCTGTTAGTATGTGTTTCAGGTAACAGAAGGTCTCTCAAAGAGAAAAAATTAAAGTATGAAATTGTTTAATATTGAAATCGATTAGACTAGGACTGCCAAGTTCTATTGTTGAAAATAATGGCACGGTTGTAATCTGTTGAGGACCCGCAGGAAAATTAAAGCACATGCAATCAAGAGGGACGGTATATTTTTTTGATCTGTTTCAAGAAGAGCGAGTATGTCTAAGTCGGACGATTTAGACATACTTAAAATTTTCTTGCAGTTTTTATTTCTTATTTCTATCTTTGGTGCATAAACAAATCTTATGATTCTGCAGTTAACGAAGTACTTGTTCCACGGCGGCAACCCGTTCGGTCTGGACCTGGCATCAATCAACATCCAGCGCGGGCGCGACCACGGCGTGCGCGCCTACAACGACTACCGGCGCCTGCTGGGCCTGCCGCCCGTGCAGGACTTCAAGCAGCTGCCGCCTAGCGTGAGTACCATCCTCAGCCTGCTACAGGCCACGACTACCGGCGCCTGCTGGGCCTGCCGCCCGTGCAGGACTTCAAGCAGCTGCCGCCTAGCGTGAGTACCATCCTCGGCCTGCTACAGGCCACGACTACCGGCGCCTGCTGGGCCTGCCGCCCGTGCAGGACTTCAAGCAGCTGCCGCCTAGCGTGAGTACCATCCTCAGCCTGCTACAGGCCACGACTACCGGCGCCTGCTGGGCCTGCCGCCCGTGCAGGACTTCAAGCAGCTGCCGCCTAGCGTGAGTACCATCCTCAGCCTGCTACAGGCCACGACTACCGGCGCCTGCTGGGCCTGCCGCCCGTGCAGGACTTCAAGCAGCTGCCGCCTAGCGTGAGTACCATCCTCGACCTGCTACAGGCCACTGATCAACATCTACAACGACTACCGGCGCCTGCTGGGCCTGCCGCCCGTGCAGGACTTCAAGCAGCTGCCGCCTAGCGTGAGTACCATCCTCGACCTGCTACAGGCCACTGATCAACATCTACAACGACTACCGGCGCCTGCTGGGCCTGCCGCCCGTGCAGGACTTCAAGCAGCTGCCGCCTAGCGTGAGTACCATCCTCGACCTGCTACAGGCCACTGATCAACATCTACAACGACTACCGGCGCCTGCTGGGCCTGCCGCCCGTGCAGGACTTCAAGCAGCTGCCGCCTAGCGTGAGTACCATACTCGACCTGCTACAGGCCACTGATCAACATCTACAACGACTACCGGCGCCTGCTAGGCCTGTCGCCTAGCGTGATTACCACCGTCAGCCTGTTACAGTCCATTGCTGGACATTGGACGATCCTCTCTAGACGGAGGTCATGATCATAGTCACCACGTTAGACTAGTGTTGGGGGCTGCAGTATGATGAGCGGTCGTTACATAGAGGAACGCTGCTGTGTCCATACCCCGTAATGACCCTCAGTCACTTCATTAGACTCCCATGAACAAATGGGAACGTACTATTCTAAAGCTACACTACAAAGTTCTACATTTTATTATGTCAAAGGGCGACATGGATGGATCACGTCACGACATAAATTATTGAGCAACACAATAACGCCTTCAGAGCTCAAGCAGGCTATGCAAGAAAGTTTTAAAGGAGGGTATGGGGTCTTTAAGGCCGGCAACGCATCGGCGATACCTCTTGTGTCGCGGTTGTCCATGGGCGGTGGTGATTGCTTACCATCAGGTGACCCGCTAACCGTCTATGCCATAAAAAAAACCATCCAAAATTTTAATCCTAAAATATTCTTTGTAACTTCCAGGCAGCGAATCGTTTAGCCTCAGTGTACCAGACTCCAGAAGACGTAGACCTCTGGGTGGGCGGCCTGCTTGAAGAACCAGAAACTGGAACTATAGTGGGGCCCACGTTTGCGCACATACTAGCCGACCAGTTCTCCCGGATGAAGAGAGGCGATCGGTACTTCTATGAGAACGGACCTGATGTCAACCCTGGAGCATTTACCCCACGTAAGAAAAGATAAAAAATTTGTAAAAGTCAACTTTTTTTTTCTGAGACGAGTTGACGACAACTTTTCTATTTGAGTTCATAAATGTTTGGTCAAGATGAGTTTGATGTAAAAGAAAGAGTTAGGCAAGCTATGTAGTATCTTGAGATAAGCAATAAACAAAAACAAGTTAGGTAATTATTTAATAACCGCACAGAACTTCGTTATTATCTGTTGACTTTAGGTTTTATATAATGTTTATAACTTTATTACACAAGGAAGATTCTTGAACTTCATGTATTAAATCCTGTTAATTTAAATGTTTTTTTCTGTTTAGACCAACTGGATGAAATTAAGAAGGTCACGTTTGCCCGAATCATTTGCGACAACATGGACGGTATCGAGCTTTTGGTTCAGTCTCCTAATGCCTTTGTACGAGCTGATCTGCCTGGGTAAGTTCAACATCCTTCTCTTCACTTAGTGCTTCATATTATTAGGTTGAGGATACAGTTTAACTTTATGTAGTAGTAGTAGTCATATTTTGTTTATCATTACCATATTCATCATCATTTCATAATTCATCATCATCACAACTTAAGTAATTTTTGTTGTCGCTTAACTTAACTTTGAACCAATAATTCTGTTACTATGGAAGAGAATATTATCCTCTTACATTAGGAAGATTTAGTTTTAAATCATTTAGATTTTCGTATGAAACGAATTGAGTTTCATTTTGACTTTCAGAAATGAACCGGTACCATGTGACGGCCTTATAATACCAGCTATGGACCTAAGCAGATTTAAAGAAATTTAGATATTTGTCAACACATAACAAATGTTCTATGATGGAGATCAAATAGTGAAGCTTTGTGTTGCCAGTTTGCAATAATTAAATATTTTGTTACAAATCGTTTTAAAATGATAAATAATTCCTTTACCACCTTGAAATTTTGGTATTGCTTGTAGGTTATTAGCTGAAATGAGTGTTTTTATGTTAGGTTCATTAAGTTCGATTTCATCAGTATTTTCTCCTTGTCTTTCACTATCATCTATTTTTCATTCTGTTCTTTAATTTATTTCGATAATTACAATCATTGCTTCTATTGGAAAAGCGATCAACTTATATAACTTGATTTTGCATGTTTCACCTTTTACAATAGAATCAGAATGTAATATTTACATCTTCTTTTGATTCTGGAATGACGGCTACTGGTATAGTTTAAGACATAACTCTTCCGGCCTTTACGCAATACTTTGTCAAAAACCGATCTTGTTTCCTGATCCTCATTGAAGCCCGAACAATGCGTGTTTAGGAGACAATGACGAGGGCCGCAGGAGCTATGTTTGAAACTATTTTTACAATGATTATCTAATTAATGCGTCGATTCTTCAATTTTTATGCTTTTTTCCATTGTTTCATGCTGTTGGAATCGGGTTTAGTCAGGATGGGCAAAGTACTTGATTCAATGTTTTTTTTTTCGGTATAAAAATTCTAAGAATCAGGGGTAATAGTTGTTACAGCGATACTAAAATTGCAAGGTTTACGGATGAACGAATTAAATAAAATAGAAAACTATTAATAAATAGAATTAATAAATAAAGGAAACAAAAAGATATACACAAGGAAAACCTATTTTGTCACAGATGCTATTATGAAATTCATTATTAAGGTTAAAGGTTTTGTGATTTTAGTTGTAGAATTTTTGAGTATTATTTATAAATTAATTATCATAAATTGTATTAAATGTATAATGTTTTTATATTCTTATATTCCCGAAAATGGCTTCGAATGCATGGAAGTAGTTTAGATATAATGTAGTTGTAAGTTCAGTAAATATATAATGTATTTTAACAAATTGATACGGCAACATTATTAAATGTAAATAATTAAAATATGTACATACATCTGTAGGTACTTTTTTGCATGTTTAAAATGATTTGTCCGGGGCAAATTATGATTCTTATGAATAATAGCTATGCATTTTATATTGAATGTTTATAAAATACTAAATTCAAAGACAATATGCGGAGCTCCTAAAATAAGTTGATTGTGTGATTATATCAATTGAAATTCAATAAAATGTAGTTATAAGCTGTACAATAATGTTTTATTACGTGCTTTTTTCACTCCTAAGGTAAGTAGATCTTTTTAAACACAACCTGATAACAGTGTACAGCTTATTATGATGTATGTTTTCACAATGGTAGGTCTGTGATCTTAAAGTTTGTTTGATTTTATTGGCCTTATTTTATATGGGTACATTGAGGAGCTCGATGACGCAGTAGTAAATGCGCTCGGCTTGGGATTGCTAATTTAAGCAACTTTCGCAGAGGCCAGTCATCGGATGGGTGACTGAAATATTCCATCTCGAGCTCGTCCGTGCTTGAAGCTGTTGGTCCTGCGCCTGATCTCACTACGGTCGTGTCAGATTGCTGTCCCACCGAACTATGAGAGTGAGTCCACCCACTTGTGCACTATAATATATCCTGCGTACCTGGTTGATCGTAAAGATTGGTCGCAATAGCCGAAAAACGGCTGGAAGGTTGTATTATTTTATTCAATTTTTAACAAACTTAGAAAAATACTCATAAGATACGTTCGGGCCTACGTTATTGTTATTATGATCTAAGTGGACGCCGTTAATAGAATAAGCTGGAAAGATGTGACTTTCAACTTGACTTCCACGCGACGCGGGTTCAAATGTTTGCTCGAGAGCAATTAGAAAATTAACTCCAGCCGCCTTGCTGGAAACTTGCCGCTTTCAACCATCGCGGACGTATTCTAGTCTTTGACATCAAGGTTAGCTAAAAGCCACGTGGCTCTTGAAATAAAACCTACTTATACAAATCTTTACTAATATAATAAATCTAAAGTGTGTTTGTTTGTTTCAAATTCAATTACAAATTGAAAAAAAAAATGTTGGATAGTTCAAACGACGAGAAAGGCTTTGGGCTATAGTAAAAACCTTTGTGCGAAAACCGAAATCCACGCGGACGGAGTCCCGGGCGGCCGCTAGTCAAGATATAGAGAATTGTGTTTCTCTTACTAGGTTAACTATTTGATCAGATATCTAAAAAACTTTGGACCAAACTTCGGACCCATAGAACTTAAAATAAACAGCAAAGTAAGTTAAAGTTTAGTTAAAACACAAGCTTGGAATACAGTTTTGAAGAAAGTTTGGAGATTCTTAGTTAAGTCAACAATAAGAAGTCATATTATTGGGACTCACTGCCGCCCGCAACTTCGTCTGCGTGGATTTCGGTTTTCACATTCAGTGTTTTTGTATAGTCTAAAGCCTTCCTCGACAAATGGACTAACCAGCACAAAAATAGATTCTCAATTCGAACCACTAGGTCCTGAGATTAGCATGTTTAAATAATATACAAACAAACAAACACCCTTTTCAGCTTTATTATATTAGTAAGAAAATTTAGCTTTATTATATTAGTATGAAAAATGACCTTTTTAAAATGTTTCTTTGTTGTTAGTCAACATTGGCGTTTTAAATTACAGGACTTAGGGTTACGTTTTCAGAAAGATGGTGGTGTTACAGCCATTTTGTTAACTTATAAATGTTACGGGCAACGTGATTAATCGGGAATTATGAATAATTGCCGGCCTTTATTAATAATTCCCAAGACCGTCGGGCAAAGTGATTAATTTATCACTTTGACCGGCCCTTATTAATAATTCCCGACGCCTCGTGGTCCATGTAATAAATCAGTGTTTGAGATGGCTTGTATTTATCACTTGGACCGGGCATTATGATAAGAAATGTTTAAGGGTCACAAAAAAAAATAACCCTAACCTATTTTAGACCACCTAAGAAGCGAAAGACTAATTTGATGGATATAGGTTAGGGTTATTTTTTTTTATGACCTTTTAAAATTCCCCTAGTCACGAACATAACACACGTTAATGACTTTTCATCTTAAGTAATATTTTAATCAAAATAAAAGTAGGACGTGATTTATATCAATAATTGCTTTTTTAAGTGTTTATTTTTAAATTGCTATGTTCAATTGATGTTTCTTTTAACTTTTCATGAAAATATGGTAAGTTTAATTAGATTTAGTTAGCAAAAACACTTCAAATAACCTTTTTTATCACTTTGCCCAATATGGCTTGGGAATTTATCATAATGGCCGGGAAAAGTGATTAATTACGCTATTTTTATCACATTGCCCAATTGAGTAGGGAATTATTAATACGGCCCGGGAATTATTAATACGGCCCGGATTTATCACATGGCCCGTAACATAAACAACAGATTTTTCAATAAAATGCATAATAGGTATAAATCTCTTGGATAATATTAATGAAATAGGTTCTTTTCCTTGGCTATTTTGAACACTATCATCTATGCCCAAGAAGCCTAGCTAAAATAAATATAAAACATACAGAATAACTCAGAAAGTCGGTACTAAAAAGTGCATATTATTTCAATTCATAAGATGAACGAAATTACGATTATTGTAAACTAGTAACTAGAATAAAGACGCACATAAAATTGCAAGTGGAGAGTTAATTGAGCGAATTAAACTATTACCGCTAGACTATTATCTTATTGACTGGAGCCGACACAGATGCATTAGAAATGACTAACGTACCCGGAAACTGTTAGTACAAAATCTGTTTTTATATAAACCTGCTTATGAAATAAGGCGACTAATCTTATCAGCCAGTTCGCAGGATAACCAACAAAGGACATGTCCATAAATGTATGGACGAAAAACCCAGAATCGACAGGAATGAAATGTATACCAGTGGATTGGCATTGAAATGTAATATAATGTTACCAAGGGGGCAACCCTGAAATCGTTATAGTATAGGAGCTAGAAGCAAAATAAAATAAAGAAAAAATTCGTTCAAAACAATAATAAAATAAGTTTACGTCATGCTGTGACTTAATATGACGTTGTTTTAATGTTGTATCACTTGTGATAATTATCATCATCATCTTTCACAAGCAACAGCAACATCATATTAAATCAGAACATTACAAACACTCTGTTTTTTGAATATTTTTTTCTTCTGGCCCATAGATACTTCAATAGTTACAGTACTGTGTGTATTATTGGTAATTCTGTGGCTTAAGATTGCAAATATAAAAAAAATGGTATAGTATAGGAGCAAAGAGCCATGTTGTGGGTGAGAATATCGTTGTTATTGTGTTGCTGTTGCTTGTGAAATGTGTTGCTGATAATTATCACAAGTGAAACAGCATTAAAACAACGTCATATTAAGCCACAACATTACGTAAACTTTGTTTTGAACGATTTTTTCCTTATTTTATTTTGCTCCTAGCTCCTATACTATAACGATTTCAGGGTTGCCCCCTGGGTAACATTATATTATATTCCAATGTCAATCCACTGGTATACATTTCATTCCTGTCGAATCTGGGTCATTTTATGGACATCACCTTTAAATGCCCTTCCTATTTCCTAACTCTCATAGTGTGAACCGCATGACCGAAGAACATGCATAGGGATAAATATGTATAATTAACTGTCACCTTTCAAACTCAAGACAGCAGCTCTTCCATTTAATGTAAAAATATATTCTTGCTTACATAAAAAAATCTAAGTTTTCCTTTTACAATGTCACTGCAAACGAGCAAGGAACTGGAGATATGGTCTCTGGTAGTTTGAGGAGCAGGAATAATAACTGGTTGCTTTATTGTTTAAATCGTCACAAACTTTATAAACATAGACCGGTCTTGTGATCACCAATACGCTATTGGCGAGCGGGACATTAATTAGATGATAGGTACTACTTCTCGTTCAAGCTTTTGATGCTCATAAGATCTTTTTGTTTCTTGCTTTATCATACCACCTTTTCCTCGTCAAATATTTTTTCGCAACACACAGCCTTTTGTTCCCAGCTTAGCAACAGCGAGAATGGAGGCTATATTTAGCATTTCCAAAAATACCAATCACGACGGGCCGTCTGGTTAAACGCCTTGCAAATATGCGCCAGCGCAGCAATGACAGCTGTTATTATAAATCCCGGTTGGAGTTCTTCCAGGAATCGAACCTCGGACCGAGTTCTCGGTTGCGAGGAATCGGCTGATGTAACTTAATGTTCTTTTGCAATACTGGTTTTAGATGGTCCTTCCTTATTGATACTATAAATCTCGGATCAGCGCGTGTTTAATTGCTGCTTTCACACGATGTTATTTTGTTACAATCGCAATGGAAAGATTTCTTTCTCTTAAGGCAATAATCTTATATTCATCCAGTTAAGTTTTACATAATTACTTTTTTCATCGCATTAATTACCTCCCGGATATTTTTTACTTTCACAAAAGTGAGGAATATTAGTTTTTAGTTTTGTCGCTGATTCGGTATTGTTGAGTTAGGCTCGTATTATTAAATCGCACTCAACTCTGTGCTCGATCTTGAGCGCGAACTTGAGGTGCTGTTTTGTATGAGAATGACATTATCAAGTTCGCACTCAAGTTCGATCTCAGAGTTGAGTGCGATTTATTAATGCGATATGTTCATACACGAACACACTAGTTGTAAAAACACGACCGAAGTTCGGCGTGACTACGCTTGCAATCTATTTTAAATAGAAAATGACAAACTATGCCGAATGTATGACGCGTTAATTTGTACAGAAAATGCATTGCCGTCGAACTTCGATCACGTAATTTGCGCCTACTGTATTCCCTTACACTTATAAACACTTTTTCTCCTCTAGAAACTTATATATTCGTCATCTACGACGATGACGTATGTATGAAGTGAACCTATTCAAGTCCAAGGGTCATGGGAGCCATTTATCCAGAGGCACACACATAAGTGTCAGCGGGATGTGATGCCGGGTCTAAGGTCCACACATTTTGGGCGCGGGCCGCAAACAAGGCAAATTGGTTTGCTTGTACTTCTGTTTCTGCGAATGGTTCAGGGTACAATCGGGTGAGGAAGTTGTTAGAATGAAACAAGTTTGTCTTAAAGATTAAATAGTTTTTTTTAGAACACTCGTGTGGAGTCGAGATGGTAAATACTTTATTATTTGATTTTTACCATAAATTATCAAACCTTTTTTTTTTCGGCTTTGTTGACTCTTTAATCATACTAGACTTCCTTTAGGATTCTTTAGATGTCAATATTGCAGCCGTTGAAATCCGATGCATCCATCAATTTTCTCGGAACTACAGTATGATTGACCCAGCTTTCCTTACAAGAACATTGACGCAGCCGGCCGCCAGGGTGCGAGAGATATAGTGAAAGGCTATCACTTCGACCAAATAAGGATATTGGGAGCACAAGAAAAATGTCACAGATCAAGAAGATTCACAACACGAATTAAGACTCAGATCATCTACTTAGGGTATGTTAGAATTAATTAATTTACGTTGTTGAATTAGTTATTAGTTACGATGGCATTAAGTAAGTATTTTTATTTATTTATCTGCGGCGGAGGATAATTTTTGGGTTAGCAAATTCATGTGAATTTATTCTATTTGTTTTAATTCCAAGATCAATGAATTATATTCGAATAATTGTCAATTAAAGTAAAAGTAGTTTATGTTTTTATGAAAGCGAAAAGCTTTCATAAAAACGGTCGTTACGGTTTTCTTCGTCAGTGTACAAGTTCAAAGTCAAGGCGCGCCTTACGTTATAGCATGTTGGCGGATGATTTACGGCCTCTGTGACCGGCTGTACTCGGGTTCATTACAACCAGGGTGCACTCGAAATGCGTGAGGATAATTGTGAATTTCTTAAGCAATGCATCGATGTACGTACGTCGTACACACATAGGATTTGCAACAGGGGATTATAACAACGCTGTATTAAAATTATTTTTATGCCCAAATGTTTATTTGTCTAAGGAAGTTGAATATAAGCAAAAACAAGTTTCAACAGTATAGTATAGTTCTTATTGTTTCGGAAAAAAGTAGCTGTAACAAATTGATGGACAGACAGACAAACATCGTGACGAATCCGTTTTTTTTATTTACGCACCACACATATTATTAAGTATTTGAATGTTACACTTTACACGCAACCGATTTCATGAGTTATGACCGTGAACTATAGAGTCATTTTAGTTTTCATGGAAATAAATATCCCTTATTTAGCTGTCTTAAAAGTATGTGCTCAATATTCATCCTAGCGCTAATCCCGGTTGCATCCTTGGCCCTACTAAGAATATAAACTATAAGATAATATATATAATAAAATATATAGAATATAAACTATAATAAGACTATAAGAATATAATCATAACTGTCCGCCAATATCTGAACGGCTGGTGGCACTACGAACACGCCCGCCGATTTCTATAGCGGTCCTCGGCGCCATCTCGCGATTAACCTTTTTTTTTTTTTTTTTTTGTTTTCGCTGGTGGAATGCCGCCCTCCCAGCCTAGGGGCTGCCGGGAGGACGTGGGTCTCTGCGTCGAGACCCCCTTATGCACACCCGACCGACGGGGGTCGGTTGGCCCTGCCCTGGGCACTCGGATAGTGTGGGGCTCGCCCCTCGGGACGTACCCACTAAACCACCAGCGACTCGCCCACTCGTGTTTGCATCGATAGAGCCGCGGCGATTAACCTGCAATAATGCGCCGCGGTGCAGTTAATGCACTCGGGTCACATGAACTGCAAGCAGGTTGCACCCGATCTGCAGTGCTCCTGGTTTTTAGGGTCATTGTTTGATATTGTCAACTATATAGGTTTATAAATGGATATTTTCAGTGAATCCTTCCAGACTCTAAAACATCGGCTTTTTGGTATTAATAAATAAAATACCTGAGGTTCTTTACAAAATACCTACGTGAAATCAAACTGAACACTAAATAATATAACAAAGTAGTAAAATGATAGTACCCTTCCGGCCGTTTTCGACAATGGCGGCCGATCTTACGATCAGCCAGGTACGCAGGATAGCTACCATTATAGTGCACAAGTGAGGACGCAAGAACCTTATTCCCTCACCCTCATAGTTCGGTGGGACAGCAATCTGACACGACTGTAGAGGGATCAGGCGCAGGACCGTGCCTTCCAAAGCACGGGAACTTGAGATGATTTTTTTCGGGCACCCATCCGATGACTGGCGTCTGCTGAAGTGGCTTACAAATAGGTATAAAAATAACAATTTTTAAATTAACTACTAATTGCGCCAATAACAACGTCTATCCAATGGTAATTCACGTCATTCCTGCTCCAGCCCAGCTAATGGCTGACAGTCAAACGAGTCCCATAAACCTGTGTAGGTTGCGGTACTCCTGGCTATTTCTGGACCCTGCTCACCCCGGATTCACGGACCTTAGACCAGGAGCTAGCAGACAGTTTTGGTAGTTATAACTAGTTAGCTAATGAGTTTGGAAGATAGCATTTGGAGTAGGCTGCGATTGGTTGATGCTGATAGTTGCTAGAAGAGCCTCCAGCCAATCTTCCCGTACCAAACCTTAATAATCACATAAAATTATCTGAGTAACCCTTATCTTAAAGTACAGTAGTAACATTATTCCAACATCGATGACAAAGTTTAGCAACCTTCGCAGAGATATGAGAGTGAGGGAACAGAGATTGCACCTGTGCATGCGCACTGCGCACTCATTTGTGCACTATAAATATCCTGCGTACCTGGCTGGACGTAAGATAACATTGTGTTCAAAACTGTCGTACATACAAATATTTATTTGATGTGCTATTAATATCTAGCTGAAATCGTCATTCAAAACAAAACAAGATGACTCATACTCGTATTAAATCCTTCTGCGTTTTAATTATTTCAAAATGTCATTGAAGATATTAGCTCTTGGACTAGAATGCTCCTGCGGGAGAGAAGACTATTGGTTAAACTGCAAGTTATATTTTAATCCCTATAGTAATGGTATAAAATGCCACTAGAAAATTAACTTTATACCCTAGACTTAGGGTCGAAATTCAATAAAAATCATGAAAGCTACGCCCAGTTAAGGGTTACTTTCTTTACTGCTCACATTCCACATTTAACGATTAGTCCATTCCCATCTCGCATAGGCTGACGACCTATATGGTTAACTTTTTTATGTGACAGGGAGGTAAACGAACAAGAGGGTTAACTGATGGTAAGTGATCACCGCTGCCCTTGAACATCAACAACCGCACAACAGTCGCAAATGCGTTGCCTGCCTTTAAATCCTCAAACACTCCCCAACTGGGCTCTGGACTCACAAGCATGAACACAGCACAACACTTACGTAGTGTTACTTCACTGTGGTCTTCTATAAGTTGGAGGTATTTCCCCAGATGAGCAGCTCATTCGAGTGGAAATTTCACTAAGCTCTTAAGACTTTAAGATATTTAAGGTTTTTTGCTCATTGGCTTAACTCTTGGGTTCGATCTCCGATTTTGGTCTTGGTCATTCCGTTTGGTTCCCTATCAATAGGGTATTCTACTCTGTTTGGCAAAGTACTATAATATGTTCGTTTCATCGTTAAAAGACACCAAAAAAAATATTTCGTCGAAAGAAATCCCCTTTCATGCCATAAAAATACTTCAAAATTTAAAATATATTTATTCCCGCGGAAACAGGCTGCTGCGCTGTCCGCCATGTTTTTGACGTCATTTCGGCATATCAATAAAGCTTGACGTTTAAAGTTTGTTGTAGGTACGAGTTGTTGTATCTAGCGTTGCAGAACTATCGAAAGTTTGACTATCGATAGTTAACCTCGAAAAATAAAATAAAAATAAAATAAAATAAAATAAAAGGTTTATACATAAGAACTGTTCCCTTAGTTTTAAATTTTTAATGTAATATGTATAAACTGTTGGTGTACCTTTTATAAATAAATAAATAAATAAATAAATAAATAAATAGTCACAATATCGATAGTACTATCGATAGTATCGATATAATCGATAGTATCGGTAGTATCGATAGCCAATAGTATGCAATACTATTGATGGGCAGCAATATTTTCAATACTATCGATACTAACGAATTTAGATACTATCGATAGTATCGATAGTATTGATAGTTTTTAATCAATACTATCGATAGTATCGATACTATTAGTACTATTTGTATGAAGAACTATCGATTGGTCAAAACTATCGATAGTATCGATAGTTTTGATTAAAAACTATCAATACTATTGATACTATCGATAGTATCTAAATTAGATAGTATCGATATTTTTAATAATAGTAGTGTCCATCAATATTATTGCCTACTATTGGCTATCGATAGTATCGATAGTCCTATCGATATTATTACTTGTTATCAAGGTCACAATAGTATCGATAGACTATCGATATTTTATACTATTGGTTGCAACACTAGTTGTATCTACACAAAAGTTATTAAATTCCATAATTATATTGTTTTTTGAAAAAAAAATGAATTACACTCTATTGGTGGTGTGTAGTGTCTAGTTGTAAAAATACTAGCGTAAAATCCCCGGAAAAACTGTTTATCCAAGTGCCGGACGACCACAAAATGAGAAATGATTGGTTGGAACTCGCTCAACTTTGCAACCATCATCGTGTCGATTTTTGGTAAGTTCGTACTATCTGCTTTTACGAAACCGGCTTCCATTTCGTGCTTTTAATAGTATTAAGCTTCTTTTAATTTTAGTATATAACAACTGAATAATTTTGACGAAGAGCACTGACGAATCGAAAATATAAAGTTTACGTACGACTGAGTTGACAGGTGACAGCAAATTATTTTTGCCAATATGACGTCACAAGCATGGCGGCTCGTGTTTTTAGTCACGTGATATACAGATTAAAAATATCAATTTTTAATTTTAATATAATAAATCATTCATGTAAAAGAGATGTCCCAGAAATGTATGAAGCCTCGGCCTGGTCCATGTACGCTATACCTAAATATAGGCGAATAAGTGTACTACAGTTTTAATCACTCCAATTCTTATGGAAAACCTTAGTTTTTTGGCTGTAACAATAAACTATACCACAATATTGTAACTCAGTACAATATGGCGGAGGACGCATCCATAGAGTAAAGTAAATATACCAAGACGCATCTTTGAAACTTGAATGACGTTTATGTCGTTTATCCATCAGTTTATTTTTGTTTTGACAGTATGCAGTTTCTTTCACAAAGTATTTATATTTTTAGGTTACAAACGACCTAAAAAGGCTGAGGCCCAAAGCTGTAAATCCCAGTAAAGAAAAAATTACAGTTGCCATCTTTACGAAGTAAAGTGAACAATTATGAATTTGATTTTATTTTTAAGGCACTAAACTACGGACCAAAAATGTTTTATTGTATTTTTAAATGAAATAGCAATATTTTACCGATTTTTTGGTACCACGTAGGTACATGGTGCGGGCCTGGGATGGGACATCTCATTTATGACTCAAAATCAGTTAAACAATGTTTATTTTTACATAGAGTTCATTTTGTACCGATTTTTATATTTTTTCATTAACCACCGAGAGTACCCTATTGTCAAGTCAATATAAAGTAGGTGAGGATGCAGAAATAATTGTTCAGTAAAAACCAAATAGGGTAAATCGTTGGATTGTAGGACGGTTCGGCGACAGTCATTTCGCCTTTGCACTGTTCACCGACAGGACGTTTCACTTTTGTTAGATTCACCGACAGCACGATTCACCTTTGGCCGTTTCGTCGACAGGACGGTTCGCATTTTTCTGTTTCGCCGACTAACAGGACGTTTCGCCTTTGGACGTTTCTTCGACAGCACGGTTCGACGACAGTTTTCAACTATGGAGTAATAACGGAAAGATCGGTCTGTTACAGTGGTTATTTAACTAGGTAGGTAACTTGAGAGCGATCTTGAGATGCTGTTTTATATGAAAATAGCGTCTCAAGTTCGCAAAGGACGTGCTTTAAAATGCTTTAAATTGCCGTAAAAAATGGTCTAGAATATGTAAGCTTGCATTCACGCGTATAGCGCCAACGTATACCAAGTTGCTATACGCTATTAGCAACACACTAGGCGGAAAAAACGCGACCGAAGTTCGGTTTGACTATGACTGCCGAAATTAATTCGCGTAATTTTGTAAATAAAATGCATTGCCACTGAATTTTGGTCGCACTGAAGTTTGGTTCCTACACTAAGATGATAATTGTGATATTAAACAAAGGTCAGCTGATAACGACGTGACAAATCATTGAAATATAATTTATAACTGCATCAGTAAACTTTTAGTTTATTATTAGTTTATATCAACATAATATCATCATTTTTCCATTACGCTGCACACATTGTGATAATGCAGACTTTTATTAGAACGTCGGTTGTCGAGATGGCACGTAGATCACCTGATGGTAAATTACAATTTTGATGTCATAGTCAAGCAGTCGGGGGTTCGACACCGGCCACAAAGTAAGACTCAACTTTGTGTGTTTGATTTATTTGACAACTGTGTTACTTAAAGAAAACTACTGAAGACAAGTATATTATAAATTGTTCATCGTATAAAATATTGCTTTTTTTTACCCGTACATGAATATCGACACAAACTTTATTTCCATTGAGATATTTTTTATCAAGCGGGTATTAAACCTACATTTCCGTTTCGATAGGCTAGAGTTTAGGCGATTTTCCATCCATTACTCCAAATCAGTCGCATTCGCGTATACGATCACAATCACTAACATACTCGTATGTTGTTGTTTACCGTTCGCACTTGTAACGGAGATTCCAAAATCTCATTGTTGTGATAAAAATAACAAATGATGACCCACCTCCATCAAGTCAGTGGCGTGGACCAATTACACCAGTTATTTGGACGTCAGATGGACAAAAGTTTGCACAGGCATTGTGGGAATTCTATTTTGATTAATAAAACGATTATGTTTGAAGAGGTATTCTGTGGTAGAGGTGTTCTGAATGAAACACCAACTTCAGGTTAAAACAACAACTTTATTCAAATCAGTCCGAGGTATATATATGATCAGAAAAACACTTCGTAACCGTGATGCAACTATAAACATTGACATCTTTTGATATTTTAAGGAACTAATTTAATATTTGACATTTGACATTCCACATTTGATAGACGTGCTATTCAAAAGTTCAAAAAGTATTTACTTCCATTAAATAATACAAATTACCGATTAGACATTCCGCCCACCATGGCCAGAATGGACATAATATCCGCCCACCATGAACTAATAAGAGAAGTGGACTGTAATATTGGTAAGTACTATAGGTAACATTCATGGTGGCTGGTGCTATACAGCAGATCGCTATACAAAATCTTTAAAAAATAAATTAACAATTAGGTTGAATTAAAAAGTTGATCTGATAGGCAAATCTAAGATAATTATGCTAGAACAATGAGGTAAACAAATGAACTAAAACAAACACAAAAAATATAACAATATGATGTCAATCATTATTGACAAAAAAGACCTTAACCTACAGCGGCCTTGCATCTGAGACTCACAACCCTCGTAACATTGTCCAAACCCTTATGTTTTTCTGTTATAATTCCCAGAAGCCATCTAGCCGGAGGTAAATCGTCGACAATCGCTACAATTGCGCACAAAGTTTGGTACGGCTTTTCACGTCAAGGATCCAATATTTCGATCGTATGTAGTTGACCATCAACTGAGGTCCACCATATAAGGTCCTTTGATGGGCGTCTGCAATAACAAGATCTGTGAAGCGTGCTTTTGACGACAAGATAATCGGGTGTTTTTTGTTGGTGCTAATATCAGCCCTCTCAAGACGTCCATCGACTCTCAAGACACCTTCATGATCGAGAAAAGGTGACAAGCTGGTAAGTTTGCTTTTCTTGTTTACTGATCCTCTAAGCTTGATATCCTTAATCTCTTGGTTGAAATATGCAGACTGACATGCTTGAATACAAATCTGAATTGCTTTAGATAGTTCGCTCGTAGTTATCCAACTCTGAAATGATTCTGTTACATATTTCCTTGCCTTCGATAAAAACCTTCTGCAATAAGCTATTACTCGTGTTAGTTTCTGTAATGATGAAAATTTAGTCCACAATTCAAATTGATCTTCACTTGTTGTATGAAAAACCTTCTTGCCTTTCTCTTTCTCTTGATATTCTTCAACCACGGCGGTCCAGCCTTCCAGAGTGGAATTTCTTCAAATTCTGATGGATTGACTCCTCTGGAGGCGCAATCTGCCGGGTTATCAGAAGACGATACGTGTGACCACTGATGTCTATCTAAAGTGATCAGAATCTCAGACACACGATTGGCGATGAAAGTTTTCCAGCGACTTGGATGACTGCTTAGCCAGGCTAGAACTATTGTTGAGTCAGTCCAAGCGTGTAAATTCTCCTTCGGTACCTTCATCACCTCCGATACTTCCTTCAACAATCTTGCCAGAAGAACCGCTCCACACAGCTCAAGTCGTGGGATGGACACCTGTTTTATCGGAGCTACCTTCGTTTTACAGGTAATGAGTGTGATCTGAACGCTGTCCATCTCATCTACAACGCGCGCGTACACTACAGCAGCATACGCATCAGTGGATGCATCACTGAAGCCATGGAGTTCCAGCTTAGCATTATTCTTCTTCGATCCAATCCAGCGTGGTAGACGAAATTTGGTAAGGTCTGTAAGATCACTACGGTAAGTTACCCACTCATTTCGAAGTTTTTGTGGTAGTTCTTCATCCCAACCAATTCCTGATAGCCACAGCCTTTGAATTATTATTTTTGCTTTTACAATAGCTGGAGCAATCCACCCCATCGGGTCGAATAATTTCGAAATATCTGATATGATTTTTCTTTTTGTTATAGGTTCGGAGAGTGGTGGTAGCAATATGGAGTATTCGAAGTCGTCGGTTCGTCGGTTCCAGGTAAGTCCTAAGATTTTGACTAATTCATCTATCTTGAGCTCAACATTGTTTTCTGCTTCTTTGGTTTCATTGCTTATTAGCTTCAACAATGATTCGTTATTGCTTGACCATTTTTGTTCCTCAGGTGTATGGTGAGTTTTCTTGGTAAGTAAACTGTCCGATTCCATTTCCCAAAACTGTTTCAAGTTGAATTCTTCATCCGTAACTTGCGTGTGACATGCGACAACTGAATTGTTACCTGGGGCAGCCTTGTCTTTATCTGATACTTGGCCTGAGAAAATCCAGCCAAGCCTGGTGTTCTGTGCTACAGGAGATCCTAATGGACCTCTAACTAAACCCTCTGTCAAAATCTGACAGTACACCTCTGCCCCCAGCAACAAGTCTATCTTGTTGGGTACGTTAAATTTGGGATCAGCCAACTTCATCCTCGGCATGTCCGACCACAGCTGAAATTCAACTTGTCTCTCCGGTAGGAAAGTGGTAAGCTTGTTAAGGACGTGCGCCGTTACTTCGATTATAAAGCTCGGGTCGTGTATAGATTGTAGTTTAACAACTACTAAATCTTTAGAATTGATTGATGTTGTACAATCACTTCCAACTCCAAATATGACACTGTTGCTTCGTTTCTTCTTGAGTCCAAGTAATTGGACTGCAGACTCCGTGATGAACGAAGCCTGTGATCCCTGGTCCAGTAAGGACCTAAGTGTCATAAAAGACCCGGTGGTTGTTCTGGCTTTAACTAAAGCGGTTGCTAAAAGTACTTGACTCTTGTTGTTAGAGAAACAAGTGGTAATGTTGGTCTTCTCGAATTCACAAGATGTTGTCGCTGTTGCTGCAACAACATTGGTATCGTTTGATGGCAAGACTACTTGTGAATTGTTAGGTGATACGTTGTGGTTGTTCGAATGCAATAATGAGTGGTGCTTCCTTTTGCAGATTCTACATCTAGTGGGTAAACGGCAGTTCATGACAGAATGATTTGCGCCTAAGCAATTATAACACAAATTAGAGGTTTGGACAAAGTCACGGCGGGCTGATAATGTTTCATTAGCAAACTTCTTACAATTTCCTAGCTTATGATTTTTGTCGCTACAATATGAACATGACACTGATACCTTATCGTTATTGTTGTTAATTACATGATGAGCGTGCGTGCATTTTGGTACTTTATTGGAACTTAAAAACTCAAGGGATCTAAATCTGTGCTCTAAAAATTCTAATAATTGTTTCAATGTTGGTAGTTCGTTAGGTAAATCACAAATTTTAGCTTCCCATTGTTTACGAGATTCGCAATCCAATTTTGAACATAAAATATAAATAACAATAATGTCCCAATTGTCAGTGTTCACATCTACATTACGCAAAGCATTTAAACACTCGTTAGTGGTATCGAAAAGTTCTTTAAGAGAACTTGAGCTTTCATAAGGTATTGTTTTTTGACCAAAAAATTTCTTAAAGATACAATTGGTGATGTACTTCTTGTTATTAAATCTATCTTCTAAAAGTTTCCAACAAATCATGTAATTATCACTAGTTATCCGTAGATGTCGCAGTAACTGTTCAGCTTCGCCGGTAAGGTAACTCTTCAAGTAGTGAAGCCTTTGCACGTTTTGTAATGAAGTGTTATTGTGGATAAGTGACATAAACAGGTCCCGAAACGTGGTCCACTCGGAGTACTTTCCAGAGAAACACGGAATAGTAATCTTAGGTAGTTGTACACTTATCTTTGGTTCCTGATCGCTACGCGGCTCTGCAGGCGATTTGCCATGTGTGCCGGTAAGTTTCTTCAACGCTTCCTTCAATTCTGTTTTGTACTCTGTGTACAACTCCTCTGTCGTGCTGTAATAATCTTCTGAAAAGTAGTCTAAATTAACATAATCCTGTTCGGTAATTTCGCTTAGAATCATTTCATGTACATTGTTAAAGTTTGTCCATTGTTCTTCCAAAGTTTCCAGTCTGGTTTCTATGTAACTTGAAGTGATTCTATCTTTTTGGGACTTTTTATAGTTAACTTTTCCATTTTCAATTCTGTTGTTAAGGTCTATTTGTGCTCTAATTTTGGAGGCCATCTTTGTTCAAATCAAATCGCACAAAAAAATCCTAAGTCCTGTTCGACTTTTTGAGTGAAAATGTTCTAAGTCCCGTAGTACGGCTGAGACTGAGCAAATTATTCTAAGTCCAGTATGAGCGAAATTTTTCTAAGTGTTTGAACTTTTAAGCACTTTGAAAATCGGGCATGGATTCCCCGTCTCAACCACTTAGTAGCTTAAAATTTTACAAGTCCAAACTACTAGTAAATTAGCTAAAGTTATCTATCTCTAGTCTTTAAGGTTCAATTTTCTCCTTCTTGATTTTACTTCTATCTCTTAGTAAATAATTAAATTACTTACAATTTTTCGCCCATACAACCTCGCTCTTCTCAAGTCTCCGTAAAAAATCCTACCGCTAGGGGGTGCCACTGCAACTGCCGGTTCCTCACTGGTATCCTGGTTCACTCACTACATCCGATCTCGAAGGTCCATGAATGAAACACCAACTTCAGGTTAAAACAACAACTTTATTCAAATCAGTCCGAGGTATATATATGATCAGAAAAACACTTCGTAACCGTGATGCAACTATAAACATTGACATCTTTTGATATTTTAAGGAACTAATTTAATATTTGACATTTGACATTCCACATTTGATAGACGTGCTATTCAAAAGTTCAAAAAGTATTTACTTCCATTAAATAATACAAATTACCGATTAGACAGTTCAATGATCACTGATACAATGGAAACTTTATGCGTGCACTTTAATCATGAGACTGTGAAATGTGAAAGTAAATAGAATAAAAATAAAATCTATAGTGCACAAAAATTAAATACAGGGGAATGTTAAGTAAAAATGGATTAACATTGTATGTAGTTTAGACTTAGATTTCGTATTAATAAATCGCTCTTAACTCTGAGATCGATCTTGAGGGCGAACTCGAGATGCTGTTCTAATATAAAACAGTGTCTCAAGTTCGCTCTCAAGATCGGTCTTAGAGTTGAGGGCGATTGATTAATGCAAGGCTATGTATCCATCTACGTATATGTGTATTATCAAACTGAAATTTCTTTTTTAGGTCCTCCTAGTTTGACCTCTTCCAACTTGAAATATATTTTTTAACACATATAATTATATTGTTATATAATATTTGTAAATAAATGCTACCGGGGAGCCGAACCTGTCTCGCGCTCGATGCCGCTCACTGCGCACTAAACTGATCCATCAAGCCGTCCAGCTGCATTCTTACTGCACATGCAGAGAAATGCAGTATTAATAATCGCTTCTGGAAGTGAAAGTGCACAGATTGCCGGCTTGGATCTCGGATGATTGCCATTGCGCTAGAGCAACGAGCGACTTGTTAGCAAGAAAATGATTGCATTGCATCAGACGCTATGAAATATTGCATAGAATTTTAATTTATTAATATATTTGCCAGTTTTATACAACGGATCAAACGACCCATGCACCGAAGTAGGGATTAAAATCTTTACTGGAACAAAAATTCACACCGAAATTAATCAGGGAGAACTTTAAAATAGTTAATAAAAAAATAGATTCTCTTTTCATTCATGCCAAAAAAGAACATTGGCACGGCCCCATACAATGTTTTACCTGGAAATTATTTGGAGTGTCTTCGATTGAAAAAATGCTTAAATAATAGCAATTGCACCGCATAATCATAATCAATCAAAAAATCGTTCTATCGAGGCGACAAAAAAAAGTAATCCACAATTTTTTGTTTTGAGGTTATATCGAAAAAATGAGGTTTACTACTTGAAATAACTTTCCTAAGAGGCAATTAGGTAGTAAAAAACTGCCAAAAATATGTAATTAAAAAATAAACTGTTTATTCCCGCTAACATGTTTATTTTTCTTTCGTTTATTTACGAGAGAGAGTTAGAAAATATTGCAAAACACTTCCTATCAAATTGACTACAACTAAGAAGAAAAACTGCCGTTCTATTCTGTTTAATGCGTAACAGATTAATAGTATTAGTTGAATGGCTAACCCATTAAAATAATAGGTAGTAGGGAGGTTAAAAAAAACGATTATTAATATTTTACAATTACATATTTATTCATCCTCTTGTACACTTATTGACTGCAGCCATAGCGAGTTCCCAATATGCTTTGCAAACATAATCATCATCAGTAATCTGAAAGGGAAAATAAATAAACAAACATAATATATGTATCAATAAAACACAATTTTAATACCTTCCACAAAAGCACTAAAAATGTAGTATTGCTAAAATAAAATATTTATCACTGTTCATCTATACCTCTGGTAAGAGTGTTCAAAATAAAAAGTATCTGAGTAACTTACGATTTGTGGGTAAACACAGTTGCACAGTAATGTACAAAGTCATGTGTTTTGCCCCAAGATTTGATATCGGCGAAGAGTGTTAACACAAATACTGCAATTCATACACAAGATGCGTGTACATCCGCACCGGTTATGCAATTGCATTTTCGAGCAAACTCATCTTTGATTGTAAAGCACAATAGAAGTCCTTTAGTAAATACAAGTCGTCGTAGGTAGTGCCATAAAAAAGAACTCTGTGGGTAATGCAGGGGTCAAAAATAAGCATAATCCAAAATCGAGAAAATAACAACGTAACTTAGCAACAAGCGAGTGAAATCAAGCAAATGTCAAAATGACGGTTTTGTTTTTAAACATTTGTCAGTGCTGCCGATGTGATTTTTGGTTTCTGCTAAAATGGTCTTTTGCTTTTTTAAATAAATACATTTTACATGTTTCTGTGTCGAAATCTGTACTATTTTTGTATTTTATATTTTTCTACTATCTTTCTCTTTCGACATCCTTACTTATTTGTGTTTTATATTTTTCTTTAAAGTACAATCAAATTGACTAAAAACTACCGCACAGTGTTTTTTTGTCTAAAATGGCAACACTAGCGAGTTAACCAAAGTCAGACTAAAGTTGAACTCAAATGAGAGATTTGTTAAATCTTCAATTTAATTCCCAGTTTTAAATGAAAAAGTATTTTCGTGAAAAAAACATGTTTATTAAAAGATTCATTTCTGCATATGTCACGTTTTAAGACGCCTCAGAATACAGTCAGGTAATTTTTTGCCATTGTTCTTTAGAACGCTAAGTCATATTTTTGAACTAAATTTGATAGTGTTAAATTTTTACCTTTGTATTTAAAAGTGTTATTGAACAGCCACAAGGCTCCAATACTTATTTAATGTACCAATCAATAAAATTGAGATTACAAAAATAAAAAAGCAGTAAAAAGGTCCTTCACAATTACGCCTGTAAAATGGAAAGTGGGTCCTAACTGTTTCTTACATTGTTATTATTTTGTCCCACTTTCTTCCACTATGATCCACATTCAGCTCTTCAGTTTCGATGTCTTCAAAATATCTTTTACGTTTTTAATAGAAAGTGATAGTAACCCAACTTACTGATGCCACTTCGTATATTTTTGCTTTTACTACATTTTATTAGGCACTCTCTTTCTTTGTTATACTGAATAATTGATAGGTAAATGGGCTTCTGGTAATTTTATTTGTTTATTAGCGGCCGCCCGCGACTCCGTCCGCGTGGGTTTCGGTTTCATCATCGGTCATGAATATTTTATATGTAGAAACAAACAAAAAAACTCTTCAGCTTTATATGAGTACCTATAGGTTTTTTATTATATTTGTTTCGCAAACGCAGGCATAACAATATTTAACACATTTTATTACTTAATGCAACAAGATTATTTGCAAATGCAAATAATTGCAATGCTACTTTCAAAAGCACGGAGGATCCTCTAGCTTGGATCGCCCATCCCATCACCAATGTTTTTTAATGGTATATTTTCCGGGAAAGGATTTTATCATTAACAGGACCAGATGATCCCAAACTTGAGCGATGTCCGAAATGTTTTGGACAAAGCTATTACAGGAATGAAATCATCAAGATTATTGAATTAAACACATGTAATAATAAGGAAATGACCTTAATGAGCAGGTGGGAGCACTAATGTCATTGCGATCTTTCGATTTATTTTGGCGGTTCCTCGCTTAACTGCTAATCTTATGGTTTTGCAAGGGTTGGAAGGCATTAACTGATTATATTATCAAAAGAATCCATGGAAAGTACAGTTTGCATAGTAAGGATTCATGTGACATTTCCACTCATTAATTCTATTGATAATGAAGTTATCTGCATTTCACCAATCAGTATGCTGAATGTTTCCTTTTAGAGAATGTCTTGGACTATCCGACGTGAGCAGGGAGGCTTAGTAGGTATTTTGTTCTTATTAGGTTGAGGTTTACCGACCAATCACCTAAAGAGGCGCAGCGGTTCTTTCTTACACGGGTATGAAGGAAACCGCAGGAGCTTAGTGAGTTTTGGGATTTGAGACCAACCTGCATTTGGCAAGCGTGGTGATTAAGCCAAAATCCATTTCTGTTCTGTTACGAAAATATGATTTCAAATAATAATAAATGCCTTGGACTAACACACAAATTGCCTAGCCCCAAACTAAGCTCGAAGCTTGTACTATGGATGTTAGGTAACGGATAGACATACTTAAATACTTAAGTACAAATGCCGTATTTCATCGCACAAACATTGCCCCTAGCGGGATTCGAACCCGCGATCCTTGGTTTTGTAGCCAGGGTCTCTGACCACTAGTCCAACGGGCCCGTCCAAATAATGTAGGCCTTTACCCTGCAGTGGGATATTTATGGGCTGATTTGATACTTTACATGATGTTTGGGGTCACAGCAGCTGTAAGCTAGTCTACGCGCCGGCTCGGCTCGGATCACTAGTGCCATACTATTAGTACTACTTTACATGTCGTTTGGAGTCACATCAGCTGTAGGCTAGCGCCCTGCAGCCCCTGCCTCATCGCGCTTCGCCCTCAGTCCGCATCCACGTGCCAAGCTCTCGCGACGCTCAGCGCGGCTCGGTCCACTAGTGCCATATTATTAGTACGGTAGTTCACAACATGGTCTGCAAAGTCGTGCCGAAGGTGGCTAGTCGTGAGTGTTTTCTTTTTCACATTTTTGAAAAAAAATGGCGGTGTTTTTTTAAATTATTCCGCGTTTAATAAAATTCTGTAAAAAATATTAAAAAGTATTAATTGAAAAACCTATGAGCATCTAAAAATTTAATTTAATGTAAATGTGTTTGATAATTGCAACTGCTTGATTTATTTTAATTATATTCTAAAACAAAATATTTTGTGATCCATCTACAAGTATTAAATTGAGGAAAAAGATTTAGCCAATTTTCTTTTTAATTTCTTTATAAATGTGCTTTAAAATTAAGATCTTTTTGTTCCGGTATTTTTCTTTTATATTTAATCCTGTAAAATATTAGCTTGCGTTTAGATTCTAGTTTGGTTGGTGCAGTGTGTAGTGAGTTCGATACTTATCAGTGCGTGGATATTTGAAAACTAAACATAGTGTTGGTTTACATTAATATCCACTCGCAATCATTTAAATAGCGTACTAACATAAGTGAGCTGGATCAATTTTAACATCGGTTATATTTTTATTCGTTGTGAAAGGCTTTGTGTAGATCGATTAGTTCAGCACACGTGCGTAAAATTTTGGAAACGGCAGGTTTTTTTAAATGTAGTCTAATGTAGTAAAACGAAATAGGTTCCTATTGTATGTAGTTGACAAATATATTTTTTCCAGAAAATGAATTAGCACTATTTTACTTCGTATTACCAGTACTATAATTATTCGTTAAATGAAAAACTATAACAATTTCACATAAGTACGTCTATATATGAGATTTGCGCCTTGTCTCATATTGTTATCAGATGTTTTCATTTACATGGCGTTTAAACTTTGATTTGAATGTCTTCATACATATTTTAATTAGTTAAAATAGCTTAACGCTGGCGAAATAACACTATGTTATATATTATAACACTATGTGTGCGGAAACCAAAATCCACGCGGACGGAGACGCCGGCGCCGCCGCTTGTAAGCAATTGAGACTTAAAGCCTGTAAAATGTATGAACATTGAACCACGCGTATTAGCCGTAACGTCCAGTTCCTACCTTCTTAGTACTTTGCACGCTCCACTGCACTACTCATAACAGGAACATAAATGCACTCGAATAACAAAGCTGACCTTTTCTTCTTGTTTGTTCTAGCCTCACACAGAGGGGCGGGCAACGATACACAGGACTCACAGACACAAGGCGTAGCTGACTACGAGACTGCACTGGATACAGCTGGTAACCACATTAAATCTATACATTGTAGTAATTCTGAAGAGTTTGTTTGTTTAAACGCTAATCTCAGGAACTACCGGTTCGAATAGATAAATTGACTCCACCACCGATTCGGAAGGCAGTTACTGGCGAGAAAAATCGGCAAGAAACTCGACGGTTGCTCTTTTCAAATGCCATAGTATATTTTATTTACAAAGGTTTTCGTAAGTCAGCTAAAAAACAAAAGAAAGAAAAAATCTAAACTAATAAATATTATGATAACACTATGTGTGCGGAAACTGAATCCCACGCGGACAGAATCGCGGCCGGCCGCTAGTATCTTCATCATCATGATCATCATTATCAGCCGGTTGGCAGTAAAGTTAACGATAAACAGGGGAATGTTCCTGCTTTGACCGGTTTATTTATCATTCACCATACTGCAGTCATCAACCAGCGCGTGTTGAATTTGCTCCGAAGTAGAAAACATTGGAATTATTTTAGCTTGTTATAACGTAATTTTAGCGCGCCAACTAACATCTCCAAATTCGGTTTAAATCTATGCTCAAACCCGACGATTGGGTGGGCTCCACAATGCAAATTGAACATAGGGCTGAAATATACGCCATCGCAAAACTCAATGATTCTGCTATTGAATACATAACCGCGTCCATCAACCAAACTTGGTTATATTTATTCTTGAGGGCCATATAGCCGTAAACTCAGTCCGAACTGAATGACTAGCAATATTTTCATTTTTTTTCTATGGAATGACCTTTATTTCATCTCATGTGACCCTTACAATTTTTTTGCTTGCTATTGGTTTATACGCAAACTACAACTAGTGCCTTTAAATAGGTTTTCATTTTACGTAAAATTTTATTCGGTACCTCCTAAAATTATACATTCTTCTTTCTTTTTCATCAAAATTGTGCGTATCAAATACATAATATAACACGCATAATGCGCTAAAATTCCGCGCGGTACTACGTGAAACCGCGTGGGCACGTCCCGCCCGTCTCTTGCGCGTGCGCAGACCGCGGAAAGACACGTTTTCACGACAACCATCCACGCCCCACGTAGGCCTATGCTGGCTAAGCCTATTGTCATAGAGATAAGGTACTTGGCAATGCAGATCATGTTATCTTTTTCTATATATTTGCTATGATTGCGATTATAACTTTGATCTATCATAAAGTAAAGTAAAGTATCAGCCTATTAATGTCCCACTGCAGAGCAAAGACCTCCATCATTTGAAATAATGTTTTCGTTACAAAGATGGGTTTTGGCTTAATCACCACGCTTGCCAAATGCGGGTTGGCGATCACAAATCCGGGCTGTGTTCAGAAAAATCAACACAAATTGTAGCCGACCCGGAAATCGAACCCAGGACCTCGAGATCACGGCCCGGTACTTAAACCACTAGACCATCGAGGCATTCTATCATAATCATTAGATAAAAACAGATCATCAATTTTATGAATGTAATGGTAAACAGAGCTATGAACATATTCAAAGTGTAATAAGTCAACGTCTAAGCGTTTATTTTGCAACTTGATTTACATTGAAATTCTTTTGCACATCAAATATTATTTTACACTCCTAGTGTGTTGATGTTATGGTTTGATGACATTTATTAGGCGTAAGATTGTAAGTATAAGTTACATACTCTGTCCACTTTATGAAGCGTCTTTTGACAGCTCACGCCCATGATAGTCCTAATTGTTTTCGTTTAATTTTCGAAAAAAGAATATTGTTCTTAATGGACGGTTACTGCCAACTCAGTGATGTGCTTCGAAAAACGATAAGAACGATTGTGCCCCCGATTACAAATAATCGATAGAAATAAATGCTATGAATAAATCTAAACTTCTTCATAACATGTTCATAAGGTATAGTGTATATTTTACATAGAAAGGTAACAAACAACATTTGGATTTAATTTTTTTTTACTAATATGATTTACTTGTTTCATATTTAATTTATAAACTCAAATATATGGATTTATATTTGTTTACAATAGATCTAAGAGAATGTTAAATCAAAACGCATGTTTATCGAAATCGGTTATTTTTTAAGTACCTAAGTCGAATAATGATAATAGTACAATCGGATTGTTGACACATTTGAGATACTTTAGGACATCACCAATGTTGTCAATCGGCGACCTGTCAAAGGACGCTTCATATAGTGGACAGAGTATAGTATTCGTATTTAAACGACGTATTAACTTCAATTATGTTTTTTAAAAAAAATATTTGCCATGTTAAAAAACGGTCCGCTCCGTTTACTAATATTTTTGCCATGTCGTTACTTTGAGAGTATGTAAACAGGTACCTAACTTAGTTATTGTATGTAAGTTCTATAGACATATAGCACCTACGCGTATTTGTTTTTACTGAATGTCGTGAAAAAAATATACACCAGCTCCCTAACAGTTGAATTCAATCTACACTTCAGACTTCAGACATCGAAAGGCTGAATAAGATAATTGTCTTGCGACAATAGTTTAATTCGTTCAGATCGAATCTTCCGTTCCATTCATCTTACTCGAAGTCTGTTTTGAAACACAGAACCTTAGTATGTGAAATAGTTTATGTCCCTACAGTGCCTAAGACAGTCATGTTATTGTGTGGAGTGATGGAACTCCAAATATTATTACAATTTACAATATCAGTTTGTGTTATACAAAAACAGTTATTCACTCACCAGCTGTAGATCTTATCCGGTTGAACTATCAGGAATGTATAGAGTATATTAAACATTATAATAATGAGGTAAAATGGATAGTAATGGAATTTATGCAACTCACTAACTTAAAACTTCTGAACCGATAAAAAAATCTTAAGCAACTTGTATAGGTTAGGAATGGTGACCCCTAGAGTTGTTCTGGAGTGGATGATTGCATGCCAATATATACGAAATATATATTACATATATATAAGCAGAGTCTAGATATACATATATAGGTACATAGACGAAAAAATAAACATACCAACAATGACAACATTTTATCGCGAAAATAATGTTAACCTCGAACTCGAACCCACGACCCTTTACGTAATGGGCACTAATCCGTCATCGAGAATGTCAGTGGTAAGGTAGGTCGCGAAAATTTGTTTACTTAACTGAACAATGTCAACATTATTGGGGAGCGGGAAGGAAATACTTGCACATCGCAAAAGAATTGATAATGATGTTTTCATATCGTTATTCGTGAGTTGTTTCAATAAAACAAATCGGATTGTAATCGTAGCAAACAATCTGTTACCTATCATATCTTGACCTTCTAGTTAATTCTCGTACTTATCATAAGTGAATGTTTTGATGATTTTGAAAAACTTCGTCTCATCCCATTGCTTTGTTCAATTTACCATTTTGGCTGGTACCTCAGTCATAAGTGAGTGGCAGATCTAAGATGGTAGTTTACCAAAAGTGACAATGGTTTCTAAATTCAGAATCATGGTGCAGATACCAGAAGATTTAGAAATAACACACAAAAATACGGAGAAAGAACAAAAATATTCAAGCAAATTGTTATAATACAACACATTTCAATGATAGAGGCATTTGCCCTGAAAAACTACTAGAGATTTGGGGTAACGGAAGAGAAGATACTCTGTCTGATCTGTCAAAACAACTGTTGTATAATGTTTTCGAGAATTATCATCCCATTAGGGACGCAAATAAAATGGCAATATAAGACAATGCGGATATTAACAACCAATTTACACCGCGTCACCGCACAAGTTTATTGGCTGCGGTTACTTTTACGATTTAGATGTCGTCCTCAGAAGAGCTTGAGTTAGTTTTATACAATCTATTGGATGTTTATGTGTTATTGTCTTGAATTATCGATTGACATGATTATTGGTAAGGACAACTTGTGAATCTTGATTCGAAGTATCGAAACACACTAGGCCGAAAAATGAGCGACAGTTCTTTTTTACTAATTTTAACATTATAGTTAAATGGTATAATAATACCTAGCATTTAAAAATGCTTAAATTAAATATACAAAAAAAAAGCGACAGAAGTTCGGCGGGATTACACCAATGTTGGATCAATGAATCGGCAATGTTTTTTGAATGGAGAATAGTCCACTTTGCCGAAAATAAGTCGCCTATAGAAAATGAACTTTGGTTGAACTTCGGTCGCGTTTTTCCACTTAGTGTGTTGTTTACACGAATGTTTACCTTGGACTTGACCTGATGACCAATGTCACGGTTGATAGGCTAGTTCAAAATCGAAATATTCTACGTGTATGTACATATGCGAGTAGTAAGATTAAGATTTGAAATTAAAATATATGCCGGTAGAACGTGGACATTACATACATTTGTTTAATGTAGATGGAGTCTATTACTTAAAATGTAATGAAATGGATTTATCGTACCCTCAATATTTTTTTTATAGTATCTTTAGAGAAACGTTTCACTTTCTATTCATTTGTCAGTTTAAAGAAGAAGTAGGTACGAGTATCATTTAACGTGCTGTCAATCAGTGTCTACTTATGATTCGGTACTGTTACTAAGCTTAAGAAGTATGATTATCAAAGACTGATTTGTTGACAATTTTTCCCACGAGTTTTTCCTTAATCCCATTAATAGTTGCAAGCAGATGCAATTGATATCATTTAATTACCTGCGTGTGTGTTTTTGTTCAGACATTGCAGTGGAAAAGTGTGCTCTGAAATCTATTTTGTAATAATAACTTTTTAATTAGTTTATTCATGTACGACGCATCGGCCGCTTGCATGTTTTACCTCTTTTACATTATTTGTCAGATTTTCGTATTTATGCAAAGGCATACTGCCAATACCGCAAATACCCATCGTCATACTTTATACTTATATTATAAAGGAGAAAGTTTGTTTGTTTGGGTGTCCGTCAATCCCGCTGAATGGATTATGATGAAATTTTGTATACATGCAGGGTAGGGTATCACCAAAGTCAGCCGACTTATAGGTCTTTATATCCAGATTAAATGCTCTTGTGGGATAAAACAGGATCTTGAAAACGTGGGCAAAGCCGATGGTAAAAACTTGTCGTAACATATGTAGGCATCACAAAGATCTTAAGTAAACATCCAGTTGCAAAGTAGGCTGGTTCTCTATGACACCTTTTTGCAGACCTTCTCTTGAGCGTTTTTGATTCCAGGGTCTCCCTTACAGGATTATTAAGCATCAAATTACTCCTTATTAAATTTTTTAATCTTCTCCAGGCTATGGCGGGTTCAGCCGGAGCGCGCTGGGCGCGTGCGCATGCGCATTCTTCACAACAGGCGTGGAGAACTGCGTGATGTCTTACGTGCTGCCCGCCGCCAAGTGCGAGCTGGGGCTCAGCACCTACCAGGCCGGGCTCATCAACATGGCCTTCATGAGCGGTGAGATGACTTCCTCAGGCTAGGGCGGGATCCTCACGGCCGTGGAGAACTGCGTGATGTCGTACGTGCTGCCCGCCGCCAAGTGCGAGCTGCGGCTCAGCACCTACCAGGCCGGGCTCATCAACATGGCCTTCATGAGCGGTGAGATGCTCCTCCTCAGGCTAGGACAGGTTCCTCACGACTGAGGAGAGCTGCGTGATGTCGTACGTGCTGCCCGCCGCCAAGTGCGAGCTGGGGCTCAGCACCTACCAGGCCGGGCTCATCAACATGGCCTTCATGAGCGGTGAGATGACTTCCTCAGGCTAGGGCGGGATCCTCACGGCCGTGGAGAACTGCGTGATGTCGTACGTGCTGCCCGCCGCCAAGTGCGAGCTGCGGCTCAGCACCTACCAGGCCGGGCTCATCAACATGGCCTTCATGAGCGGTGAGATGCTCCTCCTCAGGCTAGGACAGGTTCCTCACGACTGAGGAGAGCTGCGTGATGTCGTACGTGCTGCCCGCCGCCAAGTGCGAGCTCGGGCTCAGCACCTACCAGGCCGGGCTCATCAACATGGCCTTCATGAGCGGTGAGATGATGTTCCTCAGGCTAGGGCAGGTCCCTCACGTCTATGGTGACTGCGTGATGTCGTACGTGCTGCCCGCCGCCAAGTGCGAGCTGGGACTCTCCACCTACCAGGCCGGACTCATCAACATGGCCTTCATGAGCGGTGAGATGACTTCCTAAGGCTAGGACAGGTCCCTCACGTCTATGGTGACTGCGTGATGTCGTACGTGCGGCCGGCGCCAAGTGCGAGCTCGGGCTCAGCACCTACCAAGCCGGGCTCATCAACATGGCCTTCATGAGCGGTGAGATGACTTCCTCAGGCTAGGGCGGGTTCCTCACGACGGTGGAGAACTGCGTGATGTCGTACGTGCTGCCCGCCGCCAAGTGCGAGCTCGGGCTCAGCACCTACCAGGCCGGGCTCATCAACATGGCCTTCATGAGCGGTAATACCTATTACTTCAATAGCAGTACACGCATTTCCAATACGAATGCGTGAAACAATGTTTCCAACCAGGTAAAACCTGGAGGCTGTGTTTTAAATCGCAAAAGTAAACGCAGTCAGGGGTAAAAAATAATTCCATGTTGCAGAGACTTCAAATGTCTCCTGTGAAAGCCATCGGCAAAACAACTACAAGATTTTTGTTCGACAAGCACATCATCATCGTCATCAACAGCCTATCGCAGTCTACTGCTGGACAAAGGCCTCTCCTAGAACACTCCACTCAGCCCAATCCTTCTCCAACAACCACATGATCAAACTAATCTTCCTCCCATTCCAGGGGGCGTGGCAAGCGCATTCTTCTGGGGCATCGTGGGCGACGTGTTCGGGCGCCGGAACATCCTCAGCATGACGCTGATGCTGGACGGCGTCCTGACCCTCGCGCAGAGCATGGTCTCCGACTACAGGCTGCTGCTGGCTGCGAGGTCCATCAATGGCTTTTTAATAGGTAGGTCGTAGTTCGCTTCGGTCGGACTTCAGCAGTTTTACCGCGCTCGAGTTACTGATAAGCGCTCATGGCATGTTGTATGTTGTATTGCCTTTCGTGAACTATTTCGAGTTTTCTGAGGGGGTGGAATGCAACTCCAAGTAATTCAAATGTAACAAAGTGAATTTGTCCGAAGATTGCGTAAAATTATCTACGTTATTTGAACAATCATGATAATGCACTTTTAGCTCATGTTTATAAAAAGAATTGTAACCAGGATAACAATTTTTAAAAGTTAAATAAGGCATCTATCCCAAAAACTTGTCCCTATATTTTTGAATGTAGCAATTATAGTAGTGATTTAATGATTACCTAAATGAGAAAACAGCTCTCATTAAACACACACTAAGTCAACACCGAAAAACATATTCAAGCGAAATATGAGATAAGAAAGTATTTGCAATCCTGTTACTTTCAGGTGGCCCCTCAACGTTGGTGTTCACATACCTGTCAGATCTCGTGGGGGTGAAGAAGAGACAGTTCTACCTGAACATCACCGGCATGAGCTTTGTGGCTGCGTGGCTCATCTTACCAGGTAAGGTTTTTTTTTTGTTATAGGGCGGTAAACGATCATAAGACAGTGATCACCGCTGCCTATGGACAGCAACACTGCACAAGGGTCGCAGATGCAGTCTTAAAGGCAGGCATGCGTCAACCATTTATTTATTTATTTATTTATTTACTTATTCATTTTAATTCACATAAAACGGCAGATGCCAATTACATTAAGTGAAAAAATATTGTGAGTGATACAATAGAAATAAAATTAATATAACCATGCCCATACCCTCCCCAATTGAGCTCTGGCGACCACACTCACCAGCAGAAACATAGCACAACAGTTACGAAGAGCTACTTCACTGTGGTCTTCTCCAGGCGATCTTATTGTTTAAGGAAACATCATGAACATTTCTAGCAATTTATTTATTACTAGCGGCCGCCCGCGACTTCGTCCGCGTGGATGTCGGTTTTCATTATACGAATGTTTTTTCCCGCTAACTCCCGTTCCCGTGGGAATTTTGCAATATCCTTTTGCAACTAAGCATCAAGTTTACTAAGGGACCTGCATGCCAAATTTCAAGCGTCTAACTCAAGTAGTTTAGATTTTCCATACAAACTTCCACCCCCTCATTTCGGGGAAGTGGGGGGTTGGAATGGGTCAAAAAGTAGCCTATGTTCTGTCTCAGGGTCTAAAGATTGTCTGTACCAAATTTCATCAAAATCGGTTGCGAGGTTTAAGCGGGAAAGCGTAACAGACAGACAGACAGACAGACAGACAGACAGACAGACAGACAGACAGACAGACAGACAGACAGAGTTACTTTCGCATTTATAATATTATATTATATTATATAATATTATTATTATTATATTATTATATTATTATTATAATGTTGGTACTCTTACGAGATCACGGGTCCAAAGGGACCCGGTCCTTTGAAGCATGCGTGGGGCCAAAGCCAACAGCGCAGAGGCTTTTTTGTACCATTTGATCTAAATGAAATGTGTACATCTGCCAGGTTCTATCTCTGGCTAAATACAGATCTAGTCAAAGACAGCACCTGGCAAATGTAAGAACTATTGCAAAATTAAAAGAAAAACTAAATCCAGGTCTATTATGTGTAGTTGGATGGTTTGGTCAACTGGGCTATTGGTCGAGACAACGGACGTCTGCCATGCCAAATGTCTCAAATTTTTCTCCTGGCAGACGGTGACTCGCCTCCCACTAGATGGGCCCCCCAAAACAGCTACCACTCTAAGCGGCCACTAGGGTCGCGGGCAGCAAGGGAGCAACACCGGCGTGGTTGGCTAAGGGTGCCGAGAGGTGTGCACCGGTTTCTGGATCGCGTTAGGTCGGTCAGCCGTTCCCCGCTATTACGCAGATTGAGCACTTCCACCCATCAAGCATATAGCTCTTGCGCTCCACTCTGGACGGCCAATTAAGGCAAGCCAGAGGTGGGGGAGAAGATGGTAAAGTTCCCCCGGGAGGTCTCGGGTCCGCGGTGTCGCCACACACCAACAGCTCGCCACAAGCTGCCCTGCGGAGACTGATTGCATTGATGGAAGTTGTAATTCCTCAAGGAGGAGCTCCAACTTCCACCAATGGGCGATGGGGTCGTCACATCCCTTATTATTATATTATAGTTGGGATTGGTCAATTAGGTCAATGAGAGGCTCATGGTAAAAGAACGTTGCGGTCTAAAGTATATCGCATAGCTTGCTTTTCATCGTGAAAAAATAGCAGCAATAAACATAAATCATGCATTCACTCTCACCGCGAAACTCCTTTCAAAGCAAAAAAGGTTTCAAGTATAAATAAAGCTCAAATCCTCTTTCCTCATTAAATGAGCACTTGATCATCTTTCACCGGTAACTGAACCGTGACCCTTATCGCACGGATGAGTGATAAATCATTTGCGCATGTCCCGTTATATAAATCCGAATGTATGCGCAGTGCGCACGCGCCGCCACCTTGACATTGCGCGGGATTCGATGAAAAAATGACAGCTTGACGTGTGATTTTTAGAGCTGGTGAAACGTCGATAGTTTTAAGTATCGATAGATTTTATTGATTTTGGGTTTGGGTGAAGTGCAAAATGTGTTTGATAGAAATACTGAATAAAGGATCGAAATTTAGCGTCAATTTCGCAAGCATTTTTAACATTTAAGAATCGTTTATCAAAATTATTGAATTGGGAACAGGAATATTGTTCTTATTTAGATTATTTCGTAGAATCGCTTTTTAACATTATTTTTTCGTTCGTTGTAGCTTAATTCACATAAATACACAGGCACAATAGATAGATTTCTGTCGAATCCGACATTTTTTATCGATAAAAGAAACAACTTGCCAACACTACTGACCGAGTTTAAATATTATTACGGTTAATTTGTTGCTTGTTTAAAAATGTTAACCTAGTGATTTCAACACCTAGTTTTGGAGTGTCAGCATTTTAGCACAGCCATGTTTAACCTTTTTTCTGAGACGCATGACCTCAGCGTGTAAATCTTTTGAATAAATATTTATTGTTATATTACGTTGTCTTCTAGCGATTTCCTGGTACTTTATAATAGGGACAACGGCCATGCTAACTAAAAATTTTACCCAAAATGGAAGTGTGTTTGCATTAATTTTTCATCGAAAGGGCGTGGTTGCTAGTGTTGTAACTATTTACATAAGACTTAACAAGTCTAATGTTATTAATACTGTATTATTAACAAGTCCGGTGATTGCTACAGAATAGTCCTTTACAGTAATTTATAGCTTATTGGTTGCAATTCCAACTGTCATAGGCAGACGCTAAGCGGAAAAAGCCGCAACCGAGGTTAGGCCGAAGTAATTTTTTTGGCGTAATTTCGGTAGTGTGTTAACTTCCATTTAAATACACTGCAGGCGTAATCCCGCCTTTTGTCGGTCTAGTGTGTTGCTATACTTAGCATCAGGTCACTCGTCGCGATACCTATTATGTTATAATATGCGATTATATTATATACCTAATAGATATATTACAATGTATTACAAAAAAACTTTAGCAGGCATCCTAATATCAACTAGAATCAATTATTGCACTATTCAAATGGACAACGCTGTTAGCACAATACTAGAAAAATATTATGTATAAGTACCTTACTTGTATTTTCCACATCAGACATGTAAGAAGCTTCTTGCAAAAGCGTCACTCAAGTTTCTAAAGAAGGCACTGTTAGTAGTTGGTTAAACTTAACAAAACTTTATCTTACTTCCCCAGCGGTCGCCTGGCTCGTCATCCCGTTCAAGTCAGATGTTGCCACAATCCTACCTCTCTATTCCTGGAGACTGTACCTCGCGCTGGGTAGTATACCAGGTTTCGTCAGCGGTCTGTGGATGCTGACCTTACCCGAGAGCCCAAGGCTGCTGACCGATACCAACAGGAGTGAGAAAGCGCTGAAGCTGCTGGCCAGGATACATAAGAAGAACCATAGGAAAGGAACAGAGTTTAAGGTTAGTTCTATTGTAGGATAGTTTGTGGCTGTAATTCTGGCGCCTGTTCTGGCGCTGGGCAGTATACCAGGCTTCGTCAGAGGACTGTGGATGCTGAATCTACCCGAGATCCCGAGGCTGCTGACTGACACCAACAGGAGCGATAAAGCGCTGAAGCTACTGTTCTGGCGCTGGGCAAAATACCAGGTTTCGTCAGCGGCTTGTGCTACCCAAGAGCCCAAGGTTGCTCACCGCCATAAACAGATGCAAAGAAGCGCTCAATTGCCGGCCGGGTAACATAATTAAGAAGAAATATGGGAGGGGAACGGAGTTTAAGGTCAGTTCCTTGATGTGATAGTAGGAGGCTCAGTACTTACTCTTCACCTTTGAATTAAAACATTTTAGCTCCACCTTTTGCATTTAAATAACCAATAAATTAGGTTTAATTACTTACTAGGAGTAACTACGACTTTTCCAATTACTAACTTAGAATCCTGCCTGATTTAAGACTAAAGCTAAAATAATTTTCTGAAGTCTGAGGGGCAGGTATAAAAATCGAGCCAAGCGGAAATATATTTCATAATATCGATAAAGTATCATTATCATATCCAAAGTAATAAAAAAATAACACTTTCTATATTTTAATAATTTCAGATTAAAAAGCTGGTTCAAGAAAACATTTTCGTGGAGAAAACGTTGGGCGGCGAAGAAAATAGGACCAAGGCGTTATTTGTAGGCGTCCTGAAAGACCTCAAGATGTTCGTGTCCAAGACATACGCGTTCAAGTCCAGTCTCATCCTGTTCGTCTTCTTCGCAAACATGGCAGCGTAAGTATTACAGATTACAGTATAAAAGAGATTCTAGATCAGGAAATAATTAATGAAGTCTTATAGCATGCTTATTTTCGTAATGAGGTAGATAGATAAATTCAGTGAGATTTTTAAAAAACTTTGCATTGAAATTTCCCAATAAAATGACAATGATTGTAAGGACTAATTATATTGAAAACAACATTAATTACTTACCTTTACGAAAAGGCAGGGCTAGGCAATGAAATCCCTGGTCAAGTGAACGTTATAAATGGAATAGTGTTTTTAACACTTGGCAACTTGCGTTTCTGCTCAATCAGTAATAATGCCCTTAACAAAGTCCAAAAGCTTCGTATTGATTAATTTACATACTCATTATCTATATTCATTTTCCAGAGGCTTCGGCCTTAACCTCTGGATCCCGGAGCTACTCCTGCGCATGCAAGGCAAAGAATGCAAGTACGCGCGTCTGTCCGCCATGCCGGAACACGCTCGTCTGGTCAACTCCACGGATGCCAGGGACTTCTCCAGGACCTTTGAGGGTCTGGAGCCGGTTGGATACAACAACAGCCTGGTTGATGAAGTGGGGGAGCCGTGTAGCAGTCATATGGATGATGATGTAAGAGGATGTAGATTATTTTTACTAAGGAACTTAGAGACTGTTGGAAAGAGATGAAGTCGTCTAAATTTAAAGGCATAACTTACTCGTATTGAAGAGTAGTAGAGTATTTCGATTAAAATTGAAGCTCCAAGTTTCCTAACATATGAAATAGGATGATTTTCATGGTTATTTTTAAATTTTTTTTAATAATGCCACTGTACGTTGGCTCCTCTCAGCCTGATGGTAAGCAACTGCCATGGCAACGGATGTGGTATCGAAATGGTATCCTATCCATTGGCATCGCCATACCGGCCCGCAAGATACTTCTTCACGCTTCTCTTGAAGGAATCCAGGCTATATGAAGGAGGAAACACTCCACAACAATCACTTTAGTTCGGCAAAGAAATGAACATCTGGGTTGTGGGTTGGAATCTCCTTTAAAAAAATAATTGGCACCATTTATTCCCATATCTCAGGTGTTCACATCAGGCCTGATAGTCGGCGCGTGCTGCGTGCTCGGCAACGCTGCTTGCGCTCTCCTCTGCGCACGCGGCGGTGCACGCGGCGTGCGACGCGCGGCCGCTGCGTGCGCGTTAGCTTGCGCGCTCGCGTGCGCGTGCCTCGCGGCGTGCGCGTGCGCGTGTGCACAGAGCAACAAGATAGCGGTGGCGGCGGCGGCAGCGCTCAACGCTGCGTCGCTGAACGGGAACGTGTTGTTGATACGGCTGCTGTTGCACGCGCTGCCGGCTAAGTTGAGGTAAGATAAAGGACCAACGGGTCCTTTACATTTGTGACGAACGCGTCACAAATGTAGTGATAGTGAGATTCGCAGGAAAGGGTGGATCCAGCTTGGGCGCCAGCGGGGTCACACATCTCAGTCAAGTCAATATATATAAAATAATTACCTATGTTCATTTAGTCATCCAACTTAGTCCTAGAACCAGTTCAGGGGCGTCTCAGGATCCTCCCCTCCCCAGCCACCACCACCTGCCCCTTTGTTCGCAGCGGACAAAGCTTGGCCGCTACTTACGCGTGGCTTTCTTCCTTAATAGTGAAATAGACGAGCTGTTGAAAAATTTTCTTGGGTTAAAAGTTTAAAATTAAATTCATACCTATATACCAAATTTTCACAAAATGAAGGAGAAAATTTTAAGGCGAGTATCATGTGGATCAGCATTTTAGCGCTTGATTCTGTTACATTGCTCGAGATTGTTTTTTTCTTGAAGAAGCTTTTATATATCAGCATCCATGCTTGACATTTGCTTGTGGGGGACAAGTATTGACTTTTTACCATAGGTAGGTACTGCTAATGTGTATTAACTTTTAACCATAATTCTACATGGTGACCATGACCTGCCTGTACTGTACCTACAGTCATGAGTGTCAACATGTATACAAACACATTTAAAATATGAACTTTACTGAGTGTCGATGTGTAAACATGTTGGTGCTCATGACTGTACGAGGCCTACGACTGAAATTGGCTGATGATAATGATGTTCATGCGTTTCTCTTGTGTTCCCGCAGCGGGCTGGGCGTGTGCTGGGGCGCGTGGTGGGGGCGCGCGGGTGGCATGGCATCCAACATGGCTGTCGGCGTGCTGCTCGACTTCTCCTGCCAGGCGCCGTTCATTGCCGTCGCGGCCTTACTCACATGTAAGCTTCTTGATCTATTATACAGTCAGTACAGAAGAGAGGCAGGTCTTAGTGGAACTTCCACTCGAATGAGCCGCTCGTCTGGGGAAGTACCCCCACCCCACCTTACAGAAGACCACAGTGAAGTTGCACTTCGTTACTGTTGTGCCATGTTTCTGCTATCGGGAGGCAAACGAACATGAGGGTCACCTGATGGTAAGTGATGACCGCTGCGCATGGACATCAACAACCGTACAAGGGTCGCAGATGCGTTGCCTACCTTTAAGAACCCATACCCTGAGCTGATGATGACGATCACATAGTTAACGCCGGTAATAGTATAAAAAGCAGCACATTTATCTGGGTCTGTCCCTTCTAATAGTGCAAAGAAAACCGTCGGAGTTTAGTGGGTACCTACTGAAACTTTTATCCGATTTTATCATAATTTGTTGCGCATTGTAGTGCGTAAATGCTTACTCCTCCGAAAAAGCAGCGAATTGGCGCATCGAACAACACGTGGATGAACTATAATTTGAAAATATCACGTTTCAGTTTTATTCAAGGTCCCTAATTGGAAATGTCAATCTCCTGTGGCCATTGTACTCGTATACAAACATAATTATTTTAGCCTAATCGCTAAGTTAACAAAAGGTAATTTATCAACATTTGACAGGCAATGAGCCTGGATCTCATTATCAATATTAGTTTTCTATTATAAAACTATTCGTTTGTTTTTCCTCAGTATCCATCGGAGGCATTCTGGTGATAAAAATTGATGGACCAGAACCAGCAAAAGGAGAGGAAGTTGAAAACGACCATGAGAAAAACACAGGCCTCGACAGATACATATCAACGCACATGTAAATAAGTATATAAAACCGAGGATGAATGCATAATGGTATGACAATGAAGATATTACTATGTAATTTGAATATTTGGGAGGCAGACTTTGCGGTTACGGACCAAAAGGCTGATTCCTCGTGGTCCTACCATTTTGTCTCTCAGGTAGGACTACAAGAACATCGATGTCCTGTTGGTCCTACTCGTATATGACGTTTAGCAACAGTAGAACCAACAGGACATCGATATCCTCGTGATCCTACCGGCCGATAAAAATTAACATTCTAATACCTACCCTGCTAGATACACGGAAATTAGTCATTGGCCATTTTTACTTTAATAGCCATCATAGAGCAATTGAACCACCAATTGGAAGAAGGGAATAAACGCCAATTTTTGATATATTCAGTTTTTTACACTTTTGTATTCTATAGACGTAGCGCTAAATTGTGAGTTCGAAGAAAGTAACAAAAACCATTCAGTTTGTTTAGATTCATGCGGCCATAAAAACGGTTAGTTGGAAGAACGGAACAAATCCTGCCTTTATTCCCTTTTTCCAACTATCAACGTTACAAGTACATAATTAGTGTTTATTTTTGCTCGTTTATTTTATCGATGAACAAAAACGCATCGCTATTGGCAGGGGACACGATACTTACGCGGATAGAGATACTCTAAAAGACGCCATATTTCTACAATGTGATAGAAATTGCTTGAAATAGACAGCTAAGACTCATTAGGAGAAAGGACAGAATTTACGTTTCAAATGAATATAAGAATTTAATTTTGGCAGCAAAAACCAAGAGGTTTACAGTTACACCTGTTACTTCAGATGACATACTTGATTTTAAAAATTCATGGCATAAATGTTTTAAAAGCTATAAGTCATTAGACAAGGCAACAACATTCAAGATCTCGCAATATCGAAGCTTTGAGTATGGTTCAAGTCATAAAGTTTACTTGATATGTTCCGAATTTATCGATGGTTTCGTTAAAGCTACATTTTTGCTTCAAAAACTTCTACGAACCCGAAAATACCAAAAATCTGGCATATGTTACTAAAATATACATACATACCCGAGGAACCCAAAAATTTTTACGATATTATTATTCTGTCTTGGCCAACTACAAGTTCCGAGAGCGAAGAAATAGATGTATAAAAGTGTTTTTAAGTTTATTTTTTAATAAATAAATAGCTTTTTTATTCATAATGTATATTATTTCAAATAATTTTGTACTTAGATCTTATAAATTGGAAGAAGGGAATAAATCCAACACATTTACCTGTATATATATAAATGAGTATTATATATTTCAACATGATCTTTTAGTAAATAAGTAAGAATTTATATTTTCTTTAATATCAGTGATGTGACATGAGCCTATAAGTGGAAATTAAAAAGTTATAAAGTTTTTTTCAATTATCTCTAAACATGTTTTTTGGATTTATTCCCTTCTTCCAATTGGTGGTTCAATTATCCAACAGAGGCATTTACATATCTAATAATATAATGGAGTTCCTATTGGCCATTTTAACCGTCTTGGTAGGGAGAGAAAGTTATGCGTATTACCTACTCAGAAGTAATGAGCATTGGTACATATATTACATATCTTAGTGCTGAAAGAAATCCATATTATATTCTAGAATAACCGTCACCTATAAACACACAGTGTGCTAGCGAATCAATACCTTGCTCGTCTATTCCCAGTTGTACCCCGATTGTTTTCCAATAACAGGGTAAACTGGGAATTATGTCGCCTTCTCTTTCCCCGATTAATGGTGGGTTTCCATCTTAAGATAATGGCAATATATACATGATTCTGCGAATTTATGAAGTCAACAATGTTCGTTGTATGATGTTCGTTAACCTAATGTTATGTCATGGAAATATATTTCAGCATTTTAATTTTCATAGTTCTATAGACTTCCTCATGAACAAAATGATTATTATTGCTTAAGAAAATGCAGACGTATATTCCCTAGTACATACCTAAATAAAAATATTTAAACTAGTACTTACTGACACTAGTAGGTTAATTATTTTACCTTAGCCCATGACAAAATTTCATCGGAGTATTAGTTTTAACCCTGAGATGGAACTTGTTTTAAGAATCATAGGGTTAATAAATGTGCCTACTTAACATAAAAACTCCAATGCACAAAATTTTATCAATTCCTTTAAATGCTAAGGAAGTAATTGTATTACGAACGATTCATAATTAATTATTACAATACAAATATTGTGTAGAACGGTAAAAAAATATGACGTGAATTCATATTTATGAAGGCATAAAATCTTTAGCGTGTATGATGATCTCATACTTTTGGCATAAACGAATGTTTTAACAAATACACTATGTATATTATGGATGTAAAAAAACCTTTATAATTTTTATAGTTTTGTATAAAATGTGAAATACGAGATGATTTTCACTGAAGTGCCTTTACAAATGTAAGAAAAATATTTAATATTTCTGTATTTCGTCAATATTTACAAACTTTTAATTCTGAGTATGTACAGTAGACCGCAAAAAGATTTTAAATGATTTTTTTCACATTTGTTTTAGATCCTGCTAATAAATAAGGCAGTGCTTACTCAAACTAGATAATATTAAATACGAGTAACAGTTGAGATTACTAGATTCATCTGGTATTAAAATCTTCCAAGAGGCTAAAAATATGATTCCTACCTGGTAAAATCCAACAAGTCAATTAACCTATTTTCAACTAACCATTATTATGTTAGTTTAAAGTAAACTGCTTTTGCGGCCGGCTGTACTTAAAAAAATTAAAACTTAGGTTCCAATTTATATAATTTATTGTATAGTCACAAATATTGAACAATATATTTTATAATAACAAAACATTAGATACGGACTTTTATAACTTTTTACAAAATGTATTATAATTTTACTCATAATTTATAATGTTATAATTAAGTGTACAATGTAATGAAAATACTATGCATTCCTTGATAATCAGAACTGTGATTTGAAAAAGCGTATGACAACTGAACTTATCATATTATAGATTAATAGATTAATATTTTATATGTTAGATGTAAGTAAATAAAGTTCAATTAAGTATTTATTTGAATAACGGCCTTTTAAATAAACTTAAGTATTACAAATTACAAGAAACAATTTACGACTATACAAAAATGTTTCTACTATTATTCTAATACTATATTACTCGGAAATTTTTTCACTAAAAGATATTTAAGTCAATTGGATAAAGTCTACTTAATATAATAAATTATAAATATTCAATTATTACGATTTACAGGATTTCATCATTGACATCAATTTCCGCTTTTTAACCGGGTCTTTCGTAATTATAGTATAACTATATCAATATGTATATTAAAATAGTCTATAATGTATACTGAATCATATTCAAATTTAATCTCGATAACAACGATATAAAATTTAACTTCTACATTAACTAAACTTCTCTTGGGTGAAAAAACATTTCCCAAATGCGAAAATAATATTTCTAATATCTACACTAACCAAGTAAATAATTCATTCCCACTAGTTGAATAAATGTGAAATAAATAAATACGTTCGATTGTAGCATTTGTTTATATCTTAAGTAGTCTAACGAACAAATTTAAGAAAACGTTTGTTGTGAACTTACACGCAAACAAAATCAGAAAGTAGAGGTAAATAGAATCTAGTGAGATTCCTTCTCAGTTGTTCCAGTGCCAATACAAATCAAATGGCACAAATGAGAATAAAGAATCTCAGTTGTTCCGTGAGAAATATTCACTGCAACTAGTGGGAATGATCACATAAAATTATGAACATTCGCAGACCCGTCTTGGCCTCTGGGCACAATGGGTACGTGCCCAGGGCCCTAGACCAGGTTCTGGGGGCCCACGTTACCAAACAAATGGTATAAAGGCCCTTGTGCCCAAGGAAGTTAGAGACGGCCCTGAACATACGTTTTATACACATACTTACTCTCTCCAAGCTGTTCAAAAGGCTTATAAAAAAACACATCTAGTCATCTTTTAAAACTGTGCGTGTAAAACAATCACAGAAAATGCCATCATCGTTTTCTCAACCACGATTCACTAAAGTAAAACTAAAAATAATATTTAAAAATCACAGACAATTTCATTCCATTGTGGTAACTCTTAAGTAACTGTTTATAACTGTGGCTTCGGTACTGCTTTGTCGGGTGGAAGGAACCAGGCTACGACCACACTACCTGTGAAAACAATAAATACACAGGTATTGAATATCTGACTAAAATTAGGGTTGACGCTAGATAAGAAAATTGAATCTAAGTCACACAGGAAAAACATTAAAACACTTTTCTTGGCAATCGTCAGATGAGATGTTGTTGTTGGTCGGTCGCATCAACTTACGGAAACGATATTTTATACCGAATATTTTCTAGATAAAATAAATACAATATGACATCTTTTATTTAAACTAATAATCCTGTGCAATAAATACGATCGTTTCCGTGTACCACCCAATGGGTGGTATCGTTTATGTATGGGTAGCACGCATACATTATAGGTACGATGAAGAAAATGAACTTACTTAAAACTAGCAGTGACCAGAGGTAGAAGGTCAGATGGCAGTGGTGGAAAATGAGGTTCCCCACCAGGTTGATCCCGATGAAGGTGCTGGTCCGCCCCACCATGATGCTCAGGCACGCCACCATGCCTCTGAAAAACACACGTTTTACAAGCTTAGTAGATATCCAAAAAAACACGTAATAGTAGAAAGACAAAAAGACAAAGAAAGATATGTATACATAATTTCATCAAACAAATAGATAACAAACCTTCATATTAACGTATTAGATCCAACACGCTGACCAATATATTGACGATCCCGATGGTCTAGTGGTCAGATTCTCTGGCTACAAAACCAAGGTTCACGGGTTCGAATCCCGCTAGGGGCAATTGCATTTGTACTCGAGTCATGGAAGTATGTCTATCCGTTCCCTAGCTTCCATAGTACAAGCTTCGAGCTTAGGCAGCAGTGGCTAGGGGCTTCGGGGCAAGCTTGGGGCTAGGCAGTTGGTGTGTTAGTCCAAAGAATTTATTATTTATAATAAAAAACCGGCCAAGAGCGTGTCGGACACGCCCATGAAAGGGTTCCGTAGCTAAAAGATGTCCCGACCGCTTAAGACACCATTTAGTAAGGGCAACTGCACGTCATAAGTTGGTCGAGTTGTATAAAAATAACTATGTATGATACAGAGTTCGCTATAGTTTTCGTTGAAAGAACTTACTTGGAGGTATACAGGACATTTTTTTCAGAATTATTGTAATAATATTTCAAAAGTTAAGGTAAGGGGGGGGGGGGGGGGGCGCTCTAATTTTAACTTTGTATTAATATATCTCGAGACTGGGGTGTTTGATCCACATGGTTTCAAGGCAAGTTTTATTGTATTTAAAAATACCTTTTTAACGATACCCCACACGATGGTGTAAGTCGATTTTTTTTTTCGATTTTACTTTTCGCTGTCTGGGAGGGGGGGTAAAAATAATTATTTTTCGATTATTTTAAAAACCAATTCTTGAATTATCACTATACATCTCTCCACCAATTTTCGTGGCAATCGGTTCAGAAACGGCGGAGAACGAGCCAGGACAGACAGACAGACAGACATGACAAAACTATAAGGGTTCCGTTTTTTGCCATTTGGCTACGGAACCCTAAAAAGACGACGAGCTAAAAAGGAGGTACTTGGAGGAAGAACTCTGTTAAAATCTTTGAGTAGACCACAAACTAACTCACCTGTACGAAGTGGGGAACAGATCCACAAAGTAGGAGGCGAGGATGCCCATGCCGAGGCAGGTGCAGGTGAAGGTGACGAAGAAGAACACGCTGGAGATGGACTCCGGCGTCAGGTTCAGCGCCACGCCGCCCAGAGCCGACATGCACAGGATCGACATCAGCACCGCTTTCCGTCTGAAGTTTAAACATTTAATTATTGGTGTATCAAAGTCGGTTTTTTTTATGTCAGAAGTGGCAAACGAGCTAGCGGGTCACCTGATGGTAAGCAATCACCGCCGCCCATGGACATCCGCGACATGAGAGGTAAATAATTTATTTTTAAGCACTTACTTTTTTTCGGAATATATAAGTTTATAATTGTTTTTACAATTGATACATTTTATTGCGACCTCTTTGACTGAAAATGTCTTTATTTAAACAATCCATTATCATCATTATTATCAACTAGGAAGGTAGTAGTAGTATCAAATGATGATGCCATTTCGGTGTACAGTTTTCAACAGCAGGTATACTTTTAACGAACAGTGTAGATAACTCAATATCGTAAAAAATTGTTCTGTCTCTCAGACTTTGTTCCTTCAAAGTCAGTGCACGAGCAATTTAAAATAGCTCATAATTATACTTTTAATAAGTTCGTAATCACGAAATAGTTTTTGGACGGAGAAAACATTGAAGACTTCTTCAAAACTTATAACCAGTAGGAGCAATTATAGTGAATTAAATCAATAATAAAAAAAGAGCCGTTGGTCCCTTACCTGGTCGGCAGATACGAAATGACGAAGTTCAGTGTCGAAAAAATGCACTGAGAGGCTATCAGAGTTAGAATGACGTTCTCTTCAATGGTGCCCAGGCAAATTTCATGCGGCTGGAAAAACAAATACATGTCATAGTTTCATTTTCTCCTTTAGGTAAAAAGTTATTAATCAATCAAAAAGAGGAACAGGTAGAGAGAAAGACAGAGATACAAGTTACTCGGAGCTTAATTCAGGAGATAATAGTTTCCCAAAATAAGCACTAAATGACTTGTCATGTACCATGGTCTGCGGCCATGGTACAACAGAAAATGTTAATGCTCATGCCCACTATTTAATGTTTGTTCGGCGCGTAACGATCAACGCAAAATCGGTCGATTGGTTCTTCGTTTACCACACGTAGCGAAGAACGTACCGGGCCGCAAGTGCTCCATAAAATTCCAATTCTCTTTTAATAAAATAAAATTAACTCGTTTCCAAAACTCACCGCAGCAGTGAGCGTAGTATTGGAGGACATCTTATTGCTGACTATCGTCACTTGCTTCTCCGATGAGATCAGCGTGCAGATGTTCCCTTTCGGCGATCCTTCAGACGCCATCGACACCCTTATCAAATTGAGGATATGCGGCAGCCAGACCAGGAAGCTGTTGTTACTGGAAGCAGGAGTTAATGGTGGTTTGATACGTGCGATAATAATAATGAGTACCTACTTCTTTTTGCAACTGTTCACGATTAGCACAAGTAAGTAATCCATGGCCCTTTAAACAGCACATGAAATCTCAGCTTCTCTTAGCTTGCTGCGATCTTAATCAAGATCTTTGTTTTGTCTTTATTACCTACCACTAGAGTCAATAAACTCATGTGTTTGAATTCCGTGTGGTTTTCAACATTTCAGTTGGTTTCGTGTCTGGATTAAATTTTACTAAACTAATATAAGCGTTTCATTATTTCTAGTTAACGGGGTCCAACTAACACCAAACCGAATTACTGGCGGGCCGATAGGACCCCATTTAAATGTCCACGTCTTAACTCCGTATTATTTGATTTATTAACTGCCTCCGTGGCACAGTGGCTAGTGTCTCGCACTTTAAAGCGGCGGCCGCGCCGGAGGTCCTGGGTTCGAATCCCGGGTCGGACCGATGAAATTGTGTCTATGTTTTCATGTTGTGATAACACAGACACAGTCCGGAGTTTGGAAGTTGGCGGTGTTTTTACACCCCCGTGCCTCGGAAAGCACGTTAAGCCGTTGGTCCTGCGCCTGATCTCTCTACGGTCGTGTCAGACTGCTGTCCCACCGAATTATGGGAGTGAGGGAATAGGGAGTGCACCTGTGCTTGCGCATGCGCTTGTGCACTATAAGATATCCCGCGCAAGTGGCTAATCGTAAGATTGGCCGCCGTGGCTGAATTCAGCTGGGAGGGTATTTATTATTTGATTTACGCACTTTTATCCCAAAATGGGCTATCGTGCGTTCATTGTAAATATTTCGGTATGTATTACTGATCATAAAACCTGTTCTCACGTGATGTAGACGACGAACACGATGTAGAAGAGCTGTAGCGTGCGCCAGACGTAAGGCGGCCGGAACAGAGGGGCAGATTGCTCGTACATAGTCCTTATGAAAGATGTCTCCTTCTTAACTGAGGCCTCATCGATGGTCAGGCTTTTCACCTAGAAAGTAATAAGAAAGTTGCTTATAATGGTGAAAATTTTAGGAGGAAGCTGCCACCCTGGAGGTAGCCTAGTAAGTCAAAAATAAAGAATATGGGAAGAAATAACTACAATTTCGGATTCGCACCAAATGTTTGATTGGATATAGTCGGTTTGGTTTAGAAAAAGGTACCTATGTAATCCTTTTATGAAAAAACAACTGCCGGTATCGAGGAACTCATCACAAATTGTTAAGCTAGACTTAAACATCAGTCATTATGTGATAATGGTTAATTTTATTTATAATAAAAGGTATTATTATTCTGACGTATCGAATAGTACACAAGCCGACCGTTTCACCCTCATAATTTTTTCCTAAAGCACCAAAATGCGAAAATTGGAACAGCACAAAAGCTGGTTTCCCCTACCTCATACTCCACCTTGGACCCTCTATTATTAATCTTGTACATCGACTTCAAGACATCCAGGGCCTCGTCCTTCCTCCCGCAGTTGGCCAGGAACTTCGGGGACTCGTGGAAGAAGTAGATGGCGACGGCCCCCACCCCCGAGGGTAGAGCCAGGATGATCGTCAGCAGCCGCCAGGGCCGGAATACCAGGCCATACCATATTTCAAACTCGAAGTCCAGCTTCAATGTTGGGTATGTTAGCACTGGAAAGTAAATGATAGGATTGTTAACCAAGACCTTGAGCGAGACTACGACGGTTAACTTTCAGATAAGTTGTAGATAGAATAATCTCCATACAAGTTAATTGTAAATTTGTAAATTCCTTGGACTAATACATTTATTGCCTAGCCTCAAATCAAGCTTGAAGCTTGAACTATGGAAGCTAGGGACAAGGAGACATAATAACATACTTTCATAGACAACCATGACTCGAGTACGAATGCCGATGTTCATCACACAAACATTTGTCCCTATGGGATTCGTACATTTGGTTTTGTAGCCAGGGTCTCTGACCACTAGACCAAACGGACCCGTCTAAAAAAGTGGAAGGTATAAGATGCTTTATCAGAAACTTATCTGGGAGTAAAAAAATTACTCCTGTTCTTTTTCAGAAGTCCGAATAACCAGCGCTTTAACCACTACACGACCGAGGCAGCAAGAAACAAAATGAATTCAAGTTATTAAAATGGTATCTCATGTTACCTGCAGCAGCTGCTGGGGACAGCAGGATGAGGCAGGTCATCAGCACCATATACTTGCATCTCAACCTCTGGATGCAAGACTCTCCCACCAGGGTGTAAGTAACAGAGTTCGCTGCGCATGAACTGAAATAAAGGAGAAAATTACATGTCAACACGTATTTGTTAAATGGACTTTGACATTGAAAATAAACATTAGTTAGGAAGGTGGTGTTTCTACACCCCTGAGTTCCAGCGATAAACCTAATCAAAAAACGCAGGGTGGGACGCCCTCAGGCCTCAAGCAGGAATGACAATCTGCGCGAGGTGGCTGGCAGGAGCTGGATGCGAGTCGCCAAGGATCGGGCTGAGTGGAGAGCCCTAGGAGTGGCATATGTCTAGACATCTAGCAGTGGACTGCGATAGACAGATGATGATGGTGATCTTTGGCCCTGCGTCTGAAATCTGATTGGTCTTGACAGATTGAGCTGTACCATTGAGCTATACTAATTATAATGGGGAAAGATTTGAGAAAACTCAAAAACTACTAGTTGATTTAAAAATGTTTAGAAAGTTTCCTTATTAAGTACAATTTTGTCAACTCGTGCGAAGCTGGGACGGACCGCTAGTTATACCCTAGGCTAAAAATATTTGATTGATATGTGTTTATTGAAAAGAAGACTTTGATACAAGAAGACTCAACAACTATTACATAAAAGCTGTCGTCAACGCGTGTATAGCAAATATAGGTGATACAGAAAATTATGCAATGTACAGTATTATCCAACACTCAGATTAATGAATACCATAGATGCTCGTTATGCCACGATTGAGCGTCTCCAACAAAACCTAGCTACACTATCCCCGGTGAACATTGGGTAGTTTTGATTCCGGAAATGTGGGGGGGATATTTGGAAAAAGAAATTACGCGTGGGTGAAACCGCAAGCGGAGGGCTAGCTCATAATAAGGAGGAAAAGGATAGCGTAACTGTCAAAATATTTGTTACATCTATTGATATTCATTTATCTGAGATCCAACACTACTAGTGACTCGATTGTCCAGAGGTTTAAGTATCGGGCCATGGTGTCGAGGTCCTGGGTTCGATTCCCGGGTCGGGCAAATTTGCGTTGATTTTTCTAAACACAGCCCGGGGTTGTGGTCGCCAATAAGGCAAGCATGGTGATTATTACTATTACCTAATACTCGTACGTTTTACATTGCATTACACAATACTCTCAAGTAAATTGCATTAAATTATAAACACTCCATGTACCTATAGCCATCCCATTGCCGTATTTTGTGGCAATTTGCACGCACCATTATTGTGCAATGATATTCAGTTCCAATATTTGCTTGAATCGGATTAAACGATTCGAAATGATAAGAAGCAAACACTTACAGCATACATTTACAATCGGCAATAATTTGATGCAATAGTTCTTATGGGATTGCAATAAAGTTTAAGATTGGATAGAATTGAGAGTATTCTTTTCGAGTTGACCTTATTGTGGGGCAGGAAACAATGACCATCGTTTGTATATTTCATTATTTACAAACACATAAACTATCAGGAATGTTGCTGCCACGATTGTACTGATTTTCGAAGAAAATATACAATGTATTTTCTGGTATAGTTCACAATAAGTTATGTAGATGAACAATGTCATGTAAAAGAATTGTATAAAATTATCAAAATGACAAAAAAAAAGAAAAAGAATCATTAGAAAACAAAAAACTTGTGTGGATTTTAGCTAAAAATTAAACAAAAGATTATCAGGATCAAGCATTCACAAATCGTTAATTACAATTTCAGCACCTATCTATAACAAATGGAATCGGTCGTTAGATACTATACAAATTTTATTTGCAAAGCTATCGATATCACCATTTGTTTCTTGTTAGTGTCACTTGTGTTTGAGCCTCCATTTGAATCAATAAATGTATTGATTCATATGTAGGAACAAATACACCAGCGATGATACTTTAAAAGTCAACATTATTATTTTTGCTCTAACGATTACTGGAAACTATTTAATACCGGTGTTAGACAGGATAAAGAAAGATTACTTTTAGCAAGTGTAAGTTTCTGACTTTCAACAAAAAATGTCTCATGTCGGAGGGCCAGGTATTTCGAGCAAGTAATTTCTTTGATACTGTTTGACAGTGAAACTGTCATGGGCAGACGGTGAAACGTGGCGCTTTTTGACGTGTATTTTCATCTTCTCGTTCCTGTTTTAGTAAGCGTTTAAATATTTTTTTATCTATTTCTGCGTCATGTCCAAGATAATAATATCCGCAAAAATAAAAGAAACGAAAAACTTACCTAACAGACCTTTATATATTGACCTTACTGCCGATCTCCGTCAAAATAAAGACATTCACGTGAAAACGTCGCTCGTAAATTTAGAAAAATGAAATAGACGTTGTCATCGGCACGAGAGAGTCGCAACATCTATTTGTGTCAACTGGTGTCAACAAAGTTTGTTCTTGGCATTCAAATTAATTATAGATGCCGCACGTGGTCGGCCGGTTAGCAGCTCGGGTCATATTAATTGTTCTTCGGGTACAGCTAATTGTAGGGAAATCAAGCATAACAGTAGACATTGTATGCGGATATGTTTGATCGATTAGGCACTGAACTTGGATCCTTCAATATTAGATGATAAAGTATGTATGTTTTTCATTCATAAACGGCTATTGGCTCCTTTAAACCGATTCAAGAATCATAATATTCTGATGTACAGTACACAGCAGAATGTACAGGAGAAAATGGAAAGAAAAAATCTACAAAAATTAGTAATTGAATACGTGCCTTCCGTATACAGTAGTATGCATTTGCAATTAAGACATAATCCAGTTTAAGCAAAAGCTAAGGTAGAATAGGTTATTCCTTCCCTACCGACGGCTTGACGAAGAAAACTACTTCATTAGATAAACACTCTAAAAGCCAATACTCACAAGCAGACAGAGAAGAACTTGACGATCCCCAGCACGATCCAGTTGGGGCAGAAGCAGCAGAGGCAGGACAGGATGAACCCGGCCTGCATGCAGATGACCAGCGTCAACCGCCGGCCGCGCGTGTCCGAGATGTAGCCCCACAGGTACGACACGAATAGGATCCCTAGGGATAGGAAGAAATGAATTACACTTTAGTTGTGACATATTTTTATTTACATCGGGTAATTTAAATTTTTAGGCAAGGTAACCAGTTGCTTCACAGGCCACACGGATGTCAAAGAAACTTTGCTTTGTTTTGCAAAATCTGCAGAGTTCTGCAAATTGCTGCGAACTAATTTAATTGCAGCGGAGGTTTAGCTATGCCTAGTTGAAGCTTTGAGGAGGAGTTTTGCGCCTCAGCGTTAAAAAAAAGTTGTTGTGAAGATTTCAGATTACAGATTTCTTTAACAGTCAAGGTGGTAAGAAGATGATATTGCAAAAGGAACAAAACAGAGTTGTGGAAGTCCTAGAGGCAGTTGAAAAAATGGCATTCTTTATGTTTGATATTGTGGCAAAAAACGGCTAATAAATTATAGCAGAAACTGAGCAGTTCTCTCACCAATGAAAGGCACAGAAGTGAGGATCCCCTTCCTTGTGACGTTGAGGTCGAGGTCGCAGGCGGCGGCCACGACCAGGCTGAAGCCGAACAGGTCCACTCCGATGGCCAGGAGGATCAGCGAGCAGGTCGCCAGCAGCAGGATGTTGTACAGGCCATTTCCTGGACAATCAAGATCACTGTGAAGCACTACACAGCTGTTGTGCTATGATATAGAGGTCTCCAGAGCTCAGCTGGTTTGACGTTTTAAAAGTGGCAATACATCAGCGACCCTTGACCACTGGTGGTGATCACTTACCACCAGATGATCCTCTGGCTCGTTCGCCTACTGTTAACATTAAAAAAAACGTGGTTGTTTATATCTATCAATGAAAGTTAAGAATACGTGTATGAAATTACGTTTGGGGTAGGTACTTGATCTTACTCACAACAGAATGTAATTGAAATTTAATGGTGTGAATAATTGAATTACATGTTACTTGCTATCACAAAAATTCCATATTATTATACGTCAAAAACTTATGTTAATTATTTTATTTCTACCCTCATATGTTTATTACTTGGTGGCAACAGACATCGACTTTATATACCTATTTTCTTGAGTTACGTCCCTTTTAAGCAATTTAATACCCTGATCGGGAGGAGGAAATAGTCTTTTTTTTTCAAATTAAGCATGTATTGGTGACTGTAAATTTTCATTTGAGCTCGTTATAATTAGAACTACTTTTCTTGCGAGTAACGTCATGAGACACTTTTACTTGGAATTGCCATACATTGAACTGAACAAAGGGGACTGATTAACAACTGTTTTACAAACAAACAGACAATTTCAATACAATTTCGCGCATTTAGTAAAACGCGTAATTAAAACAAATAACATTAAGTAACTATTCAGTTACTTTGCTACCTGAATTCACATGAGCTCATTTAATAACGAACCTTAAGTTTTATGCAAAAGGTTTCAATTTAATACACACTATCGTCCGTTTCTGTAGTTCGATTGTATGGAAGCTGAAAGTCATTCACATCAAATTATTCATCACAATGAAGTTCATTTTTTTAATTATTTTCATCAAAGGACATTGTCTACGGTTTATTTCTTCCCCATTTCTAAATTCGTCTGTATTATAATTTGAATAACAGCGCATTTTTTATTAATTTTACTTATGTGAACATTTTATACAACCTTAAAGTATGAAGGTATCTAGAAAACGTTTAAATAAACAAATAACAATGACCAACACCTAAAACATTTCAAAACTTTTTACGTCTTATTTTTTAAATAAAGGAAAGCAGGGTTACATACATTACATAACAACATAGGGGATATCAGCAGTGTTTGATTGATATTTTAACGCATGTTATTCACGCTGATAGTACTAGCAAAATAAATCGCACAGGAGTTTTTGAGTATGAATCATCATAATAAATGTTCATCGGATAAAAATAGTTAAGTCACAGTAGGCATTGGACTACAATGCATTTTTACACGTAGCAACTAATTAACCATATTTCGAAAATTTTAGAAGCAATTAAAAGTATCCTGAGCTGCCTGAAAAGGTTTTAGCAATTATATTTTGGCACATTTACTTTGAAATTTTCAATTATTCAGGGTGGAATTTCAAACCTGTATACCTACATTTTAATGAGCAGTCCTAGTTATGCAGAATTGAATAATTGTTTTTAATAATAAAAAATACGGTTTTCCGTCTTAAAACTGATTGTGTATTCCAAAAACATAATTATCATTTATATTACATACAGAATACATTACAAGGAAATTTTAATTGATTTTTATAGTCATTCAAATTATAATATAAATAGGTACATTCAACTTTCAGATATTTTTGTAATAAAGGTGATGTTTACATAAAACTTATCAAAATTAATAGGTACCTTAATTTTCAACATTTTTTATTCAGCAAAATAATAAGAATGTATTTTTAAGTAGGCAAACAATCTTCCCATATCTTACTATGATTTTAAGGTCTAAAGAAATACAAAAGTTAGAGTAAATATTTAAGTTACGAAGTAAGTAGAACCGCGTAGATAACTTAAACATAATACACCTACGCGTAACGTCTTCACGAATTGTTTTTACGAGTCTAAATATGTATATAAAAATAATTGGCATTTTTAGTTGTCACTTTATAACACAAGACAAGAAAGGGCTCACCTATCCAAAACCAATTTTCAGGGTCTGTTTGGAGCAGTTAGTGGATGGTATATGTAAAGTAAGCACAAAATCGGTCGAGTGTCAAACCCTCAGTGCGCGAGTCCGACTCGCACTTGGCCAATTTTTATATTTTCATCTAACTTCGATCATTTCGTGGGGTCGGGCAGAGTAACCTTCTGGTTGTTTTACGTAAGAGGGTGGAAAACAAGTAAGATGGTCACCTAATGGTACGAATAAGTGATCATCGCTGCCCATAGACATTAATAATCCCAGAAGGGTCTTAAATGCGTTGACTGCTTTAAACACCCCCTGATCGTGCGTAACTGAGTTTTAATACATTAATTACTAGTTTTAACAAGCGGATTTGCCCGCGTTATCAAGGTACCGTAATACGAGTATAATTGCGTTTCGAAGTCGGTGGAAGGAATCATTCTTATTGTGAAATAATTTATTGAAGATGATATTGAGAAAAGCACCCCGCTGAAACCTATACAAACAAAGTATATTTTCATTTTCTGATTTTACTCCTGCATATAACGAAGCAAGACTTAAAATAATATGTTCCGTCTGCGGTTTAAAAAAAATATATAAAATCAGAACTTGTTAAACCAGCAAGGCTTAGTTTGGAAGTCCAGGAAGTCGTAGATCTATAGCTGAAGTGCAATGTCAATGTAAAAGTACTGGTAGATCCAATACACGACCTTTCACGATGTGGTAGTTTCCTATACAGGAGAGGAAAACAGCAATCCAAAACGAAAAATTCTTGACACGACAAATTATGTTCCTTTTGGGAAACAAACACACAATTCTTGATGCAAGAGACAAGCTAGACTAATTAGGTATGCCATCGACCTCAATAACCTGCTAAAGCAGTAATGGTCGCCATCTATTAATATTTGAATGTCTTGTTGGTATGACAACATTCAAGACTGTTTGTTATTGTTAAATCACATGTAGCGATTTTGGGAGGTCACCATCAATTTAAGAGGTTGGAAAACAAATTCATCAATCATAAAACTGTATCATTGTGGGAGTAAAAGCCTGGGACAATAACCGTCTTGTGTAAGGCCCAAGCCTTAGGCCCACTAATGGGCAAATAGGAAAATACACACTCGCCTAACTAATCCCAAGATAACGAATCACATATATTTTTAACAAAACATCCAAACACAATGAATAACAACAAACAACTTTTGATATTGCACCGACGAAATGTTATGCGAAAGAAATCGCTTACACAATCACAAAGAAGATTTAGGTAAGTATCTTCCAGAATTTTCCGAAACCATTAGAAAACTTCAACATCACGCACCAAACAAACAACCGACTACCACAAAACATGAGGTTTTGGTCTTCACAGAAGCTGCGAAAAACAAAATCGCATTTCATCACTCAAACCGAAGTCCGAAAGTAAACAATGACTGGCACTTTTCCGATGTCCCACGAACGTTACACCACTTCTTATATAAGATCCAAGGATGAGGACGACATGAGTTTTTGATTCTTCAACAGACGCTTCGAAATTCAAAATCGCATTTCATCACTAAAACTGACTTCCGAAAGTAAACGAACAATGACGGGCACTTTTCCGATATCTCACGATTCTCGCGTGTTTTGATAGGTAAGATCCAAGGATGGGTTACCGGTCTTCTCCAGGGCCTCCTCAAAGGGGGTGGCGTCAGTCTTGAGATCGCTGGCGGCCATCGCTGCGGGGACGGCGCTCGCGACGCGCTTCCGAGTATCACTGAACAAAAGCTCACGGGCACTACGTTTGGCAGCTGAGCCGCGACGTATACTGAGTAGAAAATATGCTACGCGGTCGTTTGTATCTCAAAAAAAATCGCCCTGTTGCTGCTGGCCATTTATATTTTGGTATAGGTATGTCTACGAACGAAATTAAAAAAAGCTACTTCATCACTTTGAAAATATTAAACAATATCTTAAAATATAGAAAAGCACGTTTACTGAATAATGAAATTTATTGAGAGCTGAAAACTATTTTGTCAGCTGAAAACCACATATAAGATAATATGTATATAAAAATAAAATATACACACATATAAAATATAGGTACGTGAGGTTTTCGAGGTGATTTCGAGCCGATTTTATATTTTTCGGAGCCAACATAATAATTTCAGCAATAAAGAAGACTACGATTCTTGCGATCTTCTAAGCAAAATATCTCTCTCTCTCTACTACTTTTCACGTCTTTACAGAAAATTGGTACTATTTAATAGTTCCATATGTTCTTATTCTACGAGATTTAGTTTTATACCTAGTTCAGTGGAACAGCAATCTTTGACGACTGTAAAAAATCAAGTAAAATAAATAATCGAGCAGGTTTTTGCACAAGTGTGCGGCACGCGTTACACGCGTCTGATTGTACACTTCAGTATGGAAATCTGTTTTCAGAGAAGAATAAAATTTATTGCTCACTGTACATTACGTATTTGAATCAATTTTCTTTATAATTTTCCTCGTCCAAGTGCGCAATGGACGAGAAAACATGATGGTGAATAGAAGTGAGATGAATCTATGGCAGTATGCCAAATAGGAACAAAATCACATCCAAGGCCAATATTACAAAGTTTCAAGTGTACAGAAGACCCATTTACCATCAAGGCATTTAGGTAAAGTAAAGTGTCAGCCTATTAATTTCTCACTGCAGGGCAAAGGCCTCCATCGTTTGAAATCATGTTTTCGTTACAAATATGGGTTTTGGCTCAATCACCACGCTTGCCAAATGCGGATTGGTGTTCACAAACCCGGGCTGTGTTCATAAAAATCAACAAAAAGTTTGCCCGACCCAGGAATCGAACCCAGGACCTCGAGACCAAAGCCCCGTACTTAAACCACTAGACCATCGAGGCGTTCGACCATTTGTCCATTGATGACGACATTAAGATAGTTTCGGGGTTATAATTTACCGGCACTAAAATAAATCGAAAATGTAACTGACGCAAGTTATTCTATACTTTTGAAGTTATAGGCGAAAAATATAAGTTCAATATTTTTGAAAAGTTTTAACCTCAAATAAAAATACATACTATATGAGATACTTTCAGAAGGTAATAAAGTATGGTTCTGGCATGACACATTTACCACCAAGGATATATAATAAAGATTTTATTGAATAGCATTACTGTGAATGATGTTCAACTTGAACGTTATTCAATCCATAAAAATGAGAAATGCAAGCTTATACTATTGTTCCAAAGGAAATTACCTCTATAATATTATTATGGTACAAAAACCATGTGTTTGTAAAACCTTTATTATTAATTGTTCGTTTCATATAGCACTTTGTTTCAAATTTCTCAGATTGGATAAACCGACTGCATTTTCCAAAAAAAAGCATCACAGCAAGTCCGAATTTAAAGAAAAAACGGTAATTTCTCGATTAAATCTAATAATGACTTGATACTAGCCATAATCACAGTAAAAAACGAGTACCTACTTCAACACCGTAGGCAGGCCTTGGTTATACGAAAATTAGTTCACTTATGAATCGTCTGTATCATATGACTCCTTGCCAAATCGTGACGTCGTCAATCAAAATACATACTACTATGTAAGATGACGATGTACGCGTGTATATGCGGTGCACATAGTAAGAAGAAAGTGCTTGTTTACGTCCAAAACGCTACGATTATAAATAGCGTGGTTTTAATAACTTCTGCTTTGTTCAAATTCAGAACTCGAAGCGTGCACTACGTTGACAAAGGTATAGAGGTAAAAAGTAAACTATGAGCCAATTTACGTCCTCGTAAAATCTTCCATATTTGATGACATGACTATAGAATTATATGGGAGGTTTTCGTCAAAGATTGGTAGTCTATTATCGTTTCTTTATTAATTACCTACTAGCAAACCGTCCCGTCATATAGATTGACTTTGTTTAATGCTATCAAAATTTTCAGAACTAATAATTATATACAAACCTTATATACTATGAAGAATAAATAAGTTAATAGGCGAATCCTCTTCCTTCCATGATGGTCCTGACCTTCTTCGGGTCAGGCCATAGCAGCATGAGAAGTGTGGAACCTGTACCATTAACTATGATTAAATGTTGCATCAAAAAACTCGTAAATAGTTAGTCATATTCGTTATTTTTTTAAATGTCAGTAACAAGTTTTAAGTAGATACCTAGTATCTATTTTATTTATTGCTCTGGTTTGATGGGAACTGCCATAGCTCTCAATATCTCAATTCTGGAGTATATTGGCGCATACGGCGAATACTTTAGTGTTCACGATGGAAGGCGTAGTTATATTTGAGATAGGTAATTTTTCTTGTAACGTTTGTGCTCCAAGCATTCATCAAAGTATGTATAATTTTCCACTACACTTTTTGTAAGATGGGTAGTACAATGCGTTACTTTACCTACAGTGACAATGCTGTTCAAGCTAAATATGACGACGCAGTCTTGCCGCAAGCCCAGGCCGACCAGGTTGGCTCCAGCTGCTGCCCCCGTCCGACCCAGCATGTACAGAGTGCACAGGGCCAGAGCTCTGAAACAAGTTGGTATTATGTACGTCATCGTATAGGGGCTGATCATCAACATTGTCCGTGTAGTGTAGTATCACCTGTCTTTCCATACCTGTGACCCTTCTCCCATTCCCTGTAATAGATCAATTTGCTATTACAGGAACTGTAGTTATTCTCCGAGAATGCATTTTTTGAATGTTATACTATAATTAGAATTACCGCATCATCATCTTCAGCCTGTTGTAGTCGCACACCCCTTTCCCACTGGGCACAATGGGCACGTGCCCAGGGCCCCGTTATCGAATTGGGCCCCCTGACCAAGGCCTAGGGGCCCTGTGTAGTCGACTGAAGCCTTCCCAGATAGTGGGATACGAACATAGCTGCCATGCTACCAGGGAATGAACGTTCGTTACCCAAGGTCCGCCAATTTACCCATCCTCCTGGACTGCCATTCAGCCACTTCTTACGAAACCCAGAAGTTTAAGACGAAGAGGTGAGGTATTGATATTTTAGGAGGGCTAGAAAAAGCTTAAAGTCTAGAATATTCGCTGATCTGACACTGGTGGGGAACACCTCCACAGCAATGGCGGCAAGGATGGACGCGACGATGCCACTGGTGAGCATTAGGGTAAACAGCACGATGGTCCACGGACTGACCACGCTGGCGACCAGGACATTCTAGAATAGTCTAGAATGTTCACTTACCTGACACTGGTGGGGAACACCTCCACAGCAATGGCGGCGAGGATGGACGCGGCGATGCCACTGGTGAGGGTCACGATGAACAGCACGTGGACACCACGGGCGGACCACCCTGGCGATCAGAACATTCTAGAATAGTCCAGAATGTTCTCTCACCTGACACTGGTGGGGAATACTTCCACAGCAATGGCGGCGAGTATGGACGCGGCGATGCCGCTGGTGAGGGTCACGATGAACAGAACGATGGCAACCACGGGCTGCGGCACCACGCCGGCGACCAGGAGAAGAGACGCAGTCGGCGCCAGAACGCTGCCTACAGAAAAGAGGTCAGTATCAAAACATTTTCAAGATAAATAGAATTTAATATCTTAAAATATCACGTATATTGATATGACGCCGTAGTAAGATTGTACTTGTACTTAATTATACCTAAATATCAATCGGTATTTACCTACCTAGGTACTTAAAATGAATATGAATAAATAAAAAATGAATAAATTAATAAAAAAACATAGGATACATTAATACCCAGAAAAACGTTTCCGGTGGTGAAAGCGTCTTTTAACACCAAACCGGCCGATTTCATTCTTAACATTTTTTATCGACTACCTACATACAATTGAGATAATTTACGTGAATGTAATGTAATTACATATTATTATGTATAATAATGAACCAGAACCAATTTAATTTACCTTAAAACATAAATAACTCTATCGGATACGCTGTACGGCTGTCAAATCACTGACTGTATCTCAGAAGTCACCCTGAATGCAAATCTAGACAGCAATATGTATAATAATTGTTATGCAGTGTACAAAATATATAGATTAATTCAAGTTACCCTCTTGTTCTAAATTGAATTGTCAAGGTTAATTAGTTTGACAAATTAATTTTAAAAATATTTTTACGTTCACTAGAATTAACACAAACAACAATAACAGTTTGAATTTTCCAGCACTAATAAAAACTACGTTTTTTCGAAAAATAAAAGAGTTACTGTCTTTTTTTTCTTCAATTGGTCCATGCGGCCAGTTCTCGAAAGAGGTCAGCAAACATACAGCTAAGACTTATTCGTATCGTTATTGGTAAATTTAAAAAATAAAATAAAAAAAATGTTTTTAAATAAATTACTTATGACCTTGATTTAGTAAGCACGTGCGTGCATCTATTACGTAACGATATTTGGCGTGTAAATTGAAAAATGGTTCTGACAGATCCTTGAATAAGGTACCAACCTATTTATGTTTGCAAAACTGTTTCCAATAATTGCTTTTATTTAATACACCTATTAATTTTTTTTTGTAAAATACACGCTGTCTAGATTCCTTTCTTTAATTTTTTCTGATATTTTTCTAAAAGTTGAGCCGTTGAGAATGTTTGGGGGAATGACAAGCCCGTTGGTCTAGTGGTCAGAAACCCTGGTTTTAAAACCAAGGGTCAATGTTTTTGTAATGAAAATCAACATTTGTACTCGAGTCATGGTTGTTTACAAATATGTCTACCTATCCGTTCCCTAGCATCCATAGTACAAGCTTCGAGCTTAGTTTGGGGATAGGCAAATGGTGTGTTAATCCAAGGAATTCGTCATGTCTGTCTGTCTGTCTGTCCGCCAGTATGACACAGCACAATTATTACTGGGGATTCCGTGCCGAGTCCGACTCACACTTGGCTGCTTTTTTAATATATTAATTCTACGTCCATCTGTGAATTGCTATCGACTGATGATGAGATATGGCTCACAGTAAATGGTGATCTTGTTGGTGGGTCGCATGGCGCAGCCGGTGCCGACGTACGTGACGAAGCAGACCACTCCCACCATCATCACCAGCGGGTACACGATGGGGTTATGCTTCTCCATGTCGCATGCGTCGCTTTCGATCTGGGAACAATAAGGCCATTAACAAGAAGGTGGGGTAGGTCCCGAATTGAGCCTTACTACGTTGTCTTAGGGTTGCAATTACTTTTTTTTAAATCATATTACTTCTGGTTATGTGTTAGTACCACTACAAGTTCTTGGTAGTCTGCAAAAAAATGTGATGAGCTTGTACGGTGGATGTTCCATAGTGCATATTATATGTACCTATATTATCTACTATGTGCTTGCTCTTATCCCAGACTAGTTGGAGGGCACAGACGACGCCTACGGTGGAGCGAGCTCACCCAGACAATGCCTGTACACTCTTTTTTTGAATCCTCATATAGGGCTAGGAAACACAGACGCTGGCAGTAAGTTCCATACTTTGGCACTAAGCATAATAAAAGCATTAGGTACTTTCTGGACGCATTTACTGGTCTAGTTACACCTAATGTAAGTAAAAGTAAAAGTAAAAGACATGAATATTTTTATAGTATTTTTTATTTATATTTAATTTGGCCATAGACGTTGGATTCCTAAGCAAAATAATTTTGTACCGAATTTTTGTACCTTCCATGTGTAGAGCTTGTGATATCGTACCCCTACTCAATAAATCCTACCAGTTTCTGCCTGGTTCATATTCACGAAAGATACAATGAGAGGTAAACTTCCACTTACCTTGTGGTTCTTATATCTCTCCAGCATGATGGAGCACATGCTCTGCTGCTTGTGGTGGTTGTTCAGAAGCTCGTTCAGGATGAACGGCATCCAGGTGTACAGTCCACTCGATCTGTATATTAAGCCGAATGAATATTCAAATTATGAACCGTACCACTCCTTGATATGGTTGCTTGAATAAAAATATAATCGGCAAATGTTAGCCAAAACAAAATTAGGCCTCCATGGAAAATCTCTATGCCTATTATACAATAACACCCCTCTGGCCTTTGCTGGACCATGGCGGCTAATTTTACGATCAGCCAGAAACGCAGGATATATTCTAATCCACAAATGAGTGCGAATTACAGATGCACTCCCTATTTCCTCATTCTCATAGTTCGGTGGGACAGCAATCTGACACGAACGTAAAGAGATCAGGCGCAGGACCAACGGCTCAACGTGCCTTTTGAAACATGGAGCAGCTCAAGATGATTCTTTCGGCCACCCATCTAATGACTGGCCTCTGCGAAAGTTGCTTAACTTAATAAGCATTGAATGGATCGTGCATTGGTTTTAATTTTAACATTATTGACAAAATATGTACAACGATATTAAATCCAACCTTGAAGCGATGGATGTACGGGCACCGATACAAAACAGGAGTTCACTCCTATAACTTTTTGGATAGTAGGAACTATCACGGAGTCGAATGATGCATTCGTAAATTAATAATGACATTGCAAAGTGACTTATTGTGATGGTAATAAAGTTATGTAATGTTCGTTCAGTGACTTTCGTTTGATAGAACTTTCGCGAACATGGAATGGACAATATAGGGAGAGGCCCTGTATCACTCAGAAGCCACCTAAAATACGTTTAACAACTCGATAAACATGTTAACATGGCATTCATATTAACGCAGTCTGGAATAAAGTAAGGAACTACATTCGTTCATATGGCAGAAATCACTATAATTATAATTATGTAAGACTTCGTTCGCGTGCCGATTGTCTGTGCCAAATTTCATCAGAATTGGTTTAGAGGTTTAAGCGGGAAAGCTTAACAGACAGACACAGTTAACTTCGCATTTATATTAAGGATGTAAATAAAAATCCCTTAAAATGTAACGGGTACAGAAAAGTGCCAGACATTATTTGCCTGGCGTTTCCCAGGGCAAACATGGCTTTATGCTGACAAAAGATATTGTCATACAATAATGTTATGGAAGAAAATTAAATAAGTAAAACAAACAGAACCCCAGTGTAACAAGGCGCTTATTATTGCGATCAATGTACCATTCGAGCCAATAAGTAATTTTGGGGCAATGATTCAATGAGAGTGGAATATTACAGAACTGAGCGCTGAAATCTAGATCATTCTTCATACCCGTGAAGATTGAAAAACAGTTCATAAATTCTGATATTCTATCAAGGTATTATTTTTTTTTGGTTAGTAAAAACAATATTATATGTATAACCTAACCACTGGTAAGGTACTCTTAGTTTAATAGGAGGTATGAGAGTTTGATCGGCCATAATCAAGCTTTAGCTGGCAGCAGTTTTTAAGCAAGGCAGAGCCTAGTGGAATTTCCACTCAAATGAGCCGCTCGTCTGGGTTAAGTACCTCCACCTTACCGAAGACCACAGTGAAGTAGCACTTCGTTACTGATGTGCTATGTTTCTGCTGGTGCGTAAGCTCGCCAGAGCTCATTTAGGGATGGTATGGGGTCTTAATGACCAAGTGACAATCTTGTTCACTTGCCTTCCTATAAAATGAAATAAAAACTCAATAATATTGTGCGCCCTGGTGATGATATAGGCCCCAGTAGAATAATCTTTTACTAGATTTTTTTGATAGAAATTTGGACATCGGTAAACACCAGACAGGGTACAAAGGCCTTACAAGCGTCGCCAGACATCTCCAGACATCGCATTATGAAAATATTAATTCACATTTAACTCCGTTAAACCGTCAAAAATCAATTTAGATAATTCTAGTTAAGTTTACTCATACACTCATTGAACTTAATTACTTAATTACTAGCGTGGTTTACTTAAGTAACATAGAACTTATTTTTGGGCTAATTGTTTTTATAATTTCAACGTCCTCAGTATAATTAATATCAATAAATGCAGCAAATAGGCAGTTATGCTATCCTTCTTCGCCTTATTATGAATCACGTGTGATAGAGCAAAATAGAAGACATACGTACTCTCACGGCCTTATTTTTATGCAAGATATTGTACACCAGATACAGAAATTCCAGATAGAAGAAAGAAGAAGATATTATTATCAAGAATTTCTTAACTTTAATTTGTTGGCCGTCTTTTTCTGTTGAGAGAAACAGACTTAGGTGAGATGTTATGAATTTTTGACACACCCAAACGTACCACAGGCACAGATTACAAAAAAGAACAGATGCCTCATCCCATACAACGAAATGCGTCGGTCCTAACTTCCCTAATTCTCCGGGCTAGAAATATTGTTCTTCTTTGCTAATAGATGGCGCCTAAGTGCGATCAGATACACACAGCAAGCACAGACAGCAAGTGTATAAAGTTTTCTAAAGACTGCCAAAAGATAGCGCTACTGTCGATGCCCAGATAATCAAAATAACTTGCAAAACCTCGAATCGAAACCTTTCATAACGTGCTGCGCTAATGCGTCTATGTGTGCGTAGCAGGTGAACAATAATGTACTCGTATGTGTAGGTAAGACATCCACCAAGTAAGACTTTGAAATTCTTAAAAGAGCGCATATTGGGCACGTTGCGCTTATTCCATAGGCATTCTTGAAAAGAGCATTTAAAATGTCTTTGTTACGAATCTACACCAGGTTACTTTTTAAGGAATAAGTTAACATTAAATTCTATAAAAGTTATTGGTGGAAGGCAGAAATATACTTCCGCGGCTTAGTGCACTCGGCCTGTGGTTGCTAAAGTTAAGCAACGTTCACAGATGCCAGTCATCGGATGGGTGTCAGTCACCGAATTATGAGAGTGAAGGAATAGCGAGTGCACCTGTGCTTGCGCACTCACTTGTGCACTTTTATATATCCTGCGTACCTGGCTGATCGTCAGATCGGCCGCCATGGCCTAATACAGCCGGAGGGTATTATTATTATTATATCTTCAAATATTTTTAATCAACTTAGTGATTCATATCATGATAATCGCCCGCTTGGTGCAATGGTCAAGATGTTGCCTATCACGCAAGAGGTCGCGGGTTCGATTCCCGCACTGGACAAACATTTGTGTGCATGAACATTTCTGTTTGTGCTGGTCTGGGTGTTGTCTTGTATCTATTTAAGTATATTTGTAATACTCAAGATACTAACATAACTTTTTGTATATTTTATTTAGGCATTTTTAAATGCTAGGTATTATACCTTTTAACTCATTTTTTAACTATAATGTTTAAAATTTTATAAACAAAGAAAAATTCATAATTTTAAAACAAAAAAAAACTATTAATTTTTCTTACTTAAATTTTAGTTTTAAGACAAACTAATGTTTGAACTAGAATATTATAGCATCATTTTATATTTTTTTATTTATTAACTTGGTCCCTTAGGTAAAAATTCGAAATTACTTTTGAAGATACAATACGCGAACTTTATCGATGCTTTATCGTTTCTTTTAAGCGCCATCTATCAACGATTGTCACAAACAGTTTGTCTTGTGTCTTAGTCAATAATGTCCAAAAAGCAAAATGTAAACTAGCAACTAGCAAGGGTAAAATTGAATAAAAACATGATTATTAAAATATTTGGATAACACTTTCATAAATGCTTTATTTACTTTTCGTACACCCAAACTTATTTGTCAACATTAAATTTTGCCTAAAAACGTCGTAATTATTTCTATTTTATCATTTAACAGAACCATGAATTACTCAGTGATACAGGTAGCGCCATCTTTTGTTATTTTTTTAAATCACACCTCTGTTGTATGAGATGGGACCCCATGCCACAGGGAGCATCCATGGTATTCATGAATTAATCGTCATAGGTATTTTGGTAGAAAGCGATTACGTTAATAATATAATAGCATAGAATCACACATCATGTGGCGAACAAATTCAGATGTTCATTACTTACATGAGTGTTTGTACAAAGTTGACGCGAAGCCCAATACTCTTAAAAGGATTAATGGGCGATGACACGTTATTTTGATCAAAATAGGGCGCCAATGTGTCACCTTATTAGTAGCTTCATTTAGGTTAATTGATCCAAACTATTTATGTAGGTATATGTTTATGTAATTCATAATTATAATTGATTTTAAACATTGTGTGATGTATTGTGTGGTTATTGCAAAGAAAGCAATTTGTCACAAGTCTACAGAACTGTCAGTCTTTTCTCTTAGGATAATGCCTTCCTGGGGATATCTGTTATCTTACCGAACTATGAGAGAGAGAGAATACGGAGTGCACCTGGGGTGCAATTATGCTAACATAAAACGATGTCGCCGCGATGTCGCTTTGAGATTTACGTCAGTTTCGCATTATGCTCTCTGTATCGCAACCAAATCGCAACGATGTCGCTGTAGCATCGTGCGTCGAGCTGTCACTTTGACATTTCCGACAGTTTAGCATTATCCTCCCGTATCGCAACGATGTCGCTTCAGCATCTTCATTAAGTTCGTATTATGATCAACTTTTGACATTGATGTGGATCGCTTCAAGATTGATTATCTGTCATTAAACGCGATACAGACATATCAAGTGAAAAAGGTGATTTTGCTGTATCGCTTTTGCATTTTCTTTACCATAAAAGTGTTAAATGGCTTGTTTTGGATTAATTATGGACTACATAGAGCTTGCACATGCATTGGACATGCGTCAGTAGCCAAAAACACTCAAAATGTTGATATGAATGTGATGAATTATGTGATGCATTGGACCTTTCCGTCAAGGCGTTTGAGGATAGATATCGGCGTACAGAAGAAATATATTTAATGCCCAGACTAAGGTATTTATACAATGCTGCCTATTTAAGTATTTGCCTCAGCAATGTTTGGCATAAATATATTCTTACACTAAGATTTTTAGTGAAAATAAGCACTAACTCCTATGACTAACTCCCACTTTAGGAAATAAAAGTTCAGTCACCAGTTTTTCTTGGTAATTCTACTATTTCAACTACCAAATATAAAGATAAAAACAGGTTGTGGTTCTTAATTTCGTTAAACCACACCAATAACTAACTAGAACTAACTGAAATAAAATTCAATATTTTTTTAGTTATCTTTCATTATAGTGAATTTATCTACATACTTGTTTTCAGGTTTTTGCTGAGCACTTTATGAAGGTGATTTAAATCTAAAAAGCCATGCAAGAGGACCAGCAAAGTATAAGAGGTAATTTTTTTAAAACCTATCTTTATCATACATTTTCAAAACATTTAAAGCTCTTTCAGTGTGCATCAAGACCTTAATAGTATATCTAATGTGATTTCCCAATATTAGTAAGTACTTGCAGTACAGACTTACTAATAACAAGGCTTGACCATTCCGGATCATAGTCAAAGCAGTTTTGTAAAAGATAAATAAATAAATAAAAAAGTGTTCTCTGGGCTCCAAGGCAATGGCCGAGGAAGCAACTGGGAGAAGCGCTCAGATGATGATTATGATAAGTACCTAAGTATACAGGGAAATAAAATATCTGTTTTAAAATAAATAACTTTATTTTTATACATGTTATGCATTAACATTGAACAAAAATTATATCTGTCACAGCTATATTTTCAAGGGTCAAGATTTGCACAAGAAAAAAATTGAATAACTTCTGATTGAATTGGTTTTATTTCAGGTTCTGGTTCAGCATCACTTGCCTCAGCACAGACATGTGCTGATTGAAGCCGCAGAATATATTCTGGGTGTACCCTTGCTTAACGTACTGAGTCAAGACCCGGACGAGCTGAAAAATAACAGAGATATTAGTATTATAAGTTTCATTTTAAAGTTATGTTTTCACTTTTTAATTTCTATTATGAACATTATAAGGAAATTTAATAATATTTTTGTATCAATTATGTTTATACTTGTATCCTGAATAAGTTAATAAATAAAAAGTAGTCCCAGTAATTAACATCTAAGTCACTTGAGATACAACTAACATTATGTTGATTAGATACCTTAGACTATCCCACTCCATCCTTAACAGCATCAGCTCTAATGGTATTCAATGTGCTTGTTTCCTCATCCCATAGACTTTGTTGTCCTTCTTTTCAATGACAGTGTTCTAAAGCAAGGTTTTTGGCATTCCAAGAAATACAATGTGGTACAACACTGACTCCTGAAGTTTGTGACCCAGCCGCTATTGTTTACTTGATTCTGAAAAGTATTATTTGTAACACACAATTACTTTATTAAAGGGTGAAGTGATCTAGTTGTCACAAGAAATGCAATAGGCCAAAAGGCACCACTTCAGAAAATGTTTACTGTTTGAAATGAGAGGTTACCTCTATAATAAAATTCAAATCATGTACTACATGTACACATGCCGAAAGAAAAATATATGTAATTAGAACGGGCAAAATCCTGCTTTAGCGGTCCTTTTTTGAAGTGGCTAATATGATTAGAATCTTATCACATATTTGTAAAATGTTCTTGACTGACTTAATAAAATTAGTAAAATATAACATTGGTACATACTTACTACTTCACATCTCACATTTTTAGCACTTTTTAGGCCCATAAACACGGTTAAACACATAATAACATATTTATTCACCTTTGAATTATTTAAGATGTTTACGTTTCGTATTTGTCATCGTGACGTTTGAACTTTTTCTTTCTTTGATTTACTGTGGCAAAGACCAGCAAATATCAATTGGTTTCTTTAAAATTCTATTATTGTAATCGAAAACAGCCCCTTTGAGCAATTTATTTTTCACGCATGGTATCACTAAAATGTAGACACAGTTTAGATCATAATGCAACATGAATGCAACATAGAGGGTTAGCATAATACGAATTTCAAGCGATATCGCTTTACGATTGACATTGTATTTCAATCGCATTGAGATTACGGTGGCGGAGCATAATTGCACCCGTGCTTGCGCATTCACGTATGAACCAAAACATGCCCTGCGAACTTTGCTGATTGGATCATTGGCTGCCGTGGCCGATAACGGTTAGGAGGGTATTACTATTTAAAAACTACTAGCGGTTGCCCGCGACTCCCTTCGCGTGGTTCTCGGTTTCCGCACAGTTATATATGGACTGTATGTAACACAAAACGATTTTTACCAAAACGGACCAGTAGTTCCTGAGTTTAGCGCGTTCAAACAAACTCTTCACCTTTATAATATTAGTATAGATAATAATAATTGTAATAATTTACTCACACACAGAAAACCATGAACATGGAGAAGTGTGAGATGAGCACGCAGCGACGCAGCGGAGCTCGCATCAGCTGGCCGAAGTTGGAGAACGCCTTGCAGAAGCCGCGCTGTTCTATCGCCGCCGACACCAGGGTTATTGACTTCACCTGGTTACCAATGAGTTCAATAAGCCTGCTGACGTAGTGAAAGATGAGGGTAACTCATAATATCGAGACTAGGATCGCGGGTATGAAACCCGCTAGAGGCAATTTTTTGTGTGATGAATATCGAATTTTTTTGTGGTTACGGCTTATTTTGCCTTCCGATTCCGAAGCACGGAATCATGATTCTTATTGGACAATCAGGTTATTCAAGCCTTGTCGTAACCGTAAAACTGGGAAAACCAACACAAAGTGAAGGTGTTCCCGCGGGTTTCGAACCCACGACCTCTGAGGTTTGAGCACAGCGCTCTAACCACTGCACAACGGAGGCAGTCAAAGGAGTTTATTTTACATCAATAATGGATATCATGTCGACAATCAATTCTTCAAACTATAGCAGCTCTTACGGGAAAATCCTCCTTCTTCTTAGGCCGATGGTTCCACGCGTATATCTTGGCCAAGATAGGCAGCGCCACCATCTGGCCCTTCGCCACGTACAGGTACCGCGGGCTCTCGGGCAGGAACAGCAGGATGACCACCCCCAGCAGGCCGGGGACGCACCAGGACCAGATGAACACGCGCCAGGGAACCACCTTGACGGAACCGAGCTGGAAGGACCACTGGCCGGGCAAGATTGCCCACGCCAGAACTGGCGGGAGGAGATTAGATTACTGTGTGAGTCACCTCACACTAGCTAAATAGCTGTGAAACTCTTCACAGTCCCACATTGCAAATGTTTTTGTACATAAAAAGTCCTATGAACAAACTGGCCACACCATTACTGGACGTTTAATACACAAAATAAAGACACACACAGTTTGACACTTTTTTGACATTTTTCCTCGAACGAAATCAGGGACTTAGACATTCGACATTCATCTCCTTCTAAGGGAACCAAAACAAATGATTATCACAAGATAATCTCATTCAGCTTTCATGCAGAAAGCGATGAAAAAGTTATATATTACATATTGAACTAGGTTACAAAGTCACCAGTAAGTATTTTGCAGACAGTTACATAAGTTAAACGCAAGCGTGCCAACTCTTAGGCTAACGATGGTGTGCCAAACTTTTTCTGACTCAATAGCTCATATTTTTATTTTATAGGAAAGTCTCGCATACTCTCTTCAGCTATGTTAATACACACCCAGACAATTTGTGACCATGCCATTAAACGTCCCAGTTGAAAACACAATTAGGTGCATTTCTTAACCACATCGATCTAGAACGTTACTTTTCTTTTTGTAACAATAATCTTATAAAGCCAGCATCATATATAAGAGTATTTTTACTTTAAGTGAACACTGTTATAATTAAATAATATTTAAACTTACTTGACAGTATGATAAAAGTTAATGCGATAAATGCGGATCCGTAAGCAATGGCGGATGCTCGCTTTTCGTTTGTATGCATTTCTGCCAAGTAAGCGTACACCGTTGCACTCGACGCGGAGACTCTGAAAATGCAGATTCAAAGAATGTCCTCTTTACTTTTCCATTATTATTATATTGATACTCGTACTTTTAAAACGACTCATATGTACTAAGAGACGCAAAAGAAAAAAAAACGAGATCTTTCGACGTAGTTTGCATAACGCCTGGCAAAATAATGGCTGCAAAATTGCACCATGCGTAATATTGGACTCATATTATGTCAAGGCGTTTTGGTATGTACCTACTTTTTATTCAAATCAGTTTTTTTCGTTTGTTTATTTGGTTTTCGGAAACAACCTGATACTCAAAAGAATCTCATCATTAACATTTTTGACTTTTGACACAAATTGAGCGACCTCTAATCTTTAATCCTATACCTATTTAATTTATCCACATATACCTACGTACAATGTATTTTTTGCTGGTACTCACAGACAGCCAGTAAGCAGCCTCAGCAAGAAGAGAGTGATAAAGTTTCCGGAGAGTGAGGATCCGAAGGACACCAGGGTGCTGGCGAAGATAGCTGGCACCATCACAGCGCGCCGGCCGTAGCGGTCGCTCATGTAGCCCCAGAAGATGGCCATCATGAATATACCTGCAGGTTATTATAATTTTATCGTCGACATCAGCCTGTTTCGGCCCACTGGACATAGGCATCCTCCAGATCGGGGGTTAAGCCCATAGTCACCACGATGGCCGAAAAGCTGGTGACCGCAGTATGCTGAACGATAAAACACAAGAGAGCGCTCGAAATGTCATTGATTCACTTCTTACGACACATACTATTAAGCCTTGAAAATGCTGTTCTAGTTCGGAACTGTACGGCATAGAATGATATCAATCTATGTAGGTACATAAATATGTTATACAAACTCAAATTATCACGTATAATATCTAGACATGAAACGACAGTATCAGCCACCAAAAATATTTTGTAAAAACGACATGAAAAAAGAAACAGTCATACCGATAAACGCAGCAGCGTTGATCATCCCCTTCTCGCTGGGGGTGAGGCGGAGGTCGCACTCCGCGAATGAGATGATGTAGCCCACCCCCAGCGACTCCATCATCACGTACAGCAGCACCAGCCCGCTGGTCCCCACCACTACGTGATTGAACGCCCCATGGCCTGCAGACAATAACACTGGTCATCAAAACCACCACTCTGCTTGAGTGTGCTGTGGAAGAAATCGGCTAGTCTGGTTAGGTGAAGTGTAGGGTAAGGTGTTACTACACCAATCGATCAATCGTCGATCGAGGACATCGATCGATGTTTATTGAAGCTTGAAGCTTCATAAGTATGGCAGAAATCATCGATCGACGTCGACTAATCCATATTACATCGATCGGTGTCCTCGATCTACGATCGACCGATTGGTGTAGTAACACCCGTACAGCGAAGCGACTGCCTTCATACCTTCGTGAATTTTAGAGGGGAACCAGACATATTGGATCATGGAAACACATTCAGATTTATCTGAACTAATGTCAAAAACTATCTGAAAGTGCAGGTTTCCTCACGGTGTTTTCCCTCACCGCCGAGCTAATGGCACAAATCCACACATAGATTTTCGTAAAATCCAGAGGTATGGGCCCGTATTCGAACCACGGACCTTACGTATGTGAGGCGCGATCCTTACCACTAGGCCACCATCGCTTTTGCATAACATAACCTTACCTTTGTAAGGAGGACACATATTTTCCCAAGCCGGAAATCGATCCCAGAACACGGCAGTTTACAAAAATCTCCTATCTATCCTATCAAAAACAGGTACATACATACTTGCATGAACAGAAGAATATTTGCTAGCGCCCTAGTCTTAGATTTTTGGAAATTTCTAAGTAGCTGGGTTTATTGAATAAGGGTAGACTTATAACCTGAGTAATCAAAACGTCGTTGATATAATATTTACCAGTTTCCTCAAATGCTTCTTCGAATGTTGACATGGAATTTTGACATTTCTAACCAAATGTTCTTTGGAGATTTTTGACAGTGCTGTACATATTTTGACACGACAATGTTTCTTATCACTCCATAGAATATGAGTAATACTCAGATGAATGAAGGTCCAGGATCAATATTTTTGTGGTCTACTCTTTGTCTCATGTTAGAAAGATGAAATCATTTTTTATTATTATTTGTAAGTTCGAAGTAGTTCGGGTACAGTAACCTTTCTCTTAGTAGCATAATGATTAATGCACTCACGCGGATTGTGAAGAGCTGCGGGTTCGAATCCCGCTTGATCATTCGAAATGGATGATAATTTTGTGTGTATCAAACTAAATTCTTAATACAGGTCCGGTTCACTATAGTAAGTGTTCATTGTAGCCTGAGGCAAAAAGTGGGTATTAAAAAGAGGTTGTCGACCGCTTAGAATTACTTCCTTGACTAGTCAGTCCCGAAAAACCGACAAGCAATTTATCCACTAGAGTAGTAGACCACCAATGCTTAACAAATACTTCCTCTGTCTAATTAAATAACTGTTCCTCAACCAGACTTCTTTGGTGGCCCTCCATGGGTTAGTAATTATAAAATTGAACATCTTTTACTGTTAATTTCGAAGGCAGCATGGTTTTCTTTGCCATGACTGTAATATTTTACAATTTTAGTGCAGATTATGCTTATCGAGTCATCATGAGGTTAAAAAAAAATGCCGTACGTACCTACTAAAAAAATTCGTTGTAAATAAAATTATAAAATAAAATGAATTTTAATTTAATAAATGTATAGGCTTATTAATATCTCAGTGTACAGGAAAGGGCATCCATCATTCCAAATCATTTATCGTTATATCGGTTTGCTTTAGTCATCACATCCTCATCATTCGGAGAACCTATTACTAAAATTACTCGAATCGGGAATCAAACCCGGGACGCCTCGGCACTCAAACCACTACACCAACGACAGCTTTTAAAATATGTGTTGAGGTTGGTCGCGGTTACTATGCTAAAAACGGCATTATGCAAAATGAATATGCGATAAAAACTGCCTAAATTCTTACTACACGTTGACAAAAATCTTCAAACTGGTTCGGAGATTTGATTCTTCTATTCATAGACACCAATTGCCTAGCTCCAAGCTAAGCTTGAAGCTAGTACTGTGGAAGATAAGGAACGGATAGACATAAATACTTTAATAATTTGAACACACAAACATCTGACTGTAGCAGGATCCGATTTTGGATTTTGGTTTTGTAGCTAGGGTCTCTGACCACTAGACTAACGGGTCTATCTTATACTAGTATGAATTCATGCATACTAAAAATAAGAAAAATAAAAAAAAATCCAAAATTCGCCAGTACCACCATCTACCTAAACATTAAATACCCTTACACCTAAAGTAAAAAAACACAATGTAATGAGTCCCCATCACCAAGCATTCTATGAGCCAGGTGTAATAGTTAACTACCTGCGCAAGTACACACAGGACAGGGCCTTGGAAATACGATATGAAGGTACACTTTGTTTGATACAAGATGAATACGTGTGCATTGACATCCCATAAGACATGGGTAAGAGCTGTTATTACCACCAAACTTAAATGAGTTTACGTTTTTCGTTTGTATGAATAATTTTAAAACGCTCCTTGTTATTACATGTAGAGGAAAATACCTATAAATAAATAAATAATAAAAAAATAAATTTTTCACAACCTCATTTACATTGATCTGACTCCGTGTTAAGTTACTTAAGCACTTGTGTTGCAGTCATTAGAATCAACTGTGGTATTACAAATGTACTAAAATAGATACATATATATTATATACCCACATGCACATGATGTACAAATTAGATTTATATCTTCATGTGGAAATAAGTTAGGATATCTTTGATTCAACCTCGTATTCTAAAAAGTCTCAATTTTTCTCTAAGGAACATTTGCTAAGCGCATAAATTCATATTGATATTTTACAATACAAAACCTCTATACATAAAGTTTTGGTGTCGAATTTCACAATAAAATGTAATTATTATAAATATTCCACGCTCAGGTTAAATGGAGTAATCCAATAAACTAATCTGCAGCGGTTGGTGACCGCGTTATTATGTCGATATCGTCTAGCCGTTACACTTAACAGTCGTGGTATTGTTTTATATTAAAAACAACGTAATGTTTACTTGAAATTAATTAATCTCTGTAAATTCTATATCAGTCTTAATGGTGCATTTCATATAAATGATTATATAATTCATCAGCCAAGATGTATTTAAAATTTTATTTGTTTATGTTCAGAGACAACATTTGTATAGCGATTGAACAACCACCAATTGTATTTTTACTTTGAAAGTGTACTTAGTGCAGGTCCTCTTATTTATCTCAGAAAAACGATCAGACAATAATCGTTATGTATTCATACCTTATTTAAATCAATTATTATTTGGAGCATTAGATTACAAATCTTCAAAGTAGTGAATATTCGTGACAGTTACATCTTACTCAAAGTAATATTGTTCCAAAATCTAGTAAAATTGATTTTACTTACCCATTCACTTCATTTTGACGGACCCGTTGGTTTGAATCCCGCTAGAGGAAAATGTTTGTGTGATGAACATCGGCATTTGTACTTGAGTCATGGATGTATGTAAAAGTATTTACGTATGACTTTCCGTTTTCTAGCATCCATAGTACAAGCTTCGAGCTTAGTTTGGGGCTATTCAATTGGTGTGTTAGTCCAAAGAATTATTCACATAAGGGATCAAAAACCTTTCATAAAAAAAGTTCCGATAAAACGTTGTAACAATGCCGATAAGCCGTATTACAACGTATATTTTTTACAAAGCGGTGTTATCAGCTCTATATCAGTCCGCGTGAAGCCGGCACCGGCGCAAGCGCAACGCACGCGTACCGCCTCACTCACTATATTTAGTACATTCCGAGAAACCGTCGCCACAGCACGCATGCGACCTACATCACCACTCGTATTTACAATTAGAAAATCTGTGAATTAAACCAAATATGTTTTCACATTTTCAATCTTAAATTCATCAGCGTAAGAACCATCTTTGAGAGTGCAAAATGCTCAGTTAACAAACAATACAGTGTTTAATTCGAACTGTAATTATTTTGTGATTTTACCAGTGAGTAAATGTTAAAATATTGAAAAGACTGTGTAAATACGAGCCAAAATGAAGAAGGAAATGGAAAAGTCCGGGTCTGATTGTGAGAAGAATTATGAAGAAGATGAAATATTCTTCGAAGATGCATTTGAGATGGCCGGTAAGTTTAAATTGAGAGGGTAACGTGTTGGTTTACACCTGAATTTACTCTGTTCATTTCGTGATACGCACTATAGAAGTCAGTGAAAATTTTAATCACACTCATACAAAAGTGTTGTTACTTTTTTCAAGGTGAAGAAAATGTAGGTCGATTGAATGGAGAGTACCTACATAATTACCAGATAACACTTATTGTCGTCGATCGACCTATTATCTATCAAATGTTAAAATTTATACATACCTTTGGCTTTCGTCATCGAGAAACCATAACACTGAAATACAAAAATTTTGTAAAAAAGAAACTCCAGTATCTGATCACTTTTTGAGATGAAATAACTGGGTCATAAATTACACTTTTTCACCCATCGGTTAATCATGAACCGTTTACTTGTTAGAATACATTGTTTCAACGTACAGGAATTGAGTTTTCAGGACATATTATATAAAACAATAATATACGATATTGATCCACAAGGATGAAGTAAACAAACTAAAGATAACACCGGGTAACAGCATATCTGTTGCATGAGATTTTATACATGAATCTGAATAGTTTTTCCGCGCTGATTCCAAAAATGAATACCGTTTTTATGTAACAGCTCTAGTTTTTGACTTACGGAGTGTCAGACTTTTTCATGGAAAATGCACATAGGTTGATTTTCAAAAAAATATAAAAATGTCCATTCTGTATTTTTTTTCGATTTTCTGGATTGAGTTGTATCATGAGTTGTATTTTAAATGCTCCAACAACAATCAGGCCTCATAGGCCCATTCCAGTACCCCTAATTCCTCTTCTACATACTGCGAAAGACCTGGTGTAAGAGCTCTCTTTTTTCCATGCTTAGGTCACCGGGATTTTTAGGGAAAGAGTGAGAGATAACTGTAAAGGTAGTGAAATTTTATACCTATGTTGCATCCAAGCTGCTGGAAGTGCATCAGCAACTGTTCAACGTGCTGAATGTAGCCGTCAGACTACCTATTGCCCAAAAAAATTCTCACTATCCAAACACACTCTTTCCATGCACTTTTCTCGACAGCTGGCATGTGGTTGATATTTTTTTTAATCATCTATCAACTTCCTGATTTGCAGACCATCGAAAATACCATAAAATAGCAATTTATAGCAATCAAAACCACCGTAACCGTACAACCGTACCACTGCCGTCGTTTTCGGATTGTCCGCCGAGCACTGGTCTGGATTTTCCATAGATGTAAATGGTTGCTGTGGTGTTGATGTATCACTAATACTCAAGAGTGGTCTTATGATAGATTTTAAGTTTGAATATATCCACATAGATAAATTTTAGTGGTTTTTTCCTATGATTTTCGTTACACAGAAATAACAGTCTTTATGACGGTTGGATGAGTTCACGTGAAGTCATAGGTAGCTTTGTACCTAAATGTGGATATTTTTTCGTTTGCCTACAATTGCAAAGATTCAACCCAACTATAACACATCAAACTTGGTATCCAAGGTTTTGCGTTTGATGGCGACTAAAACCCGAAGTAGTCAAAATGTGCTATTTTCACACAGTCCACATATAAAAAATAAATTATTGGACCACAAATATCTCCAAAAACAACACAAAAACAATCAAGATTATTCAAACATGTCCGTCTTGAAGAAATTATAATGAAATTAAAAAAGAAACCAGTTAAGTTACATCGCCATCGACAGGAACTATCGACTACGTATGCAAATCAAGGCGGTACCTGTATCTCACAAACTAGAGCTGCTACAAAAAATCTGAAGGTAGATTTGAAATCAGCGCACCCAAATTAGTAAACAACAGTAGAAAAATTTCATGCTACAAAAAAAAAGTTTGATTTTGTAACCCTGTGTAATCTAATCGCAATAAATTCGACTGATGCAACAATGTGTCCACTCGTAGTCGCTAAGCAAACATTATAAAATATAAAATATGTATATTATAACTCGGAGCCATATTAATCGACGTCATAATCATAAATATCATAAGAAGGGGAAATACCATAATAATATTTTAATATTTGTACCTACTAGGATGTGCTTTTTAACGCACTTTTTTGGGGTTCCGTAGCCAGATGGTAAAATAGAAAACATTATAGATTCGTCATGTCTGTCTCTCTTTCTGTCCGCCAGTGTCGACAGGTCACAGCCACTTTTTTCTGAAATCATAATAAAGAACTGTATTCATACTGTTGAACACCACCTAGGCATCACTCCACTCGCGCATCGCCAACCTTGTAATACTCGTAGGTACATAATATGTAAGGGTGATCTTACTCCCGACAGAAAAAAAGTAAGTACCATTACTAAGCCGTGGAAACACGTTCGTAACACTGGGAATCATCCTATCAGAAGCAGACCGTGACCATACTATCAACTGGCCCTGACTAAAGCAAAACTAATGTATGTAGGGAACATGCAACCAAATCAGGCAGTCTCCTAGTTCGCTGGGAAGTAGTTAGCCCCCTGCTACGTCAAAGGCCAAAAATAATATCCCCTAAAATACACAACACAACAAATATAAGTAGGCGATCTCGCGGGTAGAACTTTAAGGGCCCCATACACGGTACGATTTGTCTGTACGATCCTTCGTTTCAGACCGATCGAAACGACGAATCGATAGTGTATATCAAGATCGTTAACGATTTACTTCATAGTAGACGATATCGGAAATCGCAACAAAAACCCATGCAATCATGAATGTCGTAACGATGAATCGACATTGTGTGGCTCTTTACGATCAACGATTCGATTTTGTCTCACTCTGACGCCTTATTTAGAGAGCAAGAGCCTTTATGGAAAACAAAACATAAAGATTATCAAGCCGAATCAAAGTTACTGCCACATAGGTATGGAAAATAAGTTCATTTTCCATTTTATGGGGCACATATTGAATTATTTGAACACGTCTTTATACTTTAGTGTCAAAAAAATAAATGATCGATCGTTACGACCAATCGGTTCGTGTATGAGCGTCATTTTTTGTGCGATCCATCGTCACGATTTTCATCAGATCGGACACTTTATGATTGAAACATAGATTTTGTCAAATACGACATACTTACATAAGTTATTTTCATAACACATTATATCCCTATGTAGTAATTTTCTTAGTTAATAGTAACTGAGTTATCAGGCAATTATTACAAGGAAAAACAGGCTGTTACGTTAGAGCGTATAGTGTACTGTAGGTACTTATGTGTTGGCGGATGTGATTTTATTTTTTAACTAGCTACCGCCAGCGACTCTGTCCGCGTGTATTTCAGTTTTCGCACATGTAGTTATAGTAAAGCTTAAAGCCTTCCTCGACAAATGGACGATTCAAATCAAAAAGATTTTTTCAAATCGAACCAGAAGTTGCTGAGATTTGCGCGATCAAACAAACAAACAAACAAACTCTTCAGCTTTATTACAGTAGTACCTATGGATAAGTAATAAGTATTCATTGAAAGTTGGTATTTGCACTTTTAGTTATTGAATCCCTAGGGTGTTCGGGGCTCCGCCTACATCTTGGGAGCCCAAGTCAACCTCACCTGCAAGTGGTGCACCCTGCTGAAGGACGGACGAGGCTCTGGCAATGGGTTTTCCTCTAGGGGTTGGGGGGTCAGACGGCAGTCGCCTCCGTAAAAACCAAAACCGCCAAATCTATGGTTGTCACACGAAGGAACACGGTTGCTGTTAGGGCGCCGCCGCAAAACGGCGCGCAGGAGCCTCGCCCGACTTCTGTGACAAGTGGGCAAGGGCTACCGTGCACTGGGCGGGCACGGCTGAAGACGCGAGCCCCGAACCGTGTTAGGAAACTCCGCTTCGCAACGTGGAATATTGGCACGCTTACTGGACGCGTGAGGGAGCTGGCCGACGTACTCATCAGGCGGAGGGTGGACGTGGCGTTCCTGCAGGAGACTCGATGGAAAGGCAGCAGATCCCGGTCCATTGGGAATGGCTACAAGCTGATCTATACCGGTGCGCCTGGGGGGGAGAACGGGGTCGCTGTGGTGCTCTCTGAGGGGTTTCGGGACAGCGTTCTGGAGGTGAATCGTTGCAGTGATCGGCTTATGGTGGTTAAGTTGCTCATTGATGGAGTAACGACCCACTTGATGAGCGCTTATGCGCCGCAGGCTGGCTGTAGCGATGCTGAAAGGATGAGGTTCTGGAACCAACTCGGAGATGTACTGAGTGGCATCCCGTTGTCACAGGGGATCGTTTTGGGAGGCGATCTGAACGGCCATGTGGGTGACAGGTGTGAGGAGTTTGATCGTGTTCACGGTGGTTTTGGATACGGCGGTCGCAACGCGGGAGGGGAGGACGTCCTCAGAACGTGTGCGGCTGCGGATCTTGCGATCGTGAACACGTTCTTCCAAAAGAAGACCGAACACCTAATCACCTACAGGAGCGGGCGGCATGCTACCCAAATCGATTACCTGCTCACTAGGAGGCACCACATCAGCAAAGTAGCCAACTACAAGGTCATACCCGGTGAGAGTCTCACTGCACAACACCGACTCCTTGTCATGGATCTCTGCGTAAGACCCAAGGAGAAGCCCCTTGAGCGTTGCCGACGCCAGATCAGGTGGTGGCGGCTGAACGAATCTACGTCTCAAGAGTTCGCCTCGGCTACAAGCGTTACCTGTGCTGATGCTGATGGCAAACCGGTCCAAGACCACTGGGATGGGATTCAGGATGCAATCACCACTGCGGCAAAGGCGGTGCTCGGGATCTCAAAGGGTGGACGCAAATGTGACAAGGAGACTTGGTGGTGGAACGCAGAAGTCCAGAGGGAGATCAAGGAGAAGAAAGCCTCCTTCTTAAAGTGGCAAGCGACCAGATCTCCTGAAGACCGCGACGCATATGGGGCTGCAAAACGCGCTGCTAAACAAGCTGTAGCCAGAGCCAGACGAGAACACTTACAACCGCTCTACGATAAGTAGGACTCGTCTGAGGGGCAGAAGCTTGTGTACAGAGTAGCTCGTTCTAGGGTCAAAGCTGCACTGGATATTTCCAAGTGCCGCTGTGTAAAGGACCCTAGTGGCAACCTATTATGCGAGGACCTCGCGGTGAAGGAGAGATGGCGCTCGTATTTCCACGAGCTGCTCAACGAGCAGCATAAGGAGGTGCAGCCACCGGACCTCCCTCCGAATCAAGGACTAGTGCCACCCATAACGCCTGATGAAGTCCTCAGAGCTCTTCGCCACATGAAGAATCGGAAAGCAGTCGGTGCCGATGGAGTCCCCATTGAAGCCTGGAAGGCGATGGGTTCTCGTGGTGTGGGCATCTTAACCGACCTTTATAACCGCATACTCTACACCGGGCGGATCCCTTGCCAGTGGAGACGGAGTATCATAACTCCAGTCTTCAAAGGGAAGGGATCGGTGCAGGAGTGCGGAAGCTATCGCGGTATAAAGGTAATGTCCCACACTATGAAGCTATTTGAGCGGATAGTTGACTCTCGGCTACGACAGGAGTGTACTGTCTCGGACTGTCAGTACGGGTTTCGACCTGGTCTTGGTACCATGGACCCTGTTTTTGCCCTAAGGATGATCATGGAGAAATACAGAACGAAGAACACGCCTCTGCATTTCCTGTTCCTGGACATGCAGAAGGCCTTCGACTGTGTTCCTCGCATGATGATCTGGTGGGCACTGAGGTCCAAGAGGGTGCCTGAAACTTATATTGACGTCATCCGAGACATGTACCACGATTCCGATTCAATAGTTAGGACTGCTGTTGGTGACACCAACCCTTTCCCCGTTACCGTCGGAGTCCACCAGGGATCCGTCCTTAGTCCCTTCCTGTTTAGCGTGATATTAGACGAACTGTCAACCAGCATCATAGACGCACATGAGCAACCCCCGTGGCTGCTCATGTATGCTGATGATATCGCGCTGACGGATTCGGACAGGGGACGACTGGTGCGACGAGCGGGTAAGTGGAAGGTGGCACTTGAGAACGGCGGTCTAAAACTAAACGTGGCGAAGACTGAATACATGGCCTGCAACACAGATCCCCCACCCGTACGCATAGACGGTGACTTGGTCGAGCGTACGGACCAGTTTAAATACCTGGGATCTGTACTTCATGCGTCTAGCGACATCGATTGCGACGTCAAAGCCCGCATTTCAGCAGCCTGGGCCAAGTGGCGTGAGGTGACTGGTGTCATTTGTGACCCCAAAATGCCGGTTAAGTTGAAGGGACAGGTCTATAAGACCATCATTAGGCCCGTCCTTTTGTACGGCAGCGAAACGTGGCCTGTACTTGAGCGACACAAGCAGATGCTGCGTGTCACGGAGATGAAGATGCTGCGCTGGATGTGTGGAGTGACGCGGAAAGACCGCATTAAGAACTCACGCATCCGGGGTAGCCTTCGTGTCCGTGATATTGCAGATAAACTGCAGGAGTGTCGCCTACGTTGGTACGGCCATGTTTTACGAAAACCGGCCAGCTACGTGGGAAACAAATGTCTCACCATGCCACCACCGCCGGGTCCCGGAAGAAGGGGCAGGCCCAAGAAGTGCTGGCTTGGCGTCGTTGAAGATGACATGCGTGCCAATGGTCTTTCCACCCAGGATGCCCAAGACCGTGCGAAGTGGAGTAGGTGCAGCAGGAAAGCGGACCCTGGACTCCGAGGCAACAGCCGAGGATGCGACCGGGACAAGCGCTAGGATGATGATGAGTTATTGAATCCCTACTAATATTATAAATGCGAAAGTAACTCTGTCTGTCTGTCTGTCTGTCTGTTACGCTTTCCCGCTTAAACCTCGCAACCGATTTTGATTAAATTTGGTACAGACAATCTTTAGACCCTGAGACAGAACATAGGCTACTTTTTATTTCGAAAAAAAGAAATCCACGCGGACGGAGTTGCGGGCGGCCGCTAGTACACAATAAATACACAATAAAAGTAGTATTAATTTATTGCCTCTCTATAGAATACAGAGGCACACAACACAATTATTGTACGCGGAAGTGACGTAGTATTGTAGTAGTTTTGATAACACAGTTTCTTGCAGTTAACGTCAATTTCATTGATAAACCTAACGACACTGATATCAAACTAATAAATACCTATAATTTAATTGAGAACACGAAGCACGCGCGTTATTTTGTTATCGGCTATTATTTAATATTCGTAACCATTTTGTCAAAACATTTACGTCTTATTTAATAGTGATGTAATAAATATATCAAACTTTGTTTCAAGCACACAATTTTTTCAGAAAGTGCTTTACTTATTTATTTATTGTATTGAATTACCAACATTTGTTTACACTGTTTCTTAAATGAAATATACAATGCAATACTTAATTAAGTGCAACAAATAATTATAGGTAAATACAGCATGGCTAAAGAACTTAACAAATAAAAACACAACAAAATTAGACACACAATATCACATATATATAACATTACAAAGAATGTTGAAAAAAGACGAAAATGAAAATACTTACTTATGGCAGAACTACTTCTATTTAATTTTTATATTAAAAACCTTAATCTAAAATCATATAATGACGACCCGCTTGGTGTAGTGCTCAAGAAGTTGACGATTACACTAAGAAGTTGCGGGTTCGATCCCAGCACTGGATAAACATTTCGTGTGCATGAACATGTCTGTTGTCCTGGTCTGGGTGTTTTAGGAATATAACAAGCTTCGAGCTTAGTTTAGATATAGGCAATTGGTGTGTTAAGGAATTATTTGTTTACGTATTTATTGTATTAGGTACTTGATTAATAATGTCATCAAAACAATTAGTTTTGAAAACCTAAAACCGGTGGCCAAAAAGTTGTTGTTATTATGTTTCTGTCTTTAAAAAAACAAAACGTATGTAACCAGACTTAACTTGTAGGCATCGACGCCCGATTAGGTGAAATCAGACACCAGTAAGCTTCAACCAACAATCCATTGAGCCAATTATTGCGACCATTTTCTGGGTCAAATTGGCGTGTTGGTCATTGCCACAATATGCGGTAAATTAGACAATATTGATAATAATAAATGCAGATTTGAGGCAGACTTCCAGTTAGATAAATAAAAAATAATAAAGAAATATAATATTACAAATTTTTGATTATAATTTAAACCTACGATAAGGTTGAACTATTTAAGAAAGAATTTACTAAATGTAAGTATATTAATGTGACGACCTGAATAGTAGGCGTTATATTAAAAAGGTAGCCGTCAAAAAGTACACCAGAGTTCATGGGTTCGATCCCCGCACAAATAATCGTGTCGATCAATGTATATTATCCACATAACCCACTTTTCTGACCTTAAACGTTAACATTGCTCGTTTAATTATGATATTTTATACAATCCAAACACTGGAAGCAAACAGAAGTTATCCCAATAAAATGGGATTCGACACGAACTGAGACTTTAAACAGGCAATGCCGTATGAGGTCAATGATCTTTCAACATTCTAGTTTTAGTGCAAGCAACTTTCGCTGTTGTAAATACTAGTGGGCTAGCCAGTCTAGAACCCATTAATTAAAGTCTAGAGATTAATTGCGCAGTTATTCAATATGCGTTAAAAGTGTTAAGTTGCAAATTTAATAAGGCTGGAGCTCGTAGCAGTAAGGCATCTAAAAGATACTTAAGGACAGACTTGAATCCTGGGCTGGAGAATCACCTAGTTCCGCACCGCATCTCAAAGGCGATCATAGGCTTAAACTCGAATAAACTGCAACTCAAACTGTTGTTCCTCAACTTCAAAGTTACTAATATAATAAGTATTGGCAAATACATGACCGTGGCGATCGCTAAGGTTCTCATTGCGAATTCTAGGGTCGATTGGAGCCTAATTTGTTCACGGTTCAAAACCAAATATTTTACGGCTGCTGCAAGAACATGCACAAAGATCCAAAGCATTTACGTCTAAGAATGTTCACTAATGGAAAATGATCACCGCTGCCCATAGACATCAACAGCCGCACAAGGGTCGCACATGCGTTGCCTGCCTTTAAGATCCCATACCCTCCCAAACTGAGCAAATTTTTATATTAAATCAAAAAACAATGTTTAACTCCTTTCTCACGTCTGCTTCAGGTCACGGCAAGTTCAACTACCTAGTCCTTCTCACCAGCGGGCTGATCCTACTCAGCGTCTCCATGGAGTCAGTGGGCATGAGCTACGTGGTGACGGCTGCGGAGTGCGACCTGGACCTGAGCAGTGAGGATAAGGGGTTGGTCACTGCTGCTGCATTTATCGGTGAGGAATTATCCAGTTCATCAACCAACTTCCAAATCATCATCATGTGCCTGTTGCATGCAATCAACTGCAGGAAATAAACTTTTTCAATCGCTTGGTTATTCTTGATCCTCCAAATTATCTAATTGCCTTGTTTAGAATAGGCAAAGTTAAATGAACATCAACTGGATCTGCTGCTTAAATGCAACACAACTCTAGGGAAGTTTCAGCCTCCTGGCTTTGACCCTCGATGTTTGACACTGTAAAGCCTACGCGCATTTCCATAACGAAGGGCTGCTTTAAAGTCGCGTCGGCTCTATGAACTACAACCAATTGGTTAGGTAGTGGCAGAAAAAATGAAGTTTGACTGCTGCTGGTACGTAAGCATTATCGCCTGTAGACATCGTAAGATCAATTATCATAGCAATTTTACGAACTTAATCGCCATAACCTGGGAAATCATAATTCTAATTAAGTTCACTTTATATCTTCTAGGTATAATTTGCACATCATTCCTGTGGGGGTACCTGGGCGACCGCCTGGGCCGAAGAGCGGTGATGCTGCCTGCCATGTTGGCGTCTGCCGTCGTCTCCGTCGCTTCAGCATTCTCCACTCAAGTCTGGATACTGTTGGTGCTCAGAATACTGACTGGATGCTTGTAAGTTAAAAGCAATTTGTAGTTAACTGTTGTAATCACATTTCGTCGGCTGTGGACGTGCATTCCATTTGATGCGACTAGAGGGAACCGTTGGCTTTTATTATGTAGTTTGACGTTTACTTCATAACTCTTTAGGTGCAGGCCTTGCCCAGTTGTTGTCCAATGTCCATTTTCATCACCCTGGCCAGGCGGGGGTTGACAACCGCAGTATAGTGAACGATAAAACTCGAGACAACATCCTGTAGAATGTTTCTTAGTCGTTCCTTACCACACCCACGAGAATAAATGGTTTCTACCACTCATCAACATTCTCCTGCCCTTATCCCGCACTAGGCGGTTTCGGCACAACATGTTCTCTTCTTGCGCTCTCTCCTATCAGCCGTCATTGCTACTTCTATGCATTACATTGTAGTACTAATCTAGGCAGCAATAAACGAACCTAGTCTAGGAAAATCTTGTTAGCGTAGGTAAAGGATGGTTTCGCCGTGTGACAGACTGGTATTATGCGTGAACTTTAGAAACAGGTTCAAAAGATAAAAATCTGATTAAAAAAACAATCTGCTTTTGTCTAAATATACGAGGAATGTCGTGCAAAAAAATTATGAATAATTGTGTCTATAGCAGTTTAATACTTGTCTCGACTAGAAGGTTAAAGCTGGTTTTCCAGCAGATATAAAGAGTGCGAATGCGACATTTAATAAACGAAATCGAAACTACATAACTTAATTCGGGATCAAGATTTATCGCAAACACTTAAATTGAAACTAAACTAAATGTGACGAGAGGTATTAATAGATATCTAGTTATCAGATAAGTCGTAGAAAAACATTTTAATTAAAATTCGAATTGAAAAGCAGCCGATATAAAAAATAAAGCGATGTCTATTTACATTTTTATTGTCATTTAACATGGTTTATTAAACAATTTTGATTGAGGATCCGATTTGCATGTATATTAAGCATATTATTATGTTATCGTATGATAATTTGAATTCGCAGACAGGTCTACCAAATTGTGAATGGCATGTTAACCAGACAACCTTGCTTAATCAGAATCCACATCTACGATCGAAAAGACTGCAGAATTATGAAATAAATAAATAACTTTCTTGCCATCACACTTTTACTTTAAAATACCCGGCCCTCTTACTTTGCGACACGACATTTTGTTTTTATTTCCATTTAAATGCCTATCTCTTCTGCTCATTTCTCTTACCACATAATGCAAAGAAGTCCAAATGTTTGCTTGTAAGTCCAGCGAACAATAATGCTCTTGTGATACTCATCCCTTTTCATCGTAACAGAACATGGGCTGGAAGGGCGAAAAATGTTTTAAAACTATTTTATACATATTTATTTTATATCATATTCTTTTCTATCGCAGAGTATCAGCATCCAGTGCAACAGTGTACGCGTATTTGGGAGAGATGCACCAGAACTCCAGGAGGGCCTCTGCCATTGCTTGGGGGTCTGTCTTCATATCCTTCTCCTTCATCACGTTACCAGGTAAACTTGTCCAGAAGATGATGATGATAATTAATTAAGAAGATGATTTTCGAACACATTTTTTTTGTATAAGCACGGTACATTGGCTCTCCTCTGCCTGATGGTAAGCAAAAGATGAGCCCAAACTGCCCTGACAATGGATGTGGTACCAAAGTGGTATCCTATCCGCCACAAGATACTTCTCTTGAAGGAATCCAGGTTGTTGGTTGAAGGACGAAACAAGCCTTAATGGTAACTCAATGATCTTTTGAAGGGTTTTTTTTAATTGTACATCAATTATTATTTCATATTGTTATGTAATAGACAGAAACAAGTAATACTTTGTACCTCTGATTAGGAATTATTTGAGTCCTTGGCGCTAAAACTTCATAGACTCGCTATCGCATGACCGATTTATAGGGCAATCACGTGTCGTACAGATAACCTCTTTACTATACGCACATATTAATAGTCAATACCTCCCCCAACTAGTATACTCAAGTAGGTACACGAATTGTGTTAATATCTCAAGATTCTCTTTGATTTTGATTTTATTCACATTAATGTGATTCATACTTCATACCAAAATCTTTTACATACTCGAAAGTGTATTTGCAAATCTCCAAGAAAATAAACGTGACAAAAATGACAAAAACAAATGATAACCTCTTGATAACTTTTGACTGTTGCTCACAGTGGGTTTATTGAAGAACGGCTAATACGAGTGATTCTCATTACATAAGATGATCCATTAAGGTTGACACTAAGCCTTGATTGATACCTACACTGTTTTAGCCTAGGTCATATCTTTCTTTTCCGTCTTCTTAAATGTATCATGGATTAGCGTATGATTAATCTTAGAAAGATTTTCCTTTTCAGTTAAATAAGGTTTGATGTTTCCACTACTGTGATCCAGTATATACTATAACCGTCATTATTATAAAAGAGAATCTTTAGTTGTCACCCCTCACCCGATGCAATATTAAGTGCTTCTTTATATAATTGTGCATTTGAGATAAAATTAATCGATTGACTTATTGTAATAACTTTTTATTTCCAGGTCTAGCATGGATAATAATTCCCGGCAAATGGTCATTCGTCCTTGGCTCCCTCACCCTCGTTCCCTGGAGGGTGTTCATCGCTTCCTGGTGCGTCCCAGGGCTGGCTGCTGCTCTCCTGCTTCTGTTCCTGCCCGAGAGCCCCAGGTTCCTGCTGGCTGCGAAGGGCCCTGAAGCTGCCCTGCCAGTCCTGGCGCAGATCTACGCTTGGAACAATGGCGCTAAGGCTTTTAGTTTCCCAGTAGGTATCATTATTCGTACGTGTATATAATATACATATTCGTTCACTTCAAGCTATTTTCGTGCCAATTTCCTAGCCCCAAAACCCAAACTAAGCTTGCAGCTTTTCCAATGGAATCAAGGAACAGATTCAAATATTGAAAAAAAAAATTGTAAACATCCATGACTCGTGTACAAACAAATGCCGATGTTCATCACATAAACATTTGCCCCTAGCGAGTTTCGAATCCGCGACCCTTGGTTGCCAGTGCCCTCTGACCACTAGACCAACGGTAAAGTATCAGCCTATCAATGTGCCACTGTTGGGCAAAGGCTTCCATCATTTGAAATTATGTTTTCGTTACAAATTTGGGTTCTGTGATCACAGCACAAACCCGGGCTGTGTACAGAAAAATCGACACAAATTTTTCCCGACCCAGGAGTCGCATTCATGACCTGAGCCCGATACTTAAACCACTAGACCATAAACGCGTGAGACCAACGGGTCCGTCGTAAAATATCTACTACTACTACTACTACTATTGTAGCGCAGCGACCCAAAGTGAGTCTTAGCCTCCGATAATAATTTCTTCCATTTCGGTCTGTCCTGCGCCACCTCCGTACAATATCTAAAATATCTCTTTTCCTATTTCTGTCTTCCAGGTGAAGAAGATAGCAACAGGCAGCGTAGACGCGAGCAAGCTGGCCGGCATCGCTGGCGCTCTGCAGAATTTCACCCAGCTGTTCCGGCCGCCGCTGCTGCGCTGTGTCGCCATCTCACACATCTCCATGTTTGCCGTCTTCATGCTGTGAGTGGCTTTCAGCTTTAGAACATCTTTTGTTAACGCAGCGAATGCATTGTGTCTCTCTGTGCTGGATTCTTTCGCTGTGTTGGAGCTCTCAGTGACCTGTGGGGCACTTTTTCTGGGGTTATGACCTCTGGCTATATCATGGATCATGGATATCAACAACCACATTAGGCTCGCAGGTGCGTTGCCTGCCTTAAAGGCTCCATACACTCTCCAACTAAGCTCTGGCGACCTAACTCACCAGCAGAAACATATCACAACTGTGATCTTCTGCAAGGTGAACGTATGTTTCTGCCCATTACCACAAACATATCTGAGACAGAAGAAATGGTTCTATGCTATGCCACTTTAGAACAGACTCATTAGAATAGAATAGAAAAGTTCGTCACAAGTCAAAACTATCCGTAACGGATTGTTTAGAACTGGTTTTCAAGAATTAAAACCTTATAAAAAAAGTATAATCAAACATAAGAATTCGGACACTTTTATTATCCTACGCTTTTTCTTTTACTCATTGACAATTACCATTCGGCTTCAGTTCTAGCGGTCTTTACGTGTGGGTGCCAGACATTCTGAACAACATACTCAAGAATACCAGTGAGGAGAGCGTCACAATCTGCAGTATTATACAGGAGAAGATTATGTCGCAGAGAAACCAGTCGGTGAGAAATATTTTTATTCGTTAAAATTAAATGATACTAAATGACTCAGTGTATTACATTTAAAACTGTAAGCTAGTGTTATTTTATTACAGTACAGTATAAACGACAAAACACCTATGGAAATGGCACAAGACTTGGAAACGGGCCGTTCAAACATATGGCACGGTCTCCTATTATAATGTATTTTCTTAAATTTAACAAAGCATTAATGTTTTAGTTCTAGCTTTTTACATGATCAGTATTTTCTTTGCAGTGGAAGAATTACTAAACTTTTATGTTACAGCTATTTGCTGTTGAAGGGGCCTGCAAGTCAGATGTGTCAATTGGGGTGTTCCCGATCTCTATGGCGATGGGAGCGGTGTTCGCACTCACCTATCTGGCGATAGGTGTCTTCATCAATAAGATTGGAAAGAAAACTTTGTACAGTAAGTGAAGTAAGATGATTCAACTAATGACGTCAATGATAGACAGTCGCTAAATACTGGTAAATACTGGTATTTAGCGACTGTCTATCAGCTAAGGCAGCATTACATTCTGTAAATATTAGTTATTAGCCAAGGCCATTCCTGTTCTTTTCACGGGAGCATTTAATCGGGATGAAAAGTATCCCATCATCTAAATCAGGCCATACCCTACCTGTATAACAAATTTGATCAAAATTCATTCAGAAGCGTGATTGTCGGACGAACATAAAAAAACAATATAAGTGTGATAGCGTCAATATCAAAGAAAGCATTACAACAACACCTTTCTCTTCAAGCATAAATTCACGCAGACGAATTACCAATAAAGCAAGTTCTGCTAGGTGAAAACTTTCACTTAAGCCATATTGAGCGATTACCTACTTCTCTCTTAAATGTAATAAATTATATAACCCAACAACTATAGGCGTCGAAAGTAAAAGTATGTGAATAACGTAATTAACAAAATCTTTTCAAGATCAAATGATCCTTTTCTTGTATTCTTGTAACTACATAATACAACATACATCTAGATATTTTTTTCGGATCCATCGAAAAGAGGCCATGCATATTTTGGAGGGTTCTACTGACTGTTTTAAGAGAGGTAGAGCCTAGCATTCCACTCGAATGAGCCGCTCGTTTGGGGAAGTATCTTCACAGAAGACCACAGTAAAGAAGCACTTCGTAAGTTTTGAACTATGTTTCTGCTGCTAAGTAAGGTCGCCAGAGCTTAGTTTGGAAGCGTATGGGGTCTTAAAGGCAGACAACGCATCTGCGACCCTTGTGCAGTTGTTAATGTCCATGGGCAGGGGTGATCACTTACCATCAGGGGATCCTCTTGTTCGTTTGCCTCCTTATGACATAAAAAGACCTCGGTCAGGCAAACAGATACCCATAGTTATCGTTTTCTTTCACAGGCGGCATCATGTTCGTCTGTGGTTTGACAACGACGGCAGCTGCGTTCGTGCCACAGGGAGCAGCAGCTACTGCCCTGCTCATCATCGCTCTCTGCTCCGGCTGTGCTGCCTCCATCCTGGCCGCTATTGCTGTCGACGTCTTCCCTACTAGTTTGAGGTGAGGTTCGGAACAACACGAAACTCTGAATCACTGAACGCAGCCCGGGTTTGTGATAGCCAACCCGCATAATCAAAGCATAATCTCTTGCGGCATAAACGTTATAATAATGACAATTGAAGGAGCAATGTGTGGTTCAAAATGGGTTCAAAAAAGGTTGTTTGTATTGTGTCTTTTGTATCAACGTTTCGCTAATGTGTCAGACATTCCAACTCATTTTTTTTAAATATAATTTTATAGGTACTTTTGTGTCACTCAATCTGTCGTGGTTAAGTTTTTTGTGTCTGCTCTAATAAAATTTTACCTGATGGAGTTACGAGGACGATATTATTATGTTTTCGTAATTTTGGAAATTTCATTATCCTCTTCGGACAAAAATAATTTTCAGGGCTATGGCCATGTGCGTTATGTACATGGTAGGCCGGACGGGGGCGGCTCTGGGCTCCTATCTGCTCGGCGCCACGCTTAACACCCACTGTCTCACCGCCTTCTCCGTGCTCGGCTGTTTTAGTGCAGGTGAGATGATATCCCTTCTATCCTTACTTATATTATATATGCGGAAGTAACTCTGTTTGTATGTCTGTGTGTTGGCCTGTTGCGCTTTCCCGCTTAAACTTCTCAACCGATTTTGATGAAATTTGGCACAGACAACCTTTAGACCCGGAGAAACACCAAAAGCTATCTTTTATTGCGACTAAGTCGGGGGCGGCCGCTATTATAATATTATGCGATAAATATGTTATTCTCTCGCCACCAGAAAAACTCGACCATCGGCGAGTTTACCACTTAAAATAACATGCTGCCTGTGACTCGGAAAATACGTTTAGCTTTTCCTGTTCCTTCTTTGTGGTCCTTGATCGTCTGTGCGACATTTTTCTCTACACATATTTGGCTGTGAGATAAGCCATCTGAGCCACTTATGCATAAGTGAAGAAGCCTGTTAGGCGGCGAATGTTTGGACAGAGATCTGCACCTTGATTTTATATGCAAATCAAACAATAAAAAATTACAACACATTACACTTTTTTTTCAGGATCCATAGTCCTGATGGTGTTTTGGCCTAAACCAGAAGAAGTGAGAGAAAAAATGGAACTCAGGGGTCTCACGTACTGAATAGTATAGTGTTAAGGAATAGGTTTATTTACTAAGATAGGTAATACCTATTATACCTATAGATTGTGTGCATGGTGCAGTGAAGTGTATACGCGTGGTTTCTCAACAGATTGTTGGTTTATTTTAAATGAAAATGAGAAATTTAAGGGAGTATTGGCAAATAATGAACGGTGCTTCCAAGAGAAGGTGTTCTGAAAGGGAACGATTTTCAAGTTTGTCTTGTGAAAAATATTGTTCAGCCTTCCCAAATATCCTCCAGATGACTCACAAAAGGGAATAGAACGAATTTAGTCCTAAAAAAGTGATCTTTAGATATATTTTCTATATACATGTATGTAGCAAACGTTATTAACGCCATCTGTAGGTTCTAAAATGTTATAAGTACTATGCATTCCCGTTTGTTGAATAAATTCGATAGATGGCGCTTAATAACATTAAGATTGTTAACTTTATTGTATGTCTGGAAGTGACGTCATCTGGAGGATTTTATACATTTTCATCACACATTTTTAAACAGATGTAACCTCGATAGCGTTATTCATAAGGATGCACTGATTGTTAACCTGGCCCTTATAATGCTCCAATCGAAGTTTGACACTAAAATATCTTTAGTGCCAATAGTTTTTAAAGTGTTGTCTTCATCATAGAGACTGATTTTAATTTTATATTTTGTTAATCTCTTTTTAATAATCCGAATCTGAAAAAAATACTATTTAGTACCTAAATGTTTCTTTTCTTTTCTGCCATTTTCACTTACATCTCAATTTAAATTGCACGTACGCGTAGGTACTTTTGTCTGGAGGAAACTTTTACAAGTTAGTACCTAAAATCAACAGGAGGTAGGTACTTTTGTCTGGAGGAAACTTTTACAAGTTAGTACCTAAAATCAACAGGAGGTGGCGTTTGCTATCTCATTTTAATATTTATCAACATCATGAGCTGAATCATGCAGATTTGCATTTAAGCCTCACATAAGGATCTGATTAATATTGCATTAATTGCATCCACGAGTTTTCTTATATCTTTGTTACGTGGATAACGATCTGGTCGATGGATAAAAACCTTCCATCCTTTGGTGAAAGGACCAATCTTTAGCCTCGTACGTACGCATTTCGCTATTCGATTATTGAATAGAGCATCAACTTTAAGTCCGCTAGATTCTTAATCAATATTTATGTTTCTGGGTCATATATAAGCTCGACAACTGGTTCCCACGTTTTTTTACGGACCGATTTCTCTTATCGCAGCTGAAGGCTAAATGTAAGTACAGCTTAACCGGACAATAGGCTCCCACGTCAGTGATAACCAGAGCTATAGGCGAAGATTGTTCAAGTGAATGTAGAAGCTCCTTAAACTCTATAACCAATTTCAATTTGGATCAATCAAAAAAAAATCTACGAATTGAGGGATGCACGAAATACACTAGTATTTCGTGCATCCCCCAGACTTTCAGGTTTGACTTTTACCTTTTGACCATTTTACTCTTTGATCTGAGCTTTGACTCTACATCGCTTCAATAATTTTAAATCTGAGATTTTTTAGATCGGTGGCAAAGTGGCGCTGTAAACCGTTAGCAAGTTGGATAAAAAAATATATATGTCATTAGAGTCCCTCAATACAATAGGGAAGGGTTGAAGGTGACAAATGTCTTCGTCATTATTTAGCGATCAAGATAATCGGTATCTGATCCAGTTGATGATGGTTGACACCTTTTTTGGCCTTGTTAGCCACCTGCGAAAAAAAAAGGTGTGGATTTTGACGCGAGCCATTTTCTAGCTATGCGGTGACCGTTATTTTTGTCTACAACAGCGACCCAGTTTACTACAAAAAGATATGAAACCTGGTATCATAAGTACTCGGGAATCGATAATTTTATTGTTTTGAGTGCGTAGGTACTACGTATTTGTGCACACTGACTTGGAGTGGGTGTTGTCTATCATATAAGTAATATCAAAAGCTTTCTGAAATTATGAAGACTTCTTCTATGAAAAATAAGGGGCAGCAGATTCTTCTTTTATTATGTTGATATATAATTGATTATTTATTACGTTTTTGTCTATCAAGCTTTTTATTAAAATATGTAAGGAAAAATGACATTAATGCAGGGTCGAAAAAAAAATGCCAAAATGATCATAGTTGGGAGCGAAAAGTACTTCAACTAAAAAACTTTCTTGGTCAATCATCTCCGGTCCCGGGAATGTTGTGATAAACATTTTATGGAGAAATAATAGCGTCTAGATATCACCCTTAAAAAACAACCCCTAAAAAAACTTAGAAGCAGGTAGTGGTATTACGATGTATCGAGTTCCTTGGGACGGATTTTGCCGACTCTGGAAGATTTTGATGTCATTTGGTTAATAAGTACCTTTTGAGGTTGTTTTATTTTGATTACGCAACTTTTGAATTTTTGAGATGAGGTAGTCAAGTGGTTTTTCTCGCTACATTTTACATTTTTACAGTAAGTAAGCGTACTTGGGGTTAATTGAAAGAATCTTAGAGGTTTATAGTTTACCAACCTTCCTAATACCTATTACATGAAATGAATGTTGTATGTATTTTAAATTCTGTAGGTGTTAACGTGAAGCTCAAGATTATTAAGAGTGGTTGAGATGGACTTTTCTATGCACACATAGCATACAAACATGCGATATATGTGATTATAGACTATGTGTGATTATAAGTACGGATTATAATTACCTATATACAAATTATATTTTGTCTCTTACTTGATTTTTTGAGCGATGACATAAAATTATTTTTCCAGGTAAGTATTTATTTATTTATTTATTTATTTAAGCCCTTTTATTCCGAAATACATGTTTTTTTTTTTTGTATGAGTTTTTCTTTTTATAGTATATCACGTAATTCGGCGTGCCTCTTGGCATAGGCCTCCTCCAGCTCCTTCCATTGAGCTCGGTCTTCTGCAACTCTGGTCCAGTAGGGTCCTAGGGTGAGGCGGATTTCGTCACTCCATCTTGCTTTTGGACGCCCTGGTCTTCTGGCGTCTCCTCTTGGATACCATAATGTTACTTGTTTGCTCCACTTGTTGATTTTGGAGCGTAGCATATGCCCTGTCCAGCCCCATTTTAGATGGTCTATGCGAGCTATTATGTCTGTTGCTTTTGTTTTCCCTCTTATTTCTGAACTTCTGATCCTGTCAATTAGCCTGATTCCCAGCATACTTCGTTCCATAGATCTTTGTGCTTTGGCAAGTTTTTCTCTTAGTTTATCCGTCAATGTCCATGTTTCGCAGCCATATGTCATGCAGGGAAGGATACAAGTGTTGAACGTTTTTCTCTTTATGTGTACACCAAGGTCTTTGCTCTTCATTATCTCTTTCAATGACCAGAATTTCTTCCAGCCACAGGCAATTCTTCTGTTTATTTCCTTGTACATGCATTCTTCTGGAGACATGATTTGACCCAGGTAAACATATTCTTTCACATATTCGAACTTAGACCCGGAGACTTCTATGTTGCTTTGTATTGAATTTGTCATTAGTTTAGTCTTGCTTATGTTGATTTCTAAACCCGCTTCTCTGCTTTCTGCTACCAAATCTTGTATCATCTTTTCTAGTTTTTTGGGATCTTCTTCTAGCAGGACAATATCGTCGGCAAATCTTAAGTGATTCAGTCGACAACCATTTATACAGATACCATAGTTGTCCCAGTCCAATCTTCTAAATATGTATTCCAGCACAGCGTTAAAGAGCTTAGGAGATAGTGGGTCTCCTTGTCTTACTCCTCTATTTATTGGAAAGGGTTCTCCTTTTGACTCTAATTTGATGCTGCTTCTGCTCCTTTTATATATGGACTTGATTAGCTGTATGTAGACATTTTCAACTCCTTGTTCTTTTAGGCACAGCCAGATAAATTTGTGTTTGATGCTATCAAATGCTTTGGAGTAGTCTATAAAGCAAATATATAGTGCCTTCTGGTATTCACTATATTTTTCTAGCACTTGCTTAATCGTGTGTATGTGGTCTATTGTACTGTAGTCCTTTCTAAATCCTGCCTGTTCAATAGGTTGGTTTTCGTCTAAGGTCTTTGTTATTCTTTCCAGGATTACTTTTGCAAATACCTTGTACACGTTAGATATTAGGCTGATTGGTCTGTAGTTGCTGATATCTCCTGTATCGCCTTTCTTATGGAGGAGTATTATGTACGATTCGTTCCATTGTTCAGGAATAGTACCCGTTGTTAAAATCTCGTTAAATATCTTGGTTAGAATTGGGTTTATTTCTTCTATTGTACCTCGGAGTAGTTCGTTTGTTATATAGTCAGGTCCTGGGGCTTTTTCTAGTTTCTGTGACATTACAGCTTTCTGCACTTCCTGCACGAGTATCGATGGGACTTTTTCATGATTAGTAATAGGGTCGCTGTGATCGTTCTCTCCTAGGTCAATGTCTTTGTTCGAGTAAAGAGATCTGTAGAAATCTGTGGCAAGACTCTGGATTCGTCTGCGATTTGTTACTTCTTTGGATCTTCTGTTTTTTAGTTTTGGTATCCATTCCATTCCTTGTTCTCTTAGTTCCTTGAAAGCTTTTCTTGTTCCTCCAGTTTTTTGGATTTCGTCTTCAAGCTTTTCTATTCTTCTCTTTTTTCTATCCTTTCTCATGCTTTCTCGGATCTGTTTGCTCAATCTAGATATTATGTTGCGGTTTTCTTCACTTTTGGATTTGTCTGTCATAACTGACTTTCTCTCTTCCAAAAGCTTTAGTGTCTTCTCACTAAACTTCAAAACTTTGCTTACATTTATCTTCCTTATATTTGACAGTTGTATGTTTAAGGCATCATATTTTTCTGTAACGCTTCTGTCCGAATTTACTACCCCTTTTAGTTTGTTGATGAATGAGGTGTCCAGCTTTTCTCTGTGTTGTTCTACCGTCAGTTTGTTTGCAATTCTATTTCTTGGTGTTTTCGTTTGGTGTACTTTTAAGCGGCCTCGTACCATACGGTGGTTTGTATTAAAGTTCAGATTTTGAATTATGTGTGCATCTTGGAAGAACATAGGTTTGTTTCCAGGTAAGTAATAGTACGTAATTAAATTTTGCTAAAAGTCAAATATAATAATTATCTCCTATACACAGGAACCATACTGTTGGTCGGTTGGCTAATTAAAATACTTCCACAGGGCAGGGTAGCCTGAGGGGTCATGATCGTACGTTACTGTTTACCCTTCAATTTGAGGGAGGTATTCTAGTGGCAGGGATAAATTCATTCAGTGCTTTTGAAAATGGTGACTTATAAGATGACAAATCAGCAATCGGTTTTGGATAAAAAAAGAAACGTTATTTCAAGCGATCTTCAGAGTTCGCCTCAATAACAATAATGTACATATTTTAAAATTATAAACTCCTTTAGTTACCCAGCAATCTAAGAAGAAACATTGACTAGTCTAAAATGTATTTCCTATAATCACTATCTCAATGCTAATACATGTACACATTTTCTCGCCGTGGCTGATTTGCACAACAAAGGCAGTTAAAATCTAATTTAATATTATTTACCCGCGGCTTTGTCCGCCTTATCAATATTCATATGTTATCCCATGGCAGCCTTTAATCGGGTTAAAAGGATCCTATCACCTAAGTCAGCCCATATCCTACCGACCAATTGTCATCAAAGTCCGTTCAGTAGTTTCAGCGTGAATGTCGGCCAAACAACCAAACTACGAAACTTTCACATTTAAATATGTATGATAATAAATGATGCATCAAATATTTCGAGTGCAAGATGGCCGAATAGGACCCTGTGTCGCACCCTTCACCACCCCACATGAGCCGTGATGGTATCGGGGCAATATGGTTGACCTTGTCGACTTCTGACTTTACGGCTTTAACTTTTATGAACCCATGTTGATGACCATTGGTTTTTTGAAGATACATAAATCTATTGGCAATGGAATAAGGTTTGATTTCGAATGTTTAAAAATAAATTAGTTAATCTGATCTTGAGTGTGTAAACGTAAAGCGAAATAAAACTGTTTAAAAAGTGGGTAAACAATGCATAGAACTGCGTACAAAAATATTGGTTGGTATCATTTAAAATGTTAATTTACAGTTAGTTATTTTTACAAATTTTGTTTAAAAGTCTAGAGTCTAGTTTGTAGCTATGGTTTTAGCATCATAATTCCACATTATGCACCTATCTACATAGTTATAACTGCCTCCGTGGGGCAGTGGCCAGGTTGCACTTTAATGCGCCGTCCGCGCCGGAGTTCCTGGGTTCGGTTCCAGGTCGGACCGATGAAATTGTCTCTATGTTTTTCTGTTGTGATATCATAGATACAGTCCGGAGTTTGAAAGTTGGCGGTGTAATAACACCGTCTCTGAAAGCACGTAAAGCAGTTATTAATATGTCCTGCGTACCTACTTGGCTAATCGTAAGATTGGCTGCCGTGGCCGAATTCGGCTATAATTTACCTAGTCATAAGAAACATTATGTTGCAATTGTATCCCATCGAACAATGATTAGGTATCTTCTACTGTAAAAACAGTAGATATAAAAAAAACCTTAGTTCCCAGCACGTGTGGCGGCTCAGGTGGGCATGCCACGTGTAACGGCCGGCCCATATGCCACCGGTCGCGGGTTCCAACCCCGGCCTAATTTACTATCGCGATGTTTTTGTGGAATTGGCTCGGCCAATTACAGCAAAGTGCGTAGGGATTGTGGTGCAGTGTATTTTTATTTATTTATATGTTTTAATGTCAATTGCAAATGTAAAGTACCTAAAATTAAAAATATTTTAAATCTCTTTGAAAAAGTTTTAAAACTTTACAAAAAGGTGCTCATCGTTATAGTAGGTATTGTACATTTTCGAGCGAATGTATTTTCAGGCTATTTTTCACTTCTCAATTTCACGGTTTGATTAACAGAAACTGTTGTGTGTTGTATTTTTCGGTATTTTTATATTTGAGTCTACTGAAAGCCCTAATTAGATGCTTACCTACTGAGCGTATAATGACAACCCTGGTGTTTCAGCGTATAACTTTCAGATGTGCACTACCCCTTCTCTTATTAACCGACTTAAAAAAAAGAGGAGCTTTTTAGTCCATTTTAATATGTTTTGTAATATGTTGTTTTGAATTCGGGTTTTATTTCGGCTCGTATTAATAAATCGCACTCAACTCTGAGCTCGATCTTGAGCGCGAACTTGAGGTGCTATTTTGTATGAGAATGACATAGTAAGTTCGTGGTCAAGATCGAGCTCAGAGTTGAGTTCGATTTATTAATACGAGCCTAAGAGTTCTCAAAGGATAGTAAGTGAACTCTTAATTGCAACACATCTGCTTGGCGATACGATCTCAATACGTAACGTATTCGTCACGGTCGCTGGCTTCCGATTATCATATAAACGGTATTGCACACCCGGTAATGTGGTGGAATTTTGACCCCTTCACAGTATGCTTCCCTAGTTGACAGCCTTTGAGCATAGTAGTTATAAAGCTACGTCTAAGGAATGACACGGGTTCTAATGCAGGGATCAAGAACAAAATTGTTTTTAAGGTTTGGATTTTCTTTCTGGGAAGCCTTTGAGATATTGGTGGATTCTAATATATCCTCCTTATATTACGTCAGTAGGCAAAAACAATTCTAAGATTGCGTTTATTCAAATGAAAGAAATATTATTTATTTAGGTAGGCTTAAGGCATGCTCTAATGAATCGTAAAAAACCCAACCCATCGACTCGGAAAATACAGTAATCTATCGAGAAGAACCGTCAAGACAACAGAAGTTTGGTCTTTTCAACAGCGAAAAACGCTAAAACATTTACTAATAAAACAAAAAAATATATACAAATTAAACGCTTGTGTATCTAAGTTCTTCGTCCTCATATTGATAATGAGTATCTACATAAAACACGATAACTAATTATTCAGACCGCGTTTGTTTTTGTAACGCTAAAGTTTATGTGTCTTTTCTTCCTTCATTCTACGTTGCTACATAAAATGAACTTGAACTCTTAAATATTCAGTTGTCACGTTTTTTTTTATAACACTGAAGTTTATGTGTCTTTTCTTCCTACATTCAATGTTGCTTGCTATATAAAATGAACATAAACTCTTCAGTAGTCAATCGCGTTGTCGTATGTAAATGCCCAGTAAGGCACAGTAATTGGCCGTGGGAACGACGCCACCTGTCCTGTGTCTTGACCTGGACTTTCCCATAAGGCACGCTCACGCACCGTGACCTTACCCAGCCTTGCCACCCTCGGTGCTCTATGGGAAAATAATGGGTGGCAATTTACTTCTTTATTTTTAGCATAATTTGCCAGTGATCGCATCTTGGGGTGGTTTTACTTGCAACAGTTGTGAAGGATTGTGGGATACTTATGTGACTGCGACGTTGAAGTCTTATGTTAATTCTTGCGGTCGGACAATGGCATAATCTACATATTGATGCTTAAGTTCCGAACGTTCTAATTGTATTCATCTGCCCGCAGTTTCTTTCATTGCTTGAAACTTGTAACATTTGTCATGCGACACTTATTTGTCCTAAACATTGCCTCAGGGTGCTTAAGAATAGATAAACCATTTAAAGTGCCTGGGTGTTCGTAACAATACGTATGTGTGTACGTTACCAGCTTCCTAATTATTTCTAACTAGCGGCCGCCTGCGACTCCGTCCGCGTGGATTTCGATTTCCAATAGCCTAAAGCCTTCCTCGTCAAATGGACTATCAAACACAAAAATATTTATTCAAATCGGACCAGTAGTTCCTGAGATTAGCGCGTTCAAACAAACAAACAAACTCTTCAGCTTTATATATTAGTATAGATGTGAGTAGGTAGGTATTCACTTAACAGATGGTACCTTTTTACTTTCTTAGAAGCACCGTATTATCTTGTGTGATGTGATAAACTTCTTAAAACAACATAGTGTGATTATGATACAAATGGTTTGAGAAGGTTCTCAACCTTCTCTTATTCGGTTCAAAACTACACTAAATTCGCCAATAAAAATGTTCTACCTAATATAAAGTAGCTCACCATCAAAGTCTCTCCCGTCTCAATCAAGCCGACACTTAAGGAGGCTGCGCCGGCGCACAATCGATTAAACAAACATCCGCCGGAATCGCCTTCGCGCCATAAATCATGACCCTCTGATTGGCTACGCAAAGACTAAGTATCAATGTGAACAGAAAGGTTTGTCATAAGAATTTTAAATCTGTGTTACATAAGATAGAAGGAACTTTAAAACTGTGTAATATTGAAAAAAAATCTAACCTTGAATGGAATTTTCAGCAGATGAAATCACGGTTGAGTGGAAACTACAATTTAATATCATATTTCCCACTATGTTAAACGTCAAAAAACAATTGAAGTTATAATATAATTATAACAATTATACTGTTAATAGATTATTAAAATGTTAACGGTTAAATATCGTTTCGTTTGCTACGAGTATTATTTAATTTAAATTTTACAGTATTCCTATCGTCGCAGAAGCTGATGACGTTTTGTTTGAGCCACAATTTTTGCCCTGAATCTTGAGACTCCAAAAACTAAATCTGACGTCTTTATGAAAATAATCTTTCAGCCTAAGATTATAAAGGTTCAATGCCGAAATCGAACTTTGAACCATATACAATAAACCCAAAAGCAATGAGATTTAAATACATCTATATGAAGGGAATGAACGCCTCGATGGTCTAGTGGTTTAAGTACCAGGCCTTGGTCTCGAGGTCCTGGGTTCGTTTCCCGGGTCGGGCAAACTTTGTGTTCATTTTTCTGAACACAACCCGGGTTTGTGATCACCAATCCGCATTTGGCAAGCGTGGTGATTAAGCCAGAACCCATCTTTGTAAAGAAAACATGATTGCAAATGATGGAGGCCTTTGCCCTGCAGTGGGACATTAATAGGCTGATACTTTACTATATGAAGGGAATACTAAATCCCATAGCTTAGTCTCACGTCGCTTCTGTACTCCGCAATCAAAGCGCGTGCGACTCGACCAACGGGATCGGTGGGGCATCGGGGCGCGTCATCTCACACTTGCAGCCAGGATGCGCCGAAATTATGCTGTGGGAATTATCCGCGTATACCAGAACCTCAACTGAATCTTATATAAACAAAGCTGGGATTTCACTTTTTAAATAGCATATTTACTGGACTGGTTTCAAGACCAATCGCTACGGTAAAATATACCACAAAATTCTCCTACAGAATAAAGTACCAATTAGTTACAAGATAAAAACAAAATTCTTATGATCCTGTAACCCATGTTTTACTTCATCCTATGTATTGCTTATGACAATTATCTATACTAATATATAAAGCTGAAAAATTCGTTTTTTTGTATGTTTGTTTCTTTGTTTAAACGCGCTAATCTCGGGAACTCCTGGACCGATTTGAAAAATTATTTTTGTGTTGGATAGTCTATTTGACGAGGAAGGCTTTAGGCTATTGGAAATCGAAATCCACGCGGATGGAGTCGCGGGCGGAAGCTAGTTTTAAGTAAACCCAAAAGCAATGAGATTTAAATGCATGCTATATGAAGGGAATACTAAATCCCACAGCTTAGTCTCACAAGCTACACGTCGCTTCTGTACTCTGCAATCAAAGCGCGTGCGACTCGACCAACGGGATCGGTGGGGCATCGGGGCGCGTCATCTCACACTTGCAGCCAGGATGCGCCGAAATTATGCTGTGGGAATTATCCGCGTATACGAGAACTAAGACTGTTTCTCATATATTATTAAACAGACATTGGATTTTATTTAAACAGCAAATATTACTGGGCTAACTCCAAGAACAATTGGATATTTGACTGCAAACGAAATAAATTATGATAATTATTCTTACATTAAAAATGAAACCAATAATAAAGCACAAATTTTTATCCCACAGTTACTATTGACAAATTATTACAGCTAATTATTGAAACTTAAAGAGTATGTACTGATTTTACAATACAGAAATATGACGTCAGATTTAATTATTAGATATAGCTTTTCCTACAAGCATACGTTTTTGATATTTAATAAAAGTAGGTGATTTGACCTGTCAGTCAAAAACCGAATCACTACTCTTCAGCATCCAAAGAGTAGGTAGATACATAGGTAAATATACCACAAAACTCTCCGACAGCATAATGTACCAGTTAGTTATGTACAAGATAAAAGAAAACACTCTTATGATCCTGTAACCTATGTTAAGTCTCCTCCTAGGTATCGCTTATGTCAATTTTCTTGAATATTTGGCTTACTGTGATTATTTGCCACAGTTTAGAAACATTCTTGTTATCTTAAGAGTTTCACCAAAAAGACCATTAGCAGATATTACGCCAGAGCCTATAATAACGAGCTATTAACCCTTATGGGCTCTCGAACACGTTTTTTTTTCATTAAGACTAAACATTTTCACGCCCACTGTTGGTTTTACAATATTACTCAATCTCCGCGCGGATAAAAAAGTTAAAAAATGGCGCCAAAAATTAGGGCTGTTTTTTATTACGTCTGTTTTGTTAAAAAATGTTTTATTGGTCAGTTTATGGTGGTATATCGGATGCTTGTTAATGCTTCTAAGAATTGCCTGTAAATGGATGATGAGGTAGCTAACCACAAAACAATTATTACTTGTTTACTTTAATTATTGATTGGCTTGGCGTGTGAATTTTAAGTGTTAGTCTGGTATGGTAGAAAAAAAGGGGTGAATAATCCTGTTTAAGTTTTTACTTAACGAAATCATTTCCAGCTGTCCTAGTTTTATATGGAAAATCTAGAAGATAATATTTTGTCCCAATAGTCCTATTGCTTTTGCTGATAAACGCTGCGCTAGGAACGAGTATTATGTATAATTGCACCAGAAAGTAAAACAATGTTATTAGTTGTCATTGAAATGAAGATGGAATTTTTATTTGTGACACATTTAACAAACACTTATTTATTTATTCGTTTTTGATGAGATGAGGCTTTCTTTATGAAGAAGCATCTCTCCACTTACCTATTTCTACAATATCTATGGCCCGCCTTCTGAGAACGAAGTACCAAATTCAACTTAGAAAAATGCTGCTTTCCTTCGGTATCCTGTGATTTCTTATTTTTTCAACAATAGTTCGAATTATTTTGCGTGAATTGGTAGTAAAAAGTCGTGCCTAATTCCGTGCTTCCTATGATTGGGCCGAAATCATATACTTTTTCCTTTCCACAGCATAAAAATTGCTACCAGTCCCAAAAAAGCGACCGAAAAAAATAGCGTTACAAAAACAAAAACAAACAGAACGGCTATAATTCATTATATTTACACCGATCTCGTTTAAATTGGGAACCGCCAAATTCTAACCGAAAAATGCCTATAATCGAGAATCGAACGCGCACCCAATAATCAGGGTTAATCACTTTGTTTGACCGCCTTGTTAAGAAGCGCTGTAGAAAAAAATATCAGCTTTTGCTCGGTTCAAAACAATATTAGAAAATCTTAAATAATAAATAAATACCCTAAAGGTTTTACGTTACTTTGAAACTTTTTATTTTTATGTCACTTCTTCTGGTAGACTCAGTGCCCATGGAACTCCAGAATACACAAAATAAATTGAGCGATTTGAAGTAAGATTTAATTCAATTTACTTATGTTATGGAAATGATTAATATTTTTAGCTTCCATTTTGGTAAAAATCACGGGAAGTCTAACAATTTTTTTTTTACTTACACTAATTACGTATGAGTAGTTAAGTTGTATTGTACAAAAAGGTTTGTAGCAACAATAACTAGGGTCATTTCGCCTGTTTGCGTCCATTTAGTGCAGTTCCCAAGTTTGACGGCGAAAATAAAAATAACCCAGCACTAGTATCTATCTCAAAATTATTTAATGAGTTCCTTATATAGTCTATTTTAAGATTAACTTTCAAATTTGCTTAAAACACTTTGTATTTATTAAAAAAAAATTAAAGTATAGGAATTTGGCGTTTTCCCAGTTTGCGTCCACGAAAATCCAGATTGCGTCCACCCATGGACCAGTTTGCGTCCACCAGTTTAGTAAAGGACTATAGAGGTGATATGAAGAAAAATTAAAGAAACATTGAATTCTATCAGTGTCTTTATTTAAGAATATAAATCTTAATTAAAAATTAACATTGTTATCACTTTAAATAATTAATTCTCAACAATGATTGAACTTAAAATTAGATAACTATGTTTGTTAAGGGGCCGTCTATTTATTATGTGATGTATTTTTTGGCCATTTTTGACACCTCTCCCCTTTGGTGATACATGAGCTTTAAGCCCCCCCCCCCCCCCCTCCCTACGCTACAACACTAGATGAACATAATTTTATTAATAACTAGCTGCCCGCCCCGGCTTCGCCCGTGGTACTTACTTACATGCATTATACATACAAACCTTCCTTAAGAATCACTCTATCTATTAAAAAAAAAACCGCGTCAAAATCTGTTGCGTAGTTTTAAAGATCTAAGCATACATACGGACATACAGCGAAAGTGACTTTGTTTTATACTATGTATTGATGTCTTCACATCACAACATATTTGCCGGAAACAAAATAAACATAATATTACTACGCCCCCTCCCCCCTTGTGAAATTTCGTGATTTTTTTAAGGACCCCCTCCACCCTTCTACAGCAATGGACGAATCCTAATTTTAATCTAAGATCAGTATTGGTTAATAATAATGCGCTTCCTGCTTTTCTTTCCTAATACCTACTTTCTTCATGCAGCAGAAGGTATGATTGCTGGAGTACTGGGATTATCTTTTCCGATTGTTAAAAATACAGGTCAGCTGGTCAGCATCAGGTGGTGTTTAAATTAATCAGTGGTTCCTTTTTGTGTAGTGGCTGAAAATGGTTGTAATTAAGACTATGAGGGTATAAAATATGGTAGCGATACAGTTGGTGCTGATGATGAAGTCAAAGGAATTTCTGGAGTAAGTTCCTTTGCGAGAGTTTCCTTTTCATCACTTAATATTGGTTTGATGCAATATCTTCGAATGGGAGAATTCTTTCGTCGTCTATCCTTAGACAAAGAACCAACGTCGCGGTAACTGCCAGAAAATCAAAAAGAAGACAAAATAAGTGGTAAAGAAATTATATTGACTATCACATTTAAGAAAGTAAGAATAAAAAAGCATTTGAACTATTTTTACAAGAAAGTCAATTGTTTTAAACAAAAATACACAGTGGACGCAATTTGGTCTATTATGTTTATAGTATGCGTCCACCCGGACGCAAAGTGGAAATTTTGAAAATTTGATGTAGTAATTCGCGTCCACCTTATTTTATTAGTTAAATATAAAAAACAAACACAAATTCTTAATTAATATTATTCCTCTTTTCATTATAAAAGTTTAAAGATATTTAAGTTTCCCAAAATACATATGAAACAATAAAATACTTACCATCGAACGCGCCGCTGTCCACTATTTTTTTTCTTAAAATCTCGCGTTCGCGCACTTTTTGTTGAACAGCAAGGACAAATTATTTTTTCATTTTATTTTGGTTTGACGTACGGACTTTTTGTTTATATGTGCTAGCCTATTAAACATACAGGTATAAGTGGTAATGATTTTTCGTGTGATTGATGTAGCAGTTTACTTATTTTCGAGGATTTAAAAAAAAAGTGGACGCGAACCGGGTGGTGGACGCGAACAGGCGAACTTACCCTAGCACATGCATATCCAAAGAAATTAAAGACAAAAAAAAATACAGGCCATATTTTTACCCCAAACATAGATTCGTCGGAAACATTATTTATCCGCTGCAATCTCCAGTGTAATTTGCCAAAAACTTGTCAGCCGACCAAATATCAGTTATTAAAACCAAATTCAATATTTGCTCAACCACTTCCGAAAGGACTCTCATTTGTTTTTTTTTTTCAGATCTATGACAAAACAGTATTTACCTAATGAAGTGTGCCATAATTATCTTGTGGACAAAGTTAATCTGGTTATTAAACTAATCCTTAAACCAAATGAACAAGGTTCATTATTCAAGGAAAATGGTTTTAGAAGAATTGATTTCTATCTTTGCCAAAAATTTTTGGACAAACTTGTTGCGACAGTCTGAAAAAAAATACCATTTTAAAAGCCAGCTTATGTTTTGAAACATAGAGATCAGATTTAAAAATTGTGGCAGTACCAACTGAATTGTATTTGGTAATGGATACTCTTGCGGTTTGCGACAAAGACTTTTTTTTTCTTTCATCCGAGGTGGCCAGAGCGCAAGCACTGACTTGCAAATATTGCATTGTTTGAGCGTCTATTCGCATTGTTTCGGGTCCTTTTGTACTTTTTTTTGTATAATAGTTATCCCAATTAGACATGGTTATGACGAATTATTGTTTTTATTTGCGTTTGCAATAATTTGGGTTCTTAATTTTTCTGTAAGTTGGGCTTATAGATAATATTATGAAAGTCAATAGTAAACTATTTATGGTTATTTACTCAAACAACTACAAATAACTATGGATGGTAGGGAGCAGATAGACATACTTTAAAGTTTATAAACATCATACAACCATTTGCCCCTAGCAGGATTTGAACCCCAGTCCCTAGGTTTTGTAACCAGGGTCTGTGTCCACAAGACCAACGGGCTATACGATAAAGAACATTATTATTACTAAACCATGACCTTCCCTTACGATTCAAGATTATTCATGGCGTGATCGTAATTGTTATTTTCACCTTCGATCAAATAAATAATTTTAAAATCAAAATCTTTCAAATCGATTCTAAGCTTTGATCAATTAACTTAATAACTATAAGTAGTGTTTGATTTGAGACCGGAGAACGAAAGTGTTGAGTTTTTAAATACATCCCTCCGGCTGTAATTCACACCTCACAGACGTATAACTTATCATTTCACGTTACGTTTTAGTCTTAAATGCAGGAGAAGTTATGAGAAAGACGTTATAAAACATAAGTTTGGCGCAAAACTGCGAAAGGACTGACGGGTAAGAACAGTTGCACATATTAGCGATTTGAATCTAACACGTCGGTTTGTGTATCGATTTTATACACGGAATGTTTATTTTGATTAAATAAAACGACGGTTTTGTTGTTTGACCGACTATTTTATATTTAGAAGTTCGCACATTATTATGAAAATTTTATTGGCGCCAACAAAATAATTTAAAACAAAATGAGAAATATTTACGGCAGAGGAACTCTACTAATCTTTCCTTCACAATAAGACACATATCCTTTATCAGTTCTGTGCAATAAGAGGCGCATAAGTTTTTTATTAAATATAACAAATTAAATTTTCTTTTATATCACTTCACCTTCAGAATCTCCGCTCTCTTTCTCAAGGCCTGCGATGTATTGTTCAGGTCTTACCCAAGTCCCGTACAATCACACCGTTCCTTTGTAAGTCTTTCAAAACGGGAACACCGTGAGCCAAGAGTAGTTAGTATTCCAAAAACGTGACCTTAAGAAGAAAACAAAAAATGGCCTTGCTCCCTCATAATAAATACAATACGTAAAAGGAGCAATTTATTTATCCCCAAGGATGCGGTAACACGCGATGTTTTTTTTTAAACTGATATTTTTTCTATCCAGCCAGGAATGTTTGATTGAAATCCGAACTACTTTGTAGCACTGATTGTAGGTTTGTGGGAAATGGCCTCTTTAATATATTTTTTGTTATTAAATGAGGTATTTAACCAGAAAATAATTGGAAACTGGCCTATTGTCTCATGCAATGCAAGGCGTCAAATATGGTAATCATCGGCAGTATTAACGAACTCATTGAAAGATGCCCCATAAATGGATACTTGGAACGATCGTAAAATTAAAAGCTTATTCAACAGGTAAAGCGGCGACTTTCAATGCAACGGGCCCGTTGGTCTAGTGGTCAGAGACCGTGGCTACAAAACCGAGTGTTGCATGTCTAGTCTATCCGTTCCCTAGCATTCATAGTACAAGCTAGGGCTAGGCTAGTGGTGTGTTAGTCCAATGAGCTTTTGTAACTCAAGAGCTTTAACTACTTTAACAGGAGTCAGATCATATGCATTGATCTGACTCCTTATGAAGTTGTTTACTGATTATAAGTTTATTGAAATAAGCAAGGACGTTTTGCACTTCACAATCAGCGGTGTCATTTACTTGTTCTTAGATTTATGACGAAGACACATTAAATAAAGTGTGTCATACACGTCACGAAGACCCCACATGTGGACCGAGACCTCGAAATATACTCAAATGACTTGTATCAATACCCCGGCTTTTGTCGGCTCGAATATTCGGCCGATCCTTTCTTTGAAACCAGGGCAGGCGTGATTACATAGTTGTTCCAGCTCCAACGTTTCTAAAGGGAGGTTATTTTACATGTTTTTGCAAATTTTGGAGTAAATTACACGAAGTCTTTGACTAAAAAGTTTCATGAAAGGAGGAAATAAGGTATGCTGTGCGGCTCTTTATACTTCCGTTGGATGTAATTATGATTTTTTTTGCAAAGCTTATCCCGTTACATTTTCTTACTCTATTTCCTTACAATGAAGACCCGCTTGGTGTAAATCAATAAGTTGCTTATTGGACCAACAGGTCGCAGGTTTGATCCCCGCACGGGACTAACACTTGTCTCCATGAGCATGTCTGTTTGTCCTGGTCTGGGTGTGATATTTGTAATACCGCTGTTGTTTATGATGTCTGTAACACAAGTGCTTTAGCTACTTAACACGCAGACGGATCAATTTATTTGATGTTGCGAGATTTAATTTAGTCTTATTTATGGTTCTATCTACCACTAATTCTTCTAGTCATTGCACCGCAGAAACGAATTTACTAAGCCATGTTTCGTGTTTTACCGAAGACCATTCCCTTTTCATATTATCGTGGACACACCCTTCTTACATGACCGATGAGAGATAAAGAACTAGGAATACGATATCGCCAATTTCCAGGTTCTGGAATTAATTTCCGGAAGAGACAGATCAAGAGAGGTAGAGCTTAGTGGAACTTTTACTCGACACCTTACAGAAGATCACATTGAAGTAGCACTTCGTAACTGTTGTGTTATGTTTCTGCTGGTGAGTAAGGTTGCCCTGGCTTAGTTGGGGAGGGTTTGGGGTTTTTAAAGGCAGGCAGCGCATCTGCGACCCTTGTACAGTTGTTGATGTCTATGGGCAGCCGAAATCACCTACCATCTAGATTTTGACAAATTCTGAAAAGGTCGTCTCTAAGCCGCTATTGCAGGCAGCGCAGGACCGATCGTCGTGGAGATCCTTAGGGGAGGCCTATACCCAGCAGTGGGTGACGTGCGGCTGATATGATGATGATGAAGCCGCTATTATTGAGCAGCGGAAGCAGTGAAGAAGTTGTAAGTCCTGAGTAATTCATATCATCGCAATGGTATCCGTTAAGTGCGCTCACAATGGCAAATGGACGTCGATTTACGCAATTCCTCAGGAATGCAGGGCGGTAGTACGGTACCAGCGGACCGTGGACAACGACTGCAATTTATTTTATAATAGAGATCTAATTTAGAAAGAAAACTGTGAAATAATAATGGAAAATTTAAAAAACACAAAATCGCAAAAGTCCTGCTCAGAGATCAGGATACAATTTATAGCTGATAAAAAAAATCTTTGTTTATAAAAAAAAAATACGATTGAAAGCTATTTTATTTCTCCTTTTAATAAATTTTATTTTCGTAACCTGAAACGGTGGAGTCTATCGAACGGGACAAAAAAACATAAAATTTTAATAGCAATGGAGTACGCAGAATTGCAAATAACTTTGTTGGAGTAAAAAACGATGATAGAGAGATAAATCAAGAAATGAAGGTAAAATTAAAAAATGGCTAATACACTAAAACCAATATAATAGATGTCATTATATCAATCTCTATCCGTCCATATAAGCAATTATTTATTTATACCACCCAAGGGGGTAAAAAATAGGCGTCAAATCTAACAGTTTTCCCACCGCCCTGTAATTTGCTAAACGTCCGTCTGTCTGTCGCGGGTTTGATGTCCCGTTTAGGCGTTTAAGTGTAATTTAGCCGTATTGACCCCAGCTTCCGATTTCATATTGTCATTTCCGTTTGCAACGCGTGTGGTATTCGTTTTTGAGATGAAAGTAGGACCGTAGGCTCTATAATCAAAATAATATTATTAAAAATAGTGTGTTGTGCCAGGAAAACGTGAAATTTCTAAATGTATGTCTAAAAGTAAGATAAAAATGTATTTTATATTTTTATGTACGAGTATGTAAGTTCGCTAGCACTTTGGTCTTTCGTTGCCTGGAATGAATATATTTTCAATATCACATTCAGTCATAGGTAAAAGTATCATTTAACATGTGAAATTATTTAAAGGCACACAGCATTGAAGACAAAACGTCAATATTTTTGATACACTATACCGATTTCAAAAATGAAAGATGACTTATTGGTAACATTTTACCGGAGAGAACCTCCCACCAATTTTCTTATTAAACTTGATAACTCTATTCTCCAAATCGCTCCCAATCACCAGTAATATTTAATGACAATTAGCTAATCCATCAAAATTACTCAAAAGTAGGTCCGTTAGCTTCTACGAATATCATAATATAGCCATTTGTCTGTTCTAAGCGCACGACAAAAGTAGAGCCAAGTTCATTCGAAGTGACCACAGCTACCAGCGATTTTTTTATTATTATATTTTTCTTATTTGAATAAAAAATTAAGACATTGGTATATTTTATTATTTTACGACGAGTTTTGCCAGTGTCTTCAGTTTTAGTTGAGTAAAAAGTAGTTTTTGATTGCTCTATAAAAACTGCGAGGTCTCGGAAATGTTAATAAGGATAAATCTATTAACATAAAGGTTTACCATCCGTTTCTACTCATAATCTATACTAATATTATAAAGAGGAAAGGTTTGATTTTTTGTTTGTTTGTATGAATTGAATAGGCTCCGAAACTACTTGGCAGATTTGAAAAATTCTTTCACTGTTGGAAAGCTACATTCACCCAGAGTAACATAGGCTATATTTTATCCCGGTACGGGAAGTAGTTCCCCCGGGACGCGGGTGAAACCGCGTGATATTCTATAAAACAAATTCGAGTAATGCAAATAATATGTGTATTTATAATATTTATAAAAATATGACTTGAATAACAAAATACAAAAATAAATAAAATACATCTTACAAGTGATAATACCAAATAATTCGTTTTCGTCAATGCTTCAAAAGAACTTGGCCATATCTTTACCATAGCATCCATCGTATCTGTTAAACAAAAGACGTATAAATATTCATGAACTCCCTATCCGCGGATTCACCCGGTTCTTTATTATGTTATCAAAATTATGTTAATTCACTTAGAACATGATCAATGATTTGTTCTGGGCCACACACAGACAGGGTTACGGGCAGTTTGTGGTAAGATATGTTTGTTATAGTCGGATGTTGAGGTTTAAACTAATTTTTGGCGATTACTTTTCTTAAGCTCTTTAGCAACTCTAAAAAAATCGCGATCAATTGTGAAACAAATATAAAGATTAAATGTTGCTACATTTCCCATTCAGTGCCTTATTAACATCTTCTTGCCTAATTTTAAAATTATCTTGTTAACTAAAATAATTGATTTCATGTATTTATTTTAGTGTAAAACCCTACCTATTTGACAGAAATCAATCCTAAGAAATAGGTAGCACGTTCCCTTTTGCTTTATCGTCCTACTTACTGCGGTCACCAAGACCTAATTCCGGCAATGGACTAAGCAATGCTGATTATGATGGATAATAACTGTAATAGCTGATAGCAATGGTCATTCCAAATGTTCCTTAAATGCATTAATAATAAATATATTTTATTTGTTTTTTTACCAACAAGGAGCTAGAAAACCCTTCTTTTTCGCCTGGCAGTAGACGAGTCCGTCAATCTGGCGCATCCAGTCGGAAGTGAACCCGGAACGGATCGCCCTAACGGTCCAACCCTTGCCGTATACTGTTTCTCCGACCCTCATTGTGTGTTTTTCGGTAATTCTTCACACTCGGCTGGTCAGGTGTCCCGTTACGATGGTTTCAACGTTTAGCTATTGCGGTGTGGTTAAGGTCATGGGTTAGAGTTTAGTACATTGTGCTTACGCTTTTTTTATAAACTTCTGCTTGGCTTCTTTATAATTTAATGCGATGATCGTCATTTTTACCTATTCAACGGAGGAGGTTCTCAGTTCGACTATAATTACGCCAAACACATCTACTACTTAACTGAGTTAAGTTTAGGTTTAATCTGAAGCTTACGTTTGCATTTTGAACCATGGGAGGACGACCGTGAGTGTTCACGTTTCACTTTCAGACTTCCATTTCTAGTATAATATCTCCCACCACAATTAGTTAATTGTTTGTTATGTAATCATAGTTAGCACACCAATCAAGCTTTTGGGTTTAATCGTTTTAAAGTGATGATGATGATGATGATGATGATGTTGAAAACATTAAGGATTACATATTTCGTATATTTATAAAATATATGTTTTGAAAAACTTAGTAGGCAACGCCGTAACGACTTAAACAAGCACCTACAGATCCTGCTCTATGCATTTGTCGTCGTTTATAATCCCACACAATAAAAACAAAATTATGTTTAACATTGCGTTTCTGTACCTAGATTTTTCAATGTTTTTCAGTAAGTATTTGTGGCTATAGATAACTCATGTTTGATGATAATTAAGGAGTTTAATTTAATTAGGACTACTACTACCACAACTAGTTATTTTAGTTTATTTAGCAGGACCAGTGGCTTGTCCCGGCTCCACGCGGGTAGATAGAAAAATCTAAATATTTTTTTAGCACTAAATATAGCCAATGTTAGCTTCCTCATGAAAAATATATTTTGAAATTTTATTTGTTACATACAAACGTGCAAACGAAAATCTGTTTCTCTTTATCATAGGTATTAGTTAAGACGACATCTTTGTCAATACAAACACCGACACCACACCAAGGTCATTTAATAGTTTCCGAAGATTTAAACAACATATTTTTTCCATCTTTTTTTACATTTACCGTACAGAGTTGCGGGTCCCATAGACCCTCGTTTTTTACTGAGTCGCGAAACACGAGATCATGGGGTAATGACGCGTGAAGCGGTTCACAAACAGTTCTTGACCTGAGACTTCTTGTCTATGGGTAAATATTTCGATCTTTTTGGACTAACAAACACCATCTACTTCCTAACTTATTAAAATTTATACAAATCTAAACAAACACAATAAAGCTGAAGAGTTTGTTGGTTGGTTATTTGTTTGAACGTACGTATCCCAGGAACTACTGGTTCGAAATGGAAAAATCGTTTTGTGTTGGATAGTTTATTTATCGAGGAAGGCTTGATTGCTTATAGCTATGTGTATGGAAGCCGAAATTTATGGTGCCGAAATCGCGGGCGAAAGCTTACTTCAAATACGGGCTTTAAGAACTCGTTTTTTATGTTAGCACTACGAGTAATAGTTTTACATCTACAATTTTTCAGGATGAGCAAATGACCTACCACTAAGTTACTGTTTTCGACCATCATATTCCTACGATGGTGCTGAAAGTTTCCTATATTGTTAGAATAGATCGCTATGCAAAATTGGGCAGGGAGTTTGGTAATCGCTGTATTACGCTTAGACAGAAAAGTATAAGCTCATTAATCCCACTGCAACGTAAAAGGTCTCTATCATTTAAAATCATGTTTTCGTTACAAAGATCGGTTTTGTCTTACAGACCACGCTTTGCCAAATGCGGGTTGGTGATCACAAACCCGGCTGTGTTAAGAAAAGTCGACGAATTTTCTGTCGAGAAACGAACCCAGGACTTCGAGACTACGGAACTCGAAACCCCTAGACCATCGAGGCGTATGCTTAAACAGATTTCTCTAAAACACTCCGGAACATCTTTCAATTAATATCGCACAAAGAGTCGTCGCGTTAATAGACCTAAACCACTGTAATCAGATTATTTCAGCTTACAAAATGACCGTTAGAAGATGGCTAAGTTCCCGTAAAGTAACCCAGTTAAGTTTGATTATAATTAGCAATTGGCGAGCTGTGATTTTGTCCGGGGATGTGAAGTGATTGGACCACCGGCGTTTGAAGATGCTCCAACAAGGAGCTACGAATAGAAGTGTTTGCTTGCTAAGGTAAGGTTAATTAATGGAAACAAGTTTTTTAGCATAAGTAATACATATTTGTTGGTACGGATATTGCATAATTCGAGAGAAAAATATACATGTTATTTTTTTTTTTATTTAGAACTAAGCTAGCACTTGACCACAATGTTGCCTGATGTTAAACAACTATGTGGTCTACGATGGAGCGTGCTTGCTCAGGAAAAGCCCGTTTATTCTGGCCTTGAGGAGCCCCAAGTTGTAATGTGCAGGAAATAAAGATCTCGGCAGAGAACTCCACTCCCGCGCAGTCCGTATCAAGAAGGATGTTTTTTTTAGAGGTTTAAAATAAAACTACTAAGAACACATTCGATTGATATGTTTAAAAGAAGTTTTGTTTAATGTTATGTTATTTAATTTTGGTCATATGGTACCTACAATACAAGATGAATATTTTCTTCAATTTTAGAAAATGTTCATGCACATTCTGTGTTATATAGTTACACTGATTATTTCGGTACAAATAACGGATGGGGTGAGGTTTTAAAAAAAAAATATATGCTCATATTCTTGTAAAAAAGTGTCTGATTTTATTTTCAGATTCTCACCGCGTAACGTATTGGCATATCCAACAGCCCAGTTTAGCCGCTCCATGTTCCATAAGGCCACCTACATCAGGCAGTCTTGAGTTTCACTCACCTCGCGCACGCAGTGGAAAGCGTATCATTCGGGGTTCGATTCCCGCCGGTGTCGTGTTGAGACTGGTTCACTTCAGCTGAAGATGCGTCTTTGGAATTTTTTCTACGATAATTTTATTTTATAATTAGCAGTGAATGGCGTTGGGGGTTCAAGGATACATCGTAGGGTACTTCATTCAACGTCAAAAGTTACACTGAAAGGTCACGAACTTAGACTTCAGGTTGAAATTGGTCCTGTCATAAGTCTTCAATACAGCAAAACCTATTGTATACACAATATATTTTGTGGTGAAATATTATTCAGTAAGTATATTAAATCTTATTTTGACCAAATAAAGGTAAACCCCAGAAAGACTTGGCGGGAGATATTGAGTGCTACTGTAAAAAGGAAGATAAAATTAAGTAATTTAATAAAGTTGTAGTATTTGTTAAAGATATGAAGTGAACCTAAATTTTGTGGTGCACCAACAATCAACATGCGTGCTGATTTTAAATATAGTAGTGTTCAACATAAAATAAATTCCTTAGTCAACACACTTATGGCCGAGCCCCAAACACAAGCTAGACGCAGGTAGGTATTCATGTACGAGCCAGTTGATCTAGTGGTCACAGACCCTGGCTACAAAACCAAGGGGCGCTTGTTCGAATCCCGCCAGGGGCAAATGTTTGTGTGATAAACATTGGCATTTAAACTCGAGTCATAGATGTTTATCTAAGTATTTAAGTATGTCTATCCGTTTCCTAGCATCCATAGTACAAGCTTTGAGCCTAGTTTGGGACTAGGCAATTGGTGTGTTAGTCTAAGGAATTTATTATTTATGATATTGAAATCTCCGGCTTCATAACTTACTTCCAGACATTCAATCTGCCAGTAATGGTAAAAAATTAAATTAATATTAAAGAAACAATAAATACAAAGCTAACTTTGAAATTAAAAAAAATCTAGTCAACAAAGAAATGTATTTTGAAACCTGAAATGAAAAAAGAAAAAATAAATATTTTTAACGATATTTCACCCGTATTTTCTAATAAGCTTTCCTTTTGTTCGAAACTGGAAAGCAATTAATTTACGCAACAATTGCGGCATGTGCAAGGGTCATAAGTTAACAACAACATTAATTGCGAACCTATCACGTACCCACAAAATAGAGTCGCACTAAAAAACCAGCGGACTATCAAACAATACCGAATATCAGCACACGCACCCGAGGGGAGGAAATAATTAATGATGATTGGCCTTAAATTACCCTCTCAAAGCAACGTGCTGTCCCTTTCACACTCAACCATCCCAATGTTCCTACCTTTTCCCGCAATCCGGGAACCTATATAAGCGAAACAGGTAAGGGCCGAGCTTAGACCCCTGTGGGACACCTCGCCGAACGCACCTGTGCTACCGCCATGGCCACCGACACGTACGGACACCGCCTGATTTACGAGAAGGATATGTTTACCAACGACGTGATGATGGAGTACACCGCTGACGACTGCTATCTCGCCTGGCCGAGGTCACCTGACTCGGGAAGGTCCAGCTTGGAGCCTACACCGTCCATTGATGGAAGCATCAACCAAGACTCGTCAACCCACATCGCGTACCGAGGATTATCACGAGACATAGTTCTGGAAGACAGTGCTGAAGACTCGGAGATTCTAGAAGGTTCTGGAAAGAGAAGAGGCCGAGCTACTAGTGCTGCTGTGTTAAGAAGACGACGCTTAGCAGCCAACGCTCGTGAGAGGAGAAGAATGCAGAACTTGAACAAGGCATTCGACAGACTTCGAGGACACCTTCCTTCGCTGGGAGCTGATCGTCAACTGTCCAAATATGAAACTCTTCAGATGGCGCAAACATACATCGCGGCTCTATACGAATTACTGCAATAGGTAGGTCTCCAAGTGATTCAGTGTAGAACTAGGAGTAGATTACAATTTTGAACTACTTAAAGTTCGTGTTGTACTATTTATATTAGTTTGTGTAGTCTCAAATTGTCACTGGACAATTATATTTGCCAAATTTTGAGACTATCCCCCTTTTATTGGTAGCGTACTATTTGTATTATATGTTTGTTCGCTTCAATAATTGGGTCTAGGTATTATAAAGTACAGGGATATTTAATAAGTACCAGAGAATACTCAGTGTTACCAAGTAGGTGTACATTTTAACTTAAAACCTTATTATAATTTTTAAGTCTCTCGAGATTTTATGCAGTTTCGGATTTGCGGTGTCATGTTTCGTTGAAAATACTTACGCTTATTAAATTTTACATTGTATTTAGTTAATAAGTAATTCTTGCCAGTATTCTCCGTCCTTAGTTTATAGTTGAACTCATCTTGCCAACGAAAGTATTATGCCCAAACTTGTAGTAATAGTTGGACTTAGCGCCAGTATTGTGTATATTATTATTGTTATTAGAATGCTATGGAATAGTAAGCTGTTTGTGAATAATGTATCTGATTTTAATGATGCGATGTTTTTCGTTGTAAATATACGATTATGTTTGTGATATATGTTTTTTCTTTCCCCTTAACCACTATTAGTCAATGAGTTAGCGTACTGAAGAAATAATATTTGGAATTGGAAGTATATTCATAATTTTGACCCTGGTTTAATAATTGATTCAGTTTAAATTAGAAATGAATATGAAATGAACAGTTAAACTTTGTCTTAATAAAACCAAATGTTTAAAACCATAAAGTTTTAAGTTAACAACAAAAAGGCTGTTCACCAATCACTTAGATGCAAAGCCTTCATTTTTACGTACAAAGAAACCCATATAACTTTTGATGAAATAATATTTAGGTATTGATTGAATTCCTACTTCATATTGTATTTGGCACAAATGGCATTTAATATTTAATTTTATTTTAAATCTCATGCAAAGTTACAGATGCAACTTAAATGCTTCAGTATGATTAATGAGAACAATGGGTACGTGAGTTCTTATTGATTTATTGATTAATGGTCATTTATAAGTAGAAAAGTATAAAATAATTTCATACGTATTACGAACCAAACTAAATTAAAGTCAATCTCAAAATCTTTATTAATAATAAAGCTGCCAACAATGTTCAATCAATGGAAGTAAATATTAAAGTCAATAATTTTAAATCCACTGAAAGGAGAGCCTGCTTGTAATCATGGGTTCACATAGTGTATTGAGAAAACCCTTATATTAAAAAGAAGTTACAAAAAATCCCATTTGATGACCCTGTAGTAGTAATAGTACGAGGTATCTTATATTTGCAAGTTTCGTTAGAAATAACAAAAATAATATTTCGGGGCGATAGGCGGCAACGATCCCCTGCCTTGTCTTGCGACGTCAAAAAAAAAATAAAAAAATCTTACGTTATTAAGGCTTCTAAGATGCACTTATGAAACGTCAATAACAATTATTTCATTACACTAGGATTCTACCACCGACTTCAGAATGCAGCCATCTATCGAGAAGAAGCGGCAAGATACTCGATAATTGCTCTTTTAATTTAAAATCGCCAATCATCACAAGTGCTATCTTCAACAGAGTCAGAAATTGATTTCTTTTCATTGCATCATCAATTTCACAGTAGTCGGAACTCTCATTATTAAATATTTATTTATCTGTATTACCAGAAGCGGAAGCTAGGTCAAAAATAAAACATCATTCAACATAATGTATGCGTTCCCAATATCAGTTTCGCTATCTACTAAAGACGTCAAGCCCAACGTTGTGGCAGGACAATCATTCAGAACTATGCAAATGTAGGCAGATGCATACGGAATGCACCCGTTTACAGCCTAAATAGACAAGTATTTGAGCATTTTCAACCTTGTACCTTTGACTTAAGGATGGAAATGGGAAGGCTGTATAAAATAGTGTGTGTGAATTTACCAATACAATGGAGCAAATTGGACTTTATCAAGCGGAAGACTGATCGGAATAATGCGATGTGCATTAAAATTAGGTGGAAAGACACAACGGGCGATTTCAGAAGTCGGGGGAACGATTCCCGCCTTAGATTTGTCGATAGGACTTGTCCAGTCCAGTGTCAAATAGTTTGATCCAGGCCATATTACAAAGTTAATATCAATGCATAGATATTAGCCAGAAAAAATGATGCGAAAAAATATTTAAAAGTGTCTGTCAAAAATATTCAAAGTTCCAGGTGAGAAAATAAATGGTATTGCATTCGAAACGTACATTTATCGTATAATTAAAACGCGCTAATAACTGTATTTACAGCGGGAATGGAAGGATGGAATATTCATAACATCTTAGAGCGTTTTACCAACACTTTTACTAAAAAACTGATCAATTTCAACTTTTTGATACCACCCTTAAAAACGGGACGATTAAAATATTTCCTTAATCAAGAATTACGTTCGCACCCCGCTCTGTTATTAAACGCGTAACGCGGCCTTAATCAGGGGTGCTGTCATAATTTTGACAGCTCCTCAAAGATGGCGAAGTCTTAATTCCGCCGGAGCTGTCAGATGTGACAGGTCCGTCAAATGCGTCGAGTCACGCGCGATTCTCTGCCGCGATGAAAGGGAGTAGGGGTTTTATTACAATAGTCAGGGGTGGGTTATCAGGAACGATATGGGTTCCGTGAAACTGGAAATATGAATACGAGTCACACTGGTGCTTCAGTAGTAGCATGAGAGAGTAGACGACCTTTGAAATAACTCGTGCTACAAATTAGAATAAGCAATAATTTTTAGAAGGCCAGCAATTCATATGATCACCAATGTTGTAAATGTCTGGTAGTCAAGTCCTTTACCAACGTGTGCCGTAATTTAATTGTCTTTCCCCAATCTCCTACCTAACGACATTTCTTGCAAATATTTGACAACATTTTACATACATTTTAAGCCTTTTTATGTTCAAGATAATAAAAGTGACCATCGAAAGAGTTTAAGGGTTTCTTAATTACCCAAGGGCCCTAATCATCTTACGCCCTTTCGCACAATGCAGAGCGCATCGCGAACTCGTTGGGAATACGATAAGCTATCATTTAGGGTGTCACTTACATAATTAAATACCCATACCGGTTATTTTTTTGCATTACCATCATTTTTGGTGTGAGAATTTAACTATTTTATAACAAACTTGTGTAAACGTACGAAAGTAAATGACGAAGGTGATAAAGAAACTGTCAAAAGATATCATTGCCATGAACACTTTCAGTCTGCTTCAAGCAGGTTCGTAAGCAAGAACAGTGTGACTTTTGCCTTTGTTTATTTAAGTATCTATATTATTTTCAATATTAGTAAGTATTCAATTTTAATAGTTTTCACACAAGTTTTAACGATATAAGTTATTAAATGAAACAACTTGAAATAATTTCAATTACGCTTTGATTAGTTTTTAGGGTTCCGTACCTCAAAAGGAAAAAACGGAACCCTTATAGGATCACTTTGTTGTCCGTCTGTCCGTCCGTCCGTCCGTCCGTCCGTCTGTCAAGACCCTTTTTCTCAGGAACGCGTGGAGGTATGAAGCTGAAATTTATATCAATTACTCAAGTCTACTGTCCCTTGAAGCTGTGAAAAAATCAAACTTCTAAGCCAACGCAATCAAAAGATACAGCTGTTTATGCCGCAAATTTTCGACACTTGCAAGGGAATCAAAACCTACAGGGTGCTTCCCGTGAACTCAGAATCTTGAAATTTGGTACGAAGCAACGTCTTATAGCATAGATAAAGGAAAAATTACGAAAACCATAAATTTTTAGTTACATCACATAGTATTTTTTTTTTAATAATTTTAAACTTACCACCCATTTCCTCATAAACGCGTAGAGGTATTAAATTGAAATTCATACCAAATACTCAGGTCTATAAAACCTTTAAGCTGTAATAAAATCAAACTTCTATGTCAACGCATTCAAAAGAAACAGCAATTTAAGCTGCATATTTTGAAACTCACAAGTACTCGCAAGGGAATCAAAACCTAAAGGGTACTTCCAGTCGACCTAGAATCTTGAAATTTTGCATGAAGCAACGTTTTATAGCACACATTAAGGAAAAATTCCGAAAACCTTAAATTTTTAGTTACATTGTAACACCATTTTTTCAGTTTTACTGTTTTATCACTTGGTGCAGTATAGGACCGGCTGTGATCTTAGGTCGAGAGGGATAGTCATGAATGGAGGGGTCGTTATAGTATTGTTTGTCTCTAATTTTATGCTATGTTTGTTTTCCTGGATTGAGAGGTCGTCACTTGAATGAAGTAATATTCTAATTTTTACCTGATTTGTTGGCGAGAGGGTTAACAATTTATCATTCCACAACCATTGGTTCATTCCTTTGACGCTGTTAAAACTGTTTTAGCGGTTTATATTAGTAAATTCGTGAATTTTGTAACACTTTTCTGTTGTCGAAATAAACAAAACCTTGTCAAATAAGAAAGGTGTCAGTTTGACAGCGACACCTGACATTTGACATTTACGTGCGCTGCGTTTTATTTTTACAGTCGTAGGCGCTAATTGTTTTTAGTCTGTTAAAATGTATAATGTTTAATATCTAATTTTGCTAAGCTAGGGTTTGCCGGAATGAATTGATTTTCCGAAGTCTTCCAAATTAATTATTCTAAAGTATTTTTAGTAGATTGTGTCTATGGTTGAGCGCGATGGTTACGAATCCTTGGTCAGTGTGCTTTGGTTTTTTTTTTCTCTCGTTTGTCTATGGGTGGGTGAGCGATTGACAAGTCTTTTTCATGGAGATCAGAAAAGAGGAGGAGTAATCCTGGGCTGTCTCCCTGAGGAGCCTTTTTATATCCACCAAATGCGGTGAAGTTTCGTTCCGCGTCTTCCGAGATGCATTGTGCACCGTACGCCCAATAAAATGGTGAGTATTTCAAGCCGATGATGTGTAAATGTTCCTCGCGGATGTATCAGCCATAGTCACGTGCTTGTAATTTTTTTGTCTTATTGTTTTAGATCATTTGATTTACCTGTGCTCCGGCCAAAGAGTCTCTTTGTGAGCTGCAAATCCCAGTGTTCTGGTAAGAATATTAATGAAAATTTTATTGTTCGGCATAGCCAAATATGTCACGTGGTGAAGTGTTTAGAATGTCGACTTAATTTGTTCATTGTGGTGATTGCAGGGCTCCATAGACCGGCTAAAAAGCCTTTTGGGTGTGAATGTCGGCAGCTCGGTGTGCCGTAGACGTGGCGTGGACACGTGGTACCTCCCGCCTGTCAAAATGTCGACGGTGAGCTGATCCCAGAACCGATTTTGCATTGGCTCGGAGTCAAGGTACTGATGGCAATGGATTTAATCATTTAGGGCCGTATTTATTTCAATTTAACAAGTGTTCAACTTCCCCGTATTGACTTCTCGGTCGAGGCCGATGGAGGAAGCGCAGTGACTTTATCTCAACTTAACTTTGATAACTGAACAAAAATTTCAAATAGTGTTTGTTATTAGTGAACAGTTAGTAGTGAATTTCAAATAGTTTTTATTAGACACGATTTGTGGGGTGTGCATGCGTACTGGCTTGGCTGACCTTCTGTGTTGAGCGGTGGGCTGACCTTCAGTGCTGGTGGTTTGAGTAGGTGGTATCAGACTTTCCCAACACGGTCCTCCCATCGGTACTGAATGTACAGCTGACCGCCCAATATAGTTGGTCAGATGCCACCCCACCATAACGGGCATGCTTAAGCTAATCCCGATTTACTGATAAGGTGTAGTACCATGTGTGATAAGGTGTAGTTCGCCGGACGAATGTTAATTACTGTCTCGGTATCATGTAAATTTTTTTTACTGTATGTAACTGCTCCCGTTTTTCAACTGAATCTAATGTGTATCGAAATACTTAGTATTAAACCAGTCTGCTTTTAAATGAAGTTTTGTTTGATTTACTATTCTCCACTTGCTACGGTTCATGGATCATTCATTTATTTTTGCTTCGTATTTAACTTTTTTCCTCTAGCAGGATTTAATATATTTTTTTTTATTTTGGTACGGAGTCACCTATTGTTACTCCGTCCCCTTTCAAGGCGCCCAACATTTTATTAAAGTAGATTGATCCAGGAACGATTAGGCCACCGAACCCGAGACCCTCTCATGCTCTGCCGCCGGATTTTTCCCTGTGGGACGAAGTGATTCTTATTCGAATCGTTGCGCACCCCCACGGGAAAAATTGATATTACAACATTACAAAATATATTTAATTTGTGCTCCTCCATCTTTCCCCATTATGAATGTAGTAATGTTATGAATTTCATTTTGCAATAAAAATACCATAGTTATGACTCGATTGTCGTAATGAACGAACTTTGTAAACCTTGCAGGTTTGTACGGAACCCTCGGTGCGCGAGTCCGACTCGCACTTGGCCGGTTTTTTATGTAATGAGTACGTAGTAGTGAGAAATCCGGTCCACGAGATTACATTATAATATGTAAATTATAATTGGTCTACAATGTACGCGTACTTGCGACCTCCGACAATTATTTACTTTTGAATATCCAAACCAAAACTCTATCAAAATGATTATGTATGACTCTTGTATGTAGAGTGATTGTCGGGCGTGCGCTATGGGTGCACTGATTGGCCGCGGCTCGACCAATCGCGGCGCGCGCATCGATAAGTTACTGCGCATGCGCAATTGAATTCAAATAGGCGAGGCTTTGGGGCCGGGCCTGAGGTCTCGGTGCGCTTTGGTGACTCTACATAGATGATTCTGAGGTATGAGTCGTATTCAATGGTTGTATTTTTCGTAGAGTAGATTATGTAAAGCATCAGGATATCCACGCGCCATTGGAATTGAAAGGTCTATTACAAGTATGTTTACGAAAATAATTTTCAACAATATTGGAAAAATGAAGCCTTTGTAACGATAAGTTCTGCAATTATCAATAGCCTTGACAATTACCCACTTAAATGCTAAGAATTCGTAAACCAAAAAATACAAGCATCATGACACTAAGAGCTCTTATATAGCACACTTCGCAAATATGTAGTTGGTTAACCCATTAAATACAAGAACAAACCCGAGGCTATAGTATCAACTTGACTATTTACTTTATAAAAAATCTAGCGGCCTCGGTAGATTTCGGTTTCCCTACACATAGTGTTATACTATAGCATAAAACATCTTCTGACAAATGGACTATCCAACACAGTTAATTTCTCAATTCGAATAAGTATTTCCTGAGATCAGCTTTATAACATTAGTATACAGAAGAGGATATACGGCAAAAGCTCTTACTCTACCACGATGAAGGAGTTTTATAAATCTCGCTTTGTATTTGCATCTGAATTTCTGGAGTCACACAAAACCTTTAACGCACAACCTGTTTTTGGCGAAGAGGACGTAACATTATATTGGGAAATAAAAATCTTACTTATTTTTGTGGCGAAATGTAATTCATTTAGTTGTACCAGGTTAATAGTCAAATATCGCTGAATCCAGCTGGCTCGCCTTTAACCCGAAAGCAATCGCGTCTAATTTGAACTTCAAGTGAGTTACCGAGACAGCGTAATTGCGATGCATCCTGCCCGCCCGTCAGAGCCTTAGCCGGCACAGTGTGTGAGGGAACAGTGAGGGAGAGTTGGAAGAGATTGGGAAGGTTGTAAGAATGCTAATATAGTTATTGGGTGCTGTTTAAAAATACGAGTAATTTGACTGCCGTATTTGGTGCGAGGGAACAGTGAGGAAATGGTTTGGAGATTGAGAAGGTTTTAATAATGTGAAGATCAAGTTTTCAGATGATGTTTAAAAAATACGAAGGCTGCCGTATTTATTTCAAACTGTGAGATAAAACGGTAAAAAGATGAGGAAACACTTTGGAATCTAACGTTCTAGTGATAACATCAACTTTATATGAAGATGTCCTTATTTATTGGTAAGTAAGACATTCTGAAACGGAGAAAAATAAAATTGATTGACACAAAGAGCTGCTAAATTATCCGTAACAAAAACGTACCGAAGAGCTGTTCTAACTTGAAACCACCAATCTAGTAAAATATCCACGGCTGGAGCATTGCAGCCGAAACGTTAAGCAGTAAGTTCTCAGGTATTTATAAAAATAACATCACGTTTAGTGGCGTTGTAATCGTAGCTGGTTACGAAAGATCAATTGCAAAACGTGAACCAAAGGGTTGTTATGTTGACTAATATTAACCTTACTACCTTCGTTCACATTTAAATAAAATCAAACAAAGTTTAATTTTTATTTAAAAAGAGGTCGGAATATTACTAAACAATTTAAATTGACCTTGATATTTTTACACCAAATCTGTCTAAATATATTAGAAACTTAAAAGATATCCTCTATTCGACACCTAATGCGCCAAGCGACGATGCTGGATCTGATCAGCATCGGAGATGACCTTAGCCAATTGTTAAAATTACTTAGCATAAATATATTATTTTTTGTTCTGTTCATTAGCTGATGTTACCTGATTTTTTTTTATTTTGTTTCTTGTTGCATTATTGTTTTTGCTGTTTGTTCGACAATTCCATTTCAACTTTTAAATGTACACATTGTTCTGTATTGCAATCTTGTTTAGAACTGTAATTCTTGTACTTTGTCTTTCTATGATTGTAATGTGTTGTGTGTATGAAATAAATAAATAGAAAAATAAATACAAAAATTGATTTGATTGCGGGTAACCTTTTCTAAATACTAATTTTAACAGTTCAAGAAATAAAATCTCGTTACGGTGCTGACAGTACCTCACTGCATATTGAACGACTGCGTCATTCCACCTCCTATTAAGATAAATTTCGAGCCTTCGATGTAATTGTTGGATTAAAAGGAACGATAATTTGGTTAATAATTATCTCTTGAACTGCTCGGGCTTATAGTGCGTTACTTAAGTGAATTTTGCGTAGGTACCTACAATTTCACTGAATGTTGTACAAAATCGGGAAATAATGTGAGCTTCGTGCATCTTACTATCGTGGGAGAGCCATGTGTCAAATTAAATAGCTGTTACATGAAACCTAGGTTGCTTAAAGTATGCTCTTAATACAGCGGTTGTGATCCTTCACAATACTCCTGTATTCCGTAGGGAAGCCATGGTCGGGTCGCAGGTCGGTGACGTCTAAGTGCTGCTTTTGCTGTTATAAACGCACATGATATGGGTTATGGGTAAATTTGCTTGTATTTGGTCGAACAATTAGATACACCACATAGATGGTGGAGAAAATATGATTCTTTAAAATTATGTATCAACAAAGATAATTCATCTCATCTCAGGCTAGGATTGAACCCAGCGCCTCTTGCAAGATGGCAAAGTAGCATCATAGCATGTAAAATGCTTAAAAAATATACTAAAATATCATTATTACCAGCATGGCACTAGACATACCAGGATTTCTATACCATGTGCCCAACTCCCAGACTATTAACCAGATTGTAAGCATTTGATCATAAAGTTGTTATTAAATTATAATTTCTAAAACTTTTTGCGGAGATACGATTAAAAAATAAATAATGATATCAGAGTAACACCCCTTCGGTAGCAGAAATGAGTTATGACAACATTATTAGAATTAATCCCAACGCAGGAAGCAAGGCGTGGCCTAGTCCATTAATATTAGCTAAATTAAAAATAGTAAAAACGGTAAAAAACGGAAGACTTCGTAAACGGCAAATGATTGAAATCTCTTAATTAAGGAAGAATTATTTCCGTTACTTTTTGTTTCAAATGCTGTGGTTTTCTTAGAGTAGTCATTAAAATTGGCACACAATTATTACAATGATTTTTTTATTTGCAAACGACACATAATAAAAAAAAAACGTTTTTTGCTATCAACATTTAAAAAACATATAAATGTACCCATACTTTTTAACATAATGTAGTTATGAATAATATGAAAGAGCAACTCTATATTTAAAAAATCTACTACCCTCTTAGAGGTTACTTTAAATTAAATTAATCTTTAAATGTTCGGCTTCGATGTCCTATTAAAACCACAAAACTTAAGTGTTATCTCAAAAAATACAAATAAAACTATCATATCTGAGGTATTGTTTGTTTGTCCACCTGTCAACAGGGGCCACTTACAAATTGCCACCGCGCGTATCTATGAAACAATCTATGAAAAGTAGCGTACTAAATTTATCGCTTATAAAACCCAGCAACTTATCTGCGAACAGATCACCATCGAAATAAAATAAAAAAGTCAAAACGTCACGCCCGAAAGAGACAACGCTATACAAGTGACAAAGACAGCCTGTCTGTGGCGCTTCTTCCGGTTGCGCAGGCGCAGGTGACACAAAATTTATTCCGAATTTGAAAACCGAAAGATATTTTATTCGAAATGATTCAAACGACTTTTTAAATATGGACATCTTTTATGTTGCGGCGGCGGTTGACAGTTTTATATTTGTCGTCAATGTAATGGCGGAAAAAAGATGCTTGATTTATACGAAAATAATGCAGTGCCTATCTGCGCGGGAGTTGGGCAAAGATCAAGGCGAGTTAGAAGGGAATTAGAGAAACGTAACTCTATGCCCGTCTCTATGTTTTGCAGGTATGTAAACTGACCACGCTATATTATAAAGCGACTAACTAGCGAACGAACGAATATAGAGAAGAAGCTTTTTTTTAGATTTGTTATTATTATTGGGTTTTGCTCTTTAGGTAGCTTATTACACAAAATATAACGCAAAACATAACTTTGCTTACATTACGTTGGACGACTAAACAGAAGGTTTAGATGCTATATTTTTTATGTTTTTAGCTTATCAAACCCTTGCCTAATTTTGTTGTTAAAGTATAATCAAATGTATATTTTTTTATTAATTAAAAAGATACCCTTTTTAATGATTTTGATAACTTTTATGTCACATGCATAATTATGTCCTTATTATTTATTAAGTTAACGAAGTCATCATATAATCCAAAATAGTCCTCCCACATTAAATGTAGGAACTGTCTATTCTGCACCACTTTGTAACTTTGTCCTGCATAATTAATAAATCATCGATAAGTTACCGTGGGATCGCAGACACTTCAGCCGGCCTAATCGCTCGGTGAAGCTGAGATTATTATCTTTTTCTTTCTTTCTCCTCCGAGGCTTGAATCTGCACTACCGATTGTATCTTTCGTTTTATTTGCACTTTTGTTTTCAACTGTATAAGTTCTTTTTTAATTCGCGGCATTGTTTTTTGCTAGTATAATTAACATTCCGACAAGGTTTTGTGGTTTAAATATCCAAAATATTATTTGCACGGTTGTAATAACAAGAATAATGTCAAAGAGATTTCTTATAAATAGGTACAACTTCAATTTCATTGGAAAATTATGTATCGTGTTTGACTAATAAATCTGCAAGATTTATTAGAACGTAAAACAATGCAGTAATATCATTTTTGTGGCAAAAGCTTTGATGGCAAGTCTTTTTGAAGAAAGTCATACATACCGCTGTTTATTGGAACAACGCATTTCTTACAAAGCTTACCGACAGCACATTTATCATTAGGTACCCTAGTTTTGTAACCATCTACTGTCTGAACCGGTAGTCACGTACCATCATAAAATACATGCTCGTCTTCCCCATATCTCATAAAAAGGTATATATTAGCATAATCCGAGCAAAATCGAAACCAAGATCGTACTTAGACGACTGGACAGACCAGGTGTTGCGAATGAAGAAGCACCTGCTAATAATTTATTGATTATGCGGTTCATAAAGATCGATAGACCTATTTTCGCACGTAGTGTTTAAAGTAGAGACAATTTTTGAAATAAGATATTATTTGATTTGATACAACAATGGGTAATACAAGTTCTTAAATCAAGTATCACATTCAAAGATTCATCAAGTCTTTTAAGAAATGCTACTCGTATAAGACGTAAGAAGGTTCCGAAGATTAAAGAATACTTTATATTCTAATATTGAACGGCTTATAAGGAGGTTAAGGCCCTCGCAGTCCCGAGAAGAGTGGAAATTGCTTCACCGACAAGAGCAACACTATTTTTTGATGATGATATGACTTAGTGACTAGTATGTCAAAGCAAGCGTCTATTACTGTAGTCTGGGGTTTCAAATTCATATCAACAGGGTTTATGAGATTTGGATTTGGACTCTCGAACCCCCAATTCAACCCAATTGACAGGCCCGTTGGTCGAGTGGCTAGAGACCCTGGCTACAAAACCAAGGTTCGCGGGTTCGAATCCCACTAGGGGCAAATGTTTGTATGATGAACATCGGCATTTGTACTCGAGTCATGGATGTTTATAAAAAGTATTTCAGTAGGTACGTTTATCCGTTCCTTAGCTTCCATAGTACAAGCTTCGAGCTTAGTTTGGGGCTAGGCAATTGGTGTGTTAGTCCAAGGCATTTAAGGCATTCATTTAATTCACATAAGGCTGAGCAAAAAAGAAGTTTGATCATAGGAAAGTGTAGTACATATGAATGAATACTCTCTTGGCACATTTCACCCCATCATTTCGAGTATTATCCGCGCACCTTATCCGGAAGCTGTCCAATTTGTCATGCGCCGGCGCAGGCCGCCTTCCGGTCGCAAATAAACCACGCATCGGCCAACTCGCGGCTTCATGGCTGTGTCCGGAGATAATCCACTTTGGCCACCCAATTTTTGAGCACCCTAGCAATGAGTAATTGGCCTCGTCCACTTTGAACCCAGGCGCCGCCTTCCGCGCACAAATAAACCACACATCGGCCAACTCGCGGCTTCATGGATCGGTCCAGAGGTAATCCACTTTAACCAGATTTAGAGTTTCCGCACGCTAAGCCAGCACCTATTGAAAATTCTGTCAGGACTATGATATATTTGGCAAGCTAAAATTTGTGCTAGCTAAAATAGGTGTTCAAAGTGGAATTTGCCAGGAACTAAATTTGCGAATTCGCATCTTTAGATTAGTTACATATTCCAACCATCATGTAGGCCTGAACGTCCTCAATGAGTGGGTGCTCTTAACTAGGTGCTCAAGTGGATTACCTCCGCTCCGTCCGGCCGTGAGTTATACTGCCGCTTGCGCTTCTTATTTATAGCTGACTCACTGTCTTCTCGAGCAGGGACTTCCTTAGCTTGTTCTTGAGGTTTACGGGAACCAGTTTGATATTTTGCAACAATGAAAAATAATATTTAAGATGTTTCAGACTTATGGGAACGTTTAAGTAGGTCATTTTCTTAAAAACCTGGATTCGTTTTAGTTTGATTACTATTTCTTTCAGATTTTCATTTTGCTGAAGAATCTTTATGACTTATACTTTACCTCTAAATGTAGCGTAGGTATTTTTTCAACTATTAGGTAATGGAATCCCCTGTAAACTGTAAACAAAAGTCATAGTTTAATATCTCCTAGTACGCTAAAACCAATAAAAGTGAAGAAATATTGATTACTGGAATATCGAAGAAAAAATTAAACCTTTGAAAATTAATTCAGGACCATAAAGTTTTTATACTTTCATTCTATATCTGCTCTATCTTTGTCAATTAACATATGATTTACTGCTAATAGAGTCAAGATGTCACCAACCTTAGAAGGTATTCCAGAAATGCCAAGAACCTCAAAGGGTTCACTTTTATGTACCTTTAAGAACCTTTAATTTGTCAGCCGTGACCGAATTAATATAAATAGCGAAAATATGATAATTCAGCTACTTTTTCGGACAAACTATTAGAGCTATTAAAATGTAGTATTTGTGTTTTTTATCCAATTTTAGAGAGCTTCTAACTCCGCGGGGGATGTCATAATCGATGATGTTTTTATTTCTGTTTGGTTTGGTATTATGCTAATTTAGTCAGATGGGTTGAAATTAGGTAGTTACATGCTTAACTTCTTAGCGCTAACCATGTATGAGGTTTATTTTTTGATCAGTATGTCTATAGGTGGATTATGTTAGTCCATCTTTAGTCTTATTTGTCTATAAAGACACAGCAAATAAAACATACTTAACTAAGAGTTCAGCCAAAAAAAGTTTTTCTCAGCTGACATTAAAGACTTCTGCTTGTAGGAGAAGAAGACCTTCAAGCAAAAGACCCTTTTACCAGATTTAGTCTCTGGTTCCCACATCCACTTACATTGACCGTTTACAAGATAACTATGGTGATTATACATCACTCATGATGACTAAAGATCTATGAATAAACTCTAGATCATATTAAACTACAGGAGCTAAATTCTCAGACTTATAACAAAAGGAAGACCACTTATAACATAATAATCATATTCAATCAAATCAAGTCCAGATTACGGCTATTCAAGCCACCATGTTGCCTACCATTTGGCTAATTTGAAGCTTCAGTAGCACGAATATTGATCAGGACTACCTCACGCATTCCTATCAAGGAACTGAAGGATAACCTGGGGATTTGCAAAGAGGATTGAAGCGGTGGAACGTGGAGCTTTGGAAGGTGTATTCAAATTGGTAGGGTATGATTGTCGCTTGAAGACATGAGGTCGAGATGTATTGGCGTGTAGGTTAGGTAGAGAATCAGATTAAACAGTTTGTTTTAATTCTAAACTGACTACAATATTATTAAAAATGTCCTAAATCATTTGATTAAAAACGTTTCTTGCAAGGCGATTATGTTTTCAAGCAACTGTGGTTGTTTTATTTTGTAACGTTACCGTGACTTAAAAAGGTATAACGTTAGAGTGGCATTTTTGTTTACATATTTCAATAATAGTTTACTAGTCATGTTTCAGCTATGCATACGACGTTGTGCAAGCCTCATGTGCAAGTACAAAATAAGATTATGTTTTCAAGCAACTGTGGTTGTTTTATTTTGTAACGTTACCGTGACTTAAAAAGGTATAACGTTAGAGTGGCATTTTTGTTTACATATTTCAATAATAGTTTACTAGTCATGTTTCAGCTATGCATACGACGTTGTGCAAGCCTCATGTGCAAGTACAAAATAAGTGTTTTTGCTAATTAATCCAATATCAATGGCTTTTAAATTAGCAGTAGATATATTGGCACCACTCTACATAATGGTAAGCAAAACAGGGGCCCTAACCATCATGCCAAAGGTTGTGGCATCATGTGTTAGCCTTTGCCATTGCTGTACTGGCCCGCATATACGTTTTTGATATCGTAGTGTGCAAAGTAAAATACGTTCTGTTTATCATATCTTTCTCTGCACCTATCTACCCTGTGCGTGCTAAGTGGTCAGTCGTCGGACTATAAACGCAGCCCACGGCGCCGCTTCATTGAATATCACGCGCTCGCGTCACGCACAAACATCGATTTATTGGATTGTTCCGCTTTCCAGGATATTATGACAATGATGATCAGCAATTATTGTAGTCTTCATTGCCTTTCATTGATCTTTTGACGCAAATCTATACTATTTTGTAAGGTCATGACACAACCAATTAAAGGTCAGTAGGTAAATCTTCCAATAATATATTTAGATGAAACATTTTCTTCGTAATATTTTGTTTATGTTTTTTTCAACAATACTGTGAATATAAATTGTCAGACTAAAATTAAAACCACTGGTCGTGGCGTCTATCATCTGTATTTCATTTGCTATTGTAAAAAAAAATATATTTGTCATTGACAGGCATAAGACGAGGTGAACTCTAATCAAACTTATTTGATAAAAAAAAACTAACAGAGCATCTAAACCTTTCCTAGACTACTGTTTTTATTCCGTAATGTACTGTACTACTGTTGTAATTCAAAATCTCACCCCTTTAACTGGTCTTATGTCATCAACTCTGCTGGGTGCAGTGATACTTCCAAACTTAAAAAAAATTAAGAACAAATTCAATGTCTCATTTTCATAATCAATACAGAGCATTACACCCAAAACTTAGAGGGTACTTAAGTGCACGGTACCATGTACTCACTATGGCCGGAAGAGCGAAATTACCAATCATCTTCTTTTCATAAATCAATATTGTTGTAATCAGTAATTATAATAAGGATAAAGGAAACAAGGGAAAGAAAGACTTTCAGTTTATTGAAAAACGTGGCCACGGAAATAGCGGTTGCCACTTGTGTGTCGTTACATTTCACACACAAAATTAAACATCTTAATATTGTGTAACTGAGAAAAATATAACAGTCGATTCCTGGTATGTTAAATGTATGAAATACTAGCGGCCGCCCACGACTCCATCCGCGTGGATTTCCGCACACATAGTTTTAAGTCTTCCTGGACAACTGTACTATCCAACACTGACCGGTTATTTCAATTCAAACTAGTAGATTTTATAATCCACTAGTTTATCTAGTTTACTTGAACGCGCTTAAGTCAGCTTAAGCGCGTTCAAGTAAACGAACAAACTTTTCTGAATTATTACATTAGTATAACTGTAAAATTAATAGAACACTTCCTCCATCTAAACAAATACCTAAAAATAATTTCGGAATATCGATTAACAAGTTTAATTTAAGTATTACCTACATTTTCTGTTCAATTTAATTGCGGGGAAACTGTAAAGCAATGTCTATACTGTTGTCACTCTCAGAAAAACTTTTCGAAGACTTGACAAAATCGCTAATTTAGCGGCCATAAAATAAGCGAGTGCAGACCGCAACTTTCTTCCGTGACAGTAATACCTATAATGTTGGGCCATTAGCGAGCGATTTCCAACTTAAATCGATACGTTTTTTCCGACGAATAAAGAAGCAGCCTGCATTATAAAGAGCCCGTACAATGCTCGGAATTAGCAACAATGTTTTCTCTTTTCAATGCACTGGGTTTTGATACGAGCTTCTGTAAATTAAACGCGCTGTGGCATGAAGTACTGTTACATAAGTATCTGTGTACCAACAGCACAATGTATTTTATATTGAAGTTAATGAAAATGTCATTAATGTAAAGGTTATAAAGCAAAAGCTAAATTCTTACTCGTATTGTAGTAATCATTGCAGTTGTTATGTAGATTCGTTTGAAGACAAACCTGTAGTTCGCCTGAAGACATCAACTATTTATTGGCACAACGAAGAGATGTGGCGTCACTTTGCATTCTATATCGCATATAGCATGGGGAGTGCTCCGAGGAATTATTCGGTCTTATACCTAACAATTTTTTTCACCATCGTTCTACGCGACAACAGTTCCATTGTCATCGTTCAGATGACTGGCAGTCCACTACTATGCGTTTGTCTAGAAACTTCCTGCGTCGCACAACCAAACTGAAATGAACAGTCGCCTGAGGTATTTGCGGGCCCATGCGACCTGCTCACTTTCAAGAAAATAATTGTCGCAATTGTCAGACCTCTGGTTTCCAGGGGCGGCGCTGATTGCTTACCATCTAGCAATCCGTCTGTTCGTTTGCCTACTTTTTTACATAAAAAGACTTTATTTGGATAGTAGTAGTACAGATTAATTGACACTATACGAGTAAAATTCCGTTCCGTAAGTTGAATAACTGGCAGTATCCTCATTCATTTTCTCACCACAAACCAAACCTACATTGATTTTTAAAATCAAAAGAAATCCTCGAACTAACCATAAAGCGTGGTTCGTCTTCAAACGAAGCCTCTTTTGTGCAGTCGGTTAATGAATTCGGTTAAATCATTACAATGCATGGTTAACGATAACCGCAGCTTCTTGTTCAGATCAAATTGTGGTTCTGACCATTACGCTTGAGTTGAACGTTTAGTTAACCGTATTACGTATTGTGAAGGCTTGACAGTAAATCCTTTATATTTTAGTAGGAAGTAATGAGAAGGTTATGTTCAACTAACTGTTTAATGAAGCATGTATTTTGTAATTTTAACCGCAGTTATGATTTAGGAGAACCGAAGACCTCAAAGGAAACTGCCTTGCACCACTTGTATTGATAGGTAGTAGGATTTTTTCTGTAAGTAATACACCAAATTCTCCAATTATAAAAATAAGGAAGCACATTTGTAACAAAAGCTGCCGAACTATCATTTTCATCAGCTACAGTTTGTATCATCTATTGCAGACCAAGAGAGGAAGACCTTTGTGGAATATCCACTCAAGTGAGACGCTCGTTTTGGGAAGATCCTCCGCCTTACAAAAGACCACAGTAAAGTAGATCTTCGTAACTGCTGTGCTTTGTTTCTGCTGATGAGTAAGGATGCCAAAACTCTGTTGTGGAGGGTATGGGGGTGAACCTCTCTCAAGACCACCCCAAGATAGTGGGTTACACCAGAAAGATTGGTGTTTTTTACTTAGGTACTCACTATCAAAAACCTATGCCATAAATAGGAATCAGAACAACAGCCACAAACTACGCTGTTTTTTACACTGACCTAAACAAAAACTAGTAGAACTCTATCTCTATAGTGGAAGTTCAACTGGTTTTTGTTTGGGTCAGTAGGCTAAAAACAACTTGTTTCATATCATGTACTAAGGAATTGAAACAAGTGTTACTACAAACTACAACTTCGTATATAAAGCTGTCTATCGAGTCGCAAGCGGTGGTCAATAAAGCAAGTCTAGACCTTCGTGATTAGCCTAATCTTGATCTAGCCCAGGTGTGGGCGACGATAAGCCGAGCGGAACCGACACCTGCGTCTGTGCCACGCGCCCTGTAGTGCTGTCGGAGGTAACTTTATCGATATCGATGCCTTAGATGTTTTCTTGGACGCATATCATACTAATTTTATTAATGTGAAAGTTTGTTTGGTTAGATGTGTGTCCGTCAATCACGCTAAAACTAACAATTATTGGGTTTTGATGAAATTTGGTATCCATGATGATGATTATGGTTTGACTTAGATGATAGGACTTTTAAATGTTTCATACCCATCCATGAGATGCATTTTCACTCTTAGCTTGAATACGTGAAGAAGCTAAACAATAGTTTCAGCCTCTAATGGTTTACTGAATAATAACATTCAGCACGTAATTTTTCGTCGATAAATATAAGGTGAAATTAATTTCATCATTCGAGGCCATGTCACCAATCACTTGACTTAATTACCAACTTCTCAATGTTACTTTTATATAGAGATGCATCTATAGCCTCCTCAAGGAAATAATATAAAATAATGTGCCACTTACTCGATAGAAGTATAACATCACTAGCTCACCCTATACGATGCGAGGGAAGATACTGATGCGTACGACAGGGCGCGTGCCACAATTTTTTCTTTATTTTTCACTTACGTACCTTCACAACTGACTGGAGTTCCCACTGTCAGGCAATTTTAAACTCTATTTTTGTAGAAACAGAGTTGGAATTACCCTGGCAAAAACGCGTTTAAGGGGTATTTTTTATTCAAATGCGAATAAAATAATTGTTTCGGAATACACAGTAATGTTTTGTTAATTTGAATACGGGGTGTTTTGGGGCGAGGGTCGGTGCGCACGCGCCGATAAGAGGTTAATTACTTAGAACTAATTCAGGGTTGGATGGAATTCCGTTGCTTTTGAATTTTGTATAAAAGAATTTGCATGTCCGTTAGATCTTGGAGATCAATGAATGCACGTCTTTAGGTGAGCTGGAATGCATGTTATTTAAAAAGAAAAGTCTTTAAAATGTTAAACTCACTTAATCGATTGCTTTGTCGCTCGCCAATCTCTACTTGGACGAATTGTAAAGAGCAACGTATTGTAAAGAAAATATAAGTATTATTGATTTGATAAAAGAATATAAAAAGTGTGAGAAAATTATCTTTGCATGAAACCGTATTTTATTAAGCCTTAGTAAGGTATGAACGCCTTGCAATTGAATATAATAATGCATATTTGTTAAAACTTCAGACTTTTTGTTAAAAGTGGTATCATCAGCCTAATCATTTAGAGTGAATGATCAAATGAGTATATTGGTAAGGACCATACATTATTAGTAATAAATACACAAGTCAACCCCTCGTATTGATGAGTCTAATACCATGATGAGTTTAATTGGCATCGTCAAATGGCATTTACACTGTACGACTCTGTAATATAACAATATTAACATTATTAGGATAAATAATTAGCAAACACTAAAAGACAAGTGTTTTTTTATGTAAGGTGGAGGAAACCGTACAAGAGGGTCACCTGATGGTAAGTGATCATCGCTGCGTGGAAATCACCAACTTGACAAGAGTCGACGGCGTTGCCTGCCTTCAAAGCCGTACAACCTCCACAATCTAAACTCTCGAGATCATACTCCAGCCAACGAGAAACACAGCCGTTTAAAGAAATGCTAATTTACTGTAGTCTTATCTTTTGAATGTTTGGGGCTTAATTAAATTCATGAAGTCATAAGTTCATGAATTCATTATTATGTTTTTAAGAGTAGCCATAAAAGGAAACCAAAATCCAAGTATCCCTACCAGTCCACGCTGGTTGGAATAGATGGAAATATTTTTCTAAGTATTTTAACCGGTTGAGATATTTGGATTTTTTTCCAACTATCCCTATCAGGGGGGATAGCGTGGTAGGGATAGTAAGAACAGGCGGTTACCCGCCTATGTAACTATATTAAGTTTGATCTTTGTATTGTAGAATTTAAAAGAAAGAATTTACATTAGTTATGCAAATGAGTGCTCCCCGAACTTGTTAAATAAATAAATGAAATAAACATCTAGGTAATCGGTCACATAGAAATCGTCGAACAGTGTAAACGCACGGAAGCTGTTTATTAGCTGGTCTCCCTCCCATCGCGTGACGCACTGCACTGCATTAGGGATATTGCCTGCACGTGCGGGGCTCGTGCTCAAATTGCATGCACGTATGTTTGACAGATCGTAATTGGCTTTCAATTGATGCACGATGTCCAATGATGATATGTGGTCGGGAATATGGGTCAAAGTTTATTTATGGTACCCATTAAGTAACAAGATCTGACGAACAAGTAAGTTGCCAATTAAGTATTTTTCGGAAGAAACATCTAGTACATCATTTTATGACAATCGAAATAAGATATGTTGTTGTTGTTGTTGTGGTCCTGTTGGACCACAACAACAACAACAAGTTTGCTCCAGAAGAACTCAAATGGGAAGACGCTCAAAGAATCGCGCGGGACCTAAGTGCCTAAACATTTATTACTTAAAAAAGAACCGAATAAATTATAGTGTTAAGACCACTTCTAGACAACATACTTAATAATTAAATTACATTTTATTTAAAAACAATAATAATAAGAAAACCATCACTCAGAAAATTCCTCGCAACCGTCAAAATTATTTTATTATTTCCAACATCAATAAAAGAGATGTCCCAGAAATGTATGAAGCCTCGGCCTGGACCATGTACGCTATACCTAAATATAGGCGAATAAGTGTACTACAGTTTTAATTACTCCAATTCTTATGGAAAACCTTAGTTTTTTGGCAGAAATAATAAATTAAACCACAATATTGCAACTCAGTACAATATGGCGGAGGACGCATCATAGAGTAAAGTAATATATATTGGGACGCATCTTTCAAACTTGAATGACGTTTATGTCATTTATCCGTCAGTTTATTTTTGTTTTGACAGTATGCAGTTTATTTCACAAAGTATTTATATTTTTAGGTTACAAACGACCGAAAAAGGCTGGGGTCAAAGCTGTAAATCCCAGTAAAGAAAAAAATTACAGATGCCATTTTTACGAAGTAAAGTGAACAATTATGAATTTGATTTTATTTTTAAGCCACTAAACTACGGACCAAAAATGTTTTATTGTATTTTTAATGGAAATAGCAATATTTTACCGATTTTTTGGTACCACGTACATGGTGCGGGCCTGGGATGGGACATCTCGAAAATTTTCGAACTTAGTTCAAAACATTATAGAAAAACTATTAACCGACTACCGACGAAAGGTTTTCAAACCAGCACGGTCTTTTTACAAACATTATGTGTACGTACATGACCGTATTACGAGCTGTTAATGCACATTCTATTGCAGGGGATGCACCCTTGCAGCCAATGATGCGTTGCTAACGCGGGCACGCCCTTGTGGCTTATGACCATTTGATGGGACGAGGTGGGTCAATGAATAGTGTCTCCACTCACGCGAAGTTGATAGGAATTATGTCGACAGTTTGATAGTAGAAAGTTGTTTGAGCAAGGGTTCGGAAAGTAGTATAGTTATATAATTTAAATAAATTTTGCTGTACTGCGGTGTCCAGCTCTCTTCTACCGTAGTGTTCGGAAACAGAAAGCCACGCGGACGGAGTCGCGTTAATAATTTTATATCTAAACTAGCGGGCGCCCGCGACTTCGTCCGCGTGAATTTCAGTTTCTTTATCTTTTTTATCTCCTTAGAAGTGGAATTTTCGAATATTCTTTAAAGGGGATGCTTACGTCATATTATCTTTATGAATGCAAAGTCTCAGCCCGATTGGTTTAAAAATGACAAAGTTTCATACTTACGTTCCTCCCCTGTTTGACCCCCTTGAGGGTTGAAATTTATCAATATCATTTCTTAGGCGATGCCTACGTCATAGTAGCTTTATGAATGCAAAATCTCAGGCCGATCGGTTAAAAAATGACAAAGTTTCATACTAACGTTCATCCCCTATTTTACCCCGTTGGGGGTTGGAATTTATAAATATCATTTCTTAAACGATGCTTACGTTATAACAGCTTTATGCATGCAAAGTTTCAACCCGATTGGTTTAAAAATGACAAAGTTTCATACGAACATTCATCCCCTATTTTACCCCCTTAGGGGTTGAATTATTCAAAATCCTTTCTTAGCGGATGCCTACGTCATAACATCTACCTGCATGCCAAATTTCAGCCCAATCCGTCCAGTGGATTGGGCTGTGCGTTGATAGATCACTATGTCAGTCAGTCACCTTTGAGTTTTATAGATATAGATAGATTATTACTACAAATGAAAGGTTCTTTTTTTTCAAAATTTTGAATAATTATTGTTTATTATTTTTATTACAACATATAGAATATTTAATAAAAATTATTAAAATTAAAACTCTCCACACCCCGACCACCACCACTTTCTCTGTAATTACCAAATATAAACTCTTACAGCTATTTTTACAGGACTAAGCCTAATACAATAGTGTAACTTATTCTATTTTTGGTAACTAATTACAAACAGTCCAAATCTTGTGAATTCATTCAGAGAACAAGAAAACAAGTCAATTTTCTCCGCTAATTCTGTATTTATACGTATACTCTGTATTTACAACTGACTTTGACATTGCAGAATATGTATATAGTGTAATTTTACATAAAAAACGTATTACTGTGTTAATACAAAATAGGTAGCTGCCAGCAGAAAAACTACCGCAGAAAATACGTGGCACGGTAACATCAATATCCCAAACCCTACCTAAAAACACTGATACCTACCTACCTTTCATCAAAATGAGTCCGTCAAAAACAAGCATTGCAGCTCAATGCAGTACAATGCATCTGCAGTCATTGGCTATGCGCAGAGCACACAGCCTGATGAGTGTGCCTACGCGACCAATTTGCAGGACAATAGAGGAGAAATTTTGTGGCGGCCGGCCATGGGTTGACAACTTTTGGGTAGATTTGGAAACTCCGTCCGCGTAGAATTCGGTTTACCCACACATACGATGATCTTTGTAACAAACATTTACCTATTGTAATGATTGGTTTTAGTGTTGGTTTCAGTGACGTTTTTTTAAACCAATTGGTGCGTATGATGATAAATATGCGAGTGAAAAAGAGAGTAGAAGAAAGTTTAAGACGAATAGCCGCTAGGCTAGCACAGGACTGTGATAAGACGTTTAGGAAGAAAAAAAAAACCTTACAAAAATAAAAATCTATATCAATAGTTTAGTATGACATAACATGTGAGTAATAAGTATGGACCGCTACACATCCCAGCGAATCTGCTGACGGGTGATTATATAACAATTAATGTCGAATGTGAAGAAGAAAATGAATAGAATACCTCATTTTTTTTTAAATATTGTATACAGTTTTAGTGATATAGTATTCTCCGTCTGTATAATTTATAACAGAACATAGGTTATACAAAATTTAAGATACATAAAGGTTAGAACTGAAAATGTAATTCATGAAAATGTTTAGAATCCCTGTCGCGGGCGCGATAAACAGTGCCCCGCTCATCAAACATTGTCCCAGCGGAAGCTGAAAATATAAACAGCAGGCTTAAAGCGAAGCCTTTTCGTATAAAAATGTTACTAGATAAATAGACTTAGTTTTTTCATTAGCCAATTACTAAATCAAAATCAAAACTTACTTTACTTACGTAGGCCACTGTTCGGCACTTATAAATCGTCGATAATATCACAATATACATAGAATGACTTCCCCACCGACTTCAGAACGCACTCATCTGATGAGAAGAAGCTACAAGTATCATAGACTTTGTACATACACTAAGTGAACGTTGTTATAGCCTATCAGAAGAGAATGGTAGTGCTGGTTCCTTGACTCACAATTAGGTCACAATAATTGAAAAATAATATGGTTTCCCTATTTGTTTAAACATAGCGTAGATTTTAATATGCCGCGACATCCGAAAACTATGGCATTGTGTGACGCACGTTAGCTACTAACGTTACTATGCTCTGCAAAGTAACGTTAGTAAACACTTCACATTACAGGACGTGTGTCAAAGCGGGCTAGACGGAAATATTCTCGTCGTACTTCGCATAAAACGATTTAATAAAAATACTGCGTTTCTTTAAAAACATTGCTATCTTCACACAATATTTATGTTAAAATAAGACATTTGAAAATGTAATTTATTTTCCAACTTACTAATTTGACTTTTAAAAGCTTGATAATAATATGATTCCATCAAAAGTCAGATATATCCCCCTTAACATCAGTAGCGGGCTCGTGCACACAGTGCCCGCGAGCTCTGACGAGTTCACATTAAAGTTTGAGCGCAGGCCGCGGCCATGTAGCCTAAATTTTTTTTATATCATTTTCGAAAGAAATCTTTACTCAAATAACGAAAAAGAAAAATCGCTGTATTTTTTTTGCAATTTATTTTGCATTTGACAACGTGTTTGTGGGATTGTTGCAAGTTCTGATGATTAACGAAGAATTATCCACGCCTAGATATTTTTGGTACAACCGCTAACAGTAGCTGATATAAAAAAGTGGACATTAAATAAATAAAAAAAATGGTGCAATATCACTACATAGTATAAAACAAAGTCGCTTTCTCTGTCCCTATGTCCCTTTGTATGCTTAAATCTTTGAAACTACGCAACGGATTTTGATGCGGTTTTTTTTAATAGATTGAGTGATTCAAGAGGAAGGTTTTTATGTATAATAAATGCATAATGTAGTAGAGAAACACTAATAAACTTTGATGCACCCGTGCGAAGTCGGGGCGGGTCGCTAGTGATAAATAAAATGTTTGTATATCTTTTAGTCAAGTTATCTTCGACGTGTCTTGGAAGTCATAATAAATACTTAATGTAATAAAGCTGAAGAGTATGTTTGTTTGAACGCGCTTATCTCAGGAACTGCAAGGCCGCCAGTTATGAGATACATAACCTAGTTTATGATATAGGTAACGCATGATTTGCACAATGCAAACCAAAATTATTTGTTACTTCTTATAAATATGATATGCATCCAGCGCCAAATCAATTTTGACCGCACCCTGTACACAATTACACAACTCATCAATGGCAGTAAACTCCGTAAAACTGAAAATCATTATCAATTACCAAGTGTGACGTCGCAATCACGAGTGCGGAAGTCGCGTGCGGCGCTAAGTGCAGGTTCGCTTCCCGGCGAGGCAGACGGCCGATTAAAACAATTGCCAAATATGACGATGAAATTACAAGCACCGGTTCGAAGTGTTAAAATGATCGTCATTTTGACACTTTCGGTACTTCGGTAGTGGTTTTGGGAAAAAATTAACCATGTGAAGTTAATTGGAAATGTGATATAATGAGGTAGGAAGGATCATACATGTTTGTCATGTTAATGGGAAAAGACACCAATTTTAATATACCGCGCACTGGAAGCGAATTATTAGATTTCAGTTTCCGCACTTATCGACTCATCCGTAGAACAAAGTCCGATCTGCAGGAATGCTAGTTTTCAGTAGAGGGCAAAGAAGTTTTAGATCTTTGTTTTCGGGCTGCGATCAAAAACGGTAAGACGTATCATTTTGAATTTTAGATATGTTTATATAGCGCAATAGCGTAATTAAATGCTCTTTGGTGTATATTTCTATTGCTTTTATTTCACGAAATAGTGAGTTCCATATCAACATCGGACATTTTCTAGCGGAAGACCGGGAGTCCTTGGTGAACATAACACGTTGTTTTACGGAGACGTCCGAATTAAGTGCCGTTCTATATGAACTTGGGGCGTTTTTTGATTGAATAATTTATCACTTTAAAGTCCTATGTGAATACTTATCTGGTTTGAAATGTGTTTTTTGTAATGTTAGCCATAACATAACATAACACAATCTTTTATTCGGGCTTACACAAGGTTCATTCGTTAAAAAAAACCAAATTAGGAACTTTATGAAGCCCGGTGACCTGCTTGGTGTAGTGCTCAAGAGGTTGGGTTGGGTTCGATCCCAAGATTTGTTGGCATGAACATGTATCCATTTAAGTGTATGTATTTGTATAAATAAAATATATTTAAGCATGTCTTTCAGTTCCCTAGCTTGCCATGGTACAAGCTTCGAGCTTAGTTTGCTGCTAGGCAATTGGCGTTTTCAAACCCATTAGGCAAGGATCTTCACGTGCCGGCCACCGGACGATCGACGCGATCCGTCCGGTGTTGAGGGAGTGGGTGGAGCGCCGGCACGGCTGCCTCACCTACCGCCTGGTGCAGGTGCTGACCGGACATGGGTGTTTCGGTCACTACCTGTACCGTGTCGCCCGTCGGGAGGAGTTGCCGCTGTGTCATCACTGCGGCGCTCCCGACGACACGGCCGAGCACACCCTCGAGGAGTGCCCGGCCTGGCGACACGAGCGTCGCGCACTTATCGCGGCGCTCGGCGGTGGTCACCTCTCGCTGCCGACCTTGGTGCAAGCCATGGTCGCCAGCCGACGAGCGTGGGAGGCGGCCGCCTCCTTCTGCGAACAAGTCATCTCGCAGAAGGAGGCAAAGGAGCGCGAGCGGGAGGAGGATCCTTCTTCCGCTCCGCTCCGGCGTAGACGGCCGGGCCGGAGGAGGCGCGCTCATCTGCGTCACCTCTAGGCCTGTGTAGGGTGACCTGCGCGGGGGGGTAGCTCCCCAACCCGCGCATTGCACTAGGTCACCCGAGCCATGTCTGGGGACCACCCAGTTTCCCGGGTGGTCCTCCCTAGGCGCCAGCCCCGGCCTACCGCATCAGGTCGGGGCGCTCGAGGACGGATCGAACATAAGCCGCCCACTCGGCGGCTGGCAGCGATCCGTCCTGATGCGAGCGAAAGGGGAAACCGGAGGGGTTTAGTGGGTAGTGGGCGCTTAATTTTGTGCGCCCGAGCCCCACACACGGTCGCGGGTTTAGCTAGCCCGCGGCGACATGGTGCGTCAATGCATTCCCCTCCGAAAAAAAAAAAAAAAAAAAAAAAAAAAAAAAAAAAAAAAAAAAAAGGCAAGGATCTTCACAGAAATCAACTCCGTGCATTTATTTATTGCCAACCGTGCATTTATTTAAGTTTGAAGATTTAAAAGTTCCACATCACAAATATTTCCCGGTTAATATGGAACTGTCAGTACCAACTCTTCCAAATATCCTTGCCTAATAATACCTATTCAGTCTGTGATAGTTAATTCTGGCGATATATTATGGAGAAAGTTTCTTTGTGATTTGTTCGTCGTCATTTAGCACCTCTAATTAACTAGAAAACCATTCAAGTAGAAAACCCGTGGCCCCTAAAACCAATAGAAAAATGCAGAGACGCCCTAAGTAATGAACAGACCGCAAGCGCAAATGGTTCAAGAAACATAACGAAATAATCGAAAAAACGATGGGACCATCTTACAATGTCATTAGTCGTTACAAATCTTCTTCTTCTTCCTAGCGTTTATCCCGTTAGTCGTTACAAATGATCCAATTAAATATCTCACCAACAGTACTTGGTACAGTAAATTTTTGGCAACTGGGAGATCGAGTTAAGCTATGGGATATCATCATCAAGTTTTCAGATAAAATCAAAAAGAAAATATGCCTCAAGTATCTCCTAATAAATTTCAAAGTATTATGGTCACAGGCACATACTACACTTAAGTTTATATACTTTTGCCGTAACAGCTTGTATCTTAAAGAATGTGTAAAATACAAAGGAGGTCAGCGTACAAATAATAAGATACATTTATAAAGCACTTCCATCGTACTTCTTCCACGCAGTCTTTAAGATACGAGCTAAAACGGCAAGATATTGAAACATTGTTTTATATACTTTTATTTTCTCTCAAAAAGATTCCTTAAAGCCTGTTTATTTATAAAATTTTATCAAATAACTTCATGATGCAGTTTCTTTCCACAAAAACAGAAACAGTCTAGGCGCTGTTGGTGAGATATTGTATCGAATCATTTGTAACAATAAATGGCATTTTCTACACGGTCCCATCGCTATTTTGACTTTTTCATAACATTTGTCTTGCCTAGGTTTTTAAATCACTTGCGTTTAAGGTCTGACCATTCTTTATTAGTCTCTGCCTTTTTTCTAGTGGTTTTAGGAGCCACGGAGCTACTGCTTCAATACGAAGACAGAGGTGAATTTAGTGGTGCCTAATGACGAAGAACAAGACAAAGAGAAACAGTCTCTATGATAAGGGCAGAATAAACTATCACAGACAGAATGGATACCCATTGCTATGCCTAATCCTAGTAGGAGAGGATCTAGGAGTTAGTACTGACAGTTCCATATAAACCAGGGTAAATCTGTGGTACAAAATATGTTAATCCTAAAACTGAATGAATGGTGAATTTTCATAATTTGATGGCACTTCTAAGGAAAACGTAAGTTGATTGCTGTAATGATCCACACCTAGTGTGCCAGGTATGGCGTTGGATATTAAGCTGTAGCAGGAAATTTTCTCGGTCTCGTCATGGCCATTCAGATTTTTTTCCATTCTATCAGCTCATTATTTAACACTAGCGGCCGCCCGCGACTCCGTCCGCGTGGTTTTCGATTTCCAATATCCTATGTGTTATTCTGATGTATAAGCTATATTGTGGTAGTTTCATTCAAATCCATTCAGTAGTTTTTACGTGAAAGAGTAACAAACATCCATACATCCATACATACAAACTTTCGCCTTTATAATAGTAGTAGGATTACAACGGGACTAAACGCGATATTATTTTCGCTTGTGACCACGCCACGGTTGTAGCATCACAGCCGAAACGTCAAGCAGAAAGTACTCAGTAATATATAAAAATAATATCGCGTTTAGTCCCGTTGTAATGTTAAATAATTAAAACGCAACGCGAAAGTATAAAGTTATATATTCTCAGCTGATTTTTCTTCATCAGTAGGTAGGCAAAGGTGACTATGGTGGAGTCAAGTTTTAACAAAATTCTCAATAAAAATAATAGAAAATGTATTATTACTAATAAGGCAAGACTATATACCTGCCTAGCAATTCATTACACAATGTTTAATTCAAATATTTGAATAATTGAGGATTTTTTTAATTGAACAACGTCTTATCTTATTCCGTTCTTCCAGTAATAACGTCCCATTTTACCATCGGACTAACAAATCGTCTCATAGATTCCGAAGAAAAGTGTTCTACATTCACATGCAACACTCAGAAGTACCATTAATTTCGTATAAAATGGTCCTAAGTTCTGTTAAGACTTCTACTTTTTACTATTTATTTTTACAGTTATAGTGGTTATCCTGCGAATATGCATTACAACGCATGTATTTTCGTACGAAAATTACGTTACTTAACTTTTCCATCTAAAAACGCCCTATATAAAAATCGATCACCCACAAATAGGAACGGAGCCAAAAAGTATGAATAAAGAGACAAATTGATTCTATATTCTAATTTCATTTTTTCGAAGAAAACCTAAGCCCGTGAAATGTAAATTTCCTTCCTCCACTGAACAACGGCCGGTCTCAACAACAGACGTGGCATCCGCACCGCCCCCACTGTCCCTTGGTCACATGAAGCGTTTTTTTACGGAAAGTTTATCACATGGAACGTTATTCGACTCTGTAACTCTGGAACTAAATAAGATAGAAAAAAAATAAAAATGTACGTCGATAGAGTTCGTTATCCTTATACTGTTAAGGTATTTAACTCATTTTTGCTCTATGATCACATCGGACTTTGTTCTACGGATGAGTCGTTATAGCGACTATAGCTTAAAGCCTTCGTCGACATGTCGTTTTTGAATTCGAACCATTACAACCTGAGATCAGGGCGTTCAAACAAACAAACAAACTCTTCAGATTTATGATTGTAGTCTAGATAAAGGTAAACGACCTTCTCTTAAAAATAATTTACGAAATGTAAAGCACAAATAAAAATACTTCTCTATACATGCGACTCATTATTGAAATGATTATACACTTTAATGTCTTTTAGGCCGTATGGTGGCTTGAAGCTTCAAGGCTAAAAGCGGGTTGTTGTAAGATATTACAGCACTGAATACCTATTATGATTTCTGAGTACCCTGTTAGCACAACTGCTCGCCCGACGGCCGTTCTAATTTGTTAAAACAATTCGTAAATAACCTTCAATTATACATCTGTTTTTGGGGTGTGCTCAACTTTTAACAAATTTATCGATAGAAGTACAACGATGGGTCACTTTTTCACAGGTAATAGTTGGTTATTGGAAAGAATGCGAATTCACCGTATTCTTTAAGTCTTAGATCAGGTCTTACTAAGCTGGATGTAAGATAATAATGTCTAGTGCCAAGGAAAATCGTTCCATCACCTCATATAATGGTTAAATACTAATTAGAATGACACTTTAAGCTTTAAATATTGTCCCAAACTTGATAAATGCACCTATCCAACTTTGAACATTCATATTTAATCGATATCGACTTGCCCGGATTGCAAGAGGTGCCGGGTTTTTTTTTTGACAATAATTAAAAAAATATGTCAAAAATAAATAAAATTTAGCATGTAAAAAATGTTCAAAAATGAAAACAAGAAATATTCGCCAAAATATCGACATACAGACTTTAACCAACATCACTATCGCCCCAAATGCCGCGAGCACCTCATTGGTCACATTTTGTCTTTGCTAAATGAACTTATTAGCCATTTCGCCTACAACCACGTTTATGCATATTTAAGAAGTCATTATGACACCTCCCCGAATTGCTCGCATGCCATCGCACTTACAAAGTCCAGTTCGGGTTAAGAGCTGTCAAAAATGAGATAATACATCTTTGAAGTAGGTATTTCTTTGGTTTTTGAACGTGTGTTGGAATGGATAAAACACTTTTGTATTAATTTTTTATGTTAAATTACTTAAAACATTAATACATAAATGTATATACATTTATTATTATTCATGTAACGCGCTATTTGTCCACTGACTTTAAGATGGACCCGTAATCTTTGTCTTGAGTTAAATTCCTAAGTAGGCAACTGTATAAGAGTTCAAACAGAAGTTCTAGAAACATTTCGAAATTAAATTGCCTATGGTCTATTTTAACAACGATTATTACATTCCATTATTGTATCAAATTAGTATAATTTACTTGCTTGATCACTCCACCTGATGGTGAGCACATGTAAGGTCCAAAAATACGGTTGACAGGCTCAGTGGGCACAAAGTACACTTTGAGCAGTATTCAAACAGACCTCTACTTCTTCAAAAACACACCAATACCTGCAAACTCTTACGCATAAAACGGAAAATATGCTAAAGAGGTGTGAATTAATAACGACATAAGGTTTCCAAGGATGTTTTCTCGGAGGCCGCTAATGACGGGCGCACGTGGGTGCCATGTGCGCGTGCGCAGGCGAGGCAAAAACGCGCGTCAGATGGCACCGGCCTGGTACGTACGGACAGAAGGCAATGTTTGGGAAAAGAGGATCAAAGTATATTCATGGATCAAAGTATTTCATGGTTAGTCTCTAGAAAACATAAATAAAACTAGCGGCCGCTAGCGACTCCGTCGGCGTGAAATTTGGTTTTTAGACACATAGTGTTATTCTATAGCTTAAAGCCTTCCTTGACTTATGGACTAACGACCGCAAAAAAAAAATCAATCCGAATCAGAAGTTCCCGAGATTAGAGCGTTCAAACAAACAAACTCTTCTTTGTAAAGATAGGAGAGAATAAAAACATTTTTTTCGAAAATTATAAGCAACCTTTTAATTGCAATTCAATGCACTCTGCAAATATTAAGCTTTGCACGTAGAGTTCAGTTGCACGGAATATAGTAAGTAATACGTAGATGTTTGGTTATTTAATTATAGTGTAAGTATTATGTATAGTTATTGACTGTATTAGAAATGTATTTGTAAAATTTGTATTGATTTGATTTTTATTAGTTTAATTTGTATTAATTTAATTTTTATTGATTTGATTTGTATTAGTTTAATTAGTATTAATTTAATTTGTAATAATTTGTCATACCAATTATATAATTAAATTGTCAAAAATAGTGAAGACTGTACTAGGGTTAGATTTTTGATGTATTTATTGGTAATAATTCTACATATAACAGGTTTATTTTAAATTTTTGCTTCGACTCGTATAAGTTGACCAATGTGCAGAATGGTATTAGTATGTTTTAATTAAATACGTAGATTAAAAATAACTAGTTTATACAAATATTATAATTTTGTCCATGACATTACAAGTTTAACTTTATAACTGCAACTAGCAAGAAAAGTTTACGTTTACTACAACAAAACTTAATACGATTTAAGAATTAGTTCTTAAATCGTATTAAGTTTTGTTCAGAATTTTGCATTATTTGCAAAGTTATTAGTAACTTTGCAAATAATGCAAAATTCTGAAGGGCAGTTTTGCACACAAGAAATAAGAAAAATATTATAGGTAAGAATGGGCCAGGTATAACAAAGTTCCCTTCGTTTAATATTGGCTGCATGCCTGACGCAGTTCGTAGTGGTAAGAAAGTCGTAGTTTAAAGTAAAATACCGCAAGTGTTCCTTACACTGGCGATATTTAATGTGATTATGTAATGCCTTAAATCACGATTCAAACAGAAAATGTACCTAGAGCGCTTTCACTGCTAACGTGTCCCAAAACTTCCCTTCTGTGATTTTTTAATCAAATAGCCCCAAAAGATAGAGGAAGTGATTTTACGCATACAACAACAATACCAAACTCTTATTTATATAAAGAGGATGTATTAATTTATATAATCGTTATTGTTAACCCTTTGTAGGACGCAGACATATGTTGGGGCCAGGGTTGATGAAGGTTGTTGGGTGGTTTAATTTCGAATTTATTTTGATTGGCTCTACGTTTCCTGAGGAAGTATCTCATTGAGAGTTAGATTGTGATAATAATTTTGTTTTATGTCTTTATTTCTATTTATAAATCCTTTTTTGTATGACCATAACATTTGTTTTGTAAAGAAAGCAACTACTACTGTTGTCTGAATAATCATACAAATGATTGTACAAATTAGGAAGTTAGTGTTATTTTTGGTGCAATTTTCCGGAAATTCACAAAAGAATTTCACATTTTTTGATAGAAATAAATGTTTAGTTTTCGAATCAAACATTCAAAACTTTTCAAAACAAAAATCTGGTTCATTAATAATTATAATCACAATGTAACTGCTAATTTATGAAAAAGTGGCTATAATATTTTAATTTTATTGAGATCATTTTTTCCCATGCTATAACAAAGACCTCACAAATAGTTTTCACTAAATCACCCATATTTATGCAAACGCCGCCATAAAAGATCTCCCATGAAGCAATATTGAGTGTGAAAATGCGTTTGGTGCTTTAGCAGGTGAATTACAGTAAAGTTGTGAAGCAGTGAGGAAAGCAATTTGCTTCTCTTAGGACCAAAGTAAATAAAAGTAAGCTTGCAACTTGGTTGTTAATCCACCATCCAGAATCTAAACCAATATTCTTTATCATAAAAATAATAGTTTCTGTAATATTATAGCTTGATGTTGGAATTTTCGTACTTTTAGTACAATTTTATTTCAAGAATGATAAAAATCTAGTGTTTGTTAGATAAGCCTAATTTTTTTTCACAATTTGGACAACCGTGTAATAGTCTCGAAATTATATTATTTCCAAACTTATTTATTTTAATAAAAAAATCCTGTTTTACTACAATTCATTTCTCTGTGATCACGCAAACAGCGGGATGCCAAAACTAACCCTTACTATTGATTTTTATTAATTCTTTGCGACTATTATGATTCACTTTGATTTTGTTAAAAAAAACATTCGTTTTATGGATGAAGCAAGTATCTTAATGTCTTTTGTTTTTACGAATATGACATAGAATCATTATTTCAGCAGCTTATGAATGTTTAAAATTATGATAAGTTTAAATGACAAAATAAAAGTTTGTATAACAATTAGTTTTAGTAGCATAAATTACTTAAAATTATAACAGGACGCAACTTGGATAAGAAGGAGAAAGAACAAGATAGGTACTGATTTTTACTGAAAAACAATATTTAAAGAGTTAAAGTGGGTTTGTAGAGACAAAGCCGATGATAGAAACCCACTCTATCACATCAATCCGTTGTTTATAAAACGTACAATAATAGTGTAATTTCTGACAGACCTTACATTTTTCACGACACCGGAAGACAAAATATCCCACCCTCATTTCAATTGGCGAGTTATAAATCAAACTCTTTGAACAAAACATCAAGCGTAGATGAAAACAATGGACAACCATTTTAGACCTAACCCTCTAGCGCTGCGGGACATTTTTTACTAAAAACTAACTTCTTTTTACCGTTTGCATTTTCGGGTTAACCTTAAAGACATCACAATAAAAACTATTTTTGATTATTTTACACACACTATACTATTATTTTCGGTTTCCTAAAAATGTTTGATATCAAAAGGCCTCTTTGATATAGTTAATTTTTGGCCAATTGTGAATCGTAGCGGTAAAACTGTCTTTTGTGGCTTTAATAGTGTTATCATTGTGGTCAAAAGCACCCTTTGTGTGGAAAGATATCGTTTGAAAGGATTCAAACGATTCGCGTGAAAAGGCCAATTTTCAACGGTTTTATTGTGATTTAATATATCAAACCATATGTATTTTGGCAAAATTTATATTGAATACCTAAAAATGTTTAGTAGTATTATATTGTTATTGTTTTTCTTACACCTTTTTTGACGGCTTTTTACCTCACGAAAGCTTTACTAAAAAGTTTAAGATATTTTTATATCACCTCACGCATCACCCAATAGGTAACAAATTTTAATATAGGCACATAGATTCGAAAAAAGCGCATTCTAATTTTTAATTATAACTAAGTTAAATTATTAAAAATACCAAAAATACCGCAGGCAAAGTGTGAGAAAAAAAACGTGATTCGAAGTGAATAGCTGTCACTTTTTGATTATTTGGCTAAACACTTGACACTCAAGGAGCGCAAATGTTTGCTTTAGCTACCGTCACTGGTTTTTTGTGCCCACCCTCTAGATAAGGATTGGAATTTCGTCTTCGAATACGTATTTTCACCGGTGAACTTGTACTTAAAGCTCTTGTGAAAAATTTTAATCACATGTGTTGCGGATATCAGAACCGGTAGTGAACATAATAATACTTAATTAAATAGATACATGAAGATACCCAGATCATAATTAGTAGTATTTTTTTTATTGGCATGTTTGCATTTGAAAAGTGTATTTTTGTGTTTACATGATTTTGGTGTACTTGACATAATATTCAGTAAGGTTCACAGACAATTGAACATAAAATGTTCATCTTGCGAGGGTTTCTTAGTAAATGCACGAAATTGGTCATCAAAATATTGCAAGATGGTGGTAGCTCCCAAAGGCAGCTTTTAATCGCTAGTTGATAAACTTGTCACCTCCAAATTGAGTCGTCAGGTAGCCTCGTTATTTTGTTAGCTCGCGAACTTTACCAAGTCATCGTTTTTTGAACCAAGTTTTTTAACAATCTGCATTTTTTTATCCCTGAGAAGTGCAAGTCAGTGTCGGTAAAGTAAAAGAGTCTCTACTTCCTAATATTGTTGTAGAGTTATGTGGAGAAATAACAGATGGAAATTGGAGCTTTGATTTCAAAGAATTTCAACAGACATGTTCATGCACACAAATGTTTGTCAAGTGTGGGAATCGAACCCGCGACCTCTTGCGTAATAGGCAACATCATTATACAAAGCTGGTCGTAAAAAAAATATTCCTAATTAAATCAGCCATAACATAAATAAAAGTAATAAGATTTAAGTCTTTATAATTATGATGAGCTTCAACTGCTATTGGTCTTGTTTCAGCGACATTACGCATATATAGTGGAGTCAATGAATACATAAAACAGGCAATATTCGAAAGTCCTCAAGAACAGCTCCGATTTCGATGATTTTTTTTTTGTTAAATTGTTTTTTTATACTATTCAAAATCAGAAACCTCTTAGAGCGGGGACGGAACTATTTATATTGTTTAAACAATATCTACGATATAGTTTATGCACAAAAAAAAATTCTCCTACACAATATCCATTAAAAACTTGTAAATATATTAATTAATGTTATAAACAATCTAAATATATAAAACTCAAATCTATATATATAAAATAAAGCTCGATCTTCTATATACAAAACTCAAAGGTGACTGACTGACATAGTGATCTATCAACGCACAGCCCAAAACACAGGACGGATCGGGCTGAAATTTGGTATGCAAGTAGATATTTTGACGTAGGCATCCGCTAAGAAAGGATTGTGAGCAATTCAACCCCCCAGGGGGTGAAATAGGGGATGAACGTTTGTATGAAACTTTGTCAATTTTAAACCAATCGAGCTGAAACTTTGCCTACATAAAGTTATTCTGATATGAGCATCGCCTGAGAAATCATTTTGATAAATTCCACCCCTAAGGGGATAAAATAGGGGATGAAAGTTTGTATGAAACTTTGTCAATTTTGAGCCGATCGGGCTGAAACTTTGTATGCATCAAGTTATTATGACGTAGGTATTCCCCATGAACGATTTTGGTAAATTCCACTCATAGAGGAATTAAACGGGGGATGAAAGTTTGTATGAAACCCAAATAAACGCGGACGAAAATAATATTAAATTATTGTTAAAAACCTTTTTGTAACAACTATTTGTTACAATAAGATTATTATAGAGATTTTTCTACAAAAAAATATAGACCAAACTTAATTTTTTATATCCATATCGTTGATATTGTTTAAACAATATAAATAGTTCCGTCCCCGCTCTAAGAGGTTTCTGATTTTAAATAATATAAAAAAACAAAATAAACAAAAAAAAAATCATCGAAATCGGAGCTGTTCTTGAGGACTTTCGAGTCAAATGCTTCATTGACTCCACTAATAGTGAAATACGTAAATATTTTGTACGGAACCTTTCCATACAACATTGGTTCGCCCTTTTTTCTCTACTACGGGTGGCCATGCTGGCCGTCAACCATTACTTTCGTCCCATCCGCGAATATGCCTCTCACTCAATCTTCACGCAACCGAACGAGACCACGTTTCTTTTTTAACCTTTTTCGATATTTCCTAGCTCATATCTTAATTTTATTATTATCAATTTCGTTAGGCTTTATGATGACGTTTTACTTTTTAAAATGACCGTGGCGAAAGAGTGGCCGATTTTGGCGCCTCCAGTGAGAACTTTTAGTCTTTAACGACCCCTTTGACAGAGAATGGCCCTTTATTTTGATTTAGGTTAATGAAATTGGTCGCTTTTTTGGCAATCTTCGTGGTAGGTAATAATTGGTGGTAATTCGGTGTGAAAATAGCGCAGTTTTAGTTGTTCCCTTGTAATGTGCTTTATCTAAAGATGTTAAATTTTATCTATCTGGACATAAGTATAAAAATGTGTGATGAACTTTTTCGAATCTTATAACTTACGAAGGCTGTAAAGATGCAAGTACTCAATAACTTTTAGTAACAAAGGCCAAAAGACTTACCTACTTTTATTAAAATATACCAATATTGTCTATTTCGTCGTGCTTGTTACAAATGATTACATGACTTTTCTTGCTCGGCACTTAAGAAGCTATACTCTCCAGCATGTGACGTTTTAAAATATATTTTCTCTAACAATGGGTGGTGGTGAGGTAGCTATAATTTTATAGGAATATAATTAAATGTATTGTTATTGTGTTTTCTTAGAAGAATCATAAGAATCATACGGTCGATATGTTACAGGGATGACGGCAGGACGTCATTATAGCAGGTATAATGCTTTCGTAGCGGAAGGGACACACCGAGAGATCTCGCAAGATACCTTTGATTGTTTCAAAGCGAATAAAAGCTATTTGAGGACCAAAACATAGTTAGATACGAGAACACTTTCAATTTGAGATCATCTAAATGTGTTTTAAAATGAGTCTATTTGTAGACGTGATAAACATTCATATTGGATTTTCTTTTTAAATTAAACAAAGAAGGGAAAGGAATAATTTTAAATTAATTTCACTCCTGTCGCCCGCTTGTCGTTTACGCATTCATTCTACTCCTTAAATTTAAATCGTTAGATTTAACCTTGCATGCTTCAAAATTGGCTCTAAAATGAGAACGAAACAGCATGTTGACCATTGAATATACGGATGACTGTCAACGTGCCGTCTAGCCCTAAGTGCGGCTGTCGCTATTTTTTAGTGCTAATTTCTAAGTATGGCGAGGGCAAATATAACGATTTTTGTCTATATTCTACTCAAAAAATATTTTCTATTTATCATTTATAATAACTTGTAATGTTACGGGTTAAACGAGTAAGTACATATTTTTGCTATACTACATATCTATAGTACACAACAAAGACGTAACTTCAATTTGTTCTTCAAAATTAAAATCAAAATCAAAATATACTTTATTTATGAAGGCCTCAGTGAGGCACTTATAAATCGTCAAAGATATTACAATATAATGAATCTACCACCGACTACGGAACGTAATCATCTACCGAGAAGAAGCGTCAAGAAACTCGAAAACTTCCCTAAACATACTCCTTAAATGCGCTCAGTGCATCCCCGTCCAATGGACCGGATGCAACCGCGGAACTCTTCCTCTTCTTTCATACATGGTAATGACTCGGTTTTTAGATGGGAAAAAAACATGTTCCCACAGGATTTGTGGGAGCCGACATAAAAGTTTATGTCGCGGGCTAATCTAATCGGAAGAAGCGTTGTAATGGCCGCGATTAATATCGGCTGTAAACACAATTTATACGGTAGGGTTATAGGAGATGTATCTGATATTGTTTTTATAAAGAAACATAAGGTACAAGAAACATGGTAGAACAAATCTGGATGGGTGCTCCTCCTGTTCATTTGAATTGAAGGGTTTGAAGGTAAATTAAGTAGCTTCTTAATAAGGTACACTAAGATTCTACCATTTTGTAATGGTAAGTTAAGTTTAAGTTTTTGTTTTAGAAAAAAGGCTATTCTAACCAAGCTCCCTTAGTGTTAGGAATGTCTACGGGCGACGAGTGTAATCTCTCATAATGTGAACCGAAAGAGATGAAGCATAGATAAAAATGATTTCCGGGATTAAAGCAAGATTAGACACTAAATAAGTCCCTTGATAATCAAAACATTGCAAATGCTTTTATTCATGATTTTATTATGATAAACAAGCGGCAGCCCTTCGTGCGCGTGTGTTTTTATTTGCGCAAAAAAAACAATTCGAATCGGTAGTTTCTGAGGGCGCGTTAAAAACAATCAAACTTTCAGCTTTATTATGAGTATAGATAAAGGTTCACAGGTTCAAATCCCAGTCTTATCTGATTAACTCAACCGTTCCGAGTGGACACGCCGTGTGTGTCGCAGGCGCAGCTAACGTGCCCAATGAGCCGTGCGGCGCCGCCCGCGAGGCGAAGCCCTACTTCTCACCTACTAGCCTACTGCCGTTTAGTGAGGAGGTTTGTTTTGTTTTATTACTGCTACTAGTTGTTTGAAGGTGGTTTTTGGGGAGGTCGGTGACCGAGGTTAAGCTTTGAATCAGTGGTTTAGAGCTTTAAGGCATGAGGGATCATTTTGCCAAATTTTTGACTTGCCAGGAACTACCGAATGGGATGATTATCAGTGACGGATTTAGACTTTTAATGCCCTAAGCAATCCACGACTGTGGGGCCCCCTATCCGTATGTCAACTAGAATTTTGTGCTTTTTCTGGTGCCCCCCCCCCCCCCCCCATACGTGATGCGCTAGGCAATTGCTTATTTTGATTAAGGGTTAATCCGTCACTGATGATTATTAATAATATATGGCTCTTAAATATAAACAAGGGCTGTTAGACTTCTCTAACTTATAACCGCCCCGCGAGACACTTGGATTGACTCTAGGCCCACCAGTGGTCCAAGGACAATAGTTTGCTTTAAATAGTCCTACACCTATTTAGCTTATGCTAAGACGACATGCGTAGACTGTGATTTGTTATTGGTAAAGATAGATTTTGAAGATGATGTTTGTTGATAAAGTCGGCAGTAGAGAAACAGAAACGTCAAAGAGTACCGGGCGCGAGATACCAACTTCGTATCGCACGTGTGCAAGTCAATTAGTCATTACATTTGTAATGCAAACAATCGAGGAACAAAACGTTCCAGAGAGACCAACAAAGCCATAAAATTGTGAAGAATCGTACTAATTCTATTATCTGAAATACTGTAATAGTATTTTCATAAAATTTTGACTGAAAACTACCCGTAAACTAAAAAAAAAGTTTTTCTAAAGAGATCGTTGCTTTTTTTGCAAACAATCTTTTAAAAATCTCATGACATTTTCCCACAGGTCAAATTGACCTACATCTGTCACAAAGTTCACACGAATACCTGAAATACCAGCAAATCAGCTGATTATCCGTTTAATTGCACAATTACTTAGCTAATTAACCCCAGAGCTGAGATTTGAAGCAAAAACTCGTAGCATCTGCTTCGAAAATTATAAAAATCCGCCATGTTGGATGGAAATAAGAAAAAGGCGAGAAAAATGACAGTTGGTTACGAGTCAACCGCGATGGCCGCTGTGAGGCTTCCGCGCATGCGTATTGCAGGTGGTTTGCAATTGGCTAGCAAATGGTGCATCTAAAAAAATAAATGTTTGTTTCGCGCGCATATCTTAGCTTGTAATAAAATAAGTTAACCATAGAACTTCAAAAGAATTTTAGACAAATATTCGGTGCTCAAAAAATACTAAGACATTTTATCAGCATCTCTTTTAAATAGAAAATTCATTCACATTATTCGTGCAAAGAGATAAACTACGAGGGCAGTTTGATAAGTTCGTGCAAAAATAAAAAGTATGTTACTTTTTGAGGTAAACCTTTTTTATTCTTCGACATAGACTCCTTAGAGGCTTATACACGTAATTTAACGCTTTTCGAATTAGTTAATCCTTTCCAAATAATAGGATTTGTAAAGGTCTAAAAAATACCCAAATTTTTCAGCCATCACCTCCTTGTTTGAAGAAAATCTTATTCATGCAAATATTTTTTTTAAATAAAGCGACAGAATATAGTCAAAGGGAGTCAATTCTGTAGAATAACAGGAATATAAAACAAATTGGGAGCCTATTTCTACTAATTTTGGGACCACAACTTCTGGGGTGTGGGCTGGTACATTTCCATAATAAAAAATGACTTTTTCAGACAGCTTTCTCGTCTCTGAATGTTGGTGAATAATATTATGTACTCGTTGATTTGAGATGTCCATAGCACTAGTAATCTCATGCATCTTCACTTTTCTGTCATCTATCACTATGTCATGGATTTCAACCAACATTACTGCAGTAGTACCCTCTACAGGACGTCCAGATGGCTTAGCATCACTTGGACCCATAAGATCACTGCAATTTTTTTAAAACACTTGATAATGTAAGGTGCAGAGTCTCTATAATGTTTGTCAATCATCACTTTTGTCTCCTGAGGAGTTTTACTTTTCAGACAGTAATGTGAAATCACCACACGAAATTCTGTTTCACAAAATGTTCTGAAAATCACTCGACTTCCTTTACGCGAATCAATGCCAAACACAAAGAAGTGGGCCGATCAAGCTGAAACTTTGCGTATGGTCCTCTAAAAGATGCTAGTAATCAAACATAAACTCAAAACGAAGCATAGCATAAGCTCTCGGACTTTGCACGAACTTATCAAACTGCCTATGTACTTCTACATAGTAAACATCCAGTCAAAAACATGCAATAGTTTAAATTTGTTCAAAACGTTAACTAGATTTTGGATTGTTTTTTTTTAAGGAATGGGACTTGTTCAAAATTTAAGAACGATAAGTTTTCTTACGTATCATTGCTTCTTGTATGTTAAAAGCAGATTTTCTATATTTTAGTACTGTGACTTACGTGATACAAGTTTTCCAAAGTTCTTGTGAAAATAGTGAGACAGTTAAGTAAAAAATTACATTCGCACCCTTTTCCTACAACAATTTGAGAGCATTTGACTTGTTCAGAAGTTACCTAATTGTATGCGTGTAATTACTCCTAGCTCCCTTATACATATTGTTAAATACTATAACCAAAACTCCCTCTTTTCGGAACGTAACTCAAACTCCACCAGGTATAAGTTATCAGCATTCCTGCTAATCGAGCTGACTCGGTGTGGGTTACAAGAGGGCGTCAAATGGGAGTTCCTACAATTTCCTAACGCGCGGGTTTCGCCGGAACAAGAATTTGTAGGATATCGCGCTTCCGGGACTAATAGCCGATCATGTAATGAGTATAGGCGGAGATGTCTTGATACTTGGTAAGAATAATGCAAGTTGCATTTGAACATTCGAATGGAAAGTCATATTTTTGTAAAAATTATAGTACAATACACTTATGGTGATTCCTGTGACAGTTGACGGTTCAAAGGAAAATCGACACGATTCTAAAGCGAAAATATGGAAAATCATATTATTATAAATAACTCGTGGAGCTTGTCGCCTTGAAATAAAGTTTCAATTCATTTTATAAGCATATCTGTCACAGAGATCATCTTAGCTGAAATGGACTGAAGCCGTTTTTCTTTAACTTTACTACGTACCTGTCTAATAAAAAAAATAAAATAAAATAATTTTATTCAGCAATTTGATTCACTTAGTAAATTCTTTTGCACGTCAAAACTTTTTTTACCCTACCAGCGCCTCGACGTGAATGGCCTGCTGAGAAGAGACGCCGCAAGAAACTCAGACAGTTTTGCCTTTTTTAAAAATAAATTTCAATTTTACAATTATGTCAAATATAACTAAAAAATAAATACAAAATAAGTGCGGCTGAGCAGATTAACATGTCCATGCATATTTGTCATTTAAATAATCATCTATTTTATAATAACCTTTCTTCATCAAAGCTGATTTAATAAACAACTTAAATTTTTGTTTCGAAAATTCAATAACATTTTCTGGTAACTTATTAAATATTTTGATGCTTAGTCCAATAAAAGACTTCCCAGTCTTATGAAGCCTGTGACTTGGAACGGCAAGCTTATGTTTATTTCTTGTATTAAAGCTATGAAAGTCATTTTTAGGGTTCCGTAGCCAAAATGGCAAAAAAACGGAACCCTTATAGATTCGTCATGTCTGTCTGTCTGTCTGTCTGTCTGTCTGTCCGCCAGTCTGTCACAGCCACTTTTTTCCGAAACTATAAGTACTATACTGTTGAAACTTAGTGAATGGATGTTTTCTGTGAACCGCAACAAGGTTTTTACACGAAAATAGAAAAAAAGTAAAAAAAGTGGGGGGTCCCCATAGTCAGAACTGAAACTCAAAAATTTTTTTTTCATTGGACATGTACGTGTGGGGTATCTATGGATAGGTCCTTAAAAATTATATTAAGGTTTCTAATATCACTTTTTCCTAAATTGAATACTTTGCGTGACAGACCCTTCCAAAGTGGAAAAAAGTGTGTCCCCCCCCTCTAACTTCTAAAATAAGAGGATGATAAAACTGAAATAATTATATAATGTACATTACCATAAAAACTACCAACGAAAATTGGTTCGAACGAAATCTAATCAGTAGTTTTTTTATTACGTCAAAAATAGAATTTGTACGGAACCCTCAGTGCGGGAGTCCGACTCGCACTTGGCCAATTTTTTATAGAAAAATTGTGTAGGTTCTTGCGTATATAAATTATGCAGTCAAAGATATATTGCGACGCTGTAGTTAAAATGTTAATCTCCTTGAATATCTCACGGAGTGAATCACGCGGCTTAAGGTCGTATATTGCACGGATCGCCCTTTTCTGTAATACAAAAATTGTTTGTATATCAGCAGACGATCCCCACAACAACAGACCGTAAGACATTACACTATGAAAATAGCTGAAATAAACCAATCTCGCCGTTTCAACATCAGTCAGGCGTCGTATTTTTCTTACAGCAAATGCTGCAGAACTTAGTCTCCCAGCCAAAGCAACAATATGGGGGCTCCATTGTAATTTTGAATCTATAATTATTCCTAAAAAGACAGTTGAGTTGACTACATCAATATGTTCATTATTCATTAAAACATTAGTAATAACTTGTGGGACATTAGGCATTGTGAATTTTATACATTTTGTTTTCTTAGCATTAAGTAGTAAATTATTAGTCGTAAACCAATGATGGACTTGTGAGAGTGCGTTATTTACCTCGTCAAATTGTATTCTACGTCTATTTACCTTAAAAACTAAAGAGGTATCATCAGCAAACAACACAGTCTCACATAGACCCTTTGTAAAGGCAGGAAGATCATTAATATATTTAGAAAAAGGAGTGGTCCCAATATTGAATACTGGGGCACACCCATTATTAATGGGGCGCCATCGGAGTTAGTTCCATTGATGTTCACCTTTTGAACTCTGCCAGTGAGGTATGATTTTAAAAGCGATAAAGCGAACTCTGAAACGCCATAATGCCGTAACTTCATCAGCAAGGTTTCATGACTTACACAGTCAAAAGCTTTGGACAAATCACAAAAGATACCAATAGCATCCTGCTTAGCCTCCCATGCATCAAAAATATGTTTTACTAGTGAAACTCCTGCATCAGTTGTGGATTTGTTTTTAGTAAATCCGTACTGATTTTCATTTAATAAAGAATTGGAATTAAAATGAGATAATAATTGATTAAATATGATTTTTTCAAAAAATTTACTGAGTGATGGTAGTATGGATATGGGTCTGAAGTTTGACGGATCACTCTTTTCTCCTGATTTAAATAAAGGGGTTATTTTACTCTGTTTCATAAGATTTGGAAACTGACCCATGTCGACACAATTATTAAATATTAAAGCTAAATATGGTGCAATGGCAATAATAATAGTTTTTAAAATATCAATTGAAATACCCCATAGATCTTCTGTCTGATTGTTGATTGGCCACCCAAGTCTAAAAACGGCTAGGAGAACATTCTCTTTCATTATTCTTTCATGGACTTCGGTATCCGAACACGTGACCAACAAATGGACTATCCAAAACAAAAAATAATAATTCAAATTTCGAACTCTATAAATTTATTATAATACTAGCGGCCGCCCGCTACTCTTTCCGCGTGGATTTCGATTTCCAATAGCCTATAGCCTTCCTCGTCAAATGGACTATCCAACACAAACAAAATTTTTCAAATCGGTCCAGTAGTTCTTGAGAGTAGCGCGTTCAAACATGCAAACAAACAAACTCTTCAGCTTTATTTATTAGTAAAGATGTATAAGTATTTTTTTATAGATTATTAAACTACCAAATAAATGTCAAGTATCAAGACGTGTCACAACCGTAGACAACGAAGCGGACATCCAGCGATGTTCCTCGGGCCGTGATGAAAATTTTGCACGCGCCAATGGCTCGGAAGTTCCCGGAACGGATGAAATGTTCATGGTCAACCGATGAGCCATTGTCAACAGTGGAGTGGCAAAAACAATTCGCAAAATATGATGGGACGAGCAAATTTTTTTTTTCTAAATTGGATTGGATTGGTACTGTTTGCAAAAATGTAACGACTGTTTGTTTTTTTTTTTCATAATTCGATGGTTTACAAAAGTGTTTAAGTAAAGTATCGAGAGTAATAATATTGTTACAAAGATTTATGATATTTTTAGGATAATTTTGTCTTTTAATTAATAGTGCAAAATAAATTAAACTAATTTGAAAAGGTTCACTTCAATCAAATCAACGGATAAATATAGAATAACATTTAATATGCGGTAACAATTTAGAACGAGACCCCTTATGTTCTTCAACCATCACACAAGCCATATTTGTAAGTACGCGTGTTTATTATTAGCTTTGAGATTGGTGTGATAGTCTATTTAACTAGCTACTATCGGAATCATCAGAATGAGACGAAATATGCATTATAATAGAAAAGAAAATAGCACTAAAAGTCATTAGCCCTACGGCATCAAAGGATAGACAACTCTATCTGTCATATTAACACCGTTGTTGCACGGTGGCCCGTAAAATCTGCCCCACACGCACTAATTTCAAATTAATGTGATATCGTGAAATTATGGTCCATAATGTTGCTAGCATAGATAATTTTACGCGATTCATAATGATCTCATGTGCGCCAAAATGGGTTATGGGGTTTTGGGCTGAATCAGAAAGAAGTCTTTTTTACATCCCAATAAGTTTAGTAGATAGCTTTTAAAGTGTTCGTAACAAGTGTTTTTTAAGCTAGCACCGATTAAACGCAAAATTCAAACTTTATATGAATGCGAATATTTTCTTAGATGAACAAATATGAGGGAAAATCCATCAAGCTCTCTTTGCCGCGTGGTCGTCCCCATCAACCAGTTTCATTTACACAACAGTCAAAAGACGCTTGCATTACTTACCATCAGCTGGTCAGCACGGTCCCCTCCACCTTAAAAAAAAGACAAAATGCATGTCAAAATAATGTCACTTATAAAACTTTTTCTTCCACATTTGCTTCTATCGTCCACTGAGACGACTAAAAAATCACTTAGCTGTCATCAGTGTCTAATTCACAAATGGCGAAATTGCCGAATACGGCTCATGACCACACTTAGGCCTAATTAGGCCTACGGTGCGGTTAGAAAATATGTAATTTTCAACTTGGCGGCTTCTCTGTGTTTGCGAATCTCTAATTCGATTAGAGACATCTGATTTTAGAAGTTACCCGTATTTGGCATGTTTGGTTGTTACACGGGTTCTGTATAATATATTATACAGAACTTGCATACAAGAATTGTCTTGTATACAAGAATTGTCTTGTATACAAGAATTGTCTTGTATACAAGAATTGTCTTGTATACAAGAATACGGCTTTACTTTTATGCGTTGGTGGGCAACATCTTGAAACGTCATGAAACTTTCCTGTATTTACATATTTTTGATACAACCAACATACAACTAACTACTTTATATCTGAAAACAAAGTTTATCTTTTTTTTTTCTTTTTTAATAATGTCACAAAGAAGTTTTCAATAATGTAGTTACCATTTTAAAAAATTCAGTAGTTTTATTTAATGAGAAGTGACGATTTCTAATAGAACGACTATAATAAGAAAGACAATATTAATCTCGTCGAAGCGTGAGGCAATGTAAAAACAGACCGACTAAGGTTATGAAATGAACTACGAGTGCTTTCGCAATATTTATACTAATGCCACTGCAAAAGCAGAGCGGCCGAGACGTGACACATTCACGAAGAAATAAATAGCAAAGCGAATTCAAAAATTAAATTTAGCAATACATACTGGGTAACCCTAAACCACCCGCAGCCTTGTTAAGGCACCTCGCTAACTTGATTGCGATTTGATGACATCTTGAAGGATTTTTTCCATCTTGAAATTCACTAATAGAATTTAATTCCGTGTGATTTGTAAAATTATATAATATTATGTCTCGTCTGTCGTTTTATTCATTAGAACTTCCTGTTCTGAACGAAATAAGGCGTGAGGCATCGACCTCGATGTCGCAATGATTAAATGCTGTTTCGTGTTGGTCCTGGCATCGAGCCCTTGCCAAGGCAGTCCTGAATTACCTTATATTAATTTTCTATATGTGTTGCATATAATGCTCCAAGCAAATATTTCCAGAAAAACATTGTTTTACAAACTCGAGAATAGTGATTCATTTTTACTAACCGATTATTAGGGATGATATGCTTGCACTATTATGATTTATGAATTTACATTAAAAACTTGTATTAATAGGCTTGATGCTAAACAAAAATAACTTCAAAGATAAATATTAGAGCGGTCTAAAAATTCCCAAAGAAAAAAATTAATCTAGCATAGACAGAAATTTCATACGACATCAAAAAATTCCGTCAACCCTCCCCCGCTCAAAGGGTCCGCTTGACCCAATCGATTAACTTTTTGCCACACGCGCTCTCTCAAATAAAATCATAAATTCACCACGGCTCGGTGGCAAAAAATCACGCCCGCGGCCTCAGGCGTGGTCTGGTCAATTTATGACTATATCTCGTGGTCATTCCGGCATCGCAGGGTTAACCGTGTAATGATTTGTGAATTTGACATGATGCGTTGAAGAAATGTGGTCGTCGAGTTACTCACTTTGTGGGTGAAATGTTTGTCTGATGGATTCGTTTTTGCGTTTTATAGAAAGTTCATACAGATTTTGTAACATTTTTTGGAACCAAAAGTAGAAGGACGATGGGTATTGATGCAAAAATAAACAAATATAAGTATTTTGATTTCAGGTTCACTAGTTTGATAATCTTTAAAACATTTTTTGCCATTAAATATTTCGCATGATTACCGACTTTGATACTCAAAGAATCATCTATAAAACTTTCCATCACTGTCAGATTCCTTTTAAACGGCAAAATTTATTATGCAACATAATTACAGTAGATTTAATACCTATAATTAAACGAAATGCTACCCATTAAGTTCACATTCAAATTGAAATAAATCTTTAGAAATAGTAGGAGGGATAGAGCACCGCCCTTACGCACTCCAACTTTTAAAATGCTATATTTCAGAAAAAACGTGCATATTTTGATGTTTTGCAACCGCATAATAGATGGGTGGGCTTAGGAGTAGTAATTAAAAGCGTATTTGGTTCAATAGAGCTAATCGATGATCCTGGATTTCAAATAGCTATTGTATTTTTTTTCCCGCACAGGTTGTGAGACGGTGTGGTATCAAAAGCTCAGTGTATTGTGTGTAACTGATGATTACGTTAATTTGACAGGTCTTCTGACAATTCTGTCAATCAATCACGTTATGAACTGAATAATAAAAAGTTTATCGGAGTATATTACAGTTTTAGACAGTATTTTTAACATGCAAAAAGGAACATCTTCAAACGTTAAGGTATTTCACATCACTCGTTTAAACTTCGATTAATTATGTTATTAATTTTTACATTATTAATTTAATGAAAAGTTTGATATCAAATGTATTCATGTTTCTTTAAATTATAAGTAAGCTATATAGGACTGAAGAAAAAGTGATAGAAGTCATCACTTTCACTAATCAAACCATGCCTTTTAAGATAAGAATACATTACTATAGCCACTTCGTCTTCCGAACCATTCACAAGCTAATATATTTCACGCTTACAAAAGTACGAGACATTTTAAAGTTATCAGCGTCAAATTAAGTATTTAAAAGAGTGACCATAGACTCCATTCAATGGCCATAAAAGAGGATTTATAGTGTCCACGCGTCGATAATGTTCGACAAAATGGTCACACTCGTATTAAGTGTAACAATAGATCGGGGTGTGACAACCCTTACCTTTTTGCTGTCATTCAAAATTCACCCTTTTTCTTATTAGATTGAAGTTCATTTTTGAAACAGCGTTTCTATTGTTAGGTGTTTCTATTTTACGAGACGTAGAGTTACGTAAAAAGGACTCTTAATTTGGGTGCTTAAAGTATAATTTTGTTTGGTTCATTGGCTAACTTAAGTCTTTTTGGAATAAGGGTGTTGATATCTAGAAGGAATTAACACATTAGGTGTAAAGTTATTGCGTTTTGTTTGGCGACAGGACATCGCTTTGAAAAGCCGCTGATTTTCTTGTGAAATGAGATTAAATCTCGTCACGATTGGATTGACAGAGAAAGTCTTTTTAAATAGCTCATCGTAAAACGAACTAATGGACTAAATTATTTGGTAGAAATATAATCAGAAGATATGCGCACAGAGCCGCATTGTATTAAATAACAAACAATAGACCTACAAGTTACAACAATTTGTTCATAAAATGTGTAAAAGGTATTGTTAATTAATTCACAATAAACTCAAAGCTATGTATGTAGGTATAATGTATAATGCTGTTTCATTACTATTATCATGTCATACAAATGATAAAAATGTGTCCTAAAAAATATCCTTACCTTCAAATGATTACGAACTCTCAGCGTGCTTTTGCAATCCAAATTTTTTCGATAAATTATTCTTACATGAATAGTTTCGAGTTTGGAATAAGCTGTGAGAATAAATATTTTAATATTGACTGATACTTCTACTTGTCTAAAAGGCAGGTGACGATCTCGCCTAGGTATCGTAATTTCTTTTTTTTGTGTCCCACCACTTTAACTGATGTCAACTTATAAAAAAACTAACCGTTTAGCGCCTGAGGCAGAAGTAATAAACCTTTTTAGCGACATTAAAAAAGCGGAACCATACGGTTTTTTGGCGAATTTTTATGGGTTATTAAAACAAATTAGTGTCGGGACACGGCATGTTGAAAAACAGCAATATTTATACGTTTCCTAAGCAATAAAACAACGATATCTCCGTATCTAAATGGCGGCAGTGAGTTAGTAGGCTACTGAAGTAAAATTTAGTGTGGACTGTAAAAAAATAGTTTTATTGTAAAATCTTAGTAGAGGGATGAAAATAGTGCTGTGCATTTCTATGTGCAATTTTTAATTTATTATACTTAAGAATAAAATATATTTAAAAGCATCTACATAACCTAAAAGTTCTTTAATTGCGACCTCTTTAACACTTAGCCTAATCGGATATTTTTAGTTTCTTATATTATCTAAAAATATTACTTCTTGATTAAAAGTTTCACATGTGTAACTCAAAAACTATTCCGATTATGAAAACGCTACAAAAAATATAAATAAACAAGGGGTAGCATTTTATTTGGAGCTACTTACAAAGTCTTTAGGCCACACAAGTGCTCCCATAAAAGGCTCGGGGCGGAGTCCGCCATTCTGAGATGCGCAGGCGCCGCTACAACACCAGTGAGCAACCATCTGGCGAAAATCGCTTGCAGCCTTCACGCGATCACAGAAGCAAATCCATTAAAAGTGCACACAATGTGCAAGTAATTTTCACCTTTATGTTGCACTGGTAGCTTTGTGCCAATACAATGCCCATTTTTTATTTAACAAGCTCCGAACAATTGAAAATATTGCTGTTTATGATGGCAGTAACGGTTTTTCATGCAGAAAGTGCGATATTGTTGTCGTAAGGGAAAAGTGATACATTTTAATGTTTTTATTCATAAACGATCTGACTTCTGTAAATCCAGACAATCACTTCGTGTTTGAAAATTCAAATATGTAGTTAGACGTTTGTTAATGTACATTATGAGAATTCGGGATGGAGAGGGTCGAATCAAATCAAATAATTTTATGAAACTAAAGTACTTCTTTGTAGAACAAACGCTGGTAGCAATTAACACACAGTTATTAATTGCTACCAATCGCAATCAAAATTAAAATCAAAGTTTTTTGTTTCTACTATAGAATAGATTTAATCAAGAATAATCGAATTCGCTGGTTGTTCTTCTCGATCACCAATCGAGAACAATCACCAACAGTAAAAGCAATTTCACTACCGTAGAGTGAGTACAGTCATGAGCACCAACATGTATGATACACATCAATCATACACATAGACTTTTATTTCAAAGCAGTTAAGTTCATATTTGAATGTGTTTGTACATGTCGTGGCCATATCGTTGAAATGAACATTTCATGAAATGGCCAAATCAGATTGATCAGATCGTGAAATCGTCTACATTACTTTAAGACGGAAAACTTGTATGATTAATGTAGTTTAAGGTTAATTTTATCGTCATACACACAGACTGTTATGTCAAAGCAGTAAAGTTCATATTCCAATGTGTTTGTATACATGTTTTTGCTCATGACTGTATAAAACAAACAACACTGTCTGCGCGAGCGGCGGCGGCGCGCGACAAAGTATGCGCACGCGTCGGTCGGGCCATATGTCGCCGCCCCCAAGGGGAAAGCTTCTTACCCTTGCGAGTGCAATCAATATATGTAACAACTAGCAGCTTCGAAACCGTCCGTGTGGATTTCGGTTTCCGAACATGTTGTGTTATCATATAGCTTAAAGGCCTTCCTTGACGAACTATCGACCACATTTTTTTTTCAATTCGAATCAGTTGATCCTTGAATAAGCGTGATCATACAAACAAACAAACTCTTCAGCTTTATTATATTAGTATAGATACTATAATATGAACTAAATAAAGCTTGGTTAAATTAAAAAGCTTATTGCAGTCTGTTCATGTACCTACATGTTTGCCTGTTTAATTCCAACCACCTAGGTTGGAATTAAGCAACAAACGTAGATTTTTACATTTTTATTTTTAAGAAATTTGCTCATATGTGAAGATTGGCATATAGAATAGGAGCACTGATAACTTCTGTACAAAGAGCGGTTCGGTAGTCAACAAGTTAGCTTTCGTTCAGCTACGGTGACTACTTATTTGCTACGGTTAAACAACTACGATTGTTCATTGTCGTAACTACGGCGACCAAGTTCATGAATCTGTTGTAACGGTAATAATTGTCGTGAATGTACAAAATATCACTACATTGTTTTAATAAAATGTTTATAGGAGTATGAGATCACTTAATCAGAGATAAAAATAGTTATATAATTTTAGAATCTAAAAAGATAAACTTGCAGAATGTGTTTTAAAATTTTGTGAGAAAAGAATCCAACGATAATTGAAAAGCATTCTTATTGAGTGTAGATTTTCAATCATTCCTAGAACATAATCCATCAATATGTTCCATCTTTCATCAGAAGTCTTTTGCAAGAAGTTGGAAACCGACATTCGTCTTCTTAATTTATCCTACCTACCTCAGAGTGAAGTGAAAACGATTGCTACTAAGTAATCGTACCATCAGATTTTAATACCGTGACTTCATCCGTTTACGTATGTTTTTTTAATGAAGGACTTGTGATAAATCTTTATAAGAAACGGAAGCGATCTTCACGGTGAAAACAAGGGAAACAAAATGGCGTCGAACCGTCATCGCCGACCTAGCTCATAATCCATCTGCTGTTTCCCGAATAACAAAAACGTCTCAACCGATTATCGTTCCAATATCCTGTTCGAAAATTCAAATTTCGAATTATGCTCAAATTCGCGCCAAAGCCTACCCCACTTCCTGCGCGCGCACGTGGTCCCCGCACGCGTTGGACAATACAAAACTTTTTTGCGACCGTTCAAATAGTAGTAACTAAACTACCGACTAATGAATCGTATACCTCTCTCTGTCTATTTTGGAAATAATTTCGAGTTAAGAGAGGGATGGAGGAGGCGACAGTTGGCTGCGTTCAGCGTCTGCCTTTGCCATATGTTGTTGAGGTTTCGAAAATTACGTCGGTTACTGTATGGCATGGGGACCCTTGAAGTGTTTTGTCTATTCATTACGGTTGGTGGTTCGGAGTCTTCCGTGGTTGACACCTGTGGCATTGGTTGACAGATAAATGATACTATACCGTCCTCAAACAAAGCAAGTACCATGTTCCTTCCGGTATTCAAATTGGCACGTGCTGTGCTCTTGCAAAAAATCTTGGTTGAAAGTCTTGGTGAAATTAAAATAATTTCAACAAGATTCTGATATTATTAATAAAGAAACTTTAACTATATGTGGTGGTACCTTGGAAGTTATTAATTTATATTTGTCTTCAATTGGGTAGGTACTTGGCGAATATAATTTACATGTTTAGATTTCATTTCAGGACTCGCTTTATTGATTGAAGTACTTATTGATTGTTATTTTCATTAGTTTTATATAACGGGATATAAAAAAGTTCGTGACATCTGTGTTCATCGTTGTAATCATCAACCAACTAGAAATTTGCTTCTTTACTGCAAAATAATTATGAATCAATTAAAACCAAAATACATAATTGTGTACCAACTTTTTCACTGAGGTGTATTAAAAAAAATCTCCATCTATCTATCATAATCACAACTTTTCCAATAAAATTTATCAAATCTAATCTTAAGAATCGAAGTCACGCATTCTTTGAAATTACAAAATTTCTCCGGTGATGAAATGCTCTAATAACCGGCCACGTGTAATAACTAGGGATGGTTTCTATAATTGTTTCACCCATGACCGATCGCGATTGATTTCAATATTTATAATTGTATAGAAAGCAGCACATCAGATGAACCATTGGACTTTGTATCGCCTTTATTTGATAAGTATAAGAGCTAATTTTGAATGGCAAGGATTAAAATGACGCGCGGCTGACAGTACCAGCGCACGCGCAGAGTATTGATGAAAAAACAAATGGTCAGTGACGAAGGGAGTATTGGCGCCCATTGACGAGTTTTGTTTGTTTTTGAATTGGCTTGGGGTGGATTTATATATTATTGGACATACTGCGTCATAGAAGCAGCTTAATGGTTTAGATCTGAGCCCCTTAATTAAAGAGTGCAACTATGTTAAACAACTTATAAATAAACCAACAACATCCCTTATACAAATAAGATAAAATTATCATCAAACTCAGTGTAGGTACCTAAAGGTAATTTTTGTAGTTTTTAATCGCATTTTGCACACACTTAAATCTTTATAGCTTCATTATTAACTTTATTTACGACCCTATATTCTATTCAAAGGTAGTATTAAATCTACATTACAATTCCTCTGGTCAAAAAGCACAAAATTAAACGATTTAAATCATGTAACATTAGAATCACAAAATCTTCTATAATTTATTCTATCACATAAAGAAAGTTTAAAAAAGTCGTCAATTCAGAGAGCGGTGTCTGTGATCAAAAAGACCGGGCGGTGAGACAGGGTTAATTTCCATAAATCGAAGCGCGAACTAAGTATAGCTCACTAAACGGATAGTTAACCCTTCTGGGCTGGCGAGTCCGTAAGCGTAACTAAGGGATGGTTTGCGTTAAAGTGTCTGTAAGAAATGGTTTAGTTTGTTTTAAAATATCATCACAGATCTAATAAGCTGCATACATAATTTATAAAACACTTTCTTTTTCCAAATGGACGTAATTAACACAAATCATTTGATATACTTTTTTTATTATATATCGATTTAGAAAAAATATTTTCTACAGAAATATTTGTAGTTACTAAAGATTGAAAATTAATTTATGAATCATGCATAATACACAAATGAAAATGAAAAAAAAATGACTAAGTGAAGAAACTTTTTTTGAATCTTAATTCATATTAACTGCATTGCGAACTACTGAATACATAAACGCGCCACGCCTTAACCAAAACCCCAAACCTAAAACGTAAACGCAAACGGACCGTTCAGCGTAAACCTGTCCACTGATTGCTCTGACGAAAGTCCGATTTAGTCATTTCGATCAAAAACACCGTTGTTTGTTTAGCATTAAATATTATAATAGGGGTCTAAACGACCCTCGTCGGCAAATAAAGGGTTGACTCCGAATTTATTGGCCTAACATATGGACGTAATTTTTTCCTTGCCCAAATATTTGGCTACAGATTTGATGTTTTGTGTAAACATTCAGATCATTTTGTGTGATTAGTGTATTAAATATCGTTTGTGATTTAAAATGCCATTAGGGGATTAATAGAGACATTTTATAAACCTCGAGCGCTTATTTCATATGTACATACCTGAACAGGTTGAAATGGGACGCAATAAGTTGAGCTACGTATAGCAGTTTAATTCAGATTGGTGAATCAGAATTTGATTTTTTTTTTCACCTACAGACATGGGTCTAAACGCTTAATTTTACACTTTAAATTTTGGAGTTCAGCTGATACTCTAGTTGTTGTAACAAAGCCGGAACATTAAACAGAGTGTAGATTACCCTTTTAATCCCGTTCAGTTAGTGTCAGTCTCATATTTTATACATCATAAACTCTTATATTTTTTCACACTTCAAGCAAAATGCCCATAAGTCAAAAAATAGAAAAATCAATCATCACTCCCGGTACGGTAGCGACATCCCGCGGTGAACTCACTGGCCGCAAAGTCCAGTGACTACCGCAAAAAAACTGATCGATTTGCAAAAAAAAACCGTGTCTTTTCACTTTCGTCGATAGCTTACCGCGGTGCGATTTTGCACGCCCACTCAACATTGCGATGGCGGACAGAAAAAATCTGCCAATCAAAAAGATATAGGTATTGATTCAAAAAAATATTATTTCGCGGAAAAATCTTCGAAGGCAACAAGTTAATTTTGTAGTTGTGGTCGCCTGATCCTTCAGACTTTAGTATTGTTAACTAAATTTCAAAAGGCCTCGTCGTAAATATTTCTTTAATATTACCGTTAGGTAAACATAAGTCTGCTACATATAAAACAAAACCATAACCAGAAGAATTTTAACAACAATAAAAAAGCCGTTGCTATAAGTATCTCCAAGAACTTCAAATTACTTATAACAACAAACTAAAGTGCTTATTTCGAGATGCTTTCCCGGTTCAAGTAGCAGTATCCTGATTAAGTCATCACCTAAGGTCCAGTTTCACCAAACTGTGTTTGTTACATCTTAATTAGACATTTACTAATGAGTTGTTAATAATTAACGGGCTGTTAAATCATTATCTGTCCCAGGAATAAAAACTAACAAGCCGTTACTAAACTGAACATTTAACTGAATGACTTGTTAGTCATTCACTCTTTTTATAAGTAACCAAATTGAAATGCTTATTTTTGACGTGTTATTTAGACGGGGTTGGGTAATATTTTATCTAGTCGTATAATACGTCATTTGTTGTGCTACGCGACCAATTTCAAATGTCGTTAGCTCCGAGTGATTTCAATGAGATGGTAACTACTTTTCGCTTAAACCGGTTGAAACGTCAAATAATCCATGGTATTGGGGGCGTTTGGGCGAAAAAAGCGTTTGCAAACGTTTGTAAACAAAATGGCGATTGTTAGCGCAAAATGGCGATTGTTTAGCGGTAACACAGTAAACTGACAGTTAGCAAACACGTCCTGGCCGAAAACAGTACAGTTAGCGCTTATAATCGCCATTTTGTTTACAAACGCTTGCAAACGCTTTTTTCGCCCAAACGCCCCCATTATTTTGAGTTGAGATTATTTATATGTAGCATTTGACTTTGTGCGCGCTTTTTGATTGTGTTTGTGGTTTGATTTATTGTGCTTCATAACTTGTTGAATATAAATAATTAGCTATGGCAATGTCAAAGAAAACACGCGGACCGAATTTTTCGTCAAATGAAAAGGAAAGCCTTGTTCATTTAGTAACAAAATACAAGGATCCAGTAGAAAATAAGAAAACGAACGCAGTAACCACTGCGATCAAAAATGAAGGATGAATAAAACTGGCGGAAGAATTTAACTGTTTGAGTTCATTTTATATCCGAACCGTAGAACGATTAAAAACCTGTTGGGATAATGTTAAACGCACTACTCGTACTATTGTGTCTAAGATATCTAAATTTTCTAAAATATTATTTTCGAAAATAAAATTGTATGCAGCGTCCATCTTGATTTTAATTGTCCGTTAGGGTCTCTAACGGACCTCTTGAGGGGTGATTAAATTTAACGGCTTGTTATGACAAATAAACACGCGTTAACTCGTGGTGGGACACTCGATAACTTTAACAGCCCGTTAACTGACTTAACAATACGTTAAATATTTAACAGGGTATGGTGAAACTGGGCCTAAATGTGTCAACATCAGCGCTTTGCTGTCATTTGGTTCAATGACAAGTCGTTTGTGCAACTGCACTGTATTGCAGTTTGTGTGTTTAAAGATTTCCGGGTTTGGCATTCAGAAATTTTATGCTAATGAGCATTTGAAGAGAATAATACCTACTTGATTAGTATGCATTATCTCAATAGCTTTCATTTTAATTAGGTCAAACAATTTAGTATAGTTTTAGTTATTTAGAGCCATCATTTGCAAGTGATGACAAATTGTAAATTGACTACACTCTACACATTATCAAACTTACATTTTTTACCCACGAAACCACCACGATAGCGATCTTTTCCTAACAAAATAAGTCAATCAAATCCTCCAAATCAATTGACAAAAAAAACTGTTTTTTTCACACCGACACCCGCGAATAATGAAACCGCGGGACGTCTACGTTCGAAATTTAAATCGAATTCGAACAATGGCGTCACGCAGTTTGCGCCTTTTCGGAAATGACATCTAAAGAAGCGTAGACAAAAAAAATGTTACTTTTGTACTTACGCGGGCTCATCGAGCTCCCGAATTAACAGATTAATTATGTTGGTACGTTTCTAATTTAATTAGAATTGTAGGTCAAGTGTGAAGGGATGCTTTATAATGTTTTGCTTAAATGAGTAATGGATAACGTTACAGTCAATAGCATTTGAAGAATTCAATTTAATTAATTACAAAAATTCAGACCCTAAAACAAAATGTTGTATTTAGAGACCAGCTATCGTAAAATTAAAACAATCAAAAAACTTCATGTCGAGCCTATAAGAAAATTCGTTTAGATTCAATTATTTTAAAATAGGTATTCTTTTTGATAGGACTACATTGCCTTTGAGTTGTTCCTCTCGATGTTGTTCCTCTATTCTTTAGTTCTAATGAGAAAGGTTTTTTAAGATTCTTGAACATCAGTTTTATTTCCATCACATGAGATCTCCTCCGTTTGATGCTTGATATTTTTCTATTGACATATTTGTGTCAATAGAAAAATATCAAGCATCAAACTGACGCATAAACGTCAAAGACTTAAATCTTCAAAAACGGTAAACTGTATCAAAATTTTGAAAAATAATCATGTAACTTAGATCCTATACTCCTGACCGTGAAGGCATGACTCCAAGGAGTCTGTTGAGGGTCTGATTCCAAGATGGCGTCATGCATTGTCCCTGCAAAGAACAGCAGGATCGACAGGACAGGAGGTCGGGAGAACCGAAAGCCAGCTGATCTTCGTAAACCAGTAGATCTTCGGACACCAGCTGACCTTCAAAAACCAGCTGATCTTCGAACACCAGCTCCCGATCTTAACCCTCGTATTTCCTCCGAAACCTTCACTAAGGAGGTAGTTGAAGATGCACAGGTTAGTAATTTGAGTCCAAAAATACAATAGCCGATAATGTACATATTTGCTTAGCACATTATTTCAAAAATTGTATATTTGTCGTCATGTTTTTGATGAGCTTGAATTGTAATATTAATATTTCTCCGATGATTATTTTTTAATGAGGTGGCAACTTAATAAGAGCCAGACTTTTCAAAGTTATGCATCAGTAAATCCTCAGCATTTTCCTTGTTTGAATCCTAAGCCCTTTCTTCTCAAATTTTCCTTTCTCCTCAGAACTTCAGTTCGTCATCGTCATACACACTTGCCCGTGAGAGCGAGTTCAGCAACGACGTGGACCGATGGATCAGAGGAAACACGTCCATGGAGAGCACCGGAGTCCAGAACAGCAGGTATGAGGCTTTGTAGTAACTTTCTAAACATTTTCAGTTTCTAGTGGAGCTCGATATCTATCAGATGATAAAATGTATTGATATTATGGCTCGATACTCAGATCTTCGAGCGTTGTATTAAATCCATGCTGGAAATATCAGATCACTTTCAGCGCTGGTATCGTGTTATAACTTTCATAATATTATGAAGAATGCCAACTACATACTTGGATTTGAGAGACTTGCTTCCTGTAAATTTCATTTAGTATAGAACACACAAATTACGTCGCATAATTTTGAACAGAAAATGCATTGCCGCCGAACTTCGGTCGCGTAATTGCAGCCTAATTTGTTCTTACACCTATGTGTCGGTTCCGATAGTGCATTGTAATAACAGACTGAAAGAAAATGTGCCGTCGACTTGCGTCATTAGGTGTAGTTACCATCAATTAACTAAATAATAATTCTTCAACCTTATGTTGACTGCGAACCAATGGTCATGTGGTTACAAAACCAACCAAGAGGCCTGGGTTCAAACCCACTAGAGGCAAATGTTTGTGTAATGAACTTCGGCATTTGAAGCGTCTTCCGCTCCATTCTCACCACTTCTCCCCACTTTTCCAGGACCCGTCTAGTCCAGCGCTCGACCCTGGCGATGGCTCCGTCTCTACGCACATCGGGCATGTGGTACGTGCTCGCGCTGGTGCTGCCGCTCTTCAGCATCAACCCCAACTGCACGCACTGGAGGTGCAATCCAAGGTGAATATCTTGCAGGAGGAAGTTGAGAAGTTATTGAAGTGATGGTTCTCAGATGTGAGGTCGTAGAAACAGACAAAACGTATGGATCACTCCTAGGAGTTGAAGTTGATGAGAGTTGAAGAGTAGGCCACAAGCGAGTATCTGGGTAACCTATTGCTTATTTCGAGTGCAGGAAAATTCGTTCCTGATTTTTTTTTTTGAGGATCCAACTACAGACAATTGAGGATGGGGACTTTATTGCTCTATCTAGTTATTAACTATCTCAATTCTTATTATCACCTATATCGACACTATTCTATTCTAAACCATTAAGATCCCTATGAAATCGTATAAACAGCTCGTAGAGCTTTATTGCCTTAAAATAAAGTTTAATTTCTAGAAGCATACCTGTCGCATAGATCATCTTAGCTGAAGCTTACTTCTTACTTGTCTAAAAAAATGAGTAGCTCCACCTATCCATTTTATACAAAATCTTTAGAACACAGCGCGCGCCACCTGCCGGTGAATTGATAAGGCAGAACGCTGGGCGGCTCGCACACATCACGATTTGTTGTACTCAGAACGAGACAGATAGCAGTAGCATTTGATATTTTACTTATACTAACAGACAACTAAACATTTGTAATTTCTGCTTATTTAAACTAGCATGAATGAATCATATCTTTTTAACTTTAGTATTTATAATAAATAAAAAAATATCAAAAAATTCGCTGTAAGAATGTATATATACTATACAGATATCGCCAACCAATCTTTTGTATTAAGTTATTAAGCACATAGATTTTTGATAATCTAGAGGTGCTGAAGTGCGTACCCGGCCGAATTTGAACCGGTGACCTCACGCATTTGAAGCTGCGCTCGTACCACTAGAGTACCGAGCTGTTATTGTTTCTTTACAACATAGTCAGCAAATGTAAATCGAGCAGTGTGGTCTGTTATGCCCTCAGTGCGGTCCTGAACACAGCAGAACTGCTCATCGCGCACATCATTGCCATCTGCTCGCGGATCCGGAACCACGTGCGACGCCTAGCAAGGGAGCAGGTTATTTTAATTTATAACTCTGTGGAGGCAAACAAATAGAGAGGGTCACCTGATGGTAAGTGAACACAAGAGTTGCAGATGCTTTGCTTTTTTTGTGGGGAGAAACGCAGTAACACGTTCCTTGGGCATATAAGGACTGCCGCCAAAGTAAGGTATCTCCACGACAAGAGTCGCCGCATCTACCCACTAAAACCACCCCTTCCTCTCTACTATCACTATTGCCTGCGCAAGTGGGGATTTGCCTGCTGTTAAGAACCCATACACTCCCTAACTGAGCTCTGGCGACCTTACTCACCAAAAAAAACATAGCACAACAGTTACAAAGTGACACTTCACTGTGGTCTTATGTAACGTGGGGGAATTTTCCCAGACAAGGGGCTCATTCGAGTTGCAATTCCACTAAGCTCTACCTCTCTTAAAGGTCGCGCGCGACGTGTTTGCCACCACAATGGACGCGGTGCTCGTACTCTACGCACTGGGTTTCCTCGTCCTCTCCATGTACCAGGCCTCCATCATCGGGTGAAGGTGGAAAGGAATCTTCTTCATTTCTTTTGAGTCGAATAGAGTCTCAATTTCATGTCTTCAATTTTGGTAGAAGTGCTCGAGCAATGTCAATAAAGGACTCATTGGAAAACTGAAGTGCCTTTGTATTTTATTTTTTCTCTCAAAACTGTACCTAAGTAGGTATATCACAAAACTTTGAAATCGATTGGTACATACAGCATGTCTTTGATACAAGTATAAGGAAGTATTGATTTAATAGCCGAAATTTTAATAAAGGATAAAATTAGTCATACGACAATCACGATAAGTAATCAATTCTAAACTACTTAGTTGCAACTGCACTAAAGTGCATGCAATTGAATGCACGTGGATCTTTGTTCCACCGTGGACACATACTACGTTACCACCAGACCATTTGCGATACAAAAGTAATCTATAACTAATATCTAAACTGAAGAGTTTTTTGTTTGCTTGAACGCGCTCTCAGGAACTACTGGTTATTTTTGTTTTGGGTAGTCCATTTGTCGAGGAAGGCTTTACCAATATTATGAAACTATGTGTACGGAAAACGAAATTCACGTGGACGAACTAGCGGGCGGTCGCAACTTAAGCACGTTTGGGATTTTTTGTAAGGGTTGCAACACTCCCAGGATCACAACAAAGGGGATAGATGATAACTGAACTCAAAAAGTTATACCCACTAAATACCATGGTACTCCCGTCCCGATCGCAACAAAGGGGATAGATGATAACTGAACTCAAAAGGTTATACCCTCTTAAGACCATGGTACTCCCACTACCACCAGGGCCAATGTGTCATCTCCGTCGCAACTACCACTTTTACGACGTCACCACAGCTGTCTTGCTGGCTCATTATCGCTATTCAGAACAATTGGGTCATTATTGTTTACCCAGCGCATAGTTCAGGCGCCGTTCACTTCGCAAACAAAGTTGTTCGCGACACGTGGCGGATTATTTCGCGAAAGTGAAATCATCTCGCAATGCGCTGTTAAATATACATGAGGATTAATCATAATCGACCGAATACCTTAGATTCCATGAAACAAAATGTTGCCAAGAATCGATGGAATGAAAGTTTGCTTTCAATCTGACTATGCTACTGCTTAGACAAGTCCTAGGATACAATTGAAGTTGAAATATCATCATCTTGTTAATGTGTTAATGTCACACTACGGAGAAGTAGTCTTTATTATTTTCAATCATAAGGTCGTAACAAATATTTGGCTTCATTACCAGGATTGTCAAAAGCTATCATTGAAAACTTAAAAACTGAACTCGATTCAAAATATTCTTTATTCAATGAATCTTTATAAAAGCACTTAGGTATGAATCGTCAATTACAATAAATGATGACTCTACCACTAATTCGGAAGGCAGTTACTGACGAGAAGAATCGGCAATAAACTCTGCTATTGCTCTTTATAATTCAGTAAGTTCTTAATTAGTTCAGGCGGGAATAAGTTAGAAAAACTGGACCAATTTTACCTGACTCGCGAAATAGACTCAGGTCTTCAACCATTAGAACAACGGGGCATAAGAAAGAAATGTCCTAGGAAATATATTTATTTATGGAGCAACGGAATTACACTTCCTACAACTTATTTATGCATTAGTGCGTCATATGACATATCATACATTGCATGTAAATCTCCAATGATACTCGAAATGATTATCATTATCAAGTGTGTTCTCCACTCAGGTACTGTCGATATGGAAAGTGTTAGATGTAAGTTAATTTCCATCGGGATCATTTTGACACAACATAAATTCCTGTCATCTTTCTTAGGGAATAGAACAAATCCGTCTAAGCATTCCTTCACGGATATAGCCCGCCTATACATCTCCTAAAAGTTTTGAGCTGTCCCTCCCTGTAAGATACGTTGTGGTAGCCCCCTTATGAGCTTAATTTTGAAGTAGCAAATTAGAGTATTTTATTTCACGCAACATTTTGTCTAATATTTATGTTTCATATTATCGTTCTTAAACTTAGAACAGGGACCAATAACCGCAAACTAGCCTGATGGAAAGCAAGTTGTGCCTTGGTGTAACGAACATTACTAAGAAGATGCCGAATTCATTATTTCCTTGAAGAAATCCAGATTATAAGCGATCGGGAAACACTGAGCATGCAGCGTATTCCCTTCTTTGGGGCTAACCAAATTGACTAAGGAATCCAACAAAACGATTGATTGGATTTGTGCCATTAGCTCGACGGCGAGCGAAAACACCGTGAGGAAACTTGCACATTCAGATTGTTTCTGACTTAAGTTCAGTTAAATCTGAATGTGTTATCATGATCCAATCTGGTTCCCCTCTAAGGGTTATGAACGTCTGATAGCAGACGCTTCACTGGAATTACCAGACTCGCCAAATCTGGATGGATGATGGATGGATGATTGTCAGAAGCGGACCACGTACAGAAAACGGGATGAATGCTAGGAGGATTGATAAGTACCTATAAGTCCGTAGGCAAGTGCAGTTATACATAGTAGTGGTAAAGGCAGTCACTCGAAAATTCTATTTCTAGGGAATGCAACTAAAACAAACAAAGATAAACAATCTGATTGATAAATATAGGACCGTAGGAAAGTGCACTATTAGTAGTTGGTACAGTCACCCAAAAATGCTAGTCCTAGGGAATGCAACAATGCAACTAAAAAAAAACAAAAGGTAAACAGTCGATTGATAAATATAGGACCGCATGCAGGTGCAGTGCCGCAGTGTTGGTGTAGTTGTAGTTGTAGTAATCAGCTGATAAGCGTCAGTCGCACGATGATCGCGCTCGCCGCCGCCGCGCTGCTCGCGCTCGCCGCGCTACCGGCGCGTGCGCAGGTCAGTCATCACGAGTTTACACGAGTTTTGCGCGGGAGATATTAGAATTGTGTTGTAAAAAGGAGGATTGTTTATACGCAACCTTCCTCACCAAAAAAAAACAAGGTTGTGTCATGAGATTTTCGCGGGAGAAATTAGAGTTGTGTTATTGCCCATGAAAAAAGGGATTAATTAGAATTATGTTGATAAAAAGAAGATTTACGCAACCTTCCCCACCAAAAAAAGAAAACTTGTGTCCCGAGTTTTGCGCGGGAAATAAAAGTTGTGTTATAGTCCTTGAAAGATTAAGGGTTGTGTTCTAAAATATTCCAAAAAAAGGCTTAGTCTCGATTTTTGCGCGGGAGAAATTAGAATTGTGTTATAGTCCTTGAAAAAGGGATTAATTAAAATTGTGTCGAAAAAAGGAGGATTGCTTATAATCGTAACAACCGCATCGAGTTTCGCAAGGGAAAAATCACAGATGTGATAATAATGTATTTGAAAAAAGAAGAATAAGGTTCTGTTCGAGTTTTGCACGGGTGAAATTACAGATGTAAAAATAGATGAGTTCTAAAAAAAAGCTTGTTTCCCGAGAGTTTCGCACTCTTGAAAGTATTTTTTTAGTTGTACTTGAAGTATTTTAACTTGAAAGATTTTTTTTTAGTTGTAGGATTGTAGGATAGGATGTATTATGACTATTTTGATGGTGCATTACAAAAAGTCTACAAATTAAATAACGCGGATTTTTTCAATAAGTTGTTTTTTCAGCCAAGACGTTATTTACAATAATTTTTATTAATTTATTCAAACAAATTTTTCAAAGCAGACAACAGTGCACAATGAGTTACTGCATATTTAAATGTTAATTTTCACCTTGGTTGCAGAAACACACAATTTTCGAATATGAGAAACAGATGATTCCGTGACATAAATTACGAACTGAAATAAATAATCCGAAATTTGTCAACAATTATTGTCAAGTAACAAATAAACAGACATTAATCATCAGAAGATTCCTTTATGTAACTAAAAGTATCAGTGTTTCTCTACTATGATAGGTACTCAATAGTATGGATGTATTAGACTCATAATTCCTCGATCTAACAAAAAAAAATTGCATGAAAATCGTTACATAGTTTCAAATATTTAAGCATACTAGAGATTGAAGGGACAGATAGAAGAAACGACTTTTGTTTATACTTTGTATGTGTACTACTAAGTGATAGGTTATTTTAGTTCGAAAAACCGATACGACCGAAGCGTGATTACTTAAGGTCCATACAATGAATGAGTTACGTTATTTCCGAAACACGACGTTGTAATAACCGTCAGTAGGTATACCCGTAGGGTCCATGCTCCGTGCCGGTTTTTTAAAAAACAATTTACATACTGGCTAACATTTTGTAACATTTTTAATATAAAAGCCATTCTTATTTAGTAAGATTAAATAGAGGCCTTAAATATTTATGTTGAATTTATGAAAGGTTCCAAGGATCAGGTGATCCTGGTGAACCCCATAATAAGAATAAAATTAAAACTTAACCACAATTTAAAAAAATCTAATGCCTCCATTTAATAAACCTACAAGTTATCTGGTAGCGTTTGGTATTAATTATTCACGTACTTGTTTATCATTGCAAACACAAGACTTCTCTAGTTTCAAGTTTTGTTTACATTTCACATACCGCTTCTATGATGAAACAACGATTAGATTAAATCTACGGTAGACCAAAATATGTACATTGTTTTCTTGTACCTACTGTTATATTGTGTTACTATACATGATAGAATTGGCCTACCTACTCGTACATTGCGGTAGCCTATCTTTCCGATCAACTAGGCAGGATATATTAGGAGTGCACAAATGAATGCGCAAGCACAAGGGCAATCTATTTGCTTACTCTTAATAGGTCGGTGGAGCAACTATCTGGAATGACTGAAGAGATCAGGTGCATTGACTTACTTGACTTAATGTCCTATGGCCCCCAGGTGGGGCAGAGGGCTTCTACAGTGCTTCGCCATCGCGTTCTGTCTTGGGCAATTCGCTTCGCCTCGGACCACGTCAGCCCGATCGCCTTTAGCTCCGCGGCTACCGAACGTCTCCAAGTGTGCTTAGGTCGGCCGCGTTTCCTTTTCCCTTGAGGTGTCCATTCCAGGGCTTGCCTTGGGATGTGGTCGGGTGCTCTTCTTAGGGTGTGGCCAATCCAGCGCCACTTGCGACGTTTTATTTGAAGACCGATCGGCGACTCGGAGCAGAGATCCCACAGTTCTTCGTTTGAGATCTTTTCGGGCCAGTAAACACGAAGAATCTGTCTAAGGCATCGGTTGACGAAGACCTGGATGCGATGCGTGATGACCTTGGTAACCCTCCACGTCTCACACCCATACAGCAGGACAGTCTTCACGTTGGAGCGAAATATTTTCAATTTCACTCTCCGAGTCAGCTTACTGGACTGCCACACAGGTCGTAGTTGCGCGAAGGTCGCCCGGGCTTTGGCTATCCTCGAAGTGATGTCCTCTTCTGTTCCTCCAGTTTCCGACACGATGCTGCCGAGGTAAGTAAACTTCTGCACTCGCTCTATAGGTTCCGAGCCTAGTAACAGTGGAGTCGACTTTCTTCCCTCGGTACGCATTTCCTGGGTCTTCCGGGCGTTAACTTTGAGACCGTCGAGAATCGCCTCACGCTGTAGATCGTCCAGTTTGGCTTGCATGTCAACGTGCTTGTGGCTGAGCAGGCACAGGTCGTCAGCGTAGTCTAGGTCGTCCAAGGTGTCGGTCAACCCCCACTCTATACCTCGCCGCTTTCCCACGTTTGTTCTCTGCATAATGCCACCCAGGACGATGAGAAATAGTAGAGGCGATATGAGACAGCCCTGCCTCACTCCCGCATGTACGGTGATGTCCTCAGATATGAGTCCGTCGTGCTCCACCTTGCATGTGTAGTTCCTGTAGATGGAGATAAGAATGTCCCTGATCTTGGGCGGAACGCCAATCTCATCTAGTCGGGACCAGATTCTGGACCATCGTACGGTGTCGAAAGCTTTTTCGAAGTCAACGAAAGTGAGGTAAACTTCGCGCTGCCATTCTGATGCTTCCTCCACTATGATCCGGAGTGTGTTGATCTGGTCTGTGCAGGAACGGTTTGGTCTGAAGCCGGCCTGCTCTCTCCTGAGAAGTGGTTCAACTGCCCTGGACAGTCTGTCCAATAGAACTTTGCAGAGAACCTTTGACGGTACAGAGAGCAAGGCAATTCCTCTCCAGTTACCACATTGACTAAGGTCACCCTTCTTCGGCACGGTTATTAGGAGGCCCTTGTTCCAATCAATAATATTCGGACAGGCACGGCGTTTAAACTATGGTAATATTGAATCATCTAGTGCACTTTGAAATAGGTATAATAAGCGAAAACGTTATTTTTATTGTATAAATCGTCATTGGAAATATTACGTAAGTGTAAATCCACTTAGGATTATGTTGCATGGGCGAGGAAATCTCTAATCTCGGAAACAGTATTGCAAAAGAAGTTGAATATTGACCTTTCTTAGTCGCTTAGGTTGCGGAGAAATTTAATTCTACTTATTTTATATAGTAAATTACTTGTAGCTCAGCTTATGTTTACTCTATGACCGTGACAAAACGCAAAACCTTGACATTGAAAAAGTAATTTGTATTTTACACAATACGATAATACACTGATGACGTAATTTTTACTGCACACCTGAAGCACTTAGCCTGAAGTCATCAGTATATTTTGCTTCAATTGCAACTGCAAATATGCATTGGACTGGTCCACAGATGACCCAAGGTCACAAACGTCAATGCTATGACGTCAGACTGCACTGTTTACGATAGACGTAAAACATGCATAAATTATGCAGATTACTTGCAGGAGGACAAATGACTGAAATGTTTTAGTGTTGCGGCATAAATGCGTTCTGTTGAGTAATGCGGTTTGCAGATTTTTATAGGTTTTGAAATGTTTTGTTTTGGAGATTTATTATACTCTTGGACCAACTTTTGTTAATATGAGATGAGTACTGGCAAGCTGTCAGACAGATAGTTACATACTCAATTGAATGGGCTGTCAGATATTAAACCAAGGACTTAGCCGAGTGTGATGAAACCGACCTCTAAGCTAACATTATTTTTTATGAGATAAGGCAGCTAAACATTAACTTAATCTTGCCTTAGTTTAATCAATATGTAGGCCTTAAAAATCCCAGTTTGATTAGAAAGAATACTTCATCAGCGTCACTATTAATAACGACAGACCTGGTGGTCAGAGCCCCGGCTTCACAACCGCGGGTTCGAATCCCGCTAGGGCCAAATGTTTGTGTGATAAACATTGGCATTTGTACTCGAGTGTTTATGAATTTATTTAAATATGTCTATCCGTTCCCTAGCGTCTATAGTACAAATTTCTAGCTTAGTTTAGGGCAAGGCAATTGGTAATAAACCAAAAGCATCAATTTATTTATTTATAATGACTTGTTTACAAGTTACTTCTGAAAGATATAATAAAGAGCAAAGCATGCGAAATCACTCGTACACTCGTAATCCACAGATGTGCGTTCAATGATACTCGTAAAGGTGCCCTATTAAACACACAGGCCAATACAAACAGACATGTTGTGTTGGTTCTGTGCGGAGATCAAACACGCGACTTCTGGTAGAGCAGACGACTTTTACATACATTTATTGCAAAAATTCATTGATGTTAAAAAATAACATACAATGTATGTCCATCCGTTTCCTAGCCATCTGTGGTACAAAATAATGACTGAATTATATGCCTCTTTGAATAAAATTAAATATAAGAAATAATAATCGGCCAAAAAATACAAGTAATTATGATGGGTGTCTTATAATAGTGGAGTCGGGAGGCTTTTGGAACCGGGACCGCGGTCCCAGAAGACCCTTTCGAAATAAATTATTTATTTTTATGGGTCTTTCGAGACCGGTGACATGATCAGAGACTCTGGCTACAAAACCAAGTAGAAGCTTCTTAGTTTGGGGCTTGGCAATTCGTGTGTTGTCGAAAGACTTTATTTATTTACTATCAGCCGCGCGCGACTTCGTCCACGTCAATCGCTCGGAAACCATTACCCTTGGCTAATCACACAAGCAATATTCCACGGGTACTTACAACCATGGCCTGCCAAGCTATTTTATCTTGGAACTGCTAACTTGTCATAATATTGATAATTTTGCACAACTAGGTACTTACAACATGTTAAATATGCGCTCGTCACGCATGAATTTGCTATGCTAACATTCTTGTACATCTGACTCAGACATAGAATGTTGTTAAACTCTGTTTTAATTATAAATAAAATAAATTTCTTAGACTAACACACTAATAGCCTAGCCCCAGACTGAGCTCGAAGCTGTCCTATGGATACTTGGGAACGCATCGACATACTTGTACCTAAATACTTTTATAAACATCCCTAACTCGAGTACTAAAGCCGATATTCTTCACACAAACATTTGCCCCCACCGGGATTCAAACTTGTTGCCCTTGGTTTGTAGCCAGGGTATCCGACCACTAGACCCAAACAAATAAAGCAATAAACAAAGAACATTAGACAACCTTGTACTAATTCATTCGCCAGTCATTTGGTATCAAATTAAGGTTGCATCTGCATTTCTAACCAGACAAAGCCGGACCCAAGACAGCAGGCAGTTAGATAACATGTTCCTGTTGGAGTTCAACAAACATACAAACAAACTCTTCATCTTTACATATTAGTATAGAAGTATAGATGACGAGGTGTCAAAACGTTTTTTTTAATAATGTCCCCTCTCTATAAACGTCCTTTTAACTTTTTTCTTAGTTGCAAGAGACGGCGTTGTGAGTTTTTAAAACGTATCAACGTAATTTAAGAAAACAATAATTTATGTATAGTGATTAATCTAGAATTTTGTTTATCTTGAGGAAACTAATATTGACAAATCAAACCTAAATTCATACAAACATCAAAACCCCCAATTCAAAATAACAAAATTTCTAACGTTATGTGTATTTAGAGCTCCATTAAAGGCAAGGACGACCATACCTACTATATAAAAGGGACGAAGCATGATCAACTCTCATGAGCAATTAATATCACATTGCACATTGATAACATTGATGAACACGCGGTCCCTATCAGCTGTGCCCTTGCTCTGCTGTGCAAACACCTGGTAGTATGTGGAACAAACAGCTCTATTAAACAACGCTCTATCATTACATAGTACCTATAAAACAAAGTCGCTCCCCACTATCTGCCCTTTGAATTTTTGTTTACTTGGTTAAGTGTGAGAATCAACCAAAGCGGACTGCGAGCGGAGCGGAGATGTGTCGTCAGCAGCCAATGGGATTTTGGCCTTAACACTTGACCAATATCAGCTACAATTAATTGATTATTTTTTGTTATTTACGGCATATCTCCGATCCACTTGCCCATCTCCACTTTGGTGGGGTCGCACTCTTAATCTCCAACGCAGTACCTACGCAACGGAATTTTATGCTTTTTTGGTAGCTATATGGCAAGAAAGGGTTTGTTTATGCTTAAATATGAAAGAGGAACACGGATAACTATCGCATGAAGCTGGGGCAGCTCGCTAGTACGGAATTAAATACATACATAATATAAGAGATGGAATTGCGTTTAGCCTTGATGTTTAAGCGTGATCATAATATTGGATTATATTGCAATTTTATTACCGAACTTAATGCAAGATTAATCGAGTCGTAAATTGCAACTCATTTTACTCGTTTTAATTGAATAACTATAATATTATTTTAACGGTGATTTCGTGAATTTCGGGTAAACAACCTGTAAACAGATAATTTTATAAGGGACATCGGTTGGTATAACCAGAAATTAGTATGCAAGAATATGGAATATAATATGTCATTAAAATTATAAGAGATTAAAAGCAAATGCTTTTTTTTATAAAAAAAGGAGGCAATCACCCTTTTTTATAATAAAAAATTTCTTAATTATCCTAATTAATGCAAATCAGTTCACCTAAGTTTCAAGCCGTCTTGCGAACATTCGTCACATCAAATCGATATGCAGATTTATACCACTGCACGAGCCACGTGGTCACTGACAGATCCCTGGCTATCTCCGGCTATTACTTGGAAGCCCTGGCACCGTCTGCGCTGACTCACCGGCTGGCTCTCGTCATGTTGACATTCACTCGTCACTTTAAATCAGCTGATGTGACTGACTTAGGAGTGTGTAGACTGAAATCGGTATATTTGCATTAATTTTGATGTCTGCAATGGGTATCTAATAGTAACACCAAAAAAGTGAAAACGACGTTGAATACGCAAAACGTAAACGATAAAAAACAGAAGATAATAAAATTTCCTGAAAGTAGCTTTGAGTAGAAAAAAACAGCTAAATGTTATATGGAAGGTGTTTGAAGTTAACTCTCTCTAAATTGCGACGTCAGATCACTTTTATTCCCTTTTTTAGCCTATGTTCTTTCTCATGGTCTAAAGGACCGGGGTAGCGACAGAGTTACTTCTGCATTTATAATCAACTATCAACTAAGAAGGATCGGAATTAAGGGACGGATAGATGGTTGCGGGGGGATTTGTTGGGACTTCACGTTGCTGAGGCAGTGAACCAGTTGTTTTGTGAGGGATGGCAAAAATGTTAATAAATGTGCGCGCATACATATATATACATTTGTAAAGCATAGAATGATTATCTAATTGAACATAATCATAGTGCGTAATTATTGATACCAGTTATGTAAGAGATACTTTTGGAAACTATTTTGGCAAATGTATGACTTGAGTGTATTATTCTTGTGTATAATAAAACTGCTGTTTGTTTCTTGATTAAAATAAAATAAAATAAAATAAAATAAATATTACTAGGGATAGTCAACATTTTATGAAACTCACTCTCTCAAACTACTTTTTTGCAGTTCTGTTTTATTTTCATAGCCAAATCCCGGCCTTCAAAATAACAGAGACTTGACAACACGATATATAGTTTTATTGTTTTTTACTGTAAATACAGGAGACGAGGAAGATATTTAACGACGCCCAGTTTCCTTTGTAACATCTTTACTGCATCAACTTGGTTTACTGCGACCTTCGCACGAGGCCAACTCAATGGGAGCACTAGCCTACAATTCCTACAATGCAACTTTGTAGCCCATTCTTTGTCGGAAATAGACTTAGGAATCGTTCAACTCAAATATAACTGCATCATCTGTTTTGTAATTCTTATTCGTGACTTTACTGTGAAGGACCGGATTAGAATAGTATTATTATCTACCCCATTAGTTGGATATATTAAGAGATATTCCGAGAAGATTGCAAATACAAATAACGTTTTAAAATTATAAACAAAGTTAACTTCATCTGATCTTTGGTGGCTCAGGCGGGAATCGAACCCAGCGCCTCTATTCTTGCCCCGATTTGCAAGATCAAATGAATGTATCTTCACTACATAGTATAAAACAAAGTCGCTTTTTCTGTCATGTTGTCTGTTGTATGTCCCTATGAACGCTTAAATCTTTAAAACTACGCAACGGATTTTGATGCGATTTTTTTTATAGATAGAGTAACTCATGAGGAAGGTTTTTATGTATAATATCATCCATTAAATAGTGGACAAGTACCACGGTCGAAGCCGGGGCGGTTGTTAATAATTTGAAATTATATAGGTAAATATATTAATATTATTTAGGACTAGCGGCCGCCAGCGACTCCGTCCGCATGGGTTTCGTTTCCGTACACAGTGTGATTATAGAATGCTAAAGATTTTGTCAATTCGAATCGAACCAGTTATTACTGTTAAAAATACTCCGAGCGCACTTATGTGTTTGAGTTATAAGTAAAACAAACGAATCAGGTGGACCAACCATGCATGAAAATGGGCTGTCATTAAAACCTCTTATACAATCGAGAAAAAACCTCGTCATCGCGGTTAAGGCGAACTCGCGTTCCGCAATGTCTTACCGCCATCTGTTATGCCAAATGTGCACAAATCTTAAATTGACGTTAACTGTTACTGAGATTAGCGCGTTCAAACCAATCTGGATCAGGATATTACACGTGTTATTGTGAGTCAACCATGAAAGATAGACATATGCTGGCTGTAAAGGGATATTTTTAGGCCATTTTATGAAGAATATTTCCGTCATACATGATTTTGATGTAACTTTAAACATTAAAGCTGCACACGCGACTGAAGCTTAAGAAATGGAGTAAATTCTCCCGTTTTCCCCACATTTCCCTTCACTACTCTGCTCCTATTTATTGTAGCGTGATGAAAAGTATCCTATAATATGCCCAGGAGTATAAAGAATATTTGTACCAAGTTTCGTCAAAATCCGTCCAGTAGTTTTTGTTTCTATAAAGAACATACAGACAGACAGACAAAAATTTTACTAATTGCATTTTTGGCATCAGTATCGATCACTAATCACCCCCTGATAGTTATTTTGAAAAAATATTTAATGTACAGAATTGACGTCTCTACAGATTTATTATAAGTATAGATAGATATAAAAAATCTTTAAAATATATACCTATATAAAAAAGTTTTAAATTAACTTTATTGCCATCCACATTGTGGTGTACCGATGTAGCTCTATGGAAATCTGGGGAACGTTTCTGGTAGGCATGAACTTCTGACTCTAAAATTAATATATACCTTCACAATGGCAGGATATTACAAACCCAATTACAGTTATTCTGAATGCCTGCGACTAATGGCTGTCATAAAATAATTATAGGAATTCATTCGAACACCTTTGAGCTAAGCCATTAGGAAGCAGAGATAATTTAATTACATCTAGCTAAGTTATTCTTCCTGTTTAATTAACACATGTTGCATACCAATCAAGTCACAGAAAAAGCAAGAAGTGATTAAATTATTGCAATGAAGCCACAGGGTGTGAGGTTATGTAAACTATTATTATCTCAGAGGTGAAGTTTACGATGTATGTAAGTTGTTATTTACTATTTGATCGCGCCGGTCTATTTTTATTTTAAACCTAGATTTTATCGTGGGACCTAACTACGATGTGCTAGCGTCATAGGAGTGATTATAGTATTTTTTATGATGTCATAAATTTGCACAATTTTAACTAACCCATGTTTTTTCTGCGTCAAATGTGTTTTTAATTTGTAATTACGCGTTGGTACTGAAACTGACCATGAAAGCATTACTTCATTTAAAAATCTATACACACACATCATATTCACTTAATACAACTACAGCTGAAGATAACAATGATAGCAAACAACCAATATTGTTTTATTACTGTTTTCAGGACGCGACAATATTTGTAGATGTGGGTCAAACGACAGACGATGTCGAAGATGTAGAGAAGAGGTACACTCCGGAACTAGTTGACGAGCTGCAATCAGCTAAGGTACGTTCTTTAAATGGCAAATCAATAAGAGATGAATTTGATTATTATATTGAGGCATACGACCAAGAGGGTCAACTTATGATATTGACCGACGCGCCGCCCATGGACATCAATACAAGGATCGCAGATGCGTTGCCATTAAAACCCTATAATCTCCTCCCCAACTGAGCTTTGAAGACCTAACTCATCACCAGAAACATAGCAGAACAGTTATGATTTGCTACTTTACTGTCTTCTGTATTTGGCAGTTCTTGTTCTTTTTATTTACACATACGTCATACTCATTATCAGGTGCCACTTTTGGGGATTGTTTGACTGGAACGTAAATAAAAACGAATTTATTTTGTATGAGCAATAAAACTGTAGGACTTTGTGACTGGACCGTAGAAAACAAATGTAATAAATAATTGTTAATAATTATGGCATTTGAAAAAAGCAACTGTCGAGTTTTTCCTTTTCAACAGTAACTGCCTCTGAATTGGTGGTAGAGTCACCATCATAATATTGTAATTTTTGATGATTAATAAGTGCTTCTCTGGAACCTAATTTAATAAAGAATATTTAGGGCTTGAGTTTAACATGGAAGGCGCTGTTCACTCTAGCAGACCTGACTCCTAACCTTCTATATTTCCAGGACGATGTCCTACTCCTGTACACGGAGTTCTCCGGGCGAGCTGGTCTGGAGCTGACGGTGTTCCTGAAGGAGATGACAGGCTTCGCAGACAAGACCATACGCTCTATGGACGACAGGATTTTGATACGAGGCGTAAGTACTTTAACTACTTTTAAAACTTTTTGACAGGTCAGTTGATCTAGTGTTCAGAGACACTGGCTATAATAACAAGGGTCGTGAGTTCGGATCCCGCTGGGGGAAAATTTTTGTGTGATGTACATCAGGATTTGTTCTCGTGTCATGGATGTTTCTAGAAGCATTTACTTAAATCCATCTGTTCGCGAGCATCCATCCATAGTACAAGTTTCGAGCTTAGTTTGGGCCTAGGCAATTTGGTGCGTTAGTCCATAGACTGAGAGAAAAAAAAAGAGAAGAAAGCTACGGATGCTAAGGGACAGAAGTCTCTCTCAGGATAATAATTGGCATCGCATTTAAAGTAGTATGTTCAGAAAATAAAGTGGCGGGCAAATTTCAATATATTAGAAACTTCCTATTATTAGATCCTTATTTTAATAATATATCCTTATGTCTTCATATATCGCAAATTAATCTGAGAAACAAAGACCTGTTGATAACAATAGCCTCTTTTAAGCCAATATTGATAACGATCTCTAATTCGTCAGTATCCAAGTGATGAATTACAACTACACAATCAATGCTCAAGAATCTGTCACTAAGGATTTCAATACAATTCGCATGTAGATAATGTTAGACTCTTCAAAGGATTGCTAGAAAAGACGTTGGGTTCTTGAGATAAACACTATCAATGCAAATTATCTGTAAACTAAAATAATCCAATTATCACGAAAATTTATAAAAGCATGGGCCGACCGCAACTTTATACGCGTGGATTTCGGATGTTAATAAAATGTGCCTGTGTGTTATTCTAATGTATTAGCTACATTATTGTAAAGTTTCATTAATCATTGCGTGAAGGAGTTGCAAAAATACTAACAGCTATCAATACTCACAAACTTTTACATTTATAAATTTAGTAAGATATTTGAATTGCTATCATTGATTACTTCAACAATTGCATTTTGCCAAGGTTTCATTCTACTTATTTATAGAAAACAGATTGCAAAGCATTCGCTCAGTGACATTCTCGGGTCTCGCCCAAGACTATGCACTATCTGGTGCAATATGCATTTATCCGTCTCGTCGTGTCCCCGGGTCGTGAACTCGTGAGCCGCAAGTGCACCGGCCGAGATGCACTGGTCCGCCTGCATCACGACTGCAGGCTGAACCGTTAGGGCAGAGACAACTTCTAATAGTGCAGAGGTGGTGCCTGTTATGATAAATTAGAAACGATGTATTATGATTTTGCTGTTACTTACTTGTGATATAGCGAGCGATAAGAATGGTAAGTACAACATTATTTGTCCCGTGATATTCAGGGGATGGACGGCAGTGTTTTTGTCATGCCAGAGGCGGCAAACGAGCTTACTGGTCGCCTGATGGTAAGCCATATCTGCCGCCCATGGAAATCCGCGACACCAGATGTATCACCGATGCGTTACCGGCTTTTCAAAAGTGAATACGCTCGTTTCTTGAAGATCCAGCAATGAGAATGTTCCAGCAATGAGATTATTCCAAAAACTGTGCAACCACACCGTACTGCGGTCACCATCCGCTATTTTGTGTTTAATATTCAAAAACAAAAGCTCAGCTGACGTATTTTATATTTTAAGATCATTTTCTTGCACACATAGAGTAACTCTCCTATTCTCCTTATATGGAGCACATGCAGGTATACGCTTTGAAAACAAAGTCTCTAAGAAATATTTGAATCAGTGCAGTATTTATCAACAAACCGTGCTTTCTTGAAAGTAAACTATGATTAAAATTAAATAATGTAAACAACGAATATCTGAATTCGGTAACTTTCTAAAAACAGTGATTGCGAATCATAACAATATACAAGAATTCGTGAACTATGAATAGGAGAAAATGTAATATCATTGAGTATTCAAAACATGCGCGAACACAGTTGCTTCGAATGCACTAGTTGCATTTTGAAGTGCTGCACAAAGTACTGTGGTCTATTGATTTGCGGTACATATATTTTTTTTTATTGTTATATAAGCGGCCCATCTTTGTAACGACAACATGATTTCAAACGATGGAAACCTTTGGCCTGCAGTGGGACATTAAAAGGCTGATACTTTGCTTTACTTTACTTTCTGGAACGACTACCCACTAAACACCAAGTTCCTCTCGAGTCACCGTATGTGGCCATTGGGGACCAGGTTGGCATGCACTCCTTTTGGCCATGGTTACTAACCCCGATTACGGACCTCTTCTCATTGGAATGATGGCCCGGGAAATCGAGCCACCCACTCAAAGTCTCGTTTACGCAACACGGTCCTAAAGGCGAATAAGGTCTCCTCCTGTATGATGGCGCAGAGGCCATGACCGAGAGGATGCAACCGGGAGAGGCGCTAGGATGATGATGATGATGGTCTCACCACATTCTCACATCGATTGCCTAGCCCCAAAGTAAGCTTGTACTATGGAAGCTAGGTAACGGATAGACATACTTAAAAACTTTTATAAACATTCATGACTCGAGTACCTACAATTAATGCCGATGTTCATTACACAAACATTTGCCCCTTCCGAGATTCGAACCCGCGACCTTTGGTTTTGTAGCCAGGGTCTATGACCACTACAACAACGGGCCCGTCGAAATATGTATTTGAGAACTTCCCTAGCCTAGTGCCACTACCATCTAAATGCATGTTAAAACCACCAGGTCGATAACTGCAGTGTTAGTATGCACCGGAGCATTGCATGCAAGCGCACGTGGCCGCCCCGGAATGCAACATCGATGCATTAGCCCTATCTGATCGACCTACTGAGAGCACGTCGGCTAGAATAAACGGAGCGATGTGTTGTACCTTTCGTAACGGGACCTCTTGTCTTATAGGACGTAGAATAGGGATCTACCTGTTCTCAAAATAAAGGTTTGTGTTAGGAAGCTAATGAAATGTCGTCAGTCTATCGAAAAAGAAGTTATTGGAGGCTTAAGTCGTTTTGGTTTTGGCCACTTAAATAATACTTACTACAATGATCAAACGACAAGAGGTCCACCTAATGGGTTGGCTGATGCGTTGCCTGCCTCTAAAACCACATACCCACCCTTACTCATAAGTAAAAACATTGCACAACAATTACGAAGTTCTTCTTCACTGTGGTATCCTGTAAGGTGGAGGTACATCCCCAGAAGAGCTGCTCTTTCAATTGGAATTTCCACTAAGCCCTTCTTATGTATCAGATTTTTTATAAGGGACAAACAAGCCCTACTCCTTATGGAAAACTCCGTGTGCCCATGACAGTTGCAATACTTAACAATAACAAAGACATTATTACTGACACTGCCCTGCTCCGTTACATGATACAACAATTAATTGAAAGGGCTCATAATACTCTTTAATTAAATACACTAGAAACTGTTATTACAAGTTTATGGTGTGTTTTAGTTTGATTGTTATCTCACGGAACTTACGCTTAAGAATAAAACGATTCACACGTCGTACTCATTATCTGCTTGTTCTTCACATTGAACTATCAAATACTTTACTTATAATTAATATTACGATGCAATCGTGCTTCCCTGCGCTATTTATAATTTACTAGCGGCCGCCCGCGACTCCGTCTGCGTGGATTTCTTTTTTTCGAAATAAAAAGTAGCCTAAGTTCTGTCTCAGGGTCTAAAGATTGTCTGTACCAAATTTCATCAAAATCGGTTGCGAGGTTTAAGCGGGAAAGCGTAACAGACAGACAGACAGAGTTACTTTCGCATTTATAATATTAGTTGGGATACCGCCATTACTGTCTCTGCGGCAGAACGCAAATAGCTTTCGGCCGGTTATTGCTATTGAATAGACATTAAGCCAATGTTTGAACTGAGATTATTAGTGATATATAACGTTTTTGTACCGGTCTAGAATTTTGATAGGATGGCTGAACGTATCTGGACTTTTTTAGTCTGCTTCAATCGAAAGGAAGTCCACTTTATAATAAATTGTAGTGGGCATTTCGAGCTAAGTTGGTACATCATCTAAATAACAGCCTCATTAAAATTTAATTGTGCTGGATTAAGACAAGATTTGGCAAAGTAAAGACTACAAAAGCTATTTTTTAATGGGGCATTTCGCAAGGTAATTAAAATTTGTCATTAAAATAAGAATTTGTCGAGATTTAAATGCATGGGTACGGTAAAAAAATAAGAGAAAGAGCGCGGCGAAGATTCCATTTTCAAATACGCGTCAATTTTTATTCCGTTTTCCTCTTATATTGCCTATTATTTACCAACCTGACCTGATATTTTATTGTAAATTTTTAATTATGTAGTTACAACTTTTGAACTGGACTGAATATATTATTTGACAATATTTGTCAAATGCTTTCTTGCTAACAAAACCCACTGACCGGCTATAGTAACATATGTCCTACATTTTTAAAGGTATGTTTTAACTGCCTTCATAACCTACACTTTAATCTATAGTCCATAACATCCGCTGGCAACATCCGAAACTCTAGTATTCATTAATCTGAGCTCTAGTAGTACCGAATGCCTCAATTATGTCTCTGTCAGATTAATGGTTGGGAACGGTCGTGAGTTCGATAGTGCAGTTAGGTGCGCGTGCCAGAGACGTTGATAAACTGCCAGGCGGGTACGTCACTGGTAGAGTGACCATGTTTTAGGTAAATATTGTATTTTCATACGTTGAAACCTGCTGTACCCGTATGTTGGATTTGGACAAAATTCCTACCAGTAAATTCTTTAGGTTTTCTTAACATCCAATCAGGGAAAGACTGCTCCTTTCCTTACTTATGATAATATGCGTGTGACACAAACAACTGATTTGAATTAAATCACAGAACTTATGAATGTAAACGAAACAAATCAAGGTTGTAAAAGTCAATTATTAGACCAATAATAATGTCTAAGATTGAAACTGAGGATATAATTATTTATAGCGTTTTGTATCGCTTCAAAATGTTTAAAGGATAACTGAACGTTACTGTTTTTTATTCTATTACCTTAAACTTTATCCTGGGTTCATGACATAGTGTGGTCACCCATCCGGGATATGACGTTCACTGAACGTCATCGTCTCCTTGACTCCTATAGCTCAGGGCCACTTCTGTCAATAAATATAGTTGACATAGTGATAATACCTACTACAATTATGTGCCATGTTGTATCAGCCTAGAATAGAACTTACTTTTTATTTTGGGGAATTTAACAGCTAGGAAATTTTCAAAACATCTTCTCTGACAAAACAAAGTACACAACTATTCGTCATCTTTGAAGAACACATCACACTTGTATCTCTTTAATTACACCATCCTTCTTACTGCATTTCTTCTCATGGATGTCTTTGAAAGCGACTTAGGGATATTCCGGGGGATGGGCAGCAGCGTTCCCATGCGCTTTACAGTCAAGATTACTGCTGTCACCAACCCGTGGTGGTGACTATGGGCATTATCTCATCCGAAAGGCCTACTATCAATAAACTGGAAGAGGCTGATGATGATGATGAGTGATGGAACTGAAATCACATTGATGTATTTATTTCCTCCTCGCGTCGCATTCTTCATTTATAGTGATGAGGTGAGATCAGATTTATTGCACTGAGTGAGATTATTAATATTCTAGAGCAAGGTTTTGCTTCAATGATAGATAATATCCAAGTATGTAGCATGCCAAATGAGAAATTAGTGTTCATTATAAAGATCAGTTTCGGTTCTACCTGTTAAGACCCTGAGTTTATAACCCTCATTTTGAAACTACCTATGCTCGGTACTTTCACCCATTCAAATTGAACTAAACCTTACAGAAGGCTACATAATAGTGAATTAACACTTAATAAATATCATGTGATGCTCCTGTTTGCAAGGTCTCCGGAGCTCATTGGGGTGTCGATCGATTTTCTATTGTCTTGCATTAAAACGTCACAGACAAGATATATGGGGCGTCTTACTACTTACCAACTGATTGAATGGCCATTTAATGATGGAAACATTCAAGAACATGTCTGCGGTCTTATTCTGCTCATCAAGCGATAAAGCCAATGCGACATTGTTGTGGTTACGCGACGCGATTACATTGACACGTGTGGTCGTTTAAACCATAACTAAATTATGTGTATCTGATAATTCTACATTCCTGAACAATTTTAATTTCTAACTAGAGTCTTATTCATTGCGTCTTACAACAAGGCTCACACTATTTTTATTATAATTTTCAGTTTTTGAATCAATAACGCAATATTTTTGGTATATGCATCACTACATAGTATAAAACAAAGTCGCTTTTTCTGTCATGTTGTCCCTATGAACGCTTAAATCTTTAAAACTACGCAACGGATTTTGATGCGGTTTTTTTTAATAGATAGAGTAACTCATGAGGTTTTTATGTATAAATAGTGGACAAGTACCACGGGCGAAGCCGGGGCGGGCCGCTAGTTAAACATAAATTAAATCGTTATTAAAAGTATCTGACGCGATTGATAAGTCCAATTATTTGTCAACTACACCATGTTGCAGTTGTATCGTGGCTACTTTTTCATTGATAAAAACGTTTCTTGATCTCAAAACACACCACATAATTAATGATTCCATGCCACAATTCGTTCAAAGCCATTAGACCTAACCTATGGGTCGCCGTGCCGACAGCATTCCGCATCAACATTCTAGGAGACTGGCTTAAAAACCGACATACGTTTTATTTAGGCCTACTACTACATACTACATATTTTACAAGTGGATTATCTGGTTCGATTTGAAAAATTATTTTTGTGTTGGATAGTCCATTTGACGAGGAAGGCTTTAGGTTATTGGAAATCGAAATCAACGCGGACGGAGTCGCGGGCGGCCGCTAGTTTGAACTATAAAATAAATATATCCTGGGGAATCTGATTTAAAGATAGGTTAAGTATATGTTCAGCTACCCGTTGTTTTCTTTTTTTCAAATCATGGATCCTATTATCATACATTCGCATTTTTAAATACGTGTGAATGGAATCGTGCCTATCTGGATGTTTCGCATAGGAAGAGTTTCTAAACTCAACACACGATTTACAAAAAAAGACCAAAATGACATAACAAACCCATGCTCACTAATTTTCACTGACCGGATTTCGATGAAATTTGTTATAAAGAAGGGTGTGGGTTTGGTATAAATGGCATAAGTGATAGGATACTTTTTATCCCGATTAAAGGTTTCCATGGAATAAAACAGGAATCTTGATAACGCCTGCAAAGCCGCGGGTTAAAACTGTTCTATTTATAATTTTAAACGTGAACTTGTTGACTAACTTTTATGTGATAAAAACATGATTTCAAATGATGGAAGCCTTTAACCTTCAGTGGGTCACTAATAGGCTGATACTTTATACTTTACTGTTGTGTAATCTTGTATTGTGATCATGTGAGGTCCAATCTCCTGGAAGGAATGACGTCAGTCACCTAATCGCCGATCAAATGACTTCCTTCCAGCGGGTATGGGCTAATTGTGGTCTCAAGTTGCGGCCTGGTCATGGGAACGCTTATCATACGTGAATAAGTCAGCATAAAAGGACCCTTGTTACTTAGGAATTTCTAAGCACAGTTGTTGCTTAGTTGTTTAGTTAGTCGGGTATTCCCGAAGTATGATTTGATGTAAAAGTAAACTATCGTTTTATTACTGTAGCCAGATGAATATTTACGTTCACAGTGTTTTTCAATATGTAGAAAAAGGTACCTATCTAGCTCAAATGCTTTTAAGACATGGATTCATACTATTGAGTGTATGAGTTTAATTAAGTGACGATGTTGTTTGATGCTTTTAACAAACACTCAACAGTTATTTCGAGTGCAGCACATAACTGTAATTAAAAATGTGCAAAGGCGTAGCATAAACAAAAATAAGTACTGATTTAAAATCTAGGCCGCAATCAAAAGCTGGCCTTGGATGAAAACAAACGTAAGCTGTAACAGATCACAAGTGAGCACATTAACACTGCACGAGCGAATCAAGGTCTATGCAGTTTATTTTATTGCATTTTTCACTTTACTACTTGGCTTTGAACTTTGGCTTTATCTTTGAGATATTTTAGCGTAATCCCTGATCTAAGTGGCAGCAGAAGGCCACGCAAGGAATCTGGGTTCAATTTCCGTGTCGAACCTAAAATGTGGACTTTTCGAAGATTTCACGAACTCTCACTGATTGTATCAAATCGTTCTTATAACAAGTATGGAGGGTGAGGGAGTAGTGAACGCACCTAAGATTGCCCTCTCAAATACTTACATAGGTACGAGTAAATACCAACTATTTGGTGTTAAGAGTGGCAGCCTATGTGGAACTTAGTAAGGCTGACATTTTTTATTGGTATCATACTCAGTATTACCAGCCCGTCCCAACTTTGCTGGGGTAAACAAATAGAAAATATAAATATTTATATGTAGTACTAAATAAAGCCTATGTAACCAACTCAGTTATAATGTACTTAGCTTTCCAATTAAAACTTATTTTGCCGTCGGTCCAATACTTTTTGAGTTATTCGTTACATACACACAAATTTTTACTCTTTATCATGTGAGAAAGTACCAATAAATTTCTTCCGTTGGAGTTCTAAATTAAACACTAATACTCCAGTCAAAATAGACATTCCAGTTTGCATTAACTCCCAACAAGCTGGATTTTTGTGCAGGCCTTGAATACGTCATTTCAAATGATATGTCAAAAGTCCCCATCGATCCCGCTTGTGCGTTGTTTTTTATTCGTGGTCAAAGGGCCCAAATTTGCGTTTTTTGCTTATATCTCTGAAACTAAGAGAGCTATCGAAAAATAGTTCAGGTAAAGTTTGTAGATCGTAAAATTGTCTACTTAAAAGATCTCTACACTTTTCTTCTACAAAGCAGCGCTGTCGAGATATCGTGACTTAAAGCCGCAGGAAAGTCGTATTTTCGAGTAGCCCACATAATGCAATTATAATAAATTGTGTTGAGTAGTTTATCTGGAGCAGGTGGCAGTTAAGTATGGATTGGCTCTAAACTATTATTTACCAAATTCCAGCCCCAATTTTCAGGATTTAGATCATTGAAGTCAAAAAAGACAAAATGATGTACGAAGCTTGCATTCATTCCCAACAAGCGGGACTTTTGTGCAGGCCTTGAATACGTCATTACAAATGATATGTCAAAAGTCCCCATCGATCCCGCTTGTGCGTTGTTTTTTATCTGTACTGAAAATCTTCGGATCCTATTTCTAACCTTTCTGGTAGTCAAACCTGAATGGGCTCCATAGAGACTTTTACTCCTTACATGAAATAGGATCGATTGGAGCGAAAAAAATTTTTTGGAATTTTCTGTACAAAATGTATGGAAAAAGTTTTTTGCGATTTTTGACATTTCTCGTACTCAAACCTCAAATGGTCCCATAAAGTCTTTTAATTCTAACATATAATAGGATCGATTGGCATGAAAAAAAATTGTCAGAAATCGCAAAAAACTTTTCCCATACATTTTGTACTGTTAAATTCCAAAAAAATTTTTTCACGCCAATCGATCCTATTTCATGTAAGGAGTAAAAGTCTCTATGGAGCCTATTCAGGTTTGACTACCAGAAAGGTTAGAAATAGGATCCGAAGATTTTCAGTACAGATAAAAAACAACGCACAAGCGGGATCGATGGGGACTTTTGACATATCATTTGTAATGACGTATTCAAGGCCAGCACAAAAGTCCCGCTTGTTGGGAATGAATGCAAGCTTGGTACATCATTTTGTCTTTTTTGACTTCAATGATCTAAATCCTGAAAATTGGGGCTGGAATTTGGTAAATAATAATTTAGAGCCAATCCATACTTAACTGCCACCTGCTCCAGATAAACTACTCAACACAATTTATTATAATTGCATAATGTGGGCTACTCGAAAATACGACTTTCCTGCGGCTTAAAGTCACGATATCTCGACAGCGCTGCTTTGTAGAAGAAAAGTGTAGAGATCTTTTAAGTAGACAATTTTACGATCTACAAACTTTACCTGAACTATTTTTCGATAGCTCTCTTAGTTTCAGAGATATAAGCAAAAAACGCAAATTTGGGCCCTTTGACCACGAATAAAAAACAACGCACAAGCGGGATCGATGGGGACTTTTGACATATCATTTGTAATGACGTATTCAAGGCCTGCACAAAAATCCAGCTTGTTGGGAATTAATGCAAACTTGGGTCTAAATTTTGTCTATTTTGACTGGAGTATAATGCAACTGCATGCCCCAGTGCATTTATCCTAACTGTTCCGTCTCTCGGCGAATGGAAGGAATCCGTTCCATAATCGATGGTAATTTAATTCCTGCAATGTTTATGCGTCCAATGCAGATGGGAAAACCTGGTGCAGACTACATTTGCATAATGTTCTGTGAATGTCAAAGGATTTTACGAGTTTCTTCGTGACATTTCAAGATAATTTTTACCTTCTGAATATGAATATTATACCATTTCTCTATTTCCATGATAAGGAGTTGACTGGGTTATTAAAACCATTTGAAAGAACATTTCTAACATTAACATCATCTCTCATAATACTATGGTTAGAATTTCTGCATATCATACTCAATGAATATCCCATTAATTGATCGTTGGATTCCCATGCTATTTTATTAGTAGTAGCATGAATATGCTCGACCGGAGCTACCACGACATGACAGGAAATAGCTTACTACCTTTACAATAACCGGGACTAAACGCGATATTTATTAGGTATGTAGCATATACAACGTACAATAATAACAATAAATAATAATGCAGCAATGTAACGAAGGTCTAAAACCTTATATCGCAGGAAATTGGCGTGAAATAATGCATCCTGCTGCATTTGTTGTGTGAGGCTTCTAGAGGTCCTCATTTAATAATACTTTATACCAGCTACGCTGTGAGGAAATTATAAACACACAGGTATCTCTCTCGATATTGACATAACTCTGCATATCTATTTAAGTACGTGTTTAAATTCCTCAAGCATTAAATGGTAGAAAGCGATTGAGCGACAAATGAAGGTATTGTGACTATGAGCTTACCCAACAGGGAGTGGCCGAAAAGCAGTGGTCTTCAGAAGGCGTTAAATGATGACTAAGCGAAAAGAAAACAGAACAGTAACACCAATATGTTTCGAACAAAGGAAATAAGACGTCTGCTCCACCAATAGTTTGGTCACCAAACGAACATGTGATTGCGAAAAGAAGTTTTTCTTGTAAATATTGTAATTATACAGTGTATAAAATGTAGTCCGAAGTTATACGAGTATTATAAATTCTTTGGTCTAACACACCAATAAATAGCCTAGCCCCAAACTAAGCTCGATGCTTGTACTATGGAAGCTAGGGCACGGATAGACATACTTAAATAATTTTAAAAGATCCATGACTCGAGTACAAATGCCGATGTTCATCACACAAAACATTTGCCTCTAGCGAGATTCGAACCCGCGACTCTCGGTTTTGTAGCCTGGGTCTCTGACCACTAGACCATCGGGCCCGTCAAATTATTTTTTATTGATTTAATTATCATTATGCGTTTTCAATGTGCATCGATATCGATCTACTGTCATTCACATTACGGCGGAACGTCAGACACAAACCTTGGCAGTGACAGACGGTAGTCACGCGGCCACTAGGTCGGCGATTTGCCTCTCAAGTGCAGGGCTTTGATTATTTTAAGTAGGTCTCATTCAATTACTTACCTACTAATCTATTTTAGGTACCTAGGTAACATTCAATTGCTCATTAATACTATTTAATGGGACTAAACGCGATATTAATTATGAAGTAGGTATATGTATGTATACTACTTACATACTTACTGCTTGCGATCACGGTTGTTGTAACGCAGCCGAAACGTCAAGCAGTAATTATTATACAATATACATAAATAATAAGTATAGCGTTTAGTCCCGTAAAATAAACTTGTTATAATGCAACGCAAAAGTCTAAAATCTTATATTCAATAACTCATTACTCAATATTTTATTGCATGTAAATTCTTAAAAGGTAATTAATAGATGAAACTTTAATAATTTCAAGTGTAGTATAGGCAAATACCAATCACTTTACACTCAATATTTACTGCATTACATGCTCGAAGTTAATTGAAAGATAGCCATGCAATCATCAACTATTTATAACTTTCGAGTGGTCGTGGAAAAATCACAAACACGCGTGAAGCGGGTACTTGTATTTTCTATCTTACCGCATTAAGTATTTAGTTAAGTCTATTCTCTGTATAGAAATGATTTCCCTGTAATAAAAAAATCTCACTACCACTGTGGCAGGAAAACGTTACCTGCCCATTTGGGTGCAGCCTGGCTAAAGATCGAATGGGTCGCAACGCTCAAGAAGTCTGCCACCAAAGAAAAAAGCTCTTACCTCTTTAGCCACGAACGTCTTGTCCAGGAGGTACTTTGCTGATGTACCTAGCTGGGAGCTCCAACACTACGTCTCGTTTGGCGTTAAGTCGCGCGTTAGGTTGGAAATAGTTTTGTCCTGGGCTTAGATGATCACAAATAGGTATTGTTCAGAACACGTTTACACACACAAATACTGAGAAACTTCCTTAAATTCGATTTTTTTGTTACGATCGCACGTTTCATGTGCGCCGTTGGATTACACACACCACGCCGCTAGAGAGCGCGGGAAGCGCGGCCTAAAAAGCCCGTGATTGGACGGGACGTTTGAGCGCTGTCATAACACTCTGCCATTGGGGGCGTTTGGCCGAAAAAAGCGTTTGCAAGCGTTTGTAAACAAAATGGCGATTGTTAGCGCAAACTGTACAGTTTTCGGCCTAGACGTGTTTGCTAACTGTCAGTCTACTGTGTTACCGCTAAACAATCGCCATTTTGCGCTAACAATCGCCATTTTGTTTACAAACGCTTGCTAACGCTTTTTTCGGCCAAACGCCCCCATTGGTTGAAGTTTCCACTCCGGGAACGGAAGACTGGAACGCTGCCATTTCATTCGATCTTTCTGGCTAGATATTAGGATAGAATTGAAAACGATGTTGTTTGAATTTATTCATTCATTCTTTTGAATATTCATTCAAAGAACAATGGCGAAATATTTGTTGAGTTAATAATTGAGCGTCTTAAAATTTTGTAAATACGAAATTATATATTTAAAATTCATATTTTTTTTCAGATTTTAATCAAGTTCTTGTTAAATCCTGGAAAAAATATTAATTTTAAAAGGAGCTAAACATATTAATTATTATAATGTCAGTTTTTCTGCCTGTGATTTCAATGTCAATAGGGCTTGCAATTCGAATATTCGAAATTCGAATATTCACTTCATTTTACTATTCGAATATTAATTTACGCGGTATTCGAAATTACAATACAATTATCACATACATTGATTTGACTCCCATGTGAAGTAGTTAAAGCACTTGTATTACAAATATCAAAATTAACAATGGTAAACAAATATACTTAAAAAGGTACATGTATCACTACCACCCAGACCAGGAAAAACAGGCGTTCATGCACACAAATATTAATTGTCCTAGTTACATAACCTTACTAATATTATAAATAGGAAAGTGAGTTTGTGTCTTTGTTTGTTCCGCTTTCACGCCATATAAACTACTGAAACGATTGCTTTGAAATTTTGCAGACTTAAAGTTGGAAGTCTTGATTAAATAATAGGGTACTTTTTATCCTGGAAAAAAATATATTCCCGAGGCAAAATAAAAACATTGTTTGCAATAACACCAAATTCACGGGCGGAAAGCTAGTGATAAATAATAGCCAACTTCTTGACCGCTACACCAAGCGAGTCGTCAGAATGGAAGTTAAAACGGAATAATGAATTCAACTGGTTTAAACTCTCGTAAGAAATTCGCTGCTTCTGTGGCCAAAACAACGAGCAATGAAAACATCTGTCGGGCCGATTGGTTCATACTGGGACTTTCATCAATGGCGTTCCAAATAATTTAATTTTATATATTATGTGTACGTAATACTATGTGGCCCGTGACTGAGCTAATTTGGTCTTGGCGCCGAATGTTAAAAGCGGGATCGATGCTGACAACCGGTAGTTGATCTCTGCCTATTGCACATTATGTATATTTTAGTGATGAATAATAATCTAATTAGGAATATGCATCAAGATTGCATTAATCAAGACAAGCGTGAGATTATTTGATTCACATTTTATGCTACTAGATTTTAGCTGTTGATCTATTAGGTTGAAGATCTTCCTCGTAACGCATTGCTTTATCAAAAAACAACCGAGAGACCTCTCTGATTTTGGAGACTTAGTAAAAGTGCGTGCATATAAACTTGTCGTAAGTTACTAGTTGGGGTAAACAACGCCCCCCTGCATATCCTTCCCGATTAATATTCTTCTCCCCTTTCAATCTTGGGTTGACCAATTTGCCTAGTCCATTACACAAATTGCTTAAGTTTTCCTGTTTTCCCTCATTTTAATTCATATTCATAATCTCTGCCAGAAAACGTAAAATAAGTAAATATTCTTGGAATAACACACCAATTGCCTAGCCCCAAACTAAGCTCAAAGCTGGTACTATGGATGCCAGGGAACGGATAGACATACTGAAATACTTTTATAAACATCCATGACTCGAATACAAATGCCGATGTTCATCACACAAACATTTGACCCTAGCGGGATTCGAACCCGGGACCTTTGGTTTTGTAGCCAGGGTCTCCAGCCACTCGACCAACGGGCCTGTCGAAAGGTACAACACTTACCATTTTGATAACATTTTCAAAGAATTTTTAATGAATCATCTAATGTGTTCCAGTCTGAATCCTGCCGGAGCGAGCTGGAGAGGAAGCTGCGGAAGATCGAGCACGACTCGAAGATCTCCGCCAGCTTCAGCGGCGTCAACCACCACAAGTTCTTCCTGGGGCACATGATCGTCTTCCGCATGCATCTCAACAAGGTGGGTACTGCACTGCATACTGGCTTGCAAGCAATTGAGCAAGTCTAATGCTGCATGCAAGCTGAAAAGGCGTCATGTGAAAGCTCGTCAGTCACCTATCATTTTTTTTTTAAATACTTGACGCTCTCGTCTCACTGTACTTGTATTCAATCCTGAATTCGTTCATTTTACAGAGCGAAGACTACATCAGGAAGTGCGATAACGTTATCAAAAATTGCGGAATCCCTTGTGAAGTAAGTTCATATTTACTTTTACTTATACTACCACAGCCTCCCACAGATGTAAGGTAAGGAAGTGATTAAGTGGCAGTTCCACTTACGGTCGTTACAGGAAAACGTGCTGTCTACCCCAGGGATGTCTTTTATCGCTTCTTCCTACTCATGGTAACGGTTGAGATGTTTTTAGACCACCACTATACAACAAAAAGAATTCTAGATAATTGCTATCAAGCGTTCTTTTAAAGTAAATCAAATTCTCTCAATCTCCAGACGACGCCGCGCATCCGCCGGTGGCGCCGCCACGCGGCAGACGAGCTACACCGAGTCCGCGACGACATCCAGCACTCTCGGCGCTCGTACCGAGACCTGCTGACGCATGCGCACCGGCACCTTCGCCACCTGCGCCGCCAGGCCGCGCAGAAGGCTAAAGAGGCGGTCGACGAGTTCGCGAACTGCGTATAGAGGTGTTTGTGATGTAGATAATTGTAGGCAGTTTGGACTTTGAAAGGTGGGAGGGGGATACTGAAGCTTAGGCGACACTGCGATATTATCGAACAAAGATGCAGGATCTGAGATAGAGGAAAAGTTGGCTTACTCTCTCTTTAACGTCATATTAATGACTTCGTTCAGCTCGCAGTCGAGCCCGAGCTTGATGCCAGTGGTTTATGAATAGTTGTCACGGAACACATTGTAGTTGATGCGTCAATACAGGTAGCACGACATCCACCACTCTCGGCGCTCGTACCGTGACCTGCTGACGCATGCGCACCGGCACCTCCGCCACTTACGCCGCCAGGCTGCGCAGAAGGCTAAAGAGGCGGTCGACGAGTTCGCGAACTGTGTATAGAGGAGTCTGTGATGTAGATAATGTAATTGGACTTTGGATGTTGGGAGGGGGGATACTAAAGCTTAGGCGACACTGCGATTTATCGAACAAAGATGGGATGGAGGAGCTGAGATAGGGAAAAAGTAGGCTTGACATACAGCACTCTCGGCGCTCGTACCGAGACCTTCTGACGCATGCGCACCGGAACCTCCGCCATCTGCGCCGGCAGGCCGCGCAGAAGGCCAAGGAGGCAGTCGACGAGTTCGCGAACTGTGTATAGATGTGTAGAGGTGTTTGTGATGTAGATAATTGTAGGCAGTTTGGACTTTGGAAGGTGGGAGGGGGATACTAAAGCTTAGGCGACACTGCGACAATATCGAACAAAGATGGGATGGAGGAGCTGAGATAGGGGAAAATGTGGCTTACTATTTCATGTCGACTTTTTGGCAGTCGAGTCCCCTCTATAGAAATTGCCATTGTGAGACAAGCAACTTTGTTTAACCCGCAATCGAGCCCGAGCTTGATGCCAGTGGTTTAATAGTTTTCACGGAGCACATTGTAGTTGATGCATGAATACAGTAAGCACGAGCACTTAAGTTATTTGGACTTTGGAAGTTGGGAGGAGACGATGTCGATATAGGATGAAGGTATTTTCAGTGTGCCATTAACTGGACCCCTCCCAGAATTTTGATTGTGGCATTCGGATGAAGTGCTAGTTTGACGTAAAGTTGGTAAGAAAAAGTAATGGTTATCGACATTATCAATCGACAGTATTAGTTATTATTTGTACGCCGCACACGCGAACGAATTTCAGCAAAGAGGTGTTTTTCGTAACGTATTGGTAAAGATGAACTACGACTAAGATTTAGTTAAAAACGAAAAATTTCAGTTATTTACATGCAAAAATGCAAAAATTAATTTAAGTAAAATTTTAGTTACGCTAAAATTAATTACGTTCTTAGTATACTACGATATTACGATATTATTTTCTTTAAAATTGTAATATAGGGTTTTTCAAAATGTAGAGCAAATATTTGAGGGTGTTCTTTGGTGGAATTGTAACAAATTCTGATAATGAAAAGTCTAGATCTACCAAATTCGGCATATCCTGCATTGGACAACATAATAGTCTAGTAATTGTAGTTGTTACTGATAAGACACGAACGGCTGTCTTCAGTTGCAGTTTCAGTTGCAGTTTGCACTTTTTTTTTCTATTTTTCAATCAAGCTAATTTGTTTATTTAAAAAAAATAGCGTAGGTATTGGCATTGACTTTTTATTATCAGAATTTGCTACATATCTACCTAAAATATTTGCAGTAAAATTTTAAAACACCTTATATTTAAAATTGTGACGAGTGTAAATTCGGGGATATTATTATAAATTCGTAGTCGCCATTGTACAAGTATTTGTTGTTAAGTTGAAGTTAAGTTATAATTGTAATATTTATGTTTTTTGTGCTATGAGTGTTACCAAATTAACTGTACTTAGGATCACTGTGATAGTTAATTGGTCTGGTTTGATCTAAATTGTGTAAAAAGGTTTGTAATTATTTAAACCGTTATAACTAGACTTAAGCCGTTAATCTAGACTTAAGTTATAAGTTTTTTCTGTTAGTAGGATTGGTAGTTAATTAGGTTTTCAGCACTCAAGGTAATCTTTCTTTCGAAATGTTTAAGACGTGTATTTTTAATGTAGTACAAAACTTTTGAGTTTAAGTTAAGTATGACTTAATTATCTAAATTATTTCCAGCGATCTAAAAAATCTAATGGATTACTTGAAAAACTATCGATACGATCAAAAAATCTTGTATTTAAAAACCGATTGGCGGTAATGTAGAACCAGACCGTAAATTTTATAATCGTGTCGTGTTAAATAAATGCTACTCTTTATTAGATAAGTAGAAATAATAAGGACATTTAGCAAAAGTACACTTGTTGTCGTGTTTTAATACACTATTTTTATACGTATGTCGGAGTAATAACAGTAATTGTTGATAATATTATTATGCCATGATTATTTTTGTAATAAAACTATAACATTAAAATAATATGGCGATTTTATTTATCCCCTGGACGCATATTACATCTTTTTATCTCCTTTTAATCCCCATTTCACAATATTTTAAATCCAAAAGTAATCTGCATTGATATCCGTCTGCTGCTTTTTTCACCAGAATTACTAAACTATCGTTGATGGAATTAGGAACTAATGTGAGTCATCAAGGTGCATACTACCCTGGCCCCCAATGGGCACATAGACGGCCACCATGAGGAAGTATTTGGTGTTTAGTGGGTAGTCGCACTTTGAGTCCCACATTTCTCCGTTCAATCATTAAGAGCGAAGCATCTAGGCATTCAGAAAGGATAGGTAATAAAAAAGAATATAACGTTATCGATATTAAACCTTGTAGTGTACCTACATAACTACTTATGCGAGAATTTCCTGAGATGCTTAGATTAACAAACCTATGCGTCCAATTAACTATACTTTGAAGACAATTTTCCGAGTTTATCGGCAGCATTATCCAAAGATCATATTTCTCTCCCACAAGTGCGATAGGTTATTACTTCCTATATCGTAAATCAATTAAGTTGACTATTCTTTATTGAGGGTTTAACCACTGGATTACCATATTGATAAAACATTATAGCTGTAAATTATTTTATAATACACATAGTCTTAACGTACGTATTAACTGTTTTCAGTTGTTTTGCCAAGCTATTCACACACAATCATAAGCTCAAAATAACTGGAAATTTTAATCCTAGAGTTAAACAAAACATAACTTCAGACTCAAAGATCAGAGCCATATGGATCTCTTAGGCGTTAAATATTTATATTAGAAAAATGGGTGATAATTTTTATTAAACGCAGCTTTACAAAATGATTTTGTGACAACCAGGATGAGCATTGAGCATCTATATTCTAATAGATAACCTAACGCACTATAGGTGGTATAACTAACATCGACTAGTATTTAGAATAGACAAGAGGTCAATTGTGTTATCGGGTAATCTTAATGCACTTGAATACTACGTACACAGTCATGTGTTTGCGCAGATGTTTGTAAGACGTCTTTTAAATAAATAAAGTTGACGTTAAGTGTCTAAAGACGTGATTTTGTTGTGTGTTTGAAAACAAAGTAACTTGTGACAAATAAATATCTGAAATACCTCGTCATTTGAAAACTTGTTTTTCCGGAAAATAATTAGAAATGTAACTTTTTATAACTTTAAGTTTAAGCACCGCGAGATTCTAACATTACCTGTGCGGAAATTAATCGAAGTACAGTCAGAAATAAGCTTTAAAGGAACTTCTGACAAATTAAACACTTTGTAGATACGTAGAAAATAAAGACTATTACTTTGTAAAGCTCCAAGGAAGTGTTAATAAGCAGAAACTGAAATTTAAATTACATCAAGTTTTTTCAGTGGGTAAAAAATAGTTATACACAATGTCTTTTAATAAATTGGCTGTGGTGTCATTAGTCTGTGCTGTGACTTTTATCGCACGGAATGTATATTGCAAGGTAAGAAAGTTTCGATGATTCTGATTCCGTCAAAGTTTGCATTACGAGTAGTACCTATTGATATTTGTTCTAGAAGGGGATTTATCAACAATAGCCTAGCTAGAAGTACCTGTATATAATCATCCCTATTTCGTTGTAGTTATAATTTTATTTTGTTTTTATTCACAAGAGTATTCATTTTAAATAGTTTTCACAGACTTTTCTGATTTGTAGAGAACATCTAAACAAGTTGAGGATCTGCTAACAATGTACAAAGAAAACCTGAACGCATCTCTCATATTAACCAAAAGTGATGACGAACTGCTCACGGAGTGGGTGGTAGACCACCAGGTTCAGCAGGTGGACGTCACTGCAAAATACCGACTTCAGATGAGAGAACACGAAGACCATAGCTTTAAAGGAGATCACTTGGATTCCAAGGTACTCGTACAATATAAGGCCTAAGAACCCTAAAATTTTGTGAATACAATGTTAGCCCACTGTAGAGGGAAAATATCACTAGAAAAAGGTAAAATAAGATGAAATCATACATTCGACAAAAAATTGGGTATTGGGCATTTGAGTAAATCACCATTACGTGTCCTAAGAGATATACATACACTTTTCAATGCAGGTAAACTGAAAATGCAGAATAAATACATCATCATTTTGGCGTTGGTTTTCACAGTGGAATCAATGTATGGACATCTACACCGTCGATATCAAAAAACCAGAGAATATGTATTATGAAGAAGAAGCTTCGTGTCTGAAGAAGTCGAATGAAGAAGGAAAAGATAAAAAACATCAAATACAGCAATTAGAAAGAGAGGTAACATTTTATATTTTATTACCTTATTGATTTTACATAATATTGTATTAGCCACTCTTTTATGACATTATGTAGTCTGAAATTTTAATCTTATCTGATTTTCCCAGAAGCGGTAACCACCAGAATTGAATTTAAACTCAACAAAATCGAATACACTACCTCTAAGATTCAGTAGCCACTAAACTGCAGAAAAAATACACGATTATCTTTTGTTTCAGATAAAAAATTGGCGAAAAAGTTACAAGTATCTTTTAAATCTGTGCGAGAAAGAACACAGTAATGACAAGCGAGGTGTTAAAACGTGTTTAGTTGAATATGTAAGTCAACATTAACTACTTATTAGTAGGAGAAAAATGTCTTCTAAAACATTTTCTACGCATATTGTACTCTATTTTTTATGTAAAATACATACGACACAATCACTCAAAGTGGATATTCAATACGATTCAAATTTATTACGACATTATTTTACACGTCTACGTTTACCTGGTCTACTGATCTTCGATGTGTATATCCAACTGAGAAGATGCCATGCTCAAATACTCTAATCCATTTCCAATTGTATCATTCTCATGACTCCTACAAAAGACTTACTTTTCCCAGATGGAGCGCGACCACTACAACTACACGCTGCAGCGGCTGATGCACCTCAAGGTGCGTGCGATGCGCGATTACTACTACGAGCTGTGCTCGGCTGTAGTGAACCTGGAGGAGTGCCTGCGTGCGGCTCTAGCGGCGTATCTGGACAGAGTCCGCGCCGTCATGCTGTCGCTCTACAAGTGCTATAATGGGAAGAAGAAACTGCTTTAGCTGGGTGAAATGAATGGATAGACAGACAAGACAAACATACTGTAAACAGAATGCTATTGGATTTTTTTGTGATTTTTCAAAGGCTTTTTGACTACGTTGATTGTTCAATATTACTTATGAAATTTAAACATAACGGTGTCCCAAACATTTACATAGAGTAAAAATCAAAAACACCAATTGTTCTATTGCAATACTTAAAACGGGCGTGCGCCAGGGATGTAAGGGCCATTGCTTTTCATATTTCACCAATCTCAGTCGAATAGTTTTTGCATCGATGATGATGATAAATGAGAGATTTATAAAACGAAAAAAATATTGAATCCCGGTTTTTATCATACCTATTATAGTGATGTTGATATCATCAGTCATTTCTAACTATGAAAGTAGGTATCGATTATTAGCAAACTTGACAGTAATTTAAAAAAAATTTGCAAGTTCGCGAGTTGACGACTTAAGTCGAAAATTGAGCGCCAAAATTAAAGGGTCGACATTAACAATAAAATAAAGTAAAAGTATGAAGGATAAAATAAAAAAATCAACGATTACAAAATCATTTGTATATTCCTCATTGTTAAATAATACTTTAAGGTATAAAATTCGACAATATTTACAAACAATATGTTCTATTTAACTGACTATTCCTCTATAAGTTTTAATAAAGATCTGATCAATCAACCTAAGGAAGAGTCTTTCAATTTCAATAATAATTACACCTAATAGTAAGACATTTAAAATACAATTTGTACACTAATTGTATAAATTTACAAATATGGCAATAAACATGGTATTAAATTAATAAGATGAATCGAGAACCATTACGTACGAGTAATTTTTTGTTTTCAAAAGACATTTTGATTTTATGACATGATAGATTATTGGTACTAAAATATATATATATTTCGTATCTTTAATTATCTGTTTGGCATCTACATATAGATTTTCAAGTACCAACATAGTTAATATATCCACAATAAGCTGCCAGTATAGTCATTATTACAAGATGTAACAATGGACCAAACAATTTTTACTAAGAATTACGCGACTTTAATAAGTCTGATATTACTCGTATTATGCATAAATAATGTACAAAAAGGATACATTTTGATACCTAAAAAACTAATTTACTTATTAAAGTATAAATATTATTTAAAAATAATAATATCTTGGCTAAGATCGCATGGAGATTCATGGTAGGATAGTTATAATTCTTTCGTAAGCCCACTATTTAAATAGGCAGTGGGCTAAATCCTTGTAACCTAAAATTTTTACCAAAATTCTTTACCACTTAGGTATAATCACTGTTAATACGTTTGGTGTAACGTTTTTTATCAGTTTTGGTTTTTTAGGAGATAAATAATATGTCGTACTGTCATAAGGTCTCCAAAAATACTACTTGTAACGGTTTTTAAACTACTAACTTACCTTGGAATTTGGGTAAAGTACTATTGAAACCGACTGTACATTAACAGTCTGAATTTATTGATACTTTAAAATATTTATATTGGAATGGACGTTGTCAATGTATCATGATTCAGAAGGTATAGTAAATGGTAACAATTGAGTCAATATGAAGTTTTTGTCTTAAATTATGTTTGTAAATGTTTCATGATAATATAACACATTGACAACATGCATACTCGATAGGTCTTTCTTAATTATGTTAGAGCTATGACTAACTTAATCTACGTAGAACTTAATTTTAGAATATTTAAAATAGATACATACGTTATCCTAATGCTTAAGTTAATGGAATTTCAATAAAGTCTCTAATGTACAGACAGCATCCAAAATTATAATGTTTATTTTGAACTACATTATGGAATGTCAGTTAAAGAGCCAAAATGTATTTTCGTAAATAGTTTTTTTTTGTTTAAATCACATTGGGTGAATCATTTTTGACTAATTGAAATTAGTCCACTCCAGAATATTCTGCTTGGGGCTGAATACCTATCTAACATTAAACAAATGAAATCCACAATTTGGTAGGCTTATTAAGCCAATGGCGTTCGAGGTCACTGCAGGAAAGCATACCTAATTTCTAAATTCAATTGTGTCAGCAAGTGTAGGTATATACATAATACTGACTAAAAATCTTCGATTTCAGACGTTGAGATAACCAAACGACAATAAGAAGGCTGTACATCTCAGTCTTATTGGAAGACTAAGCTTACCTAGAAAGGTTAAGTATATTTCAGAGTCTTACGCGTAGACTAAATACAATGCGTACAAGTCACTATCATAGTTGTCCTAAGCCGGCCAACGGTCGCGGCGGCGGTTCAGGCGTGTCGTGTGATGGCGGCTTGAATGTGCTCCCCTGGAAATATTTATTTAAATTGGTCAATAAAATTAAATTATACACACTCGTACACACTGGACACTTTCGCTTTCGTGGAGTCGCACATCGCATACATCTAAGCCTTGGTGGAGCCTCAGGGTGAGACTGGTGGCGGGCGAGAGAGGAGGGTGACACCGCTCACGGCACGCTGCTCACATCTCTTGACTCGACTACGCGTCGTCCACGCACAGCTCACATCTCCGCCTCCAGCGTACCATACAAATATGTATTACACATTTTCAGCTTCGACCGAGATCGCTGAGCGGAGATGAAATGGGTCAATAACACAGTTCAAACGGTTGTTTGAAAGACATTTCAGTGGAGTCTCACCCTTAGAATCACACAGACCGCCTTAACTTAAGCGTAGGGAGCTTTTTAGAGTGATGCGAACGGGTTCGCACGGAGCTCCTTACCATCACGCTGATGTCTGAGCGAGCTCGTATCTTGCGGGTGTAATCATGACAAGTCGTGAATAGTGCTGCCATGGCGATCGAGCTGCGCGTCCGTCATAACCTTTCACGTAACATTTAAATCAGCCAGTGGTGTCGGTTCGGTATCGCGTGTTTGCTAGGTATTATTAAATTCCTATTGAACCGTTGAAGTATCTATAATATGTGTGCGTACCTGGAAGCCTAGCGCGGCCTCTAGCGGCGTGGGCTCCGGCCCGAGCGTGGCGTACTCGCCCAGCCGCTCCGTCGCGCGCATCGTCTGGATCGTCGCGTACGTGTTGTCCGCCTGCATGTCACACCAAATGATCAGTATATTATATTCACCAAAAATATATCAAAACAGCAGCTATAGTGTGAGGATACCACTGAGGTTTAAGGTGGTCCTCCCATGTCAATGACAATGACCATTTTTTAGGTAGTCGAGTGTGACGAACGGGACGATCCTCGAGTTAAAGTTGGTTAGTTTTCGACAATTAATAAGTAGTACTTCTTACTCTTAAGTATAACGACTATAACATATCCCGAATTTATTAAACGAGAAACAAAATAGTTTCATCTTCCTCCGAAAAAAAAAACGTTTATAAATTGTACTTGGAAATTGAATTGGACCGCTAAAAGACCATCGAATGACGGAAATTGGACATGAATCAAATTACATTGGACATTTAAATGTGATAGCCACTTCAAGCGGAAACTAAACTACGTCCCGTTTCTTATAAATTGTATTTGGAAACTGAATTGGACCGCTACAAGACAATAGATTGAAGGAAACTGGACATAAATCAAATTACATTGGACATTTAAATATGATAGCTACTTCAAGTGGAATATGAACTACGTCCCGTTTCTCTTAAATATCTTCAACATAGAAAGTTTCTCATCATTTGCGATACCCTAGCAGGGTCCATATCACCATTCCTGTGATAGCATGTGCAAAAAAATAAATACATATAAGCTTCCTCACCGGCGGCTGGTCCGGCAGCTGCTCCTGCTGGTCCCCGAACACGTTCATGGTGAGCTCCTGCTCCTCGTAGGGCCGCAGCTTGGTCTCCAGCCACAGCGGGTTCTCCGTCGTGCTCAGCTCCTCCAGGATGCGACGCCGCGCCAGGCTGTCGCCTTTGCTTGACTGCATCGATGGTGGCGGGATCACCCTGGGGATTTAACATGATTGATTACTGATTCACTGGCTTTTTAAAAGCTATTTGAAATTTAGCCATCCAAGGGAGTCTCTTGTGTAAATTAACTTTACGGCCCTCAATGGACGAGTGGAGGATGCCCTATGAAAGGAGGTCATCACCAGACATGACATAAGAAAGCTTGTGCAACGCACGCTAGTATACCCCAAGAAGACGCACATGAGATAGTGTAAAGAATAGAGAGGAGAAGAGAGGTAGAGCTTTGTGGAACTTCCAATAGAATGAGCCGTTCGTCTGGGGAAGTACCTCCACCTTACTAAGGACCACAGAGAACTAGAACTTCTTAACTGTTGTGCTGTATTTTTGCTGATGAGTAAGGTCGCCAGAGCTCTTACAGTATAAAGTTTTTGAAGGCAGACAACGCATCTGCGACCCTTGTGCAGTTGTTGATGTCCCTGGGCAGCTCTTACCGTCAGGTGACCGCATGTTCGTTTGATACATTGTCACAAAAAAAAATAGAAATAGGGCACATGGGTGTCAATGTTGGGTATATAGGAGAAAGCTGATTTCATTTCATTATATCAGGGAATCCTTTTGCTCGTTTGTCACCTATTTATATCTAAAAAGTGCTCACCAGTGTTTGAGGCAGGCGCAGACGACCACGAAGGTGACGATGCCAGTAAACAGCACGATCAGCAGCGCGATCAATGCCGCTAAAGCTGGGTCAAAACTGTCCGGAGCTAAAGAGATAAATAAAAACAAATGCTAAAATTAGAAGAAAAGTCGCACGGGATTGGAATGGCTGGCCTAGGTTCAGCAGTGGTAAGGTTGATAGATTGATTGGATGAAAAGTATGCTTGGAGTATTGAGTTTGTATGGAGACGGACAACAATGGTAGAAGATCAATAAACACCATTTTACACCATACCTTTAGACGTAGCGCTAGCTGCGATGAGGGTTTCGACTCCAAACTCCTGGTAAATGTCCTTGAGGTCATCGAACTTGGAGTCGATGGTCTCGAGGACTTTTTCTACTGGCAAAACTTGGTACGTCGTTGGATCTACTGCTAAAAGGTGAATCTCACACCTGGAAGAGATAATATATTCAAATTTTAATTTCGGAAACATAATAAAATCTTGCCAACATGTTACATATTTATTTCGCAAAAAATATATTTACTGGATAATCCTCCGAAGATAATTGAGATATATTATTTAACATTACAACGGGACTAAACGCGATATTATTTTTTATAAGTACCTAAGTACTTACTGCTTGACGTTTCGGCTGCGATGCTGCAGCCGTGGTCACAAGCGGACTGGCGGTGCGCGGCGTCGTCTACTTGAACGGGCTTGAGAGAGATGGTGAATCGGAATCTACCCCCGTGATGTCACTAATATTTATACTGCAACGATTGTCAGTAAAGTCACTCCGGCACTACACTAAAAGTATCGGGGTTTGTATTTTGATGTTTTGGCAAATATAACGATCGGCGGTTGCTGGACATCTTCTGCAATCCAATGTCAATTACTGGATGGAGTTACATGACCCTAAAATCCTCTCCACTGATCGTCATTATTACTCCAGAGTAGTACGTGAAGCGATTGAAATCAAGAAATATAAAAATTTCAATCGGGAGGATAGATTTAACTTGTCGTCAACATGGAATCCAGTGATTGATAAATGCAAACCGCGATATTTGCCAAAACATCAAAATACAAACCCCGATACTGTTAGTGTAGTGTGCCGGAGTGACTTTACTGACAATCGTTGCATTATAAATATTAGTGACATTACGGGGGAAGATTCCGATTCACCATCTCTCTCAAGCCCGTTCAAGTAGACGACGCCGCGCACCGCCAGTCCGCTTGTGACCACGGCTGCAGCATCGCAGCCGAAAGCAGTTCAAGCAGTAAGTACTTAGGTACTTATAAAAAATAATATCGCGTTTAGTCCCGTTGTAATGTTAAATAATTATAATGCAACGCGAAAGTTTAAAATTGAGATTTATAATTTTAATTTAGATGTTATATTAATATCCTGAGCCAGTTTCAACATATTTTATAGGCCAAGGAACATTCCGGCGAGAAGGGCAGCAGTATTCCTCTATGTTCTATTTATTGTTCATCATAATACGGCCCCACCTATCTACCTGTCCAGCGTTATGAATATGGGCATAACCTCCGCACTAGATACCTACGTCGACTAATAATGTAAGACTCACCAGTCGTCGTATCTGGTGTCAGCTTGCACCAGGGGCACTCTCCTGCCCGGCACCAGTAAAACCTGCCCTGCGGTCGCAAGGCGGGACTGCACTCTTGTCACCGGTGCACTGCAGCTTCGCGACACGACCATGCGGATCAGGGATGATCGGTCGATTATCCACACCTGTGGGAAGGTCAAGGGGAACATGTTTATTTAATTTTAACTTTTTTTAAAACTGTCAATTTCTTTTACACCAGCTTTCCACTCCGGATTATTTGTGGATACCACGTATTTGCGATAAAATACAAATAAGTCGCTAGCTACTTGAGATGTTGAAGTGCAGATATTTGTGCGCAAGCGCATGTGTCCGTCGACATGAAATAACACAAACGGTACTTACGCTTGCGCACTCACTTGTGCAATACCATAAAACGACGGATACTAAGGCTCGTATTAGTAAATCGCACTCAACTCTGAGTTCGAACTTGAGGTGCTGTTTTGTATGAGAATGACATATCTAGTTCGCACTCAAGATCGAGCTCAGAGTTCAGTACGATTTATTAATACGAGCCTAAGAGCCATATACGATAATAATAGATATAATAATAAGAATATACCTAGAGACGTAATGCATAAATTGACTAATTTCTCGATAGTCCAAAGTATCTTCGAAAGTTCCGATCCAGTCAATATTCCAGTTCCTTCATACAATTTGTTGCCTCTTCACTTGATAGTAACTAAGTGACTAATGATCCATATCTATGGGTTCTCTCAGGGCTATAACAAATGTATCGTATAGGTACTCACATAGACCTGCGCCTTGGCCTGCCGATGCGGCGGCGCGGCCTCCTGCGCGATGATGTCCAGCACGAAGCGGTCCTGGTTGTACTCCGACATGTAGTGCGCCGTCATCAGGACACCTATGATAAGAAAAGTCATTAATACTACATGCTCAACAAATTCTTGCTTAAAAGTAAAGGCTCAACTTTATTTTTTCATCAAAAAATATAGGTACCTATTGCTCGAATCACCATATCGCTTAATAAGACAAGAATTACAATGAATTAACACGTCAAATTCGATAAATGGACCTTGGTAAGCCCGATAAATATGACTGTAGATGGAAAGACGAGCAGAGAAAGACCTAAAAAGAGATGGATTGTGTGAAGTGTGATGTGGACGGGAAAGGAATGAATGTAGAGTTGACGGCTGATAGGAGTGAGTGGAAGGAGAAGACATGTTGGGCCGAGCCCGCCTAGTGCGGGATATGGGCAGGAAGTGAGACCTGATAGTAGTACGGCCAATTATTTTAGTCAGTAGATCTATTTTATAACATAACAAGACACAACAATTAAAAATTTAAAATTAGCGTTGTAAAACAAAGTGGTCGTGGTCACTGTGACTTGTCTCACTTGTTTTAACTGGGTATTTTTATTAAGGTAAACGTTATATAACGCTAGCTGACTCACCATCTTGGCTGATATTGAACGGCGAAGGCACAACACTCCCACTGGACTGAGAAGCACCGAACTTGTACAGGTTGGAAGCCGCCACCATGTATATGAGCGTGCCGTTTTCATCCAAGTCGGGGTCCTCTGCTACCACCGATATGACTGGCTCGTTCACCCTAGCTGTGTGCTTTATGCCTGCAAAGTACACAGTGGAACAACATTCAATAACTTCAGTTGTAGTTGGTACTTTCAAGTTTTAGTTTACCCTGTAAGTGACACAGTTTTGGTAATTATGGTATTTTTAAACAAAGTGAGAGTGGAATTAAGCATCTAGATTTTAAGCCCGAGTGTCAAACACTTTCGTCAAAATTGAACGGAAGCAAAAGAGAAAAAGATGGTTCAGACACTTTAAATATCCGGGGTCTGACTATTATTAAACCATCATAACCTCACCAGCATAATACTTAGATCTTCGGCATGAACTTGGGCTCATTATTTATCATCCAGCACCTTGACCTTGACGAAGGCGATGCCAGGCTCGGGCGTATCTGTGTCGTTGTCCACATTATTGAGAAAAGTAGCAGGATGCTCGAGGATATCAAACTTACCAGCATAATAGATCTTCTGCATGAACTTGGGCTCGTTGTCGTTCTCGTCCAGCACCTTGACCTTGACGAAGGCGATGCCGGGGTCGGGAGTGTCGGTGCCGTTGTCGATCGCATTGAGGAGAGCGGCTGCATGCTCGAGGATCGGGTTGTTGCTTGCGTAAATTGTGAGGGAGTATTCGGATTGCTTTTCTCTGGAAAACAGATTTGGAACAACCCTTATTTAATTTACATCTCCACTTATTATTATAATTGCAATATTTATCAAATATTGTCTTTCATCATCATTTGCCTGCCCTGTTCCCAATTTATCGGGGGTCGGCGCATTATGCTGACTTCTTTCATACCGGCCTATCATTCGTCATCGCGACGTCCAACTTCTTACGTTTACTATTTTTAACAGTGAGCTAAGTGTCTTCAGTTCAGTAATTTCACTACACCGTATCCTATATATTTCTTTTGTGATTAAATTATTTATGAAGCTGTCATTAAAAGTGTACCTGTCAAAACTGATGTTCGCTCTGATGATTCCCTGTGTCCTGTCCAACGTAAAAGCTCCCTCCTGGTTGCCTTCCAGGACGTGGTAGTACACTTTGCCATGGTCTCCCGAATCTTTGTCTGTTGCTTTCACTGTGCCTGTGGATAAGATAATTCATTAGCCAGACAGCATTACCACAGTTATTTTCCCTGTTATTTTTGGTTTGTTGAAGTTATCTACGTAAAGAGGGATGCCGGAATATGGCCCAGAAGTGCACACGATGTTCCATTTTATAAAAATTGCTAAAATATTCGTTCTTAATTATTCGCACTATTTTATGTCGCCAGTGACGGATTAAGACTACTTGATGCCCTAAGCAATCCACGCCTGTGGGCCCCCCTGTCCGAATGTCAACTTGAATCGTCTTTAAACCTTTACCGCCTAAAACATTAGTTTTTGTAAAAAAAGATGACGAGATGTAATGCAACGTACCTTAGAAGTGGAGTGGGTGCGACAACAATAAAAACCAATAGTTTATATATCTGCCCCAATGATGGGGCAGATTCCACTGCTTCAAAATTTGCAGTGGAATATGCCCCACTAAATTAATTTAGTGCACTAGGGTACCTAGGCCATTCAATAAGTACCTAGCCTCGCTGCCAGTGGCGCTGTTCTTTCAAAAGAGATTTACTATCGTGCAGTAAATACGTTTTGAAATCAACTGAGGACATTTCAGTCTTCTCCCTTCATTTTTAGGGTTCCGTAGCCAAAATGGCAAAAAAACGGAACCCTTATAGATTCGTCATGTCTGTCTGTCTGTCTGTCTGTCCGCCAGTCTGTCACAGCCACTTTTTTCCGAAACTGTACTATACTATTGAAACTTGGTGAGTAGATGTATTCTGTGAACCGCAACAAGGTTTTCATACGAAAATAGAAAAAAAAAAATGGGGGTTCCCCATAGTTAGAACTGAAACTGAAAATATTTTTTTTCATTGAACATATACGTGTGGGGTATCTATGGATAGGTCTTTAAAAATTATATTGAGGTTTCTAAGCTCATTTTTTTCTTAAGTGAATACTTTGCGTGACAGACTCTTCCAAAGTGGAAAAAAGTGTGTCCCCCCCCTCTAACTTCTAAAGTAAGAAGATGATAAATCTGAAATAAATATATAATGTACATTACCATAAAAACTACCAACGAAAATTAGTTCGAACGAAATCTATTCAGTAGTTTTTTTAATACGGCAAAAATAGAATTTGTACGGAACCCTCAGTGCGGGAGTCCGACTCGCACTTGGCCAATTTTTTGTGTTTTGTTAGCCTATGATATATGAAGTGAGCTTGTCGGTCGGTTTTACAAAAATGGAAAAGAAAAACATTGTTTAGTGATTAGATTTTTGTTTTTGGATGGGAAAATGCGCAGCGAAATCAAAAGCGCTTGGATGCTGTGTACGGTGAATCTGATCCTTCCATGGCGACCGAAAAAAATGGTTCAACGAATTTGAACGTGGTCGCGTGGTCAGTTTTTGATGAGCCAAGCCAAGATGTTCGAAAATCGACTACTATGATAAGGAAAAAACGTCCACATTATCGTGTTGGCAGAGCGGCGGTTGATTCATGAGATAATTGAGACTGTAGGCATTACAGAAAGAAAATTGCACCATATTCTGCACGAAGAATTGGGGGTGAAAAAAATGTTGCCGCGGAGGCTGCCACGTTTGCTCCCTTCTGACAACAAGCGCAAGCGTGAGACCACATTGGTGACAAGTTTGGTGCTGTTGCAGTTGCAACGCAATCCGACGGAATACTTTCGTCATTTTGTGACCGTCAAAGAAGTATAGCTTCATTGTTCAGTGGTCTTTACCCGGCAAACGTACTCCAAAAGAGGCGAAGCCTGATTAAACGGTATTATCCACGTCGATTATATCGAGATGGTTAAAACAAATATGAGGCTCCCCTATTCTAGTTTATGAGGCTGATTAGACGCCGACTCGAAAAAATAAGGCCCCATTTGGCAAAGCAAAAAGTGGTGTTCCACCATGAAAACGCGTCCGCCGTGGTCAAGGCCAAATTTGTGGAATTGTGCTACGAATGGATGCGCCATCCACCGTTATCTCTAGATTTGGCTCCCTGTGACTTCTTCTTGTTCCCAAATTCAAAAAAAGCACTCGCCAGTAAAAGATTTGTGTCGAAAGATCCGTTTATCGCAGCCTGTGGCTGCGATAAACACCTATTTCGAGGTCCACCTATTTCGAGGCCCTCGGGAAATAGTATTTTTAGTTGCATTAAAATGCTTGAAGCATCGCTGCGCCTAGTGTATCGATTTGAAAAGACATCGTCTCGTAAAACAAATCTACACTTTCTTAAAAATTTTGTTTTTTCATTTGAAGGCATTTGAAGGAATTTTTAAGTATTTATTGAATGACCCTCGTATATTGCAAATTTTGAAGCAGTGGAATCTGCCCCACCTTTCGGGCGCCTTGGTGCGGCAAAGTGGAATAATTCGAATTCACGCAAGATAGTACATATTAAAGTCTAATGTTTGTAACATATCGGACTATCATATGCGATAACAATATACGCAGGGCTGTTTCCCCATTAGGGAAAGCCGAAGATTTGCAATTGGCTGATCGCAATTTCGGTTCATTCGAGTGGGCAAGCGGGAGCGGGGTTTGGACTCTATGTCAACTTAAAACGCGCGAATTTTCAAATTAGTCTTAGAAACCTTTTTTGGTGACGTGAGAGTGGGACGTGATTCGTGATGCCCTAAGGACGGGCTTTTTTTGTGCTTCTTCTGGTGCCCCCCCAGACGTGGTGCCCTAGGCAATTGCTTAATTTGATTAAGGGTTAATCCGTCACTGTATGTCGCTAAAAGTTGGGGTTAATATAACAAAAATTAAAAGAAATTAAACTATTTATTAACCCCACCGGAATTGCGTCCTTTTGACAGATATGTGTAAACAAATCTATCTACGCCCTACCAGCATTGAAGTAAAGCTCAAATTCGTGTGTATCGAGCCGACCCGCGGCGGGCTCGTGTGTGTTAAGAGTTGCCACTACAGAAATATAATTTCAGATAATCGATTATAAGAGAATATCGAATATTATTACGTTGGTGGATCTTAGCTAAAATAGAAATAAAAATACCACTTACAATTTATCTACAGAAATGAGGTGAATAATTGGTTACAATTTTTAAGATACCCGTACGATCCCGTACGATCGTGACTTTTTCCCGTACGAACGTGATTTTTAGGGTTCCGTAGCCAAAATGGCAAAAAAACTGAACCCTTATAGATTCGTCATGTCTGTCTGTCTGTCTGTCTGTCTGTCTGTCCGCCAGTCTGTCACAACCACTTTATTCCGAAACTATAAGTACTATACTGTTGAAACTTAGTGATTGGATGTATTCTGTGAACCGCAACAAGGTTTTCATACGAAAATAGAAAAAAAATAAAAAAGTGGGGGGTCCCCATAATCAGAACTGAAACTCGAAATATTTTTTTTCATTGAACATATACGTGTGGGGTATCTATGGATAGGTCTTTAAAAATTATATTAAGGTTTCTAATATCACTTTTTTCTAAAGTGAATACTTTGCGTGACAGACCCTTCCAAAGTGGAAAAAAGTGTGTCCCCCCCCCTCTAACTTCTAAAATAACAGGATGATAAAATTGAAATAATTATATAATGTACATTACCATAAAAACTACCAACGAAAATTGGTTTGAACGAAATCTATTCAGTAGTTTTTTTAATACGTCAAAAATAGAATTTGTACGGAACCCTCAGTGCGGGAGTCCGACTCGCACTTGGCCAATTTTTTTTATTTTAGGCATGCTACCCCTCATGGGTAGCATGCGTAAAATAAAAAAATAAATATATTTCAGTGTCATTATCCTATTTATCTTTTAAATATTTTATAATCTTAGTAAAATATTTTTATGAAACGCATATTTAAGGCTGCATTATTTTATAAAACTATATTAGAATCGAATAGATCTAAATTCGAATATCGATATTTTTTTACGCAATGGAAACACTAAATTAACTGCCAATTCAACTGTCAAAGTTCAAAATATCAAAAAGTAATTGTGTTTTTCTTGCATCAACAAAGTGATCGGTTTTATTTCGTGCGTTTAACTAAACAACTTCATCATGAATACTGACTCCGACGATCCGGGTTCAGCCGCAGCAGGTAAACAAATACTTTTTACAACCTTCAACAGCTAATATGGTGGAAATCGTAGATTGTATTACTGATGGAAAATAATGAATATGCATTTACCCAAAAACACTGACTTTTTTTAAACCCTTTCTTTCGCCAGTTAACTAATGACTATTTACTCTATATTTCCATAGTACTTTCATATGTGTGCACTGTGGGCCTAAACTTCTATGGCCAGCCGGCGTCCCCCTTTTCGTATACAATTATGAGTATGGGAACTACACATTGTAATTATTAAATAGCTGAAGTACGTGTAGACGTTATAGCATAAAAACAGAAAAGATTATGAGATCCAACTTTTATAAAAAAACAGTCAAATGAAGTCTCTTATGCCGAAATCGAGGATAATAGGAAAGGTAGATTATTTTTCATATTCCCTACACACTTACCAACAATAATCCCCGCTGGCAAGTTCTCCTTCACGCTGAAAGTGTGTTGCGAGTGCGGGAACCTCGGCTTGTTGTCATCGTCGTCTGCGAGCACCACGGACAGCAGCCGCAGGCTCTCGAACTGCGCGGGAGTGCCGTTGTCTACTGCTGCTATTACCAACTGGAGCAAAAGTTGCAAAATATTGTTATCATTACAAAAGGGAAGTTTTCGATGGTAAGCTAATGTCAGCAGAAGAATTTCCAGTATCATTATCATCTTTTACTCTCTCTTGTCTACCTATTCTTCCGTATAAAATTGTGTACGGCAATACACCAGGAATTCTTGCAAATTCTTTACATAAAAAAGGCTCAAGTTTTCTGTTGATTTCATGGAGACCAAATATGAAGTCAAAAAAAAGGAGATAATGATTTGAAGAGCTGTGCTCGACCAGTTTTCATAATATTTTTCCCAATCACTTAGTTGGAAACTGATAAGGCTGATAACCAGGTGGTACTGGTTAACCATAAAGCCGAGTACTGACCGAACATGAAATTTTGCTGATAAATAGTGGCTCCATAAACAAATGAAGGTTCCAAAAAAATTAACTTATCTTCGACTCATGGAAAACCCACCTGATACTCAGACTTATGCTCCCTATCCAGGAAGGTCTTGGTCCTCAGCTCGCCAGTGTCGGGGTCGAGACTGAACTCCGGCGTCTCGGCCACGTTCTGGTTGTCCACCTTCAGGTAGTACGACACGCGCCCGTTCTCGCCGCTGTCCTCGTCCGTCGCTTTGATTGTTGTGATTAGGTAGTCGGCTTGTGCTGCGTTCTGGAGAAAAGGAGAATAAGGAATGAGGAAGATGGTTCTGTAAGAGGGTCGTTTGATGGATGGTAACAGCTGAATATATAATACAATCATACATAAAATAACTTGCACTATCAGTAAAGTAAAAAAAATAGTCCAGGTTTTGCCTTAATCTGAGTCTTCTTCTGACTCTTCTAGAAAACAATTCTTAGGAATAGCTTTTACAGTTTAAAGCTGGCATCCCAATAGTTTTGACTGTACATATTTCAGAGAATACAGAAGCCAGCACTTGAATTACCTAAAGGTCAAAGATACGAAAACCCTGCATCGCCGAATGCACGCTTGCATTCGGCGATGCAGGGATTTCGTCATCACCATCGGGAAGATTTATTTCCTCTGTCGTGGTACTTGCTCTTGTACACCACCGGGTAGATGATGCTATAGTTGGGGTCTGTCATGATATAGAGCATGTGACATGAACATTGCTCCATTACCAGTCTCTCACCAGTCACTCACCTCAGGTATCTCCAGCTGTCTTTGCTCCGGAGGCGGCAACACAAACACCGGGCTGTGCTTGTTGACGCTGAGCACAGAGATGTCTTCATGAGAGATGTTAATACCGGGTACCTACATGATGCTGGTGTTTGGGTCTTTCATGAATCAGAGCATAGTACGTGAGTATTGCTCCGTGACCAGCCACTGCTCACAATAGCGGTTTTAGGGAAGGGCCCTGCTTGGCGACGGCCCGGGTCCAAAGAGAGAGAAGAGTCCAAACCGGCACTGATTACTCACCTCAGGTATCTCCAGCTGCCTCTGCTCCGGTGGTGGAAACACAAACACCGGGCTGTGCTTGTTCACGCTGAGAACAGAGATGTCCACGCGCGCTATGTCTGAGTGAGCTCCTCGCCCGGCCTCGTCCGTCGCCGTCACAGTGAGGTGGTATGTGCTGTTGCCTACAACTGGCTTGGCAGGGTAGATGATGCCGTTGTTGGGGTCTACCGTGAATACTCCTGGAATTACAAGAGTAGGTATACAGAAATATATATTTGACTTCTTCGGTGAAAGCGACTATAAAGTTATGGGTAAAGTTTTGAATAAGTACTACAAGAGACGCGCATTTGATGTTGATTTTTGACGCTTGGTGTCTACTAATGTAGGTCAGGAGAACGAACGAGACAACTCAATGGACACCTTCAAAAGTTTTAAGTGGCAATTGATTCAAAAGTGAGTTCCAGTATGAAAGGTGTATATCCCGCCGTCCACAAAACTCTATTCACTAAACTCACGTAGTTTCCACGGACGAAGGGTCCGTTGTACACCCTACTGATAAAACCCCTCTCCATGGAATACAGTAAACATCTTCAGACTACCTTCACATTTATCAATTGATATTAAAACTACAACCAACAGGTATTAAGTTACAAATCGATCGAACATTTCTTATGTGTAGTCATCCATACCCGGTTCACTCTGCTCCACAATCTTATACTCCAGCTTCCCGTTGACCCCGTCGTCCCTGTCCTCGGCCAGCACCTGCAGGATGGCGGCGGGCGGGTCGAGCCGCAGGTTCTCCGCGATGGTGCTCTTGTACACCTTCTGCGTGAACACTGGCGCGTTGTCGTTTATGTCGAGGACTTTGATGTGGACCTGGAGGGAGAAATCGTTAGCGTTAGTAATAAGTATACGTTCACAAACCTTAAAACTACAAATGCTTGAGAGCTGGTCCACTCAATGGTTTTGTCTAAACTGGACGTTTATTCAGGGCGGTTTGAATTTCTGACGACACTTTGTTTTGCATTCGTTGCGAAATGATAAACTAATTCCATAAGGCATTAGAGGTAGAGGTAGAAAATAAAGTTGTGCTTAAAAGGTGCCAATAAAAAATGCAAAGCGACATAACGATACGAGTTTGTTTTTTTTTTTGAAAAATACGTCCGCCTTACGTCCCTACCTATTTAATTCCTAAGTCACGCTGACATAACTTTTCTACCTCTATTTATTACAGTATTACATGATTTTATCTAATGAAAAAAAAAAAGATGATTTACCGGCACGCTAGAAGTCCTTCTACTCTGCAAGGGCGCGTTGTCAGCAGCGATGGCTCGCAGCCAGATGTCAGTCGTGACCTCTCGGTCGATCACCGCGCCCTCCGCCACTGTGATGACGCCGGAGACAGGGTCGATGGTGAACAGAGACGACAGGTTGCCCGATAGGCTGTAGGAGATCTCGCCGAATGGACCTGGCGGAAAGGATTAGGGTTTATGATTGAATTCTTGATTGTGTCGTCATTAGGCGGGAAACAACAGTTGTCTTATCCGATATTGTTAAACAGGACTTGTGTGCTGGTGATACCAATAGTCTTTGCAGAAACAACACAAACGCCCGTGAAAAACAAACTATTGAGCGATGAAATGCGTTACCAGCTCGGTTTTTCCACCATCTCACTCGAATCATCTTACTTCCTTCAAAAGAAGCGTCAAGAAGTATCTTGCGGGCCCGAATGGTGATGCCAACGGATAGGACACCACTTTGGTACCGCATCCGTTGTCATGGCAATTAGGGCTTCTGTTTAGCTTTCCACCAGCGTGGAGCCAAAATACCGGGCTACTATATTCAAAAAGGAAACCAGTACAAAGAACTTAGCATCTTAGAAGGACCCCCTTCTAGAAGATGCCCAGTTCCTAGTCCAGATGTCGATTGTCACCAGCAGGGTTGGTGATCGCAGCACAGTGAACGATAAAACGAAAACGGACGTTGCAACCCATATTACCGGAATATTCTGAATCGCTTCAGGACACCCACTGGAAGAGATGGGATAGTAACTTTCTTCTGAACTAACCTTCATCCTTATCAACAGCAGTGACAGTCAGCACCCTGGTGCCAGCGACTGAATGCTCAGCCACGGCTGCATCATAAGCTTCAGCTGCAAATTCTGGTTCCTCGTCATTCACGTTGAGGATATCCACAGTAACTGCGGCTGAAGTGGACAGTTGAGGTACTCCGGAGTCGTACGCGACAAGAGTGAAGGTTATGGAGTGGACTTTTTCGTAGTCAATGCGCTGAGTGGTTTTGACGACACCTGAAAATAATAAGTTATTGGGATAAACGTGATATGATTCGTAGTATGGTACAGCGAAAATAAATGTTTTCAGAAATTCCTATGGCAAAAGAAATGAAAACAAAAACACGGACAATGGGAAAATCGTAGAGTAGTCGTAGATCAGATACAAAAGTGTATTCAGTGTTAAGAATAACCCCCCAATTTCTAACCTCACTCAATAATCAAACAAGTCCAAAGTCAATGAAATACTAATATAGGTATTGTCCGCAACTTACCAGTAACATTGTCAATCTGGAAGTAGGGACTGGGTGGATTGATGACGATGGCTGCGATAGGCGTCTCCTTGTCAGTCGCAGGGAACACGTCTAGCAGTGTTCCTGGCGGCTGCTCCTCCGCGAGGGTTACGTGGTAGGCAGGTTGCGAGAACGCTGGTGCGTGACGATTGACGTCCACGATGGTGATGATAAGCTCGCCTGAAATAGAAAAATAGAGTGATAAGATGAGAGTAGGCTTTGATTAAACTAAAGAAATGCACAAAATCCAACAACATGATCATATATTGAAATTTTTTTTTTAATAATTTTAAAGATAAGCTAATTATAAAATAAAATTATACACTCGTGGATAAAAAAAAACTGTTCTTATCGGATTGAAGTTCACACCAAAGCACTTTCTTGCAAGACCCCTTTTTATTAGCAATCAATTCACTTTGAAGAGCCGTTAGGTTAAAAGGCAAACAACTGCAAAACAAATTCTCCTCTTAACTAACATATCTATAGCGGATAATTTCCAGCATCCCCTAGCGTCATCGACTAATAGTGTACCTTCAGTCTGCTGCAGCGTAGGAGCGGAGGCGTCAGTCACAGCAACCGGCAGAGTCAGCACTGCCGCTCTACTGCGGTCCAGCCTCTGCGCTACCACCACCATCCCGTCTGGCTGGATGGAGAACCAGGATCCGAAGATGCCTTCGTCTGATACCTAGATGTAGAACTTTTATATCAGATAAAACATTCATATGAGGACTTAGTAAGTGTTAAAATAAATGTTCACCTTCCCAATTTTCGAGGGTAGGTACTCCTCTAGAAAAGTGGTTGTTTTTTGTGATAGTGATAAATAAAATTATAAAGTGCACAAAAGGAATTGGCCTGAGGTTGCATTTAAAGAATAGGCAAGCATTCGCTATTCTTTGGAGTTCTTGATTTCAACGGTTGGAAAAGTTTAATTTTTCTAGTGTAACTAACACTAGACAAAGTTAAACTTTCCCAACGATTTACATGGAATGGGTGTTATGTTAAAATTGTAAGCCAGTACGAACTTAATTCAAATGAAAATTAACTAAATATCATGATTTATCTTATGCAATGTCTTATGTAGGTACTCGTAAAACAATCGACCCACCTCCTTCCCATTCTTATCAACAGCCTTCACAATCCTGTCGCTCAGCAGCTCATACACCAACAGCGCATTATCACTTATGTCCGGGTCAACTGCCACCAGCTGGTGCACGATGGAACCAGGCTCGGCGTCGGCTGACACTTCGGCGCGTTGGATGGGAGGCGTGAACGAAGGCTTCTTGTCATTCACGTTGATCACGTGCACTGTTAGTTCCGTTGTACCAGTGAGACTGGGCATACCTGGGGAGAGGTAAAGTATAGGTGTAAGCCTGATCTCTCTACGGTCGTGTCAGATTGCTGTTTGCGAACATTTTTTGAGAACGTTTGAGAACGACTTTGTTTGTGCACATCTGTACCTAAGTACTAATATAATAAAGCAAACAAAAAATACCACAGTGAAGTAGCACTTTTTAAACTGTTGTGCTATGTTTCTGATGGTTTTTAAAGGCAGGCAACGCGTCTCCGACCCTTGTATGGTCGTTGATGTCCATGGGCAGCAGTAATCACTTATCATCAGGCAGGTAACCCGCTTGTAAGTTTTCCTCCCTTTTACATTAAAAGAAAACTAATCCTAAGATAGTCGGATCTTAAGATCCGAAGCGATAATCTGTATCCTATACGTGTTCCTCTTGTCATAGTCTAAGGCAGAGGAGACGGTGACGACGCCAGTGATGTTGTCTATCGCAAATGAATCTAGAGCTCCCTTCTGAACGCCTGTTCTCGGTCTCGCCTTCTCAAGAAAAGACTGTACTCCCCCTTTATAATCTAGCAACGCATTCGTAACTCCACGTGTGTTTTGGGTGTCCATGGGCGGCGCTGATTGCTTACAACCATATAATCCGTCTGCTCGTTAGCTTCTATATCATAATAAAAGAACTTACCAAGATCCGAAGCGATAATCTGTATCCTGTAGGTGTTCCTCTTGTCGTAGTCCAAAGCAAAGGAGACGGTGACGACGCCGGTGACGTTGTCTATCGCGAACGAGTCGAGAGCTCCCTTCTGAGCGCCTGTTATCTGTCTCGCCTTCTCAAGAAAAGACTGTACTCCCCCTTTATAATCTAGCAATGCATACGTAACTCCACGTGTGTTTTAGGTATCCATGGGCGGCGCTGATTGCTTACGATCATAATAATCCGTCTACTCGTTTGCATCTATATCATAATAAAAGAACTAACCAAGATCCGAAGCTATAATCTGTATCCTGTAGGTGTTCCTCTTGTCATAGTCCAAAGCAGAGGAGACGGTGACGACGCCGGTGACGTTGTCTATCGCAAAGGAATCGAGAGCTCCCTTCTGTATGCCGTACTTGATCTCTGCGTTAACTCCGCTGTCGAGGTCGGTCGCTCGGACTGCTGCTACCTCCGTCCCTAAACAGAAATATATAAATATTTTTATACTTTCTTTAAAAAGAACTAAATGAAGAAACGTATCTAATATTTATCAGATCATGGTTATATGCGTATGGATGGATACTGCATTGGCGTTTGACTGATGAGGTTTTGAACTCCATGAAAAATGCACCAGTGCATATGTTTTTATCTACTATCAATTCCGTTAGTCTTGCAACAAAACACACGTGCAACTTAGTTGATTTGACAAAATTTTGTTTTGAAATAACTCGTAAAAGTCTAGGGAAAGTTTTAGCGATGAGACAAGAATGAAAAAAAAAATAACGAGAAAAATACAAGTAGGTACCTATTTACATGACCGTATTATTGTCCCAAACAAACTATTTTTACCTACTGTAATAAAGTAGGGCTGAATTAATCCTACTTTGGAGCATCTAGAGGAGATTCCAGAAATACATAAACAATCTTACATACCTATAGGAGCATCTTCAGGGACATCAGCGTCGTATTTATCGATATCAAAGACTGGGGCGTGGTTGTTCACATCCCGGACGGAGATTTCGACTTTACAGGTTGCATTGTGAACCCCGTCTGTTGCCTGGGAAAAAAATCATAAGGATTATACATAATAAAATAAAAAGTGTTTCAATGAATGTTTGGTATGGGTAAATAGTAAAACTTTTAGGTCATAAAACTGGGTCAGTATTATTAGATAACTAGCAGACGCTCGCGACTCCGTCCGCGTGTTTGTTTAGTTTCCATAGTTTGGCACACATAGTTTAATACTAGCTTGAAGCCGTCTTGGAACAACGGACTATTCAACGCAAAAAAACACGAATCGAACCAGTAGTTTCCGAGATTAGCGCTTTTAATCAAATAAACAAACAAACTCTTCAGCTTTCTTATATTAATTATATATAGTTTAAAAAGTTAATTAATAGGTAGGTAGGTGCGTCGAATGTTCAAATCCCAGCCAGATTAATCTGTTATGATTTTCTAAACCTAATGTATGAAATGTTCCCTTTATCTTCCCAGATTTTTAAAGCATATTTACCAATATAGTCAGCACAATCTTGTTATCTTCTCCGTTCTGTGTCACGCCGCTAGTGTCAGGCCGGACCGAGATCCGCCCCGACAGCGGGTCGATCCAGAACGGATGGGTCGCCGGTTCGATGATCGAGTAGCGAATCTCTGATGAAGCGTCCACGTCACGGGCTTGCACCTGAGATAAATATTTTAGAGAATAAATACAGAGCATTGTAAAATTAGAATGTGTTTTGGAGTCGTTATTTCAATCCCGAGAATCGTGTCGTGCCACAAAGGGTTTTTAATTATTTATTTATTGCATGTCACAGTGCGATATATGTATACTTCTTAGTATACATATCGATGCCTAACGGCCAAAAAGGCCTAACCGCCACTTCACAAACTTTACAGGAGAGAGGATTAAAGACGAAAAATTACGAAAAAAAATCATAAGTCGTTGGGTTTTTCTTCCTAAGATTCCAAATTTTAGGTGTAAATATAAAAGATACTTCTCTTCAAAATGTATTTATTAAAGTATTACAAATCATTCATCTAAAGGTGTTTTTAGTCGCTTATGCTCAAATGGATTTATTTTTTTACAGCAAAAATGTCGTAACTGCATTTACCAAAAAAAATCACGTTAGCCTAAGCGACTTAATTGCATCTGTATTTTTATTAAAATTGCTTAACCGACATTAAGCCAACATAAGAAGTGATTGACGAAAAAGTCTTAGTGTTAGCGAAATACTAAATATACAGGGTGTCGCAGATAACCTGTACCAGCGAAAGTCTGCGACCAGGGACACCAATACCCATAGATTGAATCATTTATTTTGAGAAAAAAATGGGATAAGCGCCACAATGCATAGTAATATCGATGGTTATAATGTCAAAGGGCTTAAAGGACATTTTGGCGAAAATGACTTTTTGATGCAGTCCTATAGAGCTTTTTGAGCTCTATCGATTGGTATATATAAGGTTTTTCTATTCCCAATATTGAGCAAGATATTCACGGTCAAAAATCAGCCCTTTTTGCACTTTTGGATTAAAGGACAGAACAATAGTTTTCTGGCCTTTACAGCCTACACACGTATAATTTTAGTCGCACCTGTTAGGCTTAAAGGACATAGTTAGCCCAGCAAAATAATTTTCTTAAGGCTTAAAGGATATTTACTGCTACTGTTGTTTTAAATTAGTATCCTTTAAGCTTAATTTTTGTAGGTCATATTTCATCTTCTAAGTGACCCTGGTGCAATGAAATGTATGAAGTTTATATTAAATTTATATTTTTTTCATCTGAGGGAGTATTTTCTATCATTATAACTTATATACTTGTGTGATATGTATATATATACTCTATTTTTTATTTTTGTTCCCGCAATTCAAGATTTAACTTTAGAAGTTTTTATATTTATGTATATTTTAATGTCAAGAAATAGCTTGAAATAAAGAAAATATATTATTCTATCCTCTCATTTGTCACAATTGCCCCATATTGAATCTGTGAAAAAGAACACAATGCCTATTTTTGTAGGGGAGATGGCGTTTTTCTGTTTTGCTCGCGTCCATCAACCAAATATGGAAATTTATATTCTTGAGAGCATTCCAAACGATATAAGCTAAGGCAGTACAGCTATAACCTGAGTCAAAACTGAATGTGACATGCTAGAACTTTTGCACATCCATAGAAAAATTTATGAAGTAAGGAGTTCTATGATGTCCCACTCAGTTCGGACTGAATTTACAGCTATACTGCCTTAGCAAATCTATTTATCTATTTATATAATCTATAATATGATGATTTATTCTATTTATGACAATATTAAAAAATTGCTGTTAGTAGCCACCATGTTCAAAACTTCCCCTGTAGTAAACTGCCTCCCTCTCCCCTACATGATAATTTGATGGACTAAAAACTGTCAAAATTTATGTTTGCAGTGACTACCTATAGTAGTGGTAATGAGTAAAACTCAATTACCAAAGCTCTGTGCAATATATGAAAGAGATTTACAATAAATTAAATAGTAATACCGTCGTTAATGCGTTTCTATTCTTTCTATTTATATTTCAACTTCTCAATAATTATTACAATTTCAAAGCGAAAAACGTTTTAAGGGACAAAATTATGTTTGGACCATTTAAGACCAGGGACACCAATACCCATAGATTGAATCATTTATTTTGAGAAAAAAATGGGATAAGCGCCACAATGCATAGTAATATCGATGGTTATAATGTCAAAGGGCTTAAAGGACATTTTGGCGAAAATGACTTTTTGATGCAGTCCTATAGAGCTTTTTGAGCTCTATCGATTGGTATATATAAGGTTTTTCTATTCCCAATATTGAGCAAGATATTCACGGTCAAAAATCAGCCATTTTTGCACTTTTGGATTAAAGGACAGAACAATAGTTTTCTGGCCTTTACAGCCTACACACGTATAATTTTAGTCGCACCTGTTAGGCTTAAAGGACATAGTTAGCCCAGCAAAATAATTTTCTTAAGGCTTAAAGGATATTTACTGCTACTGTTGTTTTAAATTAGTATCCTTTAAGCTTAATTTTTGTAGGTCATATTTCATCTTCTAAGTGACCCTGGTGCAATGAAATGTATGAAGTTTATATTAAATTTATATTTTTTTCATCTGAGGGAGTATTTTCTATCATTATAACTTATATACTTGTGTGATATGTATATATATACTCTATTTTTTATTTTTGTTCCCGCAATTCAAGATTTAACTTTAGAAGTTTTTATATTTATGTATATTTTAATGTCAAGAAATAGCTTGAAATAAAGAAAATATATTATTCTATCCTCTCATTTGTCACAATTGCCCCATATTGAATCTGTGAAAAAGAACACAATGCCTATTTTTGTAGGGGAGATGGCGTTTTTCTGTTTTGCTCGCGTCCATCAACCAAATATGGAAATTTATATTCTTGAGAGCATTCCAAACGATATAAGCTAAGGCAGTACAGCTATAACCTGAGTCAAAACTGAATGTGACATGCTAGAACTTTTGCACATCCATAGAAAAATTTATGAAGTAAGGAGTTCTATGATGTCCCACTCAGTTCGGACTGAATTTACAGCTATACTGCCTTAGCAAATCTATTTATCTATTTATATAATCTATAATATGATGATTTATTCTATTTATGACAATATTAAAAAATTGCTGTTAGTAGCCACCATGTTCAAAACTTCCCCTGTAGTAAACTGCCTCCCTCTCCCCTACATGATAATTTGATGGACTAAAAACTGTCAAAATTTATGTTTGCAGTGACTACCTATAGTAGTGGTAATGAGTAAAACTCAATTACCAAAGCTCTGTGCAATATATGAAAGAGATTTACAATAAATTAAATAGTAATACCGTCGTTAATGCGTTTCTATTCTTTCTATTTATATTTCAACTTCTCAATAATTATTACAATTTCAAAGCGAAAAACGTTTTAAGGGACAAAATTATGTTTGGACCATTTAAGACCAGGGACACCAATACCCATAGATTGAATCATTTATTTTGAGAAAAAAATGGGATAAGCGCCACAATGCATAGTAATATCGATGGTTATAATGTCAAAGGGCTTAAAGGACATTTTGGCGAAAATGACTTTTTGATGCAGTCCTATAGAGCTTTTTGAGCTCTATCGATTGGTATATATAAGGTTTTTCTATTCCCAATATTGAGCAAGATATTCACGGTCAAAAATCAGCCATTTTTGCACTTTTGGATTAAAGGACAGAACAATAGTTTTCTGGCCTTTACAGCCTACACACGTATAATTTTAGTCGCACCTGTTAGGCTTAAAGGACATAGTTAGCCCAGCAAAATAATTTTCTTAAGGCTTAAAGGATATTTACTGCTACTGTTGTTTTAAATTAGTATCCTTTAAGCTTAATTTTTGTAGGTCATATTTCATCTTCTAAGTGACCCTGGTGCAATGAAATGTATGAAGTTTATATTAAATTTATATTTTTTTCATCTGAGGGAGTATTTTCTATCATTATAACTTATATACTTGTGTGATATGTATATATATACTCTATTTTTTATTTTTGTTCCCGCAATTCAAGATTTAACTTTAGAAGTTTTTATATTTATGTATATTTTAATGTCAAGAAATAGCTTGAAATAAAGAAAATATATTATTCTATCCTCTCATTTGTCACAATTGCCCCATATTGAATCTGTGAAAAAGAACACAATGCCTATTTTTGTAGGGGAGATGGCGTTTTTCTGTTTTGCTCGCGTCCATCAACCAAATATGGAAATTTATATTCTTGAGAGCATTCCAAACGATATAAGCTAAGGCAGTACAGCTATAACCTGAGTCAAAACTGAATGTGACATGCTAGAACTTTTGCACATCCATAGAAAAATTTATGAAGTAAGGAGTTCTATGATGTCCCACTCAGTTCGGACTGAATTTACAGCTATACTGCCTTAGCAAATCTATTTATCTATTTATATAATCTATAATATGATGATTTATTCTATTTATGACAATATTAAAAAATTGCTGTTAGTAGCCACCATGTTCAAAACTTCCCCTGTAGTAAACTGCCTCCCTCTCCCCTACATGATAATTTGATGGACTAAAAACTGTCAAAATTTATGTTTGCAGTGACTACCTATAGTAGTGGTAATGAGTAAAACTCAATTACCAAAGCTCTGTGCAATATATGAAAGAGATTTACAATAAATTAAATAGTAATACCGTCGTTAATGCGTTTCAATTCTTTCTATTTATATTTCAACTTCTCAATAATTATTACAATTTCAAAGCGAAAAACGTTTTAAGGGACAAAATTATGTTTGGACCATTTAAGAGCAGTCCTTTAAGCCATAGTCGACAACCACTAGAAAAAAAAAGTTAAACTTAAAGGACAAAATGTTAAAATTACAGTTCTTAAAGGACATCTATTTTAGAAACTACGCTATCTAGAATGTATTAGACGGTCGCATACGGTTCGGCTTGAAAAAACAAAATCAATGGTCTTTACGCGAAAGCGATAGCTTTAAAGACAAAAAAGTTGTGTAAATTTTTCTACTTTTTTTGTTTTTTGGCTCTCCTGAAAAGTTGCGATTTGTCCTTTAAGCCCTTTGACATTATAACCATCGATATGTGATAGGGCAAATAATCCTAAGCGCCATATCTTATATTTGAAAATTGCAGCCCGAAAGTATTAAGCGACATTTTTGTTATTTATCGTTTTCAAGCAAAATTGTCTAAGTAACTTTTTCAAAATATTATTTTTCCTAACCACCAGAATGAAAAAAAACACTAAATATTGGGCGCTTAGGACGTAAAATTAAGGCTTCGAGCCTTAATTTACCAACCGCTTAAGCGACAAAAATAACGCCCTAGAGAGACGAAACCTAGATAGAACGACGCAGAAAAAAAAGGCGATTCCAATGATGTATATAAGTCGATTTCGCAAAAAATGTCGCTTAGGCCATTTTGGCCGTTAGGCATCGATATGTAAATAATAAGTGTACTGTACATGAGACGCCCTTGTGTGTGATTCCTTGTAGTATCCATTTAATTATTTTTTATTTATAATTTACTTGCTTGTTAACATAATATATTTTATTAGAAAATTACTGTAATAGTCTTAATCAAATCGCCAGGATTGTAATTTTCCAGTTTTAACTTAACTTAGCTAAACTCAACTATTAATTTATATGTGACTCGATGACAAAGTGTGGTTAATAATTTACCTAGGATTAATGTCCCAAAACATAAGCTATTGATACTCATAAATAAAACTTAAGTGTTTACAATACCTGTAGCTCTGGTTCAAACTTGGAAGCGTCTTCGTCTATGGAAGCCTTGTAGACTTGCGTGGAAAAGACTGGCGGGTTGTCGTTCGAGTCGGTAAGTGAGATCTGAAGCGAGACCACCGTGTTCTGGCCTGATCCATCGTCGTCGGTAGCCTGTTGGGGAATATGAACATTTTTAATGATAGAACCAAAAAAATATTAATTTAATTATTCCCTACGTTTCCTACTTAGTATACAAAAAAAGTCTATCTACAAACTAAAACTATACTATTTAAAAAACGGACAGGGCATACTCAAATACTTTTATAAATATTCGTGACTATAGCAAAAATGCCGATGTTTATAACACAAACATTTGGCCCTAACAAGACGGATATGTGGTCACGATCAGAAACCACTGGCATTGACTTCTTTATCCCCCTAGAGCTACATCAAAAAAAAATACATGAACTCTCAATTCTACACCCACACGTACCTTATATTGCAAGAAGTAGTCCTTCCTAGCCTCGAAGTCCAGGCAAGGTGCTTGCCCAGGCGTGGGACACGGCGCCACTGTGATCAGACCACTCCGGTTGTCGACGCGGAACAACTCTGCGCCGTTTCCTGACAGCTGGTAGACTATGCCGTCAGTTCCGAACCTGGGAAGAAAATAAAAGCGTTATAGATACGGCAGTTATAAGTGCCTACTTCTTAAGCGAGGAGCACGATGGCACAGTGGTTAGCGCACTAGGCCTGCGCTTGCAAAGTTAAGCAAGTTTCCGCGGAGGCCAGTCATCAGATGGGTGACCAAAAATTTTATCTCCTCCTACGTGCTTGGCAAGGGACGCTAAGCCGATAGTTCTACGCCTGATCTCACTACGGCCATGTCAGAGGATAGGGGGTGCGTCTGAGCTTGCGCACTCACAGCTCTATAATATTTATATCCTGCGTCGAAAAACGGCGTGAAGGGTATTCTAGTAGCGAGTGAAATAGTTGCGTATATGCACGCAAATGTACACGGAAGCTGTCAGAACAAGATCCAATGACACGCTTGACACCCATTGTCCTCTCTGCTTCTTACCTTTACTAAATACCTGCAGTTTGCTTCGTCACGCCTATGGGTTGAGGGACCGTTGTTCTTGCTTTAGCCGAATGTCTAGATAACCAAGGCTCTTACTGACTTCAGAAGAATTGTAATCCTCACCTCCCAGTGTCCCTATCGGTGGCTGTGACCACGGCGACCCTGGTCCCGGGCGGCGCGGCCTCGGGCACGGCGGCGGAGTACGGCTCCTCCGCGAACTGAGGCGCGTTGTCGTTCACGTCCAGGAGGGACACCGTCACGCTCGCCTTGGAAGATAGGCGGGGAGACGTGTGGAGCTCTTCCGCTATCACCTGGAATAATCCGTTCATAACTAAGCCTTCATAGGAAAATCGCACTTACGAGTAAGAAATAACATCCCTTGAAGTTAATATCAAACCGCTGGATTAACTTATTTCCATGCAAAAAAGGTTTATTTCTTTATAGAAACACCTACATTTGTTTCAAAACTTAAAATTCATAATTATTATACAATATATGATTTACAATATTATACAAACTAGGTATACCTATTATGGATCATTAACCTTTTTTTTGCCGCTTATTTTAATTTCTTTTTTTCACCAATTTTTGACATTAACATGGCGTGAATCGAAGACAATTTTCTCTTATAACATAATTTAAACGTAGCGTAGGTAGTTAAGACCTTACCTCCAAAATAAACTTCCTCTGGTTAGGATCTTCGTAGTCTAGACTGGAGTTGAGTCTCAGCGTGACAGATGCGCTGCCGGTAGCTGTGGCTGGTTCCACCACGAACGCGCCGAATTCATCAGACAGACGGAGAGAGAACACCGAGTTGAGACCCTGGATTGGAAAGTGTTATAGATAACTTCAATGGTACCGAAAAACATCTGCGCGGCTTCGGTTTTGGTCCTACTCATGACAAGAACCCGGTCCCTGTGGATTAAATCCCAGAAAATTGCTACAGTATAACTGCAATAGTTATAATGCTTATCAATAAAAGTCAAACAGAAAAAATCACACATATTTGCCAAGCAATGCCACACAACTAACAAATACCTATCTATTATCAAGCAAACTGTCACTATATCACAACCTAATAAATGATATCAATCAAAATTATAAGGCATACTCTGTTCTGATTGTTCCATTTGTCTTCTTTTGATTTTTCATAATGCAATAGAAAACACAAAGTCGTAAATATTTACCAGTACGAACCTTTAAATGCGCATGAAGAAAGAGACACAACAAAAGTAAAGTATGTAACAATTCACTATTCACAGTTAATACACGTTAAATTTACAAAACAACGACACACAATCACACAAATATGTACAAATTAGATGCTAAATGAGAAACAAAATACACGCGATTTTCAAATTTGGAACGAAGCGCGGCGACGCGAGGGCGCGCTCGGTCGTTTAAAAAAAAGTTTAAATGCCCAAAGGTTTTACTCTTGGAAATGCCATTTTACGAGTTCTTTAATGATATTATTTTTTTTTAATTATATTATTTTGTTTTTTTCTGGTTAATATTTTAGTTAGGTATATGTGTTTGGTTTCCGGTAGGTTTCTTTAGTAACTTATGAAAGCTTATTTAATAATAATGTATTTAATACCAGTTGTATGCTAGTGAAAGTGTCCCATATTCTAAAGAGTGAGATGCCCATCTCCCTTAAACGCCGAGCATTTGAGCAATGCATTCTACCTGTCCTCACGTATGGAGCAGAGACCTGGACTCTTACCAAACAGCATATGCACAACCTACAGGTAGCACAACGAAAAATGGAGCGGGCCATGATCGGGGTTTCCTTACGCGATAAGGTCCGAAACAAGGAAATACGTAATCGAACCAAACTTCCCGACGTGGCTCGTGTTGTTGCATGCAGAAAGTGGCGATGGGCAGGACACGTGGCCCGCAGAACCGACGGACGCTGGAGCCATAAGATCACTGAGTGGGAATGGCTTCCAAGAACGGGACGTCGAAACGTTGGTCGACAGCCAGCTCGATGGTCCGACGACATAGCCAAAACAGCAGGCAGAAACTGGCAGAGGAAAGCCCAAAATCGTATGGAATGGCGCAAAATGGAGGAGGCCTATACCCAGCAGTGGGTTGAAAAGGGCTGAAGAAGAAAGAAGTATGTTAGTGTTGTATGTATCATGTATCAATATGTTTCATGTACAGAAAAACTAATACATAATTAGAAAATAAAAAAATTACCGCAATTTATCAAAAGAGTTCCGTTGTAAGACTCTAACCTATTTAACACTATGGCAAACTCACCAGATCAGTATCAGTGACGACCATATCCAAGTTCGGTAGTGGAGTTCCCACGGGCAGGCTCTCTGGTATCTCCACGCTGTACTCTCTCTTGTTGAAGCGAGGAGGCTCATCGTTCACGTCTTTGATGGTGACCGTGACGGTAGCTGTGGTGGAAGTCAGGTCGGTGTAGAGGGGTGTGCCGTTTACTATTTCTGTTGCCTGTGGAAAGGTTGGAAGATAGTTGTTGTAACACAAGTATTTATGTTATTTAAAAATGGTACTGCTTTATTCAATGTTTGATTGCAACCAATAAGTAATTTATTTATTTACTAGCGGCCGCCCACGACTCCGTCCGCGTGGTTTTCGGTTTCCGCACACATAGGTATATAGCCTTTCTCGTCTAATGGACTATCAAATAAACAAACGCTTTAGTTTTATTATATTAGGATAGATTGTACGCCAAATTAATGCCTCAAAACATTCTCTAGTAGTCAACTTTTGAGCTTCAGAAAGCGAAATTACAATTATACGTGTCACAAAGTCAAGAATAAATATTAACATAAAAAAACACGTGATGGAATGCATTTCATGCAGCATTTACTAATTAAGTTTTGAAATTAACGTTACGTATTGGATTATTGAATAAAATAATAACTTACTCGGACAGTAAGGTTAAGTGGTGATGAGGGATCAGTCAAGGCTTCTCTATCAAGCGGCTTTGCAGTTCTCAACTCTCCAGTAGCACTATCCAGAACGAAGAAATCCAATGGATCTGGAAAAAATGTTACAAAATTATAAAAACGTTTTACAGTTCATAATTGTAATGTGCTTTTCATGCTATCGATTTTAATCAGTTTTCACCAAATGTATTTTAAAGTGAGCAGACAGAAAAAGTTCCACCTTGGACTTTTGTAGTAGATAGTCCGTAGATGATATTAAAGTCATCGAATATAAAAAAGCCTCTTGGGTAGTTTTTTTCTTTGTTTTGCTACAATTTGTTGTTACAATCTTATGAAATAATAACATACTCGTAACCAGCTCCAAAGTGACTTCCCTAGGCTGCGCCCTATCAGCATCTCTAGCCTTCACGGTCAGAGCCAGGGTCCCCACGGGGGCGTCCTCCGCCAGGGCCCCGCTCAGGGCCCCGCTGAAGACTGGGGGCGAGTTCTGCACATCCACTACTTTGACTTCGACGTGAGCTGTAGAGTTAAGAGTGCCGTCCTGGAAAGGAAATTGTAGATGTTAATGACAATGTATGGACATGTTAATCTGCTCAGCCGCTCAAGTAGAGCTTTGTAAAACTTCCACCAGAATGAGCCGCTCGTCTGGCAAAGTATTACAGAAGACCACAGTGAAGTGGCACTTCGTAACTGATGTGCTATGTTTCTGCTGGTGAGTAAGGTCGCCAGAGCTCAGTTGGGAAGGGTATGGGGTTTTGAAAGGCAATGCGTCTGCGACTCTTGTACTTTTGACTATGTTGATGTCAATGGGTAGCGGTGATCATTTGCCTTTCTACTACATTTAAAAAATAGCACTCTGAGAGACTGAGTCATTTTATACTTCTTTATGGTTGGTACTTTAAATAATGAAAGAAACCTGCTAAATGCAATAAAAGAGGAACTTAGACCGTACTTACTGTAGCATAGAGTTGATATTGGTAGAATTGTTTCTCGTTATAGTTCAATGCTTTTTTCAGCACCAGAGCGCCGGTGTAGTGGTTCGCCGAAGAGTTCAGAGCGACAACGTCAAAGGCTTCACACGCTTCGGGCCACTGAAAAAAAAATCATTGTAGTATTTTTTATTGTTTTAATAATTGCGATAATTTTCATATAAAATACTCGCACATTTTTCTTAGTAATTCTTCGACTTACACACTTACACCCAACCAATTGAAATGCCGAAAACACAGAATAATGTACAACACAATTTGTCTAAATCGATCATCATGTTTTACTTACTTGTTCCATCATACATCCAACCTCAAGGTTATCTCCGACAGAATCTTTATCTTCAACTTGTATGTTGGTAAGTATCGTTGTCCCGATCAGCTCATCTTCTGGCACATCCACTTCATAAGGACTCTGGAAATTTATTTAGTGGAAGAAGTTAATTTCATTGTATACGGAGTGTATTGGCTACTGCGATACAAGCAAATTTTGCTTAGTGCAGAGTCACTAGATATAAGTCTATAATGTAAACATGTTATTTCGTGAATAAAATAAATAAATAAATCTATGAACATCATGACTGACAATATGATAACTAAGTAAGGCACGTGAATTACTGGATGTCAGAACCAACAGTCGCATTTGAATACCTACATATACCTAACATCATCATCATCATCATCATCGGCCATTGCCTTGGAGCTCAGAGTAAGCTGCGACTGTGATCCTAAATTGACAAGCCTGGTTATAACAACGGAGCGGCCGTCGGCTGACCTCAGGAACTCTTACTAAGAGAAACCAGACTAATATTTGGATCATAGTAAAGACTAACGGATTAATGTGCCTTCCGGAGCACGGAATCGTCATTTTTATTGGATTATCGCGTTATGCAAGCCTAATGTCCTAATGTATAATGTCCATACCAAACTGTTTTTTATTTTCTTAGTGTTATTCATTATTAACTTACGGTTTGAAGGACAAACTACTTAATTGATTCTATTAATTGAACAATAATTGTGCTCAATGTTTTCTTCTAGGTCAAAGCGACTAAGGCTAAAGCTTCTAAGGTCTAAGCGACTGTTACTTATGAAACAATATAACTTCATACATAATTGTGCTATTAAGTTTAAACTTACGTTTTTAAAGGTAGGCGGGTTGTCGTTTTCGTCTAGTACGATGACCGTGACAGGCTGAAGTTGTGCCAAATTCTGCGTCGGGTCTGGATTCTGATTCTCAACAGACACTAGGAACTTTATTGTATCTTTAGTCTGAAAGTGAAATGTAACAAATTAGGAAACATTAAATCACTTTAAGAAGTTGAAATAAGTTCAGTTTTGCAAAATTTTGGTTAAAGAAGGGGTAGAAAAACAATTTAATTTAAGTATAGAACGCAACGAGCGCTGTTTTACTTTTTTTAAATCGGTCAGTACTCGGAAGATGTAAACATCATTTGCTAAAATAAATATTCGATTATTTAAATGACGAAGACTTATAAATAGTTTTATGAAGGGAAATACTAATATAACTACTACATTAACATTAACAAAAAGATTATAGAATCATACCTCTCTATCTAAAGGACGGTTTAAAGTAACTTCTCCTGTGTCTGGATCCACTGTGAACTTGTCTGTTCCAACGAGGTTATATTTAATCTGAAAAAAAAAACGAAGCAAAATTGTATGTTAATAAACAAAAACATATTCCCCATAAAATATCAAATGCATCATGCTTTTAAAAAATCCATTGATATCACGTAATGAAAATAACAATTGTTTAGAGAGGGCATCCGTATCAGGTTCATAGAGGTCCAATACCGAAGATTCATCAAAGTGCTAGTAGGTCAAAAAAGATACTATGATGTGCAAAAGGATTTTTTTGCGAAATAAACTACTTTGACTTTGGATGGTACATACTGTACGGTATTACCAGAAGTCATACTTGAAGTTGGACACACTGGCGAGGTGGCGACATTTGTTCTCAGAGACCAAGACTCATTTTGAGTCGTTGCGCCCTCATCGTAAGTAAGTAAGTACCTATATTTGAAATTCATTATTCCAACTATAAAATTTTAGAAGTATAATTTATATTCGGAAACTGTTAAAAATCTCTCCTGGACAAGACCAAGAGGTCTTGTCCCTCACGAGAAACGCCTGTCAAGTGTGATAGTCATTGTTAACTTTTAAGTGTATGGAATTTCTTATGTTGGAAATAAATATACCTATTTTTATTTTTTCATTTATTATCATATGTCGCTGCCATGTCAATCAAGACAATCTTTAGAGCGTAATTTCCTGCTCATCGTCACTCTATGCCTCAGACCGTTACTAATGCGCCACCATCTTCGCACGACATTATGTATCGTAACAACAACAATGGAGCCACTTAAAAAACATACAGTAGCCTCTGTTGTCTGTGAGATAGTTTTAAGATAATATGCAATATTTTATAATCTTTCGCTAAGTTTTCTGGGGTTAGTGTGTTTTTAATGAACAAAATATGTAAATCTGCTTAGAAACAAAATAGACAAAAAAGAAAGATAAAGAAAGGCACTACTACCAGTTAGAGCGTTGAGATGACGAGGTAGAGCTTAGTGGAACTTCCACTCGAATGAGCCGCTCGCCTGGGGAAGTACCTCCTTTACCACTGTGAAGTAGCACTTCCTAACTGTTGTGCTATGTTTCTGCTGGTAAGTAAGGTCGCCAGAGCTCAGTTGGTCTTAAAGACCCCTGTGCGGTTATTGATGTCCATAGGGAGCGGTGACCCTCTTGTTCGTTTGCTCCCATATAACATTTAAGAAAAAGCCTAGGTATGGGGATAATGGCTCCATCAACTTTCCGCCTACGAGTCAAATATCAGACCTGCAGAGTCTAAGGCTCGTATTAATAAATCGCACTTAACTCTGAGCTCGAACTTGAACGCGAACTTGAGGTGCTGTTTTGTATGAGAATGACATATCCAGTACGCACTCAAGATCGAGCTTAGAGTTGAGTGCGATTTATTAATACGAGCCTAAGTGTCTATACGAGAACCACACTCTGAACATGACGCTCCGTTGAATAGTAGTTTTATCCCTCCTTACCGGCAACCCCTCTGGATCCATTCCCTGCAGCGTGTAGACGACGGAGCCGACCGGCGTGTTCTCCGACAGAGCCAGGTTGTTCATGTCCTGGACGAACACCGGCAGCTTGTTGCATGACGCTGGAAGTAACACATCAAACATCAACAATAAAACAAATATTCAGAAACAACTTGTGTGAATCAAAAGCTTTAGGGACAAAATGGTATGGCATCGGCGACGCTTAAGTGCAGACTGATGGTGCCTCAACTACCGTCCATATAATCAGGGTTACATAGCTACTTAAATACATTTATTTACATACCCTATATACAAAGGTCTGTTTAAATAGCGCCTCATAAATGCATAGAACCGTGCCAGATATGGATTCTGGGATAGCAATAAAATAAGAAAATTTGGAGCTTGTTAAATTAAAATGAGGATTTCAATCCTGATTCAACAAACCAGTGAACTAACTTGTACTCGAACATGCCAATCTACCGTTGATTGTACTAATTTGAGCAACAGCACAATGAACTGTTTCATAGCTTCTATTTCTGTCAGATTTCTATTGTTTTACATGCTACATACACACATAAATACATTGCTACCTGGTAAAGGTGTTCCATTAACAGTAAATTATTTAGTTATTATTCAAGTAAAAATATTATTTATGAGTGACTTACCTGTTGATATATAAATTATCGCCCATACTGCTAAAACACGCCACCGCAGTTCCATTTTGGGGGCTCTGAAACAATAACAGTATTTTCGTTATTCAATGCTTTTGCACGTAATCTAAACTTACATTAAAAAGTATGTATGTATATGCGTTCGATTTGCTGATCTAGTCACAGCCCTCTTGTGGTGAATAGGGTTTAATGACTTGACCAGAAACCATAACTCTAATGTTGCTTTGTAAAGTAAGAGAAAATAACGGCGTAAACAGCAGTTTTCATCTTCCAATTTTATCAAAAGATATTCATCAAATATGACGATTGTCTTCAAATGGGATCTTCTAATGTAGCTCATTCTCCAAGGAGACAACAAAAATGTATTTTTTTTCCATTAAGCCTGTCAACCTTACTTTTGGATCTCCTTATCATAAGAAGGAATAAGGTCATCCCAAATTGCCATTTGTAAAAGAATAAAAAAAATATTAAAAGGGTACAAGAAAGGGACGATACTCAGAATTATGATTCTCAGTCTACGAGAAAAACCGCAACCTTAGCAGTTATTAAACCTATGTATACCTAAACTAAATCTTATACTCAGTATACCTATATTATAAACACTAGTAACGTAACACGTTTCCGGTTCGTTAGCGATCTATTAGTCAGGTCTCCGGGTCGACTTAATTAACCCAGAGATGATTCCATTCATTTATAAATTAAGACGTTGTTCTGAGCATTGGATAATTGCATTAATTCTTCATGATTTCTCGCTCAAAGGTATTTATATTTATGTAGGTAATAATGAGAAACCGATTCTTATCATCAGATAGGATATCTTTGTTTATTTCTAAAAATATTACGGGCATATATACCAACATAAATACAATAAGTACCTACAATATTGTTAAACTTTTTCTACTCAAAAAAGAAGCATAATACCTATGTAGGTACACTTATCAAATATAAGTCATAATAAGCTTTATTGTTTTTTGAATAATATAAATGTGCTTGTAGTTTGTGAACTACAAGCCAACTCAAGATTATTATTTTTATTATTATTTTTTATTTAAGATATGCTTGCTTGACCTCGATCACACCTGATGGAAAGTGTAGATGAGGCCTAAGATGGAGCACGCTTGCGTAGTAGATACCTGTTCACGAATTATTTAAAATAACATTCTACTCCCCCAACATCAAGAAAACCATTCAATTATCAGAAATTTTAGCAATGCTTAGAGTAAAATTTGTCTCATTTTTAGATTCATTAAGGAAGAAGTCCTAAATAGCTTACCCTTTACGACATCACCAGCCATTGCAACAGACCTTGAACTGTTTAGGAACACGGCCTTGCTCTGACTGCTGATAAATTACTCTATTAAGAGGGGGCCCGGCTTATTGAGATGTATTCACTGATCGTTTAGGACCATCCAGATGGTGATACCCAGTTTAACCACCCACATAGAATATCTAAGTTACTATATTTGCGAACATTTTTTACGGATTCTAGGATTCTATCATTAACGCTTTAAAAAAAGATCACTATCACTGGCTGTCCCTATAATAGAATTAGGATCCCGACTTGGAAGAAGTTGAGGTTATTTGACGGAAACTATTAAGTTATAGCATAGCAGATATTATAGAGAACTTTGGTAGAGCAGTTACACACCGGTGTATGAGAAAGATAGAAAAATGGTGTCTACGCCTGATAATTCCAATGGTTGCACCTAATTGATACTGCTTTAAACTTTCGCGTTGCATTAAGTAAATTTAAACCCAAATGAAACTTGTATATGTGACCTTGAAGGAATAGGATAATTCGTCATAGTTTTTCAAATTGCAGGATAGTTTCCAATTTTCAATATCAGTAAAGTTTGTACATTCTTATGCATATTCCATTCAGTGGCTAATAAATTATTACTTTTATAGCATATTATTATGAAATTAGTCCTCACTTTAATCTTTGTCCAGTACCTAATTAGTGTGATACCAAGGCTCCAAATCACCTCGGCTTAACACGTTAGGTCACAAGACTTGGCGTTTGCTTCACCAGATCGCATTGAGCTCACGGCGATTAGCAAACAACCCGTGAGATTGTGTTTCATAATTGTTTTCTTTTCGGTCAATTACGCCAGGGCTGCTAAAACTTCCATAGTTTTGTTTTACTCGTACAGTAAAAATGTAAGTAGTATGTGGTTTCATTCAAATACGAGTATAAACTTTACTGCTTGAGCCTATGATTCTCACACTCATCATCATCATCATCATCATTCATCACATCTGTTGAGGTCACTGCCAAATCGGTAAGAGTGAAAATTATAAAGGCACAGGAATTTGAGATAAAACATCAAGCTTGTAACAATTTAAGTTTGATCTGCTACCCGCAACACTACAACGTATAAACATCTGAAGAAAGAAAGAAATATATATTTTTTTATTTATGTAAGCTTCATGCACATATGAATCTTCCTTATAATATGGATTTATTTTGCCACCGACATCGAATAGCTTAATCTATCGTTAAAAAGCGGATAAAAAACCGTTAGTTGTCCTTTTTCATCGCCAAGTTCATTATTTAACAACTTGAATATACATATATGTAAATGACAGCCCTGAATCTTTGTTTCGTCTCGTTTATTACATGCAAAGCGTTGTCTCGATCTAGGTTTTGCATGTCTGTAATTACTATTGATAAAGTCAGGTTTTGGAATTAAAAAATTGGTTAATGTTTTTTTTCTGGTACGAAAACAATTGGCTACACACGAAGGCTTGGGAATAAAGGTAAATAGAAATAAACTATTTTATAGGTAGAGCCTTTAAAAACAGAACCAAGGGTTCCTACTTCGAGAAGTTATAAACATCAGTTTAAAAAGTAATCATACGTACGTCATACATTTAATCAGAACTAAGGACCAGACTGGCACTGAAGTAATTGGAATCGCTTCTGGTAGGTAAAAAATGGAATGGAAAACCATTTCAGTTATTCATGGACAAAGTATTTAATTACAAACAAGACAAAATTTCTTGACCTTGAAACTCATCAATGACTAATCTTGTCATCAATAATTCATTTTACTTCAATTAAGACCATATTTCGTAACGAACTGATTGACATCACCGTTAATGAAAAGGCAATTAATTAAGCTATTCCGTCATTGAACGTAATACTTGAATGCTCTACTCGTAATATGTAAACAATGCCGAATAATTGTTAATCGTACAAATGGTAATTAGAATACACTCAGGATAATAAAAATAAGAACAGTGAAGTAAAAACCACTCATTAAAATGCCTCTAAACTTAAACGTATAGCCGAAGGCACGTGAAAGAATAAACATTATTATTTAAATATTATAAATATCTAACCATTAAGGAAGAATAAGTGACAAGAAGATTATAAGCAGAGCCCTGACCTCCATTTGTAAATCAAGCTTTAACATAGGTACTAACTTACTGTCCTAGCATTGGTTGTGAGTTCACTGCCTTTCACAACACGCAGATTTTAAACTACATTGGAATTAACTAATTGTCACATTTTGATGAAGGAATCCTGCAAGTTTGTTGACTAAGTTTCTTACTGACATTTGGTGAACTTTGCAAAGCATACAAAAGGTGATCAAGATATAATTCAGGCACTAACACAATTGACTTTATTGCTCATAGTCGTGTGGCCTTTGTGAAACAACACCGCCAATTGTTACGAGTTCTACGTCAATGTTATAAGTTTCACACGCAAAAATTGGCTCCTTAAGGTTGATTTTAACTTTTAAGATAATGTAACTGCATAGGTATATAAACATCTTAAGGTTACTGTTTTTATTCCAAAAAGATTTATCCTTCTTGCCGTTTTTCAAACTTTACGAGCCACTTTACATTCCGATTCCGTAGGTAAACAAACGCCCATATTCCCTCACTCTTGTAGCTCAGTAAAGATAGTAACTACGTTAAGGACTTTTTTAAAAAAAATTAACCGACTTCAAAAAAATCGTGAACACAAAAATAAACTAAAAATTAAAAAATAATTCCTAATATCTATTACCTAATACTATAATTTTCCTAAACTATGTCAAAGTAATCTTAAACAAACTAACTGAAGTCGGTGCCTGCCCAAAAAAGCAGAAGAGAAAAAGCACCGACTTCAGTTAGTTTTTTTAGTGTTTAGTTTATTTTTGTGTTCACGATTTTTTTGAAGTCGGTTCAATTTTTTTTTTAAAGTCAGTTTATTTCATGATTTTTAGTTGTGTTAAAGCGTTGTGAACTTAATTTTATTAATAGATACTTAGTTGTTGTTAAAAGTAAATGAGAGTGTGGATAAATTACTTGTTCTCGCGAGAAGGCCCAGCGAGACTTCTCGGCGAGATTTCTCGCCGTGGTGGGTCTAGATGTAATATACACAAGTATCACGTTAGCCCTACATACATTCGATCGACCAATTGCAGTTCTGCCTTCCAACTCCTAACCGTTAAGGAGTACTGTAGCTTCATCATCAGCACAGTAGCATCAGATGTTGATTCAAGCATACCTCACAAGCAACATTTAAGCCCTAAATACTACTAAATAGTTTCCATCGACCAATTGCAGTTCTGCCTTCCAACTCCTAACCGTTAAGGAGTACTGTAGCATTATCATCAGGACAGCAGCATCAAATGTTGACACCCTGAAGCATATACCTCGGTAAGACATGATAACGTAACAAAAACACCATACGAGCATACAATTTTCGGTGGTTGCCCTCGATTTCTCCTGGATTCCATCATCAGATCCTGGACTGGTGAAAATGGGACCACCTCAGAACTGAACTCCATCCAACAAAAAAAAAATTTTGAAATCCGTCCATAATTGACGAAATTATCGGTGAACATACATAAAAAAAAATTATACATACAGACGAATTGAGAACCTCCTCCTTTTTTTAAGTCGGTTAAAAAGAACCCCGATTGTAGCTCGGTTAGGTCAGTATTAACCTTGAAAGAACCCCAAAAAGATCTGAAGTATGATTTCCGAGACACTAAGGACAGTGATAACTTCCAATCTCGGAATTTTGAAGTTCTCGGACACTGGAAGTATGGATGGGCGGTAACCGAGTTTTACGAATAAAATTATGCATGAATATAAACATTAAAAGAAAATAAAAACAGTATGCCAGGCGGGCGGTATAGCACCAATAGATGTTACTAAACAACTTTGACTCACGATGTCGAGACGATTTTCAGGCCATATTATAAGTATGACCGGCCTTTTGACATTAAAATGGGTTATTCAAAGAAAATGTGTTTTATTTATAACATCATCATTCCTACAGGGGTCCTGGGACTCGTTCATGCCCGTCTTTATTTTTTTATGTTTCTTCAATTACTGAAATGTCATTACCAGCATTATCAAACGAGTTAAAAAATGCATTATACATGTGAGTCATACCTAAATTTGGACGTGACTTGAATGCAAAAAGAAAAAGTTAATTTGAATCCGTTTACGGAATTGCGCTTCTGAGAAGTTTGCTAATTAATTATGAGGAATGTTTTTTTAAGAAGCCTCTGTGTTACGTGATTAGTTATCATAATGTTTTTCTCTTTGGCACTGTGAATAACTCTTTTTTAAAAATATATTTGATTCCTTAACTTGGATCACCAGCGACAGCAATGCAAAGCGAGCAGGTTAAACCATTTATTTTGACGTTGATGACCTCTAGTATTACGTCGATTTTTGATTATAATATATTACTCGCATTGCTCGTTTAAAGTGACTTATAGTCCAGTAATTTTAGCAATTTTGAACCACGATCTGCGGAATAATTCCTAGTGAGCTGAATTTTTGTATACACCTTCATTATGATATTGTAATGATGATGTGAAAAATCGACATTGATATCGTGCCGGCTAAAAAAGTTATAGGGGTCCAAACGTCACGAAAATCAGTTTTTCGCAAATATCTCGCGATCTATTGCTCGGAGGTCAATAATGATTTCATAAAAGTTGTTCGTCATAAAATTGTCTACAAAAAAGGTCTCTTGCATTTTTCTGTAGAATTAACCGTTTTTGAAATAGAGACTAAAATGCACTCACATATGGTATTGTATACCGTACGGCGCATACCAAGGCATAAACCCTATTGTTTGTTTTTTTCCCTTTTTTGTTTGTGTGTTTTTGTTAGTATGATGTTCTACATATAGAAATATAAAGGACTTGAAATACTAGTACAGTCAGGAAAATAGGAATATCAACTATAAAAAACTAAGTGGCAATTTTTTTTGTCACTTTATAACTCATGAACGGGCTCACCGATCCAAACCAAATTTTCAGGGTTTTTACATACCATTTAGTATATGTTTTATGTGAAGTTTGAACAAAATCTGTCGCTTCACTTTATACGTAGCAAAGCACGTACTCGGCCGCTAGTAATCATATAGATATGCTATGTCCAGTGACGTTTGAACCCCTATAACTTTTTTAGCCGGCACGATATCAATGTCGATTTTTCACATTTTCATCACAATATCATAATAAAGTCTTATACAAAAATTCAGCCCACTAGAATTTTTTTCGCAGATCGTGGATCAAAATTGCTAAAATTCACATTGCATATCTATATCATTAATAGCGGCCCGGTACATGCTTCGCTACGTATAAAGTGAAGCGACCGATTTTGTTCAAACTTCACATAAAACATATACTAAATAGTCTGTACAAACCCTGAAAATTTGGTTTCGATCGGTGAGCCCGTTCTTGAGTTATAAAGTGACAAAAAAAATTGCCACTTAGTTTTTTATAGTTGATATTCCTATTTTCCTGACTGTACTAGTATTTCAAGTCCTTTATATTTCTATATGTAGAACATCATACTAACAAAAAACACACAAACAAAAAAGGGAAAAAACAAACAATAGGGTTTATGCCTTGGTATGCGCCGTACGGTATACAATACCATATGTGAGTGCATTTTAGTCTCTATTTCAAAATCGGTTAATTCTACAGAAAAATGCAAGAGACCTTTTTTGTAGACAATTTTACGACGAACAACTTTTATGAAACCATTATTGACCTCTGAGCAATAGATCGCGAGATATTTGCGAAAAACTGATTTTCGTGACGTTTGGACCCCTATAACTTTTTTAGCCGGCACGATATCAATGTCGATTTTTCACATCATCATTACAATATCATAATGAAGGTGTATACAAAAATTCAGCTCACTAGGAATTATTCCGCAGATAAAATCTAAAATTCCTGGACTATTAGTAATTATCAACCAATAGTCAAAAAGTACGGATTGTGTAAAGTTGACTGTAATCTATGCTCAATAAGAATAAATGTCATGTGACTCTTTTTTGTAACGTAACGCAAGAATATCCATAAAAATACTCAAAGTATAATGCATCCTCACCAAGCTAAGGCAGGTTCTTTGTTCGCAGTTATGTATAAAATATCGGTCAACCGTTGTCATTTGGCAATAACAAAAGTAGATTTAGATGAGGCAATTTACAGGGTAAGCGCAACGCAGTGTAGCGATGAGAACTGAGCATAAAGTACTTTTATATGTAGTAGGTAATAGTTAGTATTCTGTGGCAGAAGGAAACGTAGTCTCAAACTAGAACGAAAACTTTGTCATCTCTTTGTAGTTTATGACGATTAATAAGTGTTTCTATGAAGTCCAATAAAATAAATAATATTTTGAGTTTGAGTTTCCAATCTTTCGTTTTTTCGCAAAAAAAAATTAACTGAGGATTGGGCTGAGCGGATAGCCCTAAAAGAGAAAAAGAAACTAAGAGCTAAACTAAGAGAACCCTGTGTCCAGCAGTGGACTATAGGCTAAAGTGGATGATGATGAATAGAAGCCTGTATCTCGTCCCGCATCCGTGATTTTTTATGTAAATATTAATGATACAGGAGTCAGGTTTATAATAAAGTTTATCCTAGATATCAAAAAAACACTTAGTTAGAAGCCAGCGGGGCATCACTAGATATATTTGAATTTGAGATAGGTCAGGCGATTAAAATATTTTAAAATGTGTGTTTAATGTTTCTCGTACAAATAATCACCGATTATGGAATGTCTAAAATCAGCAACCATGAGTAGATTAATGTGTTACGAAGCTAGGTTTAGAGGCAGTATTTGCAACCGATAGAGGAACAAAACAGCCATCAGAAGTGAGGCGGGAGAACAATGGTGTTGCACAAGTTTGTTGGTTACATCAGCGCACGCGCCGGTTGCCAGTTCGAATCCCGTGAGAATGGACTGATGCTGTTTTTGTTAATTAACTAGGTATTTATTTAATGTAATGTGTGGTGTCTATTTAAGCGAGTACTAAATTTCCTTATCTTAAAACTGAAAACGTGATTTGTAGTTGAGTTTTTTGATATATTACGGTTTTAAGGATTATTACGGTTTTTCAAAAATACAAAAGTAATTGAAAAATAACCATAAATTAATATTAACTTTTTTCCTTTTTTGTATTATCCACATTTACTAGGTAAGACGTGTTTAATTTAAATCAATCAATAGGACCGTAGGATTTATCGGAAATTGATCTCCTCTCCTACGATAAAAATATTTCCCTTTTAAGAATTTAAAGTTTATAACATTTTGTTACAGTATAGTCATAATCTTTAAAATGCTAGCAGTCGCACCACACCCGTTATGCGTTAAGCGCACGCAATAACATTACTTACTTACTGACTGCGCATAATAATTACTTAATTCATCTGCTATTCAGTTATTTGCTCATTTAGCCGGTGATTGACTAACAATGCCCCCGACATTACTTAGCCTCATTACTCTCAGAGGTATTTTGCTTCTTGCTAGATTTGCAGTCTTTGTGTTGTGTTCATTAAGATTTGATTAACGTAATATATCTTATCATACTCCGGTGTGAATGAATCGAAGAAGTATGAAAGGTCTGTATGGAAACTTGAGAAGACATCATTTACTAGAAGTACTTCTACTGACTACTTAGTCAACATATTGCGGCGACCCCAGATAGACTGGAAACGGGGCAAGCAAATGATGTTGATTTTATCATCCTCCTCCTTGAGTCGTAGTTCTATTTACTAAGGATCTTGATAATTATATGAAATGAACCACAAAATGAATTCCTTGTAAATTATAATGGAGTGGCTTATCATTGGCCTCTTCATTTCAAACCCAAATTGTAGTTTGTTTCTTCAACGTAGAGTTGGTATGTATCTTTTTTTTAGTAACAGGGACACAGTCGAGGTTTAGGCTTAGTGGTCACCCTGCCCGCGGACATCAAAAGCCCCACAAGGGTCACTGATTCTTTCCTCTAAAACCCCATACCCTCCCCAACTGAGTACTGGAGCCATAACTTACAAGCAGAAACAAAAATCTCTGCATCTTTGAAAAAAAAAATACAGAATTTGCCCTACCAGCGCCTCGACGTGAATGGTCTGCAGAGAAAAGACGCCGGAAGAAGCTCAGCAGTTACGCTTTTTTTTAAAAAAGCAGTTCAGATTCAGTAAAACGGCAACAAACATGCTATTAGTCGAATCTTCACGCGGTTGCTAAGTGCTACCGAGTGCCTACTGCCCGAGGAACCGACCATTACCTCCGCTGACCTCACCGTTACACGATCATTACCGTACAGTTAGCTGCCAACTCATCCATTTCCGCAACAATTCAATTGTAAAAGCCTGCACTTTGATTATGTCTTGAAGATCAGAGCTTACAGTAAGGCAGAATAATGAGCGACTTTTGCTGGTATCTGAAACACTATTTGACACAGGCCCGTTGGTCAAGTGGTCAAAGACCTTGGCTACAAAACCAAGGGTCGCGAGTTCGAATCCCTCTGGCGGCAAATGTTTGTGTGATATGAACGTCGGCGTTTGTACTAGAGTCATGGATGTTTATCATAGCACATGATACGAGCTTAGTTTGGGGCTAGGCAATTGGTTTGGAAGTCCAAGGCATTTATTCATGTATTTATTCCTGTAGCTATCTTAAAAACGGACTAAGAGACATTCCATGTGTCTTATCGATTCACCACTTAAATGTGGACCTCAACTCTCCTGCCTAGCACCTGTACAGTATGCTCGCATATTTTGCACGTACAGTCAGTACCCATCACCATCATCATCATCATCATCATAATCAGCCCAATAACGTCCACACTGCTGGAGCACGGGCCTTTCAGTAGACGAATAGTTCTTGCTTTTTCTCAAAAGTATCAATCGTGATTCATCAATATCGTATGAAGATGTAAATATTGACCTAGCGTCGACAAGAACGGAAGCACTCATTCCCCGAATGAAAATTTTCGCTTTACCGCTATTCTCATTAGCACCACTACAGTTACTCTTCACTTTTAACATCACCTGTTTCCGCTGCACTGTGGATTGTCTGTCAGTTTCTTTCGATTCCGATGAGTGGATCAGACGAAACGTCATTTACTTCAAATTTTAGAGTCGTGGAGTAGAAAACTAGTGGGAATCTTTTTGATTGTTAGCTGACCAAATGGTCCAACTAATTTGTTCCACAAGTAAGACCACGAAGAATTCGATTTCTTCGTGGTCCTACCTGAATATGACGATGAACTATAGTAAGACCACGAGGAAATTGCCTCTCAAATACCGACAAGGATAAGTAGGAAGCAAACAAGTTTTTTTTTTTATTTAATTTTATCCAAATTCATATCTACATAAAAAAGAAGCTTTAAAAGAAGACCTTAAACGTTGCTCTGACACGAGGTATGGATTTTTCAAACCAGTAGTGTGTCTAAGAAAAAAAAACATCGTAACGCGAGAGTAGTCGCCTTCATTAAAATGCTATCTATATTGCCATTTTAAACTCTTTCAGCCGGATGTTTTGTAATATTCTTGAGCGTTCAATCAATACATTATTTCAAACATCAATGAAACACTGGATATCAATGGATGTTGAAACGGCGACAGTCGTGATTCAGCTTACTGTTAGTTTATCATGCTGCTTGTAAAAAATAATTTTTGTTCATTTTTGACGACCCGCTTGGTGTAATGGTCAAGATGTTGCCTATTTCGCAAGAGGTCGCGGGTTCAATCCCCGCACAGGACAAACATTTGTGTGCATGAACATGTCTGTTTGTCCTGGTCTGGGTGTTATATGTATCTATTTATGTATATTTGTAATACCACTGTTGATTCTGATGTCTGTAACACAAGTGCTTAAGCTACTTAACACGGGGTCAGATCAATGTATGTGATGTTGTGAAATATTTATTTATTTATTTATTTTTGCTTCATTAATCAGCCTTTCAAGACTATCGAATTAGTTCGCAACCCATAAATCTGCCAATTGTTAAAATTCATATTACAATTTATTTTTTCTTTCTTTTCAATAACCGTAATTTCGTTATTGACTTTTATGGAAAAGATAGGACAGATAGAGCTAACTTGATATTATGCAATTACTGAATTCAACATAACATACATGTATGTCATAGACGGTATTGATAATATCAAATGCATTCGTGTCAAGGTTGGTCTACAATATTAACACTAAAGCTCAAACATGCCTTAATTGTTCACAAGAACTTAGATCTTAAAGCACATCAAGTGAAGAAAATAAGGGATCCAAGTTATTGAAATGAGAAAATTGTCAACAAGGTTTCTTAAAAAACGTTGAATATTTTCCAGAATGGAACAAACGTGTAAAATAAAATATGAATGCTGACAGTCATTTCTACTTGCAAGCGTTATGAAAGAATTAGCATAACATTGTACGGTGGCTCATAATGTTAACAAGTATAACCTTAATACAGCGACTAACTAGTGGTTTTCTCTCTAAAGATGTCACAATCAGTTTTCGGCCGCAAGTAAAAGGTTTTTGTCCACTTAACTTTTCACGAGACAATACGCGAAACGGTCCGTGACGAACAAACAAATGGATCGACATAAAAGCAGTGAAATTGAAGTGCCCAATACGTTGGACGTTTTCCATTGTATAAGGTTTAGTTGCGTCACCGATGACCGATAACGGTTCGGTGCTAAAACAATTTGTAGAAAGCAGTAGTTGTACTACTAGTTTTGAACTGGTCCTTAAAAACAATCAAAATGTGTTCTACGTTGCACTTAAGTGCATGCCACATTATTGAAACAAATTCGACTTGTCCGACATGACGAAGATGGCTATAATTATCGAATCATCGAAATCATTCGTAGAGTATGAAGAGCGTCTCTTTTGTTTGTTTTTCTATCAGACAAAAATCTAAGGTGTCAAATGATAATCTACTAAGGTGACAAATGACTTGATAGCTTAAATAAAAAAATAAACAAGTTAGCTTAGGACGGATGTAAGCGTGTTAAGTGTTTTGTAAACAAAAAAGGGGATGTTATCATGATAAAGATACTTTGATGCTTAAATAATGTGGGTTTATCTTTCGAGAACATGTTTTTTTTTTATTTGAACTTTTGTGTATTTTTTCAATTACTTGAAACGTTATCTTCTCAGACCTGAAAAGCATCAACACTCAAGCAAAAAATCAAAACTGAAGAAGAAGAAGGAAGGAACATCGTAATCAAACCTGAGGGAGTAGAGTGGTTTCACTTTTAGATGTAAACCATAATTTTACGACACAAAAGTTAAATTAAATAAGTAAAATAACTAAATTGGTAAGTAAGTAATTGGTCAATGGTAAACGATTGATCTTATGTGCTAATATAACTTGAATTGCTATAGTATCATTATGTAAGGCACCACTTTGTTAAATCCAGAAAAGAGGACTATCGACAAATTCAAATAAATAGGTACTTCATCCGCACTGTATTGTCATAACAAACATGATTTATTATCTTTTTCAAGCTGTTCTTTTAGTGTTAATCAAAGAATTGATCAATTTAGCATTTGTGCCATATCTGGTGATATTGCCCCAACGTTATCAAAGAGAGTCGCTCCAACAATGCTGGGAAGCAGGTTACCTGCAGTAAGCAGCCTTCGAGACTCGTGTGAATGCCGTTTAAAATAACGTTTAACTATCGTGTTTCATTTCTATACGTGAATAATAACGATACACATCTTCCGGGATGTCGAAGAGGTATTAGAGATTTAGGCAATTTTATCAGGTAGAATGGCCGTTACCTTTCTTTCAACTAAAAAGTATATTATAATTATTTTCTCCTTTGTGCAACGATAAGTAGGTCACAAATATGATCATTAGATGTCATGTACACAATGTACAGTCAAGGCCCTGGATATTGGAGATGTTACAGTACATGTTCCTGTGCTTTGAGAATCAAGAAAAGTCTTTGGTCTTGCATCTATTTGGTATTCAGTTACGTCAACAATGTTATTTGAAATAGGAATATGTAGTAGATAATCAAACCCTTTTGAAATGACGCCAGTTTCATACGGAAAGAAGGTAGACAACACTCACTATATTACATTCCGATCACGCTTCTGATATAAATTGGATTAAAATCATAACATGCAATACTTGTACATGTTATTTTTAATCAATTGACAGGAAAATGACGACTTTGGTACCTTCAAGGTAAATCGGAATTATTTTACAGTTAGTTCAGTGATGTGTGAACAGGGAAGATGAAACAGAGCTCAGGCGTATGAGCGGCCAACGACTCCACGCCCGTGCGAAATACTGGGAAATGCGATCTGAGATTTAATACATATAGAGATATTCCGTACTATACAATGATATTTGTACCTATTTAATTACTAGTGGCTGCCCACAACTCTGTCCGCATGGATTTCGGTTTCCGCACACATAGTGTTATACTATAGCTTAAAGCTTTCCTGCAAATGGACTATACTAGACATAAAGATTTTGCCAATTCCAACCAATGGGTCCTGAGATTAGCGCGTTTAAACAAACAAACAAACTCTAAAGCTTTTTTATATCAGCATAGATCAATTGCAAACTGTTTATCAAACCCGAGAAACATCGATGAAATTGACCTGACTTTTACACAAGTAGAATTACTTCGCATTGCTTTGGCAAAGATAATGTCAAGTCAAGTAGACTATGTAGCTAGTTGCATGCATGCGCAAAAAATAATAATTAAAGAATTTCAATATTATCTAATTTAATGAAGGCCTTATGCATTTGATACGTTGTTGTTGCAGACATTTAAATTGCTGGTACATAATCACCTCATTAATTTAACAAGCAGACGTGTAAGTTAACGGACCGTTAAATCAAGAACTTAACAAGTAAACCATCTATGTGAATTAAACTTATTCAATGTTCACACCAGTGACATTTGAAACAATAGATATGTTACGTACGTAGTAATTGGTGTCGAAATCTGAACCAATTCTAAAATTTCACACACATTGACTAGTTTTAATAGTAGTAAAGCGAAAGAAACACGCAAACGAATGAGGTAGCAACTATTTTGATGATTGCACTTCTAATGTTACTTGGGCGTAGAATAACATTCCAAGTCTTGTCTTGGGAAAATTCTTCATCATGTCTAAAAGAATACATTGCAACCGAATTGCGTTAATTGTTTCAGATAAATCTTTTTAGGCCTGTAGTATCTAGAGTTTCTGATTAGATTTATCAATTTTCATGATAGAACGAATTTGCCTTCTAGTTCATACAGCTTGCTTTAAAATAATTTTCTCAATATCAAGCATTTCGTGCAAAAGTCATTCGGAAAACAGATTCATCTAACAAATTTCATTCTACTTCCAACATAACAGCTGTAACTAATATCATAATTAAAATTGCATACGGTGCAAATCAACCTTGAATGAAGCTCTTTGATATATATCAAAGAACCAGCTGTTTCCAACGATTTCTTGAAGTTGGTAGCGCATACGTAACATCGATAAACCATACATTAAAATCGTTAGGGTGTTACCACACCAATCGATCGATCGTCGATCAATGCCATCGATCGACATCGGTCAATGTTGATCGACTGGTGTGGTAGTCTTAATTGATCGACGCTATCGACGGACACCAGTCGACTAACCAATGGATCGATTGCTGATCGAGTGCACCGGTCGACGTTGATCGATTGGCGAAACAGCTCGATCGACGTCGACTATTCCATTCTACCATCGATCGACTGTCGATCGATTGGTCTGGTAGAAACTATCGATCCACGTCGACTATTCCATTCTACCATCGATCGACGGCGTCGATCGACGTTCACGTTCACGTTCATCGACATTCACGTCGAAGTGCTGGTAGGTAAAAAAAAGATATGACGTGCAAAAGAATTTCTATGTAAATCAAATTGCAAAATAAACCACTTTGACTTTGACTTTGATCGATCGATTGGTGTGGTAACACCCTAACAAATGTACCCCTACAGCAGAAAATAGTGTCTTATTTTGTATATCATGACGTACTGTTTAACATGATTTCAATTATATAAGGAGCGACCGTCGCTTCATATTTTAGTACCAATTTTAGAGGGAAACAAAGTATATCGAAGGCATATCTAAAGATTAAAATCTATACTGATAACAATATGATGCAACGTAACACTGTACGTGTTAAAATGTATGCAAGAAACGAGTTTAATGGATGAGAAGATATTAAGACAATCACGATCGAGCAATAGAAATAATTACGTGATGTTAAGAATAAGTTGAGTGATAGATAAAACAAAATAGAAAGGAATAGAAAACTAATAAAAGTAAGGAAAAAAGTATGTCATTTGAAAAGATCTTCAAGATCATGGGAGCATTCTACGACGTTTACAGTAGGGATGGATGTATTTTAATATGTTGTTAACCCTTACCACGCCAACGTCTGATATATCAGACATTTAACTTTCGTGCCCTCGCCGCCAACGTCTTATATATCAGACATAAATATCTAACCAATTTAACTCTATTTTTTCTTATCGTTATAGTACGTGACGACATATGCATACAATTTTCAGACTGTTTATACTTTAGTTAATCAAAAATATCAATTTCATAAAGTATTATAATGTTATTTTAATGATAAATTATTAAAAACAAAACCGTGTTGAATCGACTCATACTATTTTTTTTTTACTTGGACCCTCTGCGCCAACGTCTGATATATCAGACATTGGCGTTCCATTAGTGATGTTCCATTTCAATGTTCCTACCAAAACCAGAAATCTGGTACCTCAAAATAGAAACATTCAAAAATGTAAAAATTATACAGGTTTTTGTTTTGGGCATAATTTTTGTGTGTTACGAAATCTTGCCAAGTTTTACATTGGTTAAACTTGGTAAGATTTCGTAACACACAAAAAATATGCCCAAAACAAAAACCTGTATAATCCACTCGATAATAATGCAATCGAAAATAAAGCGTTTACATTGATAAACGCTTTATTTTCGATTCATGTATTGCATCAAAATTTGATTTGGTGGATTTGATTGATACTGGGTTTCATGATCAAATCCAGTAAATTGCATAGTATGTCACAACACTATAGCGACACGATCATGCATGAGTCTCGTACGCCAACGTCTGATATATCAGACACGGAAGTGACGTCAGAGGCGATAGATGTTTCTAGAACTACTTATTTACTGTTGTACAATGAGGGTTGGAGGTATCGATAAATTATGGAAGTACCCTGCAAAATTATGTTATTTATTGTGTTATGCATTGCGTTGCTGTGTAGATTTATTACGTTAATAAATTAATGTTTATTGAAATATGACCACTGCAGAGGAGTTGATTAGGATTTTAGAAGGAACTGATGATGTTGAATTTGAAGTGTTCTTACATAATCAACAGGTAAGTTATAAAAAAATATAATATGTACTATAAAGCGTCCCAATCTAATGAATGGTGCAACCATGGTTTGACACAATAAAGTGTTTGTAATTATCTTTTTTTTTAGAGGATTATTGGAATACGTAGATGTATTTACATTAGAAAAACTTACCGGTCATTATTGATATTTTTATATATAAAGGCCAAAGTTTGTATGTATGGATGTTTGTTACTCTTTCACGTAAAAACTACGGACGGAGTCGCGGGCGGCCGCTAGTAATAAAATAAAACCCAAGAAACTTAAAAAATAACTAAAAATATTTTTTTCAAATGATTTATTTGTTACAAATTAATAATATCGATACTCAACATTGTCAGCACTAGTTAATCAACCAGTTATATTGCGGTGGCGTGTGGTGAACGTTTTTGACGAAAACTCGTGGCGTCGAAAGGGTTAATGATCATTCATCTCAATATTCAGTGATTTGTTCGTGTATGCGCTAATAGATCAAAAGATAACATAAATCTATATCAATACCTTTATTGGGTGGTCTTAAAAGTTAGACCACGTTGTAGGGACATACGTTCCTAATAAAGTAATTCCACCTAATGTTTTGTTAATTAATACATAGAACGTAGAAGTGCGTACATAATTGTAGATATTTAAGTTTAAGTTAATCGTAAAGATCTTAAGTGTTTTATTTTTATCTTCGTAAAATATACAGTTAAAATGTCATGGATTAGAATTGGGCACAAGCAAGAGACCTGACCTAACTGTCAATCGTAGAAATCGAAAATTTTTGTCTGGAACGTTAGACACGCGGATAAATCTTGTACTTATTTTATTTACAATCTTGCTGGCACCAATAAGCTTCTTTATAAGTCAAAAAAGATAGTTGCCAGTAATTTTATCTTTTTTGGTCTTTAGTCGACTAATAGATTAGCACATGAACAGACCCTGCAGTAATTATTTTAATGACTAATTTTCAAATAGAGTTTGTAGTAAAAATTACTATGCAGAAGTTGTCATAACTTAGCAGCTAAGCGGCAACGAAACACGGAACCTTAAAAATTTTACCAGCGCTGTTAAGCCCCTGATGAGAAAATACATATTAGGTGGTGGCATGTTCTTTGTTATTAGAGACAATGTATAAGGTTACCCTTTATTATGTAATCTAATCCTATAAAGGCTTTAGCTGTAATAATCTGTCGGTTATAATGAGGGGGACACTAAAACCACTTTAACGTAAAAGGCTCGATTACAAAAGCCTGTCGCATGGCAGCACACTCAACGGGGCTTTCTGGCGAATTATAGAACTGGCTGTTGCATTGTTGACAATAGAATATAAAGATGTAAATCGTAAGATAGATCGCTCTGGCCATAGTTTGAAATTGGCCTGCTCTGAAATTAGCACTAGTATTTGAAGCGACTGTAGCTTTTTACCGCAGTAACAGCATGTTGAAACGGGTGTCATGCCAAACAAAATAATGCAACATTTTTTCGATGTAGAGGCATATGTAACTATTCTTAAAATGTTTATCATCAACAAGGCTAGAAACGTGCCTATTTTCTAACTGAAGTATTACGAGTATTATCAAAATTAAAACGTGCTTGATAACAACGTTCTGTCAAAGAATTCCACTATCGTATAAGTTATTGAAAATACTGTCAAGAATGAGAATCATTGCAAATCACAGTCACTTTTAAAAACTGGAAATGTATTGCAAGACCTTTTGGTAAGGAGCGCAAACCGGTTCCGTCGATCGGACGTTAGAATTCTTAATTAGCAAACTATTTCTGTTGACTACGTTTTCTTCCTATCTCACTTTATTTGAAGTGTACGGGAAATAATTATTAAATTGTAGGTTCTCGCTGTGTACAGACCCAACATTTCTGGGAAAGCAGCTTTCCTAAAACAGTTTACGTAAAGGCGCTGTTACTCAATGGTCATAGATGATAAAGAGTTGTGAACTTGTATGTTATACTAGATTTATTTCTACAAGCTAACTCCATAATGATTATTTGTTGCATAAAAAATTATTAACATCAACAACTTTTACTATCTCGGTGTATAATTTAGCTGAAAAGTTTATTTGTTTAAACGCGCTAATCTCAGGAATTACTGGTTTTACTCAGGAATTGAAAAAATCTTTTTGTGCTGGATTCCATTTGTTGAGAATGTCGTGAACTATGTTTGCGGAAAACGAAGTTCACGGGGACGAAGTCGCGGGCGGCCACTAGTGCCTAATTTATGTAGTGTCAATGTATTTTCATTTTAGTGTTAGCAGCATTTGCCATTATCGAAACATCGTTAGTGTCTCTCAATAATTTGTGCAACAAAACCTACAAAGTATGATTTAAAAACTATGCCATGATGAATTTTTCCGCTTCATCATTCTCAACCTCAACCGGTTCTGCAACCTAATTTACCTCCTCAAATTGTGGTAAAGTTATCATTGCTTTATCAATTGCCCCTCTGTGACGAATTTTATTGTTCTTAGCTATTGCGATCCGATCGACATTAGTTTTGCATGTTGCAACACTAGCAACCGCAGTAGTAACATGTAGTGTTTTTGTGTCAATTTGTTACATGAGGTCATTTTGCAACTTGTAAGGAAGTAGATTTTCAGTCGTACCGGTGAAAGTCGGAACAACAACAGTCGTTCTATTCATAAGCCACAATGCCTTTACAAACCGACGTGCGTTACAGTTACAACAACATTACATATTCACTGGAGTCAGGTTTCTTCTGTTAGGCGTGTATCACGACATTTTGAGGATTAAGGTTAAATGGCGCAAACGTTTTCGGACATTATAAAGAACCTACTGAAAATTCGCATTCAAACTTTTTTGATTGTCTAAAACTTGACTTCTTGTTTGGTGACTCTCATGGTCCAAACTTTAGTGAATGAATATACTTTATTGTGAATTAACAAATTTTTTCGTACACTTTGGGTGTGCATTTGGTGCCCGAGGGCAAAGACGAGGCCTACAATAAAACTATTATAATTTGTCAGTATCAGTTAATTTTTTCTTAGTTTTGATGGAGGAGGAGGATAGTAAATCCTGACTAGGTACCAAATTTGTTATGTTTGTATTCTATTCTTGACTGTCATTACCTAAGTAGGCATGGATTCTAAAATCCATGCCTACTTAGGTAATGCAACTCGTTTTTAACCGTGCTACATATTCATTAATATGTAGGCATTCAATATGTCAACAAGACAACATTCCAATTGTTCTTTGCCTACATCTTAACTGTAGGTATTAGGTACACTTTATAAAAATCTATTGAAAATAAATCTCATAAAACAGACTATCGATAACTTATTGATGTCTGGTCATGTATTGCCAAAAGTGACTCACTAAGACCTTTCTTCAGAGTTCAACAATATACTGACGTGTAAGCGGGGAATGGCAAACGGACCTTTGCGGCAAGGCCGTTCGGTGTCTCACTAATAATTTTAGCCATCAACGTTGAGATCAAGCTTAAGCAAGCATCAAACAAGTTTAAGTTAGCAGGGTTAGTAAGGCTTTTAACACTTTTCATATACAAGAAAACACCATGTGCACTCAAATGATTTATTGAAGTTTAGTATTTATTAGTATTTCAACGTGCAACTTGTATTGATTACGAACCGTCGAGTCGTCGTGGCTACAAGACCATACACATGGTTTCCTGTCACCTCTATTCATAAACTGGCTTCCACATAGGTGTAACTTTGAATTCGTATGGGCACTAAAGTTCACAAGACACTAAACAATACCGTTACTTAAACAACTTTGCTTCATCACACGAATCACTTGAAATAGCTTCTCAAATCACACACAAGCACTGTTAGATGATGCGGGCCACTACATGTTTCTATTTCTTACGATATTATTCAGTATATCGATAACTGTTAACTTAATACGGGAGTATTACTAACGTAACCCGCCAGCTTGGAATTTAGTTCACAACTGACAATTTACATGTTTACCCCAAGTTACATTGACACGAGATGCGCTGTCTCTTTCTTGCACTAAAAACTTACCATGGAGTGAAAGAGAACAGAAGTGATCCGTGATTGCAATTTATGCAACTATGTACACTAGCGCTGCCAGTGGTGAGAATGAGAACTAAGTGTCTGATTTTATTGCTATATTGTGCTGGTACGTGCATTTAACGTTAGATGGCGCTGAGAATAAATGAGTGTTAAGTTTATAGATCATTCGTCAGAGGGAGGCGTGATCGGATGACGGATGATCTATGAACTGAATGTTATAACTGTAAGTTTTGAAAATTGACAAATTTTATTAAAAGAAACTTGGTTTCGATGATTAATGAAACATTCTTATTATGAATACTGCCATCACACTTTATCCCTAGAGGGGAACCAGACAGATTAGATCATGGTTACACATTCAGATCTTACTGAACTAAAGACCGAAAATCAGAATGTGCAGGTTATTCACAGTGTTTCCCCCCACCGCCGAGCTAATGGCACAAATCCACAAGTAGATTTTCGAAAAATTCAGAGGTGTGGGCCCGGATTCGAACCACGGACCTCACATATGTGAATTGCGGACCTTATCACTAGGCCACCATCGCTCTATTTTTTGCATGTTGTCTATGAAGAAAAATAGACTTTTAGCCCACACTTTGTGGCCACTATTCAAATAGCATCGTTTTGCATGATGATAATTTATATACTCGTACTTCTATTCTCTTTTCTTTCAACAGTCTCCTATTTTGATCTAGCTCCCACATTAATATCTGCGGAACTCACGCCCGACTTGTTACGGCTGTTATTCAAACTGGAGATGGTGGTAACTAGTCAGACATTTTATGATATAATAAAATGACTTTTCCTTTCCATAGTTTAATGACAGGAAAACAGTTTAACGTGAGAGACTTAAGGACTGTGAATTGTGGAGAATCTAAAGTCTCACTTGATTTCCGCGTCTTGTACGCACGAATTGAAAGATATCAGAAGGAGAGGAATGAGCTTTTAAGGTTTTTGATTTCAGGAGTAATTTATGTTTGTAATTTTGATTGCTTCCGTAGTGTAGTGGTTAGAGCGATGTGCTCAAAACTTAAGACGAAGAATAAAGGCTTCACTTTGTATTTGTTTTCCAAGTTTGGCTAGAACATTGCAGGCTTGAATCACATGAATTGCCCGAAAAGAATGATGATTCCGTGCTTCAGAAGGCCCGTTACGCCGTTGATCCGGCTATCATCCAAATGGTCTGGTTTCCCTCGTAAAGGTTGCGGAAGTCAGACGACAGTCTCTCCATTATAACAATCATTCTGGTTAATTCAGAATCATAGTCGTAGCGTACCCTGGCCTCCGAAGGCAATGATCGAGGTTGCAACCGAGAGAGGCGCGAGGTTGATGATGATGATGAAAACGCAGGAGTGCTACATGTTATCTATGATGCTACTAAGACATCCTCCCTCTTCACAAGTCGCTCGGCGACTGCGGCCGCGTACTATCGGCTGCGCACGCGCCGCTAACACTTCATTTCACTCTCTATGGACAGGTGCCGTGAACATTTTCTCTTACATCTTTGTAGTAGGTTACGTAACAGTATATATTTTAGAAGGTTTTAAAGTAAATATTGTACCAAAAGGTGTTCTATTAACATTTGAAATGAACGAGTCAAAACTATCAACATAATGTTAAATGGTCTTTCAATGTAGAAAATCCTATTTTAAATTGAGTATCTTAAATAACTATCTGGCATAAGACAACCGTTGTTTAAGTCAAAGATACCCCATTTTACCATGTCTATGAAAATTAGTCAATAGTCAAAAAGTTAACGGAAATTGAATAAGTATTAATTAGGAAGGTAATAGGAAAAAGCTAAGATTACAATTTTACGTGACTCTTGACTTATAATTATTATGAATTAATTAATTACCAGTCAATTTTAAACATTAGTCCGAAAATAAATGATTCTAAACATCGAAACAAAAGGTTGCGCGCGCCACTATGCAACCGCACATTTTCCCAGTGGGGATGCCGGCGCCAGCGCACCGCGGAAAAAAGTAAAAACACTGTATCGTTAGTCAATAATAACAGTCGTGCGCGCGAGTCTTTTTTCAGGCCATTTCTAATTCGGCCGCCGCCCCGGTCGGACGTGTCCCGGTAAAAAACAAAGGAAACACGGTGACGCCGGAAACTTTTACTCGTAATTGCTTTTAGTATGAAGTGACATGTTGACGATGTGTTCCGTGTGCTGATAGTAAGGCAACATGGCGCTCAAGCGCTGGGGCGGTCTGCTGCTCCTCCTCGTGATTTTGGAGGTCCACGCTTACAGTTCTAGAGGTAAGGGTTGATAATTTTTAACCGACTTCAAAAAAAGGAGGAAGTTCGCAATTCGTCTGTATTTTTTTGTGTAATGATTAGGGCTGTCGGCTAAGAAGGTTAACTCTGATAATTGTGGAATATCTATTTTTTTACATCACGCAGCCTTTTGACTAAATGATTAAGTATTAAGGTCAAAAGAAAAAGACGTGAATAATCTCATAAAAATATTTTCCAGGTGACCAAAATTAATTTAAAGAAATATCAATTCAATTAAAAATGTCCAAATTAATTCCATGTTTGTCTAACTTTAACAAAAGCCAGCGTTAAATTGGATACAAAAGATAACACGAGGCATTCGATGGTGAGGAAAACAAAAATGCTATGCCAGGATATAGAGCACATTCAAATCAAAGTAGGGCTTACATTATTACAATAGAAGGGTTAAAGAATGTTTGACGTGAAATATAATTTCGTAATACATCTATTGCTAACAAATTACTTTTTGTCCTTGACTATGAAATAATTATGAACCCTTTTGGTAAACAAAACTGTCAACAATATAAAGTCATTAGTTTCATTTAAAAAACAGGCTTTCTTCACATTTGATCTAAAAAACAAGGTTAAAGTGAACGACGGAATCTTGTCAATTTGAAAATGCTTTAGATTCGTTTACATAATCAGTTTAAGTGCTTCTATACAATGTTGAAGTGATGAGTATACATTTTCTCCCGCAATCATGTCGAATGGACCTCGTGTATAGATCACATAACCAATAATGACGTTAAATAGATGAACTCATTAAAACTTTCCCTTATAAGTGTAATAACTTCTTACTAATATATAAATTATCTAACTCGATACATACCTATGATCTTCTTAAATATAGAATAATTAATTAGATCTGATATCATTATATTATAATTATCATTCACTAGATTCAGCTGAAATAAAGAAGCTTGATGAAAAACAAATCTTATTGCAGCAGAATAAATATGTAGGCAATCGGAATCATTTTCTTCGTTGAACTTCGAACAAAATATACGAGTATGTAATGTACTTTTGTGTGTACAAAAGCCATTGAAAAAGTGAGTAATTTTTTTCTAAAATATCTCTCATCCAAATTATGAAGACTTTTTCTGCCCAGCATTGATGTTATCATTGAACTGTGGATGCTGCTGGGACTGACTTATTTTGAACATTCATTGTAGCAATTAAATCCTTCAATAAACCAGGAAGAATGTCCAACTATCACATTTCAATAACATTCCACCACCTGTTGCCGAGCTCGAGCTGAACAATCCTTGGCTTTGCTTTCGCGTTTTCACTTTTTATCCGATAACAATAATCCCAGCTGCATCGCTAATGGCGCTGCGGCTAAATAAGACGTTTTCACAAGCCATCGCGACAGCCATAGGGCTGGGTTGTAGAACAATACAAAATTATATAACTAAAATCACCTCCAAGTCTCTTTCAATCATCAAGAATCTTTATAGTCACCAAAGTCGCAGGACATATTGCGCACGTTCGCGGTCAAAAGCGCAGGAACTCTTCCTATTGCCTCGCTCTTATAGTTCGGTGAGACAGCAATCTGACACGATCGTAGATAGATCATACACAGGACCAACAGCTTAAAGTATTTCCGAGGAATGGGGATGTAAATACACCGCAAATTATTAAACTCCAGTGTATGTCACTAAAATGTGTGTCCTAGGCAATGCACTAAGGAGTTTGTTAAAAAATAATAATTTAGGAATACAGGAAACACCGATCTAATGAGCGTATAAAATAAAGGGAAAAGTTGACCAATCCTTTTGGTAAGCTGATAAATAAAGCAATTTTTAAAAAAAGTTTCATGAACAACCCTAATCAGAATATTCGCCATGAACGGCATTCTAATAACACTATCACGCTTTTCTGGCAGCCCTATTCTTGCAAACAATAAATCATCAGTAAATGAACCAGAGCAATTTGCCGGACAATACAATATTTACAATGTCGTAATGGCGTGTTGACAAGAAATATTGGTCACGAAATGCATTAGCGCGGGAAACCAATACGTTTGATAGACGGTATGATGTTAGCAACCATTAGACTAATACAGGATATGTAGTTAGATCTAAGAATTCCATTATAGTACAGTATCTTTGCGTAAAAGATGGAACTTTGTAACTGAAGCTGAGAGCTGGACTGAAGTTTGTATAACGTAATGTACATCTATAAATAGATGTAAATTACTATTACAAGTAATATTATTTGTATTTATACATTGTATTATTGTGACATACAGATGTCACATTACTACAATGTTTTATTTAATGGTTGACCAATAAAATAGAATGAAAAATGTATGTGTACATATTATAATGAATTAATTAAATAGAGCGCATTAAATAAACTCATATAGCTAATCACGAGGTAACTCCCACTGTTCAAAATTTTAAAATTATCAACATTTATAGTTAATAAATAGTCTTCAAAATTGTAGTATTTTAACGTTATAGGGAGTGAAATTCTTAGATTAAAAGACTAGCAACGCGCTAATGTAGGCTCTATTTCTTTACTATCAGGACCACCCTTATATCTATTGTTCAAGAGTACCTATAAATAATTTCTGGGCCCCAAATTAATGTGGTGTGATCTTAAAGTCGATATAAACTTACTCTAGAACTATGCTTGCCTTAGTTTTGAGGTCATAGAAGTTATAGCCATAATAGCTTGATCTTGCACATGATAAACACAGACTTACAGTAGCTCTTTTAACGTGGTCATGCTAACTTTACCCGAGCATTTCCTTTTCTGTGATATTATATAATAAGTATTTATAATCGTTTTATATGTAATCGATTTCATCACGTAGGCTTTTAAAAATCGAACAATTTTTTGTCTACTTTTTACCTGTCACCAAAAATCTTACTTAAAAATTACATAACATGCAAATTATAAACTAAAAATATATCATAATTACCTTAAGCCCTTTTATCGTGCGTAATTAGTTGATACTAGAAAGCCCAAGTTCAGTACTCGGGTCGGGCAAAATATGTGACAAGATAATCACAAGTAAGCAGCCTCTAAGTAACCATAAACTTCAGTTAAGTTACTCTGCAAGTCGCTGGGAGCAGGGTGCTCTGGCATAAAACTTAATTAGCAGTTTCGTTACTGTACTTAAGTGTAAGTTCAATGTTGCTTACAAAATATCTATAATGATTTTAATGATGTAAGTTTTCGATTAAATATACACACAGCGCTAATATTTTTATTGAAAAGGTTAGCACATTTTACCTCACTACAATATCAAACCAACTCGTTCTTAGAACCCGATAGGAACAAATAATTTATCCACATTGAATAAATCCATCTCGTCTAGGTACAGGAAATTTTAACGAATGATAACTACTTAGATCTTTATTAGAAACCTACTAGTCTGCCGTCCAAAAGTTTGCTATAACTAAATCAAACAAAATTCTTTAAGCATATTGTTTCAAATGAAAAAAAACCCTTCCCATGCAGACAAACACGTCAAACGAATTCTTTGATTAAGTTTTAATTCAAGTCCGTGTCGAATTTACCTTCGGAAACAACATAAACACCGCTTCAGTTACCGTTATTACGCCATCGCCATCTTTGAGGAAAGCCAAAAAGACGAAGAGATCTAATTCGATCACTTCTGACGTCATCAGATCTATTGATCAATTTCTCGGTGTTCGGCTCGCAATGTCACTGTCGAGTTGAACCATTGTTTTGTTATTGAACTAACTGCGATCGAAAGTTTTGTCAGTCAGGCTTTTTTGGAGTTTCATCGTATGCATACGTCGCCGAGGATTGGGCTGGATGGGAGAGGCCTATGTCCAGTAGTGGACTGCTATACGCTGATGATGATGATGATACGTTAACGTGGCATCACGTAATAATAAACGTGACATTTGAAATTAAACTCTCAGTTTCTAGTGAATATTTGTGTTGGGACGAGAAAATTATTTGATTTACCAAGTCACTACCTGAAAAGTTCCGTGAGAAAATGATTATATAGTTATCTATTCTTAATGTAACAAAAAACCGGAATGCATACCAATGCTATAATAACTCACGAAATTACACTGTTCACCAAATTATTACAATAACAACATGCATCATATTACACAATATGACATAACTCTACTTCCGAGACATTAGGTAACGTTAAACCAATTTGCGGTTTAGCAAAATTAAGGTTCGAAGCTGGGATCTAAGTGGCACAAAACTATCGTTTCACCGATGCCAAATTTAAGACATTTCGACGAGTTTCTAAGATTGTTGGATGATTGTAGAACCGATTGGATCCACTTTCACGTTCAATATCGTACACTTTGTTGCAAAATAAATTATGTGCATTAATTCGCCAGTTACCATACTATTGCCTATGTAATAGTTTTTCAATGGGCCATAAATATATCTGCGGTTTGCGCCGCTGATCAGGAAATGGAATGACTGTTATTAAAGCCTTCCGACTTATTGGAGGGAAAGTACGAATCCTATTTACGTTCAATAGATAGATAGTAGATTTTTCTTTGTCAACTGCAAATTATTTACTCGTACGTATTTAATTTAAAACGAATGACGGACGTGACAACATCCACCGTTTGGATTGGTCATGGCCTCGTTAAATTGTAACATGAAAAATAATTTTCAATTAATTATTTTGTCGTTTTAAAGAGCAAAAAGTTTAAATACAAAGCAAAAGAATTTCAGATCCGAAGATTAGTAAAAAGATGCACATGGTTCGGTCTTTAAAGAGTTTCCTTTTATCGATTTTGCGACTCAAGATCAATATAAATAGATGCTAGTTATAGCAGTTCCTTATGAAAGGTTGTAAGTATATACCATAATAATAAAAAGCGATAGTACCTAGCTTAAAACACTTTAAAACAACAATATATACATACCAAAGTTCAATATCACATACACCATCCACTCGATGTAATGTGTAAAAGTAAAAGTAACGCATCGGACGTAACTCGACACGGCAACCTTGACCGGCGCGTGCGCAGCCCATTAGCACCAGACAGGGCTGACAAACCAATGAAAACAGATATAAAGCGTTAGATATGGGATCTATAAACTCAAACTCAAAAACTCAAACTCAAAATATTCTTTATTTATATAGGTCTCTGCAAGGCACTTATAAATCGTCAATAAAATAATATTGCAATAGAATGACTCGACCACCGACTTCGTAAATGCAGTCATCTACCGAGAAGAAGCGGCAAGAAACTCGATAGTTGCTCTTTTCAATCGCCAATTTTTACAATTTTTGTCTGTACAATTTATAATAGCATGCTCGTACGTGTACCAGGTCATATAGTAAAATCCTTCAAGTAAAAAAAAAAAAAAAATATATATATATATATATTTAACATGAATAGATTGAGTCCCAGTCGACCAGTCCCCAAAGGCGGCACCTGTTCACAAGTATGACGTATGTGTCAGCCATCATCTCACTCAACCATTTTAGAGGGAATGAAATGACCCGCCACATAGCGCCACCACCCCAGAGACATTATAGTGAGCATGACTACTGAGACCCAGGCCATCCAATTATCAAATGGAATGCCAAAATTAAAATTAAAACTACACTATATAACCCAGTGAAGGTACATAATACTTCCAAAATTATACAATGGCAACGGTTTTTTTGTTTACAGAACATTTTTACATATTACAGATAGAATAACATTCTAAGTTAAAACAAACATTGTCTAGTAATAAAAAAGAAATAATTAAAAAAGAACAAAATTGGAACAATATACTACACAAAACTACACTACATTACATACATAAAAATAATGTCAGCGTGAAAAGAAAGCAGAAATGGCAAACAGGCCAGCACACCAGTAGCTACAGTCCTCCATCGTTCAGGTAGTCTTCAACCTTATAATACCCTTTTTTCATTAAACTTGATTTAATATAAGACTTAAACTGATGTAAGGGTAAGTTAACAATATCTAGAGGTAATTTATTAAATACTTTTATGCTTAATCCAATGAAGGAATTTCCAATCTTTTGAAGTCTAATGTTTGGGATAGCAAGCTTATGCCTATTTCTTGTATTAAACCTATGGCAATCCGACTTTTTTGAGAACTGTTCGAGATTTTTGCGAACATACATAACACAATCAAGGATGTATTGTGATGGTACAGTTAATATATTTATCTCTTTGAATACTTCCCTTAAAGAATCACGAGACTTGAGGCCATAAATAGCACGGATAGCTCTCTTCTGCAGTATAAATATATTGTTAATGTCAGAAGCCGAGCCCCACAAAAGCAACCCATACGACATAATACTGTGGAAGTAACTAAAGTAAACTAACCTAGCTGTTTCCACGTCAGTCAGAATTCGAATTTTTCTTACTGCATACGCAGCTGAACTAAGTCTCCTAGCTAAAGCAGTGAGATGAGGGCCCCATTGCAATTTAGAATCAAGTGTTATTCCCAGAAACACTGTCGAATTGACAATTTCAACAGCTTCCCCATTGATAGTAATGTTGGGAACAACGTGACGCACATTAGGCATGGCGAATTGAACACATTTGGTTTTCTTGGTGTTTAGTAGTAAATTGTAACAGTAAACCATTGCAAAATGAGCGAGACCGAATTACTTACATCGTCAAATAACTTTTTACGTCTATCAACTTTGAATATAAGAGAAGTATCATCTGCGAATAGAACGGTTTCACAAAGGTTCTCTGAATAATAAGGAAGGTCATTGATATAAATTAGAAAAAGCAAAGGCCCCAATATCGAACCTTGGGGAACGCCCATAATTAGAGGAGCTCCTGCTGAGTCTACCTCATTTACATTCACTCTTTGAATCCTGTTGGAAAGATATGATTGTATTAAATTCAGCGAGTTGTCTGTTATACCGTAATGCCGCAACTTCATCAACAATGTCTGATGATTAACGCAATCGAAAGCCTTTGATAAATCGCAAAAAATTCCTATAGCATCTTGCTTATTATCCCAAGCGTCAAAAATGTGTTTAATGAGTGCCACTCCGGCATCAGTGGTGGATTTACCTCTAGTGAATCCATACTGATTAACGTGTAGTAACTTGTTTAACTTAAAATGAAGCAACAATTGATTAAATATAATTTTTTCAAATATTTTACTTAATGTTGGTAAAATCGAAATTGGCCTGAAATTGGTTGGATCACTTTTTTCTCCAGATTTAAATAATGGAATTATTTTACTATGCTTCATTAAGTTTGGAAATTGTCCATCATCAACACATTTATTAAATACAACAGCCAAAAGGGGTGCTATGGATGGAATTATATTTTTGATTATATCCATGGAAATTCCCCATAAATCCTCAGTTTTTTTCATATTTAAATCTTTAAAAGTTTTACAAATGGTATCGGGATTGATATGTGTAAAATCAAAGGAGAGTGAGCACTCATCCACACAAGATTTGAGAAGAGATTGAGCAAGATGTGGGCTAGAGTTTAATTTACTAGTAGTCGTGGCTGGTATATTAGAGAAAAAAGATTCAAATGCATTTGCCACGTCAACATCGGACTTGTGTCTAATACCTCCTATATCTAATGAGAACTTGTTATCTCGTGTTTTATTTTTACAAGTCTCTTTATTTATAATTTTCCAAGTAGCTTTGCTCTTGTTATTGGCTTTCATTATTTTATCTTTGATGCAATTTGATTTTGCTACTGCGCATACTTTTTTAAATAATTTTGAATATTTTTTAACTAATTCTGCAATAGCAGGGTCATTTGAATTTGCTTTCAAATCATATAATTCAAATAACCTCCTTCTACTTCTGTAAATGCCAGGAGTAGCCCAGTCACTAAATTTAGCCTTATTTATGTCAACTTTAATTTTTTTTTTAGTAAAGATACTAGCGAACTCTTTTTCTATAACATTGAAAAGGTTTTCATATAATTGATGTCCATCTTTATCAAGATCTAATTGTATCATGGATAATTTACTGACAACACGATCTTTAAATTGTTGTCTACGGTTGGCAGTAACAGGTCTACAAACAATAGTCGATGGAGGATGGGCAAAACGGGACTCAAATACGGCCAACTGGCCGCTGTGATCAGAGTTAATAAAATTGATTATACGTTTTTCTAAAACTTTTTCATTACAAAAAATATTATCTAAACAAGTAGCTGATGTAGGTGTTACTCGTGTTGGTTCAACAAAAAGCGGGTGCAAATCAAAAGATTGGAAAAGATTGAGAAACCTACCAGAGTTCTGTGTGATTAAAATGTTAATATTGAAGTCACCACACACGATTATCTTCTTACTGGAGGAGCATAATCGTCGTAAAACATCCTCCATAACAATCTCAAATTCATTATAATTAGACGATGGAGGTCTGTAAACACATACAACAATGTGCCGCCCTACCTCTACACACGCAATTTCTATAGTTCGTTCCACGGAGAGCGAGACGACATCTTTACGTTCTTTAAATTCTATAAAATTTTTCAATAATATTAGTGACCCACCCCTTATAGCCGTTGCTCTCGTGAACGAACTACCGATCTTATAATTATTTACGTTCAAAATTAATTCATGCTGTTTTAACCAATGTTCACTAATGCAAAGAATGTCAATATTCTGATCATTTAAATACAACTCTATTTCAAGTTCCTTGCCAGTCAAACCTTGTATATTTTGATGAATAAGGTAAAAACAATTGTTATTTTTATAACGTTCATTACCTGCCCTAAACTTGCTAGAGTGATCCTCTATTGTCTCAAGATTAAATTTAAATGATTATTTGGAACAAAGTCCAAAGATTTTTTATGTAAAATATTATTAATATTGAACGCTAACAAAGTAGCTATGTCAGATTTAATTTTATAAGGCAAATAAAACATTTTGCCAGTCACTGTAAATTTATAATCAATAAATTTGTTTGTGTCAAAAAACACAAACTTGTCGCTATGACTAAAAGTAAAATTGTATAAAGAAGTATTCAATGTATGAATACTGTTATTTTGTTCATCTGTATAACACCTGGAAAAGGGAAAGGCACATAAAAGAATTTTTTCTACAGCTATTTCAGATAAAGATGAAAGTGAATTAATTATCTCCCTTTTGCAGATGTTCAGTCCATTTCCAATCATTAACACAATGATTGCGTTACTATCAAAATTATTAGATATTATTTTATTTACAATTTGCTCAATATGAGCACCTGGCATACAATTATTTATAATTTTATAATCTAATTTATTATGTAGTAGTGGCCCATAGCCAACACCAAAGCCATCAGAGAACACATACACATCCTTTTTGTCCTGGGAAATATGATTACACATTTTTATAGAAGAACCTATTTTACTTGATAAATCTAACAAGAGCGGTTGATTGCTATCAACATAGTGCTCATTGACATTGCACATTTTGTAAGAAGAATCTATTTTACTTGATAAATCTAACAAGAGCGGTTGATTGCTATCAACATTGTGCTCATTGTCATTACCCTGGTTTACAAGTTTTTCCAAGGCTAACACTTGCTCTCTTATTTGGATTGTTGCAGCAGAGTATTTGTTTGTCATAACTTCTAATGACCTCTGCAACTTTGAGCATTCAAAATGGAGCTCCTGAGTTTCAATTTTATGCCGTAACCTACTATCTTTCAATTTATTACTATAAAGTTCTAAACTGTCTACTAAGTCAGCACGTTGCTTTCTTAAACTTACATTTTTTTTAAAACGTTTCTGTAGTTTAACTAACTTTTCTGTTTTCTTTATAAATTTTGTTATTTTACAATATTTTTTAATTTTATTTCTGCTATTCATTACATTCTTACATTTATTTTTATTTAAAGTAGGGACTTCAACAACAGAATGCCCTCCCGGTGACTCGAGCAGCTCCTCAAACAGCGTCTGGGTATGCAATGCTGACTGGCTCAGCTTCTCCTCTTCAAGATGTTGTATCGTGTTGGATGCATCACGTAGGTCACCCTCGAGTTCGCTGATTCTAGACAGAGCACGTTCAAAGGTAACACTGCATTCATCAAAGTTTTTAACTGTTTCCAAGAGCTGCTCCCGTTCACCAAGAGTATCCGTGAGATGGGCATGTAGTGTGGACAATTCACATTTCAATTGGGAGTTTTGAGATATTATTTTCAAAGATTCAATCTCATTGTCGCTGTGTTCCTGAAGGAGTTGACTATTTTCTCGCTTTAGTTCAACAATCTCTTGCAGGGCCCTTTTTAATTTATATTCCAAGTCTTGGGTTGTAGCCTTTCTGGTCATCATCTTGAAAAGTTTCTTTTAAATCTGGAAATGGTAAAAATTTAGTGTACAACAGTTGTCAGAACAACGGAACAGATAGGGTTTTCTGCAGTAATATGTTACTAACAAATACTAACTAATGATGGTAAAACAAAGAAAGTAAGCTAGCATATACCTAGTAGTGATTGACACAATGAAATATACAAATTTTCAATTGTTATTGTATGTTTAAAGAAAGAAATAAAGAACAACAAAGTTTTACAGTTAAAGTAGGGTAGACCAAACAAAAAAAAAGATAATTAATAACTGCTGTTTATAATGTTTGTACATGTAAATTACACTTAGATATCTGTTTCATGAGTGCAAGTGTACAGATTGTGTTATTTGCCTCAAGTTGTCTGAAATCAATCAACCCAATTTCTTTTGAACTGGATGTGATTACAACATAGGCACTTTGCACTTTTATTCAACAAATGATATATTACGATTCGGTAAGTTAAATATACTTGTAATGCTTTGTCTCTTTGTTACGAGTTTATATAACAACAAACTCTAAATGATTAAGTTGCTTCAGCGTAAACAAAGATATAACCTAAAATAAATTACTGGTGACATTTATTATTTAGATATTATTGTAGAAATGATAATTAATCCTATTCTATATGTTTGATAGACCTAAGAGGATAGATATAAATTATTAGAAAGATTACTCCCCCGGTACCTAATTCCGTTGTACTTTGAAGTTGGTCGTTTGACAGCCGGCCGGCGAGTACAGGTCAATCCACAATCTTGTTTATACTGCACGCCCACTGCTTATAACACTAATCCTGGATATTTATCCACTTTAGACACAAAATACACGTGTTGTATGTTTTATTATCACTTATTTCCTATTTAATTTAAATAAATTTTATGAGGCTAGAAATTTGACGTCCATTGACCAGGGTTGCCGGGGTTATAGGGGATCATCATAGGAATCCCATGGATATCAAAAACAAACGGGATATGGGCCTCCAAGCGCACTTTGTTCGAGACCTGATGCAAGCAATACTTAAATAAATAAGTTTCTTGGACTCACACTAATACGGCATTTGACGGACAAATCAAATCACCCACTTTTATTAGACAAATGTCAAAACCGTACCCTTGTAGGAATACTGAATTGTGACGTCACATACTCCATTAGTTTCAATTAGCTGTAATAATTTGATAAAAGCTCAATCGTAAATGTTGAATAAAAAATTGTGCTTAATTTTTGATTTCATCTTTAATGTTAGAATATCATAATTTATTTCGTACACAGTGGATTTGTAGCCAGGGTGAATCTGTGTGTGTGATAATGAACAATCGTTGCATGTCAGAGTCACTTTTGTTAATCCTATAAAAAGTTAATGTCAACAACTGCACAGAAGTCGCAGATATTGTTTTAACTGATATTAAACGCTATGGGTAATAGCGTTTAATATCTCTAATTATTTATCGGTAAGAACAAAATAAAATAAAAATAAAATAAGAGCACAGCAAAACCCACAGCAAATATCGTTTCATTACAGGGCTCCGTTTTTTTAATCTTATGCATTTTAACATTGTCTTTGTTTCCCGCATTGCAATACTCATCGGTTTGCTTATAAATAAGTTAGATCATAAATCTACGTATATTAAGATACAAAACAATAGTCGGATAAGTCGGGTCGGGTCATTTTCACTCGTACCAAGTCACGGATTACAACGAAATCAAGTTCTAGGAAATCATTCGTAGAAAGCATCGCTGAATTAGCTCTGACCATGTCTCGTCAAGACATTTTATTAGGATTGCTAATTTACTAGTCGTGCGTTCCATGGTTCGACTAAGGTACAGCAAATCAATAAAGGAAATAAATAACTAAACCGTATGACTTTGTATGGTGACCGAAAATTTACATCTCGAGCTTCTCCGTGCTTCTTACGGCACGTTAAGCCGTAGGTAGGTAGGGCCATCCCTCTACGATCGTGGCACATTGTTATCCCGCCGAACTATGAGAATGCAGCTTTGCTTGCCCATTCATTTGTGCACTATAATATCCTACGTTTGCTCATGCCTCATCGTGATTTCGGTCGTCATCATGGCCGAAAACTGACGGAAGGGTAATATGACTTTAAAGTTAGACTATAACTTAATGTGTGGAGCAGCCAGATTCGCATCAAATGGGTTCGCAGGTTCTGATACTGATATACCTACTCACTATGTCCTCACTCATAGTCCGGAACAGAAATGTGCCTGTCCTAAAATACCATTGACGAATAGGGAACGAGAGATTTGTTATACGATATTTTAAATAAACAGCGTCTTGGCAATTTAGGCATTGATCAGCAATCATAGTTTTAATTCGCCGTAGAACTAATTCTACATTAGCATACAATATTTATCCGTTCACTGTTTACTATCAATCGAACAATAGGCATCTTTTCACAATTTCACAGGTTCAAATCATTTCCCTGCCGCGGCAAAAAACTGTAGGAAAAGTTCAGCTCTTTGTTTATCAGACCGGAATAGTTTTTTTAGATTCTGCGTATTGATTCACAGAAGCTTGTGCGTGCACTTTCATTGATGATTGATTGGAACATGTATCAATCGGCTGTCAATTGATGTAACTTACCTTTGATCTGTGATATATCCACAGACGAGAGCCAATTTCACCATCATCATCATCGTCAGAGGAGCTCGATGGTGCAGTGGTTAGTGCGCTCGGCCTGAGATTGCAAAGTTAAGCAACTTTCGCACAGGGCAGTCATTGGATGGGTGACAAAAAATTACATCTCCAGCTCCTCGGTGCTTCGGAAGGCAAGTTAAGCCGTTGGTCCATCGCCTGATTTCTTTTCGGCCGGGTAAGATTGCTGTCCCACCGAACTATGAAAATGAGAGAATATAAAATGCACCTACGCTTGCGCACTCGATAATGTACTATAATATATCCTGCATACCTGACCGATCGTAACATCCAAATATTAACTGACCATACATTTCACAGTTGGATTAACAAGAAATCGATATCCACTCTTAGTTATACTAAATCAGCTACGTAATATAATAATGCGGAAAATGAAACTGAGTAATGAAATAATACCAATCTCGATGTAATCCACCGCTCGGTAGTAATTCTAGATGGCATTTTCACGGCTTTCACTCAGGGGTCATGGGTTCGATGCCTGCCCCAGCGGTAATCTCAATCCGAACAATCGATGGGTATTTTGTGCATCGTAAAAACATTCCGTGTTTGATTTTAATTAAATTGTCACGCTATGACGCCGTTGCGTTTTGTAACCGAGATGTAAGTGATGAGACTGTTTTTTGTTATGTGGGCTTTGTATTAGGTGTTTGCATGGTACGAATAATTTATTCATAGCTTGTAATGAGTCGTGTTTGTGGTAGTTTTTGTCGCTATTATTATCCTCACACTGCTCATGTTATGGTAAATGGGAAATTGTACTGCTAACAAAAATGTTCGTAATAAAATCAAAGACAGCTAAGGTAAATGTTATGATTGAAATACATAGGGCAAATACTTTTAATAATAAGTGCATTTTTGGTTTTGACCGGGTACCTATTTGTCGGAAGTTTGTGTTTCTTCTTCTTCTAAATCTTTTGTTTATACTAGCTCCTAAGATATTGACTCAACTCTGCCTGAAGGCAAGCAAGAGGTACCCCTATTGCCATATAAAGGATGTGGGCCTATGTCCGATCTTTTAGCTAAAGTAACTACACTCAGTATAAATATATATCGTTGTTCCCTTCTGCCTGACGCACTCCCTGCACTATGTTCTGTGGTTACATCATACGTAAGGTCCCGGGTTCAGTGCGGTCTGTGGTCATCTTGCATCACGCCACGTGCGTTACTTGCTCTCAACCGCAGAGAATGTGGGGTAGACAGAAAAAGACTACGGCTATCTCGTTTTACTTTGGGTGTTAAGATGAGTCAATCAATATTTGGTGAAGAATAAAATATAAGCTAAAGAAGAGCTTAAAAGTATTACTTTAGAAAAAACCCTTACATAAAAGTAAAAAGTGATTTTCACACAAAATACTTGTTGTATTTGTACATCAAAAAATACGAAACAAAACAAAGAACAGGCTTTTGTTTTTTTGTGTTCAAAAGTACGGAAATCGTTGATTTAATTTAAAGGATGGGTCGGTTTGCAGTAGACCTATTTCAGGGTCCCACTTCTGCTACACTACTCGTGATGTGTTCCGGCGTTGACCGCTTAATGTGTTGTCATTACGTTTTCTATATTGCATTATCCGATTGATTGAAAGTTCAACAGTTAATACTAATAGATTATAAGGTCGATAACTGTAAGTAATGTTGATGATGGAAAGGCGATCACCAATCCGAGCCGAAGACTTCGATATTATTATGACCGGGTACACACCGGAACCATTTGATCAAAAAGCCTATCATCATCAACAGCCTGTCGCAGTCCACTGCTGATCGTGGGTCTCCCCCGGATGAGGGGTTATCCCTATAGTTTCGCTACTTCCCATCGTCAAAACATTAATATAGACTTTTGAAACTTACTTTTATATTAACACAATGATTTTGGTAAATATACATATTTGGTCCATTTTATTCACGATGGTAAACGAAGGAGCAGCCCCTATCGCCATGGCAACGGATGCGGCACCATCATCATCTCTAAACATCGCTATATTATAGGACCTTAAATGATATCAAAACAGGTGATCTAGCCAAATTACCACTTTGACTATTTGTCGCTATCGCTATTATCGCTCCTTTTTTCTTCATCCCGCTCACCTGTGTGAGCTAAGTGAAGTATCTACTTCGTGTGCGGGATAGCAATATTAGTCGAAGCGATGTCGATTTCGAAATGGCAACTTGGCTAGACCACCAGAGCCCGTAGCCAAGATGCCACTTTGACGAATTCGCCATACGCTTTCGTCGCGACTTATATTGCCATCCCGCACACGAACTATTTATGTGAGCGGGATGGAGATATAAGTCGCTATGAAAGCGTATGGCGAATTCGCCAAAGTGGCAACTTGGCTAGACCACCAGTACTACCAACAAACAAAGTGCCAACCAAAACAAAACCCCGGCGACTGCAGTGAAAATGCATTCCTGCGCGTGCGCAGTACGTGAGCGTTTCTCGGGTTGCGCAACCGCGCTTGTTATTCAATGGGGTTTATTTACACCTGTAAGGCGGTATGGGTTCGGGTCCATGGTGGTCGTGTCTTTGTATGGTGGAATTTTCCGAGCATTTATGACTAAGAGAATCGATGGCGGAAATTAGTTTTAATAAAGTAAATAAAATCATCAAAAGAGAAGAGAGAACCAGCAGATTTATGTAATAAATTAACAAATAATTAAAGTTGTAGAAGTTATTTCGTTTATTTATGTTGATAAAAAACTGTAGGAAATACTCAACAACCTACTTACGATCAAATCGACTTCTCAAAGTTCGTATCGGAAGGAAACAGCTTAAAAAGAAAAACATAACTTTCCGTAACAAGACTGGAAAAGAGCTTTTGTTAAATCTTTTATTTCTCTAACAAGAAAAGTAATAAAAATAAACAAACCACTTTATAAACAAAAGAAACATTTGATTTCCCATAACCAGAGTATCCAGCAACATAACATTTTACGATGGATATTAATTCAATAAATCTCGACTAACAACCTCCATCTATCATGGCAAACATTCTATTTACTAGACAACCAGCATTTATAATTTAATTAACTTTAACAACGTTTATTGTCACTTCCTTCCATAATGTAAATACGATACCGATCTGCATTTTCTAGTGAACGAAAGTAAAAGGTAGCAGGTTCGATGCCGGCCGGAAACGCGGTAGAAAGAGACAGTGGCACGATTTTCCGAGCATGCGCGGGAGTCGACGAACTGCGAATAAACGTGATGGCATAATGATAACGCTCAGGGCTGGCGCTTAGTAAATGTACTCGGTGTTAAGCTAAAAAGGTTGTTTAATTAACTAAATCGAAAGTATGCATTAGTTTCTAGAGGGATTACTCATTTATTTATTTGTACAAAGTGGGTAGTCTCAATAGAAGGGCTCAATAAATGCCAAATGCGTATTAGTTATCAGAAAAATGAAACAAATTTTGCTTAAACATAGTGGCTTTATGGTCTAGTAACCATTTAGGCGTTTAAGCTCAAATGAAGCTAAAGAGAAATATACATTAATGTGTTTAAAGCATGTGTAGATTACGTGTTACGTTATATGCAATAGAATGATATCGATCCCAGATTGGGACTAGAATCTAAGAAACGTTGCATTATTCAAACTTCATATTACCAAACATAAAAATAGTGTCCAACAATTAATCAAGTAATTTGACAACCCTGATCTCATTACATTGTAGATATGCGTAACAAATGCTGTAATTAATACCTTTGAGTTATTTATAGCGTTACAAAACTGAACATAACATTATTCTAACAGAACGCATGTTGTGTTAACATAAACAAATAGATTCATGAATAATAACTTCCATTTCCTAATTGGAACAAATGACTAACTCGTTCCCACTTTAGTATGGTTCTTGTTATAAAGATAATAATACAATTTTTTATTCAAAAAAACTTTTTTACTCTCAAGTCACATTTTTTATAGTGCCTATTAGTAATTTAATTACTCGAGCTATAGTGTCATTAAACTGAGGAGGTCAGCTAAATATTTTTAATCATGGTCCAAAATTTATAATGCAATCGTACCTATAATGCTATGCTCAAATGGGAGGTAATTGAATTATTACTCTATTACCATTGCAAAAGCTATGATATTAGAATGGCAAATGATAACAGTATTATTTATGTTATTTAATTTAACTATTAAATTACATAATTTTTTATTAAACAATAAATTGAACTCTTTGAGAGGAAAGCGTGTGTAATGCTTGTATTTCTATATGTTCCTCCTTCCTGTTTCCGTTCAAACTGATACATACTACACAGAAAAGGTGACAAACTTGGTATATTAGAAAGCGTTTACTTGTTACTTAATGAGCTTTTAATGGTCATCTGTTACATACGCGTATGACAGATGAGACAGTGTCTTTGACACAAAGTTCTTTTTGTGGCGATACTTCAATAGGTATCACTTAAAATTCTTGACCGCATTTCTGTGGGAAGGGAAACTTCAACAAATTGTAAGTTATGTTAAAAAGTCCAACCAGTAAACCTTGGGAACATAACTATAACAATAGTTAAATATAATTAATTTATGACTAAAGGACGAGTTGTACAACAAAGCTACTCACATATCTACTACGAATCATTTTAAAGATCACTTACAGAGTGCAAGTATTTTATACAAGACATTTAAATTCTTAAATCTATCCAAGTACATATACTAATATATAAAGCTGAAGAGTTTATTTGTTTGTTTGTTTGTTTGAACGCTCTAATCTCCGGAAGTACTGGACCTATTTGATTTTTTTTTTGTGTTGGATAGTCCATTTCACGAGAAAGGCTTTAGGCTATTGGAAATCGTAATCCATGCGGACGGAGTCGCGGGCGACCGGCTAGTACGAGTACTTCACTACATAGTACATATAAAACAAAGTCGCTTTTTCTGTCCCTATGTGTGTTGTATGTCCCTATGAACGCTTAAATCTTTAAAACTACGCAACGGATTTTGATGCGGTTTTTTTTAATAGATAGAGTAACTCATGGGGAAGGTTTTTATGTATAATATCATCCATTAAATAGTGGACAAGTACCACGGGCGAAGCCGGGGCGGGCCGCTAGTATATGTAAATAACTCGTAATATAATACAGCTTGAGAGTTTATTAGATAATCTCAGGAACTACTGGTTCGGATTAAAAAACACTTTTGGTGTTGGATAGGCCAATTAACGAAGAAGTCTTTTAGGTAAAATACAATATGTGTGCGGAAACCGGAACCCTCAGCGACGAAATCGCGGGCGGCTGCTAGTATTTCATATTTTTTGTAGTAGGCCAGATCAAATCTTTCTGTATTAAAATCCAGAGCAAACTACGAGACGTCCTTTTTTTCCCACCAAAACAGCCCATAAAAAGCCGGTGAGCTACAAAAACTACTTCCCAAAAACCTTGTGCGGTGTAAAAGTGATTATGTGGATTAATCGCCGGTGGCGTAACCGGCTTTCTTTGCGGACAAAAACGCGGTTACGTCGAGTCGTGGCGTATTGACAAAATACAAGATGGAAACCACAGAGAGTTGAGACTTGTAGGAAGATACAATTTGGGCATAGGTTAAGTTGAACTCACCTGCGATTACTAAAGTAAATAAAATTTTCATTTTGAGCTCCTTATTGCTTCAGAAGGCACTTTAAGTCGTTGGTCCTGCGTCTGATTTATACGGTTGTGTCAGATTACTGTCACCACTATGAGAGAGAGAAATGGCCCTATAACCAGAGATGTACTTTTACATTTGACAAAATTTTCTTAACATTTTTAGTCGCCTAAATATAACTTTTTATGAGTATCAGGTTAAAGTTTGTAACAAGAATGCAAGTTACCCAATCTAAAGTATCTTTCCAACAACGCTTAAAGTCATCAGGAATGCAATAAAAGTGCTATTGTTAGGTACCCTTATACATCGTTTCTTCAGCACAAAGTATGACGATATTAGAAAACAGATTTGGGAGCGAAACTCCTCTTGAAATAAATATAAGAGTAGGTATAAATATTTACAAGGGAACCAGAATTAGATCTACAGTGTGTATTTTTCTTGAGCAGAAGTAACAAATATTCATCTTGCGCGTTCCAAGTATGTATTACACAAATTAAGCAATACAATTCGAATCAAAATCTTCTCAAGTTCTCAGCTTTCGCAGGCTCCTACTCCAAATAGAGCTAGAACAATATTTGGCGCCATAACCCGCGGTTAGTCGGCAGCGCTTACGCAACAGTTACGTGTGCATCCGGCCTGTTACTTTAACCCGTGTTTAACTTTTGTTCAAACTGTGATATGTTGCGACTTGCGAGGTGTTATTATGGTAATATATCTAAGGCATTACGGCTGAATAGCGTCGTATTTTTTATACGTGTAGTGGGTATGGTGTGAATTATCTGTTAAGTTGAGAACAGCGTGGTTGTTAAGTGGTTATATTTTATTTTTTCAATTACGTTAATAGCAAAATGCTTGTTCTACTCTATTAAATTTTATTATTCTAAGCATTCCGATAAGAACAGATAATATATCTAGCCTGGGAACTTAGCGTGTGATAATAGTATCCAGATTCAGAGACCGTGCGTAAGATGGAGAAGGAAAACCTCTCTAACATTATGGCAGTCACTCAGTGAGTGAATTACCGCAGAAATTATTACATTGATTAAGCTCCTACTTCCTTCTTTGGCCCAGTAGAAGTATTTTTTTATTGGCGTTGGCGCTATGTATTTCTATCAAGACAACTGGAGCAAGTGCCAAAATCCAACTCGCATAGAATGGACAAGTTCCACTTTTCCAAATACTTGACCTGCCAAAAGCGAGTCACGACCACATCACCGCGTTATCTGAAACCCGTCATGTCGGACGATGCTATCGCTCGGAAGCGCCAGACTAATTGCTTGAAAGAGATTTTATGATAACAAACAGCATTGGCAGGTTTTAGCGATTGGTATTTATTGGTCGCTAATTACTATGTTGTTTTGCTTGGGTGGTAAGTGGGCTGGTAGACAATTTGTTTGGAGTATAAGAAGTAATTTAATGTTGGAGCTTTTGGCACGGGTGCGTTTGCGTTTGATTCCGGATTTTATTGGGTATATCTGCCGAGTGTGGTTTGCCGGAATAGAGACTTCATAATATTCCACTTTTTAAATCTATACCAATAAAATGAAGCTGAAAAGTTTGTTTGTTTGAACGCGCTAATCGCAGGAACGACTGAGATGAGAAAAAATATTATTGAGTTGAATAGCCCTTTTTTCGAGGAAGACTTTAAGCTATAGTATAACACTATGTGTGCAAAAACCGAAACCCACGCGGATAGAGTCGCGGGCGGCCTTTAATAAAAAAAATAACTTTGTATGAACAACCCAGGCGATAAGATTGCAACTACAATGCTAGTTCATACAAGCACACAAATCTTTGTAATGTTTACAGATTGACCCAAGAGACCTTTGACATTGTAGTTGACTTCTGAACCACCAAATCGCTGTCGATCTACTTATATAAATGGAATCCACTTTGTCTGCACACAGTTTGAGACGACGACTGTAATCTGAAGTTTACCAGTTGTATAGTATAACAAGTCGTAGGTTAGATCTGGCAAAGTTTGTTTCTGTCAGTTCAGTTACTATCGTCCTGAGTATAACATATCCAAAAAAATCCACAGTCTCAGGTGCTATATATAGCCAGGATATGTCCAAAAGTGCCATACATGGACATTTACTTGATATTAATAATCCAAAATAATTGGCTATTAAAAATTAAAATATTATTTTTCTATTTATGTTTCAGACCTCTGACTTCCGGAGGCTAATCATACACGTAATTATATACCATGCATCCAAACGTCACATCGGAATCTAGTCTCGAATCCTGCCCTTAGAATCCCAACAAACAATAGTTACCTAACCCGCTATCGGGACATCAAGTGAAAGCGGATCAGGAGCATCGCCGATGACCCTCGATACGTCTGATGGATCGCCGCTGTTCCGCTAAATTGTATTCAAATTGATTTTATCTGACGCGATTTGCCTCGGGCGGTTGATGCTGTAGATGCTGTACCTACACTCCTGATTACTGGATGTTAGAAGCAATAAAAATAGCAGACGCAAAACATGTAATTGCAATGTGGGTGGTAGTGTCATGAAGGAAGGAAAACATTTGGTAACGAGACCACATAAAGTAGTGCTCTAAATAAGTACATAGAAAGACGATGGTCATGTGCATAACAAAACAAAAATCGGCTTTGCCGTTGTTTTGGCAGAGCTTTATAGAAGAGAAGCTGGTCTATCGCTGAAATCATCATAAAACAAGCGCACTTAAATACTGTATTAAGGTACCTGCGGCAATTAAGGCCCACTTAAAAGAAAATGGCTATAAATCTGAGAATACTGCGTATAAGATATCAAAAACTTATTGTTTACATAGCTTATTTATGTTGCTGTAATAAATGGTGTAAAACTATTAAGAAACGCATGTATTTTAAAAAGTAAATATACTTTTTTAAAACCCTTCTCAAGGGCCTTATTATACTACGGTTGTATATTAAGGCCCATATAAAAAATCGCTTTATTTTTTAATAAAAGTGGCCTAAATTTACCTAAAAATCAGTTAAAATAAAAGTAAATGGTTGTTTTTTACTCATTTAATCATTTTCCTTTATTTATTAAACGTGAGCCTTATTGGCCTCTTAATATTAATGATAGACAATTAATTGATTTCAAATAACTAGTGGTCCTAATTAAGTTACTTAGTAGAAGCATGTTTTGTACATGCTGTGCTTCTACTACATTGAAAACTTAAAATAATCAGTTATTTTCTTATTAAACAAAGAATATATTTTTTTTCATATTAATTTATAAGACTTATAATCAGACTTTAAATAAAGGTAAGTACCTAACTGAGTTCTCTATATAATATTCCTAGAAACAAAAAATATACTCTTAAAATAAAAGTAATAATAATCTTCTGCAAACAAAATCCAAACAAAACAATAATAAAGAAACAAATTAAATTATACTGAGATGGTATCATCTTGTTAAATCACAGTCCCACCAAAATTTTATTTTTCTTCGGTCCACTGAGTTCTCTTCTTTGGACTTTGGAGACATTTTAATCAAAATCTGTAACAATGATACATATATTGACAATAAAACTTACATAGTTCATTGACCTGGAACACAAAAAACAAGCAATCTGATACTCAAATATTAAGAGGCCAATAAGGCCCATGTACCGTTGAAATGGGCCTTATTAACCTCATGCCATGTTTTTACAAAATAACTTAATAAACCTAAAATCCCTAACTCTGAATCGGGACAGCCATTTCCTTTGTATTGTACAACACATACATAAAATAATAAATACAGCAATATAAGTGAATTATTGAATTAAACGTAAAAATACTTACAGTTTCTTGATACAAAAATTATAAAACCGACTTCAAAAAAATCGTGAACACAAAAATAAACTAAAAATTAAAAAATAATTCCTAATATCTATTACCTAATCCTATAATTTTCCTAAACTATGTCAAAGTAATCTTAAACAAACTAACTGAAGTCGGTGCTTTTTCTCTTCTGCTTTTTTGGGCAGGCACCGACTTCAGTTAGTTTGTTTAAGATTACTTTGACATAGTTTAGGAAAATTATAGTATTAGGTAATAGATATTAGGAATTATTTTTTAATTTTTGTTTATTTTTGTGTTCACGATTTTTTTGAAGTCGGTTTAAGTTTTTTTTAAAAAGTCAGTTTATTTCATGATTTTTTGTTGTGTTAAAGGGTCGTGAACTTAATTATTAATAGGAACTTAGTTGTTGTTAAAAGTAAATGAGAGTGTGGATAAATTACTTGTTCTCGTGAGAAGGCCCAGCGAGACTTCTCGGCGAGATTTCTCGCCGTGGGTCTGGATGTAATATACACAAGTATCACGTTAGCCCCACATACATTCGATCGACCACTTGCAGTTCTGCCTTCCAACTCCTAACCGTTAAGGAGTACTGTAGCTTCATCATCAGCACAGTAGCATAAGATGTTGATTCAAGCATACCTCACAAGCAACATTTAAGCCCTACATACTACTAAATAGTTTCCATCGACCAATTGCAGTTCTGCCTTCCAACTCCTAACCGCTAAGGAGTACTGTAGCATCATCATCAGGACAGCAGCATCAAATGTTGACACCCTGAAGCATATACCTGAGTAAAACATGATTACGTAACAAAAACACCATACGAGCATACAATTTTCGTTGGTTGCCCTCGATTTCTCCTGGATTCCATGATCAGATCCTGGACTGGTGAAAATGGGACCACCTCAGAACTGAACTCTATCCAACAAAAAAAAAATTTTGAAATCCGTCCATATTTGACGAAATTATCGATGAACATACATAAAAAAAAAAAAAACATACAGACGAATTGAGAACCTCCTCCTTTTTTGAAGTCGGTTAAAAATTGCACAGTAGCCAGCCACTCCACCATCGCATCGCAGGTGACCGGCAGGATAGCGGCGCTGGCGACTTCCGACCAATTTGGAGAAATTCACACAGACATTTTGCAAGTGTGCGTAAACAGTGAAGTTTTATAGAAATGTATTTCAGTGAAATTTAAAATGTGGGCCTTATTACCCCCTGGGCCTTATTTACCGCAGGTACCTTAGTAATAAATATGTAAGTCCTTATTTAGTGGTATTTTGGGGCTAATTGTTGAACATTATGTTAAAACAATTAAGGAGAAGTTACATCCAGAGAAACTTCAGACTCCTGTTGCCGACGAAAAGCTCATTTTGCCTAATATTTTTTCTTTATTCGTCTATATAATGTTTATGTATATGATTTTGTTTTAATATATTAAACGTTAGGTGCGACCAAAGACTTGAACAGTGTGGTTTTATTTATCGATTGCTCGAACTTCTGATCCCAGAGGCAACAACTCCCTTCCAATTTCCTCTTGCAACAACCTTAACGATAGAGCAACCGCTGCGTGGATTAGCTTGCGCAACCGCCCCAAGCCTACACTTTAATTCACCAAAAGCATAGGAGCGATGCCCCATGCCATTGCACCATCTCCATGACAGCCAAAAAAACTGAATGACGCCATAATTGTCCTCTTGGTTCACAGAATGACCGAGCGGCATAACAGTTGTGTAACGTGGCTTACGGAGAAAGTGCATCATTATGATGATGGGATGTTGATGAGTTCGAGTGCATGTGCATGCTAGCTTTCTGACACCAGATAGATGCGATTTGTCATGCTCACTTCCACCTGTCGGCTCGTTTGCACGCGTGATCCGAGTGTTATGTACGCGTGATTTGCACTGGGTACGATGATCAATTTGCAGATTAGAGAGTTTACCTGGTCGAAGCGATGCTAAGTGCTCGGGCGCTAACGGATCCTGCTAAAAGTTCTGAATACCGGAACTATGCGCGATAATAGGTAAAGGAATACTTCTTTAAGGTTATGTTACTACAACCATCTGTCGTCTTCAGCAAACTGTTGATACGCGGCGGCGATTTTGTGATCTTAAATGTAAATAGTGAACATTTTGGATATTTAACTTATACCCCCATGTTTAAGTACATATTTGTGATGCCATTGTAGATAATGATACCAGTAACAAAAGTTCTTAGCTACATATCTAGGTGTCCCATAAATGTTTGTATGTGATGTTGTCAGATATTGACTAACTTCACTGTTATTATACAATATTGACAATTTTATTAATAAATAGGCTGACTTTATCCTTAGTGCTAAACACAAGCTGTCTATAAATTAAAAGCCTGACTAAATTGAGTGTAAAGTAACGAGGTTGTAAACTTACTCGATTAATAGTCAGCAGCAAAGAAAGTGCAATGCCATAATTGAAACTAGTCTAGTGCGTGGGCGCAGTGTCACCGGCAATGTTTACATAGCAACAGGGAGTGGTGGAAAGAGAAACGAGCGTCTTTCGGGTCTTTATGAGAACAATGTGGCTGTATTATTTTATCATCATAACATCTTAACATAGTAACATAGTTATCTAGCTCGAAAACTAACTAAGTTTGTATACAACCGATACTGTCATTAACTATTGTAAATATAAAAGGGAACCTGAATGTTGCACCGATAGTCGATAGTAACAGAAGTGCAAAGCTGGCATGGGTATGTCATGAGAAGGAAAAATTGTCTTGTTACCAGAGAGAGATGAATATGACGAGCAAAGGAAGTCGGAAAAAAAGATGGTTGAATTGTGTTTAGTATGATACGGAAATGGAGGAGTGAATGTAGGGTTGATGGCTGATAGGAGTGAGTGGAAGGAGAAAACATGTCGTACCGACCCCACTTTTTGTGGGACAAGGGCAGGAGTGATGGTGATAAAGAATTTTCCCCACAAGCAGTGTATCTGCTCTCACCATACCACAGTATCTTTAGATGTCGCAATAACACTTTCATAGGAACCAGTTTCACCCATCATAAAACCAAACTACACAACTAGGAAGTTAGTTAACAAAGCACAAACATTATTCTAACCATGTGTATCAATGGTTTGGCAAATAGAAGACAGTCTAATGAATATGTATTCACCGTCGTCTTTCGTAACAGTTATGCAAGTGACTCGTGGTCGTCAAAGAGTTCGGAAGTAAGCCTTTGAATATATACTGATTAAGGACATAGTAGAGCTTATTTTAAAGTTATTTTGACGGTGGGTGGAGATAACAAAAAAGATGGAATTGTGAAGAGAAGCTGTTTGTTTAGCTAGTAATGTCTGTGTCGTGTAATCTTATATTCACACTAGCGACCGCCCGCGACTTCGTCTCTGTAGATTTTGTTTTACGCACACATAGTGTTATGTTACAGTTTAAAGCCTTCCCCGACAAATGGACTATCCAACTAATCCAACACATAAATTAGTTTTCAATTCGAACCAGTAGTTCTGGAGATTAGCGCGTTCAAACAAACAAACAAACTCAGTTTTTTTATTTTAGTCTAGATCAAATTGAAACTGCACACAAGTACCGGCTATCTTGCCTAAGCCTTGATTTTAATAATTTCCGTCGTAAATTAAAAAAAAAACCATAAGAGTTTACAAAAATGCTCAATTAAATAGGTATACTGTCAGTGTATTTTTGACATTATTTAAATCGTGATGTACTTCATCGAAAACTTATCGAAAACTTATCTACTTCATTGGTAATCGATTTACCATTAGATATACGAGTAATTACGAGTCACTGCCACTTCACTTTGCCAACAATCTTGACTATGCCAAATATTATTTTTATCAGTTAAATCTATCTTCGTTTACCGTACCATGCCGGACATAGCTGAGTCTACTTTAATTCAAAAATGCTATTAAGAAATATGCACTATCATCATTTTCATACCACAAAAGAAGCATGAAACAAGAGTTTAATTATGCAACTTTTGAAATACGCAATAGTTCTTCAACTAAATAACAAGTTTAACTCTCACAAAATCTTTCTCATGGATTTATAATAATTGATTAAGCGCACATTCACTTAATAATCGAATATTACTCATATCATAATATTTTTTACGGTTGAAGATCTACGTAACAGTTTAAGCTGTTTGGTTTGGCTGAAAATACAAGTTGTCATACAATACTGACATTATCTAGTACTTCATATACAATGTTCGTCTTATATGTACAATGTAAATGTTAACTAGGTACATTATATCATGTTTTCATTCTAAAAACTTGGAAAAGCACATAGTGCACTTCCCTGAAATATCTCTGGATATTATAATAAAAAAAAAAATATGTTACTTGTGTTGCCATGAAGGCTGTATTACTATCTGTCACCTCATGTAGGTAAAAATATACCTTATCCCAACTAATTATTATAAATGCGAAAATAACTCTGTCTGTCTGTCTGTCTGTTACGCTTTACCGCTTAAACCTCGCAACCGATTTTGATGAAATTTGGTACAGACAATCTTTAGACCCTGAGACAGAACATAGGCTACTTTTTATTACGAAAAAAAGAACTCCACGCGGACGGAGTCGCGGGCGGCCGCTAGTGTACTATAGTACTGAAATGATTTCGCATCAAAAAACTACTCTCTCTTTTAAAAACTTCGTAAAGATGACATATTACTAGGAAACAATAAAGACGTAAATAAATGAACTAATTCATACTTCGGTTTTAATTAATCATGTCTGATTATCTTCATATTTCCGTAATTATGCCGACTATAAAAAAAATAAAGAAGTTACCGGCTTATCTGTGAATTAAACCGTATATCTATGCACGTTGACAGCATAATAAGCTTCAGTTTATAAAGTGATAAATGCCTTATTAATTTTTATCTTGAGTGTAAAAAAGCAGTAACTGTCTTGTACATTTAATATCTAATGTGGTAGGTAGTTAAGTGACAGCTAAATTGCTTTTAATGATAATTAGGCGTGTGTTATAAGGCTCTCGACACGTCTTGTGCATATTTATTAACGATATTTGTTTATTATGTTGCGTCAGTCACATAGCCTGCTGTTACATATAAGTGACTATGGCACCCAGATGGACTGTCTCAAAGCTATATGAAATTTTGAACGCCTCGATGGTCTAGTGGTTTAAGTACTGGGCCGTGGTCTCGAGTTCCTAGGTTCAATTAATTCCTAAGTGCAAAATTGATTGAAGATTCGATTTTTCCGAACACAGCCCGGGTTTGTGATCACCAACCCGCATTTGACAAGCGTGGTGATTAAGTCAAAATCCATCATCGTTTCGAAAACATTATTAAATATAAATGATGGAGGCGTTTGCCCTGCAGTGGGACATTTTAACACCAACAGTAATCATCTTCACTGTTACCTCTACTTCGTGTGTTTTGCTCGTAGATACGATCAAAACTAAAAGCAAATATTACTGTTTGTTTCAGAATGTGGTGTATCATTGAGGAGACATACTCGGCAGCCGCGGGAGAGGTCTGCAGGTCAGCTGCGCATCATCAGGGGGCGGGAATCCAAACGAGGAGCCTGGCCTTGGCAGGTACCCACACGTGTTTGTATAAATCCTTATTAACACTTTAAATGCGGAAGTAACTCTGTCTGTCTGTCTGTGACGCTTTCCCGCTTAAACCTCTCAACAAATTTTAATGAAATTTAGCAAAGACAATCTCAAGGCCCTGAGAAAACACATTGTCTACCTTTTATTGCGAAAAAAAGCAACATACACACTATTCAATTTCAGGTTTTCTTCCCTAAGAGCAAAGGCCTGTCGTACATCATTCTGGGGTTCTACAACGCGTTGTAACCTAGTATAAAGCCAATCAGTAATTTATTGCAAGCACGTTTAAGACTTGAGTGTTTATCGCGGTTTCGCACGTGCAACCAAGCTTTGGAATAAATTACCTTCGGCAGTGTATTTTCGACTAGATACAAATTTGCGATCTCCAATAAAATAATGTAACTATTCTGCTCTTAAACGAGTAACTTGATCATTGATTATCAATATTCCGCAATATTTAGTTTGCTACGTCTTTTCCGTTCGTAAAAAACCGATTTCAAAATACCTTTAAAGGACTCTAAGCACAAACACAACTTGAACAATAAGGGTGAGATTCCACCGAAGCAGACATGTGTGAGCGGAGCGGAGATGTGTCTTTAGCAGCCAATAGGAGTTGGCCTCAACACGTGGCCAATCTCAGCAAGACAAAGATCTCCAATAAATGTAATGTGTCAAATACAACATCACTTTCGCTTCGAAACTAATTGAGCGTCTTTATCTAAGTTTGTATTTCTGTTAGAAGTTGATCTTAGCGATCGTGATCAAATAATAGCTAATTATACAGTCTACCGTTATCTGCATCATATAAATTAATTAACAAAAGGGCTGGTTTCGTCACGATCGTGGCATTCCCTCGGATAGCGCCTCCTTTGCGCACTGTTCAGAAGCTACGCTTTCACAGATTATCACTATAGGCATGCAAATGGTTTTTGTTTTGAAGCGATATCCTGATGATCATAATGTTACTGATGGTGTCGTCAAGAATATTGCAATACTTTAAAAAAGTCGTTTTCGTCTAGGTACATAGAAAAAATGTGACAATGGATTTTGTATGTTTTGTTAATGTAAACTAGACCTGACACTTGAATGAGCCGCTCGTCTAGGGAAGTTCCTTCACCTTGCAGAAGGTACATTTGAGTATCACTTCATAACTGCTGTGCCGTTGGCAAGTAAGGTCTTTTGATTTTTAAGACAATCAACTCACAATCGCGGCGTGAAGAGGCACTTTGTGTGCTGGCAGAGTGAGGGTGACTGGTGCTGCGTCCCTTACGTTGCGATGCACCAGTTGCCCTCGCGTCTGGACTTCACGTCCACTTAACATCAGGTGGAGCGAGTTCATTTGCTGGGCTTAATATAAAAAGCAATCTGCAGGCTGAAGGTGATGATGATACAAACCCCCTTCTGTTTCTAGGTGTCACTGCAGCTGCTGCATCCGAACTATGGCCTCATCGGGCACTGGTGCGGCGGGGTCCTCGTGCACCCGCTCTGGCTGCTCACCACCGCTCACTGCATACATAAGTATTATCTGTTTAGGTATTTTGTATAGTATCAGCGTTAGGTTTCTATAGTTACCACAGTTTTGGGAAACCATAACGTTTCCCATTGCCAGTTTCCCGTGACAAACGTATAAAAGTGAAATGAGATTTAGGAAAATTAAAATTAAAATACATATTTTGGCAAAGCGTCTACGGGTTACCATGGACGGTTTGTTTGCCTGCCTCCAACAAAACAAAATGTTCATAAGTAGCAAATAAAGATAATATGTGTAGTTACCTGTATGTAGTCTTTTGTTGCGTATTTTTCCAAATGATAGCTTTCCTAAAATGTTTGAGAGACACGCAATCTTAGGATAGATAGAAGAATATAGTTTATGTGCTATTTCTGATTTTGTTATGTGATAAAATTCCAGTGAACTCTTCAACCTGCCTGTGCCCGCGTTATGGACAGCCGTTCTTGGTGAGTGGGACCGAGCTGAGCAAAAAGGAGCCTACGTGCCTATAGAGCGGATCGTCCTGCATCACCGCTTCCACAATTACCAGCATGATATAGGTAAGCTTTGGGTTCAAGCCCAACTAACAAATTTTCAATGACAAACAGCAAATGTTTAAATATTTTAACTCGGGTAACCAAAAGCCTCTAAATTTGTTGTATAATTACATAAGGATGAACATTTAAATTTTACTAAATTCTCTATTAAATGTTACTACGAAAAATTATGCCAAAATCCTTTTTTCCCTATTTCAGCACTTATGAAAATGACGAAACCAGCTGACGTAAGCGCAGGCAGCAAGATCCGCACCATCTGCCTGCCCCCTTTCGAGCCTTCCATCAACAACTACAACCTTCTAAAGAACTCCGCCTTCTACTCGAGACCAGAGACCCCTGAACCGCATAGAAGAAAAGCAGCGAAGCCTTCAAAACCAAATCCCGACACTGCTACCAAGTATTTGGAAAAACTTGGCAATTTGACCAAAAACGTTTTCTCCGGCTTCACTAACAAGAAGCATAAAAATTTGAGATACAATGTTCGTGTCTCCAATGACTCTGATAAGCAGGGCGATAGAAATGAAGAGCTAGAGCAAAGTGATGGTGAAAGAAAAAGTGATTTAGTGTACGACAGTGCCACTCTAGATAGTGTAGTTAAACTTATAAGGAATCAGTTAGCTAGGGACACTAGTGTAAATGTGAATTCTAGGAGTGATAAAAAACTTATGTTTGGTGAAGAAATCGATCCGTTTATTGATGATAACAACGGATTGGACTTTAAAGACGAGTGCTATGCCACCGGGTGGGGTAGAGAACAGACCAATGGTTCGTTGACGGATGTGTTGTTGGAAGCAGAAGTGCCAATACTACCTTTGAAGCTGTGCAGAGAAAGATATTCTCTGACTTTGCCGCTGAATGAGGGTCACCTGTGTGCTGGGAGCACAGATGGCAGCACTGGTGCATGCGTTGTAAGTAGATTTTTATTTTTTATATACTTGAATAACTTTACATATAAGACTTAACATATAAGGATAACTTAACGTTACAGTGAATCATGAAGCACATTTAATCAAAAAATCCAAAATGAATTTCTAGTTCCCAATTAAATGCTCTAGATATTGTATAATTGGACTGCTGAATGCTTTATAGTTTTACACGCTTACGATTTTCATTTAAGAAGAAAGGGACATCACATCATCATTTTCCACACATAATTTGCAAAATAATTCGTTAAGGAAATCAAATTGCACATCTACACTTCAAGAGTATAACAACTCATGAAGTTACATGGTTCTCTAGAGGCTAATTTAAATTGAACATCATGTCCCTACAATAGTGAGGATGTCTTACATTATCTATTTCATCGCAGTGAACGTTAAACCCTTGAATCGAAAGTTGGCTTATGCAAGTAATTTGCAATTAAAATTATACGAGTAGTCCCTGTCATATTGAAAGGTTGTCTTATCTTAGATCGAACGAATAGAACTTAGTGAAGAATTGAGTATTGCGATAACGATCTCAGAGCAGTGTGAAAGAAAAATGGTTTTGTTTTGTTTTCTACCAATCTTAATAAAATAAGGCTCTAATAATAATTGGCTGTCTACGTAAGATAATGTCTTCTAGCTCCCATAAAAATAGGGACGGTCCACTACTTTAAACATCAAATCCAGAGTCGAATAAAAGATTGTGTTATGGTTTCCCGTTCAGAAACACTCTTATATGTAATGGTTTAATTCCCATTACACAAAATGTTTGCTGGAGTACCGAAAGCAAAGAAAATAACTCACTTAAGCACTACTTACTCGCTTTTACCTACATTACCTAGTTAGAAGACGTTATTGTTACAAATTGGTTTGAAACTGTTATTCCAACAAGTATAATGGGATGGCGCAGTGGTTAGCGCACTCGGCCTGCGGTTGCTAAAGTTAAGCAACGTTCGCAGATGCCAGTCATCGGATGGGTGACCGAAAAATTTCATCTCGAGCTCCTCCGTGCTTCGGAAGGCACGTTAAGCCGTTGGTCCTGCGCCTGATCTCTCTACGGTCGTGTCAGATTGCTGTCCCACCGAATTATGAGAGTGAAGGAATAGGGAGTGCACCTGTGCTTGCGCACTCACTTGTGCACTATAATATATCCTGCGTACCTGGCTGATCGTAAGATCGGCCGCCATGGCCGAATACGGCCGGAGGGTATTATTAATGGGATGGTCGTTGATGCGAATAAGAACAACACCTTATTTCGACCGCTCGATCCATTTATCACACAAATTAACTGTGTGATAAATGGATCACACAGTAAATTTGTCACAAATCGTGTCCATGGATTGTTATACTCCACTCTCATGCATTTGTCACACTTAAGTATTACCTATTGTCTTATAACGTTCAGTATCTTGTTGTTGTTCCACGACTTCACGAGTTAAACAGTTGAGGGTTGATATCCACATAATACGCACGCTTAGTTTGCTTTGGTAAAGTCATCTGAAATTGGAAATGTTGTGTAAAAAAGTCCTGATAACTAGTTCATTATAAGTATTAAAGTCACCTATTTTGATTGAATTATTTCAATATACTTTTAACAATTTATGCAAATTACCAAGTAGAAGAAACTTAATATTACAAATAATATAATTCAAAATTATTGGCCCTCCCCATGATTACCAAAAAGTAAACAAAAAGGCATCTATGTATGTACATATTGTATAGTCAGGTACCTACTTAAGTAAGTCATAGCATAGCGAATTTCCAACCAACGAAATATATACTGCCGTCATAGTGAAAAAGGGCGCATCTAACATTTTAACCAAAATTGAGTTATATAGTGATTCGAAATCAGCAGAAAAAGGCGCACCTTCTAGTATTTTTTAATTTTATGAAATACGAATACTCTTTCTTTTATGAACAACTAAAAAGGACGTATCTACAAAATTTATTGTGGATTACTAAATTGGAAAGACGTTTCTGTATAATACTAAGATGTAAAGACGTAACTAAGTAGAAGAGTCTTATTCGTTTACAAAATATATTAATGTTCATAGGTTGAAAAGGCGTAACTACATGATCATAAGAAGAAAAAACGCATCTGAGTAGATGCGTCCTTTCTTCTAAGTATTACGAGAATCGGTAAGGCGTACGTGGCAGTAACGTCTTTTCTACTAAGTATTGTTGCGTTTGCGGGAGGAAGTGGAAGCCGCGGTAAAGAACATGTTCTAACAGATGCGCCCAGATATAAGATTATATGCAAGTGCGCAAAAAAAAAAATCTATTATTTTGAAGATTTTAAACCTAAGTAGGTATAGAAATGAAATGAAATTATTTATTCAGCAGTTTGATTCACTTAGTGAATTATTTTGTTCGTCAAAACTTTTTTCACCCAACCAGCGACTTGGCGAGCTGAAAAGAGAATGGCCTGCTGAGAAGAGATGCCGGTAGAAACTCAGCAGTTACGCCTTATTCAAAAATTACTTTCAATATGACAATTAGGTATGTCAAATAAAATAAATATAATTATGTGCGGCTGAGCAGATTAAAATGTACATGCATATTTGTCATATAAATAAGCCTTTATTTTATAGTAACCTTTCTTCATCAAGAATGATTTAATAAACAAATCATGTTTAGGAAATTCAATAAAATTTTCAGGAAGGTTCTTACATATTTTGATACTTAGTCCAATAAAAGACTTGCCAGTCTTATGAAGCCTCTGACTGGGAACGGCAAGCTCATGTTTATTTCTTGTATTAAAGCTATGAAAGTTATTTTGTCTAGAAAAAATATGTGTAGGTTCTTGCGTATGTATAAATTATGCAGTCAAAGATGAATTGCGACGCTGTAGTTAAAATGTTTATCTCCTGAAATATCCTTCGGAGTAAATCACGCGGCTTAAGATCATAACATTGCACGAATCGCCCTTTTCTGTATTATGTACAAAAAATGTTTGTAAATCAGCAGATGATCCCCACAATAACAGACTGTAAGACATAATACTATGGAAATAGCTGAAATAAACCAATATCGCCGTTTTAATATCAGTCAAACGTCGGAACTGAGTCTCCCTGCCAAAGCAACAATATGGGGCCACCATTGTAATTTTGAATCTATAGTAATTTCTAAAACGACATTTGAGTTGACTTCATAAATATGTTCATAATTAATTGAAATATTTGTAATAAGTTGTGGCACATTTGGCATTGTGAATTTAATACATTTACCAATAACATCCTGCTTAGCCTCCCATACGTCAAAAATATGTTTTACTAAAGAAACTCCTGAATCAGTTGTAGATTTGTTTGTAAGTAAATGCGTACTGATTTTCATTTAACAAGGAACTTTATTTAAATATGACAATAATTCATAAAATATATTTTTTCATTAATTTTACTGAGATATGGATGTATGCATATGGGTCTGAAGTTTGACGGATCACTCTTTTCTCCTGATTTAAATAAAGAAGTTAATATATTTCATAAGATTTATAAACTGAATATCAATGCTAAATATGTGCAACGTGAATAATAATGGATTTTTGAATATGTATTGAAATACCCCATAGATCTTCCGTCTTTTTTGACATAAGTTCTTTGAATGTTTTAATTATAACTAGTGCATCAATATGTGTGAAATTAAAAAGCAACTTTGTACTTTTCCATTTTTTATCGGAGAGGTAGAACTTTGTGGAAATTCCACTCGAATGAGTCGCTCGTCTGGGGAAGTACCTACACCTTACAGAAGACCGCAGTGAAGTAGCACTTCGTTACTGTTGTGCTATGTTTCTGCTGGTGAGTAAGGTTGCCAGAGCTCAGTAGGGGAGGGTATGGGGTTACGGCCGGCAACACATCAACGATACCTCTGGTGTCGCGGATGTCCATGGGTGGCGGTGATTGCTTACCATCAGGCGACCCGCTAGCTCGTTTGCCGCCTCTGACATATAAAAAAAAAGAAGGCATTGAGCAACACTGGATCATAAGCATATGAAGTTTATGGTCATTTTTAGCAAAAAATTACCTTAAACTTCAATTATTGCTCATTAAATGCCAAAAAATAACGGGCGTTAACAGTTTTCTTTCATAATTGGTGTTTGCAATACTTAGAAGAAAAGCAGCAAGTAGCTCTAAATGCGCCCTTTTTTAGTAAGCCTCGAAAGAAATTTCAATACAATGAAAGAACGTTCCAAAAATTACTACGTTGAAAAGACGTATCTAGCCAGAAACGCCTTTTCAATGAAGTATTGCGGGTTTTTTTTTTTTTTACTAAGAAGAAAAAGAAAATCGTGTTTTTTAAATAGATAATATTGATATAATTGAATTTAATTCATGTGTCATGATAGGCTACCTAATCATACAAGTTTTAAAATTGCAAAAAGATTAAAATACCTATTTCCCACTAAGCAGCAACGTTTTTCATTTCATAATCACAAAATATTTTTTTTCTCCATTTTCTACTTTATGTAGATGCGCCCTATTTCCTTATGACGGCAGTATAATGAAGCTTACGAGTAGAATATGCTCCCACACCCTTAAAAAAGGCCGGCAACACATCTACGATACCTCTGGTGTCACGGATGTCCATGGGCGGCCCGCGGCGGTGATTGCTTAGCATCCGGCGACCCGCTAGCTCGTTTGCCGCCTATGCCATAAAAAACAGATGTTACAAACATTTTAAATTTGTTTCCAGGGCGACAGTGGAGGACCCCTGCAGTGCCGCTCAGGCGGTCGCTGGGAGCTCCGAGGCCTGACCTCCTTCGGCTCCGGCTGCGCCAGGCGAGGCGTCCCCGACGTCTACACCAACGTCGCCCACTACGTCTCCTGGATTTACGCCCATGTCTACACCACTTAGAGCATATTTTACCTTAGACAAGCCCATATATATGCCCTCGCCATAGTTTGACATTCTTCGAAATTGGCACTAAAATTTGAAGTGACAGTCTCTTCAAACAACATGCATGCAACATTGACGAGCCATTTGGTGTAATGGTCGAGAAGTCGGCTACTACACCAATGGTCGCGGGTTCGATCCCCGCACGGTACAAACATTTTTCTGCATGAATATGGCTGTTTGTATCGGTCTGGGTGTTTCTATGTATAATAATATGTATGTATTAACAAAAAAAAAGTATATAAGTTATGTTTATCCGTTGTCTGGCACCCATGGTACAAGCTAATGCTTAGTTTGGGGCTAGGTGGCGCTGTGTGAATAATGTCCGGGCAAGCTAGTGCGTACGTCATGACAAACAAAATAATGGCACAGTTTTCTGTCTGAGTCATAATATTTAGACCGATTTTTAGTTTGCCTCAGAAAGACTATGTAAATAAGTCGTTGACAATTGGGTATTTGACTGCATCCGAAATAAATTATGACATTCTAACATTAAAGCCGAAATCAAAAATTAAGCACAATTTTTTATCCCACAGTTACTATGAAGCTTTTTTCAAATTATTACAGCTTATTGAAATTAAAAGAGTATTGATTTGACACTACAGCATGGTGACGTCACAATGCAATATTTCATAAATTTTTTCCTACATGGTTACGTTTTTGACATTTAATAAAAGTAGGTGATTTGACCTGTCAGTCAAATACCGTATTTTTACTCAGTTCAAATCAATGCCGGAGTGTGCCTATATTCATTTCGATCAAACCTGAAGTTAGGTACGTATTAAATATTGAACTTGGGAGGTAAATCGACACTTGTCAATTTTATACTACACTTTGAGGGTAGTCTGTTATTTGCTCAGCGGTTTTAATATAGCTGATGTAATTTTGACGGGACGTATGTTCCATGGAATATTTCGTTTTTGTATTAATTTCTGGGATTTTTTTTGTGTACATGAACGTTTCACATCGCGAACTTGTTGTGATTTATAATGTGTGAGTGGTTAAGTGTGTTTATCAAATTGGAACTCTTAAAAATCACTAGCATAAACTTTCATGTGGTGAATGTTTAAATCAGCGGCCCATTTGGTGAAAGAAAGAAATATTGAGAAGAGAATATAAAGGTGAGCAGCATGCTTTATCATATATGTTTTTTTCTTTAAATTCGTATTATTTTATAAAAACATCAATGGCTATGCAAACATAGGGTAACAATTTTAATTATGGCAGATTTGCCGTCTATTGAGGAGTACTGAGGTGGGAGTACTAAATAACTACTGTCACCTATAAAACAGCCGTGACCGTGAGATTATGACATTTGCGCTTAGTGAATCGCTCCTCTGATTCATGCCCTAAGAATAGATAGGTACACTTTATAACTGACAGTTCTTGTAAGCTACTGACAACTCATACTGTTATATCAAGCAATAAGATTTAACAGAAACATTTTAGTTACCAAATTAACTACAAAACAACTCCTCATGATACTATAATATTATAAGAAATCGAATCACGAATATTAATCGTTGAAAAAAGAAATAAATTAATTAACGTTTATTTATTACCTTTTTACAACGAATAATAAGTCGCTGTAAAAAGGCAATAAATCGATTTCGTTCGTGTAACGAGTGGAGGTTAGGTAGGTATATAGTTTAGTACTACTTTGTTATTTATACCACTAGAATTGACTTCTAAATAAAAGTAGGTAATTTTTTTGCCTACCAATTATTGTATTTTCGGTAGCCACTTAAATTTAAAACTAGCTTTTCCTTGCCTCATTTATGTAGTGCGTAAATCTAATAATGTTATTTCATTATATTGACGTCAATTGGTATCAAAATAAAGTAAAGTAAAATAATTTGACAATTACGATGTTTAATAATAGGATATTGATAATTTTTGGAAATGAGCAATGACGTTCTAATGATATTTATTTGTTATTTTTAGTAGGTATCTATTTGTAAATTACTCCAAGATTACCATTTGTAAATATTATGTCTAGTCTACGAAGATAATAAGGACTGCTTGTAATATATAAATATACATATTTAATTTAAAATTTTATTTAATGTTAAATTACTTAAATTATTTTAAGATTAGGTCTCAGTTTTTCCTATTTCAATTTTATAGCCACTCAAAGACCTGTGATTGAATTGTTTTATATTTATTTAAATTATAAGGTGTTCTTAAATGAGTACTTTATCCTTATTGTAAAAATTTGTTTAAGATATATAAGTTTAATTTAAGAAATAATAAATAAAATAAGTGAAACATTTGTTTCCATTTTTTTTAAATGTATGATGACGAAAAACATTACTTTGTTCTTAATTTTATTGAATGTTTATAAAACACAACTTTTATTTATAAAACATTTTTATTCTGAAGTAAAACACACCATCACCTTATTGGTGTCTTAAACAGACACGTGACAATTTTATTAATGGCGACAAAAATGAGTTATTAATTATATTAAAAGCAGAACATACACCAATGGTACCATTATACTCTATATTGCTCTTACTATTTACAAAAACTAATCATCTAATATCACATTTCGTTATTAGTAATCGTCCTCTTGGACAAAATGTCTTTCAATAAGTATCGTGCTCTTATAACAAAGAAAAACTTAATTATTTAAAAAAAAACTTCATGCTTACGCTAATCGACTTCAGCTGACAGACAGCTACAATGGTCTTTGGAATTAACAAATTAGTTAAACCCATAACACTTGGCATCCTTGACACTAAGGTAGCAAAAATGTACTTCTTCTTCTTCTTCCTAGCGTTTAAATCCCGTTTCTATGCGGGTTCGCTTTGTCCATGATCCAGGATTTGGCGAGTCTGGTTATTACAGTGAAGCGACTGCCATCAGACATTCGTAACCCATAGAGAGGGACCAGACAGATTGAATCATGGATACACATTCAGATCTAACTGAACTAAAGTTAGAAACTATCTGAATGTGCAGGTTTCCTCACGGTGTTTTCCCTCACCGCCGAGCTAATGGCACAAATCCACACATAGATTCAGAAAAATCCAGAGGTGTAGACCCGGATTCGAAGCACGGACCTCACGTATGTGAGGCGCCGTCCGTACTACCTTGAGCGATGGTGGCCTAGTAGCACGCCACTGGGCCACCATCGCTCAAGGTAGCAAAAATGTACGTGTTCTATAAAATGTCTATGGATAATACAAAAGCAATTGTAAGTGTTAATATTGTGCCTTACACAGCAAAACGTAGCATGAAGGATTCACGCCGTTTTTCTGATTTATCGTGGTATTTTACCGAAATTCTGATCACTTATCTAACTTAAATCGCGTCTATCGCAATACAACCTATCAATAACTCTCATAATAGTAGTTTATTGATAACTATAAACACACGGCCAGTTCACCCAACTTGGTCATATTCTAAAAATAAATTAATAACTTTATGTTATTTATTTACTTATTTATTACTTAATATTAATATAAACAGTTCTAAGGTCAATCTTATACTTGTGCATTTACGTATACTAATCAATTTTGATAAAAACAGAGTCTGTTCTGATACCTACATTAACAAAAGTGCCACTATATTCTTATGCATAAAATATTATTAAATACGTATATAAGACACAAATAGATCATTATAATCATGTGTAATCCTTCAACCTATAAGAAATCGCGTAAATTCTGGCAAAAAAGCAAATTGTTAGAAAAAGTATAACAAAAGAGTATGGGTACGTTTGGAATAAACAATACAATTGGTTTTAATTTCACAATAATTCTTCTAATGCACATCTCCCTGTATGAAGTCATAAAATTAATCACCAATTTAAATGCAAATCTAAAGTTCCTTTTAACTGACATAAACTTCGAATAAAACTAAATAACTTACAACTAAACTGTACAATGTTGTCTGATATAAAATATGCTAAACACTAGCTATTTTATTATTATAATTATGTCATTAACCTAAGAATTATCATGTCGATTTACCTTGAAGCAAAATTGAAGACATGCTTCAAAATAGTAATTACCTAACTATGATTTAGTTTGGCTATAGCAAGAGTGTCAATAATTTTTTCACACAATAATTTATTAATATTAGCCGATACAATATAAATTTCGTAAAATTCTAATTCTCCTTATACTCGTTTGTTTGTGGAAACCCTTTTAAAGCTTTCATTACCAAAAGTAACCTTCGAACTTAAACTCAACAAGCGACAAGTTGACTATCAAAAGGTTGATGCCATATTGCAACAATTTTTACAGTTGAACAATACGTTATAATTTGATGCCATGTCTTAAAAAAAATTGGCACTTTTATATTACTAGATATTTGACAGTTTCCTAGTTCTTAGATATAAAGATCTTACTTATGGGTCCAAAACATTTTTTGATTGTTATTTTACATATAAAACAACCCCATATCGATTAACTCAAAAACTACCACTTTGAATATTGATAGTCAGTCATAACATCATTCGTTAACATGTCTTGTTCATCTTTTCTAATTTTCCTAATGATCCTTAACCAATTGCCACTATTGGACTACATGAACTAAAAACTTCACAATTCTCTTGTTATGTGAGGCAAATCTGTATCAACCTCTTTAATAGCTAGTAAAGAAACAGCTTCCTTAGCTAACGTTTCATCATCATTGAAAGCACTATTAATAGTTACATTTACAATATCAGGGTTCGTTAAGTATTGCTTTTTGTTATTGTTACCTTCTACAAAGACATATTTTGGTTTGCAACTTCTGTAAAATCCGTAGACACCGAGGATCATGCCGGAAATAAAGAGAAGGATCTCAACGGTGATTATGAGAGGTGGAGCGATGACTAGACGAAGATTTAGAAGGTTCAGTACCTCTGGTGGTGGTTCTTTGCAGTACTGTAAAGAACAAAGGAAATGATTAATTTATTGGTATGAATTTTATCTCCAAATACATCATCATGTAAATTTGTCTTTTTAAAACACCAATGACGTCAACACGAATAGATTATTAATCCCGTACTTATTTCCTAACATATTAAATTGGAGGGTGAAGATAAAAATAATTAAATGAAAAAGTTCTTACCAGTGAGAGCCACAGCAGTGGAACCACCTTGTCCTTGAAAGGTTTGGAGATAGGATTCCCTGGAGACATCCTGACTGCGAGGTTGACTTGCATTTTTGATGACAACGCCAAAGGTACTCCAAGGGTCTGAAAAATTATGATACACTTAGTATTAGTGGAAACCGTTACAATTCCTTGTAATATATTTATTTAATTAACAAATAACAAATACCCTATGTACTGCTAATTAAAGAAAATAATAATACCCATAACAGATCAGATTGAATGGCACCAAAAAGCTTATATGTTGGATTTGGCCCAAAAAACGTTAACAAGGGGGGGTCAGGGGTCCCGAAAGCTTTAAGAGTGGGAACAATTAAACTACGACAAAATATCAGTTTCAAAACTTACAGGCTCTATATCCAAGTATGAGGTATGTTTCTTCGGGTCTGGCTTCATGCCCTCATAATAACTCATTTGAACAGGATCTGTGTCGAGGAAATGTGGCTTCGATAGTGTAATGGGGAATCCTGCAAAGAAAGCAATTTTATTAAAGAAACTTATTCTAAAATAATAGAAGCTGAACGTACAGCTTTTGATTTTCTAGTCGTTTTAGTAGAAAAAAATCCAATAACTAAAAGAAATTATAGAAAACTAGTAAGCAGCATATGAAAATATATAAATATCATTAAATCTATATCAATCAAACATAATTTAAAAAACTTTTCTTTGGGAAAAAATCTCATTATTCTAACCATAATAGCAACTGGAGACATCGACAAATCCATCAGGAAGGCAACTGCTCCCACATTTACAAGCGTAAGGCGAAGTTGAGTTAAAGGCAGTTTCATCCATCATGAACCTGAGAACAATAAAGTTCAACAATTAAGACACAGTAATTCATAATTAAAGTTGATGAGAAATAAAAAAAGACAATATTGCTATCAAATAAGATAAATCTGAAGGATTCAATAATAAAAAACTGAATAACAAAAGAAACGAAAATGAACTTAATTAAAGTATAAAAACTTTTAAATTTAAGTTTATTAAAACATATTAGAATATTAATATCGCACCTGTAGAAGTTGAAGCCAAACTTGCCGCTGACTTCCTCCTTAAATGAGAAAGGATACACCCTGCAGGCTTGTCTCCTCATTATGTTGATGACTTTGTCTTTCGGTACATTCTGAGGGAGCATGAATCCCTCGTACGTTCCTCTGACGCGGTTGCAGGGAATACTGTAAGGAAAAATATAGATGTTAGATATAAATTGCGCATAAGTTTGAATCCCACAAAGGATAGTCGTTCAAAGGGAAAATTGTAATAACTTCATTGGATACTTTCTAATGAGTCTAAATAAATATTTGTATAAAACGAATTAACTTTGTGGCAAATGTACAATCAACTTGTTAAAATTCTCACCTAGTATTCAAATCTGTGAAGCCTTGTTCCACAATACCGGGACTATCATTCCAGTTTATGATGGAAAATCTGTTTGTCTCATTGTTGATTTCCACTTCAGCGGTCTCTGATTTCTCGGCGTAAAACTGCAAAGTAATAACATTGTGATTAGTGTTTCTGCATACGAGGCATCTTTTCCACAGATTTTGTTTCTGGCACTAAGAAATACAGTAAATCAAAATCTGTTAAAATTTTCATAAAACTACTTTTTTTAACACTCCTGCTTGTATCGAAATTTTGAATAGACCTATTTATAAAGATAATTTGTTAGCAGAAATATGTTAGCCATATTACACTGGAAATATTACTATTTGATACCAGGCACAAACATCCAGAAAATCATACTGCTATTTATAATGTCCCGTAAAAATTTTGGTAGAAATCCTGTCTAAAACTCACCCTATCCAAAATGCCAATCTTCTGGAAGTCGATCCAGCCAGGCAGGATGCCGTTGGCGATGGTGACGATTGGGTCTTCGTAGCCCCAGAGCAGTTCCTCCACCGTGAGGTTCCTGAAGAGCTTGGAGCCGAGTGCGTTGATGGAGTAGTAGGCTCCAGCGTTAGCGAAGTAACCCAGCTTATCAGCGAGGAGTGTGCTGATAGCCTAGGATAAGAATATTGAACATTTTAATTCAAATACATTTAAATCTCCACTAATATTACATGTATTGTTTTAAATTACCTTTTATTTATAAAGATAAACACAGAAATTACTGGACAGATTTCAGTAATTTTAAATTACTTATTTATATTTAAATTATAGCTTTTTCAATTGTTATATTTTATACACATTTGGATGCTAAATTACCGATGACTTCTATAAATAATATTTCATTGGTTTCATGGTGAGCAGCGAATTTGGATCTGGGAAGGCGTTAATTTACCAGTCGTCCAAATTCTTAATATTTTTTCTAAAACTGACCGGTTTTATACTCGCCGAAAATCTTTTAAAAGTTCTAAATAATAATAAAATAGCTTCATTCCATTATTTTACCGGTTTAAAGTTCGGCTAACTTACAATACTTGAAAGCTGTACAACTTGTCTGTTATGCGTAAACTTGAGGTACCAAATACATATCCAATCGCAAAAATCAGAAATTCACCACAAAATTATACTAGAATGCAGATAACAGTTTCAAGCCACCGCTGTACCTACGTAGATATTATTATTAACATCAGTTACCTAATACCTCGAATAATTACGTTCTAGTGATTGTCGAAGCCCTAGGTTACAGAGTCAATGACCTATCTAATAGTTATAAGGTTCTAGACCCTCCTTAGCGTTAGAATGCAGATCGCCTTGGCGGTTGTTTGTCTAAATTACAATGTATTAACCGCTCATTTGGCCGGTATGGTTATATAATTTTACAAAATAATTTAACAGGCTATATAAAGCCATAGTTAGTCAGTAGTTACAACGATTAGATACAAGGCTGTTAGGTCATAAATTTGATAGTAACCTAAACACGAAAATTCTTACAATTTAAGACTGGATTTACTTGAATAATTAGACTAATTAGTAATAGACGTTTATATTTCCATGAAGTTTTGTTACCGATTAACCATAATACAGAGCAACCAAATTAAGCCTTTTGTTAGAAAGTGTAGGCACCTTATGTGTTAGCTTTTTTTTTTTTTTTTTTTTTATTGTCGGGAAATGCTTTGACGCATACCCCCTGCCGTGGGGCGGCAAGAGGTTATGTGGGACTCCTGGAAGAGCCAGACTACCCACTAAAACCCGACAGGTCCCTCCGGTTGCGATTTAGTGGGGGTGTGCCTGAGACCCGGGTAGGGCTTTGCCCACACACACCCCCTCGCGTTGGCGTTGGCCACGCTCGAACGCCTTGCGGCCCTCTCGAAAGGTGCGCGGGGACTCCGCGCGCGCCTCCCGTACCCTTAGTGGGAGATTAACTCAATCAATGCAACGGATTTTAATGCGATCATATTTTATTTTATACAGTAATTAGTCTTGTTGAAAGTTAAAACTTGTATGTGTAACTCATGCATTATATTGTGCAAAACATTATATTATGGACGAAAACTTAACATTTCCGGACAAAGAAAAATTAAGCTTGTTTATGTTATATTGGTGATGTTGATATTAGGAATTTGATTTATACGTAAGGGCGCATTTGTTTGTTTCAATTCGTGTACCTTTTTCACGCTTTAGTGTGAATAACGTTAGTTTTAAAAATAATCGGCTATAACATAATGATCTATAAGATTTGTTTATTTTTGAAATTATAATGAGTTTGATAATTGACAAATAGCTATTTGACGTAAATAAGATAATTTATTGAATATTTCAAAAAAACACAGACTTCTTGTTTATTCCAAAGTTTGCGTTATTTTTGTTTTGTTAGCAACATCATTCCTAAATCTACTTCTTGACGTGCTAATTATATTCATTGTTCATACGTGTGTTTAGTATATTATTTGCTACAATGTTAAAATATACAAGCGCAGACGCATACTTGGGTCTTCCCCTGAAGAGGTGTGCGTGACTAGACAAACATACTGAAGTGTTTGAGTTGATGTATTAACAAACTATGGAAACTCAGAGGTTTTGTAGAAATAATGTGCAAGATTTAGTCATAACATCTTTGATTCATTCGCTAGACACCACAACTTGTTTTAGATGTAAAAAATTGGCCAAGTGCGAGTCGGACTCCCGCACTGAGGGTTCCGTACAAATTCTATTTTTGACGTATTAAAAAAACTACTGAATAGATTTCGTTCAAACCAATTTTCGTTGGTAGTTTTTATGGTAATGTACATTATATATTTATTTCAGTTCTATCATCCTCTTATTTTAGAAGTTAGAGTGGGGGGACACACTTTTTTCCACTTTGGAAGGATCTGTCACGCAAAGTATTGACTTTAGAAAAAATTGATATTAGAAACCTTAATATAATTTTTAAAGACCTATCCACAGATACCCCACACGTATATGTTCAATGAAAAAAAATATTTCGAGTTTCAGTTCCGACTGTGGGGACCCCACACTTTTTTTTATTTTTTTCTATTTTAGTGTGAAAACCTTGTTGCGGTTCACAGAATACATCTACTCACCAAGTTTCAACAGTATAGTACTTATAGTTTCGGAAAAAAGTGGCTGTGACAGACTGGCGGACAGACAGACAGACAGACAGACAGACATGACGAATCTATAAGGGTTCCGTTTTTTTGCCATTTTGGCTACGGAACCCTAAAAACAAAAAGCTGAACTAATAAATCAATTCCCAAACAAGATCCAAAACTTGAAATCCTGGTTTATTGATGTAATAGAAAGAACGTCGCATGACGCCATCAAAAGAGATTCATTTCATCTTAAATTATATTGCAATATTAATAAGTCACGATTTTTTGATGAAGTCACTCGTAATCGCTGTCTTATCCATAAACTAGCAACCGCCTGCGACTCCGTCCGCGTGGATTTCGGTTACCGCACACATAGTGTTAGCCTTCCTCGACAGATGGACTATCCACATTTGTGTGCATAAACATGTCTGTTTGTTCTGGTCTGGGTGTTATATGTATCTATTTAAGTATATTTGTAATACCACTGTTGATTCTGATGTCTGTTACACAAGTGCTTAAGCTACTTAACACAGGGTCAGATCAATGTATGTGATGTTGTGAAATATTTATTTATTTATTATTTATCCAACACAAAAGCATTTTTCAATTCGAACCAGTAGTTCCTGAGATTAGCGCGTTCAAACACAAAAATAAACAAACTCTTTAGCTTTATTATCCCTACTAATATCATAAATGCGAAAGTAACTCTGTCTATCTGTTACGCTTTGCCACTTAAACCTTAATTCTGATTTTGATGACATTTGGCACAGATAATCTTGAGACCCTGAGAAAGAACAAAGGCTACCTTTTATTGCGATAAAAGGGATCTAAAATCCACGCAGATGAAGTCGCGGGCGGCTAGTATTAGTTTAGATAAACAGTTTTAAAACAGCGGAACCTGGACTACGAGGCAAATCCTGAGAATGCGACCGGGATAAGCGCTAGGATGATGATGAAACAATTTTAAACAAAGGAGCTCACAAGCTACTCACAAGCAAAGCGATATTAGGCACGTTGATTTTAACGTCGTTAGTGTCTCCCAGTGACTGGTTCCTCTGGAACTCCAGCTTGATGTGGGGCGTGATGCTCATGGAGCCCTTCTCGTGGTCCACCGTCACGTTGCTGTTCGTCCTGAACTCTCTGGAAGAGAGAAAATCATGTTAAGCCATAAAAGTGTGTAGGCAAGCAGGTTATATATTTTTTTTTATGGCAGAGGCGGCAAACGAGCTAGCGGGTCACCTGATGGTAAGCAATCACCGCCGCCCATGGACATCCGCGACACCAGAGGTATCGTTGATGTGTTGCCTTTCAAAAAGAGAGTACGCTCGTTTCTTGAAGGATATTAAAGATTTTCTTCTATGTTCAAGGATGGCTTGGATTATCAAGGAGACATGTTGCACATCGGATTGTAAAATAACTAGACATTCCTTAGCCCGCGTAACATATGCGCAAGATGCAAACCCATTATTTATTTGGATCATATCTAGTACGATACAACCAACGAACTGAGTTACGTCAAGCGAGCTGTCACTTTTCCCGCCAGCCTTCGTGGCCAACCAGCCAGTGACATTCGTTTCCCTCCAAAGAGTTTGGCTTACACAAATTCGGACCAAAGAGTTTGGTATCGATTTATAACCAATTCAATAATCATTCCTTGTAGTAATCATTTATTTTGTGAGCCATTTATGTGTGATCGCACCCAGATTAGTGTGATTGTGTGTGTATTAGAGTTAGTCCATCTAGTCATAAAATAAGTTATACAGTATGACAATAAAATCAAAGTAGACTATAATTAATCCAGTCTTATACATTTGAGTCGAGCTCCTCGTCTCAAAATATGAAGAGTTGACGAATTCACACGATAGATTAAATGGTTGTGAATTTAATAGTTGATTGAGCAATAAGAAACAAAAGTAATAAATGTCTTACTGAAACAAGAAATCAACTTACTGGTACAGAAACGGGCCAACTTCCTCGACCCTCAGGATGCTCTCTTCCCCGCTCAGGTACTGCGGTACGTTGGTGTAGTTGAACACCCAGACCTCGGCGAACAGCTGGTACGGCGGCTTCTGCCACACTTTGTGGATGAACGAGCCCTCCTTCACTTCCATTATCTGCAACCAAATAGAGCGTTTAAGATAGTCGCTTAAAATGCACACTAATAATAGCAGATACAAGAGCCTTTCGGTGTGACAGCTTAAAGTTACAGTGAGGGTTGGAAGTCGTCGGCAGGACGCAACGTATGAGACAATGTTCCGACAACAACGAAACGGCGCCGGTGAGTTAGCGATATGATATTATAAAATGATCCAGTCAAGTCAAAGAAGAAGGTTGATGCGATGACAAGCAAGGAAAGAGGAGGAGAGAATTCAAAAAATACAAAGAAATAAAAACAATTGACGCGCTGAATAAAAAAGAAGGAAAAGTATCCGCATTCTCATTTTATTTTTAAAGCGACCAGTCCAAGGAGGTTTTGCCTTCTCTTTATTAGAATTAAGAAACATTGAAGGATCTGTAAAACAGATGCACAACAATAGTAATTATGATTGAGACATTCAGGCTGCCTTTAACAAATCCATGCAATGCTAGTGGTGAGTCCAGCGTAAAATGTCCAGTCCACTTTCCCCACCAAAACTAAATTTTAATTTATTTTCACCGTACTAGTTTTGAACCTTTGACCTGCACTACTACATTTACCGCAGCGCAAACCAAGCAAGGCTATCAGGCTTAACATAATTCTCTGTTACATAATACTGAGATCCAAGTTCAAGACCAGCCGTCACATTATGTCACATCATCCAAGGTTCACACATAAATTAACGTGTGGATAAACTACACTGTTCAGATTCGACCCTACATTTAGCATTTATAACAAATGGTATTATAGAGTAGTAAGCGCCTTGACATAATTATGCGAAGAATAAAGCTATCTTATTAATCTAGATTCTAGATACACCTATCGTATGGGGACAATGCAGCAGTGATCTTGGTGGCACAGTAGAGTTTACACAGAAAGGATTTATTTAAGCTATTTAAAAAAAAGAGTGAAATAAATAATAAAAAATTTGCAAATATGTTTTATTTATTTAATCGATTCGTGTTCGTGTTAATTAGACTAAATTTAACAGTAATTGTTACGAATGTCAATAAGATCCTATGCCATTTTGTGAAAAATCTATCTACTACTATCGTTTTACACAATAGTTTCTAAGTTTATAAACAAAAAAAAATAGGTAAAACATATTTAAAGTTAAAAGTTCTTAAAATACTCTGGCTTACAAGATTACTTAACTTCATTCAGGTTAACAACACCATTTACCAACAATTCAAATCCTTGAATTGTTGGTAAATGGTGTTGATCTATCCAGATGTCAGATTCTAATCTGTATTCTCTGAATAGTCAAGAAGAAGACAGTTTTTCCTACGAAATCTTTACTAATAGGTATAAAAAAATAAAAAAAATCTAATAGGTATAATAAAGCTGAGGAGTTCGTTTTTTTGATTGAACGCGCTAATCTCCAGAACAACTGGTTCAGAATGAGAAATTATTTTTGCGTTGGATAAAGTCCATTTGTCAAGAATGGCTTCAAGCTATACTCGTAGTATAACACAATGAGTGCGGAAGCCGAAGTCAACGCGGATGGAGTCGCGGGCGGTCGCTAGTTTTTCAAAAACACATACGCAATTTTAAAAAGCTTCCAAAGCAACTCTCAAAATCTCTATCTAAATTCTTTGTTTCAGAAATATCACTGTGTTTCGTTTAACTGTGAGCTAAGACTTGATTTCTTATTCGATGTTTGTTAGCTATAAACATTTTTAGCTGTGGTCACGCGGTGATCCACGGCCCTGGTGGCATTTACATTTGTGCCCGCACGTGATTTAAATTACCATTAAAGGATAATACTTAATGCCAAATTATCTAGGCAATATCTCTTTCTTTGATACATTAATATTTTTGACGGAGTTCTGGTTTAAATTTCGGTCGCGTCCTCTAAGTCGCACATAACTAATTATTTTTGTGTACTTTACTTACATAGGCTGAAGAAATTGTTATTAAAGAAAATATGCTTCTCTGTTTTAAAATAAATGATTTTTGATTTGATTTTGATTTGATTAAGTCCAGGGTTGGCTTTTCGGCTTGTCAAATTTTGTGTCGGTTTTTTCTTAAACTCCTCGATACCGCTAACAGTTACGGACCTAATTACGAAGTATAACTTTCATCCTAAGAGAAAACCCCATATTTTTTTCTGTACGAATCCAGATTTTCATCTTGTACAATTAGAGAAAATATTAAAATACACTAACGACCGAAAAAAATAGAATAATTTTATTTGTCCTCTATCCTAACTTACAAGCGACACGGAAATCTAATTTCGTTACATAAAAATAATAAAGAACTGTTACTTAGGATTTCCGGACATAGATCACATTTTTAAATGTTTACGTTTGCTGCAATCCTACCAAAATGTCAGGTGTTCCTAATATTTTTCTTGCAACATTGTAATGACAGTTAATAAAAAAGTCTCGTGAAAAATTGGAACCGGATGCATTCCTGCCCATATAAGACGATCACCCATCGCGCGACCTCCGATGTAGATAGCAGTTCATTATTCAGAAGACGGCACTTAATTATGAGTAATTGCCTCCAAATATTTTATTCGGCTGTTTTAGCCTTTTGAAAGTAATTCTTTGATGTATTTAATTTATGGTGTTGAGCATTTTTATTGTCTTCTCCTACATATAAGGGTACGATTCCTTCCGCAATTTATTGGTAAGTATTTCCTGGGTTCAACGTTTTGTCTTTGGATCATCAAGGGAGAGATCAATGGCACTTAAAAAAAACATTAAATTAAAAAAAAATAGATTACTAAGATTCATAAGACGTATGGTTACTGGACTATGTTTATGTTCGAATAATCATTTTTATGTTTTATCACTTTAAAAACATAAATAGGCATAAATCATAGCTTAATCAATAGCTGTGTGTTTATCGTTCAACGCACCTAAGGGTCACCAACCCTTAGGTGACTATGGGCATAACCAACTTGCTGCGTACATCATAAAACTACAAACGGTTGATGATATTAAATAGTATTTTACTATTTTCCGCAGGAGATAAAGCTAATTTAAAAATATATGATACATAAAACAAAAAAATACACTCTTAAAATACCCTACCCAATAATCTTTTTCTATGAGATGGGACTCTGTAAAATCTAAAAACATTTTTATCACACCGAGATTCAAGATTTTGACGTCATAAGAAACGGTGTTCATAACTGCACGAAAACAACAACACCTCTACATTTTATTACGATGCGTCTTGAATTCACGTCACGTGAAAACCGGTCTAGAAATCATTGACCGAATTATTTAAGAAATTATAATACAACCCGAACAAAGTTCAAGGGTAAAGCTAGTTTAGTGATGTTTTCTGTTGTGTCTTGTTCAAGGCTTGGGTAACTTATACGTCCACGTCACACGTCTGCCAGACGCAGACTAGAGACAGAGTATAATACAGAATACTATCCTTATCCTTACTAATATTATAAATCGGAAAGTGAGTTTGTTTGTTTGCTCCGCTTTCACGCCGTAACTACTGAACCGATTGATTTAAAATTTTGCACAAGTAAAATCGTCTTAGAGAAAACAAAAATATTGTTTTCAAAATAACCGAATCCATGCGAGCGAAGCCACGGGCGGAAAGCTAGTATTTAATAACTTTAAGTAAATGTTCTTTGAGACGGTGTTGTTTGAACAGTGTTTTTTTGTTAGTCTGTGTTTTAGTTATGTGGAAAACGTTCAAGATCGTACAATTTGGGTGAAGCTAAGAGTCGGCTAGGAGGACGTTCATTTTCTTCAATCTACGTATTTTGTTTTCGAATGTAAATGTATATCTAGCACTTAACTTACTCATACGGAATCAAAATGGAAATACCAAGATACAACAACAAAATCAAATTTGAATATTCACGAGCAAATCATTTAATCATTGATCATCGGACGACAATAGCCAAATTAATTAGCAACGCAGTCATGCCGTCTACTTGACCTGAATGAGTGAGTGAATGAGGATACGGAGTCACGAGACAAGGTGGGGGTCACGATGCCTGCAATGTGGATATGCAGTTTGTTATGCACAGATGCATTCTTGCAGTCATGAATTAATTTCGACACGCTTAATCTTCTCATGGGCAACGATAAGCAATCATCATCATCAGCCAATCGCAGTCCACTGCTAGTCATAGGCCTCTCCTAGGGCTCTCCATTTAGGCCAATCCTCGGCGACTCGCTTCCAGCTCCAGCCAGCCATCTTGCGCAAATCGTCACTCCACCTCACCTGAGGGCGTCCTACGTTTTTTGGGACACTTGCTGAAATGCGGTATTCAATCCAGAACTCGTTTACCCTAACGGTTGTCGGTTACAAGCAATATTAGGAAGTATTTCTTCCGGGTGCGACTATGATCCTGAATTGACCAGGCTGGTTACTAAAATGGAGCGACTGTCGGCTGACCCCCGCAATCCTCAACAACGGAAACCAGACTACTTGAGTCATAGTCGGCAACAACGGCTTAACGTGCCCCCCGGAACAGCGGATTATCATTCTTATCAGACAATCAGGTGATCAAGTCTAAAATGTCCTAATCAAACCGCGAAAACCAACTCAAAGTAAAAGTGTTCCCCGCGGCAATCGAACCCACGACTTTCGAGGTTTCTGAGGACAGTGATTGCGAATAGTCTTCGAAATACTCGTACAAGGTCAAACATGTTATGTCTTCGAGAAGTAATTAATAAGGTCTCAGGCATAAAATTAAAACAATTTAACCGTAATAACAAGATAAAGTTATTTGTAAATCAGAAACTAGACCACAAAAATGGGAACATTTCTGTTATCCAGACATTCACTCCTTTTGTCGTATTCTTAATTTTCTTAATCATTCTAAATCCCAATATTGTCCTCATTTGAGTACCTCTCTCGGTTGCATTCTATTGTCTTAGAGCCCGTTTTCTTTATTATAACAGATTTTTTTACATCATTTATCTACATTATGTTTTATACAAAGTAATTATCTGTCTAATGGTCAGCTAATGATACAGACGCGGTAGTTACTTGCAAAAACATATCTGAATATCGATAAAATAGCAAAAAAAGTTATCTGTGTTCATAACAATAAAATTAATAACGAGTATATGAAACTTCCAGACTAAAGAAATTTGCCGGTACGTTGCTTACATGGGATAGAGAATCTTGTACTTAATTAGAGGTATATTTTAGTGTCAAAAGCTATCATCATTATAACACGAACGATTGTTGTTATTATAGTCACAATATTATTTTTATACGGAAACTTTAGAGATAAGCGCTGAAAATGATATCTTAAAAAACTACGCAACTGAAAAATAAATTATGTACTTTCTAAAAAGATACCGAATACTTCGTGATGATAAAATACACTTTGACCTATTATGCTTATTCTGTAGGTTATCTTATACGGAAGTAGACTTTGAAGACGTAGATAAATAACCCTTACATTTTATGTAACAGTGGTCGAAAAACTTTACGAAAACATGAGAGATCATAATCAGCTAAGTAGTCAGGATATATTGTAGTGCACAAATCCGAGCGCAAGAACAGGTGCACACCATATTCCCAATCTCATAGTCCGAAAGGACAGCAATCTGACACGACCGGTGAGAGACCAGACGCAGTACCAACGGTTTAACGTACTTTCCGAGGAGACTTTGTAAGGCCCAGATTGCTCAAATAGTCAAATTGTCAGTATTGATCTTACACTAAACGTCAAACGTCTTGCATTTGATCTTGAGACTGAAGCGCGGATTTAGTGGCACAAACATTCGCTTGGGCGAAAACTTTTGCAGTAGTTAAATTTTTATTCTAGCGGTCGCTCGCTACGTGTGGAATTCGGTGTCGGCACACATAGTGTTATACCATAGCTTAAAGCCTTCCTCGACTAATGGACTATCCAATGCCAAAATTTAATTCTAACAAGCAGTTCCTGGGACAAGTGCGTTCAAACAAACTATTTAGCTTTGTTAAATGAGCAAAGATTTTTATGTTATATATATTCTACGCAGTTTTTCAATAGTTAGTGAAACAACTTTTCTTTAATAGATAAAGTAAACATAATGAGTCGTTAATAATATTACGCTACTTACATAATTAGTTAAACTAATTATAATATGTTATTTAATGTTAAACGATAAGATTTTTGCGTGTTCCTTGACATAATATGAACTCGAACATACCAGAAGTTTTTAATGTGAATTTATTTAGATTGATAACGTAATAATGATAATAGCACATAAACAAAAGTTCAAGGGTACTGTACATGTTCGGCGATTCTTTAGCAAAATTACCAAATTACAAATTCATATCTGCAGGGCAAAGACCTGATAGTATATCTAGCCGTTTTTAATTATATTTAGGCAGTAACAAATAAGCTTGCTTAACCTCGGTCGGATAGAATATTACCAAAGAGAGACGATCATTGAGCTACTATGTACTAAGATCAATGGGGATGGTAGAAAAAGCTTTAAAGATGTTTTCTCCTCAAGAACGGCACTAAAATTACCAACATTATGGAAAATAATTTGTAATAGTAAAACACTTACCAAATTAGTGACTATTTTGAGCGGATTAACCACGAGCATTAAAATCCCGGCCATAATCAGTAGAGATCCGTAGATGACTTTCAACACCGATTCTGTAACAAAATTCGAGAATTCATATTAAAGTTGATTACAATAAGTAATTTTGTTCCGATTGTCAAATTTTTGTTCCCTTTTTGTTTAATTATTTCATAACCAGGAAGCAACCCTTACTAATAACTTTTCTTGCAAAATGCAGGATTGTTAATTGGCGTCGTTTAGAATGACCTACTACTACTTACAGCAAACTACATTTCGGAGGCAGTTGCTGTTGGTCGTATCATCCAAACAGAAAATAGAACGAAACCTTATTTTCAATTTTTCAACCTTACTTTTAACGAGTTAGACCACTAACCCCAGACCACGCAATTCGAGCGGAGTGTTCTTTATTCGAATTCCGATTGTCAATTGTTTTTTCCACAGGATATACATAACCCAATTTCGTGTTCTATTAGTCCCGACTTACGCACTTCGACAATAATTTTGGATAGCTCGTTCGAGAACTATTTTTAGCATAGATTTAAGTCGTCAGATATGCCCTGGCCATACTTCGAACCGGTCTGATATTGGCACAAATATTCGAAGCGACTACCGCTTCTTTTTGCAGTGTCAGCATGTAACTAACTTATGTCACGTCAATTAAAATAACACCACAGTTTTCTAGTGTCAGGGCATATTGAGGGGCCCGTTGGTCTAGTGGTCAGTGATCCTGGACAAAAAACCACGGGTCGCAGGTTCGAATTTCGCTAGGGGCGATTTTTTGTGAGATGAACATCAACATTTGTACTCGAGTCATGGATGTTTATAAAAGTATTTAAGTATTTCTATCCGGTCCCTTGCTCCCATAGTACATGCTTCGAGCTTAGTTTAGGCCTAGGCAAATTCTGTGTTATTCCAGAGAAAATTTTATTTATTTGACGATTAAAATCTATGAATTTAGTTAGTCTGTGAATAGAAAAAGGGCGTTGACTCACGTCGTCTCCGCACGGTGAAGTTCTGTATCTTCATGATGGAGATCCTCCCCTTGCTGGGCACGTGCTGGATCGACATCTTCGGTCCCACCACCATCTTGAATGGTTATGGTCTCTCTTGGTCGCTATTTAACTGTAACAATAAAATATTAGCCTGAGATATTGGCTCATAATACCGATTTTCCATGCTTGATGGACTTCAAAGTGCTGTAAGATTTTAGATTTTCTTTAATTATCATTTTAATATTTATAATATACATAGAACATTTTCAAATGAATGTGAATTTTCGTATGCATTTATGTATTTATGCTTTTATGATTATTTTTTTATTAACAATTCAATAATATTAATGTAGGTATTCCACTTAGTTGGGTAAATGCAATGACCTTGCATAGAAAAGCCTTAAAATTGATTATTACAATAAAGCCATTATTTCTATCAGTAATTTACAAGTGTAATTTCATAGTAGTTGCGAAACTCTAATACATATTATAAATCAATTTATTTCGTTGCATCACCTGTATACAGCTTTTGATTGGCAAGCAATACTCATATGTCTAAATTCCGGCAAATTGAGGTCAAGTTCACAAATTATGATAGCCCTTTGTACTAGTACACAGTCATGCTTAATGGCTCTCTTGACCAAAAAAAAAGACGTACTTCGGAAACAAAAACAAAATGACTGCACTGCAGCGAATGGTAAAAAATAACAGGCAGTATGCTTTTGATATGTTTGAAATCTACACTGATTTATTGGTGTCGCTAAGGAGGTTTGGTACTCCTATTTATTTCATGTACTTAACAATGACAAACACAAAACTAATACAATAAAGCTGAAGAGTTTTTTGATTGTTTATTTGGATTAACGCGCTAATCTCTGAAAATACTGGTTCAAATGAACAAAATGTTTTTGTATTTAAGCTATAATATAACACTGTGGAAACCGAAATCAATGCGGATGGAGTCGCGGGCGGCCGCTAGTTACCGTATAAAAGCGAAAGAATAAAGAGTGAATCTTGTGTACTTTGTCTCGAACAAATAAACTCTACGAGTAATTTAGTTTTTAGGGTTCCGTAATCAAAATGGCAAAAAAACGGAACCCTTATAGATTCGTCATGTCTGTCTGTCTGTCTGTCTGTCTGTCTGTCTGTCCGCCAGTCTGTCACAGCCACTTTATTCCGAAACTATAAGTACTGTACTGTTGAAACTTAGTGAGTGGATGTATTCTGTGAACCGCAACAAGGTTTTCATACGAAAATAGAAAAAAAATAAAAAAGTGGGGGGTCCCCATAGTCAGAACTGAAACTCGAAATATTTTTTTTCATTGAACATATACGTGTGGGGTATCTATGGATAGGTCTTTAAAAATTATATTAAGGTTTCTAATATCACTTTTTTCTAAAGTGAATACTTTGCGTGTCAGACCCTTCCAAAGTGGAAAAAACTGTGTCCCCCCCCCCTCTAACTTCTAAAATAAGAGGATGATAAAACTGAAATAATTATATAATGTACATTACCATAAAAACTACCAACGAAAATTGGTTCGAACGAAATCTATTCAGTAGTTTTTTTAATACGTCAAAAATAGAATTTGTACGGAACCCTCAGTGCGGGAGTCCGACTCGCACTTGGCCAATTTTTTCATTTTGTCTCCTCCTTTGTTCAAATTTAAAATGTAGAACAAGATCCAAGTAAGTAATGTTAATCATTATTTATTGCTTTATAACTTTTTTTAACGTTTCTTCTAACGGTAACTAAGCCTACTGAGGGCTTAAATGCGTCAATGCGCTAAATTATAACAAAAAAAATCTTCGTCCTGCCAAAACATGTTTGAGAAATCGAAGTTTTTTGGTGGATATGGAACCGGTAAAATATCGTCATAAATAATTTGCGTGTTTTGCGACCGGTTGTGACGTGTATGGTAGATACATATTTTATGGTGCTAGGGCAAATCTCCAAAAAAAATTCTTCTCTTAACAATAACAAACGATAATAGCTAATGGAAGAGACCTAGGAGAGGCCTATGTCCAGCAGTGGACTGCGATAGGCTGATGATGATGATGATGATGCATGCACGTACATCGCAAAATACACTTTAAAGTGTTTTAGAAAGTTAAGTGTATTAGAGCATATTGAAAATAATTAATATATAATGAAATAATATCTTGATATTCTTTTGAAATCTGGTGTTGAAAAGAATTATCGAAATAAAACGTTTTTGGAGATTTACCCGGAAAATGCGCGAGACAAGAGCGGTCAATGGAGGCTGTGCCAGATCCTTTGACTATGCCAAGGCATAAATTTTATGTTAAGCAAAATTTTATGACTGCATATCATTTAAGATTATAGAGAAAGTAACATAAATAACAAAAAAAATGTGCATGTACATTGTACGACCAGATAGTGGCACTATGGACCAGATAACACGTTTACACAAGATACCCCAAAGACTTATAAAAACTTAAACATCATTGAGATACCCACGAGATTTAGAAAATTGCGTAATCTAAAGAGGGTTTTGCTTTCAGGCGGTTGTGAATAGGTATATTGGTGATGAATGAGCATTAATTTTTTAAGTAAATGTTAAGGCGTTAAGCTATCATTTAATATTCCGGAAAATGACTGCAAGTTTGTAGTTGATAATTAACTGTTTATTGTCGCAATGACTGTACTTATTTGATGCAGTAAAAACAGTAATCTGTTTGATGAACTAGTGACACTACATTAAGATTAATTGTTTTATTTTAGGTCAAGTTAGGCACCTTATGGTGTGAAGCATGCAGTATAGGTATTTGAGTTACGTCATTTTTATGAATCTTTAATGGGAACATTCTTTGCCACCGCTAACGGCCGCCCGAGACTTCGTCCCCGTGGATTTCGTTTTCCACACACATAGTGATACATTATAGCTCAAAGCTCAAAATTCCTCAACTAACGGACTATCCAACACAACAACATTTTTTCATTTCAAAACAGTAGTTCCTGAGATGAGTTCCTTCAACGAAAAAACAAACTCTCCAGCTTTTTATATATAATATGAACTCAGCAAATCGGACATTTCTACTCCCATCTAAAAACAAGGCGACAACTGTTGGCCAAAATATTTTATTGCAAAAAAGTAGTTTTTCTACTTTTTCACACATTGACCTTAAATTTTGTTTTACAACTATTTGTTAGATTGACCTCCAATACTCAAAGCGAATCGTGTGTAGCATAGAGACTTGATCTGTATGTCAAGTACTGATCAATTTCATTGTAGCATATAGTAGTGTGTAAGGTCTCAATAAGTGTTGCAATTATGTGCTTTATATGCTACGAAGCACGGGTTGCGGAATTAGGAGCCATGATATCCCATGGCCGGCTTTTTTGCGCTAGTCTTAGATATTTGTAGGTAAATTCCAATTTATTCCGGCTCTTTGGTGAAGGAAAAATTCACGAGGAAACCTGCACACTATTAGAGTAGTGTTTGTAATGGGGACGACAAAAAAGCATACTACCTACAGCCTACCTACTAAATAGGTTAACCCTCAATAATAGCGGGTCATTTAATTCCCTCTAAGATAGTTTAGTGAGATTATGGCTGCCATATACGTCTTCCTTGTGAACGAACACGTGCCACCTTTGGAGATCGGTAGCCTTAGACGCAACCAATTCATTAAAAACATGTGCTATAAGCAAACTGTATGACTTTGTGAATCAAACATTTTGACCTCACTTTTTAATTTCCTGACGATAAAGAAGCGCTTCTATGAAGCCAATTTTAATAAGAATATTTTAGTTGAAGTTTTTAACGAAAAATACGACCAAAGGAAGAGACGTTAATTACAAAGATTAACCATCATTTTATTAAAAATTGTTTTCTTGTTAAATTATAAAAATACGTTTTAAAAATGTATCAAGATTTAAAAGTATGTTTCGAATACTGGCTTGAAATTACTATAGCGTACAATAAGGGACATTTCACAATATCAAGTTAGGAAAGCTAATTTATTATTAATCTAACAAATAAAAGAGCCCTTCTTGCTCTTGACCGAATTGCAACAATGCATGCACGAAATGTTGCCTTCATTTTCGTTTTAATAATATATTGTAACTATTCTATCTCAATTACTTATTGGTATTTTGACCATGTTTCAATATCTGCAAATAAACTATTGAAGCGGTTACTAAAACCATTTTTTCGTAAATCTAAGTAGGTGATATTTGACACTTTTTTTAAAATCTTACACCTGGATGCGGAGGTTAGGATAAAGGTTTTTAGGGTTCCGTATCCAAAATGGCAAAAAAACGGAACCCTTATAGATTCGTCATGTCTGTCTGTCTGTCTGTCTGTCCGCCAGTCTGTCACAGCCACTTTTTTCCGAAACTATAAGTACTATACTGTTGAAACTTGGTGAGGGGATGTATTTTGTGAACCGCAACAAGGTTTTCACACGAAAATAGAAAAAAATAAAAAAAAGTGGGGGGTCCCCATAGTCAGAACTGAACCTCGAAATATTTTTTTTCATTGAACATATACGTGTGGGGTATCTATGGATAGGTCTTTAAAAATTATATTAAGGTTTCTAATATCACTTTTTTCTAAAGTGAATACTTTGCGTGTCAGACCCTTCCAAAGTGGAAAAAAGTGTGTCCCCCCCCCCTCTAACTTCTAAAATAAGAGGATGATAAAACTGAAATAATTATATAATGTACATTACCATAAAAACTACCAACGAAAATTGGTTCGAACGAAATCTATTCAGTAGTTTTTTTAATACGTCAAAAATAGAATTTGTACGGAACCCTCAGTGCGGGAGTCCGACTCGCACTTGGCCAATTTTTTTTAAATAGTTAATTAGTTTCACTGTTGCAAGGTTAAGAAAAAAAGGGCTAATGTGAATTAAAAAATCTATTCAGAGCATGCCATGCTAAGCTTGAAGACAACTATGAAAACTACTTGTAAAGAGGTGCCACCTTTGGGGACTAGTTGCCTGACCCGCAACCAGTTCATAATAAAATATTTATTTAAGTTTGAAACTATTAGAAAAACTGTGTGTTTCTGTGACAAGAAAATATGGCATTTGAAAAGAGCAACTGCCGAGTTTTTTGCCGTTTTTTTTGCGAATTTGCCTGCCTTGCATCGGTGGTAGACTAGTTTTTAGGGTTCCGTAGCCAAAATGGCAAAAAAACGGAACCCTTATAGATTCGTCATGTCTGTCTGTCTGTCTGTCTGTCCGCCAGTCTGTCACAGCCACTTTTTTCGAAACTATAAGTCCTATACTATATGTATCTATTTAAGTATATTTGTGATACCACTGTTGATACTGATGTCTGTAACACAAGTGCTTAAGCTACTTAACACGGGGTCAGATCAATGTATGTGATGTTGTGAAATATTTATTTATTTATTATTTATTTATACTGTTGAAACTTGGTGAGGGAATGTATTCTGTAAACCGCAACAAGGTTTTCACACGAAAATAGAAAAAAAAGTAAAAAAAGCGGGGGGTCCCCATAGTCAGAACTGAAACTCGAAATATTTTTTTCATTGAACATATACGTATTTAACATTACAACGGGACTAAACGCGATATTATTTTTATAAGTACCTGAGTACTTACTGCTTGACGTTTCGGCTGTGATGCTACAGCCGTGGTCAGTTCGCTTGTGACCACGGCTGTAGCATCACAGCCGAAACGTCAAGCAGTAAGTACTCAGGTACTTATAAAAATAATATCGCGTTTAGTCCCGTTGTAATGTTAAATAATTATAATGCAACGCGAAAGTTTAAAGTTATAACATATACGTATATCTATGGATAGGTCTTTAAAAATTATCTTAAAGTTTCTAATATCCCTTTTTTCAAAAGTGAATACCTACTTTGCGTGACAGACACTTCCAAAGTGGAAAAAGTGTGTCCCGTCCCCCCCCCCGAATGATAAAATTGAAATAAATATATAATGTACATTACCATAAAAATCTATCTATATAGCTGCTACAGCAGGGGTCTGAGCATAAACTTGCATGCATTTATCATTTTTATTTCTTAAAACTGCACTTAATCTTGTTCATGCCGTGACAGCCTATAATTGAGGCATCACTTTAAAATGAATTGTTCAAATGTGATTTTCATAATATTGTTACAAAGTGTGTGCTTTGTTGGTTGTCCAAATAAATAAATAAAAAAACTACCAACCAAAATTGGTTCGAACGAAATCTATTCAGTAGTTTTTTTAATACGTCAAAAATGGAATTTGTACGGAACCCTCATCAGTGCGGGAGTCCGACTCGCACTTGGCCAATTTTTGTAAATTTCAGACGAATAATGAGTGCTTCTATGAAGCTTAACTTAATAAAGAATATTTTGAGTTTTGAGTTTTTTTTTTAAGTTGATCACTGCTTACCATGAGCTTAAACGAGTATAATTAGCGAAGCTTGTACTTTAAGAGAGGAAGAGCTTTTTGGAACTTCCACTCAAATGAGCCGCTCGTCTGGGGAAATACCTCCTCTTTAAAGAAGACCACAGTGAAGTAGCACTTCGTAACTGTTGTGCTTTGTTTCTGCTATAGAGTAAGGTCGCCAGAGCTCAGTAGGGTGGGTATGGGGTATTCAAAGGCAGCCAACGCATCTGCGCCCCCTGTGCGGTTGTTGATGTCTATGGGCAGCGGTGATTTCTTACAATCTGGTGACCCGATTGCTCGTTTGCCTCCCTATCACATAAAAAACATATTTAAATTCCTACTATCCAACAACTCATGAGTTACACCGCAACGAAAGTAATTAGGTGGCCGTCTAATTACTTTCCTGTAATGACGAATTCTGGACAAATCCGTGGGTAAATAATATTGTTTACTCACGTATTCATCCAGATATTCAAAACAAAATAATTACAGGGATAAGAACTAAACTATTTTTGTAGAGACTGGATAATTTTATTGGAATTGTATTATTATTATTTAAGAACAGCTTAAAGTTATTTCTAGGGCCTACACTTAAGTAGGTAGCTACTTAGTTTTGACTGAAATTACCTAAAATTGTTGGTGTAAACTAGATAGTTACGTAATTATAGTAGTTATAATTTTGTTTAGGCTGTTTAACGTTAAATAACTGCAGAAAACATATTTTATTGGATTTGTGTGCATGAACATGTCTGTTTGTCCTGGTCTGGGTGTTATATGTATCTATTTAAGTATATTTGTAATACCACTGTTGATTCTGATGTCTGTAACACAAGTGCTTAAGCTACTTAACACGGGGTCAGATCAATGTATGTGATGTTGTGAAATATTTATTTATTATTATTATTTATTTATGAGAAAGGTTACGTTGTGGTCATCTGATTTTAAGTAATGAAATATCCAGCAATAGTTTTAACATTAATTTATTATTGTCAAAGAGAGTTTACTTGAGACAAATAAAATATACTTATGAAATTGGGTCCAACCATTATCAATTGAATAATATGGATTATCCAAATATGATTGCTCACGAATATTATTGTCAAAGTAGAAAGTACTTTATACATAATACAATATTAAATTGACATTGTATATAATAATAATATAATTACCCGCCCCGGCTTCGCACGAAAAGATACGGATATTTCGATTTGAATTTGATGTGAAATGTAGTAAAGGTGCATGGGCTCATGTGCCACATTTAACATGTTCTGCTTAAAGCCTAGCCTATGGCGGCCGATCTTACAATCAGCCATATAGGCAGAATATAACGTTAAAGTGCACAAGTGAGTGCGCAAGCACAGGTGCACTCTCTATTCCCTTACTCTCATAGTTCGGTGGGACAGCAATCTGACACGACCGTAGAGAATACCCAACAAAGATTAGCTACCTTTTTGATAATACATGTAAAAACACATTTTGAATGCACAATCAGGTTCTCATCCACTGATAGATGATGCTGAATAAAGCTCAGACGCTTTGCGGTAAGAAAGAGATAAGGAACAAAGAGCAAACGATCAGAAGACATTTTGTGTCACTCAGTTAAACCATATCTAATTGACTAGAGTTAACTAATCCTCGTTAATTAGGTCAAACTCCACAAACATTGGTGCGTGGCCGATTCCGATACATATATTAACTCGATAAAATGCCTCAGTTACTGACGGATGTATGACTATTATCAAGAATAAATACCTAATATAAAATCCCTCCTGTAAAATCAATTTTGAATTTGCCCCAAACAGGTGAACACTTAACGAAATTCGGCAAGCGTGATAATGAAACCAAACTCATCGTGATGACACTTTTGCCATTCGAATTGACCCAATTGTTTTTATAATATAAGGTATTAAAATAATAGCATGAATTATTTGTTTTACAGTGGTCGTAGTAAGATATACTCGATGATTTTGATGGCATCATTTTCTGATTTCCCGATAAGTTTCTTGTTAACAATTCGGCGACAATTTTAAACATGTGCTCTTAATGCTGAAAGAAGTAGTTCCGAAATGGTTTATATATTATATTATATTTATTTTTCATTTTATAGTCGCATCCAAAATTTGTAATGGCGTGTTCCCTGCCAGATCATGGAGCCCTGACGTCAATAAATCTACGAGTACTGACTAGACTTGCCAAATCTTGGTTCTTAGACTATCAGTAATCCAGATGCAATGAAAATACTCGTTAATTTATTCGTGGATATAAACGTGTTTATGGTTAACACATTACACCTACGTACAACTATGTCATTAATTCGTCAGTTAATGTTTAATTATATTCTATATCACATTTAAAATAAGAAGGGTTAACCCAATTGCTGAACGCAAAATGAGTCTGCTAAAAAAATAATAGATACCTACAACACTAATTTATAAGTAATCACGCGGTTTCACCCGCGTCCCGGGGGAACTACTTCCCGTACCGGGATAAAATATAGCCTATGTTACTCTGGGTGAATGTAGCTTTCCAACAGTGAAAGAATTTTTCAAATCTGCCAAGTAGTTTCGGAGCCTATTCAATTCATACAAACAAACAAACAAACAAAAAATCAAACCTTTCCTCTTTATAATATTAGTATAGATTTGATAATTGATTTGCGTTTATTTATTCATTTATTTACCATAATAAATGAATAAACACTAATTTAATACTAACTTGATCGATAAAACATAAACAACAAACATGTATGATTTTCACGAAAAACATAAAAAATTTAAATGAAAACCGTTACTTTTTGCAATTCAAAAAAGTTTTCAAACACCAAAAAACTTAATATGTACCGGCAAAATTTTACTTCACATTTTTTTATTTAAGTTTTACCAATATTTCATTGAAAAATTAAAGAAACACTACACTCACCTCAAACTCCGTACAAATCTTTCAACTCGAATCTAACCGCGAAAGCTCTGCCCTTATCTGTCACTGTCACAGACTCTTAACACAATCCTGCGCCCGCGCAGCTCACAGCACAACCGTCGCACCACTGCGCTCGTCTGAGTAGCCGCGCGCGTCTACCCCAGCCGTGACGTAAAACAACCCTATGACGTTTGTGACGTTTGAACTGTCATTGATGGTTCTGTGCCTGATTAATGATAGCATGCAGCGGTATTGTTCTGAATAATGAGCGTTGTACGTATAAAAAGCTGACGACATCACGTGTACCGACTCGGCTTCTAGTTTTTGCTAAGTAGGCAGGATCATCTCAATCATACTTCAATTTAATGTGGTATCTTTTTATCAAGAGGTACATCGAATGGCTAACTCTTTTCGGTTTGAATATGGTAGAAAACCCGACAAAATAAAAGAAAATAAATTTCAATCCTTAAATATAATTATAATAAAAATAAAACATAATTTTAATTCATTCATTCATTGACTTGTCAGTCTACAGATTTACAAACAATACACAAATTAATTAATTTTGATTTATAATATTACTTTGCCCTCTATGTGAACCATTCGGATATATAGAAAGTCGCTTTCAAACATTCACATTTTATAGTGCCAACAAGAAATTATGAATTAATACATGTATTAATTCATAATTTCTTCAACACTTGGGGCAAAATCGTGACCTTTCGCTAACGCGGTGTTTATCTTAGATTGACACCTTTCTCGGAAACAATCGTGACGAGTTATACCTACTCTACTCGTGAACTTCAGCAGAAAATATGTCTGAGAAAATCTCAAGATCATGATCAAGTATCTGCATTAACTCGTTGGATCAAAATAGAGTGTACGTCATCAAAATTTCTTAAAAGCGCTTCACCACAAAGTACCAGTTATAATACGTAGCTAGCAAGATTCCGGCTAAAATAAGTTGTAATGGGAATACAGGTTATCTTTGTTATTAATCTCAAGGAAGCAAAATGTTTACTGACTCTATGCCGGACTTTGTTATGCCTTGTCTGTATAAAATAGATCAGAAAAAGGATTTATATAAATAAATGTATTCTTTGGACTAACACACCAATTGACTAGCCCCAAACTAAGCTCGAAGCTTTCACTATTTATGTTAGGGAACGGATAGACATACTTAACTATGTACTCTTATAAATATCCATGACTCAAGTAGTGGTTCTTTACAAAAAAAACCGGCCAAGAGCGTGTCGGACACGCCCATGAAAGGGTTCCGTAGCTAAAAGATAAATAAATAATAAATAATGTATAATGTAATAAAAGATGGCCCGACCGCTTAAGACAACATTTAGTAAGGGCAACTGCACGTCATAAGTTGGTCGAGTTGTATAAAAATAACTATGTATGATACAGGGTTCGCTATAGCGAACCCTGTATCTACGAAACCGAAATCTACGAAAACTATAGTTTTCGTTGAAAGTACTTACTTGGAGGTATACAGGACATTTTTTTTAGAATTATTGTAATAGTATTTCAAAAGTTAAGGGGGGGGGGACGCTCTAATTTTAACTTTGTATTAATATATCTCGAGACTGGGGTGTTTGATCCACATGGTTTCAAGGCGAGTTTTATTGTATTTAAAAATACCTGTTTAACGATACCCTACACGATGGGTTAAGTCGAATTTTTTTTTTAGAATTAACTTTTCACTGTATGGGAGGGGGGGTAAAAAATGATTATTTTTCGATAATTTTAAAAACCAATTCTTGAATTATCGCTATACATCTCTCCACCAATTTTCGTGGCAATCGGTTCAGAAACGGCGGAGAACGAACCAGGACAGACAGACAGACAGACAGACAGACATGACGAAACTATAAGGGTTCCGTTTTTGCCATTTGGCTACGGAACCCTAAAAAATTGCACCTAGCGGGATTGAAACCCGCGACCCTTGGTTTTGTAGCCAGGGTCCTTGACCACAAGACTAACGGGCCCGTCAAAAGAATCCCATCTTATGTACCTACTTTAATTATATATCCTTAACATTTTATATCTTAACAATTTGAATTATAGTGAGTTGTGTTAAGTTGGATAAATCACAAAACTAAAGGAACAGCGCGTGCCCTTTTCACGATAAAAATAAGTAGATCAGGACGTGCGTAAGCTGATTCAGCTACATTGTACCTACTTAGAAAACTCACAAATCTATACTTATATAATAAAGACAGTTTGTTTGTTTTAACAAGCTTATCTCAGGAACTAGTTCATTTGACGAGGAAGGCTTTAGGCTATTGTATTATAACACATTTAGTGAGGAAGCGAATACCCCGCGTCTGCTAGTTTCTAGATAAAACTGCAAATATCCTAATAATTCTTCCCATCTTATCGACTGTTGTGGGTCAACCTATTATATCAGACGAATTTCCATTTCCTGGGTTAAATTAAACAGATTACATTAAATAGTTGCCTAATATTTGACTGTTACTCTATACGTAGTAGTAATACCTCAATGTTTATTTGCTAACTTGGAAAGCTAACTCTTATGAGGACTACGAATATTCGATTTACTAAACATCACTATTAGTTTTAGCCACTGCTGGACATAGGCATTGATGAAAATAATTCTCGGAGACCAGAATTTACATCATCATCATCAAAATTAAGAGCGTTTCTCTTGTAGGAAGCCATCTCCACTCTCCTCGGGACTCTGAAAGGATCTTAACCTCCCTATACGCCTTCAAATTTAACTTTTCCTTTCAGAATTTACAAACCGGCAATTATCGAAACCATAGCTAGATCAGTCGGGAAGAAATCTCGGGAAGTCTACACTTCTTAAACATACGCAAAATGTACGGTTTATTTATTTTCAATCATATGTACTCACTTAATGTGTTTTGTTTAGCACATTAACATTCATTAAACTGGTCTCAGTCATCTCGCAAAGCCTTAATTACAGCAATATAACATTATTTTTTGTGTATAGGACACGTTTTCACGCACGTTTTAGAAATCACGATATTGTAAGTACGAGTATACAGGGTGGAATCTTGAAATGGGTTTTGAAGGGCAAACAGATTATCCGTTGTAGTTACAAGGAAACATTGTTAGACAAGCATACACAAGTCTTTAGGATATTTTGATTCCGTATACATAGATTTAAGAAAAAGGTTCAGTCAGCAACAAAAACTTTTTAATGCCATTCGATGCTACATATTTCGTTTATGGATAAGAAGAATGTTTTCTTATCACTACAATGGTTAATGTACTGGTCCTTCAAAATGTATTTCAAAATTACACCTTGTATTGAACAATTTTCGCACCTCACGGGTTTTATTTTCGTGAAAACTATTTTTAACCATAACGCTTCTATGAAACTTTCGAAGACGTAAACAAACATCACCAGTGTTTGTGATGATTTATCATCAGAGAATCATTCATCTTAAAATAAAAATCAATTTTTCGTTAGGAATCAGGCGGGGTTTGAACCCGCTTCCCTCACTTCACTCGGGTCACATTGTCTGGATTCCTAAGACCAGATCGATTTTTTCTTGTTCGTAATTAATTCATAAATGCAGACGAATAAAAAGCAAAATCATGAGAGAAAAACATGTTTCTTAGATGTTATTAAGAAGGCATATACAATATTGGATATACATATTAATTTGATTAATTTATTGACAAACCACCTGCGACTTCGTCCGCGTGGTTATGATTTTTAATTAAAATATTTATATTCCCCGTTATATTTTCCTAAAACAAGTTTCATGCCTAAAATCGACCCCTTACATCCAAAAACGCTTTTTGGTTGAAACCCTTGGAAAAAACCCTGAAAATGAAGGTTATTACTATTTATTTGGCGTGATTACCTATCATGAAAGGTTGACTATCGAAGCGAGAATTTGGCAAAGAGGACATTCACCACTAGACATTAGAACACTCAATGAAGTTTTAGGCAAAAATTGTTACGCATGTTTGTGTTAACTATAAGAATAGTCTGTACTGCCACTAACATGCTCCTACAAGACGACTGGGGATAATCTATATACCCTGTCGGGATGAAAGGCAGAGGTTATCAGAAGCCTCATTTTTTAGAGATACATTTATCGTTTTACGAGTCTTGCAGAATTTTGGTCACAAAGCGAGGAAAAACGGTGATAACCTAGAAAACCTGACTATAACCTAGAAGTCGACGGCAAAAGGCCGCTTGGACGCAGCCCGATACGTTGGTCCGATCATACCCTCACCGCACTAGACTTCACTCTATACAATGCCCTACATACAGCCGAAGACAGGAGTAGATGGGAGTATGGAAAAAGGTCGTCCGAGACCGAGTGATGCTGAAGGGCGGTCACGACCCTCATTCCTGAGGAATACGACGCTAGGAATCGCTATCGCTTTTCTGTAAAGTCTTTTTTTGTACCCAATCCTTCTCTCACCTCTTCGGTAAAACGTGATTATTATTTTTACGCATATTTTTTTTTGATAAGGCGAAATTATTAAATTATTAAGGCGAATGTAGCTTTCGAATGGTGAATTTTTTTTTTAAATCAGTGGAGTAGTTTTTAAGCCTATTCATTACAACTAAGCAAACAAGTTTGCCTCTTCATTATATTTGTACAGGCTTCTGTTTCACCCACATTGAGCTATAAGGCTTTGATTTAGTGTCTAAACCATTTAAAAAACTTACCATGTAGCGCCAGGTCAAGCTTTAACGGTTTCTTTAAATTACTCGTGACAAAGTTCAACTACCGGAAAATGACAATGTGAAGGTTTTTCGGACACCGATTTCCTCGTCTGATGAAATATAAACATATGATTCATAATTCCTACAATAATATCACAGATCTTAGACAAACCATACGTTACAAGTTCATTGCATAAATGAATATTAATTTTATATTAGCTCTTCGCACTTCGAGGGTTAACCCATAACCTTATCCATTCTTTGTAGTCCTTTTAGTAGTTTTAGTCATCAATTAGCAAGTGTTTAGTCGTAATAACTTACGTATGACGTAAATCTTGTCATCGATACTATGTAAAATGAATTCCCCTTGAAGATGGGTAATTTAAGATAAGGTAATATTCTGAGAAATAATGCGTCGACAAGCGACAATAGCACGAATAGTAATAAATTAAAAAAATATCTGACCATCAAATGCATTGATCTGACTCCAACGCAAAGCGCTTAAAAGCACTTTTGTAGTTATTAATGGCGATAGTGAAATGACATCGAACACCCAGACATGATCAGATGAAGACCAGGTACATGAACCGTTACAGATACAAGAGAACGATGTTATGGAACCATCTAAATGTTTTTGAGATATTTTGATCACTGAATATTTGATGATTCAAAGATTTTGGTAAAAAGTTACAGTCAAACAAAATGCTCAAACTGCCAAATGTTTTACTTGCCAGTCGCTCCTATTTCATCCTTACGAATAAAATATTATTGGGATCACTAGAAATTTTGGAAAAAGCAAAAAACTTTACCCATACATTTTGTATTGATTGCCATTCAAAACCCTTTTCAAAATAACCCCCTGTATAGGGACAAAAAGAAGATACGAATTTGTCGTACACTTTGTGATATTAAACACGAGTTGCTAGAATGATTGTTTTACGTAAATATGAGTAGTGTGATGCCAAGTTTGACAATACGGAAGTTTATTTAAACTATTTTTATTAATAACTTTGCACTGATAAGTTTGTTTATTTGTCACTAATGCTCATTTAAAGATGACACAATTAACAAAATTATTTAATGAACGATTGATCAATTTAACCATTTCAAGGTTTCCTAATTAGTTTTTGATAAATAAAAATATGTATAAGATAAGTGGGATCTTCTTTGTAGATAAATACATATAAGCTCTCTTTGGTAAACAAAAGCTTCCTGAACGGGAAAGTGCATATTAGTGGATGACCATGATTTTTTTTATAATAAAACACACAATGGCTCTCTTATGGTTTCATTTAATGATGAAAAAGTGTGCGGGTTTTAAGTAACATTATTATTTCATTTGTTTTATCTGTCTACATCGCATAACTGACTCTGCGGTAGGGAGCTTATAGTCCGGTCAATTTAGACATTCGAAGTTACATAAATTCCCACCTAGCTGAAAATCGGTAAGATTGTTTAAAATATCATTAAAAACAAAATTTGAAAGTTCCCCATCTTTCCCCTGTAAGGAAAAAAAAATATTCAAGGTCAAAGGTCCAAAAAAAGAGTTTTTCGCGATTTTCAGCAAAACGGTAAGTTTTATCATAAAATAATAATAAAAATACCTCAGACAAAATTGTAGATCATAAAATTATCTACAAAAAATGTATTTATACTTTTTTTTCTACGAGCCACCGTTTTTGAGATATAACGATTCTAAAAGTTGCAAAAGTTGTAATCGTCTTAATATGCACACGTTTCCTCGCCACCTATGAGGTAGTGTACTCAGCGCGTTTTTTTTAACGTGGTTTCCCCAGTAGGCCTATTCCACCGGTTAGTTTTGATCCTGTTTAATTTGAAACTATTGAAAAATAATGGATATTCGCAGAGATTGAAAAGATAAAAGCAATTTAAGTTAAAAAAAAAGTAGAGAAATTTAATCGTCCGAGTCGTAACTTTCAAATTCTTCTTCTTGATCTTCTTGTTCTTGTTCGTCTTGTTCTTGTTCTTCTCGTTCTTGTTCTTCTTGTTCTTGTTCTTCTTCTTCATCTTCATCCTGAGTGCATGAAAACTGCGTTAATAGCGATGTATCGCATGTTGCCTCGTTGGAATCAAACGGATCCTCTACTGTTGGTGATTCAATATTAGAGCACAACTGGCCTTGACAATGTGTGCATGCCGGAGAACAGAACAGTCCGACTTTTTTGCAACCACATTTAGCACTGCATCCCTTTTTACATTTGCAAAAAATCGAGTTCAGCAGTTTTTCCGGCGCAGGTGGAAGTAAAGTGTGCACTGGTTCTAATAAATTGTTGACCAACTTCCAACCCCACTCTGCAGGGTCTAGCTGATAACCAAGCCACACTTGAACTTGGTAATATACCCTAAAAAGATGTTGATGAGCAGCAACTGAGGTTGGAGGAAGACAAGCTAATTGTACTTGTTTTTTACTTTTGGTGTTTTTAACGAAACATGCACATCTATATTTATCTAAGCAGGTAGTTTTTTTAGGAGCTCCGTACATAGAAAGAAGAAAGCGAATGCCGTTAGTAATAATTTCTTGTCGAGTAGAATTTCTATTTTTAAAAACTTCAGCACATTCAATTTAATTTTGTTTCTCAAATAGTTTGAAAACTGTTATTTTACCCCTCCTGTAAAATGCAGATGTCGTATCACAGCCAGTTACTGCGTGTCAAAATCATGTACTATTTTTACACGCAGTAACTGGCTGTGATTTGAGAAACAAAATTTAATTGAATGTGCTGAAGTTTTTAAAATAGTAAATCTACTCGACAAGAAATTATTACTAACGGCATTTGCTTTCTTCTTTCTATGTACGGAGCTCCTAAAAAAACTACCTGCTTAGATAAATATAGATATGCATGTTTCGTTAAAAACACCAAAAGTAAAAAACAAGTACAATTAGCTTGTCTTCCTCCAACCTCAGTTGCTGCTCATCAACATCTTTTTAGGGTATTTTACCAAGTTCAAGTGTGGCTTGGTTATCAGCTAGACCCTACAGAGTGGGGTTGGAAGTTGGTCAACAATTTATTAGAACCAGTGCACACTTTACTTCCACCTGCGCCGGAAAAACTGCTGAACTCGATTTTTTGCAAATGCAAAAAGGGATGCAGTGCTAAATGTGGTTGCAAAAAAGTCGGACTGTTCTGTTCTCCGGCATGCACACATTGTCAAGGCCAGTTGTGCTCTAATATTGAATCACCAACAGTAGTGGATCCGTTTGATTCCAACGAGGCAACATGCGATACATCGCTATTAACGCAGTTTTCATGCACTCAGGATGAAGATGAAGAAGAAGAACAAGAACAAGAAGAACAAGAACGAGAAGAACAAGAACAAGACGAACAAGAACAAGAAGATCAAGAAGAAGAATTTGAAAGTTACGACTCGGACGATTAAATTTCTCTACTTTTTTTTTAACTTAAATTGCTTTTATCTTTTCAATCTCTGCGAATATCCATTATTTTTCAATAGTTTCAAATTAAACAGGATCAAAACTAACCGGTGGAATAGGCCTACTGGGGAAACCACGTTAAAAAAAACGCGCTGAGTACACTACCTCATAGGTGGCGAGGAAACGTGTGCATATTAAGACGATTACAACTTTTGCAACTTTTAGAATCGTTATATCTCAAAAACGGTGGCTCGTAGAAAAAAAAGTATAAATACATTTTTTGTAGATAATTTTATGATCTACAATTTTGTCTGAGGTATTTTTATTATTATTTTATGATAAAACTTACCGTTTTGCTGAAAATCGCGAAAAACTCTTTTTTTGGACCTTTGACCTTGAATTTTTTTTTTTTCCTCACAGGGGAAAGATGGGGAACTTTCAAATTTTGTTTTTAATGATATTTTAAACAATCTTACCGATTTTCAGCTAGGTGGGAATTTATGTAACTTTACTCTTATTTTTTGGTCTAATTTGACCGGATTATTAAGCGATAGAAGTCAGTATCGACGGTAAAATTACATGTACATATATACAATACTTAAATAGACATATAAACACCCAGACCAGTACAAACAGACATGTTCGTACACACAAATGTTTGTTTGTACAGTGCGGGGATGAAACCCGCGACCTTTTGGTCTGAAAGTCAACTTCCTAACCATAACACCAACATTTATACCTGACTTCTTCTCGGTAGATGACAGCGTTCCGAAGTCGGTGGTAGATTCATTATATTGTGATATCATTGACGATTTATAAGTGCCTCACTGAGGCCTATATAAATAAAGTATATTTTGATTTGATTTGATTTGACTGACCATTCATATATGCCTCTCTGTCTTTTTTTATGAATGAAATCGTTTTTGAATTTGAGTTTAAATAACGTGCGATGCTCATACTCGTAGAATGACCATCGTGGTTACCACCGTTTGAGTTCAACTTCGAGGTCAATGTTTACCTGTTTTGTGCTTCACGTCTATATGAATTAATTACCATGTCTGTATAATATTAATTGCTGTCATAAAAAACGTAAACGTCGTCATCTGGTAAGATTTCTAGTTTTTGCAATAACAGAATTATGACGTATATCATGACGTCAAAAATATTCAAAGTTCGGCGTTATTGCAATCACGTTAGTAAAATAAATAAATTCCTTGCACTATCACACCCATCCCATCATTGCCTAGCCCCAAACTGAGGTCAAAGCTTGTACTATGGATTTTAGGGAACGGAAAGACATACCTACTTAAATACTTTTTTATTTATACAAATATACATACATATATACAAATAACACCCAGACAAGGACCAACATATTCATGCACATAAACATTTGTCCAGTGCGGGGACCGAACCCGCGCGCGACCTCTTTGCCTAGTAGTCAGCTTCTTGACTGACTACAGTAAGCGGGTCGTCAATGTTCTTTGTGTGATTTTCCTGAAAAAGTACTTATTGTTTTTACTTTGGGAGTCCAGTTTTTTGTTAATGATGTACACAATTTTTTTTTTTTAAAAGTTCTAAATACAAAACGCACAATGGAACGCTGCAACTTGGGCTGACAAAACAAAGCTATGTGTTCAGACAAAGATGCTGGTAGAAGCAAATAGGGCCAAATCGGACCAAAGTGGAACTTAAAAATATGTGTTTCGGTTCACATAGTGTTTTAATAAAGCTTAATTAAAGCCTTTCTCGACAAATGTACTTTTCAACGCATAAATGATTGAATATACATATTTGAGCCAGTATTTTCTGGGATAAGCGCTTTCAAACAAACAAACAAACTCTTCAGTTTTATTATATTAGTAAAGATTTTTGTCGTCAGCCTCAGTACTCTTTTGGATATTTCTTCTATTTCCGGAATTAGTCGACCTTATAATTTACATGAAGGTCAAATGCGATTTGGGCGAATTCCAAACATAGGGTCTGATTCACAAATATCCGTTTATTTGGCTGATAAATTAGGTCAGTGTTTGCAAACAATTAATTGATTAAAGGGTAAAGGGTAAATACCTAATATCATCGGTTAATATTCACTTTTGGTCTACTAAGGCAATCCGAATTTGAGTATAAGTTCGTAGCAGTGGAAATTTCTTCGAGCTCTGAAACATTTTCGTGCAAGTGTAGTCGCACACCGGATTATTTATTCTCCTTTACTTTTTTACTATAACAATTATGATTCCTAAGTTGTTTCTTCCATTTCACGAGAAAATATTGTAGAGCTTTTCTAGAATTTGTAGTTGTATCACTGCTAGGTCAGTTCTAGGTCAGTGTTTCGACAGGCCCGTTGGTCTAGTGGTCAGAGACCCTGGCTACAAAACTGAGGGTCACGGGTTCGAATCCCACTATGGGATTTTTTTGTATAATAAACATCGACATTTGTACTCGAGTCATGGATGTATAAAAAAAAAGTTTGTAAGCAAGTCTAAACGTTTCCCAGCATCCATAGTTCAAGCTTCAAGTTTAGTTTGGGGCTAAGCAATTGGTGTGTTAGTCCAAATTATTGTTTATAATTAAAACTCGTAGGGTTTAAATCATTGTTACATCATCGGGTAATTAATCGTGCCTTACGTTTTTCCCCCCATCACCGAGTAATCATTAGAAGGCGGGTCAGGTTTTTGCCCAAGTTTCATCTTCACTGTTGTGAGGACCATGATGCTGTCCACGTGACGAGACACGTGGGATCCACCATGTGCTATGTAATTTGTATACGAACAACTTTTATTACCCAGCTACAATGTCTACAAAAACTCAATCCGGTAAAGACTAATCTATCATGGGACAGAATTTAATGATAAAAACTAACAATTACTTTGCCTTTGGACCATTAGAATCTATTTGTTTTTTTAGCTTTAGAGTTTTACCTACATTCTAGTAATTGTAACCCTATGGTAAAATTGTTTGACCTTAATTAGTCCTGCTATGGTCTGGCTGTATTTTTATTGCTTAGAAATCAAATAATAAAAATACAGAAGGGCCTAGAAGGGCCGCTCTTAGAGCTAGATGGATTAGTAGGGCTACGTGCCTGTTATATTTAGTAATTAACTAGTTTTTACGGCTTTGCCCGTGTTATCAAGATTTCTTTTCACACTATCTTATGGGAGTATTTAATCAAGATAAAAAATACTCTGCCTGTATACCATATTTCATTAAAATCCGTTCAGCAGTTTCTGCAGGCCAAACAATAGAATAGGAAATAAACATATCCTATTCTATTGTTTGGCCTTGTCAATATGTATTTGCCTGTGTCCGTAAATTAAGAATTAATTTATCTACTTTTAAACTTTCCAGCAATTCTCAAGGGCACGTCATATGAAAGTTATTTCCCCTGCAAGAATCTCAATTTTCAATGATACCTTTTGATATCCATTGTGAAATACTTTAATACACGACAGCTACAGTATCGTCAGTTCGAGCAAGTCATCACAAAGGCTAATTATATTGCGATTTGATCTGTCAACGATTTCATCTGAGAAAAACAACTGACGATCCTCCAACCGTTAATTAAATGTTAAAGGTGTCAGAAAATTAGCTGAATGTGCCCCCGCAATAATAGAGTGAGGAATGAGACACGTTTTGCACGAGCATCGAATAGGTACATTGGTTTTTACGCTATTATCACCTGTTGGTGACAGCATAGCTAGGTATTTATTCTAGTGCGCCAAATTTTTCAGAAAATTAATATTATGTTGTTATAATTTTTCATATTTTTTTCTTTTGTTACGCCTTTTTAGTTCGTTGGTTCTTGGAAAATTAACCACCACATCATTCTTGATCGAGCATCCCTCGCTTTGTATGTTTGCGTGGTTCATATATTACACACTTGCACAAATAAGCAGAGGAATACTGATAAAATTTGTAAGAAGGCGTTAGATAGCTTGTTAAAAAAATTAAATGGTTAAGAATTTTTCATAAAAAAAAATTATCAAAAATATTTATTACTTATAAAAAATATTATTATATCACGGCTATAGTTCGGAAGTACATCAATAATGCAAAAAAAACACAGTTAGATAACTCCAGTTTAATACCCATGATTCTGTTGGTCGTTTAGCAAGGGCTCGAAGGTCAGTTGTACTTGCTAGGGCCAGTATTTACTAAAATTGGAATGGTAATTATAATCATACTATAGCATAATTCATACTAGTATTATAAATCTGAAAGTTTGATTTGTCCGTCGATCACGCTGAAACTATTAAACTGATTTTGATGAAATTTGGTATACCTACAGGCAGGGTATGGGCTAACTTAGGTGATTGGATACTATGTATCCCGATTATGTGCTCTCATGGGATTACCCAAAATCCACGCGAAAGAAGTCGTGGTCGGCCGCTAGTAACTTGTACTTGTCACTTAAGATAGCATATTCTACCGAAAATCACATTTGATTCACTTTCAAATTATGTCTGATGTTCAACCCTCTCTTGTGTCCTTGATTCCCCTGAAAAGCAGCCTCTTTGCCTAATGCCAAGAGGCTGCTTGACAAATTGACATATTATTGCTGTGTGGCAACCGTTTTAGTAGCATTGTTCTTACCACGGGTTCTTTCTTACCTTTTCTCTCTCTTCTTTTGGTAGCATTGTTCTAACTTTTACTAGTACCTACTCTTTTTTTGTTAATGTTTTATTTTTCTTGCACCAAATATAGATAAGTACGTATTTTCTTTCTGTCTAAATAATTTATACGTACATAAAATAAAACGAACGTTATAATTTAAAATTAAATTAACTTATTTTTGTGCTCCATCCGATTAGTCTTTGGCTTCCGGTTATGTCTGTGAAATATAAGTCTAGTGTACAATGGCAAACTTCTCAATACACCATTTATTTATGTCGTTAAACATTGATCGCATTTTATGTTTATTCTTTATTCCATATCTTTCGATCACATTTTGGTCTTCAGCATCCTGACATATCCTACAAAGTTTTACACAAAGCGCCATCTAGCCTTAAACTAAGCAAGATTTGTGTTCATTGTTACTTAGTTATAATTGTTAGCAATATCACATTTATATTAGTAATTTCTCATACTAAACTTGTAGGAGCCGAGCAACTTTTCAGGGACATTATCAATATGCGAGTATTCTGTGTACCTATGTTACGAAATATTATGTTTGTGTATTTTATTTTACCAAGTTTTTAATTTAATATATATTTTAGATATTATTTATATCTTATATACATAATAATAATACTATATGTGCAATTGTGCATAGTGCCTCGCCTATAGACGCCTTACATCAATTCGCAACTATGCGAAAATATTACCAAAAGGCGCTATCGTCGGTGCTCGATTGAACTAAATACATAAAATAACATGCCAGCGCAGTTTCAGGTCAAAAGTAGAATTTAATAAAACACAAAATTGGTAAAATATAAAAATATTTTTAATCAAGTCACACTTAAAAATAAAAAATAATATTGTCCTTGTTTCATAAATTCGAAGAGTATTTCAAAATGCATCAACCACCACAATGGTATTTATTTACAATAAAATTAAGATAATTATATTCCATTACCATTCCAGGACAAACGCTATATATCTAAATTTTTAATCAACTTTGATGTTGATTTCTAATTTGGAATCGCCATAGCATTAACTTTTAGTTTCAATTCATCACGTTCAGTCTTCAACTTCATCCCTTCATTCCATTTCATACGCTTCAATAACCATATCTTTTAATAATCATGCTTATTGTTTGTTTATTAACAATCAATATGGGACTCCATGGCAATTCATATTAAAAGCAAATTGGTCATTTTATCCTTGTAGACACATATTTCTGGGTTCGAGTCAACACCCTTAAACATAACCTTAAAAACCGCTAGCAAAACTACAGTAAGTTCCAGATCAAATCTTGACTAAGATCTCGTCAACGGGCTTTCTCGCAAGGTCAGGTACGGTGGCGTTAGGGTCTGGTCTTCCGACTGGCAGGAGGAGTTCTAGCCGCTCGTTGGAAGGCCTGGAGAGGAGGTCTCGGAGACGAGAGTTGCAGTTTAGAGGAGTAGACGTGAGGGCTACCAGGCCGCAGTACTGAAAATGTGAAAATTTATTTAATATTAAAAGTTCAATAATCTTTAATAATAATATCTTTGTCCTTTGATAGGACAAAACTTAAGATTAGAGTCTAATGTAAATAATGTTTAGCAACCAAATCTTTTCTTAGTCACCAACTTTTTATTCGCGATAAAGTGTTATGCCAGTAAAGATTTCGGGTGAGGTTAGACATAAACCGTGAAAACGATGAAATTTAGGAAATGAGAGCAGGTTTTGTTTGCACACTCAGTTGTACTCAATAATTGGGAAAAAATTTAGCCGTATGAGTCTTGTAGCACTGGCATAGATAGAATAGTACCCAATTTCTTCCCGCGGTCGTAAAATACCCAGTTAGTCTGATATACTGTTTTGACGCAGACGCATGGGGCAGAAGGTTCGCCTGTGTTTCACCACATTACACACTGCTATCACCTACACGCTCATCGGCTAAAGGACGCCTTCTTTTTTTCAGCAATGGTTGTAAAGAAAGAAAGAAAGAAAGGAAAAGTTTTTATTTGGCACAGAAATTACATAGTTTACAAATGTGAAATGACATTTTGTTGTACTGCACCAAAAAGGTCACCGCTCAGCATAATATGCTCTGGCAAAAGCCACAGCGCTGGTCTTAGCAGGATAATGTTAATAATGGTGAAACCACTAGTCCTTTGCATATTATGTAAAACAAAATTAATTAATTGTATTATACCTGTATAGCAGCCAACAGGATCCCAGCAGCAATCGCAACGCTGATTTCACTATAATAGTGCATCTTCTTCTTCCCATCTGGCCTCCAGGAGTACGTCTGTCGGAAGACCAGCAATATCGCAGGAGCATCCGACAAGTACGGCTTGACTGGTCTCGTCGCGAAGGGTTTCAAGTCTGTGACCCATTGCCTGGACATCCTCTTGGAGTAGTTCAGGTCTTCTTCTTCTTCTACGATGGTTCTGATGGCCTCCTTCATCTCTTGGTCTTGGACCACCACGAAAGTCCACGGTTCTGTGTGAGCTCCTGATGGTGATGTTCCTGAAATATGTTTTATCAAATTATGTAGTGGCTAACTGGTTGACATAACAGTAACACCGATCATCTATAGGCACCGTGCAGAAACTATAGAGGGCGCTAAAATCCCGTTTTTTTTCTGTGGTTTGACAGTAAAATTTGGCATTTACCTTGGTCAGTTCGAATTCGAGTCACTAGATGGCAGAATAAGGCACGGTGTTTTCCGTGGTTTGACAGTAGAATTACCGACATTGAGATTGACATTTAGCTTGGTCAGTTCGAATATGAGTCACGAGATGGCAGAGTCATCGCTACGCACGGTGCCTATAGGGTTTTGGTTTTGATTCCGTTAAACGACATTTAAGAGTGTAATAATGTCACAGGATATCTGTCTAAGGGAACTCTACTTTTTTTTCTGAAGCAAGGTAGTCTATAAAAGTAAAAGTAAACTGTGACATTTGACTGACAACCATCATGATAGATAATGACAGTCATGTCCGTGACTCGTAATGTTATCGGTCTAAATTAAAAAGCATTTATTATTATTTAATTAAACAAACGCTTCAGTGTTTTAAAATGTAATCGTTATAAGACAGGATTGAATGTTTAATGTAAAACTATGTTGGAAACGTGTAGAAAAATAATAATCGGTAAAAAAACATGTATAATAGTTGTGATGATTCTTCTATTTGGAATCATGTACGTTTATACCACAGTTTCACGTTTGAAACAAGAAAGGGAAAAGATAATAAAAGATTATGACGGTAAAGATAATTTCACAAATTACTTTTCCTATGACGAAGACAATGAAATGGGAATCCAGCAGTACTTATCAAATATTGGAAAGATAATTAACATGAGGAAACAAATACGTAAGTGGAATGCGAACTTGAAGCTACCAATTAAAGAAGAGATTATGAAAAAGGTCCCCTTAGTAATCGTAGTTCAAGTTCACAACAGACCATTATATTTGCTAGAGTTTTTGAGGTCATTGCAGACAGTACTTGGAGTTATGAACTCAATTATTGTTTTCTCCCACGATTTTTACGATGAAGATCTTAACCGATTTATCGAACAGATACGGTTTGTGACAGTGGTCCAAATATTTTACCCGTACAGCAAGCAGTTGCATCCAAATGTTTTTCCTGGGGATGATAAGAAATTCTGCGTCGAGGGCTGGTTTTGTAAGAAGGCGAAAAATGGCCAAAGAAACTCGACACTAGCACAACTGAAACACCATTGGTGGTGGAAAGTGAATTATGTTTTCGACAAATTGGACCTAATTAAAACATACAACGGCCTTGTAGTATTTTTGGAGGAAGACGAATTTGTTACGGAGGACTTTATGTATGTTTTGAAAATTTTAGATCGCGCAAGAAAATCGTCTTGCCATCAATGTGATATCTTGTGTGTGGGCGCCTACCCGCCTGTTTTATCTAAATATAGTGTTAACAGCACTCTTATAATTGAGGAGTTTGGGAGTACTCCTTTCAGCATGGGTATTGCTTTCAACAGAACAGCATGGAACAAGATCAAGAAACTCAGACGGCACTTCTGCTACTACGACGATTACGATTGGCTGTCGTCTTTGAGATATCTTACATCCAGACTTCCTGAAGGCAGACTCAACATGTTGACAATAGCTGGACCAAGAGTTATGCATTTTGGCCGATGTGGTGTCACGAGCCAAGACACCAATTGTGACGTAAGCGAAAAAATAGACATTTTGCACAATTTCGTAGAATTAGTAAGGAGCAATTTGTTCCCAAAATCGTTCGTGGTAAAACCTAGCAAGCGATACACGAAAGTTAAAAAGAACGGGAATTTCAGTGACGTGAGAGATCATGAATTATGTATGTATATCTCTAGAGATGTAAAATAGAGGAAGTCGAAAATGTTTTGTCATTCTTTTATTCATATTTTTATCTCGCAATGTTTTGACTATGCGAAGATTGAATTCGCGATATAACCATAATATCATTACGTTTTTTATCATCAAAATATAATCTAGAAGCGTCCTATTTTAGTAAAGAATAAAAACATTGAATTCGAATTGGTCTGTCATAAGCTTTATATAATAGCTATCGGAACGAAATTTGAGTCGTTTGGTGTGATTCACCAGTAGGTGAATAATGATATTCCCGTATTGTTGTTATTCTATAGAGGCATAATGACCTTACTATCAGAACTGGCGTAATTAGTGCAATTTAATATCGCGGATGGAACAATTGTGACAGGACTGGTTATTGTGTTTCATTATAAAACTATTTGGTAACATTAATACGAGTATATTCTATTTTCCTTCATTTAATTTTTTGAATTGTTGCGATTATAATAACATTCTTATCACTACAACTATCGATCCGGTCCCATATTGACAGGCCCATTGATCTAGGGGGACAGTGTCAACAATCCACAAAACGAAGGAAGTGGGTTCAAATCCGCTAGGGGCAAAGTTCATGCGATGAACATGAGTATTTGTACGAGTCACGGATGTTTATAAAAACTATTTAATTATGCATGTCCTGACCCAGCATCTAAAGAAGAAGCAAATAGCTTTTTGTTTGTCCATGGAATTTATGTATGCTTTTGTAAAAATGCAATTGGTGTGTTAGTCCATGGAATTTATTTATTTATCATGTGACAACAGTTATTTTAGACCGACACCAATCGGCAGAGTAAGGTTATCAATGGTGTTATCAATCGCCATACCTGCAGTCTTAATAATGTTCTCCAGCACCTGATCCGGAATGGGTTCTGGACTAAACGCCCTCACCGTCCTCCTCTGGGCCATCAGCTCGTAGTACTCCCGTGACCTCTGCAGGACCTCCTGATCCGACCTCCTGGGCGGCTGGTAGGGGATGTGGGGGGTGTCCGCGGGCAGAGCGGGGATCAGGAAGTCGGGATCCCCCTCGTCATCGTGGAAGTCGCGTTCTGGAAATGGTGAAAATGTACGTTTTAACAAACGATCACGTGATTGCGTGTATAACATGTTTGAAGTGAAATTTCACACTGTTTACTTGATATTTTTGATACTGTCAAACGTATTCATAAAACTGGAAGAGACTATATTTGTATTATGTACAATTGTACAGTTTGAAATCGTTTTAATCGTCAACTAAAATGCAAGTAAGAACGAATTATCCAATACTATGTTTCAATTATTTGAATCTGCACTGCCGTAATTTTAATGTAAATAATTAAGACAAATATGTACATCATTGAAAAGAAATGGAATTAGGACAAACATCGCTGACGCTCCGGTTCCTTGGAATGGAGTAGAAAAAAAACTTTCCACGCAGAATCGTCATAATATTTGTATTATTCAAAACAATACTTTTCCCAGTTTCATAAATCATAATCACAACACACATTTAATCTGATTATATACGCTGATACGCAATCGTATGGTTTTGTAACGATTATGTTTTGTTTATTCACGTAAAATATTTAATAACATAAGGTTTTCTATGGTAATTGTACTCGTATAATAATGGGGTACACGACTGACAGGTCAAATCACTCACTTTTATTAAACGTCAAAAACGTAAGCTTGTAGGGAAAATTGTATGAAATACTAAGGTTTGACGTCACAACTTAGTATTGTCAAATGAATACTTTTTTAGTTCCGATTAACTGTAATAATTTGTTAAAAGCGCACTGTGGCATAATGACAAGCGATTATTTATTAATTACTTCTTTAGTGTATATATATACTAGCGACCAAATCAAATCAAATCAAATCAAATCAAATAGTTTATTGCATGTCACAGGTAACATAGGTGTTGAGTACATGATAAGTGCCTATGTGACGCCCTGCAAGGGCATAGCAACTTGCGAGAGTGCTAGTACGCATTTTATAACTACTTACAAAACTTAGCTTAGTATTACAAAATTATGTTTCTTACTTATATTAATGCCATATATATATATATATATATATATATATAATAATAGAATATATTTATAAATTACATATATTCTATTACTTTTATATTACATTATATTTATTGTATATATTATATATATTCTATTATTTTTACAAAACACAGTTATAGTTTATATTATTATTTCCTATGTATTCTTTGTAATATGTATTTAAGACATTTGCAACTATGTAGTAATGATTTACATTTTGTCACTGAAGTATTCGTCTAATGTATAGTAGCATGCCTTTATTAAGTGTTGTTTTAATTTTTTATCAAATGTTCTATAGTTTTTTTCGTTTTTAATCTGTTGAGGTAATTTGTTATAAACTTTTATGGCCATGTATTGGGGACTGTTACTCAACATTTTTATTCTGGACAACGGTAAATATATTTTTTCTTGATTTCGGGTATTAAAATGGTGGGTATCTGCAGTTTTTGTAAATGTATCTATATTTTTATATACGAAAGTGCATAGATCAAGTATGTAGATTGATATAAGTGTTAGCAATTTGAATTTTTTAAAGTAGGGTTTACAACTTTGTGTGTTATTTATATTGGCTAGTATTCTGACACATTTTTTCTGCATAATGAATAATTCTTGGGAGTTGACACTATTCCCCCAAAGCATTATGCCATACTTAAACCAAGAATATGCGTATGCATAATAAGCTGATAAAGCGGTGTCAGTGTTTGTACTGTATTTTATTTGATAAAGGGCATAAGTAAATTTAGAAATTTTTAATTTTATTTTATCTATGTGATGTTTCCAATTTATATTTGAGTCTATATGTAATCCGAGTAAGTTAAAGGTTTCTACTGTATCTATTTGTGTATTTTCTATATTTAGATTTATATTAAGGGGGGGTTTTGTGTATGGTCGAAATTGGATAGTTTTGGTTTTGTTGAGATTTAATTCTAAGTTATGTTCTTTTAGCCAGAGTGTAACATGTTTCAGCAAGTTAGTAATTAGGATTTCAGGGTTAGTATTATTTTCACATTTTATTAAAATTGACACATCATCTGCAAACAAAATAGGTAACGCTTTTTCTTCTTTTATTATTTTTGGGAGGTCATTTATATATATAAGGAAGAGTACACAGCCTAACACACTTCCTTGGGGTATAGAACAGGTGATGTTTCTTTCTTCCGATGATATGACTTCTATTTCGTTTGTTTTTGGGTTATGATATTCAATTCAATTTGGACTATTTGTTTTCGGTTTTCTAAATATGATTTGAACCAGTTATAGGCTGTTCCACGAACCCCACAGCCATACAGTTTGGTTAGTAGGATACTGTGAGAAACTTTGTCATATGCCTTAGACATATCGAGTAGAATGCCTAGGGCATATTTTTTATCATTAAGTTGTTGAACCGCTCGCGACTCTGTCCGTAAGGATTTAGATTTCTGTGCACATAGTGTTATATTATAGTCATAGCTGGGCACCGTTAATAAAATAGTTAACTTCGTTAATCGTTAATCCGCTACAAAAAAAGTTAGCTTCGTTAAACGTTAAAGCGTTACATTTCGGAAGAATTAACGCAAGTTAACGTTAATCGTTAATCCGTTAACTATGTGCAAAAAATCACTTTTATATCGTTCCGTTAGTGATCTTATAAAACCTGTTGGTTGGTTTAGGTTCTGGAAGTTAACAGGTTAGGACCCATTGAGGTATTACTACTACGTATAGAGATGACATCACGAACAAAAAAAATCTTACCCGCATTGTGGTCCATGGACCACAAAGTTGCAGTCTAATTTTCTTTTTTTGACCATTTATAAATCAAAACATGTCGTGTTGTGTTTTAATAACATGTACAATCATTATAAAACGAAAAATAAAGATGGTGGCGAATTATAAAAAAACCGGCCAAGAGCGTGTCGGACACGCCCATGAAAGGGTTCCGTAGCTAAAAGATGGCCCGACCGCTTAAGACACCATTTAGTAAGGCAACTGCACGTCATAAGTTGGTCAAGTTGTATAAAAATAACTATGTATGATACAGAGTTCGCTATAGTTTTCGTTGAAAGTACTTACTTGGAGGTATACACGACATTTTTTTCAAAATTATTGTAATAGTATTTCAAAAGTTAAGGGGGGGGGGGGACGCTCTAATTTTAACTTTGTATTAATATATCTCGAGACTGGGGTGTTTGATCCACATGGTTTCAAGGCAAGTTTTATTGTATTTAAAAATACCTTTTTAACGATACCCCACACGATGGGGTAAGTCGAAGTTTTTTTTTTTCGAATTTACTTTTCGTTGTATGGGAGGGGGGGTAAAAATAATTATTTTTCGATTATTTTAAAAACCAATTCTTGAATTATCACTATACATCTCTCCACCAATTTTCGTGGCAATCGGTTCAGAAACGGCGGAGAACGAGCCAGGACAGACAGACAGACAGACAGACATGACGAAACTATAAGGGTTCCGTTTTTTGCCATTTGGCTACGGAACCCTAAAAAGACAAAAATATCACTGAATTATCCGCCTCCTTCCCTCCAATTAGATGCAAAACTTTTGTTCGCGATGTCCACTTTATGAGTAGTAGTAATACCTCAATGTTAGGAACAATACAAAATATGTACTTGTATAATTCAAATAGTTAAATGTGTAATTGAATCGTCGGACATAAGGTGCATATTCCCATTCATAAACATTAACATGTTGAAGTTCTCGTCTGAAAGCGAAGCTCATTTTGGTGTTAAAATGTCTTTATCCGTGGAAAACAGACGTTCTACTGCAGCGCTTGAGGGTATAGCAGTATTGTATTTAATAAATAGACTTATAAATATCAATTCCTCGAGGAATACAGCATCGTTGAACGAGTCTTTCGATTTCGTGTCCAGCCACATTTCAACGAGACTATTCGCTTTACTCTTTAAAGAGTTAGAGCTCTTTGGTTTTTCTATAGACTAAGTGACAGAATTAAAAAATCCTTCCACGTCATCATCGTTGTTACTCGTATTGCTCCCTGGACTCCCTTCGCTATTTAAACTGCCATGCGCTGCGCCCGGCACTGTCTAACTAAACCTGTTTTTCGCGCCTTGTCCCGCGGAGCCGTGCGGTTAATAGTAGGCATTGGATTAACGATTAACGGACTTCTACATATTTAACGGAAGTTAACGTGTCCGTTAACAGTTTTTAAAGTTAACTTAAAAGTTAATCCGTTAATCAAAATGTTAACTTCGTTAATTAACGATTAACGGATTAACGAGTTAATGCCCAGCTATGATTATAGTATTCCCCGTCAAATGGACTATCCAACACAAAAAAAGTTGATACAATTCAAACCAGGTTTCTGAGATTAGCGAGTTCAAACGAACTAACTCTTCAGTTTTATTATACATATTTGTAAAGGTACAGTAGATGGTATGCATCTAAATCAGATCTCATTAGAAGCATCAGACCAAGTGTACCTTCACAGCCATGATACTTTGACTTTTAATCAGATTATTAAATAATACATAGTTGCGTGCCGGGATTCGAACCCTCGACTACATTGATCGGTAGCGGTGCCGGCAATTACTTGTAGCCCATACTCATTACTCATATATATTATATTTCATAATTATTGACCACAATCGTAATGATTTACCATGTAGCAAGACACAAAACCCCCTCCTACTCATAAACAAAGTCGGTTTAAATATGCACAAAACCCTCTCCTATTTTGAAGTCAGTTAAAACACGGTTAGACGTACAATAACATATGAAATCATAGGGACGAAGTGTTAAGGTTATCATTGGTGTTATCAACGGCAGAGCGACCTATTTAAATCATGCAGCTTGGTCACGTGGGACACAGGAAAAGATCGTTTTTTATCGCAAAGCGATAAGATTGCCCTTATTCAAATAATTTTCATAAGATTTGACAAAATAATGATACAATGTAAATCAGAAATCACTACAGGTAGACGATAATATGTATGCCGATTTAATCAATTTACTTTACAACTTATGTAATAAATAAGCAATTATTCCCGCAGTGCAGTTTTGGCCTAGAATATTAAGTATTACCCCATTTCGTCCCGTGAGTGTCGTAAGAAGCGACTAAGGGACATTTCTGGGGAATGGGCAGCGGCATTTTCCTGTGTTTTATCTTTGACCATACCTCCTACATACAGTGTTCCTCTTCTGATGATGATTCATCATCATCATCATCGCTACCACCCTGGGAAAGCGCCCAAGAAAATCGATCATAGTCGTATTATTGTCATTTGACGATGACGATTTGATTTTAAATGACGGGCCCGGTGGTCTTGTGGTCAGAGACCCTAGCTACAAATCCAAGGGTCGCGGGTTTGAATCCCGCTAAGGGCAAATGTTTGTGAGATGAACATCGGCATTTGTTCCCGAGTCATGGATGTGTATAAAAGTATTTTATCCATTCCCTATCTTATCCATAGTACAAACTTCGAGCTCAGTTTGGGGCTAGGCAACTGATGTGTTAGTTAAAAGAACTTATTTATTTATTTTACGTATTTATTTTTTATCAATATTTTGCTTCAATTCTTTATAAGAAGAAATCATGTTTAAGACAGGGCATTGTGTCGAAAATATTAAAATTACCTTCGTATGAATGTGAGTAGATGTGTTCCGTGCCAGGAAGCTATGCATATTGAATGAGTTGTATTGATCGGAAGCGATATCGTCCTTGGTTATTGCGAGTGGTATTATACTTCGAAAGAATAAAAACTATGAATTCAACGATATATTTTTTTTGTATGTATACAACTCAATAGGAGACTGTGGTATCTAACGATCATGTGGCGAACTATCTCTTAACTAAGCTGCGACTCCTGTAAATGTCATTAGGGAAATGCACGCATTATTTTTATTGGTGGTAGAAGAATATATATAATTTTTAAAGCCTGATATAAAGGCATATCTGCAGGCACATTGCTGAGATCCAAGATTAAAATATGTACTAGACGTTTACATTCGATTTTATGTTTAAAGATCAAAGCAAATTATAGTACAACTTGTTAGCTTTTTACTATATAACGTACGACTTGCCCGAATTCGCACTGTGTTTTTATTATGTTGTGCATTTGGTATTCAAATTATGTAAATGGCAAATTTTATTGTGCATCTGATACACACAAAACCATAGATTTAAATCTTTAGATTTGCCATCGCCTACTTCGGAATTGGCTCTAAAATAAGAGCGTTGTACATGAATACAAAGGCATAAGAGAAGCAACTTATATACCATGTAAAGAAGTACTAGAGTCCGGTTTACTATCAGGTGACCCGCTTACTTATCTGCCATTTAAATGACATAAAAAATCACGCCAGAGAACAGACGATAGCGTGAGCGTATGCCATTTTCACCAAATGGAATTTGTTTTTTGCCATACGGTACCTACATACGGTATTACAAATTCATACTGAGAATGGTATCGTTTTGCTAGCTAACGTTTTTACTACGATGTTTTTGTTAAAGCCAGCTTAGACATAGAGGTGGATAATCTAGGTACTTGGCGAAGCATTCGTCATCAACATAAGGCTGTTGGGGTTCGTTCGGCGTGGGGCCTCCATCAGATTAAAGGTTATGCCTATAGTCACCATGCTGGGCAGGCGGTTTTAGGAATGTAGCATCTTCTTCATCTTTTCACTCGTGACGGAGCGGTCGTGTTCATGATGAGTCGACATTCTTGGTGGTGCCTGTTGGGACCCTTACCTAACATGGTGAACGATAAAATTCAGGGGACGCTAGCCAAAGGCATCCATCATTTGAATTCATATTTTCGTTACAAAGACGGGTTTAGGCTTAATCACCACGCTTGAAAAATTCGGCTTGGTAATCACAATTCCCGGGCTTCGGAAAAACCAACACAAATTTGTCCGACCCGGAAACCCAAGATCATTTAAACCACTAGGCCATAGGCATCGACGCGTTCTTCGAAAGCAATTTTTTATTCGCCAGACAATAAAATCTGTTTCTATATATAAAAAGCGTTATCAACATTGTATTGTGTACGGAAGTGTGTAGGCGCCGGCCGGGCTCGCGTGCCAAATATAATCGTAGGTAGACCAGACAGATGTCATTAGACTCACGAGATGCAGTCTACATGCAATACTTTTGTGTTTATCTAATGCAGAAATTGTAGATGTTCCGTGGTAGACAGCGCGTTTGGAACCTTTTTTTAAGCTGTTTCCTGGTGTTCCTGCTAATTTGTCCTCCTTGGAGGACGACGAGGATACAACCTTTTTGTCGCAGGAGAAAGCATACGCACCAACGCATAGAGACTAGCTGGGCTATTATGGACGATATGGCAGCTATTGTGAGGTACTCAGAACAAAATATCTTCGTCAACTCCTGCTGTATTCTTCGCACTCTTGTAGGGAAGAAACGGCATCTTTTGGGCAATTTTCGGAGGGCATTTGGACTCTTTCGTATATTAATAGTTGTGGCTTTGAATACATTAAAAATTTAAGTACATTGAATTGAGGTATTACTTGTAATACCTCAATCTATACATTTTTTTGAATACCATATATTCGTGTGAAGTTATATAGTGCGACAATAATAAAACTGTTAGTAAACACAATAGGAAACTTAAGGACTGTAAAAAGTATTTCATGGTGACTGTCTTCATAAAACGGTAGCGATAAGTTTAAACGTCTCGTCGGTCACGACTTCAAGAGTTAATATCGCACCCCCAGTGCAAAAAAGACGTAAGTGAGGTTACGTCGAATCATCGATTTTATCATATTTAAAAAGTACGTTCAAAGACACATATGCTCAATTTTTTTCATATTTTTCTTGTTAAAATTGACGAATTAATACAAGAAAATGAGTTTTGAGACTTTTTATTCCATCACTTTTTTTCTTAAGGAAAAATAGCTTATGTGATATAACGCAAAGAACACATTGAAAAATATGACGTATTACTTAATATTACCTTTTTCCCTAAAATTTTATGTAGAAAATAAAAAGTAACCAATATTATGACTTTATTGCGTTTTTTTTAAAATTAACTTAAAAAATAAGAACAGCAATATGACTGTTTACTTCTTATGAAGTTAAAATAAATCACAATAAGAACAATTACTTCTTTCTTCCACTAGAATATTTTCATTGCACCGAGACGTAAGATTTGATACAGCGGCGCGGGGGTAGCCATCAGGTACATAAGTGTGAATACGTCGATGCAGGGGGCGCGCTGGATGTGGGGAGTGGGTCACTCCACACATCCAGCGCAGCATCTTCATCTCCGTGACTCGCAGCATCCACTTGTTTTGCTCAAGTACAGGGCACGTTTCACTGCCGTACAAAAGGACAGGCCTAACAATGGTCTTATAGACTTACCCCTTCAGCTTAACCGGCATTTTGGGGTCGCAAATGACACCAGTCACCTCACGCCATTTTGCCGAGGCTGCTGCAATGCGGGCCATGACGTCGTCATCGATATCACCAGACGCGTGAAGTAAAGATCCCAAGTACTTAAACAAGTCCGTACGCTCGACCACGTTACCGTCTATGCGTATGCATAATCCCCCATCCATACGGATGGGGGATCTGTTTTGCAGGCCAGGTTCTCGAGTGCCACGTTCCACCTATTTGCACGTCTCACCAATCGTCCCTTGTCCGAATCTGCCAGCGCGATATCATCAGCACTGTATGCTGCCAGCAGTCCTAACTAGAGAATCGGAATCGTGGTACATGTCTCGAATTACGTCAATATAACTTTCAGGCACCCTCTTGGACTTCGGTGCTCACCTGACCATCATGTCAGGAACACAGTCGAAGGCCTTCTGCATGTCCATGAACACGAAATGCAGAGGCGTGTTCTACGTTCTGTATTTCTCCATAATCATCTTTAAGGCAAAAACAGGGTCCATTGGACCAAGACCAGGTCAAAACCCGTGCTGACACTCCGAGACAGTACACTCCTGTCGTAGCCGAGAGACAACTGTCCGCTCAAATAGCTTCATAGTGTGGACATTACTTTATACCGCGATAGCTTCCGCACTCTTGCAGCGATCCTTTTTCTTTGAAGACTGGAGTTACGATACTCCGCCTCCACTATTAAGGGACCTGCCCGGTGTAGAGTGTGCGGTTATAAAGGTGGTTTAAGATACCCACACCACGAGAACCAATCTTCTTCCAGGGTTCGATAGGGACTCCATCGGCACCGACTGCCGATGGCGAAGAGCTCTAAGTACGGGTTTCGACCTGGTCTTGGTATCATGGACCCTGTTTTTGCCTTCATTAAGGATGATTATGGAGAAATACAGAACGAAGAACACGCTTCTGCATTTCCTGTTCCTGGACATGCAGAAGGCCTTCGACTGTGTTCCTGGCATGATGATCAGGTGGGCACTGAGGTCCAAGAGGGTGCATGCAAATTATATTGACGTAATTCGAGACATGTACCACGATTCCGATTCTCTAGTTAGGACTGCTGTTGGTGACACCAACCCCTTTCCCATCTCCGTCAGAGTCCTCCAAGGATCCGTCCTTAGTCCCTTCCGGTTAAGCGTGATATTGGATGAATTGTCAACTAGCATCATAGACGCACATGAGCAACCCCCGTGGCTGCTCCTGTATGCTGATGAGATCGCGCTGGCGGATTCGGACAGGGAACGATTGGTAAAATAGGTGGAACGTGGCACTCGAGAACCTGGCCTGCAACACAGATCCCCCATCCGTATGCATAGACGGTGACGTGGTTGAGCGTACGGACTAGTTTAAGTACTTGGGATCTTTACTTCACGCGTCTGGTGATTTCGATTACGACGTCAAGGGCCGCATTGCAACAGCCTCGGCAAAATGGCGTGAAGTGACTGGTGTCATTTGCGGCCCCAAAATGCTGGTTAAGCTGGAGGGACCATTATTAGGCCTGTCTTTTTTTACGGCAGTGAAACGGGCCTGTACTTGAGCAAAACAAGCGGATGCTGCGAGTCACGGAGATGAAGATGCTGCGCTGGATGTGTGGAGTGACGCGGAAGGACCGCGTTAAGAACTCGCGCATTCAGGGTAGCCTTCATTCCGTGATAAACTGCGCCATATTTTACGGAAACCGGCCAGATGCATGGGAAACAAACGTCTCGACATGCCAGGAAATGCTGGGTTGACGTCGAGAAAGACGACATGCGTGTCAATGGCCTGACCACACACGATGCCGAAGACAGTGCGAAGTGGAGTAGAAGGAGCAGGAAGGTGGTCCCTGGAATTGGAGGCAATGGCCGAGGATGTGACCGGGATAATCGCTAGGATGATGATCTGAAAATGTATAATCGGACGCAGCACAGTAGGGCGAGAATGATTTTTAAGTTAATAGGAGAGTAAATTTAGTTTAAAAGTTAAAAAGAGATTGAGACACAATGTGTTTACTGTCTAATCCACCTAGTATTTTCTCGTCTGCTCTTGGGGAGCCCAGGGTCCGCATAAACAATGATTTATCTGGGTTTATCTAGTCTGGTCATTACATTGAAGCGACTGTCTTCCGATCTTTGCAATCGGAAAGGCGAACTAAAACAATAAGATCATAGTTACACATTCTGAAAGAATCAATGTGCAGTTTCCTCGCGATGTTTTCCTTTAATGTCGGGCTAGTAGTGGTACAAGTAGTAAGTAAGTAAGTGCGCTAGACAGTCACAACAATGGTCTGGTTTCAAACTAGGGAGACCCCTGTTATATAAGTACAAGAGACTAGAGTTATTAAACTAATGTCTGTTACTAACGATGGTGTTATTTGTAAGGACCGTGCCTTACATACATGAGGTCCTTGGTTCGACTCCGGGCCAACTTCCTCCTCCTTTTGGATTTTTTGAAAAATATATGAGTGTATTTGTGCCATTAGCTCGGCATAGGCTTGAGAAAACACCACGAGGACACCTGAACATTCCGATAGTTTCTGACTTTAGTTCAGATAGATCTGAATGTGTAACCATGATCCAACCTGTCTAGTTTCCTTCTAAGGGTTAGAAAGGTCTGACGGCATTCGTTTCACTGTAATAACCAGACTCGCCAAATCCTGGATTATGGTCAAAGGGGACCCCGCACAGAAACGGGATAAACGCTAGGGGGATGAATGCCTGTTACTAACGTGTAATTTTATTTCTATCTTTTAAAGATATACCATAGATGTTATTCAGAACGGGCAAAACGCGCGGTGGCTGGCGCCCTCCTCTTGCTAAATAATAGTAGAAGAGTATTGCCACCACTCGGGATGCCTAGCATTAATAATTACTTAAGTAATAACCAAAATGTGTATTTGGAGAAAGTTATTAACTCACCTACAAATATTAATTTTACATGCTACTTTCAAAGGCGTCTATTAGGTATCATTGTCTAATATATTAATATACTTACATCTAAAAACCCCAGCCATATCACATTATACACCTGATGTTATACTAGGAGTTCTGTGAAGGATTCGGCAAGAGGTATGTACGTACACTCAGACAAAGTTGATGTGTGTAAAGTACCTCAATTTGTAAATAACTTTTGCTTGTTATTTTAATTTTATTATTGATAGAACATAATATTTTGCTGTACGAAGCCGTGTAAAACTTATTTCATTAATTGTTACAATAATTCGTATCAATTTATCTGTTTTTTTTTTAAGAATAGAAAAAAAATCATGTGGTAGTGATCTTCACCGAAACTCCACATATTTGAAGTATTACTGTGCAATTTTATTGTTGATAGTACGAACTTTAATAATAACCAAAACTATAATAATATTTTTCCAGTATTAATAAATAGGGAACACAAAAACAAAAAACAACTTTTTTTCTTACAGTCATAAATAATAACTCAAAGTAATATGTGTTAGTATGCGGCTAGCTTTACATAAACATATAATGGAATAAGTAATTATTACTGTTTACTTCAGTTACCTTAACTAGTCCCCAAATTGAAAAATGGAGTAAGTGTTGCTTATGCACTTCAAACATAATTTTAATAAATGGAATAAGGCAGTAATCTTACTTATACTAGCACAATTGTGTGTATTTACGAGTTCATAACTGCTTTAATATCACATACTTTTTGAAGTACATTTGACTTTTTTGGCAAAGACTGGCCTAAGTTTTGATACTCAGAATCCGCTATTTATTTCCGTAATGAAAAATAGCGTAATAATTTATTTTTACAATTCCAAATGAACTATAAACATTAGAACTAACTTGAATATAACACGCATTGCAACAATTTTTTCTTCTTTTTTTGATATAAGAATTATTGTTCTACGTTTGAAAATAAAGTAAATATACCTAAAAGTTCAGTTTTTTCGCCGTACTGAAAAGTCGTCATTTTCGACTTACGTCTTTTTTGCACTGAGGGTGCGATATGTTAAAAATTCTAATAAACGATTTGAAACAATGCAATTAATTTTAAAGTAGAACAATTCCATCTGCGACTGGTTATTTAAGAAATTAACATACAAAACAAACTTATTACGAAATGAACTCTGAAAATTTATATATCAAATTGAATGGTTAAATGACCTCCACTAAAATCTACTTAAAACATACTAAAAAAGTTTAACTCATAGTACCTAACTCAAAAAGTGGATTTACTTATCATTCTGTATTCGTGGACGGTATTCGCATGTGTATTCACACTTTCTGTATAATAAATTGTTGCTAAGACCTATGTAGGTTTAACTTCCTATTGCCTTACTCTCGTACATGTCGACAAAATTGGTAGGATACATGATGTGCAAAATTGATAACTTAACGAGCCTCTAACATATTGGGTAGATGCTGAATTCGCCAATATCGAAAAGAAAGACCCAATTAAAAATGTTGGTGGTAATTAACCAGTGTCATATGCGCTTGGAGTAATTACAGAGATAAGAAAATTGTTGTTGTTTGTATAAAATAAACGTTAGTATTGCTTTTGAGGTGATTACCAATTTATTTTTAATTCTAATTTGTTTTTCCATACAAATACATAGGTTCTTGTATGACTTTTGTTCTTATTAATGTCAAGACACATTTTATTTAGTATTTTATTACAGCTTTTTGTTAATTTTACTTACTTCTACTTTTTGAACGCATAAAGTATGTAAACGAAAACGTGATCATTGATAAAAACGAGTTACACGCATTCTTTGTGCCAACTTTTGCAGCTCTATAGAGTTGCTCTCATGTTGCATAGGTCAACACCATAATATTCAACCTTTTTTATTTTACCTCATAAGGATAACATGCGTGATCAACGACTTATCGAATAATAAGTCTTATATACATTAAATCAAGGTGTATTTTGAAAATATCTAGATTCTCGCTTGCATTCCATAAGTAAGAATTTTGTTCCTTTTGCCATCTTGATGCTGAGAATTTTATCGGGCTTTTGTTAGGTTGACGACACGTGGCACCAACTGCTTCACTTTTTGCGGTCTCGGGGATACTGTGTCCGGAAGATTTACTAAATAAATAAATGCCTTTGACTAACACTCGCAATTGCCTAGACCCAAACTAAGGTCAAGCTTGTAATATGGATGCCAGGAAACGGACATACTTAAATACATAAAACATAAACATCCATGACTCGAGTACAAATGCCGATCTTCATCACACAAACATTTTCTCGCGGGATTCGAACTCGCGGCCTGTGGTTTGTGGTCAGGGTCTCTTACCACTATACCAACGGGCCAGTCAACTTATAAAATATTAATAAATAGTTTTTGTACTTTATTACGAATTCGTGCATATCCAATACAAACATTATCTACAAAACTATGATTTAATTAATTCCTGGTTGAAAATTCACTGTATCTAACCAGGCAATTACTAGCGACAGGGCAAAAGCCACATTTCGTGCCAAGGCGGACTAGGGCCAACTAAGCCAAGCATGTAATGTAGTACAAACTTAGGCACAGGAAATATTTAAGAAACAACGAATATATTAAGGAAACCTGACACCTTTTGAAAGAATGCCGTCGGCACAGCATATCACTTGAAGCTACTGGATTGAAAAATTCGGAGATTGGCCACATTTAAAAAAATAGATATGGCACGCATAAAATGTTCCATTTTTAAATTTGCGCGACAATTGTTTTTCTGGAGGAAATTCTCCTTTCTTCCAACACTTACCCCAAACTAGCTAGAACTTATTGTACTTGTATCTTGGAAAAAGGTACTTTTAATTTGACTGGACTACTTAGGTATTTTAAGTATATAAATCGTAACACGTCGCCAAATTCTAGGTAGGTACCGCACCGGCTGTTTGTTGCAGATACACTTGCGAACCTAAATATTCTCACCCAATAATTGAACACTCAATTATTATGATTTCGTCCGAATGTTTGTGGTTTCGTTGGTAATTAGCGTTTAATAACATGATTGTGTTCAGGTTCTGCAAATAACAACTACAATTTAAAAGCAGCATTTGTTGATAGTCAATCAGTCAAATCTTTTGGATGGAAGATACCTCCAAGGTTGAAGTCAGGTAGTTTGTAGGAAGTTCCTTCCTTTCTTATTTTTGTTTACATTTATTTGTTTATCGGATATTTGACTTGTTCATAAACATGTTTAATAGTTAATAAAACAATTGACATTTATATAAAAACTTTAACGTCATCACATCCACTTTCAAAATAATACTTGGATCACTTCAAATTGTTAAAATCACGCATTTTGGATCAACTTGGAATGTAACCTAAACTTGAAGATAATCAACAACAACTGTTTGTCTGAATAGAACACTTCTCCATAGGTTGTTTATCGCCTAAAATAACCAAGGTTACAAACCAGCAATTTTCTGTATAATAACTATACTATTTAATTGTTTACTCAAATGTAAAAGTTAGGCTTATTCATCAACATCGTAAGTCATACTGTCTTAGGCACGTGTAAAAATCGATTATTGAATCCAAGCAACGGCTGTGAGTACACTCTACTTTTCCATTAGTTAAGCATACTTACGCATAGGAATGTCGAAGTCTTTGCTCTATTTGTAATGAGATATAAAAAAACAAAACTGTCACTCGCCTCTCCCGCCGGTAAAGTTACGCGCCAATTTTTCTTTTTTATCTGTCCCATTCCTCCTGTAAGTCTCCTCCAATTTTCTTTTGTGGAAAATTGTGAATACCGTAAAACACACTATAAGGGCCGTGTACACTACGAAACAATTATTTTCTAACGTCCACACTGTGAATGATATCACATTCATTGTTTATATTTGTTTTGTTCTCGTAATTTATTTACAAACAGAGCGCACACGCGTTCGCGGCCATGCCTAGACTCAGACTAAAGTTTGTTGTCGATTGTTATGCGCCAGATTGTTTTATCACTGATAAACCTGAACTCAGCCAAATTCAACTGTAATTACATTGCAGTAAGAGCGATATGGTTTTGATGCGTTGATAAATATATTTTTGCTGGCGTACTGTCCGGTTTATTCTTAAAGCGAAGTTGTTCGCGAGCCTTGGACTTTGTAAAAATAATTGATTGCAAAAAATATTATAATTACGTCTAGATGGTGTATAAATAATTCTGTTAGACGCATTCTGTTGTTACCAGGTAAACATTGTTGTGGAATACCTGACTTTATTTTGTTGGGATAAAGTTGTAGTTACTTTGTGTTTGGTTGGATTATTAACTGTACCGCCTTTCTTTGAAGAATTCGTAAGACATTGGTTGACTGTTTCATTATAATAAAAATATTTTTATACGACATTTATTATTTCTCTGTTTATTATAAGATTATAAATAGTCTGATTTGACAATTTTTTAAGCTGTTTAATTTTTGTTTTCTTTCATTTAGTATTTAAATATAATAAAATCATGGTTATTTGTGACAAATTGCACAGTTGAAAATGTTAGCCGATAAAACACAAATAAAGTTCTATTTAAATTATGTTTTTTACGTGATAACTGATAACAGGGGCAGAGCTAATTAAAGCTACATTATTATGTAGGTTAAAAACAAAACCTTGTTATTATTAAACACAGTCTGTAACTAGGACATTCGATAACTGGCGAACTTAGTTCTTGACACAAGCAAAACATTTTATTTTACGTTTGTTAATTTCAGCTAAGATGATCTCTGTGTGACATGTATAGTTCTTGTACGAAACGAAACTCTAATGTTTCAAGGCAATAAGCTCACCGAACTGTTTTTATATGATTTTTCATACACCATCAACATCGACAGTGTCGATTTTCCTTTAAGCCGTCAGCTGTCACCGTGTCATCTTGAACGTAATGGACAATAAGTTCTATGAAAGAAAAAATAAATACATATTATACTCTGTCCACTCTAGAAGACGACTTTTGACAGCCCATGCCCATAAAAAACATATAGTTTTCTTAATGTGTTTCGAAAAAATAATATTGTACTTCATGAACGATTCCGTCCACTCAGTGATGTGCAACACATAACGATTACTACGATTGTGCCACAGATTTCGAATAATCGGTAGAAATAAATGCTATGAATCTAAACTTCTTGATAAGTGTAAATAAGGTTGCCGTGCCGAATTTACGTCGCGTTACATCGTATAGAATAGAAAATGCATTCACGCCGACTTTCGGTTGCGTTTTTTCGCCTTAGTGGGTTTCTTTCTACATTTAGGGATTATTAAATCGTAACTCGAGTTTATCAATAATCGGAATGACCACATTTTAGATACTTTAGGACATCACCAATTGTGTCAAACGTCAATCTGTCAAAAGACGCCTAATAGAATGGACAGAGTATAGATGAATAAGACTGTGCTACAATTATTGTTTTCCTGATGCATTTTAAAGGAATCATAGCGAGATTCTTACTCTTGCAGGCAGGCACGCTATCAAGGGGATGGCAATTTACTCAGCTACTTAGCTTTTAGAAAGAAGATAAATATTAATTCAGTAAATAAATGTTCTGCTGAGAAGTAGTGCCTACTGATTGTAAATTCCTATGAGTTCCTAGGATATAACAAACACATATTTTGCCTAGCCCCAAACTATCCTGAATTGAACAGCCTGGTTATTACAATGGACTTTCTGTAGTCTGACATCCGCAATCCTTACAATGGAAACCAGACCCTTTAGATCGTAGTCTTGACCAACGTCTTAACGTGCCTTCCGAAGCACGGAATATCATTTTTATCTTACAATCAGGTGTTTGAAGCCTGCAATATCCTAACAAAACTGGGAAAACCACAACCCAAATTGAAAGGTTTCCCCGCGGGATTTGAACCCACCACTAGAGGTTGATTAAGCCGAAACCCATATTTGTAACGAAAACATGATTTCAAATCATGGAGACCTTTGCCCTGCAGTAGTACATTAATAGGCTGATACGATACTTTACTAGAGGTTTTAAGCTCAACGCAGGCAGTTCAAAGATAAGAAATTACTAAAGCAAACTATCTTAGTGAATGTGTAACTTATACGCCTTTCTTTTCGAATATATTCATCATATGCGAGGATGAACGGTAAGACCGAAGTGGGTCAAGATCCATAGATCGATCCGTGACCACAATAATAACAGTTTGAACGGTCAGTAGATTACACAATGCATACAAGATTAGATAATTAACTGTATCAAAACATAATGCAAATATTTGAATAAATGGGGAAGTCCGAATGCATTCATATTCAAAAGTTTCGCGCTTATCTAAATAATATTGATAGAACATAACTCACTACTCATATTTTTTTGTGAATCTCTTTCATTAATATTTCACGTTCCTAATCTGTTCCTTTGTTGTAAATCAGACATATTTTTTATCAAGAGGCGGGGCCTGGTGGATTGTAATACAGGTATTTCTACCTAGTACAAACATCAGCTCCCACAAACTCTGATTGTAATCAGCATTTTAAATATATGTACACTAGTTTTTAAGAACTTCTTTGTTTGTGGAGAGAGAAATAAATAAATTATTATTATAAATTATTATTATAAAATCAGTTTGTGACATTCTTAAGGTTTTTTCCAATGTCTTGGGATTCTACTTAGCATTGAGCATTGGGTTCATTTTAGATGTATGATGGATTGGATTTTAACATTACAAGATTATTATTAATGGTATTCAAAACCAGAATACCGGATGTGATACATAATTTTATATTTTGTACATAAAATCATTTACATTTAACTATTCCTACAATCTAAATATTATAAATCAAAGGGGACTGACTAACTGACATAGAAATCTATCAACGCACAACCTAAATCACTAGAAGAATCGGACTGAAATGACGAATAGATAGATGTTATGACGCATCCGCTAAGAAAAGATTTCGATCAGTTCTACCCCCAAGGGGATAAAATAGGTGCCTAAAGTTTGAATAAAACCGAAATCCGCGCAGACGAAGTCGCAGTTTGAAATATAATATCGTAAACTACATAACAGAATATTATACCTATTTAAAATCACATTCATAGAATACATTAAAATTGTAGATTAAGTGCCCCTCTTCAAAACTCAGACAGCACAGGTAATTTTAGTACCAAGTCTGATTCAAGTTAAAAACTAGTAGTAATATAGTGAGTTTAAAACTTACAGCTGGCTGCTGTGCACTTGAAGTTGTAGAATGCAGCGAATTGCGCGACCGACGTTATGATAGGGCCCGGTGTGTAAATTAATCGAAGTCGGTATTTTCCCACTGTAGTAACTTATTTCTTGCCATTTAATGTAAATAACAAAAGAGAATGGCAAATCCTGGGCCAAAATCTTAAGTCTAAAAATTGAGTCGGTGTATCGTGTATCTCCTCACTGTTAAAAAAACTAATTTGAAATATCCAGTTCATCTGTTTATGTGTTCCATAATGGAAATTTCTTCCGGTTAAAAATGACGTAATTATAATGAACTGGCTGCCCGCCCCGGCTTCGCCCGTGGTACTTACTTACATGTATTATACATACAAACTTTCCTTAAGAATCACTCTATCTATTTAAAAAAACCGCGTCAAAATCCGTTGCGTAGTTTTAAAGGGTTTGACGCATTCCGTCCCATTCGCATTTGGTCACGAATTCAAAAATGGTCCCATTCGCATTCGGTCCCATTCGCATTCGGTCCTATTCGCATTCGGTCCCATTCGCATTCCGTCCCATTCGCATTTGGTCCCATTCGCATTCCGTCCCATTCGCAAAATGGTCACACTTAGATAAAAGTTGCTTCTACCATTTTCAACCTACAAGTTGAACTATTGTTTCAAAAATGAAAGGCGAAAAAATAAAAACATTTATAGGTTTATAAAAATTGTGTATTGTTTCAAAATCAAAACATTTACTAAATCAACATAACAATATGTATTACTTTGAAATCAACATTCATAATAAAAATCCAAAACGGCCTGTTCATTGTAAAAAATATGATGATATAGATATTTATGATTTTACCAACTGTAGAAATGTATTTTTTTTTCATAAATTGTTTCAGAGTGTTTGAACTACAAATTACATAATTTTGTCAAAAGTTTGTAGTATTTTTTAGAAAAAATTATATCCTTACTTTCGGTTGCGTCTATAATTTCCAAACAAACTGTTTTTAGGGTTCCGTAGCCAAAATGGCAAAAAAATTGGCCAAGTGCGAGTCGGACTCCCGCACTGAGGGTTCCGTACAAATTCTATTTTTAGCGTATTATAAAAACTACTGAATAGATTTCGTTCGAACCAATTTTCGTTGGTAGTTTTTATGGTAATGAACATTATATAATTATTTCAGTTTTATCATCCTCTTATTTTAGAAGTTAGAGGGGGGGGACACACTTTTTTCCACTTTGGAAGGGTCTGTCACGCAAAGTATTCACTTTAGAAAAAAGTGATATTTGAAACCTTAATATAACTTTTAAAGACCTATCTATAGATACCCCACACGTATATGTTCAATGTAAAAAAATATTTCGAGTTTCAGTTCAGACTATGGGGACCCCCCACTTTTTTTATTTTTTTTCTATTTTCGTGTAAAAACCTTGTTGCGGTTCACAGAATACATCCACTCACTAAGTTTCAACAGTATAGTACTCATAGTTTCGGAAAAAAGTGGCTGTGACAGACTGGCGGACAGACAGACAGACAGACAGACATGACGAATCTATAAGGGTTCCGTTTTTTTGCCATTTTGGCTACGGAACCCTAGATTCGTGGGGGGTCCCCATAGTCTGAACTGAAATCGAAATATTTTTTTTCATTGAACATATACGTGTGGGGTATCTATGGATAGGTCTTTAAAAAAATATATTAAGGTTTCTGATATCACTTTTTTCTAAAGTGAATACGTTGCGTGACAGACCCTTCCAAAGTGGAAAAAAGTGTGTCCCCCCCCTCTAACTTCTAAAATAAGAGGATGATAAAACTGAAATAATTATACAATGTACATTACCATAAAAACTACCAACAAAATTGGTTTGAACGAAATCTATTAAGTCGTTTTTATAATACATCAAAAAATAGAATTTGTACGGAACCCTCAGTGCGGGAGTCCGACTCGCACTTGGCCAAATTTTTTATTTCTATAATCGTGTTGCTTCCTTTGTCAGTTTGTTAATGAATAAATACGGTTTCTTTTCTATCAAAATGTTAAGTCGACCTTCCAAGGAGTTTGTGGATCTGTGCCAGCACAGCTTAACATTGTTGGTGATAATTTAGGATACCATTGATTTTCGAAATAATGTACCCTAATTAATATCTATCCTACTACTATTATAAAGGCGAAAGTTTGTAAGTATGGATGTATGGATGTTTATTACTCTTTCACGTAAAACTACTGAATGGATTTGAATGAAACTTTACCACGATGTAGCATATACATCAGAATAACACATAGGCTACAATTTTTGAGGTTTCTAATGTGAGGTCGTAAAAAATTATTACGGAAATCGAAATCCACGCGGGCGGAGTCGCGGGCGGCCGCTAGTATCATCATATTTTTTACAATGAAGAGGATTTTTTGGATTTTCATTATTAATGTTGATTTCAAAGTTATACATATTGTTGTGTTGATTTAGTAAGAGTTTTGATTTTTAAACAATACACAATTTTTTAAGCTATGTTTTATTTCATATTTTCGCCTTCCATTTTTGAAACAATAGTTCAACTTGTAGGTCGAAAATGTTAGAAGCAACTTTTATCTAAGTGTGACCATTTTGCGAATGGGACGGAATGCGAATGGGACCAAATGCGAATGGGACGGAATGCGAATGGGACCGAATGCGAATAGGACCGAATGCGAATGGGACCGAATGCGAATGGGACCATTTTTGAATTCGTGTCCAAATGCGAATGGGACGGAATGCGTCAAACCCGTTTTAAAGATCTAAGCATACATACGGACATACAGCAAAAGCGACTTTGTTTTATACTATGTATTGATTGATGACAAATAATAAAATTACAAGTTTTGGTCTAGGATGAGGACCGGAGGGCGACAAACGAGATTAACTAAAATCATTGATATTTTTGTACATCAATGACTACAATGGAATGGACACAAGGGGGCGAGTTCTGAATGAAAAGGGGCTCCCTAACCACTTATCCCACTTGGCTTTTCCTTGTGGTCCTTCTATTTTGTCCCACAGGAAAGCCTCTCGAGAGGAATTTGATTTTCTCGTGGTCCTAGCAATAAAAGGACCACGAGGAAACAGCCTACTTTGCATGAATGGATATGTACGGACGGATACAATATATTTTGGGGCATATAATATACCTAGAACGAAAAGGAATTTCCTAGTCCTCCGATTAGGAAACTGGAAGACAATAAGGTTGTACTTCTCCCGAGGAGCAGGATTCTGATAATCACTCAAAGGAAAAGGTCATATTGGGAGAGGGACATTTCTATCAAAATCGAAACAAATGTTGCAATTAATAAAATTTATTTCAAAATCAACAAAATAAAATTACTAGCAAAGATTTACACAACCAGAACGTGAAAAAATAATATTCAAAACATCACTAAAATTTACAAGGACAGGGATCCAGAATATCAATCATCCTGAATGTCAAGACGTGCTTTCTGAGGTTAACAATAAAATAGAACATTTACAGACGACACTTGGAAGTTATGGGCGAGAAAGCAGTTTGTTCCCGTTTAGTCACATCATTTTGGGTTACCCATAGGTAAAAAACTCCCGATTTGTAACACTGTTACTCAAAATAGTGTGACTCAAGAACAAACCGAGAAAGGGACCGGGACAAAGGCTAGGATGATGATCAGAGTGACTCAGATAATCATCGCTTGACATTTAGCAAATTTGACATTCTGGAAGTGGGTTCAAGACCCGGCCTAGCAGCGACGACGGCGTTTCCTCTTCCGACGACAGCTGCGCCGGCGACGGCGGCGGCTGCGGCTGCGGCGGCGGCGGCGGCGGCAGCTGCGACGGCGGCGCTTCTTCTTGCGCCGGCAGCTGCGGCGGCGGCGTTTCTTGCGGCGGCGCTAGAACAAGGAGTGAGTTATTGGACTTCTATTTGTAAGAAAACTGCCGAGATTGGTTGGAACAGCCACCATATGTGTCAAGAACAGAAAGGGAGCAGAGCACCGGCCATGGAGCGCAAGTGTGACAAGGAGATACACAGGTTTCTATGTCGCGGTGAACGTATGTTGCCCGTTATTGCCAACTATTCCACATATGGCGCCTTAAATAGGATTCGCCTTTTCCACTCAGACGATAAGAGCAGTTGGGAGAGGTGGAAAAGCTGGTTATTGCGCAGATACAGCTTTTCCACTGTACTAGCATCTCTTGCGTTCCACTCTGAACGGCCACCAGCGGCACTGATGAGCATACAGCTAGGGTGTAGAAGAAAACAGTTGCCGAGCCCGCGGCACAGTGACCAGGCAGCGATAACTATTTGTATACGCACCTCTTTGTACGAAGACTGACTTCTATGGACTGACTGCGTACGTTGAAGTTGTAGATCCTCATAGAAGGAGCGCTGATGAAATCCGCCATCATAAATGTGTGGTGTATTACTTACGCTGCAAGATCTCTTCTTGCGCCGGCGGCGGCCGCAGCGGTCAGACGGCTCCGCAGACCGCGACCGCGTTCGGCCTAGGCCAGCTTTGTCACCGCCGCGTCTAAACACAAACAAAATCGATAGATAATACAAATCAAGAATACCATGGAAATTTTAGGTTTTTCTAGATTATTTATGAACGGAGCACAAATGCGTGACCGTGACCACGATTTAATCCAATAATAATCTCAGAATACTTTCAAATTGACGACTTCAAAATTTTAAAGTTAATAAGGCTGGTTGGCGCACTTTATGGGAACCCTAAGTTCAGCAGTGGATTGATTGAAGACTATTATATATTATACATCGTAAATCTCAATAAACCACTATAAAAAACATTACCTTCTGCTCATGCGGTCATCTTCTGCCCCAGGATGCTCGCTGCAAATAAATGATGTAAAAGATTTATTAAAATTATTTTTTTAAACAATGAATAATCCCAGCATCACTTTCACTACATAGTATAAACAAAGTCGCTTTTTCTGTCATGTTGTATGTTGTATGTCCCTATGAACGCTTAAATCTTTAAAACTACGCAACGGATTTTGATGCGGTTTTTTTAATAGATAGAGTAACTCATGAGGAAGGTTTTTATGTATAAATAGTGGACAAGTACCACGGGCGAAGCCGGGGCGGGCGGCTAGTTATATTATAAAGCACAATATTTATTTCAATTAAAGTAAGATTACGGATTTGATGCTGGCGAATAACAGTAAATTGATTCAAACTAAAAGGCTTAGCACACCACACTTTGCGAAAAAATACATTTACTTTCAGGAAAATCAATGTAATAAAATTACTAGTAAAATACTGACCCCGATAGTCCACAGTTGGATTTTCGCGCCGCGTTTGGTGCGTTGAGCCCTTAAACAAGAAAACCATAATTTAAAACAACCCGAACCATTTAACAAATGTAATTTGGAAAATGGTACCCGTACAACATTCATTTGAATTGTCCCTGGCAACGTTTAAAATAAATTAATCTTTGTCTATAAAATTTAAGAATTTTTTTGTTAATGCCCCTATTTTAGTGTCTTGTTTTCACCCCTTGTCTAGTGAAACCTTTTGCGCGGTAAATCTAAATCTAAATGGGCAGCAACTCACGAGTTCTCCAAGTTCTTCTTCTCCTGCTCAGACTCGCCCTTCTTCCTGGTGGCAGACACCTTCCGCTCGCCGTGCTCCGAGCGGCGCCGGGCGGCCGCCGCGCGGCTGCGCCTGCGGGAAAAAGAAGAGCAAAGTTGCATGGTTACAAGTACGGCTGATTGTTATAGTAGGCGTTTTATGACACTTGAGGATTTTATCTATACTCTATACTAGAGTAAGATCCCAGAGCCCCAGACCTACGTCATTTTAGCAAAGCTGAAATTTTGAGGATTGTTAGTATAATGTGTTATTAAGAAGGTATGCGCACCCACTACCTTGAAAGCGGGGCCCTTTCTCAGGTAGAACGAAGTAAAGGTACAAAAAGAAAAAATAGCTAACCTACGTTAAAGTAGCAAAGATCGTTTTCAAATATGTTTTTGAGTATATTATGTAGAATTAAAATTGACTGTTTCCAGACACTTCCGTGGGCCATTACTTCTACCAGACGTCT